>CM077593.1:75702500-76952500 GCA_039654915.1 Aquilaria yunnanensis
ACAGGGGAGGATTTATTCCATTTCCAAAGCTTAAGAACCAATTGCTGACAATTAGAGAGAACCTAGAACAATTTGGAACCTTTGATTGAAGAACTCCAAACTAATTTAACAATCTCTTCACACTAAGAACATCAAAGCCAGAATGCTTCAAACCTTCTTGGTCTAAGGTAGATTGATGCACTGAACTAGTGTCTAAGAAGAGAGGTGCATGATCAGATCTTTGGATAGCTAGATTAATAAGTGATAGGTCTACAATGAGGTTTAGCCAAGCATCAAAACAAAAAGCTTTATCCAAGACTTCAAAAACTACATCTTCTCCTTGTTGAGAATTAGTCCATGTGAACCGCGGGCCATAAGACATCAATTATATAAGATTAAGGCTTAAAATAAAATCATCTCAACGCTCGGCGCCAGGGTAAAGAAGTTCATTATGTCCCACATTTTCTAAAAAATCAAGGACTTGATTGAAATCTCCAATGAGGAGCAAAAGACCTGGATAACCAAAAAGCACCTTCTTTATATCAAGCCAGGTAGCTTGTCTGCATTGGACCTTAGGATGACCATATATACAACCTAAAAGCCAGGAGTGGTTTTGATCATCTACAATCCTGACCAAAATAAAGTGTTGATCCTTATAAATGATGTCACAACTTAAGGAGTCTGACTAACCCAACCAAAGACCACCACTCCAACTGATAGCATCCATAGCAACAAAATGCAGAAAGCCTGAATTGAATAGGTTAGAAACAACCATGCTAGTTTGCATCTTTGCTTCCATAATGAAACAACAGTTGTCGATGACAAAGGATTAAACCTTGCAGGTGGTGAATTACCATAGGGCTACCCAAGCTACGACAGTTAGAGCTAACTAGTCTCATGGCATTGCTGGGGTTTGATCTTTGATCTAGGTCAAACCCCTAAAGCCTATCCAGAAAACCAAAGTCAGCAGGCCCAGATCCCCCTGTAGAAGATGAGGTAACACCAATTCGAGTCAAAAGAGAACACAAACTTGGCCGAAAATGTTGCCAAATTAGCATGAGTAGAATCAATTGACAAATGCCGAAGTCACTTTTTTAACAATTGAAGAACCCAAGGTTTCTTCCAAAAATGGCTAGAGTCAGAAATTTCTAGCCGGATTAGACATTTTCTCCAAATTTCCTGCTTATGTCCTAAGATCGGCAGTCTGAAAGAAACTGAAGTTTATTAAAAGTGTTGAAGGTCATTAAAGCTAATTCAGGGACAACACTATCTTTAGGTCGTGTGGAGTCTGAGGTTAAGCAATGCAACTATGCAAGAAAGTGGAGATCGGAATAGTTTTCCCCTTTCCCTAGTTTGTTAATTGAGAAATAGGCCGAGGACCAACAAAATTAGAAACCTGTTCAGGATCAAAGATAGTCAGGCCAATAATATGGGCTTGAGGCTAAGTAGGAAGGCTAATAGAACTTTTAAAGGAAGCACTAGCCCACTCCTCGAAGTCTTCCAATAAAACCTCCGTAGCACTCGTATCAGCAGAAAGAGAATCTTCAGAATTATCAGACATAACACAAGCAAATCCGACCTACTCATCTTCTTCAGGATCCATTTTAAGATCTCTCTCCTGGTTAGAAACATCATCACCAAGCTGTACACCATTTGCTTCAGCATCTGTTACAGGGCCTAAATTATCAAATGGGTAGAGGGACAGCCCCAGGCTCTTCAGCCGGCACCGTAGCTGGCAGCCAAATTTGGTGATGGAGTGGTGGCACAGGAGCCATCACCAAAGCTTGAACTTCCCAATCAATCTCATCATGGGAGGAAGTATTATAGTGTAGATTAGTGTTCTCAAGCCGGGCAACCCGATTATAGAATGCAACATGTTGCTTCACTTGTCTGAAAAAAGTTGAACGTTCAAGAGGTCAGAAAGCCTGCAAACCGTTAATAAATAACGGGCGAAAGAAATCATGGGGAATGTATTCAAAGTTAAGAATTTGCAGCCACCACAAACATTCTCGAAAAGCTTAGTAAGCCTCATAAAAAGATTTAGAGCAATGACTACGAGAATGGCAAATCATACCACATAATTTCCAAAACGTGAAAATCTTCTCGTTTTTAAGTTGGATCCAAATTTCCTATCCATCACCTGTAGCAAAGTAGAAGCTATGAATTAGAGGGTCAGAGAGTTGAAAAGTGGTGCGAAATTGAAGAAATTGCCACCAGTGAGGACTGTTATCATTCGTGTCTAACTCTGGATTCGGGGCCAAGACGCTCTGCAATTTCCATGCCAGAGACCGGATTTAGATACATAAATGGAAGGTTATGTGCCTTAACCCAAATCAAAACATAATTGAATTCATGGGCATCAGGACTGAGCTAGGGTTGGAGACACTGAACCACAATGAGAGTACCCTCAATGCTCTGGGGTGCTACAGAATCAATGGACAAAAGGTTGTTCCAGCTCTGAAAGTGAGTAAAAAAATGATTTTGTCCAAACGTAGTATTGACTTGAACAGGCGCCAAAGTTTGCCAAGTGTAGTTAATGTAAGATTGGAAATATGAGACATTAAACCTCCGTTAATCAACAATCTTGGCAATAAGAGAGCACTGTAAAAGGTTCTTAGTCAAATCGAGCAAGTCTTCATTCATAGAAAAGATGACACTGTGGCAGGGAATGTAATTTGGAGGAAAAGAGGCCATTTTGAGTTGTGACTGAGGAGGGTGACAATGCCGTCGGCTAGCAGGAATTGTGTATTTCCTAGTGGAAGAAGAACAGGAAAAAGAGCATAATACGCAACCGAGCACCGCAAAACAAGGACAATCAACCAAGGTGGAAAATTAAGACCTCTCAGTTGATTGTCCACTTTGGTTACTAACTCCCACTAAGCAGCAGAGAAACCACATCAACATATCAAACAGACGAAGCCTATGAAACCAGTCTCTGCGAACAACAGAAGAGAAAACAAGGATGAGAAGCAAAGAACAGGTCTAGTACAGCCACTAGGACAGTAAACTACTACCAAATTGGAACAGAGACCAAATCTAGTTTCGATTAGACCGAAATTTGGAACTAAGGAATAGTAAACCCTAGAAAAGAAAGGGGGAAAGAGAACAAAGCTGGACAAACGAAAACTAGGAACCTGGTTCGGATAGAAAAGAAGAGACCAAATGAGGTAGAAACACTAGATTCGGTGATGAAAAAGATAGTAGAAGCTTGGGAAAGAAACTGTAGGTGAACAGGAGATGGACAAATTGTAAAAGACTCAAGCCTCTCATGGGTGTAAAGGCTCTTCAGGTACTTTCCCCAAACTTGTATGCTGAGGTAAGTAAATCTCAAGTTATTTTCTCCAAATAAGTTTTATTAAGTAAGGAAAGCAAGCTAAGTAAGGTTAAGTTAAGTTCTAAAGTATAATTGGTATCTAAGGGTAAAAAGAGTAAAATGGTAATTTTAACCCAAGTTAGTGGCATAACCATAATTTCAGTAAAATTAGGTTTATCAAGTGTTTCAAGCTAAATAAGTTAAAACCATAAGTATTTTTAGCTATTTGAACCAAAAGTGGAAGTTAAGAGTGAAAAATGTACTAAGTGAGAAATTTAGTTATTATGTTTTATAATGGCTTAAGTGACTTAAGGGCAAGTATGTGGATAAGAAAAACCTCTCTATAGGACTAAGGAGTGATGGTGTAGGAAGAGTTTAAGTGGCCTAAGTGAATCAAAGTTAAGTTTGAAGGCCAAAGTGTCAAGTAGAGGAGAATTGAATTAATTGGAGTAGTTGGCTTTATAATGGAAGGAGAATGACACTATTCATCATCTCCTCCATTTGCCATTTTCGTGGCTTCCTCTCCTCCATAGCTCCTCTTCATCAAAGCTCCCAAATCACCCAAAATTCCATCAAATCCCAAAGCTATCACAACAAGCCTTTAGCTCATTTTTTGTGGAATTGGTGCATTTGGAGTTGTTTTTTCAAGTTTTTGGTTCAAACCCAAATGTAAGTATCTTTGATCCATGTGGGTTAGCTCTAAGCTTGTTAAATGGTTGGAAATGGTCTTAATTTTATGCCCTTGATATCCAATTTTGTTGAATTCAAGCTTGGAACTCAAAGGAACTCCATTACGCTCAAGTGTGCTTGTTGCTTGCTTCTTGCTTTAAGGATAACTAGCTTTAATACCCGGCGTTGCCTCGGGAGTAAAAGTACAAACCAATACACTTGTATTTAAAAAATAAAATATCATAAAAGAATACCAAGTAGAACAATATATAGTTTAACAAAAAATATTATTACTATATGACATATTTGAAGGGTCAAACATTTATCAGTGTAACATATTGTTTAATATATTTTTCGTGATTAGATTGTATACTCAAGTTGATTCGAAATAGTTAGCAGTGGGCAAATCCCCAATTTATAAATTATACCAAATTAAGAGTATAAACACTCACACATATACCAAGGCAAACGTAATAGTAAGTGAAACAGAAATATTTTTAGTCATATGCCATATTTCAAGGAACAAATATCCATCAATCCAACGCATCCATCACTCCAGTGTGTTGTCATTTATATCTTTGTTATTATCAATGGTTGCATCATTGAGTATCCTGTTTTGAAAAAAGAAAACATAACTAAAAACTATATGCATTTGCCAATTATCAAAAAATTATAAGCAAAATAATAATCAAATGAGTATTACCTATTACTATGATCGGCATCTGCAGTGTATCCAGCATCATCTTTGGTTATTTCATATATAGGATGATTTTGAAAGCCGACCCTATTATATAGAAAATGAGTTATAATTCGAACCTAAAATTTAAATTTAACAAAATCATTCGTCACTTGTTCAATCTACTTACAATATTTCTGCCACATCAATAATCTCTGCTATCTCTGCATCTTGAGAATCATCATATGTGAATGAGCTGTCGAGTGGTCCAATTGATGGTGCTTCTCGGCACATTGACTTACTGAAATAAGATGATGTTATTTATCTATTTATAAGCAAAAAGTTATATTAAGTATATAATATTTTGAGAATGAAATATTTAATACCTGATAGATATATCAGACCTTTTTGATGCATTGACATCTATTTCCAAGGTGCAGCCATTAAGATTTATGTCAACAGGTGGTTTCATTGATCCACTGCTTAAAAAAAACTAAATGATTTTAGGTGAGGGGGAATAGTAATATTGTCATCACATAAACTATAATAGTACATATCACTTAACCTTATATGGTGATGGTGTTTTGCTTTAAATGAATTCAATGATGAGGGAGCGTCATCAATACGTTTGGTGACAGAGTGTCGTTCTGATGCTAACTGAAATTAATGAAATCATATTATTGTATATAAGAAAAAGTATAACACCATCAACCTGTTGCAAATAAAAAAAATCTTATTGATACCTGTGATATAAGATTCAACAATCTGCGACTCTCTTTTGCATAGTCCACATTATGAATTTTCTTCACAGTGAATCCAGAAGAATGATTTTGAAAGTTAAACTCAGTTAATTCAATTTCCCATAATAACTGCACACCTTTAATCCCTTCAAGTGTCTCATATATTTTACTTTGACCTTCAGGCTATAAGTAAGCTATGATAAGTAGAGACAGTGGACATCAAGCACAAATAACATTATAATGTAATGAAAGAAAAATCTTGTTCAAATAAAAGCATAATAAAGGAATGTATATCTTCAATAAGCATACGGTTTTTTTAACGGCGTATAATGATTCAGCTGGAGATTGCAACAACCCAGAAGCTACTTTATCAAACATCACAAAACGGGTTTCACAAGTAGTGTCTGCAACGTATAACTCAACTTTGTACCTATAAATATACGAAAGAAAAAAGAAGTAATGTTAAAAAAAATACTTATAAATAAACTGTTACATATGTTTTAAGGGTAAATGAAAATATTTGTACCGTATCGTTGCTGTATGGGTCGTTCTCTTACAATGTTCGCAATAAAATTGTGCACCATGAGTCACTACCTTTTTCAAGCATATTTTGCATCCAATGTACCACCAAGGAAACCTTTCATCGACACCCATAATAGTTGCAAGACAATTGAAAGTTTTAAACTGGGAAAAAATAAAGAATACATTTTTAGCTTTTTATGACATTTAATGTAATAGTGACTCAAATTTTAAGATTTTTACCAATGATTGACCACTTCTACGAATTGTCTCAAGTCCATGCAATGTGATACGTTGGTGCATTTCAGGTGACACATTTGATCTTGCATGTTCCTGATCAACCTTACCCAATTGTATATCAACATTGCCAATATTTGGTCTGTATTTTTTAAATAACATTAGCATCAAAAAATGAGAATGGAATGGATATGCATGTCTAAATTATAAGTCTTCAATAGAAAATGTAATTAAATTAAAATACATACGATTGCAATAAAAGAAGAGCCTCTGGGATCTAAAGATTAAAGTAAACCTTCGTACCACATGTTGAATACAGGTAATAACGACCTGTAATTTACAACAATAGCTTAACATTAGTATATGTGTCTTAAATATTTTTGAAATATAATTAATCGAGCATATATGACATACGTGCAAAAAGACGGACATAAGTTCCAGTTATAACAACTATCAACTGTTGAGTGGAATTCTCTTGTACTGCATTTTGCATAAGGTCAACATTATCCCCAAGTAATACCATTTCAATGTCCGCCCCACTGAAAAAACAGAAGTGTTAAAGTTTATTATTGTTGAGGTTATGAAATAAATACCACTCCAAGAAAAAATTATTGGAACCTGAAATTTTGTAGCCACACAGATAGTTTTTTTGACGTTCCCCTACCATCATTGCTATTATCACAGAATGGTTCAACCTTAAATACTTTTCCAATAATATCTGCAAATAAATGTAAATAAAAAACATAGTATATAATAGGAAATACAAAATATTAATTGATAAAACTTATATATGTAAGAAATTATGTATAACAATTAGAAACAGTAACAATTACCTGTGCAATTAGAGTTCTGAGGGTACCGAGATGAAACATCCGCATACTCCACAAACTCAAATTTTTGCCGAGCAATACTATCAGAATGATCTTCAATGGGTTTAATTGATGTATACTTCGTTAAGAATATTTTTTGAAGGCATGAAACTGGTCGCCAATAAGGGGATGCTTTTGAAACATTGAAGTTCTTAATGAAATAGACACATCCTTCCTTTAAAAGAGAACGGTACTTCATGACATGTTCTCTCGGGATACGAGCACAAATGTGATCATTCTACAAATATATCATAAATATAACCATTAATATGTATACATTGTTGAAGATTAGACTCTAACAAAAATAAATTTAAATTATTTAAAAATGATTGAAAATTCAAAATACTTACATTTGAGTCCAATAAAATCATCTCAATACCTAAAAATGAACCATCCTTTATGTTTATTGCATCCCATAATCGGGTAACTCGAACCTTTAAACACCAATTGTATCCAATCGGTGAAAGGTGTTGAATAAGATGGTATTGTTGCTGCATGAGTAACCTGAAATAACATGATTGTTAGATCTTTAATAAGAATGAATATATAAAGAAAACATCAATAAGTAGACATGACATATAATCATATATAATGTATAAAAACTACCAAAAGCTTCAAGACGGGGAATTACTTGACCATGATCAGATTTGATGTTGGTACAATCGGTCAAATACTTCGGAGTAAACAATATTTTTTGTCAGTGAACAACCAATTGAAGGAGTATTATTTATTAATACATGGAAACCATCTGGTGATGTAACTCGAGACGCAGCAACATATAATTGCCCATGACAGAAAACTGGTTCTGGAAGATAGAGACCAACATGTCTGAAAGTTTGTCCTTGGCTCTTATTTATTGTCATCGCGAAGCACACCTTTATAGGAAATTGTCTGCGTGACAGCTTAAATGGCAATTTTGTATCTGATGGTACCATTTCTATCCGTGGTATAAAACAACGATGTCCAACATGACTACCAGTAAGGATTTCACCTTCAATAACCCTTGAAGCCAATTTTGTAACAATCAATCTTGTCCCATTGCACAATCCATTTGCTTGATTGATATTCCGCATCAAAATAACTGGCACACCAACTTTTAATACCAATATGTGATTTGGTAAACCAGAAAACTTTAAAGTGTTTAAGTACTCAACTGGATACAATTCAATCTGAGCCTCAGCATTCTCAGAGGTGGGAGAAATACGATCTGCACTGAGATAGGTCATAACATCTCCTGGCAATTGTGACATAAGACGATCATTCACATCATCAACAATTCCATTTTTTGTAGCAAGTATCGCCCTCTCTGTTAAGTAATCCCTATCATTAATTCTCATTAGTAAATTTGGATATGTTGACCCAATGATTGAATCTAGTGGATCTCCAATGATCGGGATTAAGTACTTTTCAGGTATCTTCAACCATGTTGCATCTTCTTCATCATCAGAAAGTTTTTTCAATGGCAATGTGCCTTCTCCTAATTGCAACAGCCAATCACTGAATAAAATGACATCAGGAGAGGTAGAGTTCTGTAAGCGCATGTTTTGAGTGAGTGTATGGACACAACAATGTGACCACAAATAAGAAGAGCACACTGAAGCTGCTACAATATCACCTCTGCTTCCATGGGGATTACAGGGAGTATCTGTCGAAAATCACCTCCTAAAACTATGGTCTTTCCACCAAATATATGTGATTCAGTAGAAGGATCATAGGAACGCATGAGATCACGAAGTGAACGATCCAACGCTTCAAAAGCATGACGATGTGCCATTGGAGCTTCATCCCAGATTATTATACTCGCCCGACATAAGAGCTCGGCAATTGGGGTTGAATGCTTAACATTTAGATATGAATATTTGTCCAGATTGATTGGGATCTTTAAACGCGAGTGGGCAGTTTTACCCCCAGGAAGAAGCAAAGCTGCAATACCAGAAGATGCAACTGCTAAAGCTATTTTTCCTTCAGATCGCAAGCGAGCCAAAATTGTCTGCCATAGATAAGTCTTCCCTGTTCCACCACTTCCATATACAAAAAACAAACCACCACTAAAATTGTCAACAGATCTAAGTATTGAAGTATATACTTCACGCTGGCCTGTGTTAAGTTTGGCAAACAATTCAACATGTTCAGCTAACAATGATGGTCTGTTATAGTTTAATTCCTCCATAATCAAGGAATTTGATTCCATTACGATCAGGCTTGTATCAGGGTATGGCATACCTTCAAATTCCTTCAAAGTACGACCCATTCTATTCATCAACTTCTCAATCTCATATAAAGCATAATTATGCAATTGGCTTGTTGACAACATAAGGCTTGCATCATTATGAATTTTGCGTTGTGCATGTAAAATCCCATCTGACAATGCTTCTGCATGTTGACTCCATAATGAATGTGGTTCAACCACCTGACAAAATAATAATAATGTAACAAACAAATCACGCAACTGATTTCCCATCGCCCACTCAGAAGCTGTTTGAAGTGCCTCATGCCACTCTCCATCACCCTCCAACAATCCTAAAGCGAAACATGCATCCCTAAATGTCGAATGCAAGACTCCATTAACAGTTCGTAAATCCTCATATGACTTTGGACCTCGAACAACATTTAGTAGCATCCTCAAATAGTATTTCTCCCCTGCTGTAGGGTGTACATAATACAGCCGCCCAACACTTCTGCCTTTTGATCTTGCCGTCCACTTTTTAAGTTGTCTATTCCACACATATTTTGTTGGGAACTCAACATATGTTAGCAACCTTGCAGCTTCATCAGTCTGATTACACAACATCCATGCTTGGAACTTTGTAACACTGTCTCTCTATCATCATATGCTCTATACAAGATATTTTGTTCATCAGGAAGGTGGAATGACAGACGTTCAACTGGTGGGTCATGTCGGTGGATGAAAAATCCAAAGATCCTCCAACATGCTTCTGATGCCGATATATACCGACAATCCATATACTGTTTGATCTCATCGACATGTGTAGTTAAGTGTCTATTGTCTGAAGCCTGTTGAATACCATTGCTTTCAATGACAACAGTGGAACGAACAGAACCTTTATGCATGTATTTGCATAAATACTTGACGCACATATCCCTATTTGTCTTCTCCACACAAACATGACAGTCATGTTTAACAACCAAATCAACATTATGAGGCACCACCCAGGCATTGTCAAGTTCAATTCCATTCTTAACAATAGGATGCCTTGTTGAACGACGGCGGTAAATTGGATAACCATCATCTCCTACAGAAGTCTCACGCTTTAATGGGCGTGGATATCGTTTCTTGCACTTTCCATTAACCATACAAGGGCACCTGGGATTAGCAGTCCCACATGGTCCATGAACCATATGCCTCGAAACAGCATCATATCCAATAGGGTCCTTTTCTTTGTCAGGTAATTCAGCTGATACAAAACGGTCAATAGTATAAGGGTCTTTAATTTTGTCTTCAGGATGTAGGAAAAGTGCAATATGCGCATGTGGTAAGCCACGTTTTTGAAACTCAATAGTGACAATCACTGCACAAATTGGTAGTTCAAGATTTAGAATTAAATTAAATTATGTAAATAACAAAATTATTGGGTTTTTGGTGTATTTAAACATTACCTCCAACGCATCTTCCAAAATGCGATTGCTTTGTTATATCCTGAAGTAGTGAATATAGTTTCATCTCGAACACACGAGCCACAATATCTGGTCTATCATCAGATGTTTGTCCTGGGATAAACTCTAGGAATTTAGTTATCTCATTCCATTTTGGATTACAAGTCATTGTAATGAACAAATCTGGATGCCCAAGCCACCTACATATAGCCATTGCATCTTGATAATTCTGTACCATGTACCGTGGCCCACCAGTAAAAGACGATGGCAATATGCAAGGTTTGCCTGTACGAGATGCATTAGTGTCACCCCTGTTAATTGCATCCTGTAGACCATATAAAACCTCACAGCGGAACTGATCTTGATGCCCCCTAATCCAGCAGAACCGTTCCTCCAAAATACAGCAATATGCATAAACAACGTACTGCTGGAAAAGTCTGCCGCATTTGAGAATGATGGAATAAACAAAGTGACGTTGCTGCAACTGAAAGGCATAATACTCCCTCATAGTCACCTTATTTCGAGATGCCCCATTAGTTCTCGTATCTCGATGTGAAATTCCATTCCAATATCCATCAGCGCCATTGGGTACAGCAATCGGAAAATGTAACGCCATAAGCTTTGGGTGCAAAACGTGGATAGTCCTTACACCATGTTCATGAGTGAATACCACGATGTCACGCTTATTGCCTTCATCCTCATCTAACCCAAATGTTAAAGCAGCAACCTCTCGTGACTCAGGCAAGTTATACCTACGGCCATCTCCAGATCTAGATGTCAATAATCTCAAACGAACAGGAAGGTAATTAGATTCCTGGTGCATATCACGTGCTCTTCTAAACTCCTTCACCAATTGATTGTTGTCATCAAACATCTGCGTTAATCCACCAATTATTTGCCTATCAAAAGCATTGCCTTCAGCATTTCCAAAGCTCCTTAATCGGTTATCTACTTCATGCTCAGTATCATATATGTATAGCTGTGCAAATCTTGGGCGATCCCCATTTGATGGCACCAATGAACCAATTTTATGATAATTTTCACCTTTAACTCAGAAAACATATGGACCGCCACCATCATTTATGCGTGTGTCAATCTGCCCACCAGTAGAAGTGAATGAAAATCGACAATTGAATTCCCGAATGTTTGCTCGGAAGTACTTTGACAGCTGTCCACCATTGTAATCCAACATTTCACGTAAGAACTCAGGAGGCGGTTGCTCGAAAGGTAGTTCAACTTTACCATTTTGGCAGCAAATAGAAAATGTAGGGTTTCTTTGTTTACGAGAACGAACACTTCTCTCTAATGACCAAACAATAGCCTGACAATGGTCATAAGGGCAGACACTATCGGGTGGTCCAAAGTCTTCACGCTGTGTAAATCTCCCTACATAAGTGATAGGTGAGGTTGTAAATTTCCTTAATTGATATTAAGGACTAATAAAAGATTGATAGGTTGAGTATGTACATACTCTGGTGGTGGAAAACAAAGTTGCCTGCAGTATTGCAGCATATGTCATCTAGAATGCTAAGATTGTCTGCAAGACCATTTATTAAGTTGATCAAGGTAAAGACATTAATAAGAGGTTGAATATTGTATTTAGACATCTATACCTTCAAAGTTTTGTTCTTCATGAATGAGACCCATCATCGGAATTGGTTGCAATTCTGGTCTAGATGATCTTGGCCTCTTATAGTGTATAGATCTAGTATTTGATGGTTCTCCAACTTCAATTGTACGTCGCAATGATGGCGTTGATGAGTTTGGTTCAACACTTAAAAAATTCTGATTTCTATCCAATGTTCCTTCCTGCCGATCTATTGGATTTGCCGGTGAGAAATAGTGATTGGTTATGTCACTTAAAGGTGAATGGCGTGCAGATGGAACAGGGGGATTTTCACCCTGCAGCACTCGAACAGGCATTGAACTCCCAGAGCCTATTATCTTTTTTGCCAAGGAGGGATTATTAGATCCACACCATGCAACATTATGTCTTGGTGTCCAAGGCCGATGAGATCGTGAGGAAGTATTTTGGTCTTCATTCTCAACATGATAAACATGTGTAAGACCAGAAATTTGTGTGTTTTGAATCACCGTAGATGGGACATGAGGTGGAGGAAATGCTGTGGATGAAGGAACATCAACATCTGATCGAGATGCTACAGAAGTCAATTGCGAATGCAATTGTGAGGAATCAATTGTAGAGCGCCTCCTGGCCGTCTGAGAACGCAAAATATGGATACGTTCGGCTCGATTAATTCGAGCATCCATCACTATTTGGTCCATTATTCAAGTTTAGTCAACCAATTGAAAATTGGATTGCAATGGTAATAAGTGTATAAATAAATTGGAACACAAGAACATGTAGTCACTATTTATGGAATTTTGGTTCCAAATGTTTTAATCATTTCAAAATTGAAATGATTATATGATGTTATAGATTTAACAATATTCATATTATAATATATAACCTACTGAAAGAAATTATTGTCAAATCACTTACTTTGATGTGCATAGTAATAGTTTTTTTCATTGCATTTTTTAAAATAGATTTTCTGTCTAAAGTTTATTCATACATATTATTATTACCTTAACAATAATAACATTGAAAGTTCATTTTCAAAACAATTGATTTTTTTGCTAAAGTTAATTAATGTTGTTATTAATTTGTTGAATACTATATGTATTTGTGTTAATTTATAATTTATTATAGATAAGTTTATTTAAAATTATCTCCATCTAGATAAGTAAGCTTTCATATCATATATATTCATCCAAGTTGAGAAAAAATTAATTGACCAAAATTTTATATTGAAAGACTTTATAGTAGAACAAACTTAGTTCATACGTTTAAGTTTTATAAAAAATTTATTGTATTTGAGATATTATTTAATAGGGGTAGCATGTTTTACGCAAAAATAAAAATAAAAATAAAAATAAAACTTTAGTGACAATCTAGAAGCTGTAGTCATTAAAGGTTAGATTAAAAAAAGAAGTATTATCAAATCACTTACTCACGTGCATATTAATAGTTTTTTTTCATTGCATTTTTTTAAAATAGATTTTATTTCTAGAGTTCATTTAAACACACTATTATTACCTTAACAATAATCACATTGAAAGTTCAGTTTCAAAACAATTCAATTTTTTTTCCTAAAATTAATTAATTTTGTTATTAATTTGTTCAATATTATATGTATTTGTGTTTCTTTAAATTTTTTTGATAGATAATTATCGCATCTAGATAAGTAAGGTTTCATATCATATATATTCATCCACGTTGGGAAAAAATTAATTGACCAAAATTTTAATATTCAAAGACTTTATAGTAGAACAAATTTAGTTCATACTTTTAAGTTTCATAAAAAATTTATTGTATTTGGGATATTATTTAATAGGGGTAGCATGTTTTACGTAAAAAATAAAAAATAATAAAAACTTTAGTAACAATCTAGAAACCGTAGTCATTAAAGGCTAGATTAAAAAAAGAAATATTAAAGGCTAGATTAAAAAATTATTTCTGAATTAATTAATTATTTTTGTTAATAATTTTTTGAATATTATATGTATTTGTGTTTCTTTAAATTTTTTTTCTAGATAATTTTCTTTAAAATTATCCGCATCTAGATAAGTAAGCTTTCATATCATATATATTCATCCATATTGAAAAAATTTAATTGGCCAAAATTTTATATTCAAAGACTTTATAGTAGAACAAACTTAGTTTGTACTTTTAAGTTAAAATTTTAAGTTGGATAAAATATTTATTGTATTTGAGATATTATTTAATAGGGGTAGCATGTTTTACACAAAAAATATTTTTTAAGTCCCTTAATATAATCATTATACGAAATTTTCAAATTTCTCACTATTTAATGTTTTATGACCATTATTGTTGAAGATTCCAGTTATAGTAATTATCTTTTTCAAAAGCAAATGTCCAAGTGTACGCAATCATTTTGTTTCCAAATCTCATATACTAATCTGTAAAAGCAAGAAATTAACTTGGCTTCGTGTTATTGTTGTTGACTTTAAGGACAAAAAAGTAGTTACTTGACGGCTTATATACACCCAAAAAATATTTCCTACTTTCCCATTTCACTCTAGATTTTTCTTTCTCACGCTTCTTTCTAGCTTTTACGAGGCGTAGCGGCAGCCATTGCAAATCTGATTTTCTGCAGCCATTCTTGGCCGGATTCTTGAAATTTTTCCAGACGAACCAAAAAGCCAATGTGCCGAATGCTAAGACTCTCTCAGCTAATGATGTCTCTAGTCGTCCGTACAGGCCGGTGTCTAGATTTCTCCAGATCTTCATCGGCGACGCCTTGTTCAACAGTTCCATCGGCCTGTTTCTTAGGCTCCATCGGGCCAATGAGGTTTGTGGCCGCCATTTATGGCATTTTTTCCCCTTTAAGTCTTAAAATCTTTCAGATCTAGGTTTCCTTTATGACGATCTGCAACTCTGTCATGATTTTTTTCTTGTTGCTCCTCTCTACCCTTACAATGGTACTATTATCTCGGTTTATCACTGAGAAGACAATTTCCTTCAACCATGCACTGCCCGGTTTTTTTTTTTTTAGAGGTTTCAAAATCTTTTAGAATGACACTATTTATCATCTCCTCCATTTGCCATTTTCGTGGCTTCCTCTCCTCCATAGCTCCTCTTCATCAAAGCTCCCAAATCACCCAAAATTCCATCAAATCCCAAAGCTATCACAACAAGCCTTTAGCTCATTTTTTGTGGAATTGGTGCATTTGGAGTTGTTTTTTCAAGTTTTTGGTTCAAACCCAAATGTAAGTATCTTTGATCCATGTGGGTTAGCTCTAAGCTTGTTAAATGGTTGGAAATGGTCTTAATTTTATGCCCTTGATATCCAATTTTGTTGAATTCAAGCTTGGAACTCAAAGGAACTCCATTACGCTCAAGTGTGCTTGTTGCTTGCGTCTTGCTTTAAGGATAATTTGATGTAAGAGATTTAAGTTAATTCAGCTCAAATAATGCATAAAAATGTAGTATTACATGTGGGAATGAAGTAGAAACATGACCCATGTGCATTGGCTTTAGGAATTGAAAAATTGAGCAAGTTTCGTGCAAGTTCACATACAGTCACACAATGGTGTAGAGCATTGGCGACACGTCGCCGTTGACGACATTTGACAACGCATCGCTGGTGGCGATGCAAGCTGGTGACGCATTGCTGGTGATCTTCTAGGGAACCCAAGAACTGATGCCTTTTGGTGGCACATCATCGATGGTGTTGCGAAGGCATAAGCCCCTCAAGCTTGGGGCACCTCAAGGATGTCTCAATCTTTCGGTTGTCATCCCTATGCCAATTTAAGATGTTCCGTAGCCTCTGTTAGGTCAAGAACTCATTCCTAAGTTGGGAATTATGCATTATTTAGGTGGTACCTAAGTGGTGTAGTTAAGGTAAGGTAAGTAATAGTGGCTAAGGGGTTAACATGCTTAAGTTGCTGAGGGAGCACTAAGGGGATTAAGGCGGGTTTCAAATTCTTTGTTGGCTTAAGTGGGAGGTCACAGACCTCTGGGCAATGAAAATGAAACCTAAGAGGATCTTAACCAAACATTGTGATTTGGTAAGTAAGCCACTAAGGAGCCCTAAGCTAAGCTCAGAAAGCTTGGTAAGTTGAACTACATAAGGCAGCTACCCTACATAATAAGTTAAGGGCAGAGATGGGTAAGGAAGGTGTAAGCGGTGACTTACTCTAAGTAACTCATCAGAGGTGGGCAAAGGTTGAGTAAGTGACGACATACTCTAAGGCGCCCGTAAGAGGACTTCATGGGGGTAGTTAAGTGCTAGCATAGGGTACGAGGGCCAATATCCAAGTACCCCCATCGTAAAGAACTCATTGCAAGTTTAACACCTATGGGTGTGAGAAAGTCCTAAGTGCATCTACATGTGCCTATTTTATCCATCCATTCATCCACCCAGTATTTTGCATTGGTTGTTATTCTTATTCTTATTTTTGGTTGTGATGTGAATTGCTTCTTTTGTTTTGTGTGTTTATATATATGTGCTTGTTACGCCTTGCATGCTTGCATTTGCCTCCCTCTACTATTACCAATCCTTTACTGGGTACTTTTGAGTACTCACCTCATTAAGTATTATGCAAGTATTAAGCGGGCTAGTCAGACTTAAGAGTTTGTAAGGGGCAACTGTTAAAGCTATGTTTTTTAGAATGAAGGTATTCTCTAAGTAGGAAGCCTTACATTTCTAAGCTACTTATGGCATAAGCTAATACTGGCCAAAGTGTTTGCCTTACAATTTAGGTCTAAATGAGTACAAGGAAAGCGTGGCTCATCACTTGCAGCTAGCTTGCTTGGGTGAAAAGCTAAGGATGGATCTTAGTAGATATAAGTTGCTTATTCTAAATGTATGGTATTTTCATACAAAGAGATTGCCTCTACTGGTGTCCATTGGTGTATATAACACTAGGGTTACATTTGGGTGCATATAAGTTTAATATGTGTGCACATAGTTGTTACTTGAAGTTAAAGTAACTAAATTTTTTACATCTTAGCTTGTTTTCATTTATGTTTTATGAACTGGTGTGTCACAATTTTCTTTATAGTTTTAATTTATTGTTATCGCTTAGCCAGGACAATGCATGCATATTTTCCATGCAGGGTAGACAAAGTAACTAGTTGCACGTAATGATTTAAGATATTTCATGAGTAATAACTAGCCAATTATAACCTAAGTGAGATCATAGTTCCCAAAGAGCCTACCAATATTATCAAATCCGGTTACTGGGGCCCTGTTCCTCCACAATGGGAGTCAGGCCCTACATCATAATGAATATTTCTTGCATCATTGATTTGAATCACTACCATATAATCATTAGTTTTACTCTTCAACCGAGGATCATAGATACAAAAGCAGCAATGGTTTGTACTTGATCCAACTTCGTTCTTGATCGCAAGCACCCTAGCCCCCTCATCCGGCTTGACATTGGTTTTGACCACCTTCACATAAGTTTTAACAAGGGAGGGTTTCTTGAACAGAACTTTGTTTTGGGATTTTTATGGAGTTTCATGCAATCAAATTAGCTGTAACTCAAGGCTCCTCATATGGAAAAGTATACCTAAAGTTCTTTCAATTTCTAGGTCAATATTATGAAATTCACTTTGATTGCTTTGAGTTATGAAGTAGTTCTCCTACTGGAAAAAAAAAAAGAAATTAGTAATCAAAGCAAAATAAGAATATAAAACAAATCAAGTAAGAAAATAAACGGTTAAATTAATAAAAATAGAATTTCAAGCAGGAATCTCAACTATGTCCTCGGCAATGGCCCAAAAACTTTATAGCTCCTAAAATACACTAATAAAGATATTCAGTTATAGATTCTCAATAATACGACACCTTTAAGGCAAGCACACATATCATAGCAACATAGCATATGGTAAGCATCAAGTTTGTATTCCATAGAACGAAGTTGTTAACCCTACTTATAACCTATTTCTATTATTTAGCCGATCAATTAAGAATATTGTTTAACTAACTATTGATAAAAAAAACTGGTATAGTAAATAAAATTTATATAAAGCAATAAAAAAAATCAAATGAATAAACAATCAAGCAATATCTTGCTTAAACTTGAATCTCCTTAGAAATCCATTGCACTACTCTTATTTTGGTTTAATGAGCATATGGTTATATTGGACTGTGGAGAACTCTTAAACTAGATTAACTCTTTTCTCAGGGCAACTAACCCCAATTCCTATGTTCATCGATTGGAAGCTCTTCTTGGCAAAAAATTCCAAACACACATTACTCACTCCTTGAGTCTCATTACTAGGTTTGACCCAAGTCTAGATGTCTTATATCAATCTATCTTTAGACTTATAGGCAATGCCTTCTATCCATACGATTATCCAATCAAACATACAAGTGGTTTGCTTAACATGCTCAAAATCAAATATTAAATCAATAGGCTACCTTTTCACCAATTCAACAACAAGGAAGCACACATGGACAGATAGCAAGAAACTATATTTAATTAAACTAAAATAGTCATAGAAACAATATCATTCTAGGGTTCATCTTCTCTAAGCATGAGTAGAAAATTAGCCTTTCATTCTAATAAAGAAAGACAAGAACAACAAAAGAAAACCTAAAATCAAAGACTACATCTCCAAATGTCTTTCATCCAAGAAATCCTTGCTCCAATGCAAATCAATCAATGTTGATCATTAGAACTATCTCATGTAGCCTTCAACCATGAACCCCAAACTACTTTTTCTGTGTGTGCTCGCTCTCTTTTTCCTCTCCTTTGGAAACTGCAGTAAAATCCTGAAAAAATCCTAACAGTAGTCGAACATGATCATAGACACAATCATGTTCAAGGCCTTGTATCGTGTCTAAATGCAAAAAAATTATGAAAACATTAATGACACGGTTCTTAACATAGGCATGATTGTTAATAGGGGCATGTTTGCTCAATCACAAGCATGTTTGCTACTATAAAGCAAATAAAGAGGGTACACGACCATGTCTCAAAGCATGTTTACTCTAATTTCTCCAAAATCTTCTAATTTAGCTCCAAAAGTCCTCAAATCATTCCTTTTTGCAACTAAGCTAAAATCCGACATAAAAATAAATTATGAAGCAATTTAGCACCAACTTTTTGTCAAAACTATTTAGAAGACAAGCAAATGTCAAGAAAAATCATAGTACAAATATGTACAATTTACCATATATCAAGTATACCATAATTTTTTATCTAAATGTTTAATGTACGTGTTCAAACACAAATATTTAAGCAATTTAGTAATATTATTATTATTTTTATATATTGATATATATACTTTGAGTTTAGTTTTATCTCGAGTTAGTTTCATATAAAACCGAAACTAACTCAATATGATGGCTCTCCTATATGTGAAATCAACCAATAAACTACGGTTTATTGTTTATTTTTACCTAATGCTCTAGAAGTGATTTGGGTTACGGTTCGGGTTTACCTAATCATGCACACCCTTAATGTCAGTGGCTTATTTAATCCATTTGGCTAATTACAAAGACCTCAATCTTTTGAGTGAATTACAATTTAATCCATTTGGCTAATTACAATTTTAAAATTTGGTAAACATCGTGTCGGTTTTTAAAATAAAAGAGGAAAAACTGTATACGTAAGCCTTTATTACTAGTCCCAATACTTTCAAGTGAGTATGTGTCTAGCATTCATAGAGTCGAGAAATGAAATAAAATGTTTCTACCAATAAAGTAAAGTCCTCCAACTTGTCAACGCCATATTCATTGATGAGTTTACCATTCAGGCAAAATTCAAAGTAAACTCTTCCTCTGTTCAATGTATAACCCTTTTTTCTCCGTGCTTACCATTGGGTTTGAATTTTAAACCATGTTTGACTAGTTGATTTATTATTACTCCATTTGACCAATTATACTCATCTTATTTTTCATCGTTTTTTCCCCTTCTCCTCCTTTGCAAAATTCTTTTATAACTATTACCAATAGTATTGTTTGGTTCATCTGATGCTTTATAGTAGACAAATTCAGGTGATCCATTTCAATATTAATAAATCAAACGGAGTTTAAAGAATGGCAAGACATAGGTGATGAGGCGTCCCAAAATAAGAAATTTGGTGTTGGTGTCAATTTATTTTTTCTCCAGTTTGAGTCATCATTCATGTTTTGTACTTGGATGATTTATTAGTCCTTATTAGTCCAACAGAATAATGGTTTGTTAGTGTGGTAGTTTGTTTTCATGTTTATTTTCTTGGTCTATCTCTATTAGGCTGTAAGCTCGGGAATTATAGTGATTGATAATTGTGAGAGACTTACATTTTAGCGGAGCATCCCTAATTCCTCAGTATTATATTTCTGTGATACATACAACAGAACAATTAATGAAAATGACGTTTCTCAAGAAAAATTGGAAGTAAATAATTTTATATCCTACAATGCGTGTAATTTACGCTTGGATTGTTCTATATAAACGCATAGAGCCTGGGAAAGGATAACTTTAACCACTGCAGGCAACAAAAAAAGAGGGAAAGAACAGAAGAAAATAAAAGATGAGTTCAAAGTCTACCTCCAAATTTATCCTCTTCATCACGATTCTTTCCATCGTATTAGAGGTAGTTTTCGCTCGACGAATACTTGGAGGGGTTGGAGGAAGTAATCCAGGGCATAGTCCAGGAGTCGGCAGATGATTTGAGGTACAAGTACAAATCTTTATGAGTTCAAAAATGATTTGTATGTGTTCGAAAGCATTTGATGGGGCATCAGTACTGTTCTTGTAATAATTGAAGAAAATTTATTTAAGCTTGTAAATTTCTCAAATTTCACAGCTGAAGGTATCCAAATTTGTATATTAAACCCCAAAAAGCCAAGTTTTGATCATTCCGATAAAAATACTTCATGCTGCTAATAAGTTCTAATTATTGAGCCCGAAATATCCATGTGTTTTAAATCGGCTGAAATTTTAAATTGACCCCTAAACTGAAAAAAACAATATACTAATATTTTTTTTCCTATTAAAGTCAGTTCTCAAATAGCACATTCTTGAAATCAGATTAGCTCTATTCTAATACTATTGCAATATATTCTATTTTGCCCAGTCTTAAATCTTGGTGACATTTTCATTTGTAGTAAATTATTTTAATATCCTATCCTTTAAACTATCATTTCAATAATCACTTTTCTCAACCTTCTCTATTTACACATAAAAAGTTAAGGGCAAAAGTAGAAATAGCACATAAAATTTTTCCTGTTTCTAACTCTGTGTCAAACTATATGTTTCAATGGTTATAGAATAGAGGGATGAAAAAAAATATCGCACACAGAAAGAAAAATACTGAATATTCTGTTAAATACTAAGTAGTCATTATTTCATGAATTTCTAATTTTTTTTATCTGTATTTATTTTTATTTTATAAATTTTTAGTTTCAGGAAATGATGGAGTACGTACATACATGGGTGGGCATTATGCTAGTCCCTCTATTCTAATGAACTCTTTGATTTTCGCACAGTTTTAGCAAAATTTATCTTTTAGTGCTTATATAATAAATACTGGATAATAGTTGTTTTTTTTAACTTTCCAAAGAAGAATGTCAAATATTTTGAAACTGCTAAAAGTCAGGTATTTGAGAAAAGAGAGACTATATCCTATAATTGCAATGTCCCCAAATCGAGAATAGAGAATATACACCTGGTGTATATACACCAATTAACGACGTTAACGCGTCTTCCGTCAGGAAATTTGAAAACAGAGATAACGCGTGAGAAAAATGGGCCATATTCTCGGCAATTACCTCTTTTGAGTCCGAATTCCATAGAAAAACCTCATAATTGTTTCATAAACCTAAAACCGACGATTGAGCCCTCCTTGAACTCAACTGCCGGTTCGCCGAAAGTCACGAAATCAAAGAAAACGCTACCCTCGGGTGGGGGATTTCATTCCGAAGGTTCCGTCCGTCATCTACGAGGGCGCTGGACAGTTGGGGAGCCGGCGGGAAAGGGAACGGGCGTTGCGAGAGGGAGGACAGGGGTTCGCGATTTTGCCAAGGTGAGATTCGGATTTTTTTTTTTATGATTTTTGTGTTGTGAGGGTGGGTCAACTACTGAGAGTTGTTAAATAGCGAGAAACTGTATGGGCTCGCCATTAGATTTGTGATTTCTTTGAAATTAGTATGTATTGTTCTGAATCTGAGATGTTAGATAGGAAGGACGAACACCATGACTAAAATTTGTGTTTGTGATGATCTAAATCTGACATGTATGAGACTAAGTGGGATATGAATCGATCTGAAAGACGACGAAGGAGAAACAGATGCGGTTCTGTTACATTGGCTGAATCTGAATCTGATTGTTGGGTTTTCCATTATGAGCAGTGTATGTTTGATGTGCTATCACAATTTAGAACAGCCAGTGTGTGGAATGGTACAGTGCATCATCAGATTAATACATTCGATATCCAGAATGATACATTACATTTTCAGTTTAATACAAAAGCTTCAATGTATTATAAATTGAATGTTCTATAAAATATTGTGATGTGTTTTTATGTTATCAAGGTTCATGAACGATGGTAGTATGGTGGTGTTGTTGGGTAATGTATGTGATTGTGAGGTTTCCTTTTGCATATACAGATTAATACATTCGAATCCCAGAATGATAGGTTGCATTTCCTGATAAATATGTTTTCATTCCAGTTTAATACATGGATCTACCTGAATAATACACTGGCATTGTTAGGGAATACTGTTACAATGATTATCAGTAGTGATACATGTATTATGGGAAACTGAATGGCTTACGCGTTAATTCATTTGTATTCCAGTTCAATGCATTGGGAATTTATTGTCCTATTTTCCATTATGAGTAGTGGGTGGATATGCACAGTACACATACAGATTAATACAGTGGATAACCAAAATGATACATTACTTTTACAGTTGTGATTAATTCTATTATGATTAGTGTATGTTTAATGTGCTATCACAGTTGTGTAATTCTGTCATGGTACATTACATAACTAGATTAATACATAACTAATACAGAATGATACATTACCTTTTCAGTTTAATAACTTGGCTGTTGTATATAATATTGTTATGCTTTGTTATGTTAGCAAGGTTCAAGAATCGTGTTCTTTGAAATTATCATGTATTGTTATGAATCTGAGATGTTAGCAAGGTTCATTATATGTGAAAGTCCTATCCGTGTGCTATCACATTTGTGTAATTCTGTCATTGTACATTACATAACCAGTTTAATACATAACTAATACAGAATGATACATTAGTATTTTCGCATGTGCATAGTATACATGTACTAATACAGAATGATACATTACTATTTTAGCATGTGCATGAGATATAGTGGTTAATGGTATTTTTTTTTTCTATAAATAATGACAGCTTGACAATGGCCAGGAAAGATGGAAGTGGTGAGTCCAGTGAGGAGGGAGAAGGGGAGATAGACTATTCACAGTACCAACTGTATGGAGAATCCTTTGAATTCATTTTGTCTTACCAGTTTTTTGTGTGGTGGTGATATGAATGGGAGCTAAAGTGTCTGTTGGTATACAGTACTCTACAGAAATTACTTGATTTTGCCTCCAACGAAGCTTATTCCGACAAGCCTTGAAACCATTATTCACCGTATACCGACTAAAAAATGAATATGCTGCTTCCACACTCTCAAAACCAACACCTTTGAAAGATACATCTTCGAACCCATTATCTCCTTTTATCATAGAGTAATCGACAATATAATCTGAAAATAGATAAAAAAATATACTGGTTTATAATGCATATAACCATTAGCGTACAACTATATCACATTTTAATACATAATATTTACAGTTTAATACATATGCCACACAGTTACATACAAAATTGCAGAAAAATGTGAAAACAATTTCACACAGAATTCAAACACACTATCCTAAATTGCGAGAATTTAAACACTGTTCAGTTTCACCTTCCTCGACTCCAACTCCCTCATCACCACCATCGACATCCACTTCTTCATCTCCTTCAACATCGAATGCTGCATAAAAAAAACATCCTTAATGCCATTATGAAATTACAGTGTAACACATATATACATATAAATTAGATAAAAACCTCCTAATTCTTCTCCATAATTCACACAGTCATCAGAGACCTCTTTTCCCTTTTCGAAATATTGAACGTTTACTCCGCAATTGTTTTCTTCATCACAACCACAAATTACTTCCCCCTCGCCTTTCCCCGCCTCAGCACCACTATACACTTCTTCAACTGCTGGGCTTTCGTTTAGGTCAAACACCATTTTATATGAACTTTCAGACAAAAAATTTATCTAATGCTCGAATAACGAGAATTCTTGGATGCAAAAAAAGGGGTTTGAGCTTCGTCAAGGAGGGAATTGCTGCAATTCAAACTGGTATGAAAAATATTCATTTTGAATATTATATAAATGGTAAATTGATTTTTCTAACTTTCACGTTTCCTAACTAATCGTGACTTCCTAACTGAACCATGTTTCCATATTCTGCCTCATTAACCGTAAATTCACGTTTCCTAACCGGGTGGACATACACCCGGTGCATCCAAGAATTTTCGCCCCAAATCTTTGTAGGAATCAAATAGAACAAATTGATTCAAATGAAATTATTGAACAAATATTAAAATATTGTGTGCGTGAGGTTCAATCCAGCTTTGAGCCGAAAGCTTCAGACGTGGTGCCATTTGTGACCACCCAAACGCTAGTTGGACAGGATTTTTAAAAGTTTAGTGGCTCTTTGAAATCCAAATTCAGTTTAGGGGCCAAAAGATTAAATTGTAAATAGTTTTGGGTGCCATTGGGACGTAAGGTTTTTAAGTTTTATTATTTGCATTCCATGTAAAAAACATATTTCTATAAAAGAATAGCAAGGTCTCTTGTTTTCTTTATTCGTTACACGTCTATATATTCATTTTGTTGGAATGTCTAGAACAAATAAATAAATATTGATCTCTTTTAAGTTTTGATAGAAAAGCACCAAGTCCCAGGTCACATGCTTTTCCAAACATGTAGATGACCGGAGAAGCTACTGACTAGGAGATTTTTCTTATTTGAAATAAATTGTACTAAATAAATATAGAGAAGTAATACTTTTTTATGATTTAGTGGTCTGAGGATGGCTTGGAACTTGCAAGTAAAGATTGTTTTAGAGACTCAAGGGGTTGTTTGTTCAAGGAGAACTGTTCAATGCCTAAGTTATTTTGTTACTCAATTGTGGTCTAAGTGTATTGCGAATAGCAACAATTGTGTGCTTAATCATGTTGGATTATGTCCTTATATATGCTTAATCCTTCTATTGTAGAACATAAACCCCTTATTAATGGATATGATTGTAAGTCTTATTATAATTAACCTCTATAGTTATTGTTGATCTATTTGCCTAATTAGACTGATATTTATCTAGTATTGGTTAGCTATTGGGGCATGGACACTTGATCAACATTCCTGTGCTCTCTCCCCCATGGGCTTGATGTAAGGCACATTTGGATATGTACAACTTTGCTAGATATCTTATTGAGACAAACTATATAATAAATTACATAGTGCAAACATTCTACCTCCACCAGCTAAAAAAAAGGAGATAATGGATCCTTTTATCGACAATCCTTCTCTTAATAAAGATCAAACTGATATACAACTCTGGATCTAACTAATCCATTTAGCACCAAAATCCATTCATTGCATCATATCAAAAAGGCATCTCCAACTAATTGAATAAAAATATTTTCTTAAGCCATTTTTTGCTTGCTAAATTTTGCATAACTCACAATCTGTTTTCAATTAGAACTTTGTCCAAAATCTACCTCCTTTTCAAAAAAGCTAACTAACTTTTAGTAATGAATAGAAAGGTTGCTTTTCTTAAGTCTGTTTGCTAGCAGCTATCTAATGATCCACTTAGGCTGATAGGACATAATCTTTTAGATTGTATGATTAGGTTTCCTCTTACATGTAAAGAATAATGATTTTACCATAAAACATACAGTGGCTGAGTTGTCTCAATTATTGGATTAAATTCATTGTAGGAAATAATTACTAGTTAACACGTGATAACTATAAGAGGATACAAGTGAGATAATATAGCTAGGTACTATCATTTAGCTAGGTGTTATCAATAACACAACTCTATAATTGCAATGGGGTCAAGAGCATTTAAGATTGTCACAATTGATGACTTAATCTTTGGCAAAAATAAGCTCCACATCTAATGTTCCTTAGGCCACCTTCTCTCGAACGAAATAAAAGTCAATTTTGACATGTTTTGCTCATGCATGGAACATGAGATTTGAACCAAGATATGTACCACCAACGTTGTCACATTGGAGGCATGGTGGTTGTGACTAATAGGCCTTAAGTTTATAGAGTAACATAGCATTTGCTAGTGATCGATATTTTGCTTCTTTACTTGATCGTCATATAGTAAACTATTTTCACAAGCTCTAAGAAACTAGGTTGGATCATCCAAGTACCCTGCCCAATCAATATAGGAGAATGCACTAGGGATAGATGATTTAGAATTAAACACAAACAGCTTGAGAGCAATAGTGTGCTTCAGATAGCTTAGGATGCATTTTTCATGTGTCAATGAGTAGTGGTGAGGCACCGCATATTCTAGAAAATGTTATTTATAGGAAAAAAAATATCTAGTCTTGTAAAGGTAAGGTACTATAGTGCTTTGATAGTGATGTAGTTTTTAGAAGCATCAGATAACAGTTCATCAATGTTTTTCCATAACTTCTTACTCATTGACATGGGAGTAGGAAAAGCTTTGTGTCATGAATCCTGATTTTTCTTAGCAAGAACGGGATGTATTTTCACTATGACAATAGAATCTCATCATGAGATGGTATAACTTTAATGCTAAGAAAGTTGCTTAGGGTGCCAAGTCCATTGACTGCAAAGTGAATGTGTAGATGGCGAAAGAATTCATCAATGATTGAGGGCGATGAACATGTTATGATAATGTCATGTACATAGACTAAAATATCGATAATAAGACCAGATGTATTTTAGATGAACAAGGAGATGTTAGGTCTTGAATAAACGCATCCAAGCTCTTGAAGCCAAGAGCTTAATCAAGAGTTCCAAGCATAGGGTGCCTGTTTATGGCTATACAAAGATTTGTGTAGTTTACGCACATGATTTGGATATTGTGGATGTACATAGCCTAGAGGTTGCTTTATATATAAGTTTTTACCAAGAAATCCATGCAAGAAAAAATTTTGAATGTCAATTGGATGTAGATTTTAGCCTTTTGAAACTACCAAAGAAAGTATGAGCTAAATTGTGAATGGCTTGATCACTGAACTATAAGTGTTGTTATAATTAAGCCATATTGTTGCTTAAAGTGGTTTGTCACTAGACATGCTTTATGTTGATAGATACTAACATTAGCTTTGCTCTTAAGATTGAATTCCCATCCATTATTAATAACATTCATGTCCTTCTGCTGAGGAACCAAAGACCAAGTTTTGCTCTTGGTTAAAGCTTCATATTTAGAGTACATGGCCTATTTCTAGGATGGATATTTTATGGCTACCAAATTTGATGTAGGCTAAAGTATATCATGTGACACAACTATAGACACAAGTGCTTTAAAGATAGGATATCTAACTATACCATCAATAAATTGTTTGGGTTTTCTGATATTATCTTGAAGCCTTGTTCTTATAGAACATCAAGCAAGGTAGGTTTAGGTGGATTTGAGGTCTGGCTGTCATTTGTTTGTTGATCTACAACTGAAGAAGCCTCCAATGAAGGAGGCATAGATTACTCAAGTGTAGTGGAGAGAGGTATGACTATGGATGGAAGATGAATACATGTATTGGTTTGAGCTAGAGTTGTACTTGTAGCAAGCTGTGAAGAAAGGGAAATAAGACTCATCAAACGCAACATCTCTAGAGATATAAAGATGGCTAGTTGGCACATGAAGACAACTGTATCCTTTTATGATTTCTACTTTAACCAATTAAAACACAATGAAAACACATAGTTTAGAATGAAACTCTAGCTTATTAGAATTATAATCACAAAGGTTAGCCCAACAAGCATAACCAATCACTTTAAAAAATTAGTAACATACTTTGATGTAAAAAGGTTCTCCATCAGTCTTACTTTATTATTCGCATGACTGAGAAGATAATTAATAAGATAGCATGCCAAAAGAAATACATCATCCCAAAAATTAATAGGCATGGATACTTGTGTTAGAAAAGATAGCTCGGTCTTAACCATATGCTTGTGTCTTTTTCCTGTGGAACCATTTTGTTAGAGAGTGTGAGGAAAAAAGGCTTTATACTCGATAAAATAAAAGAGAAAAATTTATGAAGCATTTAATACTCACCACATCAATCTATTTATATGTCTTTGATTTTTTTTTCCCAAGAGCCATTGAATGGGACTTTAAAATTGAAAGAAAACAGGCTCAGGGTTAGATTTGCAATTTAAGGGTAATAAACTCATAAAGTTGTTGAAATCATGAATAAAGCTAACATAATATTTGTAACCATTAATAGAATTGGGTGTTGGAGCCCAAACATTTGGGAAAACAAGTTCTAAATGAGATAAAGACTCATGGCTCAAAGAAGTGAAAGGCAATTGATGACTTTTTACTTGTTGGCAAGCATCATAATTGGATGACAACTTATTCTTGCATAAAGGGGGATTATTGTGCTAAATGATTTGTTGAATGACAGGCCTTGTGGGGTGACCAAATCTTTTTTGCCACTAGCCCTGATTGACTCACTGACCAAAAGGCACATATTCTAGCAAGGGAACAATGGAATGCTTGGTTAGTTGATAAAGGCCATTATTGCATTGACCTTGAAGCAAGGTTTTCATTGTGACTTGATCATTGATAAAGAAACAACGATGAAATTCCACAAAGATATTGTTATTTTCATAAGCTTACTTACGAATATTAGATTTTTAATGATGCCAAGAACATGAAGAACATTTTTTAGATGCTCTAGGGCTTTCGGTAAGAAAATTCTTAAGTCACCAATATGAAAAATTGATAGACCTGTACCTTGTCTATGCCACCACCCCTTGGCATTACCTCGACAACTTGAGCTTGCTTGAGTAGTAACATCAACAGAGCTGTTAATGGTAGACCCCTACAGCGGTGCATCATACCTTTCCAATCTAAGTTTACAAGCAAGAAGATGGCCATATAGATCATTAAGGGGGATTGGATAAATCTTGGTTACGGTTAATATGACCAAGGGGTCATAGTTGGAGCCATGACCTGCAAATGTGTAAGGCACAGCCTCAAACTCTTGTAGGGACAATTCTACTATAGATAGAGTATCTGACAAGCTTTTGACATGTTAAAAGTATTTACCGATTGTCTAATCCTTCTTTGTATTGTAGCAGGTTGATAACAGATCTAATTGACTCGAGGAAGTTGATGATGTGCTCAGCCTAGGCCAATCCTAACCCAAACTTGGGCAGAGTTTGTGCAGGCCTGGCCCTGGGTTAGGCTTTTTATATTTATTTTTTGTAATTTTTTAAAATCTTTGGCTAATTTATTTTATTTTTTTGAATTTTTGTGTTCTTTTGAAAATATTTGGCTAATCATGATATCAAAGAAAAATGCCACCACTAGTGTAATTTTTAATAATAAAATGCCAAATGGCACTTGCAAATACTTGGAATGGGCCTTACATGGGGAAATAATGATACGTTCCAAAAATAGCCAATCTTAAAACCTATGATCTATGTTGAACAGCATAATGAGATCAAATACATACTAAGAACTGAAAGGAAATCCTAGGGTGTGGAAGCCTCATTATAATATTACACCTCATTATCTGAAGTCTTTTGGTCTTGCTTTCTTAAGGCAGCAACACCCTAGTGAGAATTGCACACGCAGACCTCCACTTCTTTTGGAGTCAACCTCGCCTGTTTCTATGAAATGACTCATTTACTAGTACTGAAAGTGGACTCAGATGTGACGATGGAGACTAGTACTACTAGAACCTCCTTGGCAATAATGGGCATAATAAAAAATTTGTTACTCTTCGCTCTCCATTACTACAAAATATAATCTTAATTTGTCTCAAATAAGGTGTGGAGGTAATCATCTACTTCTGGTAGGGTAGAAGATATGGGTTGAGAACAGTTGAGTAGTTATTCTGCCGGGTTGAATGATGCTGATGACAATAAGGATGAAGCGCCAACGGTGGCTAAAGTAGTGGTTCTTACCTTGTCTTTTTGGGGGGATGAATACTCCTTGTATAGCTTCGGTAAATGTTCATCAGCTTCAGCAGTGACAACATAACCCCTGGCATTCTCCATTTCCAAAAAACTATAGTATCCCCGAAGTAAGCACAATGTACTCAAAATTTTAATGGTTGGGTCAAGCAAAGATGCAAGTAAAAAGATAGGGGAATATATGAGAATTGTGTAACCCACTAGTCCTTCATTGCCTTGACTGTGTCTTTTAAAAATTGACCTATTTTGTACTATTCAAAAACATAAATGATATTTACCAAATACATCAAACCTTGTGGACAGTAAGGTAGTAAACACCAGAGAAAAAAAAGTTGCCATATAAAAGTACAGTAGGAATTGGCAAAGTTTATAACATTTGTCCCACATTTTAGTGGTGAGAACTTCCTTACCCACTTTCAAGTTCAAAAACACGATTAACAAAGCTACATATGGATATGTATCTGTGAACATCTTAAATGTGGAGTTCAATCAAGTATGACAATCAAGTTTGAAACATTTCCAAGAAAATGGTTGGCTGTTTTCAAGACAATAAGCTTTGAATTCATGACTAATTTTGGCCTAGACTTTGAATAAACTAATGCATTATGGATTGGAATGATTTCCATTTACAAAACATTAAGTCCTTTTTGTGCACAGAAGTTGAAAATATGACACAAACATTAAACATGGAAAAAAACATTATTCCAAAGGGGTTTCAAAAACTATAGAGTTCTCAGGTAGCCCCATCATTGTTTGAAATGTTATCAAAATAAATGCAAAAACTTTTTCAGCACAATAAATTTCATTCAATATAACTAAGATGCATTGATTGATATTGTACCCAATATGGTCAGATTCCATGCATTTGAATGCAATAATACATTTTTGAATGGCCCAATCTACATTTATACAATGTGTAGTCACACAAACTATTTCCTTCTCAATATTAAATGTCCACATATCACTAGTGAATGTAATGCAATGATCAAGTGAGCAAAAATGTACTTGAAGATTAGACTTACCGAGTTCATACATTTTAAACGTTTATCTTCTAACTACTATCCTAGATTGTTTCTTAAAGGCTAGGTTTAAATTAGAAGTAATCTAATTTTCTTAATGTACATCTTCAGTTTGCCAAAATGGTTTTTCTATAAGTATCATCTAGTTAACCAAACCTTCCCTACATTCTTGCAGATTAAATCTAAAGATACCTAAACCATTGGTCGTACTCTCGAGTTGTGTTTGTCCACCGGGGCTAGCCTGGGCACCTAGATAATACATCAGATGATCATTCATGATATGTTGTTATAGCATCTCGATCCTATAATTCACCTTGTAAACCAATTTCTTCCCATAGTGCTTGCACTTTGTGAACCGAGCATTATTCTCCCAAACCATCTCAAAATGCTCCCACACAAATGATTTCAGGTAAGATTTACCGTCAACGCCATCAAAGACTTGGCTTTGAGGTGTTAGTTACGATCCATCAGCTCCATGTAGATTAATAGTTATTATGACCGTTTCTTCAACTTTAGCGTCATCATCAGACTGTTGCTCCTCGAACTCTAAATCGATATTGTTGATCTCGATGTTGGTGGGCTCATCAATATCTTGGATGTGAATACCTTTTCTAGTTGGATTTTTGCAATGGAAGAATAACCTCAAACAGGTGCAAAAGGTGGAGTTCTTGGCAGGGGCAGAGTTAGTACTCTTCCTTGATGCCATTGAGTTGATGCAAAATAATGAAAGATAAATTAAGGAGAGATTAAGAAGAGATTACCAGGAGATTAGTAGGAGATTACAAAAAAATGGTGGAGAGGTTGAAGATAATTGTAAAGAATGTAGTTGTATAAAAAGGAGAATGTAGGAATTGGTGTGAGGAATTGAGGAAATGAGTCCCTTTATTTATAAGAGAGGCCAAAAATTTGTTAGACCAAAAAACCCTAAAACACTAGCCATTTAGAGGAGCTGGATGGGGGTAGTGAAGTATTATGGCCAAAAGAGCCGTTTGAAGCTTCCTAGGATCCTTGTTGTGTAATTATTATTATTATTTTTTTAATCAAGCAACCATTTGAGGCTTTTTCAAATAGCTGGCCCAGCTCGGACTTGACTGGGCTGGACCAAATGAGTTGGTTTGAGCCATGCCTGGGCCTAAACTTTAACTTGTCTTAGGCCAATCCTTACTCTACCCCCTTCACGCACACACACAGCCAAGTTCTTCCCGAGCTCAACCCTTGCTATACCATGCCACCCATTGACCATGCTTTGGTCTAATTTGACCCAGGGTTGGTTAGCCCAGCCTATTGCTCATATCTACTTTCAAGTGGCATTCAACATCACTGGATGTCAAGAGGTGGATAACATGGGCAATTCAATGGAGAAGAAACCAATGTAAGAACTTGCTAATATTACTGGAACTAATGCTGATAAGCCAGATTAGGGACATGGACTGGGTCTCCTCCTTCTATTGATTCACCATCAGGAATTGTAGCTAGGGGTGCAGAACTATGCCATCAATGTAAGCCATCAACCACTACCCTCTCAAGTAGGGTAGAAACTGCACTTTTGAGAGAAGATAATTGTCACTTGTAAAAAAAAATGGTAATCAGATAGCAAGGTTTAACAACGACAAAAGTAGAAAAAAGAAGAGTTAGAGTTGGAGATAGATAAGGGTAGAGAATATGGGTTACCGGAACACATGACGTAGGTCTGAAATGTTTCTGATACCATGTAAAGAATAATGATTTTGCCGTAAAACACAAATGCCAGAGTTTCTCATTTATAGGAACAAAATGATTATAGGGGATAATTGAAAGGTAATTGTATGTGATAACTATAAGATAATACAAGTGAGATAAATATAGCTAGGTATTATCTCTAACATTACCTTTGAGAAGTTTCAAACTCTAATGAAAATTAATCATTTCTCCTTTGAAAATCACCAAGCAGTTTTCGAAAAAAAACTTAAAGTTTTATTTATCTAGCCCTGGTGTCGTTAAACATACATAACTGCACAAGTCTTCCATGTTCCATCCTCATTGAATGTTTTTGCAACTTCCTAGGCATCAAACACATTTAGCTTTTTACACTTATAAATTCCACATGTGGCCACTTATTCAATACATTAGACAAGTAGTCCTTATCAAATTTTCAAATCTTCTCCTTTATGATGACTAGCTCTTTTGTCTATACTACAGTGATTGAGAGAGCTTTCATAAAGTTTTTCCTTACTTGTTTAGCATCATGTAATGAAAATAATTTAATTTTTTTTCTTTTTCTAATACGATTTTGGCTCTAGATTTTTTTATTATTATTGATTCTTTAATCTCAAGGCACCTTAGTAACTCTTGAAGAATACATTTCTTCTCACCTATTTTAGCATGGAAAGCATCTCTATTTTTTGTTGCAGCACAAAATTATTCTTCATTTTCTTACAATTTTAAATTTTTCATATCTATTTGACCAAAGATTTAAGCAGTTCCAACATTTCAGACTCCACTTCAGAACCTTTAATTCCATTTTAAAATATTTGTACCTCGCCTTTAAATTTGAATTTTTTCTAATTCATCCTCGATAAACTTAGAAAAACAATTATGAGTGACTAGGCATACATGAACTTGAATGGCATCAGTCCAAAATTGGACATATCGTGCTTTAGATAATTCAAAAAATATTCCAAAAATATTCCCTTTTAGTTCAACTAGTAGGAATGTCAATAGATATCTAGTTTGGCAACATCCATTGACCCATTTGTCTCTTTTATTTTCATAGTATTTTACTAGAATCCACACATATAAATAACCTTAACTAATGTTTACTCTTTTAGGAATAGTTTCATACTTATGTGTCTCCATAATCTACTCCCAATATTCAATAACTGATGATCAATGTGCAAAAGGTAGAATATCCCTCCTTTGTTTGTACCTTTGAGAACGACTATGACAACCATAAACCTCTCTTTGTCACTTTCTGTTTCTCTATCACTCAACTTTGTTTCTCTTCCCATATGTGAGCAAGCATGTGTAGTAGGGGTAATCTAATGGAAAACAAAATGTACGTTAGTCATTTCCATTCACCATCTAGCAAGTCATCCAAATTACGATTAACAAAGTTAACATTTCCATAATTCTAGGATTGACATTGAAAGTTGATTAGTTTTAGGACTACTTTAAGACAATGTGTAAAGTTTTAGGACTCACTAATATCTTTTCCCTAAACAAACTAATAGATTGCTAATAGATGGTTACGACAACATTCATACCAAGAACATCTAACATTGGCATCAATGTTAACAATCAAATGATTTGATAAAAAATTAAATTGCCAGAACCAATTCCACAACATCAAAAGGCTTAAACTTGAAAATTAATTTGCTCATTTATTTCCAAATAACCCAAGCTGAGATGTTTAATGTGGCAAACCAAGCTAGTTTTTTATTATCTTTTTTAAGGTGGTATGGAGGGCTACCATGAAGAGATTCTTGAATGGTCAGGCCCAACCAAATATGGTTTGTTACCAATTAAACATTGAATACCAAACCTGAGAAGAAGTATGACAACAAACTAATATATGGTTAGTGGATTGCATTCATCTGCTAGTCTGTGGACATGAATTATCATATATTTGGACAGATCATACAATTAGAAACAACCTTTTTAGCAACTTATCTTGCAGTTGCCTCCAAGAAATGTTGATTTTGCTTGGAAATAGTTCATTCCAATGCTCTCTTCCAAAAGTATATAAAAGGGGCAACATGTTGTTATCAATGCTATTGCTGAAATCTTGGACAAAGTAGACACATCAAAGTTACATGACTCCAAACAAGAGGCATATTTCTCATGTGCATTAGGCATAAACTCAAACAAATCTGCAAAAAAAGATTCAAGTTAACCTAACTCCCTACGCCTCAATTTTCTTCACTAACACCAATCCCATCTCCGTTCAAACCCATTGTAACTCCTTCCCTCATTAAACGTAGCAAATTTGTTAGTTTTAGTTGGAATTGTCTATGAAATCTAACTTTGATGCTTTTAACCCCTAACTAATGTCCTTCTAAAAACTTACATTCATTCCACTCCACAACCCTTCTTATCAACTTAACAGGAACATGAAAATTTTCAATAGTTTGACCTATTTGAATAATGTTACCTTACACAACCTAGCCCAAACCAGAAATTTTGGACCTCTTAATCCACCATCTAACAAATAACTACTTTAAATTAGGGGTAAAAATCAACTAAATGCCTTAATTAACAATTTGAGCTCAAGCTTAATTGTTTTGTTATCAAACCAAGTCTAACGAGTCTTCAGCTTGAACTTTTGCTGCATCCACGATTCAAATGCTTAAAAAGCTAAGTTTCAACCCTGATAATGTTCTGCTCAAATCCTTATTAATTTTAACAATTCTAATATAAAAATTAATATAATAGTATAATATATTAGTTACAAAAAAATAATCCTACCCTAAAAATCCTAAAATACTCTGTGAATTAAGCTTAAATCATTGATAGAGATTTAGGCATATTGAACTATTAGGCCAATCTTGAGCCCTTTTAAGTTGAGCTTCGAAGCCCGTTGATTGAGCTCATTGCACTAGAACTTAATAATGAGTAGACCCCTTTCAGGCTAAGATTCAAATCTTGGGTCTACTCATTTCCACCTAACTCTAAATAATCTTATGCCAAAAGCACCACTCCTCACTATGGAAACTTCATAACTATTTCCTTAGTAGTACTTGAATTTTACCTATAAAAGTATGCACACTAAGTCCACCCACCTCCTTACATGCTAACACCTTCTTCAAGGAAACCCAACTAATGTTTTTACCTTTCTTTTTGCCCTACCCAAAATAAGGATGCAAATTTTCTAGGTCTTTTATGATACTAACAGGGGCTAGAAAAGTGACAACAAATATAGGTGGAAGGCAAGATAAAAACAAATTTTATAAGGTCCAACCTCCCATCGGCTGATACAAAGTTGGGCGGCCATATCTTCAACTCAACCTTAAAACTTTCAACAACTAATTTTTATCATTCTATATTTCCATGCTCAACAAGGAGGCAACCCCAGATACAAGAGGGGAGTTTTATCTAACAAACAATTTATTGCATTTGCTACAGCTTTCACTTCTTTTGTATCAATACCTACACAATACAACCTTTTATATGACCGACAATGAGAATTTATTAATGGAAAATAAAAGATATAGGCTTCATCTTGGAGGAGAAAATGAAGACACAAGCACCCAAAACCCAACAATCAAACCCTTGCAATGGAACCCATAAAAGCTTTAGGCCATAAAAATAAGCTACCCATAAACCCAAGAAAAGATATAGCACATATGCAGAACCCAATAGAACTTATTGAACAACTTTATCTATGGGGGAATAAAACACTGGCTGGTCTTTTTCACAATGATTTTTTTATGTAGGAATCCACCCCCTGTTGGAGTCACTATTGTTGACATAATTTACGCTGGGCTTTAAGATTTTTAATTTTTGATTGACATCATTTCTTTTCTTTTTTTCACAACCAGCTTACTCTATAATGAACCATTGAATGACTCACTTTTTTTATCAACTTCCTAAACAAACTTAGTAGCTAAGCCTCCAAATTTATCAGTCCAAATGGAAGAAGCTAATGGTGGACTGTCGCCACCAATACCCTGACAAATACCTAAATGAACTACACCAAATGTAGCACTTTATTACCAAATTTGAAGCATACTTGTAGCTTTTCCACACACATTGGATAACCATTAGATGCAGATCAAATGACTAATTAAAGATTCTTTTCATCTTCAAAACCACTAACCAGAGTATGAGAACCTACTAGAGTCTTTAAACCATGCCATTCTTTTAACAACTTGCATTCAACCCCAAATTGAAGTTCCTTTGGAGTTTCATAGTTTGCTACTAGCATACAAGATTCCTCTTTGGCGTACAAATCATTGCCACCATACTGGCATCACTCCTACCAAAAGAAATACCATCTTTGCCAACATTTCCTAGATCACCAATTTCTTCCATTATAATTTGTTTAGAATCCATCAAATTTGCTACATTCAATAGATAAACCCAAAAGCCTATTTTCGACCCCAATTACATTATTAGAAAAATGTTAGGAAAAAAATGAACTTGAGGCCCCAAATGTTTTTGCACGCTTGACCATTGTAGACCTAGTTTTTGGCTAGAATCCTTAATACCTCCATCACAGGGCCCTTTGAACTTATTGCTTTGTTGTCTCATTCACTAGCCATACATTTTTTGCTGGTAGATTGTGCCTCCTAATTAAGTTTTCCGTGGTAACAATCATGATTTCCAGCTCTGATTTGTAGCACGGGCATGTTGCCTATGTCACAATTCCCAACAAACTCAAACCCTCACACCAAGATGCTTTTGAATTTGTCAAACACCAAATCATCTTGGTTAGATTGGCCAAGTTGCACTAGATATTCCACCATCTTTTTGCTCAACTTCCTTCTAGAAAATAACTTTCTTCCCCAAGCATCTATTGAAACCATTAATTCTAGAAAATGGCCTTCCCTATTTCTCTGTAACCTGAATTGCAACATTTTCTTCCAAGTCTCAAGTCTCCACCACCATGGATTATCTTCATTTTCAAACAACAACTTATCACAGGCTTTGACACACTGCTTAACATTGTGCAAAAGAATTGATGCTCTATTGTGTTTCCTGATATCAATAATCCATATCACTTAATTTCCCCTTTACTTAATGATAGATGCAAAGAATCGGTTCTATTTAATATCTAAATGATAGACACCACCTGTAATAAAAAAATAACCCCTAGCCTAATCTAAGACCATACAAAGAGAACACAATTAGTTGAATGATCAAGAACTATTACGTATATTTACTTTTAGACTAGAAACAATCTATAAGTGTTTAAGGATCTTATTTAGATTAAAGAAATCTTGTTTAGACCATTCATTAAAGAATGATGTGCCATCCGCATACTATAACTATGACAATTTTTCATTTCACTTAGGAATACCCTTGAACAGGTTTCTGCCCAAAGCATCTTACATCATAACATTTAAAGCTTCTTCAACCTATAAAAATAAGAAAAGTGATAAATGATCACTTTGCCAAATTGTTGACACCCAATTTCGTCCGGGTGTTTTAAAATTTTGAAAAAAATTTTATTAAAAAAATTAATTTAAAAAATATATATATATATATTACTATTATTATTAAAAAAAATTTAATTAGTTTAAAATATATTTTTGTTTTGTGAAAATTTGATTTAAAATGATATATGTGTGAATATGTGTATGTTTGAAATAAAATAAAATTTCATGAAAAAAATGACAAAAAAATTAAAAGTTTGAGGTAAAAATGACAAAATTGAGAAGTTTCGGAAAAAATTGACAAATTCTAAAAGTTCCAGGAGCATTTGGTAGTTTGTCACATAAAATTTTGAGCCTGCCGACGTTTTTGGCTCAAATTGACAGAAAACGACAAAATTGTCAAAATCAGAAGCTTCAGGAACTTATCCAGAGACTGAGAGACGTAAAGGACTAAAATTGTCATTTTACCAATTTAATAGATAAGTTTGAAATTTTTTATTAATTTATCCATCAACAGTTCAGCTAAACTTCCTCTATAAATAGCCCCCCAAATTTTGTGCTGAACACAGAAAAAAAATAGAAATGAAGCTTAGAGTTCCGTTTTGAAAAAAGAAAAAATTATAGCCTAGGTCCCTGGCCCTCTTCTCTTCCTCTCCAGAAAACCTAAACCTTCTCTGACACTTTTTTTTTTTTTTTTTCTTTTTTTTCTCTCCCCCGCGCGCGTGTGTTCTGTTCTTCACGTTTCCAGAATTTCAAATTCAGTTTTTAAGGGTACAACTCTCATTTAATCCTTCATCTTTTCAATTTTCTTTCACTTTGGTCACTAACCTTTTATTTTGTTCTTGCAGAATTAATTACTAACCCTTTTAATTTTTACTTGTTTGTTTATTATTTGTTTATTACTAACCCCTTTTTTTATTGTTGTTATTAACTTACTAACAACTAACTTTTAATACTATTATTGTTACTAACCTTTTAATTTTTGCATTATTACTAACTTTTATAATTGTTGTTAACAATTAATTAACTTTTATTATTGTTGTTAATTAATTAATTTAATTAACTTGGCTAACTTTTATTATTGTTGTTAATTAATTAATTTAATTAACTTGGCTAGCTTTTTATTATTTTTGTTAATTAATTAATTTAATTAACTTGGCTAACTTTTATTATTGTTGTTAATTAATTAATTTAATTAACTTGGCTAGCTTTTTATTATTTTTGTTAATTAATTAATTTAATTAATTTGGCTAACTTTTTATTTATTGTTGTTAATTAATTTAATTAATTTGGCTAACTTTTTATTATTGTTGTTAATTAATTAATTTAATTAACTTGGCTAACTTTTTACTGTTGTTAATTAATTAATTTAATTAACTTGGCTAACTTTTTATTATTGTTGTTAATTAATTAATTTAATTAACTTGACTAACTTTTTATTATTGTTGTTTAACAATTAATTTAATTAACTTTGCTAACATTTATTATTATTTTTAAAGTGGATGGCCAAAAAGCCCCACTTTATTATTATTAATTTTTTTCTTTATATAATTTTTTTATTTAATTCACCTTTACCCTTTACTAATTAATAAATAAATGAAAATTAAAAGAAGATTATTTTGTAATTAATTATTAAGGCTAATAAAAATCATTTTTAAAAAAGCCAATTATTTTTATTTTTATATACATGTTTTTAATTCTTTAAAGATAACAAAAAGTTAAAATTAATTTTAATAGTTATTTTTATCCAGTAAAAATAATAAAAAAATAAAAATAAAACCTGTTTAAAAAAAAATACATGAAAATTAAGACTTTATATTTTACTGATTTATTTAAAATATAACTTTTAAATCCACTAAAATAATAAATATTTTTCATTAAACAAGAAAACAAAAAGAAAACTAAAACAAGATAAGAAAAAGATAAGAAAGACAAGAAAAAGAAAAGAAAAGAAAGATAAGAAAAAGATAAGAAAGATAAGAAAAAGAAAAGAAAGAAAAGAAAGAAAAGAAAGGAAAGATTAAATCAAAAAGAAAAGAAAAATATAAGAAAGAAAAGAGAGAAAAGAAAAGAAAGAAAATAAAAAATAAAATTTTTTTATCTAAAAATTCTATAACAAAAAGAATTACGAATTAGTAATTAAACTAATAATTAATTCCATAAAAGTAATAATTATATAACTAACAATAAATTAAATTTAATTTCCATATCCGGATGATCCGGCAGGATCTACGGTTTGGAAAATATCAAACTTTTTAAAATAAATAAATTAAATAAAAAGATAAAAAATTCATATTTTTACAATATGGATAAAATTGTTTAAAATTTCACCAAATTCCGTGTCCAAATGACTCGGCAGAGTCCATGGTTCGGAATCAAAATCTTCCGTGTCCAAATGACTCGGCAGAGTCCATGGTTCGGAAGTATAAAATTTTATACAAATTAACTTAAAAATCCACATTTCGACTAATTCAGTTAAAATCTCTAAATTAACTGAAAATTATTTAAAAGCAAAGTAAAACAAAATTAAAATCAACTAAGGTGCCAATTTTGGGTGCTATAACAATATTGTTTTAGCGTAACCGTACTCCCGATCCCCGAACTCTCGCAGACCAATATTTAAGGTGACCAATCGACCTAGGTAAACAGATTGGTGGCGACTCCCGAAAACCCGACGTTGCCACAGCTTGGCGACTCCACTGGGGACTCCACGTTAGTGAGTCGAGCCTAAAGTTGATTTGTTTTGATTTACTTTGCTTATTATGTGGATTTATATGTTATATTTACTTATTCTAAACATGCATAATGCATTCACAATATGAAGCTCTATACCCGAGCTTCCTTAAATCAAACACGATTCTTTCTAAGCGGAATTGGTGTTGCTGTCCTTGTGAGGCCACGGTCTCCAAGCCTTCACCGGTTTCAAAGTAGCAAAGTAGTGTATTGCCTTCTGAGACGGTTAGTCTCTGCATGGGCCCACGAAAAGCTACGACTCGAATTAATCCATTCCTTACATTAACCCTAGAGGGTAAGGAATCGGGCCGTCACTATGATTTAGTGACGGGATTCGGGAACTATCCCTTGCCTTTTTGATAAGCTACCTTATGCATATAGAACTCCCCACTTAACCATAGAACTGACCATAGAATTTCTACCATTTTACCAACGCCATAAGCACGTCCTTGTTATGCTATGTTGTTGCTCTACACTTTTATTTTCTTCGTGTCTTATATTTATGGTTTTAATTCATTTTTCCATAATACTTCATGAGTTGTTAATTGCTATTTAACTTATTAATAACCTTATCTTTCTTGTGCAATTATTCTTCATGCATCAAAACCACGCATCAAATTATGCTAACTTTTTGGTCTTTATAATGACAACTAAAAGTTTTGAAGTTCTACGATAATGGATAAGCAAACTCACTCATTGCATGCATTCCATTACATTAATCACGTGCATATAAAGTATGATAAAAATAATCTTATTGCATGCATTCCATTACATCAATCACACGCATATAAAATCTGATAAAAATAATCTCATTGCATGCATTCCATTACATTAATCACATGCATATAAAATCTGATAAAAATAATCTCATTGCATGCATTCCATTACATTAATCACGTGCATATAAAGTCTGATAAAAACATAATCTCATTTTATATTGCATGCATCCATTACATCAATCACACGCATATAAAATCTGATAAAAATAATCTCATTGCATGCATTCCATTACATCAATCACGTGCATATAAATTTTGATAAAAACATAATCTCATTGCATGCATCCATCACATCAATCATATACGCATAGAATCTAATAAAATAAATATTCCTTTAAAAAGGTAAAATTGGACCTCAACACCGATATTCAACTCGGCTCCAAACAAGACTAATGGCAGAACAAACTGAAGGACGTTTCATAGATATAGAGTCCAAGATTGAAAGTATGGCAGAACAAATGAGACAATTGATGGAAATAATCAAAGGGAAAGCAACTCAAGTTCCCATCAAAGAAGCACAAGATCCCACTTATACTCCGGGATTCACCCCACAACGAGTCTCAGTCCAAGAAAACCTGTTTCAGGAACCAGGACAGTCTGCTAGTGTTCACTTGAAACAAGACACTGTGTATGAAGAGAAGAAGACACCACCAAAGGAAGAAGGAGAATCTCAAAAACTCGAAACAATAGAGAAGAGACTGCGAGCCATTGAAGGAGGTAATATATTCGGATCTCTCTCAGTGGATGACCTCTGCTTAGTGCCAGACGTCATAATCCCTTCGGACTTTAAAGTACCGGATTTTGTAAAATACGATGGAACGAGTGATCCCATCACTCACATCACACTGTTCCTAAGGAGACTACAACCACTCACAAAAGATGAAAAGGTGTGGATTGCACTTTTTCAGGAAAGTCTCACAAAATCAGCATTGCAGTGGTATCTAAGTCAAGGACCAAGAAACATCAAAACTTGGAATGACCTTGCTCAGGCCTTCATCGGCAACTATAAACATGTTATGGACTTGGCTCCGGATCGCCAAACTCTCCAAAACATGGAGAAGAAAAAGCCAGAAACTTTCAAGGAATATGCTCAACGGTGGAGGGACTTAGCTGCACAAGTTCAGCCACCCATAACAGAAAAAGAAATGGTCACTTTGTTTGTCCAGACACTGAAATACCCATATTATGACAAACTCATTGGCAATTCGGCAACTAATTTCTCCGATGTTGTCATGTCTGGAGAAAGGATCGAGCATGGGATTAGGACTGGGAAGATTGCTGAGTCTTTTAGTGATCCTATGAAAAGAGGAGGACCATCCAGAACAAAAGATGAAGAAGTACAACAAATAGGACGCGAAAGAGGGATTCCCCTCGTAGGTACTGTGGCTACCGGTCCTCGCCTATCCTATTCTGCCAAAATGCCCAATTATTATCCTACCAATAGGCCCAATGACTATCCTCCCAATATGCCCAATGATTATCCTTCCAATAGGCCTAATGATTATCCTCCCAATAGGCCCAACAATTATCCTCTCAACAGGCCTAATCAGTTACGGCCACCTGTTCCGACTCCTCCAGTACCCACACAAAAACCAAAAGAAGTTTTTGCACCAATTCCCATGACTTACACTGAGTTGTATCCAAAACTCATAGAAAGTCAACTTATCCGTCCAATTCCTACAATTCCATTTGGACCCCCATATCCAACGTGGTATGACCCCAACATAACTTGCCCATATCATGATGGCGTTCCAGGCCATGGCTTGGAAAATTGCACAGCATTGAAACGTATAGTCCAACAATTAATCGAATCAAAGTGGTTGGACTTTTCCGATGAACCGAACGTCACTCACAATCCATTGCCGCCTCGTCAAGAAAAACCAGTCAATATGATAGAAGAACACCGGCTGATGAAAAAGTCAGTCAATGATATCATAACCCCTCTTAAGCATGTATATTCATGCCTTGTGAAAGAAGGGATTATCATGGGAAAGCCTTCTTTTGGACATGAAGAAGTTGAAGATGAGGAATGGTGCAACTTTCATGACAGTAAGAGTCATTCTATCCAAGAATGCTCAGAATTCCGTAAGAATCTGCAAAGACTCATAGACTCATCCCAACTTATCGTTTTTATGATGATGTGAATGTGATCATTAAAGAACAAGAAGTCAATGCTATACCAATCTCAAAACCTACTCTTAAGCCGTCAAGTCCCAAGGCCATTCCTCTACAAATCAAACAAAACCGAGGTCAAGCTGCTAGGCCCGATGTGATTGGTAATTGAAAGTGAAGATTTTGAGCTGGAATTACATTGATTTTGGAAGGGCTCCAAGTCAGATCTGACCTAACAGTCCGCATACATTTTCGAATGACAGGGAATCCTTTGAATAAAGTTGTATCTTTGAAAGCTTGCAAAAGTAATCTAATAGTAAAAATCTCCTAGATTTAGTCCAGAATCTAGGGTGTAGTCTTTGTTAGATGGACACCTGGTATTCTTTCTGGTACAACAAAAAATGTAATGCGTGCATTCTACTACTTTCCATTTTTACACTCTTTGCCATTATACTATCTATTATTGCCATCACACTTTACTTTTTGACAACTGGTAATTCTTTTTGTTCTCTAACAAAAAGATGTTACGTGTACATTATACCACTTTTTAATTCCATTATTACATCTACATATTATACCAATTTTTACCAAAAATTCAATTATTACACCTACACATTCTATCACTTCTTACCAAAAATTCTGTTTTTACATCCATCTCTCACTCCTTTCCATTATACTATCCATTATTGCTATCATACTTTGCTTTCTAAATGATACTACTCGTGGGTGAAAATAAAAAGTTGAGAAAAATTTGATAGTAATGATCTTGAAAGTGCTGCCAAATCTAGTAAGAAGGATTTCATATGTTGCACCTCAACCCTAAAAAAGAATTCACAGTGGTTATCAACATCCTTACAAGGAGTCCGGGATTAACTTCCAAAGAAGTTAGCTCTCATATTAAATGACTTCAGTGGCCTCCCAATTCTCACAAATGCTCAATACAAAAAAAAATTCTCAGTTTTCCATAACACAAATTCCAACAAAGGAAAGAAGTTCCTCCCTTCCATCAAAAGCCATTAAAGAGAAAATCCAAACAAGAAAAAAAATCCAAAAAAAAAAAAAAAAAAAAAGAGACTGAGAAGCAAATAAAGCCACTTGAGTCATCTCACTTCAAGAAGGCTATGATCTCGGTTCTCCATAACACAAACTCCAAAAAAAAAAAAAGGGAAAAAGTTCATCCCTTCCATCAAAAAGCCAACAAGGGAAAATTCAAAACCAAAAAGAACTGAGAACAAGCACGAGCAAGCAAGGCCACTTGAGTCATCTCACTTCAAGAGAGTTATCAAGTATGTTATCACCATAGCTCACACAAAAAAACAAAAAAACAAAAAAAAAAAGAGGAAAAAGGGGTCAAACTAGAAAAAAAAAAAAAAAGAGAAAGAAAAAAAGTGAGCTATGGATTCTAGACTGAAAACCTGCAAAGGCGGTTTAGAACACAAAAGCAACCCTCAAACCAAGCATGCATAAAGATCACAATAGTTGGGGGGCAACAGATGAGGTCTAACTTTCTGGAAAGAGTGGCAAGTTTGAGGTCATCACTATTGAGTTTTTCACCATAATCAAATTTGCTCACGAGTAGTATTAAAAGACCCTTCTTTCACACCACTCAAATTTAACTTTATTCAGACCTAATATTTACCTCTTAATATCATTCTCATTCAGCTAAAAGACTGCCACAAAAAAAAAAAACATTCAAACTTAACTTTCCTCACACCTAACATTTACCTCTCGATATCATCCTCATTCAGTTAAAAGGCTATTATTGTGAATCATGTTTCTACCTTATTGCCTTGCACAGTTTATGTCTTCGAGTTGGAAAGGGAAGAATGGCAGGACATTTTAATTGAAAACGAAGACCGTAAATTACTTTGTCAAGCTTTGAAAATTGATGAAAGTTTTTCTTTAAGGCCAAACCATTATTCATTAATGTATGTAGACTTAAAAGTAAGGAGATAGCTTGAGTCTTTCTTTAATAAGATGTGGTTCTTGTAAGAGAAATTTACGATCAAGTGCCATCACAAAGGTCTAGAAATCCTCAACCTTCTGTTAAATTAAAGGCGAGGTGATACCTTTTATCCACATAAACACCGTATTCAGGGGGGCAAAGTAGTCTCTACTAAGCGTAAGAGGAGTACTGCCAACAAAGAAGTTCAATAGACAAGGGGGCAAGTCTTATGGATCAAAACATGAGTTCAAGGAAGAGCAATCATTCAGATTATAACATGGGGATAAGTAAGTGTCGGCACGGTCACAAGAAAAGGGGCAAAGCAGACATTGGAAGATAAGCCTTCGATGATATGAAATCCATAACAGGGACAATTGTCCAGAGAAGCATAAAGAGATTCAATGATAGTCCAAGAAGGCAATCACAAAGAAGATCCAGTAAAGCAAAGACATGAAGAACTAGATCCATAAAAAAAAAAACATCAATTCCACATGCTCTGCATTCATGCATTTCACATCATGCATGCATGGCTTTTACATAACAAGGACCAAACGGGAATCACATTCACAGCACAGTTACAGCAGTATAAGCTGAGATCTCAATGTCATCAGCTCTTACCAATCTATCACTGGATACACAGCTAATATGCAGGACCAACCCGCATCAGGAATTCAAGGATAAGGTAGACAAGATGTCAAAAGCCTGGCAATCGATTCAATAATCGAGACTACACCTGGAAGGACAGGATTGACGTCAGCTAGTAGTATCCAAGATAAGAGATAGCTATAGCCAAGGATAAGGCAGATATCAAAAAATATAAAGTAGACAATATTGTCAAAAGCCTGGCAATTAATTCAATAATCAAGGCTACACCTGGAAGGACAGGATTGATGCCAGCTTAGCAGCATCCAAGATAAGAGATAGCTGTGGTCAAAGATAAGGCAGACATCAAGAAATATTGTCGTTGAAACTTTGTCAAAAGCGGACAATGGATTCAATAATCGAGGACTGGATCAACGGATAAAAAAAAATATCTATCAAAATGAAGTAGGATCTACTTTTCCGGTTAAACGGCGGATACGGTACTCCGTGACTCTCAAGTCGGTTCTCTCAGTTGCCCATAATAACTGATTCCTTCACCCCTTCTTTCTTTTACTTCCTCATAGAAAATGGATCCTACTTTTTCCGCCTTGCGAAAGTATTTCCCTTCTCTCCCAATGAACATCCTCAAAAAGATCTACCAAGTTCGCTGTGAACGATTAAGAGTTCTGATGCACAAAGGAATCCCTGAAGATGTGCGGTGGTTAATCGAAGCCAATGTTCGTCTAGCAGGTGAAATCCCAGAGGCATTTGTGTCTCACATGCCTGGTATAGGCAAAAGCTCTTATGCCAAAAAGCGAAGAGCGAAAAGGTTACAAGTCTGCCATAAATGTGGACGGTGGACTTGTAATACTAAATGTCGTTCTTTAGGGATGATCTCTGATAATCGAGAAGATAAAATACGATTCATTAAGAATGGCCTGAGTAAAGACTCGTTGGATGATATCCAATTGACTCTTGAGACGCATTCTTGTGGATCTGTGCAACGTGAACTACTTGGTTTGTAGAGCATTTTTCATGAAGAACGAAACCGTTACAGTCCCGGGAATCTGACTGTAAATGACCCTGTTTGCCAGCTTGTAAGAAAACTGGATGGGAAGCAAATCCTCGACTCATAGAAGCCGTTAATGCCGTTACTGGACGAAAAACCAGTGGAAGATGTGAGCCACAGTCACAATTACTGTACATACAGTTTGTTATATTTGGAAAAGTTTGCATTTTCTTTTGACAGATATACACGCTCCCCTAAGTGTAATCGACACGTTATCCCTTTTCATCACTATAAATGCGTGTTCTTCCTTCTGATTAAGCAGCGGATAAGATACCCCGTGACTTCTAAATTCAGTTATTCCAGTCTCCTACAATAACTGATTCATTTCCCTCTTCTCTCAAATTCTTCTCTCATCAATGGATTCTACTCTTTCTGCACTGCGAAAATACTTTCCTTCCCTTCCAATAAAAGTCCTTAAAAAGATCTACCTGGCTAGATGTGAAAGAATCAGAGTTTTTACACGCAAAGGCATTCCCGATAATGTGCAGTGGATAATTGAAGCTAAGGTCCGTTTGGCGGGTGAAGTTCCAGATGCATTTATGCCCCGCATGCCCGGTTTAGGTAAAAGCCGTTATGCCAAAAGGCGAAGAGCAAAGAGACTAGGCGTGTGTTATAAATGTGGGCGATGGAATTGTATTACTAAATGTCGCTCTTTAGGATACATCTCCATAAATCGTGAAGATAAAAGAAAATTCATTAAGAATGGCCTGCGTAAGGAATCTCTGGAAGATATCCGAGAGACTCTTGAAACGCATTCTTGTGGAAAAGTGCAAGGTGAAATTATCAGTTTATGGAGGACTTACCATAAAGAACGAAACCGTTACAATCTTGGGAATGTGATTTTAAACGACCCTGTTTGTCAGTTTGTAAGGAAACTGGATGGGAAGCAAATCCCCGACTTATAGAAGGCATTGAAGCCATTACTGGACATAAATCAGTGGAAGATGAGAGCCACGGTCATCATTCCTGTACATATAAGCTGTCATTTGTCTTTTCTTTTGACAATAATGTACTTGCTTCTGTAAGTGTAATTAACGCATTATCCCTTTCATCACTATAAATATGTGTTAGTTATTTTCGTTTCCTACAATCACTAATTTCTTTCTTTGCCTCCTTCATCAATGGAGTCTTCTCTTTCCGCCCTACGAAAGTATTTTCCTTCCTTCCCAATAAATGTTCTTAAAAAGATTTATCAAGCTAGATGTGAACGATTCAGAGTATTTATGCACAAAGGCATTCCTGATAATGTGCGGTGGCTAATTGAAGCTAAGGTTCGTTCAGCTGGTGAAGTTCCAGAAGCGTTCTTTCCCCGTATGCCCGGCTTTGGTAAAAGTGCTTATGCCAAAAAAAGAAGAGCAAAGAGGCTAGGCGTTTGTCATAATTGTGGATGGTGGATTTGCGGCAATAAATGTCGTTCTCCAGGAGTGATCACCAGAAATCGTAATGATAGAATAAGATTCATTAAGAATGGCTTGCGTAAGGAATCTCTAGAAGATATTCGAGAGGTTCTTGAAGCGCATTCTTGCGGAATAGTGCAATTTGAGGTTGTTGGATTATGGATAATTTTCCAAAAAGAACGAGATCGTTACAGTCTTGGGAATCTGACTCTAAACGACCCTGTTTGCCAGTTTGTGAGAAAGCTAGATGAGATGCAAATCACCGATTCATAGAAAGCATTAAAGCCATTACTGGACGCAAAGCCATTGGAAGATGAGGATCAAAGTCACGATTACTGTACGTGCTAGCTGTCGCTTTTGAAATTTTCCTCCCCTTTTGGTAATAATGTATTCACTCCTAACGTGAACCAAAGTCACGATTACTGTACATGCTAGCTGTCGCTTTTGAAATTATCCTCCCAATAATGTACCCACTCCTGACATGAGATACAGTTATGATTACTGTATATAGCTGCCACTTTTTAAAATTTTCCTTCTCTTCCAACAATCACGTACCTACTCCTGACGTAAGCTACCGTAGTGACTACTGTACATGCTAGCAGCTATTTTGAAAATTTTCCTCCTCTTTTAACGATAGTGTACCCATACCTGACCAAAGTCATACTCGTGACTACTGTGAATAGCTGGCAATAATGTATCCATTCTTGAAAATAAAATTATTGCCTTATCTCTTCATCTCTATAAATATATCCTCTTTTCTCACAAAGGTAAGGATAGGAATGGAGAAAACCCCAACTCGTAAATCCCGAAGTATTTGTGTATTTTCTGGGGCTTTTCCTGGAAAAGATGAAGAGTATTTAAAAGCAGCCAACCATTTGGGAAGAGTATTAGCTGAGCGAAAAATACATTTAGTTTATGGAGGAGGTAGTGTCGGATTAATGGGAGGTGTAGCATCAGCAGCATCTCTAGGAGGAAGTCAAGTTCTGGGTATTATCCCTGGACCTCTGAAATTTATTTCTGGGGGCACGATTGGAGAAGAATTAGTGGTTAAAAATTTGCAAGAGCGTGTGTTACAAATGCTTTTAAATGCTGATGCTTTTATCGCTCTACCAGGTGGTTTTGGCACATTGGGAGAAGTCTTTCAAATTGCTTCCATGGCCCAACTTAATTTGCATAAGAAACCCATTGGGCTTTTGAATGTTAACAATTTCTTTACAGGTCTGATAGCTTTTATGGATTATGCTATGCAGAAGAATTTCATATCAAGAGTGGCACGGCGAATCATAATATCCGCAACAACTGCTGAAGAATTGCTAGATAAAATACAAGCTTTTGTTCCTGAACCAGATCCAGCAATGATTCAGATAGACTGGACACGACAGTCTTTCCCGACCAGTTCACTCCCATAATGGTCCTCTACTCACCCTGTTGAAGTATTGTGGAAGAAAGAAGCGATCTGATCCGTTTTTCTTGTCCTTTAGTTTTATTATCAGCATTTTCTTTCGCGTTTCAGTTTTTCTTTTCAGGGAATTTCTTTTTATAAGATAGTTTCGTCCATGCTGATATTAAAACCATGCGACAATGCCTTTAGGTTGGAATGGCTGAGTAAAGAGTAATTTTTATTACTCTTGAGACGCATCCTATTAGGTCTACTAGGCATAACATTTTGGGGTAGTTAAGCTTTAACCTTATTCGGATGACATATCTCACAAGGGAATCTATATTTACTGAAGAAAATATTAGATGAACCTTGAATATTGATTCCAAACATCCACTCCATTTACATAATTTGTCAGTGTTATTGTCATCATCAAGATTCACTCGTTTTATCGAAGCCTAATTCTTTGCGCTCGCCAATTATGAAAATTCACACTTTCGAAGAAAATTATTCCAATTTCAATTGCTTTTATATAAATTTCGCTCGAGATCCTAAGGAAAGCTCCTTAGCCTCAAAATCAATTTTCATCATCGGGGTTTTAAGGATGGAACCTTTGCCTCGAAAATAATCAATTTTCATCATCGGGGTTTTAAGGATGGAACCTTTGCCTCGAAAACAATCAATTTTCATCATCGGGGTTTTAAAGATGGAACCTTTGCCTCGAAAATAATCAATTTTCATCATCGGGGTTTTAAAGATGGAACCTTTGCCTCGAAAACAATCAATTTTCATCATCGGGGTTTTAAGGATGGAACCTTTGCCTCGAAAATAATCAATTTTCATCATCGGGGTTTTAAGGATGGAACCTCTGCCTCGAAAACAATCAATTTTCATCATCGGGGTTTTAAGGATGGAACCTTTGCCTCAAAAACAATCAATTTTCATCGGGGTTGTAAGGATGGAACCTTTGCCTCGAAAATAATCAATTTTCATCATCAGGGTTTTAAGGATGGAACCTTTGCCTTGAAAAGAATCAATTTTCATCATCGGGGTTTTAAGGATGGAACCTTTGCCTCGAAAACAATCAATTTTCATCATCGGGGTTTTAAGGATGGAACCTTTGCCTCGAAAATAATCAATTTTCATCATCGGGGTTTTAAAGATGGAACCTTTGCCTCGAAAACAATCAATTTTCATCATCGGGGTTTTAAGGATGGAACCTTTGCCTCGAAAATAATCAATTTTCATCATCGGGGTTTTAAGGATGGAACCTTTGCCTCGAAAACAATCAATTTTCATCATCGGGGTTTTAAGGATGGAACCTTTGCCTCAAAAACAATCAATTTTCATCGGGGTTGTAAGGATGGAACCTTTGCCTCGAAAATAATCAATTTTCATCATCAGGGTTTTAAGGATGGAACCTTTGCCTTGAAAAGAATCAATTTTCATCATCGGGGTTTTAAGGATGGAACCTTTGCCTCGAAAACAATCAATTTTCATCATCGGGGTTTTAAGGATGGAACCTTTGCCTCGAAAATAATCAATTTTCATCATCGGGGTTTTAAGGATGGAACCTTTGCCTCGAAAACAATCAATTTTCATCATCGGGGTTTTAAGGATGGAACCTTTGCCTCGAAAACAATCAATTTTCATCGGGGTTGTAAGGATGGAACCTTTGCCTCGAAAATAATCAATTTTCATCATCGGGGTTTTAAGGATGGAACCTTTGCCTCGAAAATAATCAATTTTCATCATCGGGGTTTTAAGGATGGAACCTTTGCCTCGAAAACAATCAATTTTCATCGGGGTTGTAAGGATGGAACCTTTGCCTCGAAAATAATTAATTTTCATCATCAGGGTTTTAAGGATGGAACCTTTGCCTTGAAAAGAATCAATTTTCATCATCGGGGTTTTAAGGATGGAACCTTTGCCTCGAAAATAATCAATTTTCATCATCGGGGTTTTAAGGATGGAACCTTTGCCTCGAAAACAATCAATTTTCATCATCGGGGTTTTAAGGATGGAACCTTTGCCTCGAAAACAATCAATTTTCATCGGGGTTGTAAGGATGGAACCTTTGCCTCGAAAATAATCAATTTTCATCATCAGGGTTTTAAGGATGGAACCTTTGCCTTGAAAAGAATCAATTTTCATCATCGGGGTTTTAAGGATGGAACCTTTGCCTCGAAAACAATCAATTTTCATCATCGGGGTTTTAAGGATGGAACCTTTGCCTCGAAAATAATCAATTTTCATCATCGGGGTTTTAAGGATGGAACCTTTGCCTCGAAAACAATCAATTTTCATCATCGGGGTTTTAAGGATGGAACCTTTGCCTCGAAAACAATCAATTTTCATCGGGGTTGTAAGGATGGAACCTTTGCCTCGAAAATAATCAATTTTCATCATCGGGGTTTTAAGGATGGAACCTTTGCCTCGAAAATAATCAATTTTCATCATCGGGGTTTTAAGGATGGAACCTTTGCCTCGAAAACAATCAATTTTCATCGGGGTTGTAAGGATGGAACCTTTGCCTCGAAAATAATTAATTTTCATCATCAGGGTTTTAAGGATGGAACCTTTGCCTTGAAAAGAATCAATTTTCATCATCGGGGTTTTAAGGATGGAACCTTTGCCTCGAAAACAATCAATTTTCATCATCGGGGTTTTAAGGATGGAACCTTTGCCTCGAAAACAATCAATTTTCATCGGGGTTGTAAGGATGGAACCTTTGCCTCGAAAATAATCAATTTTCATCATCGGGGTTTTAAGGATGGAACCTTTGCCTCGAAAATAATCAATTTTCATCATCGGGGTTTTAAGGATGGAACCTTTGCCTCGAAAACAATCAATTTTCATCGGGGTTGTAAGGATGGAACCTTTGCCTCGAAAATAATTAATTTTCATCATCAGGGTTTTAAGGATGGAACCTTTGCCTTGAAAAGAATCAATTTTCATCATCGGGGTTTTAAGGATGGAACCTTTGCCTCGAAAATAATCAATTTTCATCATCAAGGTTTTAAGGATGGAACCTTTGCCTCGAAAACAATCAATCAATTCGAGGCTTTAAGGATGGAACCTTTACCTCGACATCAATCAATCAATTCGAGGTTTTAAGGATGGAACCTTTGCCTCGACATCAATCAATCAATCCGGGGTTTTAAGGATGGAACCTTTGCCTCGAGATCAATCAATCAATCCGAGGTTTTAAGGATAGAACCTTTGCCTCGAGATCAATCAATCAATCCGAGGTTTTAAGGATAGAACCTTTGCCTCGAGATCAATCAATCAATCCGGGGTTTTAAGGATGGAACCTTTGCCTCGAGATCAATTATCAATCCGAGGTTTTAAGGATGGAACCTTTGCCTCGAGATCAATCAATCAATTCGAGGTTTTAAGGATGGAACCTTTGCCTCGAGATCAATCAATCAATCCGAGGTTTTAAGGATAGAACCTTTGCCTCGAGATCAATCAATCAATCCGGGGTTTTAAGGATGGAACCTTTGCCTCGAGATCAATCAATCAATCCGAGGTTTTAAGGATAGAACCTTTGCCTCGAGATCAATTATCAATCCGAGGTTTTAAGGATGGAACCTTTGCCTCGACATCAATCAATCAATTCGAGGTTTTAAGGATGGAACCTTTGCCTCGACATCAATCAATCAATCCGGGGTTTTAAGGATGGAACCTTTGCCTCGAGATCAATCAATCAATCCGAGGTTTTAAGGATGGAACCTTTGCCTCGAAAACAAATAATCAATCAATCAGTCCATCTTACAACGATAAGAGCTTTCCTATCGTTAGAGGTTCTAAGGACATTTCCTTAACCTAAAACAAACAATCAATCCATCAGTCCATCTTACAACGATAGGAGCTTTCCTATCGTTAGAGGTTTTAAGGACCTTTCCTTAAACCTTACTGTTTGGGCGGCGAGAACATTCTCAATGCCTACCTAAGCCGGACGAAATTTGGTAACGACTTTGCATACATCATGTCCCATGAAGCATGCAAAGGGGGGCAGCTGTTGACACCCAATTTCGTCCGGGTGTTTTAAAATTTTGAAAAAAATTTTATTAAAAAAATTAATTTAAAAAATATATATATATATATTACTATTATTATTAAAAAAAATTTAATTAGTTTAAAATATATTTTTGTTTTGTGAAAATTTGATTTAAAATGATATATGTGTGAATATGTGTATGTTTGAAATAAAATAAAATTTCATGAAAAAAATGACAAAAAAATTAAAAGTTTGAGGTAAAAATGACAAAATTGAGAAGTTTCGGAAAAAATTGACAAATTCTAAAAGTTCCAGGAGCATTTGGTAGTTTGTCACATAAAATTTTGAGCCTGCCGACGTTTTTGGCTCAAATTGACAGAAAACGACAAAATTGTCAAAATCAGAAGCTTCAGGAACTTATCCAGAGACTGAGAGACGTAAAGGACTAAAATTGTCATTTTACCAATTTAATAGATAAGTTTGAAATTTTTTATTAATTTATCCATCAACAGTTCAGCTAAACTTCCTCTATAAATAGCCCCCCAAATTTTGTGCTGAACACAGAAAAAAAATAGAAATGAAGCTTAGAGTTCCGTTTTGAAAAAAGAAAAAATTATAGCCTAGGTCCCTGGCCCTCTTCTCTTCCTCTCCAGAAAACCTAAACCTTCTCTGACACTTTTTTTTTTTTTTTTTCTTTTTTTTCTCTCCCCCGCGCGCGTGTGTTCTGTTCTTCACGTTTCCAGAATTTCAAATTCAGTTTTTAAGGGTACAACTCTCATTTAATCCTTCATCTTTTCAATTTTCTTTCACTTTGGTCACTAACCTTTTATTTTGTTCTTGCAGAATTAATTACTAACCCTTTTAATTTTTACTTGTTTGTTTATTATTTGTTTATTACTAACCCCTTTTTTTATTGTTGTTATTAACTTACTAACAACTAACTTTTAATACTATTATTGTTACTAACCTTTTAATTTTTGCATTATTACTAACTTTTATAATTGTTGTTAACAATTAATTAACTTTTATTATTGTTGTTAATTAATTAATTTAATTAACTTGGCTAACTTTTATTATTGTTGTTAATTAATTAATTTAATTAACTTGGCTAGCTTTTTATTATTTTTGTTAATTAATTAATTTAATTAACTTGGCTAACTTTTATTATTGTTGTTAATTAATTAATTTAATTAACTTGGCTAGCTTTTTATTATTTTTGTTAATTAATTAATTTAATTAATTTGGCTAACTTTTTATTTATTGTTGTTAATTAATTTAATTAATTTGGCTAACTTTTTATTATTGTTGTTAATTAATTAATTTAATTAACTTGGCTAACTTTTTACTGTTGTTAATTAATTAATTTAATTAACTTGGCTAACTTTTTATTATTGTTGTTAATTAATTAATTTAATTAACTTGACTAACTTTTTATTATTGTTGTTTAACAATTAATTTAATTAACTTTGCTAACATTTATTATTATTTTTAAAGTGGATGGCCAAAAAGCCCCACTTTATTATTATTAATTTTTTTCTTTATATAATTTTTTTATTTAATTCACCTTTACCCTTTACTAATTAATAAATAAATGAAAATTAAAAGAAGATTATTTTGTAATTAATTATTAAGGCTAATAAAAATCATTTTTAAAAAAGCCAATTATTTTTATTTTTATATACATGTTTTTAATTCTTTAAAGATAACAAAAAGTTAAAATTAATTTTAATAGTTATTTTTATCCAGTAAAAATAATAAAAAAATAAAAATAAAACCTGTTTAAAAAAAAATACATGAAAATTAAGACTTTATATTTTACTGATTTATTTAAAATATAACTTTTAAATCCACTAAAATAATAAATATTTTTCATTAAACAAGAAAACAAAAAGAAAACTAAAACAAGATAAGAAAAAGATAAGAAAGACAAGAAAAAGAAAAGAAAAGAAAGATAAGAAAAAGATAAGAAAGATAAGAAAAAGAAAAGAAAGAAAAGAAAGAAAAGAAAGGAAAGATTAAATCAAAAAGAAAAGAAAAATATAAGAAAGAAAAGAGAGAAAAGAAAAGAAAGAAAATAAAAAATAAAATTTTTTTATCTAAAAATTCTATAACAAAAAGAATTACGAATTAGTAATTAAACTAATAATTAATTCCATAAAAGTAATAATTATATAACTAACAATAAATTAAATTTAATTTCCATATCCGGATGATCCGGCAGGATCTACGGTTTGGAAAATATCAAACTTTTTAAAATAAATAAATTAAATAAAAAGATAAAAAATTCATATTTTTACAATATGGATAAAATTGTTTAAAATTTCACCAAATTCCGTGTCCAAATGACTCGGCAGAGTCCATGGTTCGGAATCAAAATCTTCCGTGTCCAAATGACTCGGCAGAGTCCATGGTTCGGAAGTATAAAATTTTATACAAATTAACTTAAAAATCCACATTTCGACTAATTCAGTTAAAATCTCTAAATTAACTGAAAATTATTTAAAAGCAAAGTAAAACAAAATTAAAATCAACTAAGGTGCCAATTTTGGGTGCTATAACAATATTGTTTTAGCGTAACCGTACTCCCGATCCCCGAACTCTCGCAGACCAATATTTAAGGTGACCAATCGACCTAGGTAAACAGATTGGTGGCGACTCCCGAAAACCCGACGTTGCCACACAAATACCTTTCTCCAACATAAATTTTGATAAAGGATTTCCATTTACAAAAATTGATATCAAAACAGTTGAAAGACAAATGCCAATTAATTTCCTTCAATGCTCTCCAAATTGCATTTGTGTCACAACTAAATCAAGAAAGTTCCAATTAATGTAGTCAAATCCAAGGATGCCCTATGTCTCAAGTACCTGACTCTGAGTTGAGTCTAGTCATTAGCTAACCATAACATATCAGGAATACAATATGGCTACTACTGTTGTGGCATTCCACTCAATCTTGGGTAATGCTGATAAAATGTCAACTGAGCTTGCTGTTGGAAACCCATCCTTATAGCTGGCCCAATCGATATTGGTATATACTTATAAAATTGTGGCTGAGACTACAATTGAGATCTTGGCATCCATGGATAGGGTCTAGGATGGATTTGAATATGGGAGACTGACATCCCTATAAGGTCCAAAGAATGAAGTATAGGATCCAATGGCACTGGACAGGAGCCATGCAATGGGGGATAGGATTACCCTCTACCCTACCTTCTAGTTATGTAGCTAGAATCAATACCTATGTGTAGGTTCCCTTGAACTGTCGTTCGATTGAGTGTCACAGTGAAGGCATCCATCATGTTAGGGTTGACTCGAGATTGTCTACATGAATGCTTCAAAACCCCCATCTTTTCATTCATCTTAGCTTGTTTAGCCCACCAAGTTACTACCTTATCCTCAATGGTGGTGAACTTCGCTTGAAGTTCTATGTTCTCTTGACACAACTAATTAGTACGATCATTAATATATCTCTAACAAAATGGTTATTGTAAATAAATGTTAAAGGTTCAAAGGAGTACCTCTGAATGCACATGATCGAAGTAGTAAAAAAAAGCCAACATCTATGGGACCATTGTCAAAACTACCTTATGGGGCATGTACTGTTGACATAAGATAGGATACTCTAACACATATGGACCATACTCACATAGGTACTCTACCTCATACCTAGCCTAAGCAAAAAATGTAAAAAATGTAAGATTAATCACATATTAATTTAAATATTTTATTACTTACTGCTACATAAACCTACTAGTGATAGAAGCTCTGGCCCGATCCATTCCTTTTCTACATCCATTAGAGAAAATCACTGAATACAAGGAGGTTGTCCATCCTTCATCTGTTTTACAAAAATAAGTGGTCAAAATTACTAAAAATATAATATTAAAAAACTATTATAATGGAAAGATTGATAATTTTACCATCATATCATAAACTATCTGCCTTTTCTAGCTACCTAGAAAATGCTTTTATGGTTTGACGCCCTTAGTTGCATCATTGCCTACTTATATGTTTGTTAAATTTTGTGAGTAAAACATAGAAGCTATCTATTGGAACATTATAAAACAACAAGTTCAAGTAAAATGAATGTTGTTTACCCAATTTTTGCTCATGACTTAACTCGTGTACTGGAATTTCTCTGAGTTCCAATGGTTGATCAAATTTGTAATGGTCGGGCAAAATATAATCTTGATAGTAAGGAAGAAGGTGATTGTAGTCCCTAACTGGCAAGACCTTATTAAAGTACTTCTCAATGATGGTTGCCCTTAAATTGTTCAGCACGTGCCTATAGTGGCCACCCATCAATTTGAAGAACTTTCTCATAATACCATCCTTATCTGCCAGATGCTAGTGGAAACTTTGCTAAAAAGAACAAGACAATTAGAGTATATATATTCACTAATGACCTAAATGACTAAGTTTGGAATTTATTTACAATATGGTACTCATAATTCTTAATAGCTTTAATTACTAAATAACTAAGTTAAATTTTTTCAAAATTTACCGCACTACGAGGAAGTTAAAATTAATACAAGAAGGAGATAAATTTTTTACTTGTAGTTGAGAAAAATACTCATTCCTCTTATTAGCTAAATGTCCTTAAACTCGGGGTAGTCGTCATGATATGGTCAAGGTTGATGAAGGTGTAATTATTCTGCAGATCATATTCACGAACATAGTTACAATAAAAATGGTAACATAGGAATTATTAGTAACATTTCAATTAGCTCAATATTTATAAAATAAATAATAAAAAGTAACCATAAAATTATGTATGAAGCGGGTATAATGATCCTCCAGTGGGTCGCATGGCACTGCTATTGTAGGTGCTGTAGTGAGGCCTTCTAGCTTACATTAAGCTATAGCTTATGGGTGCCGAGATGGTGGCCCGAGTGCTTGCCCTCTAAACTAGAAACAAAGAGTCTTGATGGGAAGCAATGAAAGGCAACCACAAAATCCATCGATGACAAAAACTAGCTTTGTACTTGAAAATAGTGGATCATGAGATAATTTATCTTAATAGTCTAAAAATATTTTGGCAGGATCTCACCATAATTTCTTAGAATGCACCATTTCTTTAGGATTAAAATCTCAAATCTGAGCTCTAAGGAACAAGATTTAATACAACTAAAGTTCATTCACCCTTAGGATAAATCAAAAGCAAGAAAGTAAGGTCTTGATTCTTTCATTCTTGAACTATCCAATTTAGAAAATTAATGGTTTCCAAATAGACACATATTATGCATATAAAATAACTACAAGTCCTTGTAGTTACCCTATATACATACTATCTCTCATCAGATCAAAAATCATTGTTAAGCACTCTATGGTTTAACTATATGAATATGTACGTAAACTATCAATCTCAAAAAAACATAATTATTATTCAATACAAATAAATGAACTCAAATACTATTTACCTCTATAATCAAACGATCTATCTTTTAAAGGAAAAAAAGAAGAAAGACAATAGAAATTGCTAATTATGGAAGGGGAAGATGTAAGATAGAATGGGAGGTTCACATAACTCGACAATGCAAGAATGAGATAGAATGGGAGGTTCACATAACTCGACAATGCAAGAATGAGATGCATGGTATGGTTTCCTGTTATTGGGGCAATTAAACGTGACTAAACATTAAAAGTGACAAACAACCGGAAAAACTTGAAACTTCTAAAAATTGGAGCTACTAGGAGCAACTACTTGCATGGAAAATGAAGCTTTTTAGTAGCCCTTTAGTTGGTCATGTAGTGAGCCCATAATGAGCAATATAGGGGCAATAGACTTTCCTTGGCAGCCAAAATTCAATCATTCATCTCTTTTTCTTTTGGGAACTTTTCTTGAAGTGAATGTGAGAAGGTAAGCAGTTTAATGGTCATTCGGAGAAAAAACATAATATAAGACTTTTTTATGATTTATTCAGAGTTTGATTGCAAGAGTGCCTAAATGTAAAAAAGTAAAAAGTTTGGATTCTTAGAAAGAGAAGCTGTCAATTAAATTATCTATTTTTTTTATTACGATTGCAAAATTTTATAGTGTAGGAGTTTAAAATTAATAGGGAAAAATATTTAGAGATTGTTATGGGGATAAGTTGTTAGTTTTTCTAGAGTTTTAAGGATAATTTTTTTTTTGGTAACTTGAAAGCCCATGCATGGCCCATAAATGAAGAGGCCCATACCAAGAATAAAGTTTGCAATGAGGTGCGTGGAGCCCAACTCCATCTAGGCCAAAAAGGAAACCCTCTTAGGATGGAATCGAAAGCCAAAAATTATAGAATCAACAAGATGACTTCCATCCATAAGCAATCTCCCTGGATTTCCACCCCCACCCCCCCTCAACTATATAAATTCACCACGCTCACCAATCCCAAGGTTTTAGATTTATAACCATAAGATTACATCACTCTTACTTCCTTGATCTTAAATTGACTTGATCGGCGGAGGGTTTTCCATGGGAAAACATCTTGGGGCTCTAATATGTTCTTTGGCTTCAAGATCTCCAAGTTCGTAGTAACCAAGTTGCTGGGCCTAACTTAAATGACCCCACATTGACTATCAATTTGGCATCATCTGTGTGAACCCATTGTGAACACTTAGAGATCTCACATGGATAACCAAGATCAATTGGGGAACGATCATGAAAGCCAACATAGGGTATAGATCGATCACCTGGAGGGGTCCATAGAGCCCCAAGATGAAGGGATGACCCTGAAAGTTGAAGATGAGCTTTCGGTGCCACTTGGGGACCCTTAGAAAGCAAAGCGACCTACTCACTTAAATGATAACAAACTTTAAGCTCTTCAGCATGCCCTCTTCACAGTAGGGGATCGAGAGAGCACAGCAAAAAATGCCTAAGAAGGCCGTCAAAAGATACTTGGTGCTTGACGAACCTTGTAAAGCTCCACCTAAGGATTTGCCCTAATAGCCCACATGGGAAAACCCCTAGCAGGGTTACCTGACTATCCCGCTGGTAGTGACATAATCACCATTCTACAAAGACTATACTAGATGGAGAGTGGATGAGGGTGCCCAAACCCCCCATAATAAGTTTTGGCTTTGCCATTGATATTGAACATATGTGTCTTCAGCCCTTTATGAACGAGATTATCAATACTCCAACACTTGATGGCTTCTGAATGCCAATAATTGACCTGTACAATGGCCTCTTGGTTCTTATTAACCACCTACAATGGTATATCACCTACATGAGGCTTGAGAATGCCTCATATGACATCACGTGTAGAGTATTTAGCTCTACATTTGAGGGCAAAACAGCTTCATGGTTTGGAACCACGAGGGCATGGCATTTCATTACTTCAAAGACCTTTCCCAGGTGTTCCTTTGCCACTTTTTGGGGAGCAGGCCAAACCTTAATGTCATACACCTGTATTTGAATAGGCCTATGGCTGTGAGGGTATGACTAAAAGTGAAGCTAAGCAAGGGATTAAAGCCAATAATAAGTTTTAAGGAGGACTTGGTTGCTAAGGAAGAAAGAAAAAGTCTTTCTAGGTAAGAAAATTTGTATAGGCAAATAAGTCTTTTCATTTCGGCATAGGGACTTAATTAAAAGTCAAAATAGATGTAGGGGTAAGTTGATTGAACTATAAAGCTACTACGTGACGTATGTTAGTGTTGAGCCCAAAAAGCCAATCATGAGATGATTGTGTTTTTGCACATTGAGTCATGATATTTTATTAAGGCATTAATCCAGCAATTATGTTTGTTGTTTTGTTTATGCGTAACGTAATAAACATAATTGTAACCCTAGAATAATGATATTCTTAAACGTCCCTAGTCTAGTATTATTGTGGAGCGGGTTGCAATAATATATAATGACTAGCATATGTGGAGACTAATATGAGATATGTAGTCTACATATGGGTACAAGTTGGAGAACTTGTGTACTGGACCGACCCACCATGAGAACACTACATGGATCGTTATATGAGTGTCATAAGTGATTCTCATAGTGATCATGGTATATGTAGTCCTTCGACCTAAGATCATCAAGGTTCCCTACATGTGAGTCACATACTTTGATACTTTCCTTTGTTGCTCGTAACTGAGTGAACTTGAAGGAGGTCATTGGGTATGTCACCTATCATGTGGAGGGATTTGTATGACCAAGATGGGATTTGTCCCTCCTATGTAACGGGAGTGATATCTTCGGGCCCCTTGATAGAGTGAGACTTAGAAAAATGCATGGCCATGCTCGGATGAGTTGATATACGATATCAATGTCATCAGCTTAAGTTAGTCTACTCGGTAATCAAGAAACCAAAGATTGGGCTATACGAGAGTGATACATTCCATGTCTCGTGCTGAGTCTTGATATCTTGGACAAAGGGACAATGGTATATATCGGTGATGATCATAAAGGTTTAGTCGAATCATTGACAATCTTGTCACTTGGGTAGCAATGATGTGTTGCTAGACACCGCTCATTGCTTATGATCATAAATGTGATTTATGATCATTGCCAACATGATAAGAGCCTATTGGGTCGCACACAGAGAGCTATTTGGATCATTAGAGTGCATAGGCTAATTATTTGGGTTATGGTTTCACTTTAATTTCGTATTAATAATGGGCCCAAGAGTTGAGCCATTTTTAAGCCCGAAATTAAATGCTAATTGGATTAGGGCTTTGAAACCCATTAGGCCTGGAAGTTGAGTCTCACTATAAATACAACTTCTAGTGAGAAATTCGTAGGTCTCCTTGCCCTAGCCTCCCAAAAAGGACAGCTGCACTCTTCTCTTGCAATTCCTTGGAGGACGCAAGCTAGCACTGCGAGCGCAAGAAAAACGCATCTGCCGGGATGTGGTGGAAGCGTGGTGATCCCGATAGGCTCGTTTGGATACCATAAAGAGCCTGAACACGTCAACTGTTCAGGTTTTGTGATTCGACTCTATAATTGAGTGAGAGATCTCAACCAAAAATTAGGTATGAAAATTTTAGAACACCCGGTTTACCCTGTTTCACTTGCATCCTAGAGGGTTTCGATTAAATTCCGCTACGCTGTTTGGCTCCCGAAACCCAACAGTAATTGTCATTTCTAGGCCACTTGTCATGGCTGTTGATTGCATGCCATAACCAATCCAATTTTTTGGTACAATTACTTTTTTTCTAGTCAAAGAAACTAGAGAAGAAGGGAAACTCTTCTAGCCTTAGGCCATTTTTGGTGATCCTAAGTGGGAAAAGGTTGATTTTGTACTTGAATTTGAAGGAAAAGGCCATATTGCTTGTGGAGCAATTCAGATTCAAGTGGAACTTGTTCAACCAAGAGGATTAAGCCTAATCAGCAAGATTTGGTAAGGGTTAAACTGGGCTTTTATATAAAATTCATATGTCTACAATGTGAAATATCGGGAAGATGTGATATGGTGATGGTAATTTACTAAATGAACCATACGCCAAGATAGGGTTAGGTCCCCTGGGTACTTTAGTACTTAGCTATGTGTAAGATATGTGCAAGTAGTATGAGCTATTTAAGTTTCTTGCTAACCGTTAAGTAGTTTTGGAGCTCTATGCATAATTGGTTTTCTGAAAACTAAGTAGCTACTCCTTGAAACTTAAGTTGTGTGCACTACTTATTAGGTTATCAAGGCTTGAACCGTATTTTGTAGAGTGTCCATGAGTTTGTCTTCTTTTGATTACAGGGACTGAGCATTATAAGACTATGAGCTATGAACTATGCTTCCACCTTTATTAGGTAAGATTACACATGCCCCTTTTGTTATGTTTTAGAAAATGACGTGCTGACTAGTGTTGTTTAGTGTTATCATGATTAGTGTTATTATGCTCAATAAGTGTTAGTTATAAGTTTAGTGTATTAGTGAAGGGTACTAGTATATATGCTGTGAGAACTAGCTATATTATGATGTGCCTATGTTCTGAGTATGCTAGTTGTGGTTATAGATCTATTGTTGTTTTTGTAAAGCGTTTTGTACCTAGCTTGTGTTCATGTTGTGTATGGCAAAATGTTATCAATGCGATGCATGTACAATGAATGGCAAGACCCTAGTGGTTGTTGTTGTTGTTGTTGTCTGTGACCTTGGTTCAATGTGTGAATGAATTAATAAGAAGGTTTTGGTTATCATACACATGAGTTTGATGACGAAACGAGACTAAGCTAAGTATATGACTCTGAGACAAAAATTTAGGAACCCTTTTTATGTAATATGTCTCAGGTTAAGTTGGTTTGAGCAATATTGAAATGTTATTGATTCTAGGCCATTTTTGCTACTTCATTAATGTTAAAACTAGCTTAAGTTCAAAGTTTGACCCAAAAATAGCCACAATTAAGCTATCAAAATGAATTTTTGCAGTTGGCATAATGAGCTATTAAGTTTTGTTTTTTTGATGTTACACTTTACCTGCCATGCTGTGTTTGTTTATTTGTCTTATTTTGCCTCAAGGTTAAAATACATAGGCTGTAGGTGGTTAGGCTATGACAAGGTGGTATCAAAGCATGGTTATAGGACATATGAGTTTGAATAAGCAATTCTTATACTAAGATTTTCTATAAATTAGGCACTATGATTTTAATGCACTACTTGCAAGAAAGTGGTTATGACTAGGGCTAGAGAAAAAGTGGTGGTAGAAAAGGCTAATCTTAGGGAAAAAAGTACTTGAAGAGTAGGAGGAAGGCCAAACTAGTGTTGAAATGCTTGAGCAATGGTCTAAAGAGCTTGACGTGAGAGGAAATGAGACTGGCAATAGGCAACAGGTGCCTAGGCCTAGAAAGAACCATTAGGAATGGTTGGAAAAGATGTTTGAGACAAAGTAAGCAGCGATGGCACAAATGGCTATAGGTATACAAGTTTTAATGCAATGTTGGAATTAAGCACAAGGTCCAAGAGTGCCCAATAAAAGAGTGCCACAACAAGAACCAATGTTCAGGCTTGAAATAAGGCAATCCTATAAAGGTCTTGCTAAAACAGCCATGTTGGTTCTAGATTAGCTAGAACAAAGCAGTGCTAGTATGATGGAGTACGAGCACAACTTCAATAAAGGTCAAGATTTATTGAAGACCAAAAGGTTCATTAGAGGATTGAGGCCAGTGTTAAGGCAAATTTTGAGGGCTATTGGGATTATCAATTACTTTAAGGTTGTACTAAAAAGCCTTGACCCTTGAACAGGAGTTCAGGGAACTTCATATAGGGAGATCACTACTAGGGGAAAGAAGTGAGAAGTAGAAAGAAATAGAAAATGGACCAAGAGAGGTGGTACAACAAGGTCTCTCCAAGAAAGAAGTAGGTAGAAAGGGGCCAAATTCATATTCTGCACCACAATGTGAGTATTATGGCAAGCACCATGGGTTCATACCATGTTAGAAAGTTTCCCAAGGTTGTCTGAAGTGTGGATCAAAGGACCATTAGGTAAGAGACTCTCGTTAAGAAGGAATAAAGGAGGCTGGATTGTCAGTGGCAATGGTCACAAGATGAAAGAAAGGGAATGATTTTACCTCTATCTAGAGCCTAGGGAACTGGAAGAGTGTTCCAAATTGAAAGCAAGAAATGAAGGCTGGAAAAAACAATGAAAGGAAGGTAAGTCCAGGAAGGGCTGTATTAAGAGGCACTTAAAGGTAAAGTTTAGTTAAATAGTAGACTTGTGTTTGTGCGGTTTGACACTGGGACATTTGTTTCTATAATCTCTGCTAGATTAGTTAGAAATGTGAATTTCAAAATATATGAATTGTCTAAAATGCTCTTGATAAAATCTGCTAGAACAGAAATAATGTATACACAACACATGGGTAAAGGCTGTAAAATAAGGCTAGGGAAAATATAGATTTATTCTGATTTGATGTTAGCATAAAGTAGCTTGTTAAGCATCAAGTGTGAATTCACTGTAAGGCTTGAAAATTGATGCTGCCAAAATTATGTAAATATGATTTGGAATATTCAAAGGTACTACCAAAATTATGTGAATATGATTTAGAACATTCAAAGGTACTAAGTAAAAGCTTATGTTTGAATGTGATTGAAACTATGCCTATTCTTTTTAAAGATGACTACCTAGCCTTAAATCATAAGAAGGTGATCGATGAATTAAGTAAAATTCCAGTAATTAAAGATTTTCCATAGGTATTCTCCTCTGATTTGCCTAGACTCTATTCATTTAAAGCTGTTGAGTTTTAAATAAGATGAGGTCCTAGAGCTTCACCAATCTTAATAACTCCATAGAGTGTGGCCATATATAAAATACAAGAACTCAAGAAGCAATTGGATGAACTTCTTGAGAAAGAGTTCATTAGGCTAAGTGTGTCACCATGAGGAGTGCCACCATTGTTTGTTAAAAATAAAAATGAAACCCTTAGGTTGTGCATTGATTATAAAAGGCTCAATGCATTGATTATGAAGAAAAATGCCCTATTCTTATGTTAGAAGACCAATTTGATCAACTTAAAGGTGCAAAGGTGTTTTCAAAGATAAATCTTAGGTCTGGTTATTTCCAACTAAGAGTAACAGAATAGGGCATACTTATAACTACATTCAAGACTATATATGGCCACTTTGAATACATACTAAAGCCATTTAGGCTTACCAATGCTCTTGCATTCTTTATAGACCTCATGGAGAGGGTGTTTAAACCACATCTTGATGATTTTATGGTAGTCTTTGTAGATGATATCTTAGTGTATTCAAAGAATGAGAAAGAACATGAAGAACACTTGAGAATGGTTCTTCGGGCTTAAAAAGATAACTAGCTTTATGCAAAGTTAAGTAAATGTCACTTCTAGACTACTGAGATAACATTCTTAGGCCATGTGATAAATAATCAAGGGTTGGCAGTTGATCCAGAAAAAATTAAGGCTATGGTTGAGTGGTATAGACCATGAAATGCTAAGAAAGTCATGAGCTTCTTAGGAATGGCTGGTTATTATATGAGGTTTGTGCTAAAATTTTCTTTATTGGCTATTCTACTCACACAACTAATAAGAAGTTTGAATGTAGTTATAAGTGTGAGAAAAATTTTCAGTATCGTCAAAGAAAGCTAACCACTGTATCCTCACTTTGCCTAATCCTACTAAGCCTTATATAATGTATAAAAATGCTTTAATAGTAGGATTACGACATGTATTGATGCAAGGTAAGCAAGTAATAGCTTATGGTTCTAGGCAGGTTAGGCCTCATGAATGGAACTATCCAGTTCATGATCTTGAGTTACCTGTTGTGGTATTTCTATTAAGCAATAGAGGCATTACTTGCTGGAAAACTCATTATAAATCATAATTGGCAACAAGAATTTAAAGTATCTCTTTACTCAAAGTTATCTAAATATGAGAAAAAGAAGATGGTTAGAATATATGAAAGGCTTTGTCTATGTAATTGAGTATACTTTTTGGAAAGGAAATCAAGCGGCTAATGCCCTTAGTTGGAAATATGAAGTCTTAAGGTGAAGAGATGGTGAAGATAAAACTGAAGAAAATAGTATACTCATGTTGGTTGAAAAGTGGAAAGATTGGGAATTAAGCCAACTCTATGTTCTAACCATTCAAAGTGGCTGGTTAGAGGAGGTGAGAAAAGCTCAACAAAAGGGTAGTGATCTGGAAAGGATTTTTAGACTTAGGCATTGCAAGTTGCTAGTTAGCTTCTCTATGAAGCAAGGACTAGTATGCTTTGAGAATAGACTTTACATGCCTTCTAGAATGGAAATGAGACATCAAATTTTAGAAAAGTCTCATACAAGTAAACTAAACTTTCATCTAGGAGCCAATAAGATGTATAAGGATTTGAAATCTCATTTTTGGTGGCATAGAATTAAGTAAGACATTATTGAATATATGGCAAAGTGTTTAACTTGCCAAAGAGTCAAGGTAGGGCATCAAAAGTCTAGGGGTAAACTTAAAATTTTACCAATTCTAAAAAGGAAATTGGGTTCTATCTTTATGGACTTCCCTTCTGGACTACCTTTGACTAGAAGAAAGGCTAACACAATAAGGGTAATTGTGGATTGATTAACTAAATCAACAGATTTCCTACCCATGAATCTTATAGATTCTTTAGATAGGCTAGCAAAGCAATATATTCAAGAAATTATGAGAGTACATGGCATTCCTAATGACATAACCTCATATAGGGATCCAAGGTTTATGTCAAAGTTTGGGAAGTCCTTCCAAAATTCTTTAGGGACTTAATTGAAATTGAGTACTACCTATCATCCATAAACTAATGGACAAACAGAAAGGACCATCCAAATTTTAGAGGGCATGTTAAAGTGTTATGCACTAGAATTCTAAGGAGAATGAGATCAACATCTACCCCTTATAAAATTCTCCTACAATAATAGTTATCAAACTGTTATTAGGATTGCACATAATGAAGCTTTATATGCGAGGAAATGTATCACTCCACATTATTAGCATTATACTAGAGATAAGCCAGAATTGGTTCTAGGACTTATCCATAAAACTACTGAAAGATCAAGACTGTTCAAGAAAAGATTAAGGCAGCCAACAATATCAGAGAAGCTTATGCCAATCTAAATGGAAGAAGAAATATGGAGTACCAAATTGGGGTCGATGTTTGGTTCAAGGTTTCCTTAATGAAAAGAGTGTTCAAATTTGGCAAAAGAGGGAAGTTAGTTCCCAAGTTTACAAGACCTTTTAAGGTTCTAAAAAGGGTAGGCGTGGTAGCTTATAAGCTGAATTTACCCCTAAAGTTAGGGCATATTCATCATACATTTCATGTAAGTATGCTCAAGAAATATGTTCCTAAGTTAAGACAAGTTGTCCCTTTTTATAACATTCCTATAGCTTCTGACGTTACTTATGAAGAGAAGCCTATGAAGATCATAACAAAAGGGCTAAATTGATTGTACTAAGAAGCTACAGAGTGACTTAATTATCATTTAGTAGGTCAACCTATGTTACAAGGCACCATGCAAAATTGATGAAGGTGCAAAAGTGGTGTTTAGACCATTTCTAGGCCACTTGTCATGCTTGTTGATTGCATGGCACCACCAAGCCCATTTCCAGTATAGTGGCTCTATTTATAGCCAAGGAAACCAGATAAGAAGGGAAACTCTTCAAGCCTTAGGCCATTTCTAGTGATCCTAAATAGGAAAAGGTTGATTTTGCACTTGACGTTGAAGGAGAAGGCCACATTACTTGTGGAGTGCGGCAATTTAGGTGGAACTTTTTCCACTAAGAAGACTAAAGCCTATCTAGTAAGATTCAATAAGGGTTAGACTAGGCTTTTCTATGAAATTCATATGGCTGCAATGTGAAACATAGGAAAGTTATGCCATGGTGATGGTAATTAACTAAGGGAGCTATGATAGGGCTAAGTGAATACCTCAGGTAGTTTAGTACATAGCTAGATATGTGTAAGATATGTGCAAGTGGCAGGGGCTATTTAATGTTCAGTCGACATTTAAGTAGTTCTGGAGCTTTGTGAATCATTACTTTTTAAAAAAAATTGCATAGTTACTCCTTAAAGCGTAAGAAATATGCACTACATGCTAGGTCATTAAGGCTGGATCTATGTTTTGTGGAAAATGAGTGTGTTTGTGTGCTTCTTTGTCTTTATATGTGCATGTTGACCATTCTAGGATGAATGTTTATATTGTACCAATCTTGTGTATTATGGTTTTCTTTGTCTTTTTTTTCAGTATAGGGACCAAGTACTATGAAACTATGAACTATATTTCGGCCCTTACTGAGTATGATTAATCATGCCCCTACTATTAAGTTTTAGAAAAAGGACTTGTTGGCTAGTGTTATTCATGTTTGTGACATCTTTTGCAGCACCGATACCACTATCATGATTAATGTTATTATGATCAATAAGTGTTACTACTAAGTAAAGTGCATTGGTGCAGGGCTTTAGTACATGTGCTGTGGGAACTAGCTGTATTGTGTTGTGCCTATGTTCCTGGATGTAGAAATGGCTGGTTTTGAGTGTGCTAGTAGTGGTTATGGATCTAGGGTTGTTTTTGTAAAGCAATATGTTCATGTTATGCATGCCACAATGGTTGTCAATGTGATGCATGTTCCATGAATGGTAATGCCTTAGTGCCTATTGTTGTTGTATGTAACCCTGATTCAATGTGTGAAAAAACTATTATGAAGCTTGTGGTTATCATACACATGCGTCTGACTACAAAATGAGACTAAGCTAAGTATATGACTCTTAGAAAAAAATTATGGAACTCTCTTTATTTAATATGCCTCAAGTTAAGTTAGTTTGAGCAATATTGAAATGTTGCTTATTCTAAGCCATTTTGCTACTTCATTCGTGTTAAAACTTGCTTAAGTTCAAATTTTAAGCCAAAACAGCTACCATTAACCTATTAAAATGAATTTTTGTAGTTTCTGGCACATTTGAGTAATTAAGCTATGTTTTCTAAAGTTACACTTTACCTGCCATGTTGTTTTAATTTATTTGTCTTATTTTGCCTTAAGGGTTAAATTGTATAGGGAATAAGCGGCTAAGGTGTGACACCTAAGATGGTAGCCTACCTACTCAAGATATGGCAGACTTGAGATGGGTCCTTGAAAGACTTTCCCTATAGGTTTAATGCTGAGGTAGTGCAAGTATAAAATCTATCCTAGGAGGTACACAAGGTAGCTATCACCCATGGATTGTCAAGGCACTCTAGGTTGGCATGGGATCTACATGAGAACCCTACCAAGAGCATAGAGGATTTTCTTGTCCGTGCTACTTAGTATATGCATGCTAAAGAGCTCAATCAACTTACAATTCAGAAAAAATGGCCAAAAGTTAAAGAGGGCCAAACCATCGCCAAGAAAAAGAGTAGAGGTATGGAATCATCTTGACCAGATCCAATTCAATTATGATTAAGGGAGACAACAACGAACATTATGTATGCCTTAGAAAGGAAAAAACAGGTGCCCAAGGGGCCCACTTTGATGGGCCCTTCGAACAAAAGATAGCTGAAGAAGTACTGCTGGTATCACAAGGACAAAGCCCATGACATTGAAGATTGCTAGTAGTTGAAAAGGCAACTCGAGGAGATGAATCAGGCAGGAAAAATTCAAGTAATTCTTTGTGCACACTCCTTAACCTTAACATGCACCTAAACTTAATCAAGTGCCATATACCACTATGCATCCTAATAGAGGCAATGTCTTAGTATACAAGGTACTCTACATACATGGAAAAATACCACTAAGATCATCTATTTGAGATCCCACCTGTAAGCTATCAAGCCTAAAATGCAAAGCCCTTACTTGTCTTTGTGCCACGCTTAACCTCTAGATTGTTAAGGCACAAACACTTAGTTAGTACAAACCATAGCTTGTAAGTAACTTATAAACACAACGTTCTATGTAACATAAGTACCTACAAAAGACAAAAACTTAGCCCACAACTATCCACTTAGTTATTTTTCCTGGGGTTAGTACCTACACAAATAAGCTTGTGGGAGTGAGTATGTTACCATACTTCGTAAGAGGTCCTATGGTGCCTACAAGAAAACTCAAGCAAACATGTACACATGGAAAAATACATCTAGACATCCAATAATTAACCGAAAATAAGAAAATAATAATAAATCCAATGCATGACTGAGTAATATGCAAAATACAACACTTGGTACGTCTTATACCCTAAGTTGTCATAGACTGCTCTGAACTCAAACGGTGGAGGAATTTTAGAAATTGGCCCACGTGTCCTAAATACTTTACCTCCCTTAAGTCTAGCTTACGGGTCCTAAAGTAGCTTGTCACCCACTCGCATCACTTACCCATCTTTCCCTTGCTTATTGTGTGGGCCAATTCACTTAGTGACTTTACTTCATTAAGTTCCTTGAACTTGATTTAGGCACTCTTAATGGACTTGTTTAGCAAGCTTTTTGGCTTGGTTGGGACTCCCTTAAGTTCTACACTAATGCCCTATGGTCTACGGCCTAACAATTAGGTCATTAGAGAAACCAAACCCTAATTAGAAATCACCTGGCACCCTGATTCTTCCCTAATGTACCCTTACTCGTCCACCAAACTCAGCCCTCTTAAACAACCCACTTAATTACCCATTTTAATTGATGCTTACAATTATCTTAGAAGTGAAATAGGAACACATTTTATGTATGCCATAATCTTGGAAGTGATTGGAAGTCATTATAATATAAAAAGAACACGTAGGTGGCTATTTTGGCCAAATTTAACCATCCTGTGACCGCACCTACTAGATTGATGTGATGGCATCTCAATTTTGGCCTCAATTCTTGAAATGGTGTGGTAACACCAACTAGGAAGTACGATTGCACCACCCCTAAAGGTGCTGCCAATTCATGTACACCATGCTCTTCCATCAATTCCACTTAATTTCTGGGCAATTCCATCTCTTTGGCACTTTGAATTTCATTTCCCATTCATGAAATAAACATGAAATGCATTAATTTAACTTCAATTAACTTAAACTCTTACCTCAAATTCAAGCCAAAGTAAGGTCAAAGCCATCAAGTAAACATAGAGCACATTTGTGCACAATTTGTTTCCCTTGAGTTCCAAGCCTAATTCCAAGAAAAATAGATACCACAAACACAAAATTAAGAGCATCCTTAACCATAATTCAAGCTTAGAACCAGTTAAACTCATGAAAAAACCCACCTTAGGGTTTGAAGCCAAAACATGCAAGAGATAAGGTTAATGCACCCAAACCATAAAAAATAAGCTATAGCCTTGATGTTTATGTTTTGGGACCTTCAATTTTGCATGATTTTTGTGCAATTTTGAAGAAATGATGAAAATGATCTATGGAGGAAAGGGAGACAAAAAAATGGCTTGGGAAGGAAATATTGAATAGTTGGCTTTTTGCCCTTTAGTGCCATTTTACACTTAAAAAGTTATCACAATAAGTCTAGGTTTGAATGCGCATGCTTGACATTGGAAATGGCAGGTAAGGAAGCTCTTTCTGAACTCGTCAAAAGCTTCCTTGTCAAGCCCCTCATCTGGTCTTGTCTTTGGATGGTCAAGAAATTCTTTTTAAAGCAAGCATTAGCCTTTACCAGAAGCATGTCATATGCCTCCTGTGCCTTCCAACCCTTGAAGCCAACTTTAACAATGTGCTCCACGAGGAGGACAAGGGTGGCAGTCAAGCTAGAGCGGGCTTTGCCCTATGAAACCAATAGACTTCTCCAGAGGCTCACCTTGACAAACCCTACCTTACAACTGACGGCCTTCTCTGAAGAAGTCAACTGCTTCACAAAGGATGGCTTAAGCTTCCTTCTCCTCAACCCAGTAGAGGGCCTCCGCTAAATCCAACAGTTTTGCCCTAGCTCCTTAGAGAATTCTCTCTCTTCCTTTCTCTATCTAGCTTCAACTCCTGGAGCTCCTTTCCCAAGGCCTATTTAGCTACATGCTCCCTCACCAGCTCTTTTTTCAACCCCTCATTCAAAAACTTAATGTTGTCAACCTACAAGGCCAAATACCGGATTGTCCTCTCATAAGTGGTGTACTTCTCCTCAATGGAGAAGGTGATGATGGCCTTCTGTTGCCATGATTAGCTAGTATCTAGCATAAGCATGTTCATTATAGAAAACAACAACGACCAAACTTGAAGAAGGCCACAAGTGACACTTATTTGCTAAGCATTGTCCCCCCAAAAAGGATGGGTAAGACGATGCCGATCACTAGTTGTCTGTAACCAGTCCAAGATGTGGTGGGCAACATCAGTCTCATCTTCAAAGATCAAATCACCAAGGCCCACCTCCTATTGGATGTCAAACACTTGGTCTGGTGAAATCTTCTTAAGCGCCAAACCATCCCTCTAAACCTAATCTTACTTGAGGACCAAGTTATAAGGCTTTAAACGATCCTCCACACAGTTGAGCAAAAGGGGCTCCGATCATGTAGTCCTGGAATCTTGCTAATCGGCTTTTTTGGTATGGCCTTCTCCTGGACCACTACTGTAGGAATCATGATGGAGGGAGGAGGAAGACAACTGGGCACCTTCCGCCTCTGGGATGCCTCAGGCACCTTCTACATTTGGCACACCTCAGGTGCCTTATCCTTATAGGACATCACCAATGAGTGCCTATTCTTCTTAGGGCGATTTGAAGGAAAAGCTAGATCAAAAGATCCGACATAGAATAACATCAAATCCACATGATGGAAGGGAAAATTTCCAAAACTAGCCATACTCGCGTTCCCGCCATGTGTAAGTTTGGACTCCTTTGAGGCTAAATAATGAGCCCTTTTTCAAACTAGTCGAGGTGCCTCCAGAGAGGACTTGTCCAGCTGCACCACTTAGGGTGCTGACTTGGAAGTTGGAGCTATAGAGGATTTCCCTACAACCCTTAGCCCATGAGTAGCCTTGACCAGCTGAATGGGAAGCTTACAAGCATCGGCCAACTCGTCAATGATGCTCCTGCACCGCTTCATAAATTGTTTGGCACGACCACCCATATCTGTAAGAAGGAAAAACCAACTTAAAATCATTATGGCAAAAGAAAAAAGTAAGACAAGTAAGCACATGCAAAGTGTATAACTTTGAAGGTCTACTGGACCTTGCTAAGCTTGAAAGGCTTTCTCAAAGTACTCTACCAATGCCCCATTCTGATCCAAAGTCTAGTTAGCAGGTTCAGCATGCCAGGATGAGATAAGGGAGTTGTGCTGATCCATACCCACCTGTGCAACGTCTGTCAAATTTCTTAGTAATGCATAAGGAGCAACTTCTTGAACTTTAGGTTCCCTAACATAGATTTTGACTAGTATAGGAGCCCATTGTAAGCCGTATGCCTCTCAAAACACTCATATATCAAAGGTCTTTTGACCAGATCCTGCTGAGGTATACTTGCCCACTCGTATGGGAAGCCCCATGTTGGCTTTCTCAAGATGTAAAAGAAACAGTCATTCCACTTGGCCCATGACTCCTTGTAGTAAACAAATGGAAAATACTTGGTCACTCTTCAGTTAATGGGGTCCATGTGAAAGAATAGTGAGTACATCTTTAAATCCAACATGTAAAGCCAGAGAAAGACTTCCAACGGGAGAGCCACCATGGCCATCTTGCAGTAGAGAATGAAGGCATTTATATGAGTGAAGCAATTTAGAGTTAGTTGTAAATTTGGCATTTGGTAATGCTAACAAATTTATTACACCACTGGGTGGAGGGGGAATTGAAGCTAGCTTGAAGTTGGCCCACGAAGAAGGAAAGAACATTGGCCCTCATGTTCCCCCTAGCAAAGCCCCAATCCTCCAGAGCTTGCCTCCTGGTAAGAGCGGCCATAACCCTGTTAGGCCAAAAGAACCTTATAAGGTTCATCAGAAGAGTCTCCTCAGTAAGGTGCGTCCTTACACCCCTTAATACTTTTAGATGTGTGGCAAAATGGCTCGTTTTAAGTATCAACCCCACTATGGGATAAAGGTACTTGACTGGCGACAGTCCTTACTGATGATGACCTTGAAGACATCATTTAGAAAAACTGTAAGAGAGGTCAGAGTTGCCACTAGCATATAATAGATGACAGAAAACAAGGGACAACAAAAAATGGCATAACAAGCAAAGTCCATACCAAAATACTAAAAACAGCAACAAATTCCCCACATGATAATAAAATGAAAAAAGTGAGCAAGGACAACCATAATTTATTACCTGTTTAGAATCACATGTGGAAGAAAAAATGAGAGGGATTGGGAAGAACAAGCCAAACGGCACAGGAAGAATCACTTCGAACAGGAATAAGCAGAGAAACAAAGAAGGAGAAAGTAGTAGGCCATAGTAAAATGGTGAGTGCCCAACTCCCAGATAACCCCTTAGAAATTGCGTTCATGATTATGGCAAATATTTAGGCCACTAGGAGCAGGACGCATGGTCAAAGATAGAGGATTGATAGGAACCCCCCATGGACCGATGACGTTTTGACGCCTTCCTCAGGAAGTTGTTGAACAAGGTATTGTACCCCTAAAAAACAGTGACATATGAGATGTGCAGAAATAATGCCACTAGGAATCATACTTCAGCCAAAAAGGGGGGTCATACCCTAACCACGAAGTAGCAGAATACTTGGGCAAAGAATTTCGAAAGAGCATAATGGCATTATTGGTAACATGAGGGCCCATGCGTAGCCCATAAGTGAGAAGGCCCCTACCAAGAACAATGCCAAGAATGAGCCACATGGAGTCCAGCTCCAAATAGGCTAAAGAGGAAACCCTCCAGGGATAGAATTGAAATCCTGAAATTATAGGATCAATCCATCTAGAAGTGAACTCCATGGATTTCCCCCCAACTATATAAATAGGCCAACCTCACCAATCCCGAGCTATGAGACTCATGACCTTAGCATTGCACCACTCTTACTTCCTTGACATGAAACTAACTTGATTGTTTAAGAGTTCTCCCCAGAAAAACATCCCAGGTCTCTAACATCTTCTTTGGCTGCAGGATCTCCGAGTTTAAAGCTCACCAAGTTGCTGTGCATGACCCATATGCCCCCACATTGACACTCAGTTTCAATTGGATTTAATGCATTAGTGTACATTATTTTTATGTAAAATAATTATTTATCCAAATTAAGAAGCCCAAAATGCAAAATATTTTTTTGATTCATTTCTTAATTTATCTAGCATAAAAATGGAAAAATTAATAAAAAATACTTACTTTTAAAAAAATTTATGAAATTGCTTTTAAACGCTTCAATAGATCATTAATTTAAATATATAATTATTTTATATAAAAAATAATGTACAATAATATAATGAATTCAATTTAAAACGAATTCACGCGGTCGCATGATTCTATTTCTGCCCCTTCGCGTGACTGCTTAGCTTTGAAATTATTTGTTCACCCTTTCAACGTGCTATGAATCATGAATACTGTGGGACGAAAATTTTTGGTACATAGACCTAGACATTTGAAGTCAACGTTTTCAAAATTACATTACGTCTGATTTGGGTTGGTGAAGAATTTTCAGAATTAAGTCTGATTTGAGTTGGTCAATAATTTTACAAGGTCATCTGTTTTACGGGTAGAAATTTTTTATTACAAAGCTACATATCCTGAGGGTTGCTATGCACAAAAAAAAAATGAAAATGATGAGTTCCAAGTCTTTCATAGCCTGCTTTGTTCTCTTCATTGTGATTATTTTTATCGCTGTAGAAGCAATTTTGTCTCCACGACTACTGAATGATATAATATCATATCCATCACCTTTGTCTTTTTTCTTTAATGTTTTTCTGTTAAAGAAAAAGATGCTATTGGCTTATAATTTTGGTAGTGAGCGTTTGGCAACCGAAACGTCAGTTGTCAAAAACTTGATAACGGATTAATTATTAAACGGCCGGCAACCGAATTTCGTCATTAAATACATTTTTAGTGACAGTTTTGCCACTGGTTTCCAAATGAAATATTTGTGATCAAAATTTGGTTGCTCTTTTGATCACTTTTTTTTTTGTAGTGTATGATAAAAGGATGTAACAACCCATGACATTTTTTGTGGAAAAAAAATAAAATAAAGTTTATTTTTATTTTTATTTTTATTATTTTTATTTTTAAGGCGTCTCCGGGGGAGAAGTTAGAGGAAGTCGTCCATAGCACCCAGGAGGCTGGAGATGGGTTTGATCCTGGAATAGGAAGTTGACTTGAGGGACACTATTTATGGCTCTCGTCATTTTTCAATTTTTGCAGCACAATATACTTTCAAAAGATATTATCTAGCCGATATTTCTTGCTTCTTCAAGTGAAAAGTAATTTAAAATTCACCAAGCACAAAGCTAGAATGGTTTTGTGGGCCATCAAAACTCCTAAAACCGTATCCATTTTATAATGTTGGTCATTCGTTTTAACTTTTTAAAATGACTTGTTTCTTTTGGTTTTTTCATGAGATATAATATACAATTCTTAATTTATGCAAACACTAAATAGAATCTTTCAGTTAAATATTATTTCTCTAAATAAATTTAAAAAATAACTTGAGAAAAACTGCGGCAAGCTCAAATTAAGAAAAAACTAAAAAGTCACAAAACACTATGCAAATACACGGTGTAAAATAATTAATTTTATTTCTTTTTATGCTCCTCGCTTTTACTCTTCACAACGTGCGTGGTAGCCTTCATATTACAAAGACATTGCCGCACATATATAGACATATACACATTTACATTGAGTAAAGAATGTTTCGTTTGAGGATTGTCAAGGTTTTTATAAAATAAAATTATAAGCAGACAAAATCAATTCTTCAAATATCATATGCTGAAAAAAATATGACTAAAGAATTATTTTTTTTTGTTCACACCATACAGAAAAATGGAGAAATAATTGCCAAACATAATTCTATCTTAAATAAACATTCTGCTTATTATGGGATTCTTCATATAATTGAGATTTTCCAATATAAACCTTTCACAACACTACCAAATTCTTTTTTTTTTATACAGTGGTTAGATGGGAAAATAGTAAAGTAAGGAATTTTGACCATGGTAAACGGGCATATTGTTCCTATGTAAAGCTCTGATAATCACAAGTAATGACTTAATTCATCGGTTAACACTAATGGTAACAAAATTTAGGGATTTTATATCAGGCCTATAATAATATAAGGCTAGAGTACTATGTTAAAATATGAGCATTAGCCTTTTCTATATTTATTCATATTCTTGCCAATTCTAGTGTATATTTAAATGTTATTAATGTGAGATTTATGTTTTATTTCTTTGTCAATAGTACCTGAGTTGTCCTGAATTTATGAATGCTTAAAAATGCTTTTACAATTAAAAATTTTACAATTAAAAGTCACTTGAATACACACGGAGTCCATAGAGAGTCGGCACAGTCTGGACTCTAACTATAATGTGCTTATATTTTAAAAACTTATGCTACGCTCTTCCTAAAATCTGTAATTTTCTTTATACGAGCTAACGCTTAGGACAAAATCTATTTCACGTCCTACTTTATACAAATGCATCCGCCAGCACTTGAAGATAAATTGCTGAACAATACATGAAGGAAGATTCTTGTGTTCGATCTGGCCAACGTCGGCTAAAGACAGAACGCAACCAGAATTTGGGTGAATGAAATAAGACATTTCTTTTAAAGCTTTAAATTTAAATTTACTAAGGAAATAATCATGTTATTTTTTAGGAAGTTTTTTGGAAAAAAAAACATGTTTTATTGTTCCTATTGATAAGAAATCCAAATCAATTACTATTTCGTATTTTTAACACCAACCAATTCCTAGTTTAACCTATGATGAGGATGTCATAAAAATGCAAAACTGTTTAGACATATGATATTAGTGTGTCTACTCTTACTATTCTATTTTTTATTTATAATGTTAATACTGATTGTCCAAATTAACAAACATTTTTCATTTGAACATAACCAAATTTAAACATTGAACCTTATCCTACTAAACGTCCAACCTCCATAGTTGAAACTTGGACTTTAGAAACATGTATACTAGACACTCGCTTACCAGATTGAGACACTCAAGCTATTATAATGGGCATTCAATAGCCACAACCAGATACTTTGACATCACATATATGTAGATTAGGCACTTAACCTATCATTTTAGACATTCAATAATTATAATTTAGACACTTCGACAGTATAATCAGATACATGGATACCATACTAACCAAAAACATACACCCAAACATGTAGCCAAAATACTTTCTTATCAGATTTAGACACTCAACATATCACACTAGATGTTCAATTACCATAATCAGGGCACGTGAATACTACAATCGGAAACTTGAACACATACAAACCAAAGTGATATATTTAATTTTTTAGCCATGATATTCTCTTACTAGATTCAAACAGTTAATCTATCAAATTAGATGTTCAACCACTATAGAGTCAGATACTTAACATGATAAAAGCTAAAATATATGGTTAATGATGTACACAAGACATTCCACTACCACATATACACAATCAAACTGTCATACTAGATATTTAAGGATGAATAACTGATAATTGTCTCACATTAAAGATGGTACAAAAGACACTAACTTATTTTGATTCCAAAAATATAAGAATTCATAAAAATATTACTCTATTTTTGACATAAATACCCTTAAAATAGCATGATTTTCTCTTAATTGCATGTAAGATTTGAGAAAAAAATTGCCTCATCCACACCTCTTGAAAACGACATGCAAATACTCTAAGAATAAAAGTAGACATTCTTAACTTGGTGTTAGACAATTTTAAGCTAACACTAGCTCTCAGCTTAGTGTCATAGACAGTCTCAACCCATTTAACAAACCCACTACCTAAAACTGTTAAGGTCCAATACCCAAGCAGACATCCACCATATTATCTCCACATGACCATGTCTTATTATTAAATTTTACCTTACGTGGACAGTTCCTTTAAAATGTTCAACACCTCTTAATAGAAGTTGATTTCTTTTAATTTATTTGTGTAGAAGTGCCTTCAGAATCAATTGGTTGGCAAGTTGTTACTTCAAGTGTGAGTATGTTGTTCCATGTTTATGATCATCTTATTCTATTTGAAATAAAATTTGATTGAATAAATATGAAAAAATATTTTATATGTTGTATAACTAGTCATTATATGTACAAAAATATTTCATTGCTAAACGTACATACTTAGCACTGCTGCAATTAAATCATTGATGAACTTAACTACTGACATGTGAATTAACCAAAATCCTAGATAAAATAGGATAAATAGAGCAATGTTTGTATCAAAATTGAAACCAATACTTTTGGATACACAATATGAGAATAGTTTAATTGGTGACATAGATATGCCCTTCCTTTAAAGGCTAAAGGTGGCATAGACTCTTACTCATTTAGCATTAGTTTCATTTAAAAAAATGTGCACAAGCACAAATTATTTTCAAGGTTATGAGCTCAAGTCCATGGATACATGCTTGTACTTCTGAGGGTGAGCATCTAATAAAACAATGAGCTTTTTTCAAGCTGTAAATTAATCCATCAGCTTTGTGTAATGTGGAAAAAAGATTACTTCTCAAACATTGAATGGACACCCACAATTTATGGAGGAACAATGTCTTTGTTTGGCAATCAATGTGTGGAAAACAAAAACCATCATTGTGACAATATACATGCTAGGACTTCCAAGGCATTAGGTGCTACTTGGTGAGCCTGATGCACAATGTTTGTGCCCAACAACTAGTTGCATTGACACCTTAAAAAAATATGAATTATGGCCTTAATTTCCCATACAAGTGGAACCACATCCAAGGTAGTGGGAAATCTTCTATCTAGAAGAGAAAGGCCAATAAATAGTCTGTGAGAATTGTGAGATTTCGAATAGAGTTAGTTAAATTAAATAAAAAAGATTAAAGCGTATTGGAGAAAGGTAAACAAACTAAGCCAATAGCTCCACTACAATAGCATGGGTGGTAAGCACCATCCACTAAACAAATAGCTGACAACCAATTAAAGCTAGTTGAACCCCAAATTTGGAAGCATGAAGGATGGGACCGTACAAACCCCAGGGCATGACTTTATGCTTCTAGGTTGTAGAAGAATCCTAGATTATAGCATCCATATTTGAGAAAATTTTTATGTTGGAGAGATATAGGACTATTGGGAGATAAATTTAATTCATCAGCACTACCTTATGAATAACTACAAGCCTTAATTAGAGCAGCCAAGCACCCCTATACACAAACATGGTTCCATTGCACAAACATCATCTTCTCCTCACTTTGTTTGATCCATTTCTCATTTTTTTTTAGTTTGTGACCATTCCTAGACTTCAAAAGTTATTAGAAATATTTCAATACTATTTAAGAAACATTTAGAACTTAAAAACATCCCCATTGGTTGAGGTTCAATGCAACTGTAGCACCACAATGCCAAGCTTGGTGCTACGGCACCGCAATGAGTACATTAGCACCGTAGTGCCAATGCTGGTGCCCCAGTTACAAGGGCACAATCAAGGCTCATTCACCTTGGTGCTGTAATGCCCAGAACTTGCACGTCATCGACCTTCTTTGTGATTTCTATCCACAATGGCTCCAATCTTGTGTCCCAACATCATAGGTTGACAAATCCATACTCCCAAGGAAAAAATATGACTCAAATACATTAAGGAAATAATCATTAATAAGAAATCCCCTTAATCATTAATAAAAAATCCCCTTACCTTAAATACACCCAAACCAAAAATCAAGCAAGTTGAGCACTATTATACCAAATGAGCTCCTATTGGTTTTTAAGGCTGAAGTCTCTTTTTTCTCACAAATACACACAAAAGAAACTTAATCAAGATCATTCCAAACCTTATAAACAACTTAGAACCATGAAAAAGTAGTGAGTAACGACTCACCAAGGGCTTTTGAGCTAGAACTCCATAAAAACCTCAAATTGCACCATTACCTAGCTTGCGCTTTCTCGTGCACACTGGGGAGCTTCCATTTTCACCATGAATCATGCCTTTTGAAGCTTGTGTGAGAACTTCAATGGAGGTTAAGAGAGAAGGATGAAAATGGGGGAGGTAAAAGATGAAGGAATAGTGATCCTCTTATCCTCTCCCACTAAAAACTTGTCCAAGTTCTCTAACCTCTCCAACTCTTGGCCTGAGCCTTGTTTTCTTTCACTTGGACCCCATTTGGCTTCTTGTGCCATTACTTATTGACCTAGGTGAAAGTTACATAAGTTTTCCTGTAGCTAGGTCCTTGGCCATTTATGCACATAAAGCACATAAAGACCCATTTTAACACTTATTGTAATTTTGCTCATTCCAAATTACTATACCATAGGGAGTCATAATTAAACCATTGAAACAACCATTGATGTATATTTGGTGTCATTGAATCTAGGTCTTCTTTTGAACGACATCCAAGCAATTTTTTAAGGCCTTCATAATACCTTATTGTATTGGGCTCTATACATATGCGTCACAAAGTTTTTGAATGGTATAGATTAATTCAACCTTTTTAAAATTCCCAATGGCACGCCTTTTTAGCCACATCTTGTTTAAACTTCTATCCTAGCCAAGGAGTTTTCTTTTCGTCTTCCTCATTCTTATCGACATCAATTGCACTACCAACCACCACCTTTATATACCTCCTGACATCTAACTTATTGTAACCATGACTATCTGTCTTCTTTAACTTCTATAAATAGATATTGTTGTTTTTTCCTAATGAAATATGCACAAATTCACCATTAACTTGAATGTTTCAATGCCTAACTTAATGAGCTCCATTTCAAGGACCAATATATTTGATCCTTTAGGGAACCGTAGGAGGCCAAACCTACAGCCAGCCTTTGACATTTTGTGAGCAATGTTGATGCCCATCATAATTCCACAAATACATGAACACCTTCTACAAATCCTTTGCATCACAATCATCAGAAATTCTATGTAGAAAAATGAATCTGAAACTTTCTTCAAGTACTTGTTGTTGTCCTTGCCAAAAGCCTTAGCCCTAGGCTACTTCTCTGCCATGATACCATTCACTCTCTTACTTACCCTTTCTCTTTTTCCAATATTACAACATTATCAATAGTTCCAGGATAATGGTTCAACATTTTATAGCTTGAGGATAAATAAGCAACATAAGTGATAATTTACATGCGATATACTTTATTTACCCTTAATCAAACTTCCCTACCTTCTAGCTAGCTTTTTCTAGTCATTTAAGTGATAACTTTGTTTTTATATATGCAAAGATGAAATGAAAAAAGTTTGAAAGGATTATGTAACAACTCTCTTATTTGACAACTTGGTTAACAAGCTAAGTAAGTTAAGTTTAAGCATTATTTTGGTTAAATGCCTCAAATAAGTTTCTTCTAAGTAATAAAAGCAAGCTAAGTGGGGTGAGGTTGAGTTCTAAAGTGTAAATTGGCACATGAAGACAAGAAAGGTAAAATGATAATTTTGGCCCAAGTCAATGGCATGGATGTAATTTTAGTAAAATTATAGTCTTGTAACGATTTGTAACTAAATAATTCATGTAAGTATCTATAGCTAAATAAGTTAAAGCCATAAACATTTCCTGCCATTTGAACCAAAAATGGAAATTAAGGGCTAAAAAACCACTAAGTGTGAAATTGAGCTCTTATGTCTTGTAATGGCTTAAATGGTTTAAGGATAAAGTGTGTGGATAAAAGAAAAACCTTTCTTTGGTACTAAGGATAGATAGTGGAAGAAGGGCTTAAGTGTCCTAATGAATCAAAACTAACGTTGAGGGCTAAAGCGACAAGTGGGTGAAAAATTGGCTATTAGGAGTAGTTGAATTATATTTGGATGAGTTTATCATTTTTCATCATCTTCTTTCAAAGCTGTTTTCATATGTCTATCTTTTCCCTACTTTAAAATCTTCATTTTTCTCAAATTGGTGAAATTTTCCGGAAGATTAAAGATCCCAAAGCATCCACATCAAGTCCCTAGGAAGCTATTTGTGTATTTAGTGCATTTGAGTTCTTTTTTACAACTTTTTGCATCAAACCTTGACAGAAAGGTTCTTTACTTCTTGTGGGTTAGTTCTAAGCTCAATAAATGGTTAAAAATAGTCTTGAATTCATGCCTTTGGTGTCCATTTTAGCTAGAATTAGGCATGGAACTTAAGAAGAGCTAATCAAGCTCAAGTGTTTCTTTGTGCTTATGTTTGCTTCAATATTGGTTTGTAGTGAATTTGAGGTAAGGGCCTAAGTTAACCTTGCCCAATTAATATACAAAAATGTGCTTTTACATTTGAGAATGAATTAGAAAGAATTCCCAAAATGATTGGCCATGGGAATGTGGAATGAGGCAAGTTTTGGTGCAAGAATGCACAAGAGTCATAGGGCAAGATGTGCCCCACCACCGTGGCACCTAGGCTGGCACGATAATGCTAAGAGCACAACATTAAGGTAGAAATATTTTTCTATGGCATTACAGCACTAGGGCCAAAGCCCTTCAAGATGGGAGCATGCTAAGAAGGCTCAAATCACTCAGTTTTCATCATTAGGCTATCCTAAGACATTATGTACCTTTGGTTTTCTATAAATCCCATTCCTAAATTTGTAATTATGTATTATTTGAGTGTAAACCAAGTGATGTGGTAAGGTTTTGAAAAATAAGGAGTGGCTAAGGAAGGTTCAGGTGCCTAAAGAGTCAAAGACACTAAAGGGACCAAGGATGGGATTGAGTACTTGATTGGCCAAAGATGGAGGTCTTGGATCTCTGAGTTAATGAAGTGAAACATAATGAAGTCCCAACCAAACCATATGATTTGGTAAGTTGAGCTATTAAGGTACCCAAGTCAAGCTCAAAGAGCTTGGTGAAGTCAAATCACATAAGGGAAAGACGGGTAAGTGTAGGAGGAAAAGAGATGAATTATCCCAAGATCCATAAGTGGACTTTATGGGGTAAGTAAAACACTAGCATTGGATAAGAGAGGCCAATGTCCAAAGAACCCTATTGATTTGAATTCACAGAAAAGTTAAGACACCTAAGGGAGTAAAAAAGTCCAAAGTGCATTATGTGTGTTCATCAATCCATATATTCATTTTATATGTATTTCCATTTTTGCTTTGGTTGTTATTGTTGTTGTTCATATATCCTTTGATTGGATGTTTTGGTTGCCATATCTTGTATATTTGCTTGCTTGTGAGTTTTCTCTGTAGGAACCTCTAAGGGACCATTACTAAGTACAACTATGTACTCATCCTTTATGTTTCATTATGTAGGTTTTGCTAATGGCCTAGCAACTGAGTTATGGGCTAAGTTTTCTTGTTTGCAAGTAACTATTTATTTTGAATCCATGAAGTCCTAAGTTCACTTTGAAGTTAAGTTTGTGCTCACTTAAGGGCCTATGCCAATTTAATTAAGAGGCTAAGATTTGCATAAGGAAAAGTAAGGGATTTGCACTTGGAGCCATTTAGCTCAAACATGGGAGCCAAGTTTTATGGGTCTTCATAGCGAGTTTTCAATGTATATAAAGTGATTTAGGTACTAAGTAATTTGATTTTTGAGTCTGAAGTGGTAATTGTCCTAGGGAAATAGGAAGTGGTGGTACACCTCTATAGTAGTGTTGGAAGTGATCATCTTGATTGCCTCTATTAGGAGTCATTGTTATGTATAACACTTGAGTTACCTTTGGAAGCATGCTATTGTTCTAAAGTATGGTCAAGTTGTTTCTTGAAGTTGAAGCAACTAGAGTTTTATTGTCTTGGCTTGTGTCTTAAGTTTTGGTCTTAAATAATTTGTGCCAACATTTTCTTATTATTTTATTTTATTTTATTTATTATTATATAGCCAAGGCAAATGCATGTGTTTTTTCTTGCATGGTAAGCTATGTAACTTGTTGCATATAATTGTTTTAATTTACCTACAAGTAACGGTTAGTCAACTGTAACTAAATAGGGTCATAATCCATAAGAGCTTCCAAGTTTATGTTAATTTAGGCTAATGGGAACCTGTTCCACCATAGTTGGTATCAAAGTAGGCCAATAATCTTAGTAGAGGTAATAATTCACTAAGATCCAAGTGTTCATTGTGCTAAGAATAGTTAACACTACTTATAAGTTGTTTTGTGGTTGTTGTCTGTCTTTGGTCTTAGTTATGTAGGTGGCATTCTTATAAGGTGCTAGCACTGATATAGGGATCCCAGGCGGAGGTTAATAACCATATGGTGAATCATGGGGAAGATGCCAAACTATTGTGGTGCATCATTATGGCATAAGTTGCCTAAGTAGTATGTAGCTCGTAAACAATGCTTGCCTACCCTTTAAAAAGGGGAAGACCCTGGCTAAAGCTTAAGGGGTAAGGGTTAAAGTTTTCCTAGCCTACTAGTGTTCTACGACCAAGAGAGCAAGACTCACTCCAAGGGTGAGACTAAGGTCAAGGAGGCCTAAGTGCATAAGCATGAGGGTAACTAATGGTAGGTAACCAAGAAGGCCAAGGGTAAGGGTCAGGGTTTACTAAGTTTCCATGGCATGTCGAGGCTAAATGAATTACAATTACCCAAAGGCAAAGAATGCCGTAAGCACTAAGAGTCATGTAACACCAAGCGTAAGGGCTAAGGTGCATTAATTTTATATATGCACTAAAGCCAATAAAGTAATATCTCTATCCTAAGATAAGTGTGGACCTAGACCAAGAGCTCGAGCAACTATCATTTTAAGGTGGATTTCATATAACCTTGAAAGAAAGAAGGGGAATGTGAGAAAGGCTATGTGCCTAGTGCATGATACTAAAAAGATCAAATCGATAGTGGCTAGAGAATGCATATGATCAAGGCCTGAATAAGGTAAACAAAAAGGAATGCGTCAGTCACTATAGAAGCACCATCAGTATTCAAAGGCAATCAATAATTCTACTTGAACAAGTTCAATGGCCAAAGAGCCAACAATAAAGGAGAAGTAACATTAATTTTGCAGTATAGTAGTAAGTAGCTTTTATTGATTAAACTACTATGTCTGTAGTTGTGACTTGCTTGCCTAGGAAGCTAAGGTTGCAAAGAAAATAGTGGGTAACTGAAACTCATAAAGACTTAAAGGGTAGATTGATTATACCATTGAAGTGGTAAAGAGTAATGCTTTGAAGGTTAAAGGCAGTTGTTTTCTATGAGATCTATGATAGTGGGTTTGTCGAAAGGTGAATTGAAAAATTGAAATGGATTGGTTAAAGGCATAAAGACGGACTTAACCATGCAAGTCACACGTAACCTTTGAAACCACTTCAAGTGTAAAGGTGACTCATGTAGAAAGGTTGGTAAATGGTGCCATAAGCATGTACCATAAGTTAATGGGGCTTGTCTTTATGGTGGAAGAAGTGAATTAGGCACCATAGAAAGGGCTTTAAGATGGAATGCTCAAAGTGCCAGTCTATTTCCAAAAAGTGTTACTTAATAATCCATGAGGGTTGCCATGTAAAGGGAGATCAAATTCTCTATGTACCAGTAATCAATGGTGAAGTGGCTTAAATAGGCCAAGAGTTATTTTTAATCGATCCTGGTGCTATATAATAAGAAATGAAAGATGGTACCCTAAGAACTTGTAGTAGTTGCAAGAAGATGGTAGGAAGAGTTAAGCACTATAACCCATAGGTTCCAAAACCATTAAGCTATCATTGAAATTAGATGTTCTTGAATGAGGGGATTCTGAAGAAAGTTGTTGAAATGGCTATGGTTTAAAAAGTCAAGTTGAACCTATGGACCAAAGGGTTTTATCCTAAATTTTTCCCTGGTAAATCACAACCCGAAAAGATATTGTAAGGAAGAACATAGAAGGCATAAAAAATCCTTGAAGCTTAATAGATAGTTCTAAGTAAATTGAAAGGAATGTCCTAAGAAGCCCATGATGTCAATACATGAATATTGTCAAGGAAATTAAAATGGTTAAGAAGAATGCATAGTAGTGGGAATAACCCAAATTCCTTGGTCAAGGACCATGTTGACCAATAATTGCTCACGATTTTGTAGGTGAATTTAAGCAATGTTTTTTGGGTTAGTCAGGGAGTTTAAGTGTAAATGATAGTTGTATTTTGCAAAAACTTAGAAAAAATACTAAGAAAGCCATGAGAAGTAGACGGACCTAAGTTAACTTCAAAGGTTTATAAGGAGAAGGGCCTTTGGCATCTGAAGTGTACCCTATTATCAAAGAAATTCTAGTAGATTAATGAGAACCAGAGAAGTGTGTAGTTTAAACCACCAAGTTAGGGTCTTCAATAACCCAAGTGACTCAATATGAGTTATGTGTGAGATGAGGTAACAAACTTAGTCATAGGATTCAAAGCAACTAAGGGTTAAAGTTCCTTAGAACTTAAGAAGGCTTAAATAGCCTAGAAATGTATAAGACTTTTTGTTTCTTAAAGTGTAAGAAAGATACCTCAGTGGCCTAAGAGTCTAAGAAAAGGCCAAATAATGACTATGGATGACTCTAGCGAAGAAGGTGCCCAAGAATGGAATTTTAACACTAAGGAAGAGTTGGTCAAGCTGAGGCAGTTGGAACTACCTAGTGAGTTTAGAAATTAAGCCAATTCATTTTAACTTAAGTTAACTTAATAAAAAATGATTTATTTTTATGTTTGCATCTTTTGTACCCAAAACCAATTTCATTTAGAAGTCAATGCTATGTAGATTTAATAATCCATTTGAAGTAATTTTTCATGAAATTATTAAATTTTTTTTAATTATTCATTTTTAGCCATTAAAAAATTCATAAAAATTTAATAACGTGATAAAAATTTTGTATGAAATAAATTACTATACCTAAATAATATTAGGTTCTAAATAATATTAGTTATAGGTGAAAAGGATGTAAAAATAAAAATATGTTATTTTATATTAAGTTTGCTTAAGTTAAAATAAATTAGCTTGTTTGACAGCCTTAATTCGCTAATTGCCCATAAGAGTAAGTCATAGTATAAACTTTAGAATTTTTTACTGGCCAAAAAGCATCTAAGTGCCTAAGTGAATATACAGGGGCCGGAGAGTGCCAAGTAAGACTTACCTGGGCATAAGGAGGTTGTAGGCTTCAATCAAGCCCAAGGTGTGCACACTGTGGGCTATGGGTGTTTAAATCACACTAAAAAGTCATCATAGTCCATGCATAAGGGTGGGCTAGATGGGGCAATGACCTAAGTATATGGCTAAGTGTTAGGAGGCAAGGTATAGGTAGTAGAGTGGTTTCATGAAAGGCATGGAGTGGTAAGTCTTGGCTTGGGCCAAGTGTGAGGGGCAGCATTTCATTTAAGTAAACCCCATGGGTTTGGAGTGTTAAGAAAAATTATTAAGGGTTCCTAGATAAATGTGGACCAGTATAAGAACCCTAAATGCAAAGTCTTAAGCTAGAATCAAAGAGACCTAATGTTCCTAGGAATGATAAAGAGGTGTGGCATAAGTTAAAGGGCATTAAGTGTCCCTAAGTATAGGAGCTTAGAAGGACCGAAAGTATGTGACAGGGGCCCTAAGATCTTCTTAGAGAGCTAAGAAATGCCTTAGAGCCTAAGGGACCTTAGTGCCAAGCACACACCTAAAATGGCCTAGTAACTAAAGTAAGGCCTTAAAAGATGAATTAGTCCATGTTGAGCTGCATTGGGTATTTGAGGCACCTAAGTAAAGTTGATGAATGGTGTGAAAGGCAGGTCTTAAGTGATCTAAAAAGACCTAAGGAAGGTCTATGATGGCCAAGAACACCCTGCTGCCAAGAGAGGCCTAGTTGGTTAAGCAATAACTCCTAAGTTAAAAAAATAATATGGGCATGCTAAGGGCGCCTTAAGAGTTAAAAGCCAAGTAATGCCTAAGTGGCTAGGGAATAGCCAATGACCCTACGGGCATCAAGTGATTACCTAAAGGAGTCAAGAATTTAGGATTTGTTTAATGACTATCAACCTTAAGAAAACCAGAGAGTTAAGAAGTTCATATGGACTAAGATGCCTATAGTGAGGCCAAGGTTGTTAAGCTTATGGGTGCCTTAAAGGCTAAGAGTCACATGGGTAATAAGTGTTAAGAAGCTACCTAAGAAGGCCAAGGGTAAATTTCCACAATAAGTAATATGCCTAGGGCACTAAGAGGCAACAAGGTTAAGATGCACCTAGGGTGGCTTAATTGCCTAAATTAGGTATAAGAGTTGCAAAGTTAAATTGTGATAAAAGCATTAAGTGGTGGTGACTAAAAAAATACCAAATAGGGGGCTTGTAAGCCTATGTGTGCCATAAGATTGGTCTAAGTTCCACCAAGTGTTAAGTCTACATGTGAGAGACAATGTGTTTTCGAAAATACTTGATGAGGGAAATAGCAGAAGTAGAGCAAGCTAACTCTACGTTATATAGGCCTAAAAAGAAAACTCTAAGTGTAGGGAGGTGCCTTATGAAACAAGGAAAGGTGTATATACCCCATAAGTAATGTCACCAAGGAAAGGCCTCCCTAGGAGTTCATTAAGAAGTTTCTTGACTGACAGGTCGAGAAGCTAAGAGTAAGAAGCAAAGTTGTGGTTAAGGGTTATGGGTAGCCCTATTAAGGAAAAGGCCATGCATAAGAATCAAGCAGATGTAAGAGAAGTAGCAACCAGGTGGTAAGTTTGATTAAGAGTTGGTATTTTAGGGGGCTAAATTTTTTAAGTGGGGGAGGATATGAAAGCTTTCCTAGTGGACAACACCGTTTCACCAGGTAAGAAGTTAACGTGGTTTTACCAGGTAAGCAAGTTAAGTTTAAGTATTCTTTTCGATAAATGCCTCCAACAAATTTCTTACAAAGCAAGAAAAGCAAGCTAAGTAAGATAAGGTTGAGTTGCGGAATTTAAGGGATAAAAATGCAATAAGTGTGAGATTAAGCTCTTATGTCTTATAATGGTTTAAATGACTTAAGGACAAAGTGTATAGGCAAGAAAGACCTTTTTTTGGGACTATGGAGAGATGGTAGATGAAGGGCTTATGTGTCCTAAGTGAAACAAAACTAATTTTAAGGGCCAAAGTGACAAGTAGGTAAAAATTTTGCTAGTGGGAGTAGTTTAGATATATTTGGATAGGTTTCTCACTATTCATCATCTTCTTTTAAAGCCATTTTTGTATGTCTCTCTTTTCCCTACCTCACCATCTTCATTTTTCCCAAATTGATCAAATTTTCTAGAATATTAAAGATCCCAAAAACATCCACATCAAGGCTCTACCTAGCTTATAGTGTATTTGGAGCATTTGAGTTACTTCTTGCAACTTTTTGTATCAAACCCTAAGATAAACTTGTTTACTTCTTTTGGATTAGTTCTAAGATCAATAAGTGGTTAAAAATGGTTTTAAATTCGTGCCCTTGGTGTCCATTTTGCCTGGAAATAAGCATGGAACTCAAGAAAAACTAGTTCATCTTGTATGTGCCTTTTGTCATTATGCCTTCAATCATGATTTGTGGTGAATTTGAGGTATGGGTATAAGTTAATCTTGCCCAAATAATGCAAGAAAATGTGGTTTTATATGCAGTAATGATGTAGAAGCGAGTTCTAAGAGGACTGGCCATGAGGATGTGAAAATGAGGCATGTTTTGGTGCAAGAGTGCACATGACTCGTGGTGCAAGTCGTGCCACTGTGCCGCAGCACCTAAGCTGGCACAACAGTGCTAGGAGCATGACCTAGATGTAGAAAGATTTGACTTGTGGCACTAGCCTTGGGACTACATTGCCGATGCCAAATCCCCTCAAGATAAGAGCATGCTAACAAGCCTTTAATCACTTGGCCATCATAAGATAATCTATACCTTGAGTAGGGCCTAAAACTCATTTCTATGTATGGAATTATTCATTATTTAAGTGGTAACTAAGCATTGTAGTAAGTTTAGGGCAAGGATTGGTAAGTTGAGCCACCAAGATGCCCAAGCAAATGACATAAGAACTTACTTTGCACAATAAGATAAAGGAAAGACTGGTAAGTGTGGGTGAAAAAGGGACGACTTATTCAAAGATACATAACTGGACTTTACAAGGTAAGTAAAAAGCTAGCATTGGATGCGAGAGGCCAATGTCCAAAGAACCCTAGCCATTTGAGCTCATGGCAAAGTGAAGGCACTAACAGGTGTAAGAAAATCCAAAATGCATTATGTGTGTTCATTCATCCATCCATTCATCTCATATGTATTACTCTTTCTGTCCCAGGTTTTCTGCTCTATTTGCCATTTTTTGTCATCCCAAATTCTTTGCATCATTTCCCTTTTCAGTAAGTTTTACTAGATAACTTTACAATTATATCCTTCCCATCTAATACTGTCAATTCATTTTTTTTTTTTGTTTCTTTGACACCCCTGTTGGCCACCACCAACATGGTCACGACAGGCAATCGAGGTGGCAGGTGACGGGAGGAGGAGGTTGGGGCAGCGAGTGACGGGGTGAAGAAGTTAGGGAGGTGAGGAGACAAGGTAAGAAGATTTAGGTAAGAAGATCGAGGTGATGAGGTCAAGGCAGTATGCAACGAGGTGAGAAGATCTAGGCAAAGAGGTCGAAAAGCTGGGCGGTGGGCGACAATTTGAGAAGATTAGGGCGAAGAGGCCAGGGCGGTCGGCTGCAGGTGATGGGTTGAGAGATTAGACACAAAAAAGGTGATTGGACCTGAGAGGTCGGATGTGAAGCCAATCTAATGCCGAGAGAGAAAAAAGGGGAGAAAATGATGAGTAGGCGACCAAGGGAAGTGAGGATGAGCAAGTGACCATGGGAAGCGACTGGATAAGGCCAACGAGGAGAGGACTAGACAATAAAATCAGTGGGCAAGGTTCTAGTTCGGCGAAATTGGGTTCAAGATTTGAGACAGAGGGTGATGTGAAGTCAGATAAGGTGACAAAATGTGTGGACAGAGTGTGATAGGGATGGTGTGCAATGAGGATGGCGTGGAGACAACAAAATGTGCGACGGTTGCCGGTAGGGATGGCGGCAAATCTAGGCTTAATGGTGGCTACTATGCACATTCGTTTTGTGGTATGGCTGACTGAGAAGATAAAAAATTAGGGGAAAAATTAGAAAAATATATATATTTTTATCATTTCTTAATCTCCAAGCCAAACACAAATAGAGTAGAAAACATTGGACGGAGGGAGTAGCATTTTTGCTTTAGTTGTTATTGTTGTTGTTCTTGTATGCTTTGATTGGATGCTTTGGTTGTCATATCTTGCATATTTGCTTGCTTGTGACTTTTCTTTGTAGGAATCCCCCAAGGGACCCTTAGTGAGTACAAATATATACTCATCCCTTAAGTTTCATTGTGTAAGTTATGTTAGTGGCCTAACAATTGAATTGTGGGTTAAGTTTTCTTAGTTGCAAATACCTATTTATTTTGAATCCTTGAGATCCAAAGTTTACTTATAAGTTAAGTTTGTGCTAACTTAAGTGCCTATGCATTTTCAATTAAGAGGCTAAGATGTGCACAAGGAAAAACAAAGGATTTGCACTTGGAGCTATTTAGCTCAAAGGTGGGAGCCAAGTTTTTTGGGTCTTAGTAGCAAGTTTGCCTTGTGTATAAAGTACATTATGCATTAGGTAGTTGCCTTTATTAGGAGTCATTATTGTATATAACACTTGAGTTACTTTTGGGTACTGCACAAGTTGTTACTTGAAGTTGAAGCACCTAGCGTTTTATTGTCTTGGCTTGTGTTTTCATTTTTGTTTAATAATTAGTGCCAACATTTTCTTGTTATTTTATTTATTTAATAGTGCATAGCCAAGATGAATGCATACATATTTTCTTGCAGGGTAGACTAAGTAACTAGTTACATATAATTGTTTTAATTTATTTGCAAGTAACGACTAGCCAACTATAACGATATGAGATCATAGTCCCTAAAAGCCTACAAATTTAAGTTAATTTTGGTTATTGGGACTGTGTTTAGCCATAGGTTCAATTCGTCTTTTGTTCGTTATCAATATCACATGTCATTATATAACTGCCCGATTTATTTACCTTCCTAAGTAGAAAGTTGATTTATAGAGGAAGTAAGTTGTTTGTTGCAGAAATAGAGGAATTGCACGATAGAACTGTCAATCTCGAACAATTGAGCGACGTTAGGGCTGAGCAACAGGTAGGCAAATCCTTGGGTGTAGTCTGCAACGTACTGATGTTGGAAAAGGTGGCAGTCAAAAAAGAAAAGAAAAAATAAAACTAACAAGAAATACCACAATATATATGTACACACACACACATGACATGAAACGGCGTTGCTCCGCTGAGTATGGAAAAAAAATTATAGTTCGGACACAAAACGATGTCGTTTTAATTATCCCCTCCCCCCAGCAGACGAGTAGAACTAGAGAATGAGAGACAGAGAGAGACAGAAAGAGAAGAGGAAGGTTCTGGCGCATCATCCCTCTCCCCATACTGCTTCAAAATTGGTCATTCTAACGGGAAATCCACCATTTTTTATCTCTCACTCCAAAATTGTTTATATCAGCTCCCGTTTCAGGTATTTCTGTTAATTTGTTTGTTTTTTGGTGAAGTTATGACTGTAGAAATTTTAGATTTTTTCTATTTTTTTTGTGTTCTAAGCTAGAAAGAGCTTTGGTTTCAGTTGTTTTGAAGGTTGGAGGTATGTTCTTGAAGATTAGGATGATAAATTTGCATGTATGAGGTATATGTTTTTGCGCATATTTTTCATTTTTTTAATTTTTTTTATGGAAAATTAAATTCAAGCCTCTTTTTTTCATTATTTCAGATGCAATGTGGCTCGGGTTTTGCATTATTTTTCATTGTTGGATGACGCCCAATTGGTTTGAAGGTATATTATTCAATTGGATTTTTTTTATTTTTTAATTATTATTTTTATTTAAATTCATGAAATTTAATGGAAAAAATATTAAGATATTTACAATTTATGCGGAGGACTAGATCTGTGATTAATGTGTCATTTTTAAAATGTAGGAGGAGATGTGTTAATTTGATAACCAAATTTTGAAGTTTTGGATGTAATTTATTTTTGAAAAATATTTAGTTAATTTTCTATATATTATTTTTACTTTGTAGATGCTTGTGAAAATATGCCTGGTTATTAAATTCTTAATATTATTAATTTACATAGGTGTGTAGAAACTTAATTTCCAGAAATATTTGAAGCTTTCCGACATCAACCTCATTTAAGTGTTGTCCGCCAAATTTGGTAAGTTATATTTTTTAATTTATTTATTTTGTTTGTCTAAATATGTTGTTGAATTGATATGTGTAAGAAATAGGTTGATTTAAGTTTTTTGGAAATATTAGTTAAAATATATAGAAAACTTTGTAGGTATGAAATTGGATTATAAAATTAAAAATTGTTGGCACTAGTAACATGTTTGGTTGCACTAATATATATTTGGCACTAATAATTGCTGGTTAATAAATTCTTAATACACACACATGTTAGCACACTATTGAAAGATTACACTATAATCAATATTAAGTTATACACAAAGATTTTTCGACACAGTTTTAATATTAATGTATTTGAAGTAAAAATATGTTTTAATTTTTGCATTAGTGTTTCCATTTAGTTAAAGATAATGAAAGTGGAACACAACTGGATGTATGGGAATAGGTTCTTACTAGAGCAAACTAGTTTTACGCAAGAGCGGATGATGGGTGTGGATCAGTTTATAGACTTTGCACGTAGTAAAGTGCAGTTCATAAGTGGTGGGAAAATAAGGTGCCTATGTAGGAAGTGTAGGAACATGCAGGTTAGAGATTATGATGAAGTGAAGGTGCATTTATGCAAGTAGGGTTTGTATTGAGGTACTATAATTGGACCGCTCACGACAAACCGGTTGAAACAATCGGGACTATGCTATCAAATATGGTCCATGATCACTATCATGATAATTGGTCGGCTGCAAAATCATATAAGAGAATTGTCACGGAACAAGGTCCCAACGCCTTGAATTATTTGGCTTATAGGCTCTTGGGGACTGTGAATCCCACTTAGTTACTATTGGCTAACTATTGCTAGTCAGTAAGTTAAAATAATTTACGTGCAACTAGTTTCTTAGCCTACCCTGCAAAAGATATGCATGCTTTTTTCCTAGCGATGCAAACAAGTAAGTAAACTATTTCAGAAACATTGCTCGAGCATTTCATTTAAAACTTACTTAAACCATGCCAAGACAATCAAATACTAGTTCGACTTCAAGTAATAGTTTGTGCACACTTAACATCACTAGCATGCACCCAAAAGTAACTCAATGGTTTTACACCACAATGTATCCTAATAGAGGCAACATCTTAGTACACAAGGTACTATATACACTAGACAAAAACTTAACTAAGATCCTTTACTTAAGCCTCACCTTTGAGCTATCAAAGCTCTAAGTGCAAGCCCTTCCTTAGTCCTTGTGCACCATTTAGCCTCTACACTGTAAAGGCATAAAACTTAGTTACTACATAGCTTAGTCCACAAGTAATCTTAGAATCACAAGGATTCTAGTGAAAGAGTACCTGCAAAAAGAGAAAGCTTAGCCCACAACTATCCACTAGTTGTTAGGCTCGGTATTAGAACCTGCACAACAAACTTAAGAGAGTGAGTACATGAATGTACTCAGTAAGGGTCTCTTAAGGTACTTGCAAAGAAGATAGCAAGCATGCAAATATGACAAACAAATAATCAAGTAATCAACCAACGAGGAATACAAGACAAAAACATGGAAGATATGCAATGCATGAGTGTATGATATGCAATTTATACAATCCTTAGGACTTCTTGCACCTTAGGTGCCTTATACTTGCTGTGAGCTCAAACAGTGGAGGTACTTAAGACACTGGCCCTCATATCCTGAATACTTTATCTCATTTAATTTCCACTTATGGGTCCTAGAGTAGGTCATCACCTCCTCTCAAAACTTACCCATCTTACCCTCAATTTATTATACAAGGTAGTCATCTTATATGGTTTAACTTACCAAGCTCTTGGAGCTTAGCTTAAAGCTTCGTAGTGGCTCATTTAGCAAGCTAAATGGTTCAGTTAGGATCTTCTTAGGTTTTTTATTCAATTCCCTTATGATATGATCAAAGAAGGCACAACCAAGGATGACAAGGATCCATTGAAGATAACTAGTGGACCATTAATAAGAAAGAAGGCTAAGGAGCTCATTAGTGCACTTCAAGCTTTTGTCTCGAGCTTTTTCATGGAGAATGGGCTTGGAATTTCACAAGAATCTGCTAGAACATGCAAGGAATCATATGGAGATGATGGCCAAGCTTGGATTTTGACAGATTGGCGATATTATGGTATTAAAATCATATCTAAAGCTAAACAGAGCAAAATTAAGTGATTCTTGATTTATTAGAAAGCTAACATATGGAGCTACAAATCATATGAAGACCATGAAACCCAGTTTGCACGTTAAGGGGTCTAATTTAGCTTCAAAGTCGCGATTTGCGATTCATTGCTGGTTCGGAAGCAGTTACGGTATTTTGGGCATATCTTTGGCTTTAGATATCCGTTTTGTGTGATTCAGGTGTCATTTCAAAGATAAGAAATAGATATACAACTTTCATGCTTTGCATTTTGAGAATTCATGCCTGCATCAAGGTCAACTTTCAGCTTGAAGTTGAAGACACAAGTAAGAACCCTACGGAGCCCTGAAGTGCACCCAAGAAGACTATTTTGGGGTTTTTATGGCCAATCTTGTGTTGTAACGTATTTTATTTTATTTTCATATTTATTGAAATTATTTAGGATGTTATTTAGCCCATGGAAGTTATTCAGGTCACTTAGGATAAAGGGAATTCACTGCACACTTTAAACATGTGTTAAAAGGGTGTAGGAATCCTAGTTTCACTAGGTTTTCTTAAGTCTTTTGTACCTAGGTTTCCTATGTGACTTGGGCTACGAATTTTGCTAAGTCTTTTACCTTAGTTTAGGCCTATAAGTAGGCACATATTCTGGTTGTAAAACACAGCTAATTACATGAAATAATATTGCTACTTTGGAGAGAATTTCTCTTTGGTTCTTTGAGGCTTACCTTGGTGCACAAGTTGCTTGTGTTCTTGGTTTTCTTATACTTCTTGTTTCTAATCACAGGTTGATTGGGGGTGGGGGTTTTAAATCTAGTCTATTTTATGCTTCTGGAGCTTGAAAAATATCTTGGACGCGTTTTATGGTCTTTATACCACTGGGGTTCGCATCACCTTAAGTCTGAGACCTTTCTCTCCTAGGAATGTAGCCTCTGAAGCCGACCTAATCCCCCTTAGTGCCCTCTTGACAACTTGAGCACTTTTAGCCCTTCGCCACTTTACTTAGCCCTGCCTTAACCACAATACTTAGCTATCTCTTAAATAACACATAATTCTTAACTTAGGAATGAGTCTTAGACCCAACCAAGGCTATGGAACATCTTAAATTAGCCTAGGGATGATAACCAAGAGTTTGAGACATTCTTAGAATGCCCTAAGCTTCAGGGACTAATGCCTTGATGACACCATTAGTGACGCATCGCCAAAGGCATCAATGTTCGGTAATCTTGAGGCCTAACGATTACACACCTCCTACGAAGCATCGCCAATGCACTACAGCATTGCATAATAGCATGCAAACTTGCACGAAACTTGCTCAAACTTTCCCATCCCAAGTCCAACTCACATGGGTCTTGTTTCTAATTCATTCCCACACATAATGCTACATTTCTATGCATTATTTGAGCTAAATTAACTTGAACCCTTACCTCAAATTCTTCCACAATGAAAGAATCAAAGCACAAGCTCACTTGAGCTCAACCAAGCTCTCTTGAGTTCCAATCCTAAAACCAACATGATATGGCACCAAGAACCTCAAATCAAGAACATCTCTAGCTACACAAGCAACTTAGAACTAGCTCTAACAAAACCAGAAAGCTTGCCTTAGGTTTTAGGCTCAAAACATGCATCCAAGAGCCATTTGGGAGCAAGAACACCAAGAACACCAAGAACAAGTTGGAGGCTTGTTGGATTCACCTTAGGACCTTCAAATTCAATGGAACTTGTGGAATTAAGGAGTTTTGGAGTAGAAATTCTAGTAGGGAGAAGGAGCTATGAGTTTGGGAATGAAAAAAATGGTACAAGGAAGTCAAACTTCCAAAAATATCTTAACCACCCTCACTAAGGCATACTTCTTGAGTTCTTGCCCCTTAGCCCTCAAGTTCTCCTTTGTTTCAATTTAGTCACTAAAAACTCACCCAAAACCATCCCTTCTTGGTTCTAAAGAATTCCCAAAACCTTCCTACACTTAGCCTCTTGGACACTTAAGCCACTTAAGATATAAATGGCTTAATTGAGCACTTAGTGAAACTTTTTACACTTTTCCTTAAAAATGGTTATAATAGCTTGGATAACTAATGGTCTTGACTTAATTAGTCAAAATTCCTTACATGACCCTAATTTCATCAAAATTATAGTCATGTAATTCACTTGGGGTCAAAATTAACATTTTTCCCCTTTTTGACTTTTAGGTGCCAAACCACATTTAGGAACTCATTTTTTTTTAACTTAGCTTATCTTTCTTGCTTAACAAGGTGCTAACTTGAGGTACTTAAGTAAAAACACTTAAAAAAATATACTTACCCAGTCAAAACCCGTCGTTGACTAGGAGAGTTGTCACAAGAATGATGTTTAACGTTGTTGGTCCTAGTCAGGCTCAAAGTGTTGAACACAATGAAGAGCAACCGAAAGCAAATGCTCAACAGTTTTATGATTTGCTAGATTCTGCTTCTTATCCACTATGGAATAGCTATGATGCCCATTTCTAATTTTCAGCCATAGCTCATTTATTGAACCCAAAATTGAAATACAATATGCCAGTTGGCTACTATGACAGGGGCATACAGTTGATGAGGGTAGGGTTGTAATTTTCGGGTTTAGGGTCAGGTTCGGGTCGAAACCTAAAATTTGGGAACAACTTCTCTGTCCAAAATACATGACCCAATCCTATTTAATGTCCCAACCTGAACCAACCCTAACCCGAAAAAAATCGGGTTGGGTCTGGTTTTGGAACTTGAACATGAATGTGAAAAAATTGCTATCCATTTATGCATTACAGGATTTAGAAATGTGTTGCTTTAAGCTAAACGCACGAGAGGTCCATCTGGGCAGACGCTGGCAAAAGAGTTATGTGTGTATGCGCCAACATGATCGTCAAGACTTGGGAGTTAAGCGATGCTAATGCGAGAAAAGATGAGCACTAGAGTAGCGGAACTCTACAGGATGCTACATTTTCAGTGGTGATGCCGATGCGAACTTGGTAGTAGGAGATTTGGAATTGGAACTTCAGATTCGGCGTAGGTAGTGTAGATAGTCATAGTATAAACTGAGTGGGCTGGGCTTTGCAATAGGGGAAGGATTAGGGAATTAAGGGTCCAGGGATAGTATGTGTGGGCTGGGCCTAATAATTTTGAGTTAGTTTTGGGTGGATTGGGATTTAACCCGAACCAATCGGATTTTTTACTTTTAAAAGGAGTCAATTTTGGGTTGACCTGAATGATATTTATTCCTCTCTTCAACCCGAGCCTAACCCGCAAAATAAGGCCAGGTTTTAGGTTAGGGTTAAATCCTTTCACCCCTAGATGAAGGAAACTCAACTTGATGATAGTAAGATGTTGTCCGATTGATTTGAGACCAAAAAATTGGTATCTCATCTTGGATTAGCACATAAAAATTAATGCTTGCATTAATGATTGCATGTTATTCTAAAAGGGAGATAATGACGCTTAGTCTTGTAAGTTTTGTCGAGCACCACATTATAAGCCAAGACAAGGTAAGACAGGTAAAGATGGACCTTATATGACAATGCTTCAACTGCCACTAATTCCTCAGTTTCCTTGACTCTAATGGCTACATGCATCACTTTCTACAGTAGCCTAAGAAGCATAAAATATATCCTAATATTCTAATACATTCATCTGATGGAGAAGCTTGAAAACATTTTCATATACCCATGATTTGCAGACAAACCACAAAATGTAAGGCTCGGACTGTCGTCTGATGGATTCACTTCTTTTGGGGTATTTGGTAAACAATGCTTAAGTTGGCCAATGATTGTCACACCATACAACTTTTTGCCACGTATGTGCATAAAGAGCACAGATATGTTCTTGACATTGTTGATACCAAGCACACGTGGCCCAAAGAAGAATATTAATATATATTTGCAACCACTAATTAAAAAGTTAAAATAGTTGTAGGATAACGGGTTTGAAACTTAGGACGTGTCTGTGAAAAAAAAATTTTGCCTTTGAAAAGCACTAATGTGGACCATAAATGACTGTTCTATATATGGTATGTTATTTGGATAAATGACCCGTGGCCAACTATCTTGTCTAATATGCATGGAAAACAAAATGGCCTTTTTGGCTTAAGCATGGTGGTAAACTTCATTTTTTTAATTGTCATCGCCAGCTCCTTGTTCATCATGATCAATTTAGACAAAACTAGGTTTCATTTAAGAAGGGTTTAGCACATAACACCGATCCTCCTGAGTGGCTATCAGGGGTCCAAATTCGAATCCATGTTTCCAATTTGTTGCCAGTGATTAAAACTAGTAGTGCTTATAAAATTCGAGGTTATGGAGCAACAAACAAGTGGACAAAGAGACGTATATTTTGGGATTTGCCTTACTTGAAAGATAACTTGATACAACATAATCTAGATGTCATGCACACTGAGAAAAACATGTTTGGCAACATATGTAATACTGTGCTAGATGTGATAGACAATCAAAGATGATGCGAAGGCATGCAAAGACCTCCAAGTTTTGTGTAATCAACCTGAGTTGCATTCAATTCCTGTAAAAGTTGAGTGTTTATTTAAACCTAAGGCAAAATTTAGGTTGACATTAAAGAAAAAAAATAGATGTTCTAAATTGGTCAAATGACTTAAACTCCTAGATGGGTATGCCTTAAGCCTTATAAACTATGTTGATAGTAATTCAACAAAAATGTTTATCAAGAAAAGTCATGATTGTCATATATTCATGTAAAAACTGCTCCTAATTGAATTGTAAGGGCTACCAGAATACATGTGAAAATCATTGATTGAGTGAGTCAATTCTCTAGGGATTTGTAATGCTAAATATGCACCACCTTTTTTAGATGGAAAAGAATATTCCAATTATTCTTTGTAAGCTAGAAAGAATATTTCCACCTGGGCTTTTCAATGTAATGGAGTATTTGCGTATTCACTTACCATATGATGCAGAGGTTGGTGGACCAGTGTAGTATCGATGTATGTTCAAATTTGAGAGGCCGATGGGGCATCTTAAATAAAAATTATCTAATAAGGCACATGTTGATGGTTCGATTTGTGATGCTTACATAATATAGGAGGACTTCAAAATTTTGCTCTCATTATTTTGAATCTCATATTGGTCAAAGGTTAACAAGAGTTCCACGAAATGATGATAGAGGTTCGATACAGAATGATGGCATATTATGGCCAATCTTTAAATATCCTGTGTGGCTTTACGGTCAAGCAAAGAATAGATACTTGACAAACCCACAACTGGAAGCCGCTACATTATATATCCTTCTCAATTGTGATGAGATCTAACCATATCTTTGTTATGTGGTTTGAAAACTTACTAAGTAATTTGGCTAAATATTTTACCTGCCACATTAATCAACATTTTATTTTGACACGTAGATTGTGTGTTCAATGTTTGAGATTGAGTGAACCTCACATAAGTAACAATGAAGTTGATGTCAGAATTGAAAATACCTTTCTTTCTTGGCTTCAGCAATATGTTAGTGTTCACTTCAACCTATTGCAAACCTTATGTTTGTAATCATAAGGTTCTAGTGCTGTGATACATGCTCTCATTATTGTGTAGGTGAGCGATAGTCATAATGGTGACATAAGTCAAGTACTTTAAGATGTAGCTATGGCCTGTCTTGTTAGGTTACTTGTTGGCTAGTATACTTTATGAATGGGTACAAGTTCTAGAAAAATGAATGAGGGGAACGAAAAGTAACATACAATAGTAGAGTATTCATAAAGTGTACAGGAGATGGTTCAGGTGAACTTAATTTATTTGGAGTACTTGAAAAAATCATTCAAGTATAATACCTTGGCATGCCTTATAAAAAGGTTGTGTTGTTCAATTTCCAATGGTTTAACCCAACACCAAAAATGTGAGACACGTATTCATAACCAGTATGGACTAATTGATGTACAGCAGAACTGTAGTTATTTGAAGCTCAACCCCTTCATTCTTGCCAAACATGCAAAGTAAGTTTATTACACTTTCTACATAAGCAAGTCAAGAGAGAAAACATGTTGGTTGGCTGTTCTTAAAATCAAGCCATGAAATATGGTGAATTACAAAGCATTGGAAGATGATGATGAAGCATTCCAAGATAAGGAGGATAATTAGTTGCCACAAATAGTTGAAGATGACAGGGTTGAGAATTTAAGGGATATGGACATGGATGAAGAGGTTGGTGTTGAGGAAATTGGTCAGAAAATATATGGAAGTTGTCAATGGGGATGGAGAGGATGATGCTGAAACAAATGATGATGATACCAATGCTGATAAGAATGAAGATGATGAACACAATGATGTCGATGAAGATGAAGATGAAAACAATGAAGATGAAGATGATGAACAAGATGGTTAAACATATCTAGGGCATGTGATCAATAACTAGTATATGTAAAGTCATTTTTAAGTCCATAAATATGAAATTTATGTTTATGACGCTAATATTTGCCAAATATATAATACTTTCTATATCTAAATTAGGCTATAATTTATTGGAATAGTTGTCTACTTTTGTTAAGATTGTATTGTGTATGGCTGATCTAAATGGCGATGATGATAGTCCACACAAGTATAGGAAACGTGGTCATTTAGAAGGGGTTTATTTTCAAGCATTTGAAGAGTGTTTAGTAGGAAGGGCAAGAACTGCCTCTCCACTGATGTTGGTTTAGCTTCGCACACATCTCATACTACAACTGGTCTAAAGTCCATTGTGCCATAGTTGGTTCCACCATATGTAGTAGGTCAAGATTTAGAGTAGTCTACTAGATGTTAGTTTTTATCCTATTCGGCTGCCAATTATGATAAAGGGAGAGATCGTTTGTGGGTTGTACCACATGCAAAAACGTAAGTAAAGATCTCTCAAATCTTGTAATTTGTTAACTTATTTATGCATTTCAACTATTTACACTAAAATTTTTCTCTATTACTTCTTAATAGGTTCCTTCCATCTTCCGCTTCTATGATGATTACTGGCTACATCAAAAGTCACTTTGGCAAACCATGCTTTAACTAGACACATGCATTATAGTACAGTGTAACAAAAATGTAGTGGAGGGACTTTTAGGCATGTTCTGTGTATTATATTATTGAACAAAACTAAATATATTAACTTATAAATGTTAACAAATATTCGATTTATAAATGCAGAAAATATGGTAATGGGATCCAAAACCAACAAACCAAGTTTATCGAAATTTCTGCTACTTGGGTGCACCTTCAGCCTATATTTGAGACTATTCAAGGAGAGAAGGATTATGAATCACGTAAGAATAAGGTAGATTGGATGGGTGAGTCAGTATTTGATCATATGGCGGCATATTGAGTTAATGATGCATTTCAGGTGTAGTAAAAGGAATGGCAGCTGTCCGAGTAGAAGCTGGTGAGGAAAAGGCAAATTATGCCAGAAGTTGCCACTCATTATCTGCGTGCAGAGAAATATTGGTACAAAAAATATAATTCATGTAAATTTAGTAGCTTAATGAATGTTTCATTTAAAAAAATAATTCTTTTAATTATTACATTGCAGTGCCAAGACGACCCTAAAGGAAAAGACCCTAGGATATATCGAACATACGAGAAGGCACACACGAAGAAGGATGGACAATTTTGCAACAGTAGACTAGAAAAGCAAGTAGTATGTACTTAACACTTTTGACATACGAGCTTGCGTGTAATTGTTCTAACTTGTTTGGCATGTTTTAGCTTTCTTTGAATTGTTCATTACTTCATGTTTGTCATTGTATTTGAAGGAAAATTTTGTGGCAGATGTGGAAAAATAGACTCAAGCCCCATATAGTGTGCCCAATTATGATGAGCCATTACTATTTACACAAGCTACTACAGGCAAAAAAAAAAGGTCATCCTCCCTGCATGTGTTTTGAGCACTTTCTGGTTCTGGGGTTTCGCCATGCATCATTTAGTGATTTGCATCGTCTTGTACACTTCACCCAAGCACAAGAGTTCAAGGATGAGGTTGCCAAATACGTTCATGCAGAGATAAAGGATATGGTTCATTGCTAAAGGGCGGAAATAAAAAGCCTTTGGCAAGCACTCAAGTTTTAACTTGAAACTACACCGAGTAGCTCCCATCAGGTACCACGTCCTACTAATGACAATGATAACAAAGATGGTGATGATGATGATGTGATGGATTATGATTGATATATAGTGTTGCTCTAAGTTACTTGAGTGTGATGGATGCTTTGGTATGACTATTTGATATCATCTAGTCATATATTGTGACTGTCTATTATCATGTTTGTAGATCAAATAATGAGTTTCTAGTTTACTTATCAATTACTTCAATTGAAAAGCAACCTATTCTACTTTGTTTGTATGGTTATGGACATGTTTGACAATTATAAGATGCATATACATATAAGTAGTTGCATTAATGTGAAAGTGGTTACCTCAGACAGATTTTATATTTGTATCAAAATTGGATTCTAACAGACAACAGTTGCAAAGACATGTGCTGCATAGTAGCCAAGAAAACATTTAAAGAAACTAAAAAAAAACATTCTGATGCAATTTCTGATAGCTATACTGTTGAAAAAATATAACTTCATGTTTGACGTAGTAATTGACAACTTCACCATTAGAAAGAAAAATCATTTAAAAGGTGGCTTCATTTACAATGGCCATATGTAGGAATTTTTTACAGCTAATTACGGAAAGCTTGTCAAAAAATCAGACAGACATTCGCTGGAAAAATCTTAGGGCTAAGTTAGTCACAAAAACCAATGGCAACCAGATGTCAGAAAATCTGATGATAGCAGTCATGAAGCTTTTTCCAATGTCCTTATATTTGAAGGAGGTGAATCCGATGTCTTTACGTTAGAAATCCTGTTTTCTAATGTCTAACCATAAAAAATTTGCATCAAAAATCTGCAATTTCTTGTAGTAGTTTTTAAAATATAATTCTTGCCCCACTAAATTTTTTTTCAAGCTCTATGGTTGGTGTACACGAGAGATTTGGCGGAGCCAGTGGAGACAATGATGTGCAACGATGAGTTGTTGAAGTGGCAGCAGTGAAATTTGGCTCATCTGGGAAGGGATTAATGAAAGATAAGGTGGGGCTAGGTCAATTCTTGCTAAGAAATCCACTGACTGGACTCAAAGGTTTGTGAATCCAGTAAACGTCAGCAGAGAGATCAGACAGATAAACCTTTGTTTCGCTTACAGACCCAAGCTCTAAAGAAAAATCCTTTTAGTTCATGGTTCACTAGTTCTAACAATTTTAAGTAATTTTGAATGCTTTTGACCGACTTTTTTTTTATCAATTTTGACCAAATATCTAGTAAGCCGATAACCGAACTGGTAGATACAAGATTGACACCGAAGCCAGTTAAACCCACCAGTCTAATCCAGCACTTACAACACTAAATTGAACAGCTAACATGCACATGCACATTTTAATGGTAATAACTAGGCTAACTCTATAACGCCTATTTCGCCCATAAACTTGTTCAATGGCTTATTGAATTGACGCATATAGCACATATTTGAAATTTTCCCCCACATGAACATATTAAACAAGATTGTTATGATCGGGATCCTACATCAAATTATTTTTCATCATACAATATTGGAATCGTAAGCTCAGATCGTAAATTATAAGATCTTACTAAAAGGTTACAATTCCTTGTAATAAATATTTCGTCCATCTCATAAAATAATGATGCATTTCTCTAAGCATGGAAATTAAGGTGTGTATAATTTATGATTGTTTTTGTGTTTTACCCCTGAAATTAATTTTTTTAAAAAAATCTTTTTCAGGTTATGTATAGTGAGAGTTTAAATGATGAGTAAAAAAAGGAAAGATTTCTTTTATAGTTTTGTGTAGTGAGAGCTTAAATAAGAGTAGTAAGGTAAATTGGATGTGAAAAAAGGAAACACTTCTTCATTTTTTGGATGACCAGGCAATGAATACCTTTCATCCTTTTTTGGAATGAAAGAGTAATATAATTCTTATAGAAAACCAATTATACTTAAAAATTAAGTAAAGTTTAACTACTATAAAAATGATTAAATATAATTCATATTATAGCACAAATAAAGGCAGAACCCTAGTGGAGCATACATGAAAATAACAAACATAATAACCAACACAAGTCTGAAAGAAATTCATAAACAAACATAATTGACATAATAATGAAACACATTAGGAAGCATTTTTTAAGTTTCGAGTTTTATCTTCTAAATGAAAAAGAGAAACGAACTCTTTTTCGTTTTGGGTTTACTTCACAATTTAAGTTATATGACCATTAACTTGGGTAGCCAAACTTAAGCAACAAAGGGCCTAATTACTTAAACTTTATAATTTGAGCTAAACTACAAATGTAACCAACAAAAACCAATACTAAATAGGATTGATAGAATTGAAAGATTAGATCGATCTTACGATGTTAATCAAGATCCTTTCGAATCTAGCACAGTGAGAACTGGAACTCGATCAGGCAATATGCTTAATCAAAGAAGAAAATGAGAATTCACTCGTAGAGATTTTGAAAACAACTGGAATACTTCAATATTATTGATAAAGTGAATAATAACAATAACATAATAAAGCCTGTTTATAGGCCTATTAAGAAACTCTAGTATGAAATAAATAAGGAAAATAAAAAATTACCAGGAGTAAAAAACGTTACAAACTTTGGATGCCCAAATACCCCTCAAAACAATGGATTTGTTGCCTCTCAAATATAGTTACAAAGGGCAAGGCCCTAGTAAAGTGTAAAATTTCCTTTAAAATTACATTTTAAAATAATCATTCTGACAACTACAACAAATGTTATATCCTTTGGAAGTTGAGGGTTGCTAAAGGTCTATTTTCAAGATTTTTGCTTTTCACTTTTGCCCGATCAGCCCACTCCAAGAACTTATTTACAAAAGGTTCCAAGTCATGATCATACCCTATGACTTTCTGATACAATTTAATGAAATTAATTCTATCCTAAGATGTGGAACCGAATCTTAACAACCTTGGTATTAAATCAAGCAAATAGGAAAAAATTTCAGAGCCACGCGCAGCTGATATTGGACGCAGATCCATCAAGCGGATGAGCTATATTATATTAGAGAAAATCTGGCGCAATGCTTGCCCAACGAAGCAGATCATTAACTGATGCAGTAATTGAACCAACCAGAATTGGCTTACTTCAATATGCAACTAATGACTTATTTTTATTTTATCAATTTTATTGAAAAATATTATAAAGGTACATTAATCCATTAAAAGCGAAATTTTTATAATTTTATTTATTTATTATAATTTTTTAGGCATTAAAAAGTTCATAAAAATTTAATAACATTATATAAATTTTTTTATTAAATTATTACACCTATATAATATTAATTTTTAAATTAAATATGTTTCATATAAAAATAAGTTATTTAGATTAAATTGACGTAAATTAAAGGAAATTAGACCTAAAACTCGCAGAATTTGCTAGAATTAGAGAGCCAAGAGGACAACATTTAACAACCACCAATTGTATGCCTTGCCTTCGACGGCTACAAGAGTTAGTGCTCCAGACGAGAATCCAGAAACTAGGCGTAACTAATCACACCAATAATCAATAGAGTACAAATATTAATTGGCTAAATCCTAGAGATAATGCCAATCTACTATATGTCATAAGTATAAAACAGGGCACCAAACGGCCAAGATTTGTAGATATTGCTTGTAGCTGCTTCCTTTGTCCGTTCATTTCTTAAAGTCTATTGTACTTTGCCTTTGCTACTCTTAATGAAGGCCTTATTTGGAATTCGAATTATCGATTAGTGAAGAGATCAGAGAAAACTATTTAAAGGTAGATTTTGTCTTTTAACTTTAGCAACTTAATCCTTAGCATTAATAAATCACTAAAAACTCTAACGATAATTTTAAAAAGTTCTTCCCTAATTGCCAAAGAAAATGTTCTTCGCTATGTGCGGCACAAGCAATTAGAGAGCCTGACAATTCCTTTACCTGCGAGCTGAGGGCGGCCTTTCACGTTTAGGAAATCCCTTCTATAATAGAAATTTCTTTGTTGATACTGATATGATGATCAGACTGTAGTTTAATTCTTGATCATCAATTTCCTAAATTACTAGCCTTTTTGTTTCTGGGCGTACATTTTTGCCTTAACCTTTTGAGGTTAACCTTATAGATATCCAGAAATTTGAAAGCCACTAAAATGCGGCAAGCCAAAATCTCATTTCAAAATCTTCACTTGCAAAAATAGCTCAAGAGGATGAGAAGAAGACCAACACATTTTCCACACAAGTCTCAACTAGTTGCTCTCATCTCTAGCAATACTGCTGTTGAAACACACCATCTTTTATTCATCACTGTCAAACCATTAAACCACTCTAATGCCTCATGTTTTTATAAGTCCACCTCACTTGGCTCCATAACACAACATAGATTCTTGTTTAGCCTACCCGTTTACACAGTTCTCCACATAAGTTTTCCTAGCTTGTGAGAAGAAGAATTCCTGCTTTTGGAGCCACATCGGAATTTCAGGTATCCTTCAACACAAAAACACTAGTAATTTCTGAATAGTCAACTATTTTCTCATGAGGATGGACATACCTTCTGCGGTTGCATACACAGAGCACGAGCTACATATTGCCAGAGATTGCAAGTTGAGCTTTGCTGACACAAATTCAGGGAAGGTGCCACACACTTCCATGAAAGAAAGGAAATTAATGAGAGAGAATAAGCAGCCATGAATATATTAGGTCTTCAGACCCTGAAAATGAATAAAATAGTAACTATTATTATTTGTAACTGACAAAGAGTTTACAACCCCACCAAGCATCTAAAAAGATCCCTTTTAATCGAAAATGGTTCTAAAAAAGACAGTTCCTGAATTTCTTTGAATCAAACATGTGCTTAGGCTCCTTCTTCCCTGCACCCACTTAAGGAGACAGCTACTTGGATAGAAAACATGGAAAAGCATCGCGCAGAATGGACCTACATGACCAAAACTATGCTATCCATCACACCTCTAGTTCCATTTACGCCGTCTTGGATGACTGAAAATTATAGATAAATTAAAAAAAATGAAAAGAATTTAAACCGTAATTCATCAGAAAGACATAAACTGGTGGCGAGCTTTCAGTAGCAATTGCCATCAGAGCAATTGTTCTTTTGTAAAATAGGAAGGAACTTTTACCTCATGAAAAAATTGAAGATCCAAGCATATCTAGAAACCGGCTTCAGGAACTATTCTAGAAACCTCCTATATTCTATGTGGAGGCCATAGAATGTGTGTTGCCCTTCCATCAGCCGAACCTAAAGGGATCTGTCAAACTCATTCGGTTCAATCATAGAAGTGTTATTGATAGCCAAAGGGCTATTACACCTAGAATTCTCAAGTTGTATGACGAGCACCACCCTTGGGGAAGACCAGCACCACCATCGGAAACGATGAGTGACCAACCTCGGGAAAGAGGGGCTCCGCACTATCCTTTATCACCTGACTAGTCAGGAAACACCCTTGGCGGTACCAAGCCCCAACCTCGGTGACCCATCACCGCCCTCGAGGAATAACAGGACTGATCTCGGAAAGGTTGTGCACTACCACCCTCGGAATGGTGAAAACACCAAGTTCGGAAAAGGATATCACCATCCTCGATTAGGAATAACGTCTACCAAAGGTGCCCCACTCTGCCGAAGGGCTTCCACCAGTAGCCCTTGATCGTAATATTGGGCCGAAGGGGACCTCTTATTCCGAAGAAGTCTTCTACGCCGAAGGGGTCTCATTCCCCGAAGAGGTTTCACGAAGATATGAAAAAAAACAGTTAGGGAGCCTCTGACACAAAGACCTTGCACATGCCCCTGACACAGAGACCTCCCACATGGCCCTGAACTCTGGCCAGAACGGCCTACGGCCAGCTAGAGATACCTATCTCCGAAGGTACAAACCATATTCGACCGTACACGTGTCATAATCTGAGCGGAATGTGTCAAACGGCCTCCCCCCTATACCCTCCTATAAATACTTGGGAAGAACCTTGGTAAGGGCAAGGAACTCTCTCTACTCTCTACTCCCCACTTCTTATTCTCCAAATACTGACTTGGGCGTCGGAGGCTCTTCCCCTGGAAACACATTCCGAGGAGTCTCTAACCATTGTTTTTCTGAGTCTTGCAGCCACCCTCATATTGAAAGTCTCTCATTCAGATGCCTTCATACCGGAGGTCTCTACTTCAGGCCACTATGTTACACAACGAGGATGCCGACGGGTATCATTTGGCGTCGTTTGTCAGAACTTACTCCCAAGTCACTGTCGTTGAGGCCCGACATTCCAAGGACAAGGGACTCCCGAAGTCCTCGTCCGTTCCAGAAACTCAACCGGCGACTGAACAACCCGTTGTAGGGACTTCTGTGTTTGAGGACAAACGCCCTCTTACGGTCACGACGAGCTTCCTGCATGATTTTCAGTGTTCTGTTGTGGCTGAGATGACACAACAGCTTGACTGAAGGTGGTCTCAACCACCTTCAGTCCGAAGGGCCTCTTCACTGGCCGCCCGTAAGGAGAGAAGTCCTAAGTCTACTCACCATAGTTCAGGAAGTGGGGACTTCCGTGATGAGTCCTCAATAGAGGACGTACCCCCCAGAGGTCGTCGTACTGGAGAAGCGGGGTCAAAAGGGAGCAAAACTTCCAGCCGGCAGAGTTCATCATCGGATGAGAAGTCACAATCCCCACGCCAACGAAGTTACTCCCCAAAAAGGAGATGTCGCTCTACGTTGCCGGAGGTCACCAGGCAACGAGAAGAGACCAGCACTACCACCCTCATGGAGAAGATCCTAAAATGGCTGGAAAAAGTAGAAAGGTAGATTTCCCGGAAGCCAGTCTGGTCAAAGCTGTTGGAGACCTTCACCAAAGAAGAGTCACCCTTCATTCGTGCAGTAGTAGAGGCACTCATGCCAAGTGACTTCCGAGTACCATGCTTGGAAACATATGATAGGTGTAGCAAGCCCTAAGCCCACCTAACGAAGTATAGGCGCAGCATGGTGTTATATGGTGCCAATGATGCCATCATCTGCAAGTGCTTTGAAGTTACTCTCTCCGGGCCGGCGACTATCCCTTGCCCCCAAAACGATAATGGGTTTCCAGGAGTTGTCCATCGCATTCACTGAACAATTCATTGGAAGTAGACTGACTGCAAAGATACCCGTTTAGATGTTTGACATAGCTCAAAAGAATAGGGAAACCATTCGGGACTATGTCGAGGGGTTCAACCAAGAAGCCCTGAGCGTACCCGACTTCCACCCCAAAATTTGGATCCTCGCCATGATCAAAGGACTTCGAATAGATTCACAACTCTTCTTCGAGTTCTCCAAAGATCCTTCGGACACCCTCGGAGAATTCTACCAAAGGGCAAAACAACATATGATAGCCGAAGAGCTGAGGATGGGAGCGCCAAAGTCTGATCACCATCACTCCGAAGGTCAGAATCACCAACCTCGGTACTTAATCGGGGGGGCGAGAAGACCTCGAAAACAGAGGGAGAGGAAACCAATGTCATTCACTCTGTTGAACACCTCGAGGATGAACATACTGATGACAATGGAAAGGCAAGGGAACCCAATCCAACGTCCGAAGGCCATGACCTTGGAGAATAAGAAGAACGTGAAGAAGTTCTGTCAGTTTCACCAAGACCATGGGCACGACACCGAGGACTGCTTCCTGCTAAAAAAGTACATAGAATCTCTGATCAAACAAGGCCAGCTGCGGCAATACCTGCGAATGCCGTCCCCAAAAGAAGAAGGGAAGAAGAAAGGAAAGGGGAAGATGAGGACTATGATTCCGACTGAGGTCGGAACCAAAGTCCCTACAAGCATCCACCACCTCCGGCGGGAGTAATCCAAACAATCTGTTAGTGTTGTGCCTAAAAAGCCAATCATGAGATGATTGTATTTTTTGCACATTGAGTCATGATATTTTATTAAGGCATTAATCCAGCAATTATGGTTTGTTGTTTTGTTTCTGCGTAACGTAACAAACATAATTGTAACCCTAGAATAATGATATTCTCAAACGTCCCTAGTCTAGTATTATTGTGGAGCGGGTTGCAATAATACATAACGACTAGCATATGTGGAGACTAATATGAGATATGTAGTCTACATATGGGTACAAGTTGGAGAACTTGTGTACTGGACCGACCCACCATGAGAACACTACATGGATCGTTATATGAGTGTCATAAGTGATTCTTATAGTGATCATGGTATATGTAGTTCTTTGACCTAAGATCATCAAGGTTCCCTACATGTAAGTCACATACTTTGATACTTTCCTTTGTTGCTCGTAACTGAGTGAACTTGAAAGGGGTCATTGGATATGTCACATATCATGTGGAGGGATTTGTATGATCAAGATGGGATTTGTCCCTCCTATGTAACGGGAGTGATATCTTCGGGGCCCTTGATAAAGTGAGACTTAGAAAATGCATGGCCATGCTTGGATTAATATTTTTCAAATGATGTTCAGATGCTTCCAGTTATCTACTAACTTGAAAATTAATTTCTCAAAAAGTACCTTAACTAATGTTGGTTTGGAGGAAGAGTTGGTGAAGGTGCAGGGTAATTAAATTGGTTGTTCGTTTGGTTGCATCCTTAGGTGTCCTTAATTGTCGTGAGCTCATATCACGGGCGTACTTTGACATTGACCCTCGTATTCGATGCTAGCACTTGATTAAACCCTATGAAGTCTTCTTTGCAGGCACCTAAGTAACTCATTCATAACTTACATGACGTTGCCTACCTTTTATGGGCAATTTAGAGTAAATCATCACTTACTCACACCTTACCCATAAATTCCCTTTACTTGTTGTGTCGGGTAATTGAACTTAGTGCCCAAACTTCACCAGGCTCCCTTGAACTCGACTTGAGCAACTTAGTGGATTTGCTTATTAAGCCTGTTGACTTGATTAGGACCTTTTGGGCACCGCTCGATGCATAGAGGCACTTGGCTTCTACCCTTGGGTCATCAAGGGTCCTCGACCTTTCTCGAGTCCTTTCCAATGCCGAAGGTTCATAACTTCACCCATTGGTCACTGGAGCACTCATACAATACTAGGTCCCTCCTTAGTACTTTATTTGTGACTTAAGGTACCTCACTTATCCACTTTTCCTTAGCCCCTTTAACCACCCACTTATTGATGCATAATTAAATCTTAGGAGCACTTTTAAGCCATGTTAGGATGCCATCTAAGCCTTAGGAATTGATTTGGGACACTTATAGCATTGCATATTGTGGTGTGACATCATCATAATTTTATGGAAGTTGCTGGAACTGATGCGATAGCACCAATATATTTGGTGTGATGGCATTGCATATTTTGGGGAGCCTATTCTTCCTCTTGAGCTTAAAGTAATCGCATCAAATAATCAATGCGACTGCATTAGCCCTTGGAGCTTGGCATGGCAATTTGGTAGGTCGGGTTCGGTTTGCATCAGGCCATTTAGGTTTGTGTTTAGCGGAATTAACATCAATTTGGGTTCAGGTTGGGTTATTTGGGTTTGGATTGATTTCGGGTTGAGTAGATTTTAGGCTCAGGTTGGGTTCGAGCCACACTTTCCTTGTACTTACTTAGCCTCAAACTATAAGGCAAATACTTTTATTTGTAATAGCTTATGTTACAAATAACTTAGAAACTTGAAATTTCCTACTGAGAGAGTACCTTCAAACCAATAAAACTTAGCCTTAATAGCTGGGCCTTACCAATTGACCCCCTACCAACTATTAAGCTCGACTAGCCTATTTAATACCTGCCCAACACTTAAGGAATAAGTACTCTAAGGTACTCAGTAAAGGATTCAGCACCTACATAGGGAAACATATGCAAGCATGCAAAGCACAACAAACACATGTATCTCATCCAACACAACCAACTCACCAAACAATATAGTAAGCAATAAATACAAGCAATTAATAAACAACAACAATAATGCAATGTAATGTACGGATGGATGAGTGAATGCACATGTTTATGCACTTAGAACTTCCTTACACCCAAAAGTGTCCTTAATTGTTGTGAGCTCATACGACAGGGGTACTTTGACACTGACCCTCGTATTCGATGCTAGCTCTTGATTAAACCCTATGAAGTCTTCTTTGCGGGCACCTAAGTAAGTCATTCATAACTTACATGACATTGCCTCCCTTTTATGGGCAATTTAGAGTAAATCATCACTTACTCACACCTTACCCATAACTTCCTTTTACTTGTTGTGCCGGGTAATTGAACTTAGTGCCTAAACTTCACCCAGTTCCCCTGAACTCAACTTTAGCAACTTAGTGGATTTGCTTATTGAGCCTATTGATTTGATTAGGACCTTTTCGGCACCGCTCGATGCCTAGAGGCACTTCGCTTCTACCCTTGGGTCATCAAGGGTCCTCGACCTTTCTCGAGTCCTTTCCAATGCCGAAGGTTCACAACTTCACCCATTGGTCACTCGAGCACTCATACAATACTATGTCCCTCCTTAGTACTCTATTTGTGACTTAAGGTACCTCACTTATCCACTTTTCCTTAGCCCGTTTAACCACCCACTTATTACCCACTTATTGATGCATAATTAAATCTTAGGTGCACGTTTAAGCCAGGTTAGGATGCCACCTAAGCCTTAGGAATTGATTTGGGACACTTATAGCATTGCATATTGTGGTGTGACATCATCATAATTTTATGGAAGTTGCTGGAACTCATACGATAGCACCAACATATTTGGTGTGATGGCATTGCATATTTTGGGGAGCCTATTCTTCTTCTTGTGCTTGAAGTAATCGCATCAAATAATCAGTGCGACTGCATTAGCCCCTGGAGCTTGGCATGGCAATTTGGTAGATCGGGTTGGGTTTGCATCAGGCCATTTAGGTTTATGTTTAGTCGAATTAACATCAATTTGGGTTCAGGTTGGGTTATTTGGGTTCGGATTGATTTCGGGTTGAGTAGATTTTAGGCTTGGGTTGGGTTCGAGCCACACTTTCCTTGTGCTCACTTAGCCTCAAACTATAAGGCAAATACTTTTATCTGTAATAGCTTATGTTACAAGTAACTTAGAAACTTGAAATTTTCTACTGAGAGAGTACCTTCAAACCAATAAAACTTAGCCTTAATAGCTGGCCCTTACCAATTGACCCCTACCAACTGTTAAGCTCGACTAGCCTATTTAATGCTTGCCAGCACTTAAGGAATAAGTACTCTAAGATACTCAGTAAATGATTCAGCACCTACATAGGGAAACATATGCAAGCATGCAAAGCACAACAAACACATGTATCTCATACAACACAACCAACTAACCAAACAATATAGTAAGCAATAAATACAAGCAATTAATAAACAACAACAATAATGCAATGTAATGTAAAGATGGATGAATGAATGCACATGTTTATGCACTTAGAACTTCCTTACACCCAAAGGTGTCCATAATTGTCGTGAGCTCATACGACGGGGGTACTTTGACACTGACCCTCGTATTCGATGCTAGCACTTGATTAAACCCTATGAAGTCTTCTTTATGGGCACCTAAGTAAGTCATTCATAACTTACGTGACGTTGCCTGCCTTTTATGGGCAATTTAGAGTAAATCATCACTTACTCACACCTTACCCAAAACTTCCCCTTACTTGTTGTGTCGGGTAATTGAACTTAGTGCCCAAACTTCACCAAGTTCCCCTGAACTCGACTTGCACAACTTAGTGGATTTGCTTATTGAGCCTGTTGACTTGTTAGGACCTTTTGGGCACCGCTCGATGCCTATAGGCACTTGGCTTCTACCATTGGTTCATCAAGGGTCCCCGACCTTTCTCGAGTCATTTCCAATGTTGAAGGCTCACAACTTCACCCATTGGTAATTGGAGGACTCATACAATACTAGGTCCCTCCTTAGTACTCTATTTGTGATATAAGGTATGTCACTTATTCACTTTTCCATAGCCCTTTTGACCACCCACTTGTTACCCACTTATTGATGCATAATTAAATCTTAGGAGCACTTTTAAGCCATGTTAGGATGCCACCTAAGCCTTAGGAATTGATTTGGGACACTTATAGCATTGCATATTGTGGTGCGACAGCATCATAATTTGATGGAAGTTGCTGGAATTGATGCAATAGCACTAACATATTTGGTGTGATGGCATTGCATATTTCAGGGAGCCTATTCTTCCTCTTGAGCTTGATGTAATCGCATCAAATAATCAATGCGACTGCATTAACCCCTGGAGCTTGGGATGGCAATTTGGTAGGTCGGGTTGGGTTTGGATCAGGTCGTTTAGGATTGTGTTTAGTCAGATTAACATCAATTTGGGATCAGGTTGGGTTATTTGGGTTTGGATTGATTTCGGGTTGAGTAGATTTTAGGCTCTGGTTGGGTTCGAACCATACTTTCCTTGTACTCACTTAGCCTCAAACTATAAGGCAAATAATTTTATCTGTAATAGCTTATGTTACAAGTAACTTAGAAACTTGAAGTTTCATACTCAGAGAGTACCTTCAAAGCAATAAAACTTAGCCTTAATAGCTGGCCCTTACCAATTGACCACTACCAACTGTTAAGCTCGACTAGCCTATTGAATACCTGCCAACACTTAAGGAATAAGTACTCTAAGATACTCAGTAAATGATTCAGCACCTACATAGGGAAACATATGCAAGCATCCAAAGCACAACAAACGCACAACCAACTAACCAAACAATATAGTAAGCAATAAATACAAGCAATTAATAAACAACAACAATAATGCAATGTAATGTACGGATGGATGAATGAATGCACATGTTTATGCACTTAGAACTTCCTTACACCAAAAGGTGTCCTTATTTGCCTTGAGCTGATACGATGGGGGTACTTTGACACTGGCCCTCGTAGTCTACGCTAGCACTTGATTAAACCCTATGAAGTCTTCTTTACAGGCACCTAAGTAAGTCATTCATAACTTACATGACGTTGCCTACCTTTTATGGGCAATTTAGAGTAAATCATCACTTATTCACACCTTATCCATAACTTCCCTTTACTTGTTATGCCGGGTAATTAAACTTAGTGCCCAAACTTCACCAAGTTCCCTTGAACTCAACTTAAGCAACTTAGTGGATTTGCTTATTGAGCCTGTTGACTTGATTAGGACCTTTTGGGTACCTCTCGATGCCTAGAGGCACTTGGCTTCCACCCTTGGGTCATCAAGGGTCACCGACCTTTCTCAAGTCCTTTCCAATGCCGAAGGTTCACAACTTTGCCCATTGGTAATTGGAGGACTCATGCTATACTAGGTCCCTCCTTAGTACTCTATTTGTGACATAACGTACCTCACTTATTCACTTTTCCTTAGCCCTTTTAACCACCCACTTTTTACCCACTTATTGATGCAAAATTAAATCTTAGGAGCACTTTTAAGCCATGTTAGGATGCCACCTAAGCCTTAGGAATTGATTTGGGACACTTATAGCACTACATATTGTGGTGCAACAGCATCATAATTTTATGGAAGTTGCTAGAATTGATGCGATAGCACCTACTTATTTGGTGTGATGGCATTGCATATTTCAGGGAGCCTATTCTTCCTCTTGGTCTTGATGTAATCGCATCAAATAATCAATGCGATTGCAATAACCCCTGGACCTTGGGATGGCAATTTGGTAGGTCGGGTTGGGTTTCGGTCAAGTTGTTTAGGTTTTCGTTTAGTCGGATTAGCATCAATTTGGGTTCGGATTGATTTCGGGTCGAGTAGATTTTAGGTTCGGGTTAGATTCGAGTCAATCTCATTCGGGTTCGGGTTTAGTTCAGGTTAGGTCAATTTCAGTTTCGTGTAACTTCAAGTCAAGTTATTTTGGGTTTCAGGTTAATATTCGGGTCTAATCTGGTTATTGGTGCATAAGCTATAATAAGTTGATTAATTCTTTTTTTAGTTAGATTTTGCTAAAATTTAAATTAAAGAATTTGATTTTTGATGCAAATATTTGAAAAGTTTAGAGACCTGTGTTGCAATTTTTTAGAGTGACTAAAATGAAAATTTTAAAATTTGGGTACCTTATAACTAAAAAATTACTAGGCATAAAAAATAACCTAAAAAATTTAATTTAACTAGATATAAATATATTGATATACAATTATTTTAATAAAAAATTTCTAATAAAAAATTTTGCAAATTCTATTCATAAAACTATAAACACAGCCATTTTAGAACCTAAGATGTTGGTAGAATTAGATGCAATTAAATTATGTTGTCACTTCAAGTTATTATTTTTTAGGAATTTAGAGTCATTATTTAGGGTAAAAATGGGAATTAATATAGTTTAGGAACTAATTTGGAGCCCTAGAGGTCGTTTAAGGTCAGTATAAGCAAAATGGAAGAGTTTGGGTGTGAATTGAAGATTTTTAGAAACTTTTAGTCAAATTGAAAATTTTGGGGCAAATTTGTCAATTCTAGAGAGTTTGAGGTAAATTTGATAATTTTTTAAGGCAAAATCTGATGATTTTATAAAGTCATGGGCTAATTCAACAAATCCTAGAAATTAGGTCTTGTCGGGTTTAGATTCGGATCTTTTTAAGTTTGGGTTAGGTTAGTCTTGGGTTTGAGTTATTTCGGGTTTAGTCCAATTTGGGTTTGGGTCATTCGGGTTTCACTTTAATCGGGTTCGGGTTCAGGCCGGGTTGGGGACAACTGGATTCGGGTCATTGACTTTTTCGGTCAAGTCTAGTCAAGTCGGGTTTGGTTCGAGTGGGTTGGTCTAGTTTTTGGGTCGGATTTTGGAGCTGCATTTCTTCACCTTTTTCTTGGCCAATCTTGCTCCAAATCTTACCTAAAACTAGTTCCAATCACTTTTGGCTCGTTTCAACTCACTCCCAAGTGTTCTAAAACTACTTTTGCATCATTTAATGATGCCGTAATATAAATCTCTTACCTTAAATGAAGATGTGCACAAATCCAAGCAACTATTCACCAAAAGCTCCACCTAGCTCTAATGGCTTCCAAACTTGGTACCTTTGAAATTGAGTACCACATTTAGCTTATTAAGACCATTTCTAACTCATTGACATCTTTAAAACCTACTAAAAAAATTAGGAAATGGCTTACCTTAGGTTTTTAGCTCAACCAACAAAACCCTCCAAGAACACCTCCAAATGCACCAAATCCTTCAAGAACTTGCTAAGGGCTTGTTGTGATAGCTTTAAGGGCTTCATTTTCATGAAAATCTTAGGCTAAAGTGAAGATTTGAGCTGGGATGGTGTGGTGGAGGAGAGAACTGCGAGTTTCGCTCAAGAAAATAGAAGATGAATAATGGAGCTCTAGCTCCAAAATATCTTCTTTTAACCCGATCCCCCATTCACCCTTAATCTTGCTTAGCCTTTTAATTAGCTTAGCTAAGTGCATCATTTAGGCTCTAATAAATTTTATTTAGGCTCTAGTGAGAGACTATTAATCTCCCCACTTAGCCCCTAAGCTAAACACACACTTAAGGCAATCATAACACTTAAGCCTTTGACTTCCTTACCTGCTGCAAATAAGCCATTCCCCATCACTTATTGGTTCCAATGAGTCACAACGCTTATAGCCTTGACAATTTTAGTCACTTCACTTATATGACAATAATTTCACTAAAATTATACCATGCTACCAACTTGGGTCAAAATTACTATTTTTTCCCTTACATCCCTTAGGTGCCGATTAACACTTAGGAACCCTTATAAAGCTTACTTTAGTTGTTTAACTTGTTTAATAAAATTCTTATTTAAGGAAATTAACTTGAGATTTACTTGGATTTGAACTATGGGAAGTACTTGGAGAGCCTTGACAGAGAAGCCAACTGATTGAGAAGTTGTGGGTTTTGTCCAGACCAACTCAAAACAATCCCTACTCCTTGGTTTGTCCAGCCATTGATTAAAGAATTTGAATGGCCTTGTGCCCTAATTCATCCCATCCCAACCAACATCAACAGTGTTATGATCTAAGAAAAAAATCTTAATGCACCATCATTGAAAGGAAAGCATGACAACCATTCCGAAGAGAATAAAAACCTCCAATTGCAACTCATTGATAAATTTTGTTGGCCATTGAAACAAATGATGTTTGAGCCAGCAATTTGGATGTCAACCAATTTGCAATCACACACATCATCTTGGAAAACTTTCATTTTATAGACTCCAATATCTTTATCCCAACTTTTCCTTTAAATAGAGGACTTTGATCCAATCTGTACCTGCTATCAACAAGATTGGTAAGTCTTGTTTTGAACTTAAAAGCTTTTCACAAATAGTCTGTTTATTTAATTGAATGTTTGGTGCATACACACACGCAACCCAAGTAAAAAAGATTAGATGCAGAAAGGACCCTTTTAGAAATAGCAAGTGACAAGCTAACTCTAATTCCACTCTCTTTGTGGAGGCTTTCTTCCATAGCACTAGTAAGCCATCCGAAGTACCATCTAAATCACTCTAAGTTGAACCCAATGCACCTTTGTTCCAAAATTTTCTAATTATTTTGATATCTAAAGAGCACAAATTTGTATCCTGAAGAAAAATCAAATTAGGCTCTTCCTCTGAAATGAATGATAATGGTGCTATCTTTTTGCCTGAGCCACCCATACCACAAATATTAAGAGAAGTAATCTTCCTTTTAATGTAAAACCCAAACTGACCTTGACTCAATAGAATAGTGACGTTACTTCTTACCCAAATCTTGTAGCCCTAATTGATACACCATTTCCTTGAGTTTTGATGCCCTACCTTCACAAACCAAACTCAGAAGAGTCATAGTCTTGACCACATTCCTAACCTCAACGTAAGCTCTAAAGTTAGGATGGACTTATACCATCATCTATCAAAGCATCCAAAAATCCTTTCTTTCAATCAACCACTCCATTGTGAAGATTAAATGCCTCATTAACAGACATATGAATGAGCAAACCAGAAGAACAATCATCTCAAAATTTTTCTCCATTTTTTCTTCACCTTTTTATTCTTCTTTTCGCAACAAGGTAAAGAGCGGTGCTTGGGTTAAGAGAACAAACACTTATCTTTCTCAATAAAAAGGTCTACTAAGTTATCATCATTGAGCTTAGGATCAGAAAATGTTTGGGACCCAATTGCTAGTCAACAACATTGCTACCCACCTTGTTAAATTAGACCTCCTTCAGTCTAAAGTCAGCATTAGATCATCTTGGCTCTGTGGAACAACCCATCTCAGTAAAGCTTAACTTGTCACTCAAAGATCCTAGTCTAGAGTAAACAACCAACAACCGATCATGCCTTAATCCATCAATAGTGCCCAGCCCTCCGATATTGTGCTTTTCACCCCTATGTAATATCCCTAGAGAGCTATCATGCATCCCATAGTCTAAAGCAAAGTTTGTACCTAAACAGCCACATCCTCATTAACATCCCCATTTTCACCGCAATTTTCAAGATCACCTATTGGGTTCTCTAAAGTAAACACCAAAATGTAACTCCTTTTTTGTTTATAGATAGGAAGCTCTTTTAAAAAATCAGGCCTTGATGAAGAAGAAGGGGAAATGCTCCTCAATGCTAGCTGGCTGCTCTCATACAACACAAGCAAATAGTTGTAAATTAAATCCTCTTTCATGGACAACTGGAACAATTGAACATTAAGATATGAAAACTAGAATATTTTTCCTTGATGAACTTAAATTTTTAGAACCATCAAATCACTTCCTATATAGGGTCTCATCATCCACTACAAAGAATTTACCACATAGGTTAACCAATTCAACAAAAAAAAAATGAATATTGAAAACATAGAAGGGAACTCCCACTTAAATTTGAAAAACGCTCCAATTGTCAATGTCATTAATGTTCCATGGTTTGACCAAAGAGAACAATTAATCAACTACCTAGCATTCAAAATTTAAAATTTGATGATGTTTCTCCCATGATTTTCACTTGACAATTGAAAATAAATTCTAGTAGGATCAAATCTCCCTAGAACTTCAAAGTATCTGAGGATTTTACTCTACCAACCAAACAGTACTTGAGCAAATAAATCTCTAGATTATCTAGAGAGTAAGAAAAATCAACTCTGATAAACCAGAGACATAATAAAAAAACATTCCCTAAGTCATTAAGTGGCACCGCTGCCACATAATCATCGTACTTGGATTTCAAGAGAGGATCATAGATGTAGAAGCCTTTTTTACGCTTGCAAAACCAAGCTCTATCATTAGTTACTACCAATCTAGCCCCTCTTGAGAGCAACCCTTTCAAACTGATTACATCCGCATAGTCTTCATCAAAAGCATCCTTAATGCCTGTGTCTTTACACCTGTCACGAATTGCCAAACTCCTTTCCCCTATGCCTACTTATGTTCTTTATCCATGCCATCCCTTAACCAAAAGAAACGTATCCAAATTCTGTTAGCCACATCCTCATTAACATCTCCAGTGCCACCATAATTTTTGAGATCACCTATTGGGTTGTCTAAGGAAAACACCAAAGTGTCACTCCTTTGATGTTTACAAATAGAAAGCTCCTTTAAAAAATCTTACCTTGATGAAGAAGAAGGGGAAAAGCTCCTCAATGCCGGCTGGTTGCTCTCATACAACCTAAGCAAATAGTTGTAAAATAACTCCTCTTTCATGGACAACTGGAACAATTAAACATTAAGATCCACCATATGAGAACTAGAATACTTTTCTTTGATGAACTTAAATTTCCCAAACCATCCAATCACTTCCTATATAGGGTCTTATCATCCAGTACAACAAATTTACTGCATAGGTTAACCAATTCAACAAAAAAAACTAATATTGAAAGCATGGAGGTGTACTCCCATTTGAATTTGGAAAACTCTCCAATCGCCAATGTCATTAACGTTCCATGCTTTGATCAAAGAGAACAATTAATCAACTACCTAGCATTCAGAATTTAAATTTTGATCATGTTCTTCTTATGATTTTCACTTGACAATTGAACATAAATTCTAGTACAATCAAATCTACCAGGAACTTCAAAGTATCTGAGGATTTTACTCTACCAACAAAATAGTACTTGAGCAAATAAATCTCTAGATTATCTAAAGAGTAAGAAAGAATCAGCTCTGATAAACCAAAGACATCATAAAAAATACTCCCAAAGTCACTAAGCGACACCACTGCCACATAATCATTGCATTTGGATTTCAAGAAAGGATCATATATGCAAAAGCCTTTTTGACCCTTGCAAAACCAAGCTCTATCGTTAGTTACTTCTGATCTAGCCACTTTTGTAAGCAACCCCTTCAACCTAACTATATCTGCATAGCATTCATCAAAAGCATCCTTAATACTTGTGTATTTGCACCTGTCATAAACTGCCAAACCCTTCCCCCTGGGCCTACTTATGTTCTTTAGCCAAACCAACACTTAACCAAAAGGATGGTATCCAAATTCTGTTAGTCTTTCTCCAAACCAACCAATTTTCCTGAATTTTTTGACTTTATAAAGCTAAAGCGCCTGCCTATAGAGTTTCTTTTGGCCGCTACAAGCATGTTCACCAAGACACCATACCATCTAAAACATTTTCTAGAAATCTTTACACACCAATTCTTCAAGAAAATTATTGAAGTAAAATAAAACATTGTAGCCCATCTGAAGCCAAACCCTTTTCCTTTGGTTTGAGTTCACTTGTCAAGAACCAAAGCCCTTTACGCTTGATGACCTGAGAACCCAAGCTTTCAAAGGCTTATATACTGGAAATGAGTTTGTACTTTTCTCCCTATAAACACACCCCCACAAAAAGCCAAATGTATCAATTTTTGACAACCCAGTAACCATATTTTTTTGAGTCAACAATTTCAACCCATTCACATGGAAATGTCAAAAAGCAAATGTCATGTTCTTGTGTCACTTGCTCTAGTGACCAATACAACATTTTTCACATCAGAGACATCTAAAGGAAACATTTTATTAATAGGAATGCTAACTATTATCTTGCCTTTTTTTTCATGTCAGCAAAATAAGAATCATCATCAAATAAACTAGAGCATCCACAATCCATCAACTGCCTAACAGTCAACAAATTATGAGCAAGATTAGGAACATACTGCACATCATAGGGAAGCTTTATAATATTACCTTGAGAGGTTTTGATGACAATTGCGTGTTTCTCTACGGCTTGTATTTACTTCTTATCTCAGAGGCAAACTTCACTCTCTATGACTCATAAAGTTCTTCAAATAAAGACTTTACGTCAAGCATATGATTAGAGCATCCATCATCCACAAATTATGCTCCATTAGAAGCACAACTATAGAATGAGTAATGGAAAGTTTACTTTCTTCTTCAATATTCTCAGGCAAAATTTGTTTGCTTACACTATTTTTGCTTGGTCAAGCAATCAACTTCTTCATGACTAAATTTCTTGCAATATTGACATTGAATGGTGCCTTTATGCTTATGTTGACCACTAAATTGGCCTTTTCCTCCGTCTTCACTGTGACTTCAACCACAAAAACCACCTCTGCTTTATTCTCATCCTGTTGAATTTTTTGACTTCTACTCATGATAAGACTGCCCTTTCACCCGAAAAGCATTCTCCTTAACCTTTTATAGGATCTACTAATCCTAGCCTCATAAGATAATGGAGAATTTGTTAATTTATCAAACTTATAAGTTTTCAAGCCCTTACTCTCTTCAATTGTAGCAACAACATGATCAAATTTTTACATTGAACTCCTTAAAACCTAACATAGAACATTCTTACCACTAAAAGATTCATCATAAGACTTTATTTGATTAACAATTGTTGACACCCTATACGAAAATTCTTGCACATATTCTTTATCTTTCATGGCCAACATTTTAGAATCACAGGTTTATAGTATTACTGCAATTACCTTATTGTAAACTAAATACTCTTACTTCAAAGTCTCCTTTATATGATTGAAGGTACTAGCTAATAAAGTTTAGGGGAAAAAATCATCATCTAGCGCTAATGGAATGAGAAACAAGGCCTTTGCATCTTTCTTCTCATTTTCCTATAGCCGTTGATTGGGGGCTCAGCCAGATTTTGATCCTCAAATTTGTGCTGCCCCAAATCCTATAGATCCTGAGACTTTAACATGGTCTTCACTTTAGGATGCCAAGGATGATTTCTACTATTTGAGATTGAATTAGAGACTGTGACATAGGGTTGATGTCATTGTTTGCCATTTGCACTTTCTTGTTCTATTTGTTCTCAACACTCAATTTCCTCTTTTTTTGTTTTGTTTTTTTTTTTTTTTTACTTCTTTCTCTTCCTAGTTTATGACCTTGCCTACTTTTTTAAGCTAGAAAAATGTTGCACATGTGTGAGTGTCATATGATTGCTCTAATACTAAAACTATGTTGGGAATAAAAAATATACAAGGCAAATGGAGACCTTTTTTGCTATAAAGATGCCTATGGACTTTTCATTTCTATGCATTTGAAGCTATGACCATTTATATAGGCTTACAAGGAAAATAAATAATCCTATTTCCAAGTAAATACCTAGAGACAATGAAAAACAAGTAGGGGACATTCTGTTGGTGGAATATAGTCTTACCTCAATTTTTAGATTATGTTTTGATTTTAATAGATAGACCATTAGTGTAGTGAACAAAGAGGAATAGAAAGCATGGCAACAAAGAACACAAATAATCAGATAAAAAATATGGAAGAATCAAAATATGTTATTCTTAATATTAACCCTGTTTGGCATTAGTTCTACCAATTAGCATCAAAGTTTGGACAAAGCTATCTAAAAGTAAGTTTTTGCTTTTAACTTTAGTGATTTAATCTCTGTCATTAATAAATCATCAAATCCTCTAACATTAATCCTAAAAAACTCTTCCTAAAAAGGCATACTTATGCCTTTTTCTCTCAGGAAGTGTTTTATAAGATTCAAATTTACTCTTTCAGTGGAAAAGCTAGTGTCATTGGATCGACTGCTGTAACAACCTATTGTTGGCAAAAAAAAAAACTTGGATATAATCTTAATAAAAATTTTGTAAGTATAAACTGAGGGTAGGGTAATTTTTTTGATCTTTCAATCTCCTAAACTCATTGACATGTAAACTCACAATTGTAAATTTTCTACAATTAACACATATTTATTATGTTGTTTGGAAAAAATATCAACCTTTGCCTTTTTTGATTATTTGTGTTAAATCTAATGAAAAAATGTCATGTCAATGTAAGAAGGACTGGTGTGGAGACTATAATCAAGACTAGTTTTGAACATTGAAAAAAAGTGTCTCCAATTTGTTGATGCTTAGAGGTGAAGGGGAAGAAAGGATTTGTGAATTTGATTTTGACCAGACATTTGGGCAAGTAATAGTTTTCTTATCAAAAGGCTTTTAAGGTTGAATATATTGGAATTATTAAAGAATAATAATGTGTATGTTCAGGGGCTACCGAGGAGATAGCCCTAGACATGGAGAATGGGTCTTAGGGGTAAGGAGTTAGAGCAATTTAATGACTTATTTTAGGTATATGGCAATGTTTTTGTTTCTAAAGATGAAGAAGATGTATGCTACTGGTAGATATGTAAAGAGGGCCCATATTCAATGAAGCAAATTAAGGCTTGGTCGATAAATGGGTGCTACAGATGAATAACTTTGTTGGGAATGATTGTTGGACATATTTAGTACCTCTAAAGTGAATGTTTGTGTTTGGCAAGCACTTCAAGGCAAGTTGCTAAGAACACAAAATATTGCACTTTGTAGTGTTTAGTTGGAGGATGAACTATGCTAGATTTGCGGTAGCAATGAAAAGGAGATTGATCATGTCATGGTTAGATGTATAGAGGTCAGAAGTTATTAGGAATTGGTGTTCAATTGGTGGCAAATAGACTTCAGACCAGAAGTTGATTTATTAGATGTATTAAAAGACAAAATTATGGGCAGCAACATTGATTGTAATAGCTTGTACTGATTGGGAAAACAGGAATGACTTGGTTTTTAATGAAAAAGTGCTTTTTGCTACTAAGAACTTCTATGATAATTTTTCTCTTTTGTTTGGGTTGTGAGTAGGCATAAAGTATTGAAATGTAGTATGAATGAATGAAGGTTGAATCCACTCTTAGCTTTTAAATATTGTGTTCAGTGAGGCTTTGAGGGGCAAGTGGGAAGCATTGATAATCTTTTATACTTTAGTGCTTTCTAGGGCTGAAGGTTGTATATCTTTTTTTGTGAGTTTATAATATTGTTTTCCTTGTTAAAAAAATTGACATATAATACTCAAGTATTTGATCAAAATTAAGAAATTTTTGAATACGTGGGAGAAAACATTCTTAGGACCTAAAGCATTGACAATCATCTCATTTTAGATTAAGAACAACCCCTTAAGATTATCAAGTTTGACAATCCAATATGTTGAGAAAAAAATGGAACTTGAGAATAAAAGCCCTCTGGTCACCAATAATAGAATTCCTACTTTTTTTTTTGGAAAACACCTTAAAGGGCGTGCATTTCATTCCATCAAAAAATCCCAATGGCACTTACAGAAAAAAGGCCAGGGACCTACAAGAAGAAAATGCCAAAGGTTGACCTAAAAGGAAGATAAAAACAAAGAGCCTATACCTGTGCTTTACAGCAAAATCAGGTACTACAACCTAGAATATAGTATCCAAAGAGTAACCAAATTTAATAGAGATTTCAGATTCAACGATCCTTAGTAGGTCTAAAGGAGATCTACAACTATGCTAGTAAATTTTCCTATTATGTTCCAGCCAAATAACATAAACCAAAGCAGCAACAAAAGCTCTGTGAAATTTAGACTTCACTAATTTACATTTCACCACTCGAACAAACAAACTACAGAACTTGTTCCATTTTCTTGTAGCATCCTACAATCTCAGCTTGCTTATAGCTTCACGCCAGAGAGAAGGAGAAAAGGGACATTCGAAAAAAAGATGATTCATGGACTCAATAACTCGAAGACAAAGAGGGCATAAAGAGAAGTCAAGTCTATGTATTGATTTAATTTATCAAAAGTAGGCAGCCTATTTGTCACAGCCCGCCAACATACAAACGAAAACTTAGGGATAGAATTCCAAACCTTGTAGGCCCAATTCACTCGATTAAAATTTTCCACCACATGCAAATACTTGAGTTTCATAACAAACTTACCATTTCTAATGCAATCCCATTCTTGATCATGAACACAATTAGATAACTGATCTCTAACCTTCAAAATATGCTTCAAATAGATAGAGACATCACATGAAACTACAATCTCCCAGATATCTGAACCACGCACATAATATGTATGGATTCACTAGACCCAAAGACTCTTCTTATCATTCATCAACCTCTAGATTTTTTTCCTATTTAAAGCAATATTATAGCCTATTAGACTGAAAATACCTAAGCCACCTTGGTTTTTAGGGACATAAACCTTAGCCTAAGCAATAGGGAATTTCCTTCCAATAATCGAACTAGTCTAGAAAAAAACTCTACAACATTTTTCTGAATAATGGAGCACCCCCTTAGGAATAGAAAAAATAGTAGTCCAATAAGCTTGGATACTGAAAATAACAGCTTTTATAAACTATAGTCTACCAGCATAAGATAGAAGCTTAATAAACTAGCCATGAAGGTTTTGAAGGATTTTCTCTTCCAGGGGCTTATAATGCTTGATCTGAAGCTCTTGGTCAACAAAAGGCACTCCAAGATATTTAATAGGGAGTGTGCCCTTAGGCATATTTAGAATAGAAAGAATTTCTTATTCAACTTTAAGAGAAACACCACAAAAAAGCATGGTTTTTGTTAAAATTAATCTACAACCTAGTAGTCTAGGAGAAAACTTGTAAACAATAACAAAGATTTCTAACAGAGCTAGGGTCTCCCTTGGCAAAGATCGTAATGTCATCTGGAAAGAGAACATGAGAAAGCTTAATTCGCTTACATTTAGGATGATAACCAACATAACATTCATCATACATCTTATCCTAAAGAAATAATCCATGGCAATAACAAAAAGAAAAGGAGAGAAGGGATCCCCCTGCCTAATCTCCTTTTTACCATGAAAAAACCCACACAAAGACCTATACTACTTTATTACGAAAAATTCTTGTAAAACAACATAGTAGTTACTTGAACTTTTAAAAGAAAATGATTATTTCACAAACTCCATAACCCATTAGTTAAAAATTGATGATACAAATTTGATGTCACTAAATCCAGCTTTTGTTGCCAAGAACATGAACTCCTCCTGTGTTTGTTCCTTTCCACTTGGGGCTTGAGCCATAAAAAAAACATCAATTGCAAGGATGTTTCTTGTGATGATGTTGGTATCAGGCTTAAATGGCAGCACAACTTTGAGAACAATAAAATTTCCATGTTCTGGAATTGAATCGTAACAATTCTTCAATAGCTTTACGCAATCCTCATCAGTCCAATCATGAAGTACCCACTGTAAAGTCAAATTTTTGTATTACTTTGGAACGTATATATCCTTGTATGCATGAGTAAAAAAAATGTGTCCTCATCTTTAAAAATATGGCATCCCCCTTTGGAACACTTTCAAACATGTCACCCGCAATATGCTCCACACCTACATGTAAATGCTCAACATAAATTTATCTCAATAGTCCTACAACTTCATAAAGATGTTGCATCTAATCCTGTAACTTTGTTGAGTACTCCAATTTTGATAATTGGATTAGTAAGGGATAATCCATAATGTGGATTGAAATTATTATAAGACTTTTATCCCTAGGCAAAAAAAGTGTTGCATGCAAGGACATAACCATAGACATACCATGGTAGACTGAGCAATGCTCAATGACATGGGGCCAGTCAAAATTAACTCCCTTAATAAAAGGGTACTTGGATGTGATCTTTGAGATTATAGCTCCAAGACCACCACCAACATCTACCGCCTTGTTAAGGTGCTTGAAACCATTGTAAGAATCAAGGAGCCTTTTCACAAGGATCGTTGTATGACTGAACATAGCTTTGTTGCAAACATCATTAAATTAGGCATCCTTTTTTACATATTCAAAGGCATGAGTACCAAGTGCCCTATTATATGCAATTCCACCTTCAAGAATAGATTCTTTTAATCCGCTCCTATATTGTGAAACCAAAATGCAAGAGTTAACAACTAAACACTTATTCTGTACTTTATTTTCAGCACTAATTCAATTACTCAAAAACAGAAAGAAGCCTATATATATAGGATGATGAGGATCATTTCTAGGGGTGCATCTAGCATCTCTATCTTTAGGGGCGGTCGAATTGTTTAATTGTACATAAATGATAACTATATATTTACATCTCAAAATAACTATGTTACTCAATGTATATTTATAAAGAGATATGTATTATGTATATACGCTGACAAGATTCAATTGAATCTCACTGAAATAGTAATCTAACAATCATGAAACATTTTATAATATATAATACTATAACATATTAATCCATAAAGTTCAAGAGGACAAAGATTCAACCCAAGTTGTTTCAAGATATTGAAACGTGTATTACTTTTTTAAAACAAATTGGAAAGAAAACATTAGATCAATTATTAAAATTGTATATATTTGTTTCCAACATATTATGTGCATTAGAGAGATGAAAAAAAACCCAAATCATCAAACTCCCCACCAGTTATGATGACCCTTTTTGTGTATTATCTACAATAATTCACAAGCTCAATTCCATAATACTTAAATGTGCCCACTTACAACTTGAATAGAGCTTGAAACCAAGTCAGCACCTTAAGACATCAGAATACCAAATATAGTGAGGACGAACAAGTCCGTAGATGCCTCAAAGTTATAAATAACTAAATGAAGATTGCTTTCTCTAAGTATATGTAACCAATCCACAAAAACGTTGGACCATCTAACACAACTATCAACCCATAAATTAATAATTTCCTATTTTATTTTAATTTTCAAATTTATTTTTTTCTGATACTTTATTTCCCTAGTTTAAGAGTTAGTTTAGGGTTCTATTAGGTTAAATAGAATCCTCATTGATTATATATTAAACAGGACTTCTAGTGTTAAGTAGGATTCTGAGATTTCTTTCGTTGTCTTGTTTAGGTTTTATTTCTAGGATTAATTCCCCATTAGACTTGACTAGGCTTAGAACTCCAACTTTTCTTAGGACTTAATCCATTACTTCTAATAGAATTTATAATGACCCTAAAATTTCATTTAGTGTATAAACCTAAAATTGTATCAACTTTGTTTGTTTAAGTTAATGGAGAAAAGCTAAGTTAAATTTATAATAATAACCATTAAAGGCTTAGTTGGTTATTGAAGGATAGAAAGAAGTAAAAAAGAAAAAAAAAAAAAGGAAGAAGAAATTTAAAAAAAAACAGAAACTTAAAACCGGAACAAAAAAACCGGAGAGTCGTGGAAGGAAATAAAAAAACAATTGAGAAAAAACATAAGGAGAAAATGTTGAAAAGACGAAAGGGGGAAAAAAAAGAGAAAAATAAAGAAAGAGAGTTAGAATCTTCTCTCTCTATATATATAAATCTACCTTCGCGGGAAAAAAAAGGACGTAGTTCTTCTCAATCCAGGAGAATAAGCAAATATTGAAGATTAAGATTATATGCTTAGGATTTTTTTTTATATATTTAAATCAAGGTTGTTCGTCAAACTTTAACAGCAGATAGTATTTTGCTAACTCCAGGTATTTAAAGAAATAATAGATGTTTGGTAGTGTTTAGAATCAAATTAGAAACAATTTTGGCTGAGGTATTGCCGGAAATAGCCAATTTCGGCGAGCCCAGTGAGCTGGAAGAGAACAAAAGGAAAAAGTGATGCTCTGGAGTAAAATCGGCCTAATTACAAAGTGGGTACGTAATGTGAGGATATGGGTACCTCTAGCTCCTAAAGTTTATAATGTTACAATTCTATCACTGTGAGTGCGTTTGTGAGGCGAGGCTTGCAGAGATAATGGGGTTAGTAGCAATATCAATCCCTAGGGTTTTCAACAATGGTTCAACAAGTTCTTAGGTTACACAAATATTCATTTAGACCACTGATAGAATAATTTTTTGTTATTTCTTAATTTTGTTTGGTTTTGACTAGGATTTTATATAATTATTTTAGGTGACTAAATCATTGTTTTGGAAATTAAAAAATTACAATTTAAGATAAGTTGTTGTCCACCATTCTTAACTTAAATTATTATTTTGCTATCCATTTTATTGATTTTAAAGTATTGAATTATATTGAGCTTTAGTTATATGAAGCTTTGGTTTTAACATATGGATAATTTGATCTTTGGACTTCTCTTAATGTCACTTTTAGTATTTGAAAGTTTATTTTAAATTTTTGTCATTTAAATATATTAAAAATAATTACATATACATTATATATTTTTCTGAGTATGTAAGTTGCGTTTTAAGGATTATGAGATGATACATGTTTTACTTATAATGTTATATTGATATGATTTTATAATTTTTATGGATCTTTTAGATTCTAAAAGTTCATGACTATGAGCATGTATGTTTTCACTCTTTTTTAGTGGGTGGTACCGGTTCTGTATCCGTACTACTTGAAAAATGTAGTTTTGGAGCCCTTGTGTAGGATATACTGTTCTGTTCTATTCTGCAGTGTACTACTTTTCAGTCTTGTTCTTCTAGATGTTGTACCAACAATGATTTTTAGTCAATCTATAATGTACTATAATGGTTAAATTATAGTTAATGTGAAACATGACATACAACAGTGATTAAAGTGTACTTATTTTAACATGATGCACTATAATCATTAAATTGTAATCATAGTAACCGCATCATCTACTATGTTAAGAAATATCATGTTTTGTTATCTATTTTGTACTGCTTTGTTTTGAATAATGATTTTAGGTATGAAATTTATCTTTGTTTTGTTATGTTTTACAATATAGTTGATTGTATTTGTTTTTGACACTTAAATGACTTTTATATTTTTATAAGTATGACCTTCCTACAAATGAATATTTTGACATATTTGTATATTTATTATATTTTTTGACTAATATTGACTTTATGATATTTTCAATAAGATTATTTTCTACTTGACCTCTATGTTATATATATATTGTGAACTATTTTTAATTTTTACAGAATGGTGGACAACTTGTTGCTTACTAGGCATTCATGCTTACTCCCACTTTTCCCACTAATGTGGATAGTAAGTAATCCAATGTTATCTTGTTGGGGAGTGACTATAAAAGCTCAAGGTTTGAAATAGTATCAAAGCGAGATTTAAAGTACACCATAAACTTAGAGATTTTTGTACAACTTTTTAAGTTTTAGTTGCTTTACCACTCAATCCCAAATATCAAGTAAAAAGTTTAGATTATAAGTGATGATTATTTGAATTTATTTGGAATGTTTGTAATTTTTCATGTTTGAAAGAATTTTATTTCTTTGAATGTGTGGAGTGTCATTGTCCTAAAACTCCTAGGTTGTATAAGTGAAAGAACTTGTGATACTTTACATCCCACATGGAAAGTCTATGTGATTTTTTATGTGCTTATGTGTCTTATGTTTCAGAGCTCAATTACCTAGCGTTTATCCTTTCTTAAAAAAAAAAGCCTATATGGTGTAGGTGGGTGTTCCATGAACTAGTTCTGTACTTAAGTTGTTACAAATGGTATTAGAGCCTACTCGCTTCTGTGATGATATGGGCTATATTTCTGATTTTATGCGGGTCGAGGCTTGATTTTGTTCTATCTGTTCCGTGTACAGTGCATATCCATGATTTGTTGGGCTCATGATTCTGAGTCTATTTGTGGCCTAACGATGATGTTGGATATATAAGTGGAGGAAATTGTGACAACCCACATCCCACATAAGAAGTTTTTATGTGATATTTGACGTGCATGTGTGCCTCTAAGTTTTAGAGAACAATCATCTAGTACTTATCTTTTTCATAAAAAATAACCCATGTAGTGTAAACAGGTATTACAAGAATGAGTTCTGAACTTTGGTTGTCATAAAATTCTAGTTAAAGGCTAGTGATTCGGACTTAATATAAAGAGCTCTTGTGCTACAATTGCATAAAATTTGATTATCTCTACTTTTATCAATAAAACTAAGAATTTTTTTCTCTATTCCAATACTTTGCCTATCTACCAAGAGTGATTAATTCATTTCTTGAACTATAACTTATTGTGTGCAATTTAGCATTTATCTTTTAAGCAAACTCCATACTAGGTCTCCTTCCTTGCTTTTTTATCCCAACCAATTTAGGTACCTTTACTTTGTCCTAATGATGTCCCATACCTCATATAATGCATCCTATCGGAATCCTTTCTATCATTTGGGCCATTATATTCTTGGTACAAAATTCTTGCTTTAATCCCTAGAATTTTTCATTCTACACCTAACACCCCAAAACTTATGGATCTAACACTTCAATCGCCATTTTCACATCACTCAATCACACTTTTTCTAGCTTTACCACCTTTTGGTCGAATTCCAACCTACCTTGAATCTGAAACACACATGCACCAAGTCCCAAACCCCACCAGGCACATCCAAACACACATCCAAAACTAGAGCTAGAATTTGAAATCCCCAAACCACTTGAAAATCCACCGTCTGCATATTGATTTCAAAATTATCATGGAGTGGTTCCATTAGGCATAGGATGTAATGGTCACTCACCTCTGATACTAAAATTTTGTGCCTATCTCAACATTAACCAACAAGGGGACTTGAAAGCAGAACCGCAATTTTCATGGACAAAACAAATAAATAAATAAATAAGTCTAGCATTTTCTCTAATGCTCCAAACTTGTTGGATTTTCTCTAATGAAGAAAATACCCTAAAATAACAATCTCTTTGTTTAGCACAAAAGTCATCAATTTTGATATCTTTTCAAACTTTAGCGTGAATAACAGAGATCCGTAGCTCAGTAGTGATGAAGAAAGTGAAAGTGACGACATTGCTAAGATGAATGCAGAGGTGAGGAGTGGGGAAAAGGAGTGGTCGATGAGGTCCTATAGTTGGGAAAGGGTTAAATTGAATTTCCGGGCAACAGATTGAGGCAGACTCATACTTTTTATAAAAGTGTGACCAAAACAAATGTTTTGCTAAATTATAGTTCTTATGAGAAAATTTAACCAATCTCAGAGAGGGGCCAAGATGTATCTGACCTCTAAACAATTCTAGGGGATGCGGGCCTCAACTACTTTGGCTTTAGTTCGGTGCTAATAGAGAGAGCTTTTTGGTCAAGGAGGTATGAGAGTCTCTTGCTATGCCTTATAAACTATCTACATAATATTTCAATAAGAAAATTATATTTTGTCCAATATATGTAGTAAAAAAAATTATATATTTTATATGTATTTGATTAATATATTTCAACGGATAAATATACAATAAAAAGTTATTTTGTTACATCTTTTTGGGTGAGGATTTGAAAAACTATATGTAGTAAGAGCATTTAAGATTATGGCTGCTGTACTCTAGTAGTTGTAACTCAAGTGTAGGTTGTTACAAGTAATAAAATCTGAGGAGTGCAAGTGTTGAACCACAGGGAAGTGAATTAAGGAATACAAATTACAGATTTGGTAATAAAGAAATATTTTGGTGCAAGGTGTGAACAAGTGTGAATTAAAATTCAAATTCAAAGAAATAGCTAAGGTTAGAGGATCCACTTTTAATATATCGGTTATGATTAATTTTAGCTCATCTTACTACTCAATTGGGGTCCACACATAAAGGAGGTCCCAATCGGAGAATTTAGTTAGTATTAACTTTCATTGATCTAAAAATGCCAAACCTTGCTAATGGTTTCAAGCATATATCATGCCAACCTTTGTTTACAATAACTCAAGATTCTAATACAGCTGGTAGAGCCATGTTCTACAGAGGGAATTAAGCAGCTTTTATGCCAATGATTGACTATGATGAATCAAGACTCCTACTTAACAAGGAGGGAAGTTAAATAGATTAAGGAAGAAAATACCATTAACATTGTGATCCATTCAAATCAATCATAACCTCTATACCAAAAACTTCACCCTTTCACCTTAGCAAAAAGAAGATTAGTTAGTCATAATGAAAGTAAACAACATATAGAAAGATGAAATAAACATGGATTGAAAGATCAAAAGAAGAACAAGAAGAAGAACGAGAAAACACTTGGACAGAGCTTCGGTATTGAAAACTAGAACAAAGCTAAAGAAGAAAAGCTAAAGATGATACAAGAACATAAAAGAGGACTAAGAAAATGGCATGAATTCGTCGTCCCCCCCCCCCCCCAAGGTGCCTATTTTTAGAGTTTTTGGGGTGGGTAAAATGGTAAAATAGTAAAATGTTGATAAATACAAATTAACAAAGGCAGGCTGCAACTTCCTTTAATTTTTTGACTATTGTAGACATCAAATTCTCTCTTCTTCAAAGCACAAAACTTGTAGATCTCTTCTTTAGCTTCGAATTGATAGCTTCCTCATTAAAATTGGACATATGTAGCTTAAGTTATGTTTTTTCTACCGAAACTTCTCTTTAGCAGATGAAAGAACGAATGGTCTCAACTATAATCAGATTTCGGCAATGAAAATGATCAAAATAACTCACAAAATGAAACAGAGTTGAAGATCTATATGTTGGCTTTTACATGAATTTGGAATTACTCAGTTCTGATGTCTACAACTGCAGATATCATTTTTTTCGTGAAGGGTCACCAAATGATGATTTTACCTATATAAAAAAAATAATTATTTAATATACATATTTTAATATTAATGAACAGTAAAACACATATGTACAGTAAATATGCATATGAACAGTAAGTTGGTGAATAGTAAAAATATATGTGAATAGTAAAAATGTGTGAATAGTAACCCGGTGGAAAAATGCTCAGAATATAGAAATTAATCATATTTAAAGTTTATAATGATGATTGAAACCCTTAATTGCAATACACTTATGAGTATTCATTACACCCCCCAACTAGGTTCTTGCTAGTCCCTAGCAAGTGTAACCTAAGAAAATAAACAAAATACATAATCTCACAACTCATCACAAATTATGCTATGAATATATAACACTTGTAAACTTGACTTGCAAGTAATTAATGAAAGGAGAAAAAGTTAAGTCCTTGTTACCAGAGGTAGAGGATCACCCCCTTAGTATTTGCACTTATTTTAAGGTGGGTTTGTGAACAGCTTACTTTGTGTTTTTCAATCCAGAGCTTGGAAGGGGATCCAACTTCACACTCACTAGATTCCCAAAAGGGATTGCATGTAAATTTAAGTCCAATGGTCTTTATACAAGGTTGTAATGAGGCTGGGTTTGATGAAAGTGGGAATCGGATGGAAGTTTTTTAATGGTGGAGTTTAAGAGAACTAGTAATACAATGAACAATAAATATGGGCACCTAAATCACTAAATACCCAAATCAAACCTAGTCTCCAAATCCTTTTCAAAACACAATTCCTTATCAACACATGAGTTTAGAAAACAAATATGGTTGAGTTTTAAACTTATTGAATTTAACACTTTTTTTTTACCTCTCTGTTTCAAAATAGCTAGCCTCATTTGACTTGTACAAATATTAAGGCTGAAGTTGTGTTTTTTTTTTCAAAATTGTCCCCCATGATTATGCATTTACCTGTCAGAAAAAGAGAAAAGAAGATGTATTTCATCTTTACTTTAGTATGGATTCACATAGGTATGAGCATATATAATTTTATTTGAAAGGGAAAGAAAACAATTTTTTTAGACTGCCGAAAAAAAAAAGAGGCTAAGTATTATGAAATGAGATAGTCTTTTTTCATATATATATTTTTAACATTATTTTGCGAGGGCTTTTTCTTTTGGTCTCACTTTTGCCTTTTCTTACCATAAATAACAAATCGACATTTGTTTAAAACTCAAGCATCCAATAATACATACTCAATTTTTATTATTCAAGCTCAACTCACCCTAAATTTTCTACTATGACAATTTAAGCACAAGGTAACCCAACATATTCTAAAGTATGCCTCACATTTATTCTTTATTTTACAAAAAAAAAACAACACATTCATTTTAATTCTCTAAGCCCATAATCACATAAACATCACTAGTTACAAGGACAATAAAGGATTAAATTGAAGTGGAAGTGGTTAAACATATAGGGTTCAAACAAACAATAAGGCTATAAGGCTCAAAGGGGCCTTCTAAGAAATAATGTACAAGGTTAGCTTTTTGGTAGGTGGTTAGCCCTAAAATGCCATATTTTTCCATAAATTTACATGCAAGAAGTAAGGTTACATGGATCCTTAAGACCACTCATCCGAGCAAGGTCTAGCTCAAAACACAAAGTAAGCACTCTCAACAAAGAAATTCACACATCCTAATAAACACTGAGGCTCAAAAGTGCTCACTGGTTATTTATTTTCCTTAGGTAACAAGCAACATATTTTAACTGCTTTAAAAAATTAACAACCGTTTCGAATTTACAAGGTATACATCCAATGATGATATTTCCATGAGTTGGGTTCCTAAATGCAAACAAACAACCTAATTTCATGATAAATGTTCCTACATGCAACTATTTATGTTTGCAAGAAAAAAAAATGCTATGCATGTCACATAAAGTAAGATGTGTCTTAAGAGTGAAAAATTACTCTTTACTCAGCTATGATAAATTAAGTGCTTTGTCTAATGGCTTTAATATCAGCATGAGAGAAACTAAACTAAAAAAAATCAAATATTAACTATCCCTCCCCTCAACCAGATTAAGACACTGTCCCCAATGTCAAAACATAGATAAGAAGAGTGAAGAATAAATTACCTAAAATGGTAGTTATTGAAAATAAAAAACCTGAAATAACTTAAACCAAAATAAAGAAAATGCAGATAGTAAAACTAAAAGATAAGATAAATAGATCTACAAGTCCAATTACTCTCTTTCACAATGCTTCATCACTTATTAAGGATTGACAACCTGTAAAAGGAAAAAAAATAAAATAAAATGGCATTAATGTACAATAGTTGTGATTGTGGCTCACATTTTCCATTGGTTTTACGTCCAGTAACGGCTTCAATGCCTTCTATGAGTCGGGAATATGCTTTCCATCCAATTTTGTTATAAACTGGCAAACAAGGTCGTTTAAAGTCAGATTCCCAAGACTGTAATGCTCTCGTTCTCTATGAAAAATCCTCCATAAACCAAGAATTTCACGTTGCACTAATCCACAAGAATGTGTCTCAAGAGTTAATCGGATATTATCCAAAGAATCCTTACTCGGGCCATTGTTAACGAATTGTATTTTATCTTCTCGATTATCAGACACCATTCCTAAAGAATGATATCCAGTATCACAAGTCCATCAACCACATTTATAACAGACTCGTAACCTTTTCTCTCTTCGCTTTTTGACATAAGAGCTTTTGCCTAAGCCAGGCATGTGAAACACAAATACATCTGGGGTTTCACCAGCCAAACGGACCTTAGCTTCAATTAACCAACGCACATCTTTGGGAATGCCATTGTGCATCAAAACTCTAAATCTTTCACATCTAGCTTGATAAATCCATTTAAGAACATTTATTGGAAGAGATGGAAAGTGTTTTCACAAAACAGGAAAAACAAAATCTATTGATGAGAAAAAATTAAGAGATGAGAGAAGAAATCAGTTATTATGGGAAACTGAGATAACCGACTTGAGAGCCACAGAGTACCGTATCCGCCACTTAACAGGGAAGAAATGGATCCTACTTTTTAACAATTTTCAAAGACTTTGGAAAATGCATGTGCGTCTTTAAACAAAGAAGGACAGTAAAATTCAGACTACAAAATCTTTACAGCTATTTTCTTTGACAAAAATTGTCTTCTGCACGTTTTAAAATCAGAAAATTTAATGACACTTTTTACCTTATCCTTAGGTATGCATCTCGTAAATATCTGGTCAAGACAATATTTGAAAAGATAAGAGTCATCCCAATAAAAATTTGCCACCTCATATGAAAATTTTTTCTTATCTTGGATACTCCACTGAACTAGTATCCGTCCTATCACCAAAAAGTTGACAATATTAGCAAACCAAGGTACTGTAGTGATAGAGAATAAAAATTTATCAGGAAAATAATCATTTATAGATGTAGCCTCAATTGATAAATCTGTTGTCAGTCTTGACAAATAGTCAGTGACAACATTTTTTATGCCCTTCTTATCCTTGATCATAATGTTGAACTCATGGAGGAATATAACCCAACGTATCAGCCTTGATTGAGCATCTTTCTTTAACATTAGGTATTTCAATTCCTTGGGTAAAAGCTTCAACTCAATTGTGTGAATTTTATTTTGCTCTTCAATTTTTGGTTTCCAACATGTGTTTTTCACCTGTGAAGAATCAAGCAATGAACATATGTTAGATGTATCTTGATTCATTTGTATAATCGATTTAAATAAATTAACCAAATAATTTTTTAGAGGATCAGAGATACTTCCTTCTTTGATGTGGTTTTTCCCAATAGTATCAATGAGGCAAACTTCCTCACTTTCATCTTCTTTTTCAGGTGGCTGCTTAAGAAAGTTGAAAATATTTAACTCCAATGTTATATTTCGAAATGTTAGCTTCATTAATCCATTCCTACAATTAATTAAGGCATTAAAAGTTGCTAAAAATGGACGTCCTAAGAAAACAGGTATTGAATTCTTGATTTCCACTTATGGTGTGTCCAAAACAATAAAACCCACAGGATATATGAATTTTTTTATTTAGACTAACACATCTTCAATGACTCCGCTGGGCACTTTCACTAATCTGTCAGCAAGTTACTTCAACTGGTTTTAACTCACCCAAATTTAGTTTTTGGTAAATTGAATATGGAAGTAAGTTTACACTAGCCCTAAGATCAAGTAATGTTTGCTCAATTTTATGTTCTCCAATGAAATATGGAATTGTTGGACAACCAAGATCCTTGTATTCAAAGCAGTGTTATTTTGAATAATAGAACTTACCTGTTAGACTAAGAAGGCTTTCTTTTTCACATTCAGTTTTCTTTTAACAGTGCATAAATCCTTTAAAAATTTGGCATAAGAAGGTACCTGTTTAATTGCATCTAACAAAAGGATATTGATCTTTACCTGTTTGAAAATATCCAAAATTTTAGGATTTTGATTCACCTTCTTAGGAATAGTTAACGCCTGAGGAAGTGGAGGTGTTGGTGGAGATTCAATTTGTTCTTCACTTGGTATAGGTTCAACCTCTTCTTTACTCTTAGAAGTTGACTCATCGTCTCCTTCACAAGGATTAGGAATGGATTTTTCAACAACCTTACCGCTGTAGAGTGTAATGATTGACTTCACTTAATCCATAGTTTGGCCTTCATTTAGAGAAGCTAGTACACTAAATGACCCTTGTGCCCTATCAAAACCAATTAGCTTAATTCACTCCATGAGAGACATCATAGAAATGACAAAACTAGAGCTGGCTTCGCCTTGGATGGTCCTTCAGCCTAGTGGCACATACTTTGCCATTGATAGAGTCTTCTCAACGATGTCAATCTTGATCTCTGCCGTCTTCAACAGGGATGCCCGGCAATCGGCCTTCTTGAAGGCCTTCTCCTCTTTTCCCTTAGATGACTTAAGAGCTTTTTACAGCCTCTCCACCACCTTTTCCAGCTTTTTGACGCACCCTCCTCCTGCTCCTTCGCCTTCTTCATTAATTTGAGGTCTTGCGCTAGGGTACTCTGAGTGGTATGTTCACTCTCTAACTTCTTCCTTAAGGAGTCCTTAGCATTTTGCAGGATTGAGGGATTGCACGACCTTTTCTTAGGCGAAAAATAATTCTCCAATACTATAGGTAACAATATCTTCTTGTTAAGCCAAACATGTTAGAACTAAACATACACCAAGGCACTAAAACTACCATAGAATGTACTTAAAGTATACTGCAGCCTATGCTCAATAGATGGTGGCTATCCGCCAAAGGGGATTAGGCTAAAAAGTGTAGATCTCTAGGGATCTTTAGCCCATTAATGATATAGTGGGTGATGTCCGTTCAATCCTCAAGGATAGATTTGCCAATATCCACTACCCATAAAGAGTTGAAGACCTAGTCAGGCATGATCTTCTTCAATGCCAAGTTGTGCCTCTGTGCCTGACTATGTTCAAGGATCATGTTGCGAGGTTGAAAATGCTTATCAACTGACAGCTCAAGCAGACCCCATCAAGCAAATGCTACCTTATTGGATATGACCCCTGTTAGAATGTTGGGGGGAGGAGGAGGAAAATAAGGGCTAACCGCCTTCTCCTCCTACAACCCCCACCCAGTCAACTTTTGGGACACTACCAGAGCTTTAAGGCTTGCATTAAAGGAAGAACCAATGGTCTTTGAGTGCTTATCCATAGGGGCTAGATAAAAAAACTCCAAATTAGCACAAAACAGCATCAAGTCAACAGAATAGATGTTGTTGAAGGAAAAATTATCCATGGAAGCCCTATCATCGCCTCGAGAAGCATGGACCTCCATTAGGGCTGTAGGGTACAACCTTTTCTAGATGAGTTGAGCCTCTAGAGGAGACTTAGAAAAATCTAAAACCTGAGGGGCCAACTTGGATGGTAGAGCCCCCAACGACTTCTTGGCCATCCCAGTGGCATAGGCTGCTTTGGTTGAAAGAATAAGAATCTTGCTAGCATCAGCTAGAGCATTGATGATGCTATTGTGCCTCTTCATGTACTCTTTGGGAAGATTGTTTATCCCTATGGTAAAAAACAAAGTTAGTACTAGTTAAAGGCATGAAAATTGAGGAAAATAGGATCCATGCATAGAGCATAACTCTTGGTATCCAGGGGGCCTTGCTTAGCCTAAATGCGATACCAAATTCCTTTACCAGGCTTCCCTCCAAACCTTCCTTCCACTTAGAGGGATTCTTTACATCATTATAACTCCGATTGGTCTTGCTAAACTTCACCCATCGGAGAGTCATTTTGTCAAGAACTATACAGTAGGAGAACAATACTAAAAAATTGTTATTTTCTACCATTGACTTTAGCCACGTGACCAAGCCAACATAAAAGTAATGACCCTTAGAGCCCTCGTATATTGGCAGCTGCTGGACCAAGGCCTGTTGCATAGTGCTAGCGAACTTACAGGGAAATCCCCACGCTGGTTCACTCAAGGTGAAGATGAAGCAGTTCTTCCACCTCCCACATGAGTCCCTGCAGGATACGAAGGCAAAAAACTTGTTCTCTCCTCTATTAACGATGCATTGTGGAAGAAACTGTAATATTTCTTTAAGTTCAGCATGTATAACTAGAGAAAAAAGTTCAACAAAGGGCTCACCGTCATCATCTTACAGTAAACTATAAACCTATTAATATGTACAAAAGATTTCGAGGTCAGCTGTGATGGTGGCACTTGGTAATGATCGTAAAACTACTTCACTAGTGGGTGGAGAAGAAAGCGAAGTCCCACTTGAAGTTGATCTGTATAGACCGAAAGGACATCGTATTTCTTGTCACTACACGTGAGGCCCCCATCCTTCAGCACCTGATCACGGGAAAGGGTGGCCACAATGTTATTTGGCCAATAATACCACTGTAAATTCATTGCCAAAGTTCCCTCATTGTGCTCCATCACAACACCTCTTAAAGCCTTAACATTGGGAGAAAAACAATATCTCCGATGAATTAGCCTCGCTGGCAGCAACCCTAGATGATGATCTTGGAGGCTCTATCTGGAAAAAAAATTGCAAAATATGTTAGCGCCATCACTAGCATATGATGGGTGGAAAAATGATGGTTGAGAGCAGCCAAAAAATTCAAAACAGTAGAAATCCCCAACCAAAATTATTGAAAAAAATTACTATTATAAACTATAAATAAGAGGCTCATTACCTGATTGTGGGAAGCTCGATGGAAAGAAACTTCGAAGATTTGAAAGATCTGACAGAGAGCACGACAAACAACAATGAGCAAGAGTAAGAAATGCACTAACAAAGCAAAAAGCACGTAGATGGTAAAAAGGATAATGAAAAAACCCTACTTTATGTATACGGTAAACCCATAACCTTTGAGTTAACTCCTGGAAACCATCACTATAATCATTGCATATTTTTCACCCTATGAGAAGAAGCCACGTAGCCATGAACAACCATCAAGAATGGGCACACTTGCTTACCTCCCTCAGGCACATTTATTAGACATTGCTTTATCTCCTTCCTTGACCATTGAACTTGCCACATGTAACATAGGATGGAAAGAGCAGGAAAAACAATGATGATATTTTTGCTATTTTCTCAAGAAGTAGCCCAGAGAGGCATTGTACCCCTCCTGACAAGACAACGACGAATAAGGCATGGCCTAGCGCAAGAATAGATGGATCGTACCCTTATTAAACAAACACAGACCACCATTTAAAATAATGAAAATGGAGGGGCCCGGCCCACATTTTCTTACAGGGAGGGGACCTATTGATAGGAAATGGAATCGTTATGAGGCCCAAAACAGCTAAACCTTTATCTGATGGATTCGCAAAAAAAAGGCCTAATGAGGTAACAAGGGAATTGAGATCCCGTAATCATGGGATTAGCTAGAGGATCCCTGTCAAATAGCTATTTACTCTTATCTCCCTTAGCTACATAAATCCTTCTATTTGCTAATCCCGAGGTATGACATTCTGACTTTTCACCCTCTAGCTCATCTCTATTCACTGATAATCTAATTTGATTGTTGGAGAATTTTCCTTGGGAAAACATCCTAGGGTTCTAATGCTGTCTTTATGTGCAGGACCTCATTGCGGAGTTCACCATACCTCTAAGCCAAGCCAATATGACCCTTTCAACAATCATGCACCATCCATCGGAAAGATACATAGTGTGCTAGAAGGCCTATGCTTCTTGCATCTGTGTCAAACTTGACAAAGAGATACAGGGGGTTTGCTTTGAAGATGAAAGATTGAGAAAGATATAATCTTGTAGAGTGGAGCTTTTGGATAAGATCATTAAGCCATAAAATAAGGGATGATATATTGAAAAAATAGTTTCAAAACATAATTTCATTCATCCTATCCAAATGATCCAAAGAGTAGCTGCCAAGAAGAAAAAAAATCTAGATTATATTTCTTGTGAGAATCTAGGATGTTAAGAACCAATCCTTGAAAAAAAATATTAGTGGAGCTGAGAGGGTTGACACAAAAATGGCCCTAGATTTTCTGAGAACTGTGGTAACCCCAGAATAAATGCATTAAATTTCTTCATGGGCGTTACATCTATGGCAATAGGAATTTACAAATCCACCATGAGAGGAAATATTTGATGTCATCGATAAAGCATTTAGAAGACACTTCCAGACCAAGATTTGAAACTTATGAGGGAGACATGAGGCCTAAAGCCACTTGATAATGCTAAAGAAATGAGGATTTTGAGAGAGGCCTTGACTATGTCTTTCCAAACTTTGAAGTGGGTTAGAATTGTGAAGTAGATGGTAAACAAATCCTTATTTTGGTAAATAGTTGCCCGACTGGCGGCCTTCCCAAACAATAGTATCACCACTAAAGAAAGTTGAAAGGGCTAGCATGGAAAAAATAACATCTTTGATTTGCATAGAGATCAAAGATTCCTAAAGGTCTATATTCTGGGCTTGCTCTTGATGAGAAGCTAGGTCTGTTACTTTGAGGTTTTTATTGGAGTGAAAAGTCGAGCATGTAGTTAAACAAAAATCTAGAAATACACTAGGGATCCAGGAGTCATACTATACCCAGATTGAAGAACCATTAATATAAGCATGGAAGGTACAACTAAAGATAGTAAGGACCTCTTAAAGATAACTAGTGGACCAATCACAAGAAAGAAGGCTAAGGAGCTCACTAGTGCACTTCAAGCTTTTATCTCAAGCTATTTCATGGAGCATGGACTTGGATTTTCACAAGGAGCTGCTGGAACATTCAACAAATCATAAGGGGATGATGGCCAAGCTTGTTACATAATTCTAGACTACCTAGACAAGTCCAAAGACAAGGAACCCCAAGGGCACCCTTTAAGTGCACTTTGGAGCCCCCTTGATGTGTTCATGGGTCATTTTCTTCCACAAGCTGAATCTTTGAGCCATGAAGTTTCAAGACCTCTTTTCAGCATCTAAAAGAAGGTCTCAAGCTAATGGAACTCAATTATTTAAGTTGTAAGTTGAAGACAGAAGCAAAAACCCTAAGGAGCCCTTAACTGCATTCGAGAAGACCATTTTGGGGTTTTTAGGTCCCATCTTGTGTTCTAGCATATTTTATTCTAATTTTATGTTTATTTAAATTATTTAGGATGTTATTAAGGCCATGGAAGTGATTGAGGTCACTTAGAATAAGTGCCATATGTTGCACACATTAAACATGTGCAAATTAAGTGAATGAGTCCTAGTTTGACTAGGTTTTCTTAACTCCTTTGAACTTAGGGTTTTGCTGTGAATTTTGGCCTACTTTTTGCCCTACTCTTACCCAATAAATAGGCACATATTTTGGGTGAAAAACAAAGCTTTTAACCAAAATAATATTGCTCTTTTGAAGGGAAAATTTTCTTTGGTTCTTTGAAGACTACCTTGGCACATAAGTTGCTTGTGTTCTTTGGTTTTCTTGTACTTCTTTTTTTCTAATCACAAGTTGATTAAGGGTGTGGGTTTAAACCCAGTCTCTTTGATGTATTTGTGGAGCTTGCTAGCATCTTGGGCACATTTTATTGTCTTTATACCATTGGAGTTCGCATCAACCATCCTCAATACACCATGTGCAAGCCTAACCAAGAAGGCTATGCCCATAAAGCAAACTACTCCATACTGGAGTTGCATTGCTTTTATTCCCAGTAGTCTATATGGATTAGGAGTTACCTTATTTAGCCGCTAGAACATAATAGACCAGTTTGTTAGGGTTCCCAGCAAAAATTCTCTAGAAAGTTCGAGTCAAATGAGCTTGGTTGAAAAGTCTCATACCATGCCATTGATTACTAGGCTGCCCATCCCTTTTGGTAACAACAGAAGACTTTTTTTCTTGAGATAAAAACCATTTTTATCTAGAGCACCCAACCACCAAAACTAAACAAACTTAGTATAAATCTAATCTAAAACTGTAATAGGTACTTTGAATAGGGACATAAGGTAAACAGGTAAAGAAGTAAGGGTGGAGTTTATTAAAGTAAGTCTCCTAGCATCATTCAACAACCTCTGCTTCCTGTTATTTAATTGTGTTGAGGTCTTATCCACTAGAATTGGAAAAAGGAGGATTTTAACAGATCCTGAGATAATGAAACCGCCAAATAATTGAGAATATCTGAAGTTACTTTAAATAACAAAACACTGCAGAACTCCCGGACCAGGTTGCTCGGCATATTATGACTAAAGGTCTATTTAGACTTGCCAAAATTGGTTTCTTGCCAGGCCTCAAGCTTATATAAATGCAAGGCGTGCTAAAACTGGCAATGTTTTTTTTGTGTGCACTTGTAATGAATTGATATTAATGTTTCCAACCAATAACAATACATTAAATGTTGGCAATCAATTTACACTACTGTGGAAATGTCTTTCTAGCCTGCAGGCACCACCATGACTTTGAATTTTCCTTTTTTAAAAAAAAAAATTATTTTTATTTATTTTTTAGGGTTTAGGGTTTAGGGTTTAAGGTTTAAGGTTTAGCGCCACTTATTTTTTATTTTTTTTATTTTTGGTAAACGGCCTTTAATTTTCAAGTCTGGTGATCTGTTACCTTTATTGGCTGCCGCTAAAGCTGACTCCAAACCGTAAAATATCCTGCGAGAATTTTCGTCCCCTAGCATTTTAAAAATTTTTATAGGCTTGTTGGATATGTGATAAAATTGTACCAAAAATAAAGTTAGGTATCAATCTGTAAGTTTTGTAATCAATAAGGGACTCTAGTATATTTTATCCTTTTAAGGTCTCACTCATTTTCTTACTAAGTAAATTGCATGATAGTCTGTAATCTTTAATTATGTTTTTGTTTCAGTCCCTATCCTATTAAACATTCTGTTTTGGTTCCAAATGTATTAAAAACATTTCATTTTAGTCCTAAATCTATTAACGATATTTCATTTTAGTTTCATTACATGAAATTTATTAAATTAAAATATTTTCCTGATAAAATTTTTCTAGATCATAATTTGAACTATCCGGTAAGTGTTATATGATAAATTTAATTTGTATAATAATTTTTTTATAATTAATAGAAAATTCAAATAACCATTTTTAATCTATAAATTGAACTTATTTTACTCACAAAAAAAAATACTAAATTTAAATTGAAATTGTCATTTGAACTTAATTATTGTAAATTTTCAAATTCCATATATCTATATATGTAAACTTTTTATTGAATTTTGAGTTATAAACTTTTGAAATGAGCTTAATTATTATAAACTTTCAAATTTTATGTGTCTATATATAATATTATTTAGTGTTTTGTGTTATTGATTGTAAATTTATACATACTAACAACACACGCCATGCCACACCCCCGCCCAGCCCCCTAGCCTGAATAATGTGACCAATTGCTACTCAACATCACCAATTCTCAGTGACTATGTGTATAATTATTATCGGCTTGAGAAAATGGAGAGATCATATTCATAATAATCAACTGGGGCAAGACTTAAAGTATAATAATATCAACTTTTAATTTACTTAACCGGTTACCTTTTTATATATATTTAACCCCGGAACAAAATATTCTCCATCCGACACTCATTTACGGGACTTCTTTTCGACCCAAGGTAGAGGATACCTAGCCGTTAGGTAAACCATGCCTTGTAAATTATATGCGAACCGTATGATATATCGTGTAGCATATTTTTGCTATTCTTATAAATAAAACATTAAAAGTTATTTTAAAATGAAAATAATAAATATAATTTTTTTTACACGTTTTATATGTATTCTAATTATTTTTAGCATAACCTTTCTAATATAAATAAAATATACATAAAAAATGAAATTTTTATATATATATTGAAACAGTGAAAATTAAAATGGGAAAAAATGAATTATGTATTAATTATATTTCATCATTTTATATATGTCTGTTAATTCTATTTTGATATTATATACACACACACATTAATATAAAATAAAAAATTTCTAGCCGTTGGTGTGCTGAATATCTGTTGTATTCCATATGATATATCATGATATATTATGATAAATTACCTAAAACACATTAACAACTAGCGGTAAACGGTATATTTTCGGTGAGTGTAGCATGTCATTGTATACCATGCGGTATTTTGACATAATGTGAAATTAGTATATCACATATTGGATTTTCGCAGTGAGTGATATACCACAGCATTTAGGGCTGCGGTTAGACCAACTATGAGCACAACAGCATTATAATTAAGTTGTTAACAATGATTCAAAAGAAATGAACATCAAATTGCAAGCACCGCGGTTGAATTGTTCCCCGAAATGCCAGATCCATCGGTTGGTAGTGGCAACTGATAGATAGCGATTGTATGATTACAGAAAACCAATAAATTCTAAATAGCCATTCTGATAACCTAACAACAAGCGCGAAACAATATAAAAATCTTCAACATGAAGACTACTTCGCTAGAGATAATTTCTTTGATAAAAGCAATCTCATTCTTTTCAATTTCCAGGAGAGTGGCCGATCTTCTTCTGCCTTTGACATATGGTGTAATACCATTTTTTAATACATTCACTAGAGATAATTTCTTTGATAAAAATTATAGTTCTCTAAATTCAAACCGTTATAAAATTTGTTCACAATTAATATATAATTTAAACTATCAATTCTTTTATCTTTTGTAGATTTGATTTCTTTTTGTAGACTTCAGTGTGCGTACAAGGAGCGATTTGTAATGAATGGATCAACAATACATTAAATGTTGGCAATCAATTTACAACAATAAGTCAAGGTTTTGTAATTTTGTACACTTGAAATGTCCCTTTGGCCCGCACCACGACTTTGAATTTTCAAGTCTGGTGATCTGCTGCCTTTAGCGGTTGCCGCCAAAGCTGAATCCTTCCATTGTCTTCGCCAATCCCGACCAATTCCTATAGGGAATAATGTGGAGCTCGAGTAGCCACTAACCAATTCTCAGTGACTAGTGCATTTACTGTCAACTTCAGAAAAAGTAGACTTCATAATACTATTTTTTTTTTCTTTTTAGTTTTTTAGTAATTTATTTTAACATTTAGATTCACGACTTTGAAAGTCTATTGCCCATTTGGCTTGAGTTAATCCAAACATATTAATGTGTTTTCTCTAAAGCCCATAAATTTATTTCATTTTTACCCTCATTTATCTTTTTCATTAAATTTCCAAAACACAGTAGATACGCATTTGCGGTCTCGATCCAATCTTGCTTGTTGAGGGGCTTGCTCTGATCTTACTTGGTTCTTGTTTTGATTTTGCTCCAATCATCGCTGACGTGCTTCGATTATCGTCGACTTGCTTCGATTTTGCTCTGATCATCACCGACGTGCTTCGATTTTGCTCCAATCATTATTGACTTGCTTCAATTTTTCTCCGATTATTGCCGATCTCAACCTAATTAACTGCTCACAAGATTTCACGAGCGGATTCTTGGCTCTTTTATCCTCAATCCGATCTCAACCGCCGATTTGAAGCCGAAGCCCTTAGGTTGAGGCCTTCCACTTCTCCTTGTTAGTCTTTGGCAAATCAGCAACAGAAGCCTTGATCTCTCTACTCGATTTACTACTCTCAAGGCCTCCTTGTCTTTTAACTTTTTGGCTGACGATAACAACGAGAACGATGAAAAGTAAGGTAGGTTGATGATTTTCGGGCCAAGCGGGGCAAAGTGGGGTGAGCCCAGCAGCACTAGAAGAATGGTGGAGGTGGAGGAAGATAGAATCAGTTGTAATTCCATATAACTTTAGGGGTAAAAACGTCATTGACACAAATCCAATCAGCAATAACATGCTAATTCAGGGCCATTAACTCCAAAGGAATTGGCCCTCAATGAACATATATAGCATGAATCTTCAAGTGTAATAATATTTGATTTTTAATTTGCCTAACTAGTTACATTTTTATCTATATTTCACCTAGAACACAAAGTATGCTCTGACCGACACTTATTTATAGCTGCCTTCTGTTCGGCCAATAGTATCAAATATTATAACCATTAGATATACCGTACCTTATAAATAATAAATATATCATATTGTATATTGTGATTCCACTACCCGTGTTCTAACAAAAATATTTAAAATTATTGTAAGATAAAAACAGAAAAAGTAATATGTTTTTTTGCACATTTTTGTATGTATCCTAATTATTTTTAACATAGTTTTCCCAATATAAATAAAATATACATAAAAGACAATATATTTTTTTTGTATATTGGATATTAATAAAATGAAGGAAAATATTATGTATTAATTATATTTAGTCATTTTATACATGTCTATTAATTATATTTCAGTATTATATATTAAAAAAATACTGTAGTTTATCATTTACCGTGGGTGTAGAGTATGCGGTTTACTAGTTTTCATGGTATGTCGAAATATATATATATATATATATATATATATATATATATATATATATATATATATATAAGTATGTAGTACATTAATAAAAAATTAAAATTAATTCTAGCTTGCGGTATACAGAATGCTTGTTGTGTACCATGTTATATTTATGACACAGTATAGTATGATAAATTATCTAAAACACATTAAAAATTAGCGGTTAATAGTATAATTGCAGTAAGTGCAGTATATCACGGTATATACTTTATAATATTCCGACATACCATGAAAACTAGTAAACCGCATATTGTACACCCACGGTAAATGATAAACTATAGTATTTTAGACTTTGGTTGGACCAACCATGAGCACAACACGATTATCATTAAGTTGTTAGCATTGATTCAAAAGGATTGAACATCAAATTGTGAGCACCGTGGCTGAATCATTCCCCAAAATGCCATATTCATCGGTGGCTAGTGGGAAGTGAAAGATAGAAATTGCTATGATTAGAGAAAACAGGTACTAGACTTTAGATGGAATAATTAGTGTTCACATAAAGTGAATTTTTTTGGGTGGAAGGCGGCTCAACATCATACCTACAATGATGACACTTACTTCTAGCGGAATCCATAATGTTGACACCATTTGCCCATTGTGCAAGGATGACCTTGAGGAAGTTGATAACCTACATCTTTCTTGGAGATTCCTGGGCTTTAGTCCCGACAGCCATTCATGCATGGCAGGGATGCAACTATTCAGGATTTAAGAATTTTTCTTAGTTACTTAATCTCCATTCATCCATAGCAAGTAGTAAAAGAAATGGTCAACTTTGGAATGCTACCATCAAAACAACTCTTTGAGTTCTTTGGTTGGTAAGAAATGATCTCATCTTCAATAATAATACCTCTTAACCTTATAGGGTTTATTTTGTCAATCAAGTCACTTTCTTATTTTTTGGAATTCAAAGAAGTCATGGAAGCATCTTCCTTTATTTGATGGGTGGCATTTAAATCCATCCTTTTCCCTATAAGTTTGTCAAGCTAGACTAGAACTAAAGTGGTTTACGAACTTGTTGTACATGTTATCTCCAGCTTACTAGTTTTAATAACATTCTCCTATTGTTTATCCAAAAAAATGAAAGAAGCGCAAATGCTCTCTAAACTCCTGCATAAACTAATCCTACTTCAAACCCATAAGTCCATCCAACCTAACCATTATTTTTATGATCCTAATCCATTCCAATTGACTATAGTCCAATCAATAACAATTTATAGCTTTTTCACCATAGTCTGATAGTCCCTCTTGCCCTCATTCATTTGTTGATTTATTTTGCCCTAGTCATTTCTAATTTTCTAGACTTGGAGGATTCCATTTTACTTCCTTAAAAGCTATTGCAATATTGTGAAGCATGAAGTCATCAGATTTGTGAAAAATTTGAGGCAATAGGCAAGCTAAGTAAAGAAGAGAATCATACCTGCTTGAATGATTACATGCAAAATTAGTTTGATTGGCTATATGTATAAGATTAACAAAAATTTGGCAGATAGGTCATGTAACAAGATTGGCTTCAAGCTTCACAAACACATAGTTTTGGACTAGATAAATTGATTGACAGACAAAGATCACACAGTTCTTTAAACGCCAAGCTAAGTTGACACAGAACTCAAGAAAGGTTGCTCCACTAGCAAGAAAAATATTCTTGATTGAATTTTGAATTATACAACAAAGCTAATAGCTTAAATAAGGAAAATCAAACCTTAAGTCTTATAAGACCAGAAACCTTATTGAACTAAGTTCTTAAGCTCTTGGAAAACCTTATTGGATTAGGTTACACTCTAAAGGGCTCTAACTTGAGTTTAAAGTGTGTCTCCTACAAAACATGTACTAGAAGGAGTTCTAAGACATAAATAAAATTAGAATACATATAAATAGGCTAGAACAAGCTTAGATAAGTAGCTAAATGTGGAATAATGTTGAATAGCTTATATGGGCTATTTAAGTGCTCCTCAGATGCACCTATTTGTGCTGTTGGGGTTCTTGGCCACGCTTAGTCTTTTCTCGTCAAGATTGCTCTTGAGCTTCTAATATGTGAATCTAGACATAAAAAAGGCTCAAAATGTTGCTGCTTCTAGGTGCTAGATGTATCATGATCCTCCAATAACTTTAAAAGCCCTACAATGTGGCCATGGAGTGCCTCCGTGAGCTCTCAAGCTCTCTTCGTTGTTATTTGTCCTGTTGTGATCTTCAGGGGATCCTTGAGAGTTACTGTATTCTCATCATCTCCCCTTCCCCAAAAGGATTAGTCCTCAAATAAGGGTGATCAAATTAGGATAAATCAGAAACATTGAAAGTGGTACTCACTTTATTTTCACATGGCAAGTCTAACTTGTATGCATTATCATTTATCCTCTCTAACACTTGGGATGGTCCATCACCCCATGGATGCAACTTGGTCTGTCTTTGAGCTGGGAATCTCTCATTTTGCATGTACACCCACACTCAATCGCCAGGCTCAACACACAATTCTCTTATGCCTTTTATTAGCGGATGTTGCATATTGCTGACTCTTCTTTTCAAACTATTGCTTAACTTTTTCATAAAGCTTCTTCACAGAATTTGCCATTTTCACCATCTAAGCTGGCATCCTTATTAGTAGGTAATGGCATCAAATCGATGGGAGCTAGTGGGTTAAAACAATATACTACTTCAAAGGTGAAAATCCAATAGCAAAGTGCACTGCATAATTATATGCAAACTCTACAAAAGGTTGATAGTCCTTCAAAGTTTTCAAATTCTTTTTAATAACAACTATGATCAAAGTAGCAAGAGCCTGATCTATTAGCTTTATTTGTGCATTTTTTGTGTAGGTGACAATTGGTAAAAAGTAATAGCTTAGTGCCCAACTTACCCCACAAAGTCTTTCAAAAGTGACTAAGGAACTTGGTGTCTCAGTCAAAACATAATGGCTCTTGGCATATCATGTAACTAAACCACCTTCCTCAAGAAAAGGTCAACCACATTTGTTGCATCATCTGTTTTGTGGCATGGAATAAAATTTGCCATCTTAAAAAATTTATCCACGACCATAAAGACCAAATCCTTTCCTCTCCCAATTCTTAAAAAACCTAGAATAAAGTCTATGAAAATACTAGTCTAAGGATGATAAGGTACCGGTAAGGGAGTATACAAACCTTGGAAGTTTTACTTGGATTTGGCCTTTTTACAAGCAATGCACTGAGAGCAAATTCTTTTAACAAAATGCTTTACATGACTCTAGAAGAAGTGTTCTTGCATAACATAAAGTGTCTTAGGAACTCAAAAGTGTCCCATTAACTTGTCACTATGTGCCTCCCTCACAAACAATTTCCTAAGTGATCTTTGTGGCACACATAACCTATCCGCCCTTAAAAGATAACCATCTTGCTGAAAATACTTCCTAAATGTAAATTTAGCACAATTTGCATAGATTTCACCATTAAGATCTTTGGCAAACAAATCTTTCAAAAGCTTAAATCTTAGCAACTTAGCATTCAAAGTGGTAAACAATGCATATCTCCTTGACAAAAGCTTTAGCAGTTATATTTTTTTTCTATTTAATCACATAAGGAAAAGACTTAATGAACTCAGCCTACATTGCATGTCTTTCACTCAACTTATCTTAGTCTTTCAAGTGCTTAAGTGATTAATGGTGAGTATGAATGATAAACTATTTTGGCCACAAGTAGTGTTGTCATGTTGCCAAGGCTATTTCCAATGCATAAAATTCCTTTTTATAGGTTAGGTGATTCAAGCTTGCACCATTGAGCTTTTTACTAAAGTATGCAATTGGGTGGCCTTCTTGTATTAAGATAACGCAAATGCCAATCTCTAAAGTATCACACTCAATATCAAACATCTTAACAAAGTCAGGCAAAGCAAGTAAAGGTGCATAACTTGGTTTTTTCTTTAATAGCTCAAATGACCTATTTTAAGCATCTCCTATTAGGAACCAACACTTTTCTTTTGAACATCCATAAGAGATGCTACAATAGTAAAAAAATCTTTAACAAACCTTCTATAAAAAAATTTTCTAAACCATGGAAAGATCACACCTCAGAAATTGAGTTAGGAACCAACCACTCTTCTATGACCCTCACCTTTTCTTAATCAACTTCAACACTATGACCTTATAAAAAATTAAAAAAAAAACATAAAATGGTTAGTGCAAAAAGAACACTACTTAAGTTTGGATACAACATTTGTTCCTTTAATATGTCCAATAACTGTTTTAGGTGTTCCACATGATCTCCTAGGCTCTTTCTACATACCAAAACATAATCAAATTAAACAACAACAAATCTTCCTATAAAATCACACAAAATGTGTTTATATGCCTCATAAAAGTACTGAGTGTGTTAGTTAAACCAAAGGCATTACAAACCACTTATATAGCCGAAATTAGTTTTGAAAGCTGTTTTCCATTCTTTCCCTTCCCCTATTCGAATTTGATGGTATTCACTCTTTATCAATCTTAGAAAAAATAGTAGAACCATGCAATTCATTAAGCATATCATCAAGTATAGAGATGAGATGTCTATACTTTATTGTGATATTATTGACAAGCCTACAATCTATATACATATGCCTTGGCCCACCCTCATTTGGGACTAGAAGAACAGCTACAGTACATGGACACATGCTCTTTCTTACATAGCCCTTTGCTGACAAATCTTCTACTTGTCATTGACTCTCCTTTGTTTTTTGGGGGGTTTGTCCTATAAGCAAGCTTATTTGGTATTGGGGCTTCTAGAATCAAGTCAATTTAATCCTCCATGCCTTGAATTAGAGGGACCCCAAGGCTATTTGGGAAACACATTTTCAAAGTCCTGCAACAAAGACACAACAACGCTTGGGAGAGTATTGGCTAGCTTATTCATAGCTAGAAAATAGTCTTTATCAAGTAAAAAACAACACTAGTCTTTGTGCTTGATGGGCTTACCTCATGTCACTCATTTTTGCCAAATGACACCCTTTTCTTTTCCTATCTTTTTGCTCTTTCTTTTCCCTTAGAACTCTCCACTCATTTCCTTTTTAACTCTTCCCACTTTACCATTCTTCTTGGTTATTCTCTCAGCTTTCCTCTCAGATTTTTTTTCAGGCCCTTAACTTTCTTCTCAAATTTTTTTCTCCCTTACATACATTATAATTTTCTTTGATCTTCAAGCAATTCCTGTGGTGAAAGTGGAAGCAGTGTAATCGGCCTATTTAGGTGAACAAAAAATTACAAATTCTAGAAACCATAACGTGTCACATTCTTACTAAATTGCCATAATCTTCCAAGTAGCATATGACATGTTGGCATGGGAACCACATCGCATAACACTTATCTTGATAGCTAATAGGGGTAATCCTGCAAGTGCATAGGGTCAATTGTAGCAAGTTTTAATCCTTAGAACAAACCAAGGTATTGATCTCTTGAAGAACAGATATTTAATTGTCTATGAAAAATAAATAAAATAATTTCAGATTTTAAGGGACTAAAATGAACTAAAATTAAACTAAGATTAAACTAAACCAATGACAAGAATAATGAACTGGGAGGAAAACAATTATGAGATAGCTAAGGCTTGAGTTTCACTTAGTTGAAGCTCTTCTAATAAATTATTTGGGCAGATTCTTAGTTTTCAGCAATTACTCATAGTATTACAACTTTCTCTTGAGCAATTGTAATGTGTTCGATTAATCTATGATTATCTCTTGATGTCTCGCATAATTAATCAAACCCATTAAGTTCAAGTTGCCAATTTAGCAAATCACAATAAATAGATATATCTCTATCCTAGTTATTGTAATTCTATTTCCCTAGTACACGGATTAAACTTCACCTCTTAGTACCTTATTCAAATCAATAAGATAAATTATCTATGGTGATTAAGCATAGACAATACTCGTTATTGCAAAGCAAGTAGACTAATTAAAATAATTCAACTAGGCTACTTCTTTAACCCTAGCATAAAAATTTAGCCTCCCTTACCAGATTCAAAAATCATCAATAATCCCAAAAAGTAACAACAAGCCCTGACCAAACAATATCCAAGATCAATTCAAAAATAAAGAATAGGAGAAAAAGAAACAAAAGGGCAATGTCTTTTCTCTCTTCTCCTTCCCTAGTGCAACTTTTGTTTTCGTTTATTGTACTTCCAATTTGCAATTTCATCCTATGCCTTCAATTTTCAATCACAACCTTCTGTTCCAATTCATCCTTCATTATCTGTTCACAATTCTCTTGTCCGATTTGTCTCCCCTCTACTACTTTTGTGCAGCTGCCTTCTTTTCTTTTTATATGTGTAGGGTTCTAATCCATAGCCCTTAAGATTCTAAAGAACTAAAATACCCTTGGCTTGAAAATGCATTACAATATTATAAAAGGGTATTTTCGTCAACTATGAGAGAGTTTCCTCCAATTCCAGGTGTATTTGTTGCTTTATGATTTCTTGCAATTCGGTCCTTTTACTTTATAAAAATCTGGTCAACTCATTTGACAAGCTTCCTAACCTAAATAAAATAAAAACTAAAAAAAGTAAGGGTAATAAATCAATTAATTAACATAAAATTAATCTAAAATAGTTATAAAAATGAACATATTAATTAATCTGATCAATAACAATTGATTCTAAAAGCAACAAGTACCTGCCTTGGACTTTCACCTCACCTTCATCAGTTAGCCATTCTAACTTGTAAGGTTAGGGATGTTTATGTGTGGACAATTACAACTTCTCCACCAAGGTAGTGCTGGCCACATTTGTGCAACTTCCATCATCCATAATGAGGCTACAAAATTTATCCCAATTCAGCACCTTGTGTGAAAGATGCACTGTCTTTGGTCAAGCTCTTCATTTGCTTGCAAATTAAGGGCTCTTCTTATAACTAGCAAATTTCCTACTTCTACTGGCTCTTCTCCAAAAGAGATGCCCTTCAATAAGGGTATGTTTACAAGGTCATCATTATTAGGCCCCTCTTCATCCTTGCATACAAGCTCTCTACGCTCATCAATGTATAGCACCGTTGGGTTGGCACAATCCTGGGCATAATGTCTTTTTCCCCTGCATTTTATAACACACCATGTCACAAGCTGTTTTGGTACTTTTAGGTTTAGGGGAACCTTTTCTCCATGGAAGTGTCGTAGGTCCTTTACTTGGGCCTATCTATACCCTTGGCTTGGGTAGCTCCTTCCTAGCTTCCCTGGCTAAGCTTCCTCCCTAACTAAAAGGTCCACTTTGTGTAACCCAAGCTACCATTTTTCTTTGAATAATCCTATCAGTTTTGTCTTTTGGGTGCAAAGGTCATCCATGTCCACAAAATGCACCATCTCTACCCTATTAGCTATCTCAAGTTTAAAGGCATTCAAGAACCTTGCCATGGTAGCTTCCTCATCCTTTATGATATTTGCTTAAATCATGGTCATCTCTAACTCTTTATGGTAGTCCTACACAGATTCGGTACCTTGCAATAATCTTTATAGCTTTTGGTGTTGATCTTTATAATAATAGTTTGGAACAAATCTTTTCCTCATATAGGCATTAACCTCCCTTCAAGTCTGAATTAGTACCTCTCCATTCCTATGCCTTATGATTATAACCTAATTCCATGATACAAGAGCATAATTAGTGAACTCAACTTTGTCTATATTTACCTTCTTTTATTTTGAATAATGATGGAAATCAAAGGCCACCTTAATTTTTTGTTCTCATTCTTAATATGCATCTAGGTCACTTTTGCCTTGGAAGGTAAGATGTTAAGCTTATTGAAGCTGAAGTTATAATCAAGCTTAGGTGTTCCTCTCCTTGGTAACATGGATGGCCACTGACTAGTGCTCCAAATGTTATCTCCTCCATCTAACTCCTTTGCCTCCTTAGGTGCCTTGTCAACCATATAGATGTCATTGTTCCTCCTTTATGCTTGAGCTGAAGATCCCTCTCAGTTGGATATTGGGGTACTAAGCTTAGCTAGCTTTTTTTTTATTGGCCTCTAATATGGCAAAGACCTCCTCAAACATAGAATAAATGGCCTCAAAATCTAACTTATTTTTATACTTCCTCCCTGAGCTTCCAGTCATGATCCTTTAAATCCAAAGATCCTCACAAGCAGTTACTCAATTTGTTAGTTGAAAAACCCAAAAAAAATTTTCTTAGTAAAACATGTTTTCTAAGTTATAGGCAAACTAGGCTCAAAGCATACAAGAAAATGTCAAAATTCTTGGACATATAATTTTGAGGTTAAATAATTGAAATCAGGAAGTTCCAGTAATGAATGATTGCAAGAACTCAAGAAATAAGGTGGTGTGGCTCAAAAGGTTGCAATTGGTGGGGAAAATCATGGAAAATAAAAGATTTTGATAAAACTTGTTTTAAGGTTGTCAAGGATTTTAGGATTAAATGTGTATCTCATTAGAAATCACAATTTTAAGCTTCTAAGATCATTTTCTTATTGCACAAGAATGAAACAAAATTAGGTTTTTGGTAGCAAAGACCTTTTGAATTAAAATTTGTATTGAATGAGATGGGTGTTTTGAAAATTTTGAAAAACACAAACTGAATCAATATTTTTTTTTTATTTTGGATGTTGAACACATGGAATCAATGCAAGAAACACAGGATCATGGTTTTGGATGAAATTAGATAGATTAATTGACAAACATACACTTTTGTACTAGATAGATTGATTGACAAACAAATATCACACAATTCTTGGGATGTTAAGCTAGGTTCGCATAGAACTCGAGAGAAATTGCTCCACTAGGAAGAAAAATATTGTTGATTGAATTTTGAATGATATAAGAAGTCTGACAGCTTAAATAAGGACAATCAGACCTTGAGTCTCATAAAACCCTAAACCTTATTAAAGTAGAAATCCTTGGGCTCTTGGTAAACCCAATTATACTAGGTTACACATTAAAGTGCTCTAATCCAATTCTAAAGTGTGTCTCTTACAAAACATGTGGTAAAATGAGTTCTAAGGCATAAATAAAATTGGAATACACATAAATAGTCTAAAACAAAATTAGATAAGTAGCCAAATGTAGAATAATGATGAATAGCTCATACGGCCTTATTAAGTGCTCCTTAGATGCACCCTCAAGTGCCATTGGGGTTCTTAGCCGTGCTTAGTCCTTTCTGTTCAAGATTGCTCTTAAGCTTCTAATATGTGAACCTAAACATTAAAAGGCTCAAAATGTAGCGTGTTCCAAGTGCTAAATGTGTCATGATACTCTAACAGCTTGAGAAGCCCGTCAATGTGCCTGCAGCGTGTCGCCTTAAGCTTTTGGCCTCTCTTCCCCATTATTGGTCCCGTAGTGATCTTCGTGGGATCCTTGAGGGTTGCTAGATTCTCATCAATATGCTTATCAGTAACATAGAAATGTATACACGGTATACAAATACGAGATGGAATATTGGTCTCAAATGAAGCAATTAGTTATGCAAAGAGATTAAAACAAAAAGTATTGGCTCTTTTCCATATTGATTTTGAGAAAATATTTGATAATATAAGTTGGGATTTCTTAATGATGACAATGAAGCATAAGAAATTTGGCAACAAGTGCATTTGTTTGGTAAAGGAATGCTCGAAAACCACTCCAGTCTCTGTTCTATTGAATAGAAGTCAAACTGGAGAGTTTAAAATGAAGATGGGAATTAGGCAAGGAGATCTTTTTGTTTTCTTTTATTTTGTTAATTATGGCAGAAACATTGCATTGTTTAATTGATGAAGTAGTTGATTTGGGGGAAAATAAAGCCATGAAAATTGTAGACATTAATTTGGTTTTATTCCTTTCACAGTTTGCTAATGACACACTTTTATTACACAAATGGGATGAGCATAATATCCATCATTTTAGAAGAATCTTGAATTTCTTTCATTTACTTTTTGGTTTAAAAATATCCATTTCAATACCTTGGCAGGCCAGTCACAACATCGATGAGAATATTAGGACCATGGTTAGGAATGATTGATAAATTCAAATCAAGACTGGTGACATGGAAGGAAAAATTTTTGTTAGTTGGAGCTCGAATTGTTCTCTGAAAGTCATATCTTTCAAGCTTACCTCTCTATCTCTTTTCCATGTTCTGGCCTTCTTCAGGTATTTTTCAGACTCTTGAATCTCTCAAAATTAATTTTCTATAAGGAACATTTTTGGGAGGGTAGGAAGATTAGTTGGGTGGCATAGGAAAAAAGTAATACAAGACAAATCAAAATGAGGGTTGGGTGTAGAAAGCCTTGAAATAAAAAATTTGGCACTCTTAGCAAAGTGATATGGAGATTTAGAAAAGAAAATGACTTTCTTTGGAAAAAAGTAATAACATCAATTAATGGGTGTAAAGGAGGGCTTAAAGGTTGAAGTTCTAATTCTGTTTGGGGAAGAATTTAGAACAAGAGATATATTGCTTAAAAAAGTGGTTCAACTTAGAAGATTTCTTTTCATGGAAGTTAGAATCTTATATAGATAGCATATGAGAGAAATTAGAGCAAAGTTATTTAAGCTTTTCTAGTGGGTAAATTGCATGCGTTACCCCCAACCTTTAATTATTGTTTCACTTCTAACCCTGACTTTCACTTTGCACGTTGCGTGTCCCTAACCCCATTAAAACGTTTCACTTCAACTCGTTAAAATTGACGGGAAATGCCACGGACTGCTTAGCTAGCACCAGATTATCCACGCAGGCCCAAAAAATTGAATTGTTAAAATAAAAAAAACACCTCCCTGCCATCTCAGCTCTCTCTCAGTTCCAACCCATCCCTTTCGCCTCCGGCGTCTCTCCACCTCCCACGCCCCGCCACCATGTCTCCCCCTCTTTCTCACCCTTCCTCTTGGCTCCCTCTCGGCCCTCTCATCTTCTCTCCCTGCCACCCTTTCGCCTCCCCTCCTTGCGTCATTACCTTCCCTCCTTCTTTGCCACTCTCACCACAATCGCGATCGGCCACACTTTCGACCGTCACTCACCCAAACCCACCATCGATTTGCCACAGAGATCATGACAGGCTCACCCGATTGGTGGAAAGATGGCAACAGCCACTCCTAATTCCCGTATCCCCTCCCTTATCATCGCGATCTCTGTTGCATCCTGTCCCTCATCATTGCCATTTCTGTCGCGATTCTCGCCGCGATCTCCTTCGCAATCTCCGTCGCGATTCTCATCATGATCTCTGTTCGCGATTCTTGTCGCAATCTCTGTCGCAATTCTTTTCGCAGCCAATCCAGGAGGCACTCCGACTCACAAGATCAAACGATCTCCATCGAACGAGAGGGAGGTCAGGAGAAAAGGCGGTAGGGAGGGGAGGCAAGACGGCCAAGAGGAAGGGCAAGAGAAAAGGGTAGAGACGGCGGCGAGGCATGGGAGAGAAAGTGAGAGGGCCAAGAGGGAGCCGAGAGGAAGGATGAGAGAAAGGGGGAGACACGGTGGTGGGGCGTGGGAGGTGGAAAGACACCGGAGGCGAAAGGGATGGGCTGGGATTGGGAGAGAGCTGAGATGGCAGGGAGGTTTTTTTTTATTTTAACAATTCAATTTTTTGGGCTTACGTAGACAATCTGGTGCCAGCTAAGCTGTCCATGGCATTTCCCGTCAATTTTAACGAGTTCCGCCCGCTCAGGGGTTAAAGTGAAACATTTTAATGGGGTTAGGGACACGCAATGTGCAAAGTGAAGGTTAGGGTTAGAAGTGAAACAATAATTAAAGGTTGAGGGTAGCTGGTGGCTTGCGGCGACTTCATCATTTGTCATTGTACGGGTAGGGAAAACTTCTGATGGAGGAGAGCACTTTTGGAGGAGATTCCCCAGTGGAATGTACCTGAAATACTCCAGAAAACACAGGTCAGGAGGTCCCCGGTGTCTATTCCCGGGGAGGAGTCTCCGACGACCAAGTCAGTATTTTCAGATAACTGGATTATGTGCTCTTTTGTGTATTCAAAGAGAACTTTTCTCCTTCCTTACCCCGCTAGGATGCTTCCTGGGTGTTTTATAAAGGAGGCGTACAGAAGCCATTTTCCTCTTGTGGTCGTTCCAGATCACGACACGTGTCCGGTGGGATGCGATCCCTGCTTTTTCGGGAACGAAGGGACGTTTATCTCAGCAAAAGTCGCCTGGTTGACAGCCTAGGCATTCCGGGAGTGTCGTATCGAGACATCACTCTAATGGCGTGCTCCAGTGATAGTGTGTCAGAATGTACTTGGGGGACGACTTTTATGGGGAGGTGTCAGAGGCTCCTTAAATGCTTTGTACGTACTTTCCGAGGTTACTTTAACGTGTCGGGGAATGTATTCCCTGAGGATGGGTCCTCCGAGGGATACTTCTGTTTCCGAAGAGGGTCTGACCGTTCTACCGAGGTTGGTCCTACCATTTCCAAAGGAAGCGAATTCCCTACATTAGGCCAGGGGGATCGTTCATCCTTTCGACCTCGGCTGGCTGTTTCCCTCTAGCGAAGTCGGTACTCCGTCAGGTCTGGGAGCTCGGCCAGTGGTGGGCACCTCGGCTATCACATGCCCCCTCCTGGAGAGCTGGAGTGGGGGCTTCGGCTATGTTTTCGAGGAGGTCCCTTTGCCGACCTGGCGGCTGAAACTTTTCTTGGAAAGTTGCCTTGCTTCAGAAGGCGTCTCCTCGGAGCCGAGGTACCCTCCTCTAGTTTTCTTGATGTCCTTGGAATGCATGTTACTTTTTTTCTTTTTTGCTTTTTCTGCCACGAGTCTGTGAATCGTCGTGTCCTTTGGCCATGCGTGTCAGTCATGGGTAACCGTGCCTGGGTTTTCGTGATGTTAGAGGGACGTGCCCTGGTTCTTCGCACTGTGTGACGCGTGGACACTGTTGGATGGCGAAACAACTATGCTGGTTACGTCAACCGCACCTCTTCGCCTTCAAGGAGTAATAATGAGGCGGTTACATCTTCAAAGGATGATTATGACAACTTTTCACTTATCCTTCTTCGGTCTATATAAGCACCTTCCGTCCCATTTTGTCTCACTTTTTTGTTTTAGCTCTCGTCTGTTCTAGAGCCTTTTCTTGCCCTTTTTCTTGTTCCGACGGTGGTTCTTACGGCAGAGTGACCTCCAGCGATTCCTTGCAACGGTGTTTCGCAACCCAGGTTTTAGCAAAGTCTTTGGTGGGTGTTCCCTTTTTGTGGTTTGTCGTTGTTCCTCTATTTCTCCCAAAGTCATCTCTCTTATTCTTATTTTTTGAAAAATGTCAAATCCGACTCCATTAAGTCCGACTCCATTGATGACTGTGCGCCTCTTTCTGCAAACCTTGCTTCCCTTGAGGCTTATCCTTGTTCCACTACTTTGGAAAAGATGAAAAAGTGGGTGGCCAAGTACTACCTCCCTTCTTATATCACACCAAGGTTACCTCTCCCGGGATCTTACGGTTACGCAGCTTCTTCGGGGGAGGTTACCGTTTACCGAGCTCAGCTGAAAGCCGGTCTTCGGTATCCACCTCACTTTAATGCTTTCCTCTGCATGTGCGGGGTGTTCAGCATAAGCCCCCACTTCCTCTTCTTCATGCAATACTACAAACTCCACCCGGTCCCGAAGGGTGGTTTTTACAACCTCCTTCCCCGAGGGTCCGGGAGTAAGAAGTTTATGTTTACCTTTGACAATAAGGATAGTTGGCAAAGGTGGCAGAAGAAGTTTTTCTTTTTCCGGGTCCCCGAGTCTTGGAGACATGTGCCTATTAGATGGGCTTCGTGGACTTTGAAGGTCGACATCGTCGATCCCCGGAGGCTCCTTACTCCAGTATTACTTGCCGATTTTGATAACTTCGACAAACGCATTCGGTCAGTAGCGGACTGGGATTCCGGAGCTCCGTCACGTTCACCCTACCCTTTTCCCATTAAGTGGGATCTTATGTCAGAGGAAGTTCTTCGGGAACTGGGAGTGATAACTGCCCACAAGGGTGACCCTGGCATGCCCGTGCCTGTTCTTCCGGGGAAGAAAGCCTGGATAGTCATGCTCCTTCGGCGTGAAATTTCTTATCAGTTTTTTTCCGAGAGTAAGCCACCTTCCAGGGTTTGTTATCTGCTTTCCTTTTGGACTTACACTGATATTTTACCTTTTTGCAGAGATGGGCGATCAGTCTACCGAGTTTTATAAATCACTCTTCGACAGGCAGGCTAAGCAGGGAGAGCAAATACGCAGGAAGACTTCTGGTAAGAGGAAGAAGTTGACTGCCGGCCCTTCTAAGTCCAAGAAGGCCAAGGCTACCACTCCTCCTCCCGAGAACGTAGTTGAGGTGGAAGATCAGTCCTCTGCTCAACTTTCGACCGCCGAAAACCCTTCTTCGGACCCTGACATCCTCGGGGGGACACTGAGTCCTGCCCCTGCTACCGAGATCCCAGCAGAGCGAACGTCTGCCCAAGAGTTTGAAGAGGACAGAAGGAGGAAGGGAAAAAATGTCACTGAGGATGTTCGGGAGGTCGGTTCTAAGGAGTGCGTCCCCGATGTCTTGATGGAACTTCAGCGTGACCTTGTAGAGAACGCCCCTACTGCTTCCTGGGTGGAAGCTCATGCCCGTCAGAGGGCTCTTCAGGACCGACGGATTCCGCGGGACAAGGTGCCACAGGAGCCCTTCTGGACGTTCACAGAGGACATGGATTTGTTCTCTGAGGATAGCCAGCTGATGGCTCCGCAAATGGCGGCGGGGGTGCTGACTAATGCCACTTTTCAATCCCTTACCACCGAATGTCCCAGCGAAGAGATCCTCGCGGCGAGGATGACCGAGCACACTGCTCAAGTGATCCTTTCTTTTCTTGTATCTTAGAAAATTGTTCATCTAAGCCATCACTGCCTTCCGATACTTATTTGGTGCCTCTGTTTTCCATAGCTTTTGGCATATAGCGGGTACTTCCTCGCCTGGTCAGCAAAACAAACGGAGACCCGCTCTTGGTCATAAGATTCCCTACGGAAGACAAAGGAGTCTCTTGCCCAATATGCCCTAAAATATGGCGAGTTAAACAAAATCGCGAAGGAGGATCTTGGGAGTCTTCGGGCCGAGGTTGTGTCCAGCAGGCAGGAGCTTCTTACCGACTTCTCAGCCAAGGTTGGAGACCTCGGCTCAAAGTGCGTGTCTCTTTCTTTAGAGAATGAGGCCCTTTGGAAGAAGACCGCTCAAGACGGCGAGGATCTTGCGAAGGCACTCGCTTTGAATGCGGATCTCCAGGCTGAGATTGTGTCACTGAATAAGAAGAAGTCGAAAGGCAGGAAGAAGAGGAAGCTGGAGGAGAAGATTGTCACGCTAAAAGCTGAGCTGGCGACTCTTGGTGACGAGAAGGACCATAGCGAGCAAATGTCGAAGACGTCTTACCAAGATGGTTTTTGCTTGGCTCGTCACCAGGTCCTCGTTCGACACCCTGGGATTGACCTTTCTTACTTGTCTGCTTTGGATTTTCCCAAAGAGCCCAGATCTTCATGGTCCAAAGTTGAGTTCCTCAATCTTCCTCCGGCTCGGCCTGCGTCTTTGACTGAGCCCTCTGGAGATGATAACGTTGGCGAAACGTCGAATACCCCTGCTCAGTCATAGGCTTTCTTCTTCCTTCTTTGTATTTTTTGCTTTAGGATTTTTTAATGAAGAATTTTTTCCTCCATTCTCCGTTCCTTCTCCCGAATATGCCTTATCAGAAGCTGGTACCATTTTAGGTGTGCACTTTTGGCGAACACCTGCACCTTATCTTTCGGAAGGAACTTTTTTGAACTTCTTTCGTGTTCGGACGAGTTTTTAAGCTTAGTAAGGAATTTTGTAAGGCAGAATCATCAAGGCGCACTCTTTCGATAACGAGGGCAAATTCGTCATGTATTTTACTGACGACTTCGGGGAGGAGTATCTTACCGGCTTTCTTCGAAAAAATGTCTAAGTATAAAATTTTTTCAGAGAGTCTGAATGCCAAGTATTCTTCAACTCCACTCCCTCAATATTACCCAATTTAAAGACCCCTGGGCAGACTTCGTCGAGAACCAAATAGGGTCCACTCCAATTTTCCCGAAGTACCCCTTCTGATGGCCTTCGCTGTTCGAACTCGGCCTTTCGGAGAACGAGGTCTCCCTTTTTGATCTCCTTTTTTCTTACATGTAAATTGGCGGTGCGTGCTATCCGTTGCTAGAAGGTCTTTCTCCTTAACTCGGCCATTTCGCGGTGTTCTTCGAGGAGGTCCAGTTTTGCTCTCAGTCCAAGATCATTTCCTCCTTCATCGAACACCTATACTCTTACTGAGGGCTGCATGACTTCAATGGGAATAATGGCCTCGGTCCCGTATACGAGCGAGAAAGGAGTCTCTCCTGTGGCTCTTCGGGGAGTCGTTCGGTAGCTCCATAGCACACTTGGAAGCTCTCCTGGCCATTTCCCTTTTGCCTCTTTTAGCCTTTCTTCAGGCCATCTTTTATTGTTCTGTTAGATACCTCGACCTGCCCATTGCTCTGAGGGTGAGCCATTGGGGCAAAATGTATCTTGACGCCAAGGTCCTCCATGAATTCCTGGAACCCCTTATCCGTGAATTGAGTCCCGTTATCAGCCACTATTACCCTCGGAATGCCAAATCGGCATATAATGTTCTTCCATACGAATCTTTGAGCGTCCTTCGCTGAAATGGTTGCTAGCGGTTCTGCCTCTATCCACTTCGTGAAATAGTCCACTGCGACGATGCAAAATTTTACTTCACCGGGGGCGTTTGGGAGAGGTCCGATGAGATCAATGCCCCATACGGTGAAAGGGCAGGGATAGTCCGTTGCATTTATTCTTTCCGAGGGTAGCTTTTGGATATTGGCGTGCGTTTGGCAGTTGTCGCATCTTCGGACGAATTGCCTTGCATCCTTCCTTAGGGTAGGCCAAAACCTTGGCGGAGTATTACTCCTCCGAGGGCGTCTGTTCCTATATGGGAGCCACACACTCCTTCATGTACTTCTTCAAGTATTACTTTGGCGTCATCCTCGCCTATACATCTTTGCAGGGGACTTGCGTACCCTTGTCTGTACAGCTCTTCCCCAATGAGGAAGTACCTCCCTGCACGCTTTCGGACCTTTGCTGCTTCTTTAGGATCCTCAGGAAGCTCTGAAGTTGCCAAATATCTCTTGAGGGAGCTTTGCCATCCCTCCCCCGAGGTTTTTATGCACATTAACTCTGTGCTGGGGTGTTTTAGCACTTCGGTGGGTTCCTTAGCCTTGGCCAAGGCATCCGCTTGGGTATTATCCCTTCGGGGCACGTTCTTTATGTGCGCCGAGTCAAAATCCTCAATGAGTTTCTGAACGAGGTCGTGATACTTAGCCAAAATTAGGTCCTTTGCCGCATATTCTCCCTTTGTCTGTCGGACTATTAACTATGAATCACTGTGGGCCACAAGGTTCTTCACACCTATTTTTCTGGCCATTTTCTGTCCGGCTATGAGGGCTTCATATTCAGCAATGTTATTGGTAACATTAAAACCGAATTTGACTGCTTTAGAAGCTTCCATGCCTTCGGGACCCTGAAGGACTATTCCAGCTCCTTGATGCTCTGCGCCTGATGCTCCATCGACGAAGAGTTTCCATTCTGGATCAGTCTCTGTTTTACCTCCCGCGAGTGCTTTGGTCTTTTCAATCTCGGGGATCTCGGCAATGAAGTTTGCAAGTGCCTGAGCCTTTATTGCCCTTCTAGACTCGTAAGTAATGTCGTATTTACCGAGCTCGATGCACCATTTTGAGAGTCTTCCCGAATGCTCCACTTTTTTCATCACATCTCGCAGTGGCAAATTACTTCGTACGGTGATGGTGTGTCCTTGGAAGTAGGGTCGCAATCTCCTACCCACCAGTACTAACGCGTAGATAGCTTTTTGGAGCAACGGATACCTCGTCTCAGCGCCATGTAGGGACTTGCTTACATAATACACTGGCCATTGTTTCCCACCCTCTTCTTTCACTAAGATGGAACTTACCGTCTTTTCAGTGACTGCGAGGTAAAGGAAGAGAGGTTCCCCCTCCCGGGGTTGCCGAAGTGTTGGGAGGCGAGTTAGATAACTTTTGAGCTCTCCCCAGGCTTCCTGGCATTCTGTATTCCATGGATGTTCCTGGATTCCGGAGGTACCACCTTCCTTGGAGACTTTGGTGAGTACTTTGAAAAACGGGCAACATCGGTCACCATACCTGGAGATGAATCTACTTAGGGAGGTGATCTTCCCGGTAAGCCTCTGTACGTCTTTGATAGACATAGGTGTCCGGAAATTCAGCAGGGCTTTCACTTTATCAGGGTTAGCGTTTATTCCCCTTTCTGACACCATAAACCTGAGGAATTTTCCTGCGTTTACCCCGAACACACATTTTTCGGGATTAAGGCGAATGTCAAACTCTCGGAGTCGTTGGAAGGTTTCGGTTAAGTCGGTGATATGATTACTGGGCACTTTGCTCTTGAGTATCATATCGTCGACGTATACTTCCATGTTCCTACCGATTTGTGCGTCGAATACCTCGTTCATCAGTCTTTAGTAGGTGGCTCCTGCGTTTTTGAGCCCGAAGGGCATTCTGACATAGCAGTAAGTACCTATCTCTGTGATGAATGCCATTTTTTCCTCATCCTCGGGGTTCATTCGGATCTGATGATATCCGCTAAAGGCGTCAAGGAAGCTAAGCAGTCCATACTCGGCAGTTGCGTCTACCAGCTGATCTATGGCCGGTAATGGGTAGGAGTCTTTTGGACAGACATCGTTTAAGTTTCGGAAGTCGATGCACATTTGGAGCTTTTCACTACCCTCTTTTGTCGCTATAACAACATTGCTGAGCCATTCGGGGTATTTTACTTCCCTTATTACCTCGGCCTCAATGAGGCGACTAACTTCGGCCTTGACGAAGGACTTTTTGTGAGCTGATAGATTCCGTTTTTTCTGTCGAACTGGTCTGACATGTGGTTGCACTCTAAGATTGTGCTGGATTATGCTGGGGTCAACCCCAGGCATATCCTTCGGCGAATAAGCAAATAGATCTTTGTTCATGCACAAGAAGGATACAAGCCTCTTTTTGTCCCCTTCGGCCAGTTTCTTCCCAATTCGGGTGTTCCGGCCGGGGATCAATTCTATATCTTCTGTTTCTATTTTTTCGAGGCTTTCTGTTTCTTCTGCCATTGCCTTTTCATCCATCAAGACCTTTTTTCCTTCTGCCAAAGTCTGTACCTGGATCTTGGTCGGGCTTTGCCTGGCCCTTGTGAAGACTTTCCTAACCTCGGCCTGATCTATGAAGATTTCAGCATCTCCGTCTTCGGTGGCGGAGGTGACCGTCAGGTACCTTACGTCTGGCCGAATGTGAAAATTGCCTTGAGTCGGTCTTCCCAGAATGGCGTTATATGCTGACGGCACATCAATGACTATAAATCTTGTCCTGCTGGAGGCGATTAACTCTTCTTTGCTCTTGGGTGAGACCCCTTTCAGCATCACAGGCAGGTCGATGTACCCAAGGACTGGAAGTTCAGATGGTCCGACGCCGAAGGTGGGGGAACTGACTGGGGTAAGATCACTTTTTGAGATGTCTAATTTACCCAGCAGATGAGAAAAAATGACGTCGGTGTTCGAGCCGTTGTCGAGGAGCACTCTCTTAACGTCCCAGTTCCCTATCCTTGCCATCACAAGGAGGGGGTCGTCGTGAGGGAACTTTATTACAGACCCATCCCTACGGGTGAGCCTTCGCGGGGAGCTCCCGTACTCCATGATGGAGACTTCTCTCATCTTTCTTTTTCTCTCGGCCGAGGGTATCCCAGTAGTGATGGTTTGGATAATCCTTACCGAGGGTGGTAGACTTTTCCGGGGACTTCGGTCCCGCCGTCTATCTGAGTCATATTCTTCATCGTCTGCTATCCTCTGCTCTTCCTTTCTCCCTTTTGGAGAGGGCATCCGCAGATATCGCCGAAGTTGACCCTGTTTGATCAGGGACTCGATGTACTTCTTCAACTGGTAACAGGCTTCAGTGTCATGGCCATGATCCTAGTGAAATTGACAGAATTTTTTCATATTCCTTTTATTCTCCAGGGTCATGGCCTTTGGCCTTGGGACTGTGGCCCCTTGCCTTTCTAGCGCCATTAGAATGCTAGCTCTTGTGGTGTTTAAGGGAGTGAATGCTGCGGGCCTCTTTCCTCTTTGCCTGCGGGGCCGCTCTCCCTCGTTCTGCTGGCGCGGCTGATGGCCAGGCCCTTCGGTGCAAGGGTGTTCGCCGTTAGGTCCTCCCATTCTGAGTTCTTTGACCGTCATGTGTTGCTCGGCTCTTCTGTAAAATTCCCCAATAGTTTCTGGAGGGTCTTTGGAGAACTCGTAGAATAACTGGGAGTCCTTATGCAGTCCTCTGACCATTGCCAGGATGTGAATTTCTGGCCGAAAATCTGGTACGCTCAGTGCTTCTCGATTGAATCTTTCAACATAGTCGCGGATGGTCTCCCCTCCTTTCTGAGCTATGTCAAACATTTGCACTAGCATTTTGGCAGTTGCCCTACTACCAATAAACTGTTGGGTGAAAGCAGTAGATAGTTCTTGGAAGCTCAACAAACTTCCCTGGGGAAAAGAGCCACACCACGCTGTTGCTGGTCCTGAGAGCGTCACCTCAAAGCATTTACAAAGCGTGGCATCGTCCGCGCCATGGAGCACCATAGCATCACCTCAAAGCATTTACAGAGCATGGCATCGTCCGCGCCATGGAGCACCATACTTCGTTTACATTTCTCACTGAGTGCAAAGTTTCATTGTGCGCTTTTGAAGCATGCTGCTAAGGTATATACATTTCATATTTATAAAGAGTTTGATGATGAGCTTAACACTGGTTCTTTTGCTTATTACAAGTTGTTATGGGAGGTGGATGGTGTTTCTGAATATAAAGTGGCAAATCAAGATTTTGAAGGACGTTACTACATGGTGTCTTTTAAAAATAGTGATTCCATCCAGGTAAATTATTCATGCAAGCATTTTCAAGAGATGAGATGGTTGTCTTGTTTGCGTATCCTTAGAATTTTTAATATGAGAAATGTTACTGCTTATATGTTTCCAGGCGAGGAACCCTGAAATCACTGGGCATAGGCACCTCTACTACCTCACGTACGAAAGGCGACTCTTCTCCGGTGTAGGAGTTGGACAACCGGGACCAGACTGGTTTTCGGGAGATCTGTTTGTCGACCTTTTCCAGCCTTCCCAAGATCCTTTCCATAAGGGCGGCAGTGCTGGCTCCTTCCTACCGTCGTGTGTTTGCTGGTAGCGGCAAATTTCTTCTTCGCCTTGGGGAACGACTCCGGCGAGGGGGAGAGGGGGACCTCTGGTAAGGGATGCGCTCCGTTGACAGGAGGCCCTGCTCTTTTTTGGGGCTCCCCATCTGGCGGGCCGCGCTTCAACGGGTTCACCATCTGTTGAATATGTGTCAAGGGAGTCTCCACTCCCTGAACTCCGGTGAGTAGATCGCGAGCTCCTTTCCCGACGAATGGTCGGGGGTGATGCTCTTTGAGTACGTGGAGGTTGGGGCAACCTCTGGTCAAGCTGCTGGGTGATTTTGGCAACGATAGAACGCTGGAAATCCCGTAGGAAGCTCATCGTTACCGTTATGAGACGATCGTCCTCCATCATAGAAGTTTCTGCCACAGGCAGAGTGGTCGCCTGTTGAGTCTCAGGTGCGAGGGGGGATCTTGAAATCCCTTTGTCCTTCGAGCGCCGAGTCTCCACGACGGCGACATGGGATAGAGTTCCCACAGACGGCGCCAATTGGTGGCCTGTGGCAGCTTCATCATGTGTCATTGTACGGGTAGGGAAAACTTCTGATGGATGAGAGCACTTTTGGAGGAGATTCCCCAATGGAATGTACCTGAAATACTCCAGAAAACACAGGTCAGGAGGTCCCCGGTGTGTATTCCCGGGGAGGAGTCTCCGACGCCCAAGTCAGTATTTTCAGATAACTGGATTATGTGCTCTTTTGTGTATTCAAAGAGAACTTTTCTCCTTCCTTACCCCGCTAGGATGCTTTCTGAGTGTTTTATAAAGGAGGCGTACAGAAGCCATTTTCCTCTTGTGGTCGTTCCAGATCACGACACGTGTCCGGTGGGATGCAATCCCTGCTTTTCCGGGAACGAAGGGACGTTTATCTCAACAAAAGTCGCCTGGTTGACAGCCTAGGCATTCCGGGAGTGTTGTATCGAGGCGTCCCTCTGATGGCGTGCTCCAGTGATAGTGTGTCAGAATGTACTTGGGGGACGACTTTTATGGGGAGGTGTCAGAGGCTCCTTAAATGCTTTGTACGTACTTTCTGAGGTTACTCTAACATGTCGGGGAATGTATTCCCCGAGGATGGGTCCTCCGAGGGATACTTCTGTTTCCGAAGAGGGTCTGACCACTCTACCAAGGTTGGTCCTACCATTTCCTAAGGAAGCGAATTCCCTACATTATGCCAGGGGGATCGTTCATCCTTCCGACCTTGCTTGGCTGTTTCCCTCTGGCGAAGTCGGTACTTCGTCAGGTCTGGGAGCTCGGCCAGTGATGGGCACCTCGGCTATCAGTAGCGCATGCAATTTACCCCTTTTCTAGTATACCTTCTTGGGAATGGAGGTTATAAAAAGTTATTATAGGCTGATGGAAATCTCCTTGAATGTTGAAGCTCTGTGCAAGAACTCACAACATCAAACTTAATAACTGACCAAATCTTTTTAGAACCTTGACACTTAAACCGTTAGGGCTAAGTGCCTTCTTATCCCCACAACTCATAACAACAAGTGTGATTTATAACTCAGAGAATGAAACATCTAGAGATTAAGCCTCAAATATAGAAAGATGTTTAAAAGTGCCATTCAAAGGAAGGAAAATAGGATGGACAACACTGGATAAGTGATTTCTAAAAAAGGATTCTATAGCTGCTTTTGACTTAGAAGATTAGCAAATACCACTTCATCAACCATGTTGGAAAAAAATCCGTTGGCTCTAATTTTACTTTTTGATTGTGCATGACAAAATTTCAAGTTGTAGTCCCCAAGTTTAAGTCGTCGAAAGCTCAATTTTCTGAAGTGCATTTACCATTTCCTTTGTTCTTACTTGGCAAATTTCTAATTTTAGCAACACCCTTTTCTTCCTAAAACCACTCATCATTTAGGAGTTGCTCTAGAAGTTAATTTACCTAAAACAAATGAGCCCCCTTTTCTTTGATACAATAAAGCTAGTGATCAACTGCATTGCCAAACTGAGATTGAAAACACTTTGAACATGATTGATTCTCTCCAACAAAAAGAATGTGGCGAAATAGGGCCCTTGTGCCTTGATTTGCTAATATTGGCAGTCTCTTTGGGAACTATGATCCTAATTAGGCTACAATTAGCTAGTTATTACTTGTGAAGTATTTTAAATTGTTACGTGCAAATAGTTATTTAGCCTACATTGCATAGAAAATATGGATGCATTGTTCTGGCTATGCAATAACAATTAAATAAAAACAACATTGAAAATAGTGCCATGACAATTAATAAAAACAGAATTCAAAATGAGCCAAGAAATAAAACTTTAGTTGTTTTAACTTTAAGTAACAACTATGTGCATAAATCTCAAACTTATATGCACCCAAATGTAACCCTTCTGTTATACACACTAATGAACACTATTAGAGGCAAACTCTTTGGATGAAAATACTATACATATAGAAGAAGCAACATATATCTACTAATATTCATCCTTACCTGTTCATGCAAGTAAGCTAAGTTCAAGTGATGAGCCACACTTTCCTTGTACTCACATAACCCTAAACTGTAAGGCAAACACTTTTATCAATACTAGATTATGTTACAAGTAACCTAGAAACTTGAAGTTTCCTACTTATAAAGTACCTTCAAACCAATAAAACTTAGCCTTAACAGCTAAATCTTACCAACTATTAAGCTCGACTAGCTCGTTTAATAGCTGCACAATACTTAAGGGGTGAGTACTCTAAGGTACTCAGTAAGGAATTCAGCACCTGCATAGGGAAACATATGCAAGCATGCAAAGCACAACAAACACATGTATCTCATACAGCATAACCAACTAACCAAACAATATAGCAAGCAATTAATAAATAACAACAATAATGCAATGTAATGTATGGATGGATGAGTGATACACATGTTTATGCACTTAGGACTTCTTTACACCCGAAGGTGTCCTTAATTGCTGTGAGCACATACAGCTGGGGTACTTGGACACTAGCCATTGTATTCGATGCTAGCACTTGATTAAACCCAATGAAGTCTTCTTTACGGGCAATTAAGTAAGTCATCACTTACTTGACATTGCTTGCCTTTAACGGACTATCTAGAGTAAATTGTCACTTAATCACGCTTTACCCATAACTTTCCCTTAATTTTTGTGTTGAGTAATTGAACTTAGTGGCCAAACTTCACTAAGTTCCCCAAAACTCGACTCGGGCAACTTAGTGGATTCGCTTTCTAAGCCTGTTGATTTGATTAGGACCTCTTGGGCACCGCTCGATGCTCGAGGGAATTTGACTTATACCCTTGGTCATTAAGGGTCCTGGACCTTCCTCGGGTCCCTTTCTAATGCTGCAGGTTCATGACTTCATCCATTGGTCACTAGAGGACTCATACAATACTAGGCCCCTCCTTAGTACTATATTTGTGACTTAAAGTACCTTAGTTATCCACTTTTCCTTAGCCCTCTTAACCACCCACTTATTACCCACTTATTGATGCATAATTAAATCTTAGGAGCACTTTAAGCCATGTTAGGATGCTACGTAAGCCTTAGGAATTGATTTGGGGTACTTAGAAATAAGATCGGCAAAATTCAAGTACAATCCTATAGCATTGCATATTGTAGTGCGACAGCATCATGATTTTATGAAAGTTGCTGGAATTGATGCAATAGCACCAACATATTTGGTGCGACGACATTGCACATTTCAAGGACCATACTATTCCTCTTGAGCTCAATGCAATCGCATCAAATAATCAGTGTAACCACATTAACCCCTAGAGCTTGGGATGGTAATTGACTGGGTCGGGTTGGGTTTAGGTTAGGTTATTCAGGTTCAGGTTTAGTCGGGTTAGCATCAATTCGAGTTTAGGTCAGGTTATTTGCGTTTGGGTTAATTTCGGATACGGGTTAGGTTCGGGTCAGTCTTATTCGGGTTTGAGTTTAGTTCAGGTCGAGTCAATTTGAATCTCAGGTAACTTCAGGTTGAGTTATTTAGCTTTTGGGTTAATATTTGGATTTAATCGGGTTATGGTGCATAAGCTGAAATAACTTGATTAATTTATTTTTTTTATTTAGATTTTGCTAAAATTTAAATTAAAGAATTTGATTTTTGATGCAAAATTTGAAAAGTTTATAGACCCATGTTGCAATTTTTAAGAGTAAAATGAAATTTTCAAAATTTAGGTGCCTCATAACTGAAAAATTATTAGGCATAAAAAATAATATAAAAAAGTAAATCTAACTATATATAAATATATTAATATATAATTATTTTAATAAACAATATCTCATTCAAAACTTTGCATATTCTACTCATAAAACTATGAACTCAGTCATTTTAGAACTTAAGAAGTTGGTAGGATCAGATGCATTTAAATGATGTTGCCACTTCGAGTTATAATTTTTTAGGAATTTAGAATCATTATTTAGGGTAAAAATAGGAATTAATTTAGTTTAGGTACTAATTTAGAGCCCTAGAGGTCGTTTGAGGTCAGTGTAGGCAAAATGGAAGAGTTTGGGTGTGAATTGAAGATTTTTTAAAGTTCTAGGCAAATTGAAAATTTTGGGGAAAATTTGTCAACCCTAGAGAGTTTGAGGTAAATCTGACAATTTTTTAAAGCAAAACCTGATAATCTTATAAACTCATGGGCTAATTCAACAAATCCTGGAAATCGGGTCTTGTTGGGTTAAGACTCAGGCTTTTTTTGGTTTGGGTCAAGTTAGTCTTGGGTTTGGGTCATATTTTGTTCAAGTTATTTTGGGTATGAACCAGTTCGGGTTCAGTCCAATTTGGATTCGGGTCATTCAAGTTTCACTTTAATCAGGTTCAGGTTCAAGTTGGGTTGGGTACAACTGGGTTCGGGTCATTGATTTTTCTAGTCAAATCATGTCAGGTCAAGTTTGGGTTCGGGTGGATTGGTCTGGTTTTCGGGTCGGGTCAAATTTTTCCACCCCTACCTGGAGTTGCATTTCTTTGCCTCTTTCTTGGCTAATCTTGCTCCAAATCTTACTGAAACTAGTTATAATCAGTATTGGCTCATTTCAACTTAGTCCCAAGTGTTCTAAAACTACTTATGCATCATTTAATCATGCCACAACATAAATCTCTTACCTCAAATGAAGATGTGCACAAATCCAAGCACTATTCACCAAAAGCTCCAACTAGCTCTAATGGCTTCCAAGCTTGGTCCCTTTGAAATCGAGCACCACATTTAGCTTATCAAGACCATTTCTAACTCATTAATACCTTTAGAACCAACTCAAAGCTTAGGAAATGGCTTACCTTAGGTTTTTAGCTCAACCAACAAAACCCTCCAAGAACACCTCCAAATGCACCAAATCATTCAAGAACTTGCTAAGGGCTTGTTGTGATAGCTTTGGGGGCTTCATTTTCATGAAAATCTTAGTCTAAAGTGAAGATTTGAGTTGGGATGGTGTGGTGGAGAAGAGAGCTGCGGGTTTGGCTTAGGGAAGGAAAAGATGAATAGTGGAGCTCTAGCTCCAAAATATCTTCTTTTAACCCAATCCCCTATTCACCCTTAATCTTGCTTAGCCTCTTAATTGGCTTAGCTAAGTGCATCACTTAGGCTCTAATAAAATATATTTAGCCTCTAGTGGGAGACTACTAATCTCCCCACTTAGCCTCTATGCTAAACACACTTAAGGCAATCATAACACTTAAGCTTTTAACTTCCTTACTTGCTACAAATAAGCCCTTCCCCATCACTTATTGGTTGCAATGAGTAACAACACTTATGGCCTTGACAATTTTAGTCACTTTCACTTACATGACAATAATTTCACCAAAATTACCGCCATGCTACCAACTTGGGTCAAAATTACTATTTCACCGTTATAACCCTTAGGTGCCGATTAACACTTAGGAACCCTTATAGAGCTTACTTTAGTTGTTTGACTTGTTTAATAAATTCTTATTTAAGGAAATTAACTTGAGATTTACTTACCTTGGCTGCAAACTATGGGAAGTACTTGGACAGCCATTACAGAGAAGCCAACTGATTGAGAAGCTATGGGTTTTGTCCAGACCAACTTAAAACAATCCCTGCTCCCTAGTTTGTCTAGCCACCAATTAAAGAATTTGAATGGCCTCGTACCGCAATTCATCCCATCCCAACCAACATCAATAGTGTTATGGTTTGAGAAAAAAATCTTAATGCACCATCATTGAAAGGAAAGCATGACAACCATTTCGAAGAGAATAAAAAGCTTTCATTGCAACTCATTGATAATTTTTCCTGGCCATCGAAAAAAATGATGAGCCAGCCATCTGGATGTCAACCAATTTGCAATCACACATATCATCTTGGAACACTTTCATTTTATAGACCGCAACATCTTCACCCAACCTTTCCTTTAAATAGAGCATTTTGATCCAATCTGTACCTACTATTAACAAGACTGGTAAGTCTTATTTTAAACTTAAAAGCTTTTCACAGATAGTCTGTCTCTTTAATTGAATGTTTGGTGCATACACACACGTGACCTGGGTAAAAAAAATTAGATGCAAAAAGGACCCTTTTAGAAATAGCAAGTGGCCAGCTAACTCTAATTCCACTGTCTTAGTGGAGGCTTGCTTCCAAAGCACTAGTAAGCCATCCGAAGTACCATCTGAATATCTCTAAGTTGAACCCAACACACCTCTTTTCCAAAATTTTCTAATTCTTCTAATATCTAAAGAGCATAAGTTTGTATCCTGAAGCAAAATCAAATCAGGCACTTCATTTGAAATGAATGAGGATAGCGCTCTCTTTTTGCCTAAGCCACACATACCACAAATATTAAGAGAAGTAATCTTTGTTTTAATGTAAAACCCAAACTGACCTTGACTCAATAGAATAGTGAAGTTACTTCTTACCTAAATCTTGTAGCTCTAATTAATACACCATTTCCCTAATTTTTGATGCCCTACCTTCACAAACCAAGCCTAGAAGAGTCATAGTCTCAACCACATTCTTAACCTCAACGTAAGCTCTAAAGTTAACAGATTAACTTATACCATCATCTATCAAAGCATCCAAAAATTCTTTCTTTCGATCAACCATAGCATTGTGAAGATTAGATGCCTCATTAATAGAGATATGAGCAAGCAAACCAAAAAAACAATCATCTCAAAAATTTTTCTCCATTTTCTCTTCACCTTTTTGTTCTTCTTTTCGCAACAAGGTAGAGAATGGTGCTTGGGTTGAGAAAAGAAACACTTATCATCATTGAGCTTAGGATCAAAAAATGTTTGGGACCCAATTTTCCAGTCAACAACATTGCTACCCACCTTGTTAAATTAGACCTTCTTCAATCTAAAGTCACCATTACATCATCTTGGCTCCATGGAACAACCCATCTCAGTAAAGCCTAACTTGTCACTCAAAGATCTTGGTCTAGAGTAAACAATTAGCAGCCGATAATGCTTTAATCCATCAGTAGTGCCTGGTTCTCCGATAATGTGCTTTTCATCCCTACATAATACCCCTAGAGAGCTGTCATGCATCCTATAGTCTAAAGCAAACTTTGTACCTAAACAGCCACATCCTCATTAACATCTCCATTGTCACCGCACTTTTTGAGATCACCTATTGGGTTCTCTAAGGTAAACACCAAAATGTCACTCCTTTGTTGTTTATAGATAGGAAGCTCTTTAAGAAATCAGGCCTTGATGAACAAGAAGGGGAAATGATCCCCAATGCTAGATGGCTCCTCTCATACAACACAAGCAAACAGTTGTAAATTAAATCCTCTTTCATGGACAACTGGAACAATTGAACATTAAGATCCACCAAATGAAAACTATAATATTTTTCCTTAATGAACTTAAATTTTTGGAACCATCAAATCACTTCATATATAGGGTATCATCATCCACTACAATGAATTTACCACATAGGTTAACCAATTCAACAAAAGAAAAACCAATATTGAAAACATAGAAGGGAACTCCCACTCAAATTTGGAAAACTCTCCAATCGTCAATGTCATTAATGTTCCATGGTTTGATCAAAGAGAACAATTAATCAAGTACCCAGCATTCAGAATTTAAAATTTGATGATGTTTCTCCCATGATTTTCACTTGAGAATTGAAAATAAATTCTAGTAGGATCAAATCTCCCTAGAACTTCAAAGTATTTAAGGATTTTCCTCTACCAACCAAACAGTACTTAGCAAATAAATCTCTAGATTATCTAAAGAGTAAGAAAGAAACGTCTCTGATAAACCAAAGACATAATAAAAAACACTCTTTGAGTCACTAAGTGGCACCGTTGCCATATAATCATGATACTTGGATTTCAAGAGAGGATTATAGATGAAGAAGGCTTTTTGACGCTTGCAAAACCAAGCTATATCGTTAGTTACTACCGATCTAGCCATTCTTGCGAGCAACCCCTTCAACCTGACTACATCCGCATAGTCTTCGTCAAAAGCATGCTTAATGCTTGTGTCTTTACACTTGTCACGAACTGCCAAACTCCTTCCCCTTGGGCCTGCCTATGTTTTTTAGCCATGCCAACCCTTAAACAAAAGGAACGTATCCAAATTCTATTAGCCACATCCTCATTAAGATCTCCAGTGTCACCGCAATTTTGAGATCACCTATTGGGTTCTTTAAGGTAAACACCAAAGCGTCACTCCTTTGATGTTTACAAATAGAAAGCTCCTTTAAAAAATCATGTCGTGATGAAGAAGAAAAGGAAAAGCTCCTCAAAGCTGGCTGGCTACTCTCATACAACCCAAGTAAATAGTTGTAAATTAATTCCTCTTTCATGGACAACTGGAACAATTGAACATTAAGATCCGCCATATGAGAACTAGAATACTTTTCTATAATGAACTTAAATTTTTGGAAGCATCCAATCACTTGCTATATAGGGTCTCATCATCCACTACAACAAATTTACTTCATAGGTTAACCAATTCAACAAAAAAACCAAAATTGAAAACATGGAGAGGAACTCCCACTCGAATTTGGAAAAGCCTCTAATCGCGAATGTCATTAAAGTTCCATGGTTTGATCAAAGAGAACAATTTATCAACTACCTAACATTTAGAATTTAAAATTTGATCATCTTTTTCTTATAATTTTCACTTGACGATTGAACATAAATTCTAGTATGATCAAATCTACCAAGAACTTCAAAGTATCGAAGAATTTTACTCTACCAACAAAGTAGTGCTTGAGCAAATAAATCTCTAGATTGTCTAGAAAGTAAGGAAGAATCAACTCTGATAAACCAAAGAAATCATAAAAAACACTCCCAAAGTCACTAAGTGGCACTGCTATAACATAATCATCACACTTGGATTTCAAGAAAGGATCATAGATGCAAAAGCCTCTTTGATGCTTGCAAAACCAACCTCTATCATAAGTTACTTTTGATCTAGCCACTTTTGCAAGCAACCCCTTTAACCTAACTACATCCTCATAGCGTTAATCAAAAGCATCCTTAATGCTTGTGGATTTACACCTGTCATGAAATACCAAAACCCTTCCCCCTGGGCCTACTTATGTTCTTGAGCCATACCAACCCTTAACGAAAAAGAATGTATCCAAATTCTGTTAGTCTTTCTACAAACCAACCAATTTTCCTGAATTTTTTGACCTTATGAAGCTAAAGTGCCTGCCTATAAAGTTTCTTTTCGCTGTTACAAGCACGTCTACCAAGACACCATACCATCTAAAAAATTTTCTAGAAATCTTTACACAACAATCCATCAAGAAAATTATTGAAGTAAAATGAAACATTGTAGCCCATCCGATGCGAAACCCTTTTCCTTTGATTTTAGCTTGCTAGCTTAAGAACCAAAGCTCTTTACATTTGCTGACCTAAGAACCCAAGCTTTCGAAGTCTTGTATATTGGAAATGAGTTTGTACTTTGCTCCCTATAAACACACCCTTCACAAAAAGCCAAATGTATCAATTTTTGACAACCCAACAACCATATTTTTCTAAGTCAACAATTTTAACCTATTCACATGCAAATGCCAAAAGGAAAATGTCATATACTTGTGTCATTTGCTCTAGTGACCAACACAACATTTTTCACATCAGAGACTAAAGGAAATATTTTATTAATAAGAATGATAACTATTATCTTGCCTATTTTTCCATGTTAGCAAAATAAGATTCATCATTAAATAAAATAGAGCATCCATGATCCATCAACTGCCTAACAATCAACAAATTATGAGCAAGATTAGGAACATACTGCACATCATGGGGAAGTTTTATAGTATTACCTTGGGAGGCTTTGATGACAATTGCATGTTTCCCTACGACTTGTATTTGCTTCTTATCTCACAGGTAAACTTCACACTTTATGACTCATAAAGTTCTTTGAATAATGGCTTTACGTCAAGCATATGATTAGAGCATCCAATGTCCATATGCTCCATTAGAAGCACAAATATAGAATGAGTAACGGAAGGTTTACTTTCTTCTTCAATATTCTCGGGCAAAATTTGTTTGCTTCTACTATTTTTACTTGGTCGAGCAATCAACTTCTGCATGGCTAAATTTCTTGCAATATTGACATTGAATGGTGCCTTTATGCTTATGTTGACCACTAAGTTGGCCTTTTCCTTCGTCTTCACCATGACTTCAACCACGAGAACCACCTCTACTCTATTCTCAGCCTGTTAAATTTTTTTATTCTTGTGCATAATAAGATTGGCCTTTCACCTGGTAAGCCTTTTCCTTAACCTTTTTATGGGATCTACGGATCCTAGCCTCATGAGATAATGAGAAACTTATTAATTTATCAAACTTATAAGTTTTCAAGCCCTTAGACTCTTCAATTGTAGCAACAACATGATCAAATTTTTAGGTTGAACTCCTTAAAACCTAACATAGAACATTCTTATCACTAAAACTTTCATCATAAGACTTTATTTCATTAACAATTATTGACACCCTATACGAAAATTATTGCAAAAATTCTTTATCTTTCATGGCCAGTATTTTACAATCACAGGTTTACAGTATTATTGCAATTACCTTATTGTAACCTAAATAGTCTTATTTCAAAGTCTCTTTTATATGATTGAAGGTACTAGGTAATGAAGTTCAAGGAAAAAAAATCATCATTTAGTGCTAATGGAATAAGAAACAAGGCCTTCATATCTTTCTTCTCATTTTCCCATACCTGTTGATTGGGCTTAGCCAGATTTTGATCCTCAAATGTATGCTCCCCCTAATCCTTCAAATGAGACTTTAACATGGTCTTCACTTTAGGACTCCAAGGATGACATTTCTACCATTTGAGATTGAATTAGAGACTATGACATAGGGTTGATGTCATTGTTTGCCATTTGCACTTTCTTGTTTTGTTTGTTCGCAATACTTAATTTCTTAACTATTTTTTTTCACTTCTTTCTCTTACTAGTTTATGACCTTGTCTACTTTTTTAAGCTAGAAAAATGTTGCACATGTGTGAGTGTCACATGATTGCTTTAATACCAAAACTATGTTGGGAATAAAAAAATAAACAAGGCAAGTGAAGCCCCTTTTTTTCTATAAATATGCCTAGGGACTTTTCATTTCTATGCATTTGAAACTATGACCATTTATATAGGCTTACAAGGAAAATAAATGATCCTATTTCTAAGCAAATAATTAGAGACAATGAAAAACAAGAAGGAGACATTCTGTTGGTGGAATATTGTTTTACCTCAATTTTCAGATTATGTTTTGATTTTAATAGATAAGCCATTAACGCAGATGAACAAAGAAGAATAGAAACCATGACAACAAGCAACATAAATAATGACATAAACCATATGGAAGAATCAAAATATGTTATTCTCAATATTAACCTCGTTTGGCATTAGTGCTACCAATTAGCATCAAAGTTTGGAAAAAACTATCTAAACGTAATTTTTAACTTTTAGCTTTAGTGATTTAATCTCTATCATTAATAAATCATCAAATCCTCTAACAATAATCCTAAAAAACTCTTCCTAAAAGGCATACTGATGCCTTTTTCTCTCAGGAAGTGTTTTATAAGATTCAAATTTACTCTTTCATTGGAAAAACTAGTCTCCTTGGATAGACTGCCGCAACAACCTATTGTTGGCCACAAAATCTTAGATATAATCTAAAAAAAAAATCTCTTGTGATTATAAAGTGAGGGTAGGGTAATTTTTTTTATCGTCCAATCTCCTAAATTCATTTACATGTAAACACACAATTGTAAGTTTTCTTCAATTGACACATTCATTATGTTGTTTACAAAAAATGTCAGTCTTTTCCTTTCCTGATTAATTGTATTAAATCTAATAAAAAAATGTCATGTCAATGTTACTTGATGTTAGTTTATCTATTCTCAAACACATATAATAGAATATCCTAATAATAAGGTAATTCTTTAAGAGGATGAGTTAATAGCATGAGCTATATAACAGATGGCATAATATGTATATATAATTAAGCTGATAGATAATTTAGACTAGTGTAAGAAGGACTTGGTGTGGGGAATATAATCAAGACTAGTTTTGAACGTTGAAAAAAATTTGTCTCCAATTTGTTGATACTTATAGGTGAAGGGTAAGAAAGGATTTGTGAATTTGATTTTGACAAGACATTTGGGCAGGTAATAGTTATCTTATCAAAAGTTTTGAAGGTTGAATATATTGAAATTATTAAAGAATAATAATGTGTATGATCAGGGGCTACCAAGGAGATAGCCTTGGATATAGAGATTAGGTCTTAGGGGTAGGGAGTTAGAGCAATTTGATGACCTATTTTAGATATATGGTAATTTTTTTGTTTCTAAAGATGAAGAAGATGTATGCTACTGGTAGATATGTAAAAGGGCCCGTATTCAATCAAGAAAATTAAGGCTTGGTTGATAAATAAGTGCTGCTGATGAATAACTTAGTTGGGAATGATTGTTGGACATATTTAGTACCTTTAAAGTGAATGTTTATGTTTGGAAAGCACTTCAAGGTAAGTTGCTAAGAAGACAAAATATTGCACTTCATAGTGTTTAATTGGAGGATAAACTATGCCAGATTTGCAGAAGCAATGAAGAGGAGATTGATCATGTCATGGTTAGATGTATGGAGGTCAAAAGTCTTTAGGAATTGGTGTCCAATTGGTGGTAAATGGACTTCAAACTAGAAGTTGATTTATTGGATGTATTGATGTAAATAGGAAGCTTTCATCTCAAATGGAGAAGACAAAATTATGGGAAGCAACATTGATTGTAAGAGCTTGGACTGATTGGAAAAAGAGGAATGATTTGGTTTTTAATGGAAAAGTGCTTTCTTCTACTAAGATCTTCTATGATAATTTTTCTCTTTTGTCTAGTTTGTGAGTAGGCATAAAGTATTGAAATGTATTATGAATGAATGAAGGTTGAATCCACTTTTAGCTTTTAAATATTGTGTTCAATGAGTCTTTGAGGGAAGACAAAATTTTGCACTTCATAGTGTCTAATTAGAAGATGAACTATGGCAGATTTGCAGATGCAGTGAAGAGGAGATTGATGATGTCATGGTTAGATGTATGGAGGTGAAAAGTCTTTAGGAATTGGTGTCCAATTGGTGGCAAATGGACTTCAGACCAAGAGTTGATTTATTGGATGTATTGATGTAAATAGTAAGCTTTCATCTCAAAATGAGAAGACAAAATTATGGAAATTAGCATTGATTATAAGAGCTTGGACTGATTTGAAAAAAAGGAATGGTTTGGTTTTTAATGGAAAAGTGCTTTCTTCTACTAAGATCTTCTATGATAATTTTTCTTTTTTGTCTGGGTTGTGAATAGGCATAAAGTATTGAAATGTAGTATGAATGAATGAATGTTGAATCTACTCTTAGCTTTTAAATATTGTGTTCAGTGAGTCTTTCAAGGGCAAGTGGGAAGCATTGATATTCTTTTATAGTTTAGTGCTTTCTAGGGCTTAAGATTGTATATCTTTTTATGTGAGTTTATAATATTGTTTTCCTTCTTAAAAAAGAATTTAACATATGATATTCAAGTATTTGATCAGAATTAAGAAATTTTTGAAAATGTGGGAGAAAACATTCTTAGGACCTAAAACATTTACAAATCATCTCACTTTAGATTAAGAACAACCCTTAAGATTATCAAGTTTGACAATTTAGTATGTTGAGAAAACAATGGAACTTGAGAATAAAAGGCTTCTGGTCACCAATAATAGAATTCCTACTTTTTTTTAAAAAACACCTTGAAGGGTGCGCATTTCATTCCATCAAAAAATCCTAATGGCACTTACAAAAAAAATGCTTGGGGCCTACAAGAAGAAAATGGCAAAGCCTGTCCTAAAAGGAAGATACAAAAAAAAGAGCTTATACCTGTGCTTTACAGCAAAGTCAGGTATACAACCTAGAATATAGTATCCAAAGAGTAACCAAATCTCATGGAGATATCAGATTCAACAATTCTTAGTAGGTCTCAAGGAGATCTACAACTATGCTGGTAAATTCTCCTTTTATGTTCCTGCCAAATAACATAAACCAAAGCAACAATAAAAGCTCTACGAAATGTAGACTTCACTAGTTTACATTTCGCCACTCAAACAAACCAACTACAGAACCTATTCCATTTTCTTGGAGCATCCAACAATCTTAGCTTGCACATAGCTTCATGCCAAAGAGAAAGAGATGATTCCTGGACTCAGTAACTCAAAGACAAAGAGGGCATAAAGCGGAAGTCAAGTCTACGTATTGATTTAATTTATCAAAAGTAGCTAGCCTATTTATCATAGCTTGCTAGCATATAAATGAAAACTTGGGGGATAAAAATCCAAACCTTTTGGGCCTAATTCACTCGATTAAAATTTTCCACCAAATGCAAATACTCGAGTTTCATAACAAACTTACCATTTCTAACACAGACCCATTCTTGATCATGAACACAATTAGAGAACTGATCTCTCACATTTTAAATATGCTTCCAACAGATAGAGACATCACAAGAAACTACAATCTCCCAGATATTTGAACCACGCACATAATATGCATGGATCCATTGGACCAAAAGACTTTCCTTATCATTCATCAACCTCCAAAAATTTTTCCCATTTGAAGTAATATTGTAGCTTATCAGACTGAAAATACCTAAGTCACCTTGGTTTTTAGGGACACAAACCTTAGCTCAACCAACAGGGAATTTCCTGCCAGTAATCGAACTAGTCTAGAGAAAAGCTATACAACATTTCTCTAAATAATGGAGCACCCCTTTAGGAATAGAAAAAATAGTAGTCCAATAAGCATGGATATTCAAAATAATAGCTTTTATAAGCTATAGTCTACCAGCATAAGATAGAAGCTTAGTAGATCAACCATGAAGTTTCTGAAGGATTTTCTCTTCTAGGGGCTTATAATGTCTGATCTAAAGCCCTTGGTCAACAAAAGGCACTCCAAGAAATTTAATAGGGAGTGTGCCCGTAGGCATATTTAGAATAGGAAGAATTTCATATTCAACGTTAGGAGAAACACCACAGAAAATGCATGGCTTTCGTTAAAATTAATCTGCAACCTAGTAGTATGGGAGAAAACTTGTAAACAATAACAAAGATTTCTAACAGAGCTAAGGTCTCCCTTTTCAAAAATCATAATGTCATCCACAAAGAGAACATGAGAAAGCTTAATTCGCTTACAATTAGGATGATAACCAACATAACATTCATCATACATCTTATCCTAGAGAGATAATCTATGGCAATAATAAACGGAAGAGGAGAGAGGGGATCCCACTGCCTAATCTCCCTTTTACCATGAACAAAAACACACAAAGACCCATATTACTTTATTAAGCGAAATTATTGTAAGACAACATACTAGTTACTTGAACTTTTAAAAGAAACTGATTATTTCACAAACTCCATAACCCAATAGTTAAAAACTGAAGATACAAACTTGATGTCACTAAATCCAGCTTTGGTTGCCAAGGACATGAACTCCTCCTGTGTTCGTTCCTTTCCACCTGGAGCTTGAGCCATCAAAAAAACATCAAATGCAAGGACATTTCTTGTGATGATATTGGTATCGGGCTTAATTGGCAACACAGCTTCGAGAACAATAACTTTTCCATGTTCTGGAGTTGAATCATAACAATTCTTCAATAGCTTTATGCAATCCTCATCAGTCCAATCATGAAGTACCCACTATAAAGTCAAATTTCTACATTACTTTGCAAAGTATATATCCTTGTGTGCATGAGTAAGAGAAATGTGTCCTCACCTTCAAAAATATGGCATCCCCCTTTGGAACACTTTCAAACATGTCACCTGCAATATGCTCCACACCTACATGTAAATGCTCAACATAAATTTGTCCCAATAGTCCTACGACTTCATAAAGATGTTGCATCTAATCCTGTAACTTTGTTGAGTACTCCAATTTCATAATTGGATTAGTAAGGGATAATCCACAATATAGATTGAAATTATTATAAGACGTTTAACCTTAGGCAAAAAAAGTGTTGAATGCAAGGACACAACCATAGACATACCGTGGTAAGCTGGGGCATGCTCAAGGACATGGGACAAGTCAAAATTAACTCCCTTAATATAAGGGTACTTGGATGTGATCATTGAGATTATAGCTCCAAGACCACCACCAACATCTACCACCTTGTTAAGGTGCTCAAAACCATTATAAGAATCAAGAAGCCTTTTCACAACGATCGTTGTATGACTGAACATAGCTTTGTTGAAAACATCATTGAATCTGGCATCCTTATTGACATATTCAAAGGGATGAGTACCATGTGCCCTATTATATGCAATTCCACCTTCAAGAATTGATTCTTTTAATCGTCTCCTATAGTGTGAAACCAAAATGCAAGAGTTAACAACTAAACACTTATTCTGTACTTTATTTTCAGTACTAATTCAATTACTCAAAAGTAAAAAGAAGTCTATATATGTAGCATGATACCGATCATTTCTAGGGGTGCATCTAGCATCTCTATATTTAGGGGCGGTTGAATTGTTTAATTGTACATAAATGATAACTATATATTTGCATCTCAAAATAACTATGTTACTCAATGTATATCTATAAAAGAGATATGTCTTATGTATATACGCTAACAAGATTCAATTGAATCTCACTGAAATAGTAATCTAACAATCATGAAACATTTTGTAGTATATAATACTATAACATATTAATCCAGTTCAAGAGGACAAGATTCAACGCAAGTTGTTAATTTCAAGATATTGGAAAGTTATTATTTTTTGAAAAGAAATTGGAAAGAAAACATTAGATCAATTATTAAAATTGTATATATTTGTTTCCAACATATTATATGCATTAGAAAGATGAAAAAAAACACAAATCATCAAACTCCCCACCAGTTATGATGGCCGTAATTGTGTATTATCTACAATAATTCACAAGCTCAATTCCATAATACTTAAACGTGGCCACTTACAACTTGCATAGAGCTTGAAACCAAGTCAGCACCGTAAGACCTCAGAATCCCAAATATAGTGACGACAAACATGTGCGTAGATGCCTCAATGTTATAAATAACTAAATGAAGATTGCTTTCTTGAAGTGTATGTAACCAATCCACAAAAACATTGGACCATCTAACACAACTATCAACCCACAAATTAATAATTTCCTATTTTATTTTAATTTTCAAAATTATTTTTTTCGGATACTTTATTTCCCTAGTTTAAGAGTTAGTTTAGGGTTCTATTAGGTTAAATAGAATCCTCATTAATTATATATTAAATAGGGATTCTAGTGTTAAGCAGGATTCTGAGATTTCTGTCGTTGTCTTGTTTAGGTTTTATTTCTAGCATTAATTCCCCATTAGACTTGACTAGGCTTAGAACTCCAACTTTTCTTAGACCTTAATCCATTACTTCTAATAGAATTTATAATGACCCTAAAATTTCATTTAGTGTATAAACCTAAAATTTTATCAACTTAGTTAGTTTAAGTTAATGGAAAAAAGCTAATTTAAATTTATAACAATAACCATTAAAGGCTTAGTTGGTTATTGAAGGATAGAAAGAAAAAAAAAAAGAAAAAAAAAAAGGAAGAAGAATTTTTTTTTTTTTTTAAAACAGAAACTTAAAAGCGGAACAAAAAAAGCGGAGAGTCGTGGAAGGAAATAAAAAAAAATTGAGAAAAAACCTAAGGAGAAAATGTTGAAAAGAAGAAAGGGGAAAGAAAACAGAGAAAATAAAGAAAGAGAGTTAGAATCTTCTCCCTCCATACATAAATCTACCTTCCCGGGTAAAAAAAGGAGGGTTAGTTTTCTATTTTTACATCATCGTAATTCTTCTCAAGCTAGAAGAATAAGCAAATATTGAAGATTAAGATTATGCTTAGGATTTTATTCTTCAAAAGAAGTTTGATGAGTTCTTATTTAGCATTTTCTTAAATATCTAAATCAAGGTTGTTCGTCAAAATTTAACAGCAGATAGTATTTTGATAACTTCAGGTATTTAAAGAAATGATAGATGTTTGGTAGTGTTTAGAATCAACTAGAAACAATTTTGGCTGACGTATTGCTGGAAAATAGCCAATTCGGCGAGTCCAATGAGCTGGAAGAGAACAAAAGGAAAAAGTGACGCTCTTGAGTAAAATCAGGCTAATTACAAAGTAGGTACGTAAGGTGAGGATATGGGTGCATATAGACCTTAAAGTTTAGAATGTTACAGTTTTATCACTATGAGCGCATGTGTGCAGCTTACAGAGATAATGGGGTTAGTACTAATATCAATCCCTAGGGCTTTCAACACTAGTTCAATGAGTACTTAGGTTACACAAATATTCGTTTAGACCACTGATAGAATAATTTTGTGTTTTTTTCTTAATTTTTTTTGGTTTTGACTAGGTTTTTATATAATTATTTTAGGTGGCTAAATCATTGTTTTGGGAATTGAAAAATTGCAATTTCAGATAAGCTATTGTCCACCATTCTCAACTTAAATTATTAATTTTCTATTCATTTTGTTGATTTTAAAGTATTGAATTATATTGAGCTTTAGTTATATAACATATGGATAATTTGATCTTTGGACTTCTCTTAGTTTCACTTTTATTATTTGAAATATTATTCTAAAGTTTTGTCATTTAAATATATTAAAAATAATTACATATTCATTATCTATTTTTCTAAGTATGTAAGTTGTGTTTTAAGGATTATGAGATGATGCATGTTTTATTTATAATGTTATACTGATATGATTTTATAATTTTTATGGATCTTTTAGATTCTAAAAGTTCAAGACTATGAATATGTATGCTTTCAGTATTTTTTAGTAGGTGGTGGTTCTGTACTCGTATTACTTGAAAAGTATAGTTTTTGAGCCCTTGCATAGGATATATTATTTTGTTCTGTTCTGCAATGTATTGTTTTTAGGTCTTGTCCTTCTAGGTGCTATATCGACAATGATTTTTAGTTAATCTATAATGTACTACAGTAGTTAAAGTATAGTTAATATGAAACATAACATACAACAGTGATTAAAGTGTAATTATTTTAACATGGTGTACTACAACCACTAAAGTGTAATCACAGTAATCGCATCATCTACTATGTTAAGAAATATCATGTTTTGTTATCTGTTTTGTACTGCTTTGTTTTGAATAATGATTTTAGTTCTGAATTTACCTTTGTTTTGTCATATTTTACAATAGAGTTGATTGTATTTGTTTTTGACACTTAAATGACTTTTTTATTTTTATAAGTATGACTTTCCTACAAATGAATATTCTGACATACTTGTATGTTTATTATATTTTCTAACTAATTTTGAATTTATGATATTTTCAATGAGATTATTTTCTACTTAACCTCTATGTTATATATATATATATATATATATATATATATATATATATATATATATATATATATATATATATTGTATGAACTATTTTTAATTTTTATAGAATGGTGGACAACTTGTTGCTTACTAGGCATTCATGCTTACTCCCACTTTTCCCACTAATATGGATAATAAGCAATACAATGTTATCTTGCTGGGGAGTGACTATAAAAGCTTAAGGTTTGAAATAGTATCAAAGTGAGATTTAAAGTACACCATAAGCTTAGAGATTTTTGTACAAGTTTTTAAGTTTTAGTTGCTTTACCACTCAATCCCAAATATCAAGTAAAAAGTTTGTATTATAAGTGATGATTATTTGAATTTATTTGGAATGTTTGTAATTTTTCATGTTCGAGAGATTTTTATTTTTTCGAATATGTGGAGTGTCATTGTCCCAAAACTCCTAGGGTGGGGTTTTGTGTGCGATAGAAGTGCTCACGACTCTTGATCTGTTTATGGCTCAACAAGGGGTTTATGGCTCAACAAGGGTGTTGGGTATATAAGTGAAGGAGATTGTGATACTCTACATCCCACATGAAAAGTCTATGTGATTTTTTATGTGCATATGTGTCTTATGTTTCAGAGCTCAATTACCTAGCGCTTATCCTTTCTTAAAAAAATAGCCTATATGGTGTAGGTGGGTGTTCCATGAACCAGTTTTGAACTTTGGTTGTCATAAAATTTTAGTTAAAGGCTAGTGATTCGGACTCCACATAAAGAGCTCTTGTGCTACAATTGCATAAAATCTGATTATCTCTACTTTTATCAATAAAACTAAGAATTTTTTTTTCTCTCTTCCAATACTCTGCCTATCTACCAAGAGTGATTAATTCATTTCTTGAACTCTAACTTATTGTGTGCAATTTTGCATTTATCTTTTAGGCAAACTCTACATCGGGTTTCCTTCCCTGATTTTTTATCTCAGCCGATTTAGGTACCTTTATTTTGTCCTAATGATGTCTTATACCTCATATAGTGCAGCTTGTCAGAATCTTTTCTATCATTTCGGCCATTATATTTGATCGAATATTGGAAGAAAATTCTTGCTCTAATTCTTAAAATTTTTCATCCTCCACCAAACACCCCAAAACTTATGGATCGAACACTTCAATCACCATTTTCATATCACTCAATCACACTTTTTCTAGCTCTACCACCTTTTGGTCAAATTCCAACCTACCTTGAATCTGAAACACACATGCACACCAGGCACATCCAAAACCATAGCTAGAATTTGAAGTCCCCAAAACCACCTAGAAATCTACCCTCTGCATATCAATTTCAAAATTATCACGGAGCGGATCCATTAGGCATAGGATGCAATGGTCACTAACTTCTTCTGATACTAAACTTTTCTGCCTATCTCGACATTAACCAACAATGGGAGTTGAAAACAGAACCACAATTTTTATGGGCAAAATAAATAAATAAATAAATAAATCTAGCATTTTCTCTAATGCTCCAAACTCCTTCGATTTTCTCTGATGGAGAAAATACCCTAAAATAACAATCACTTTGTTTAGCATAGAATTCATCAATTTTTATATCTTTTCAAACTTTAGCATGAATAACAGAGATCCATAGCTCAGAAGTGATGAAGAAAGTCAGAGTGATGACATTGCTAGGAAGAATGTAAGGGTGAGGACTAGGGAGACAGAGTGGTCAATGAGGTCTTGCAGCTGGGAATGAGTTAAATTGAATTTCTAGGCAACAGATAGAAGCGGACCCATACTTTTTACAAAAGTGTGACCAAAACAAATGTTTTGCTAAATTATAGTTCTTATGAGAAAATTTAACCAATCTCAGAATGGGGCCAAGATGTATTTAACCTTTAAACAATTTTAGGGGACGTGGGCCTCTACTAGTTTTGATTTAGTTCTGCAACAACAGAAAGAGCTTTTTGGTCAAGGAACTATGAGAATCTCTTGCTCTGCCTTACAAATTCTTTACATAATATTTCAATAATAAAATTATATTTTGTTCAATACATGTAGTAAATATATATATATATATATATATATATATATATATATATATATATATATATATATATGTATTTGATTAATATATTTTAACAATTAAAAATATAATAAAAAGTTATTTTGTTACTTCTTTTGGGTGACGATTCGAAAAACTATATGTAGTAAAAGCATTTAAGATTATGGCTTAGTTTGAATTTGTGGTGCATGTGAAAAAATAGTGGTCAAATATGAGGCTTGAGATTGTGCACCTATGTGCATGAGCACAAACTTGACACCTTTAGGGGTCCGTTAGTTTTGAGTATAAATGGTATCTTTTGTTTGTTAGGATAGTCATATTTGATTAGGATAATTATGAAATTTCTTAAATTTATTCAAATTTTCAATTATGAAGAGTTTTGGACTTTGAATTCATTTGAAAAGATAATCTTAATGAAACAAATAAAAATAATATGATAATTATGATAATTATTTTAAAAATGTACTCAATTCCACACATATAGTTCAGAGTTTCATGCAAATAAATCTCAGTTTTACATAATCTACTTTTAGTTTCACACACTATAAAAACTCAAAATTCATACGATAAAAACACAATTTAATATATATATATATATATATATATATATATATATGAACCTAGTTTTATACCATAACAATACAGTTTTACACAATAACAACCCCATTTCGCACAAATCATTTTTAGTTTTATACAATAAGAATACAAATACACACGCACACGCACGCACGCGCGCACACGCACACACATACATACATATCTATAATCTTCACAAAAAAAATCTAGAAGCGTACATATATATATTTGTGTTTTTTAAAAGTAAAATCCAGAAACATTCATATAAACCCAGAAGCATACATATAAAACCCAAAAGCATACATATATATCTATGTTCTTTACAAACCTAGAACATACATATAAGTCTTAGAAGCATACATATATATTTTTACTCTTTATGAACTCACAACATACAAACAAAATTTAGAAGCATACATAAGCAAAAAAAATCACAATAAAACATATAAAACTTCAATGTAAGACATATATCTCAAATTTCAAACTAGTGCTAAACCAATGCCTCTATTATGAAAAGCCAAGGGGTGCCAAAAAAGATAGGGGCTAAATGTGCAAAACACCAAAAAAATTACTAATAACAAAAAAATGACTAAAGATGAAATGGAAAAAACAAACAAATCTAGAGAAGCAATTAGAAGATCTAGAGAGACGGAAGGAGGGAAGGATGGTTATAGTACAGCAGCCATGGTGGAGGCAAACTCCGAAGGAGGGAGTATGATGGCAATGATAACTTGCCAATGGAGAGAACAAAAAAAAAAACAAATTTTACAACAAATGGGGGAAGGTTTGTCTGTGAAGATTGTTGGTGAGATACACATAAATCGGAGGAAATAATATACTATTAAAGCTCCACTACTGCTAGAGAAAGGAGACTTTTTAATAAGGCTTGAATCAATTTAAATGGGATAATAAAGGAAATTTTGAATTTGTCCGGTTCTTGATTTCATATCCTCTTTTTTCTCCCAGCAGTTTCATCTTTCCTATTTTATCTCCTCCTTTTTAATGGCCTTTTTAACAGAAGTTAAGTGGTGCTTGTACACCTAGGTGTATTTCAGAACTTGGCGTCAAATATAGTGTTTCAAACACTATGATTAAATGCAATTGTTCACCACACACTAATTCTATTTGAAAAAATTCAAATGAAATGTCGAATTAATTGCATTTTATTTATAACGTTTCATAAAAGTATATGAATTAATAATGCTAATAATAATAGCAACAACAACAACAAAATTTATTTATTAGCTTTGAGTTATTACTGGTATAGCTGTTTTTTACTCATGGAACTAATATTATTATATGATTTTTGTCGATGTTAAAAGCGGTGTGAACTCTAATCTTATTGTCCTTTAATTCAACATTGTATTTACCTCATATACTCTCCAGTATTCATGGATGAATAATATGATAAATCGATTAAACTATTACCTCAATTCTATTAAAATATGAAGAGAAAATGAAAATAGACCCGGAAGTGTTAAAATATGAAGAGATTGAAAGAAGACCTGGATGTGTTAAAAAGTGCAGTTTGGCTGCATAATTGGACCCCTTTTTTTTTATCTACAAATTGCCTGAAGAACTGATCTTCCATGAAAAAGAATAAAATTTTAACGAAATTTTAAAGGGGAAAAAAAAACAAATGAATTGAAAGGAAGAAGGAAAGCTGACCAACTAGCAAGGGAGACTTCGTCCTGCACAAAATCCATCAACAGAGCTAGAGAAACACCATCTTCATTCCTGGTAAAATATCGGGAAACAGGTAATAGCCCATATACCCTCCGGCGTTTCCCGTCCTTGTCATCGGCGGTGGAGCAAGAAACCACGCCGAAGCTGGCGAGAAGCCGAAGCAATCGGTCGAGCATCACCGCAGCATCCGGATTTTGGGTGGGCAACTGAGCGGCTATCTCCTCCGCCGAGAGCATGGCCTCAGGGCCAGGGCGGGCCAAAATGTCGAACAGACCGAGGCCCATGGCTGCATGGAGAGACATTGGAAAGATAGAAGAACCGGCTAGCAGTACTGCCTGCGCGAAGGTCTCGGCCTCTGCCTCCGGCTGCGGCATCGAAGACTGGGCCATCGAAGATGTTTCAGAATCAGTTGTCGGCAAAGGGTCGCTGGAAGCTGCGAACGAGGCTGAAGAAGCAAGAGATGGCAGGGTAAATCATCTCGTCTGGCCTCTATTTATGGTGGACTGTTTCACTACGCCAGCCATTAAACTAACGTAAATTATTGTAGCCAAATACCACAAAAGACAAAAAAAAAAAAAAGTGAAGGTGAGGCAAAAAAAAACCAATTGATAATATTATTTGTTTAGAGTAATGAATAATTGGCAATATAAGAATAAAAAATAGATAGAAAAAAAAAAAAGAAAGTGTGTAAAATAAATGAAAATAATAATTAAAAAATAAAAAATTATTCAGGAATAATCATATTAATTCAAAAAAAATGAAGGATTTGAAATGATAAAAGGGAATTAGCCTCGTAAAATAAAAAAGAAAAGAATATGAAATAGATTGGAAATAATTACAATTGGAAACAACAAAATGATTGAACAAAGAATACAAAATGAAATCAAACAAAGAAAATGGATTGTAAATTAGTTATGTAGATAATAAAGAATTAGATGAAAAGGAAACAAGAATTAGGCAAAAATAAAAAAATAAAAAGAACAAGTGTAACAACGTGATTTTTAGGAGTCGCCACCAATCAGTTTACCTATATTGATTGGATACCTGTTATAGTCTGCGAGAGATTCTAAGATCGTGAGTCGGTTACGCTAAAATAACCTTATTGTAGCGCCCAGAAATTGATACCATGGGGTTCAGTCTTATCTTTTCCTAAATCTTTGCTTCTTAACCTAATCTTTGATTGAGAGTAATTTTTATTTAATTTAATTCCAAACCGTGAATCTTACCAGACCAACTGGATATGGAATCCTAGGCGTCCTTAAAATCTCAGAACTTTATCAAATCCACCAAGAATTTGAAAGAAACATCTTGTTCAAAACTGTGAATCTTATCAGACCAATCGGATTCAACGAATAATTTGTCTCGGGATCTTATCAAATCACCAAGAACAAACTTTTGAAAAATAAATGTTAAGTATTAAAAAAAATTGTCTCATTTAGTTTCTTTCTAATCTCTGGATAATGAGGAAAGTAAAAAATATTTAAGCAATTAAACAACTAATTATTTTTTTGTATTATTACTTTTTTTTAAGACACATTATGAGATCTAAATAAAGAAAACAAAATCGCATGCTCCAAAAGTTAAAAGAAAATAAAGATAGCTAAAGTGATTTAAGAAAATAAAATAAGATAAAATAAAACAAACACTCTAGGTTATGTTCCTATGTGGATTTAATGGCTACATTTAATGAATGACCAAACAAACAAATAAGAAAAGAAACAAAGAAAAACAAATAATAAAAACTTGCTGTCAGTGATTCATCTACAAAAAGAGAAAACATGTTAGTGACTTAATTAGGGCTGTAAACGAACCGAACGAACACGAACAGGCCATGTTCATGTTCGTTCGTTTAACTTTGAACGAACACGAACACGAACACGAACAATAAACGAACGCAACTTCTTTGTTCGTGTTCGTTCGTTTATTAATAAACGAACACGAACACGAACACGAACAATTAAACCTGATGACTACAACCAATCTAAATTGGAACGAGTTTAGCAATGGCCAACAGGGCAATAGGTGATGGTGAGAGAAATTATGGGTTATGGAAATGAGGCTCAGTTTGGTGCTGCAGCAGATTTACACTATGAGAAAAATGATTGATTATGTTTGGAGAAACAAAAACAATATATTAATTTGGGAAAGATTGGAACATAATCACATGAGTAGAGTAGATAGACACTAATAAAAATGCATGATATATAAAACATATATAATAATAAATGTACAGCTAATATATAAATAAACAAATAAATCAATATAACTGAACAAATAAATAAATAAACATAAACGAACAATAACCGAACGGTTCATGAACGTAAATGAACGAACGGGACCTTGTTCGTGTTCGTTCGTTTAACTAATCGAACAGAAAAATATGTTCGTGTTCATTCGTTTAACTAAATAAACAAACTCTTACCAAACGGTTCACGAACGGTTCATCGAACGTTCTGTTCGTTTACACCCCTAGACTTAATGGATGAAATAAAAAGTCAGAGGGCTAGAGGGGAGTTATACTGAAAGAGTAGTTTCACTAGGTTGGATCTGGGTTGGGTTGCGGGTTTGAAACGGGTCTCGCTCTATTTGGTATCGATTCTTCCTTCTCTAGCAGCGATGGAATGAACGGGCATTAGGGCTGGGCTTGTCGATGGCAGGCGATGCTGGGTGGTTCGAGAACTGCAGCCGATGACGCCTTTGGTGGATGGGCTCGACGATTGGAATGGAAGGACGGCGGTGAACGGCCCCCTAGAGCGACTATGCGAGGCGAGACTAGGCGTCTGGCGATATCGGGAAGGTGAAGCGTCGGGCACAGAGGGAGACCAGGGGTGGCAGCAGTGATGGGAAAAGGTTAGGTTTTTTTGGAAGAGGCTACGAGAGGACCAAGGACTAAGGCTGCAATTTGACCTTTTTTTCTGGCTGAGCTTAGGGTTATTGAATTTCCTCCCCTTTTCATCAATTAATGGCCCATACTTATACTAAGAGAGGCTAGGTGAGATTAACTGGGTTTAACAGAGTTTAAACTTGATCCAAATTCTATTTGAGGAGATTAGGATATAATCTGGTAAAGTGTCAGTTTGAGTCCAATAAAACCTCTCAGGCAGCTGATATTGCCCTAAATTTTATGCGAATTTCAATTTGACCCAAAACTTTAAGGATTTGTCAATTACGCCTGAAACTTCCTACAATTTTCCGGATTTCCTTAAAACTTCAGGATCTCAACAGATTTGCCCCCAAACTCTCAATTTCTAGCAAGTTTACCTCAGACTTTCCAATTTTTCCCTAAAATCTTCTAACAATTCCTAGTTTTTCCCCCAAACTTTTCCATTTTTCCTAAATTGACCCTACAAGACCTTTAGGATTCCAAATTAGTGCCTAAACTAAATTAATTCCTATTTCTACCCTAGATGACCACTTAGACCAAAATAATAATGTAACCTAAATGTGACTAGACCAACTAACTATGCAGAACCCTAAAATGATAAAAATGATCCAAACTCCTAACAAATGACCAAATAGTCTTTAAAAATGAAAATACCCCCTAAAACTTCAGCAAAAGTCAGTGCCTGGACAAAATTGGGTGTTAATAGCTGCCCCCTTTTGCATGTCTCATGGCACATGACGCATGCAAAGCCATTACCAAATTTTGTCTGACCTTAACTAGACGTTGAGAGCCTTCTCATCGACGAAACCTTGAGGAGAAAAACCTTTTTTTCCTCCCCTTTGAGGTTAAGGAACCTTCTCCACTACCTCTATGATAGAAACTTTCCTATCATTTAGGAATCTAAGGAGCAAAACTCTTTCCTCCTTGATTACCAGGCTTAGGAACTTTTCTAGCCTTTTGCAATAAGAACCTTCCTATTGCTTCCAAACCTAAGAGGAAAACTCTTTCCTCTGTTCTTGATGGATTAAGGAACCTTCCTCACCCTTGTCTCTATAGAAAACTTTCTATAGAAGAGAGAAACTCTTTTCTCATTTTTTAACTTTGGTAAAGAACTCTCTCTCTCTATGGTCTAAGAGGTTGAGAACCCTTTCTTTACCACCTCTTGTTGCCTTAGAGGTAGAGAACACTATCTCTTTATGACCTCTAAATTTCTTTGAGGTAGAGTACCCTTACTCTTTAGCACCTCCAAATTCCTTTGAGGTAGAGCACTATGACTCTTTATCACCTCTGATGACTTTTGAGGTAGAGAACCCTGTTTCTTTACCACCTCTAAATTCCTTTGAGGTGGAGCACCCTAACTCTTTACCACCTCTGATGACTTTTGAGGTAGAGAACCCTGTCTGTTTACCACCTCTAAATTCCTTTGAGGTAGAGCACCCTGACTCTTTACCACCTCTGATGACTTTTGAGGTAGAAAACCCTGTCTCTTTACCACCTCTAAATTCCTTTGAGGTAGAGCACCCTGATTCTTTACCACCTCTGATGATCTTTGAGGTAGAGCACCCTGACTCTTTACCACCTTTGATGACTCTTGAAGTAGAGCACCCTGATTCTTTACCACCTCTAATGACTTTTGAGGTAGAAAACCCTGTCTCTTTACCACCTCAAAATTTCTTTGAGGTAGAGCACCCTAACTCTTTACCACCTTTGATGACTTTTGAGGTAGAGAACCTTGTCTCTTTACCATCTCTAAATTCCTTTGAGGTAGAGCACCCTAACTCTTTACCACCTTGGTATTCCTTTTAAGGTAGAGATCTCGGTCTCTTTAACACCTCTGATGAATCTTGAGGTAGAGCACCCTGACTCTTTACCACCTCTAAATTTCTTTGAAGCCTTAGTTTTACATTGTTGTGAGATTAAGGGACTCTCCTTGTTATCTCAAGTAAAAATTTCCAAGAAATCATCCAAACTTAGAATAATTCCCTCAAAAGTGTGAATTTCCAAAATGGGTGAATTCAAAATTTGAAATTCTATGACATGAGTGAATTTTGAGAAAGCCAAATATTCCATGAAATAAGTGAATCTTAAGAGAACTGAAGATTTAACAAAATGAATGAACCCCAAAAAGCTGAAGAAAACTTTTAGAGTTGAAACTGTCTTCAAATACCTTAAAATGAGCTTTGAGAATGACCGTCCAAACAAGATAAAATTGCTTTGAAAAATGGTATGACGACTTATGGATGTCCACCTCTCAAATATGCCCCCCCATCATGAAAATAAACCATGATTTCTTTGATGGTGAAAACTTACCTAGATTTTGATCTTTAAAAACTTAGTTTAACCTTGCAGTGGGTGTGATGATGTAGAGAAACCTTTCTCATTTAAAACCACGTTTGACTCAAATTACAAGGAAAAGAATTACCTTCTCTTTGGAACCTTAGCTTTTGCTTTTCTTTGAATGTGACGAGGTAGAGAAACCTTTCTCATTTAAAACCTCGGTTTAACCCACGTTATGAGAAAGAGAGTTACCATCTCTTTAGAACCTCAGTTTAGCTTTCCTTTAAATGTGACAAGGTAGAGAAACCTTTCTCATTTAGAACCTCAGTTTGGCCTAAGTTACGAGGAAGAGAATTACCATCTCTTTGGAATCTTGGTTTAGCTTTCCTTTAGATATGACGAGGTAGAGAAACCCTTCTCATTTAGAACCTCGGTTTAGCTTTCCTTTAGATGTGACAAGGTATAGAAACCTTTCTCATTTAAAACCTCGATTTAACCCAAGTGATGAGGAAGAAAATTACCTTCTTTTTGAAACCTTAGTTTAGCTTTCCTTTAAATGTGACGAGGTGGAGAAACCCTTCTCATTTAGAACCTCGATTTGGCCTAAGTTACGAGGAAGAGAATTATCTTCTCTTTGGAACCTCGGTTTAACCCAAATGTCATTTGATCTCAATTTATGTGAACTTACCTGGATCGTAAAACTTCCTTCACTTGGTTGATATCGAGAAATTGTAGCCTCTAACTCTTGGCAGATGTGAAGTGATTGAAACACTCCCTCTTTTTCCTTTGTGTAAAATGTCTTCTCCTTGATGTGCTTGGACCGAATTCCCCCCTAGCTATCTGTACCAAGCTTTAATGAAACCTGCTTGTGATAAAAGCATGATATGATGATGCTCATGATGCATGCTTCTTAATCTTTGCATTCTTAGAATGACTTTGATAAAAGCAATGATGCAAGAGTGAATTTTATGCTTCCTTCAACGTTACATCTTGTGATTCTTTCCCTTGAGTTATTTTGAACTCCTCCTTACCTCATCATGGATTTTATACCATCTGAAGGCTTAACTTTCAACGTCTCTTTGCCTCCTTCCTTTTCATGTAGCCGTGTCGGTGCTTGCTCATCCCCATGTTATCGTATGATTACTCTTCCTTGAACTCAAGTTCCGATCCATAAAACTTGCCCCCTTGTCTATTGTGCTTCTTTGCCAGTAGTACTCTTCTTGTGCTCCGTAGAGACTACTTTGTCCCCTGAATATGGTGTCTATGTGGATTAAGGTATCATCTCCTTTTGATTTATAAAGATCATGCATTTCTAGACCTTCATGATGGCACTCGATCGTGAATTTCTCTTACAAAAATCACATCTTCTAAAAGAAAGTCTCAAGCTATCTCCTCACTTTTAAGTCCATACACATTGATGAATAATGGTTTAGCCTTAAAGAAAAACTTTCATCAATTTGCAAAGCTTGATAAAATAACTTATGGTCTTTGTTTTTTATTAAAATGGCCTGTTATTCTTCCCCTTTCCAACTCAAAGACATAAAATGTACAAGGCAAAAAGGTAGAAACAGGTTTCACAATGATAGCCTTTTAACTGAATAAGAATGATATCGAGAGGCAAATGTTAGGTTGAGGAAAGTTAAGTTTGATTGGTGTGAAAGAAGGGTCTTTTAATGATACTCGTGAGTAGATCTAATTGCCTTGAAAAACTCAATAGTGACGACCTCAAACTTGCTATCTTTCCAGAAAGTTAGACCTCATCTGTTGCCCCCAACTCTTGTAATCTATATTTACGCTTGCTTTGAAGGTTGCTTTTATCTTCTAAATTGCCTTTGCAGGTTTTCAGTCTAGAATCCATAGCTCAGGTTTCTTTTTCTTTTTCTTTTTTCATTTCATTTCTTTCTTTTAATTTAACTTGAGCCTTTTTTTTCTTTTTTTTCTTTTGTGAGCTATGATTGTGACATGCTTGATAGCCCTCTTGAAGTGAGATGACTCAAGTGGCCTTACTTGCCCGTGCTTGCTCTTATTCTTTTCTTTCTTTTGAATTTTCCCTTGTTGCCTTTTGATGGAAAAGATGAACTTATTTGCTTTTTAGAATCTATGTTATGGAGAACTGCGAACCTTTTCTTGTGTTGAGCATTCATGAGAATTGGGAAGCCACCCAAGCCATTTAATATGAGAGCTACCTTCTTTGGAAGTTAACCAAAGACTTCTTACAAGGATGTTGATAACCACTATGAACTTCTTTTTTTTAGAGTTGAGGTGCAACATTTGAGATCTTTCTTACTAGATTTGGCAGCACTTTCAAGATCACTACCATCAAATCTCCCTTAACTTTCATTTCCACTCACGAGTAGCATTATTTACGAAATAAAGTGTGATGGCAACAATAGATGGTGTAATGGCAAAGAGTGAGAGACAGATGTAAAAATGAAATTTTTGGTAAAAAATGGTAGAATGCACATATTACATCTTTTTATTGGACAATAAAATAATAACAGGTGTCCATTTAACAAAGACTACATTCTAGATTCTGGACTAAATCTAGGAGATTTTTACTATTAAATTACTTTGGCAAGCTCTCAAAGATACAAGTTTACTCAAAGGATTCTCTGTCATTCAAAAGTGTGTGCGAACTATCAGGTTGGATCTAACTTGGAACCCTTCCAAAATCAATGTAATTCCAGCTCAAAATCTTCACTTTCAATTACCAATCACATCAGGATCTAACGATTTGGAATCAATCGATTGTTGAACCAACTTAGAAGCCACTCAATCTTTACTGTCGTTGGTATGGGTGACAGCAGGTTTGACTTTATGAGCTTAGGGAGTAGCTTAGTGTAGCTTGTGGAGATCAAATTAACTTGAGTAGCTTTCTTCCCATGAGTGGTATGTGGCACTGATGAGGGAGCCTGATGCGAACCCCGATGGTATAACGACCATGAAACTCGCCCAAGATGTTTTTCAAGCTCCACAAGACATCAAAGAGACTGGGTTTGAAGACCCCCACCCCTAATCAACCTGTGACTAGAAACGAGAAGTATAGAACTCTAAGAACACAAGCATACTTGTGCACCAAGGCAGTCCGCCAAGAACCAAAGAGAAAACCTCTCCAAAGAGCAATATTATTTCGGCAATAATCTGTGTGTTTACATCCAGAATATGTGCCTTTATATAGGCCTAAACTAGGGTTAAAAGCTGGGCAAAATTCGCAGCCCAAGTCACCTAGGAAACCTAGTTACAAAGGACTCAAGAAAACCTAGTCAAACTAGGACTCTAACACACTTTTAACACATGTTTAAGGTGTGCAGCGAATTCCTTTTATCCTAAATGACCTGAATCAATTCCATGGCCTAAATAACATCCTAAATAATGTAAATAAATACGAAACTAAAATAAAATACGTTACAAACAAGATTGCCCATAAAAACTCCAAAATAGCCTTCTTGGGTGATTCTAGCTTGTGTCTCCAACTTCAAGCTGAAATTCGAACTTGATGCAGCAATGATTTCTCAAAATTCAAAGCATGAAAGTTGTAGATCTCTTTCTTAGCTTCTAAACCACACTTTAATCACACAAAATGGACTTCTAAATCGAAAGATATTCCCAAAATACTGCAACTGCTTCTGAACCAGCGATAACTCGTAAATCGTGACTTTGAAGCTAAATTGGACCTCCTTAACGTGCAAAATGGGTTTCATGATCTTCATATGCTTTGTAGCTCCAGATGTTATATTTCCAATGAATCAAGAATCACTCAATTCTGATCTGTTTAGCTCAAGATATGATTTTTCCACCAGAACATCGCCAATCTGTCAACATCCGAGCTTGAAGTGCACTAGTGAGCTCGTTAGCCTTCTCCCTTGTCAATGGTCCACTAGTTATCTTCAATGGGTTCTTATCATCACTGGTTGTGCCTTCTTTGATCATATCAGCTCCCCCCTCCTTAGAAGGATTCGTCCTCGAATCAAAACCTGCATTAGAAAAGGGAATTGAATCAATAACAATGAAATAATCAACACATAAGCACTTACCTTTCACATAAGAACAAATAGCATGGAATGCTTGTGTATGGAGCTTTAATCGTGTGAAAAACCTGAACCAATATCCAAATGCAATGATACCTCCAGGGTCAAAAACAAAGTTAGAAGCAATTAGCACAAAAAATCTGAAAGTTAGCACAATTTTCATTTTAACTCGAGGCATCACTTTCATTGCCTTTGCCATCTCAAAAACATTATTCTCAAAACTAGCAAAAGTGTTGGAATAATTTACCTTAGGAATTTTGTATGCACTCAAAACAAATGGACCTAAACTCACACAAGTATTATAGTTATGAAAAGCACAAGTTATGCATGTCAAGACAATAGTTTGCATAGGCCATTCAACCAAACAAGAATTGAACACAATATGGCCTAAACTAATAACAAAACTAGGATGCATGAATTTCACAAAAATCGTAAGCATTTTAAATGAAACAAGATCAAACTTATTTTTGTATGTATATGCACCACAATGCATAAAAATTGTGAATATGTATGAAATGTGACACAAAACAAAGGACTCAACATACCTCCTTAAAAGGCTGAATTTAAAACCAGAATTTTCGCTCAAAATAAAAACTTCAGGGTTTGGACATAAAGCAAAAAGATCAAGACTCAAAAGTTTGTGTAATGCATGTGTCATGACAAAAAGATACTTGCTGGAAATTAAAGATTGACACACAAAAATGGGCTGAATATAAATGGCAATCAAAGAAGTATGTAATGCATGTGTAAGAACAAATTTATGCATGAAAAATTCCAAAGAAGTAGATTTACCTTGAGGCAAAACAAAATAATGTGAGATGGATGCAAAACAAACAAATTCAAAAACAAAAGACACCAAAACAGATTTTTCCCCAGATAAACTCATGAAATTCAAAAGATCATTTGACAAAACCAAAAAATTAGAAGCTTTAAAATCATATTTTGTCAAAGTTTCATGCTTACTTCCTTCTCTTAATCTAGTTTCATGAAAACCATTCTTCAAAATAACATTACTAGCAAACACACATTGTTTGAGATTTTCATGCAAAACCACATCATATCTAGGTGTAAGGAAGAAATACATTACAATTGTTGGACTTAGTCTCCAAGTATCTTCCTTTGGTGTAGGAACCACAAAATTTCCACCTTTGCACTTAATGGCTTCGGTTGGAGTTGCATCAATTTCATCCCGTTGAAACATAGGATAAGAAACAATGTTAGGCAAATTTTTGCATATGAAATCACTTAGGCTTACCTTAACTTGTTCCTTCTCAACCTCCTTTTTTGTTTTAATGCATGGGACATGGCTTGGAATATTAGGGACACCAACTTCTTTAATGGGCAGCAACTCACTTGATTCTTGTAGCTCATCTCCACTTAATTCCTGAAAAGAAGACAACACAACACTAGAAAAAGACTTTGTTATGTTAGATGAAAGTATGGCTTCTTTGTAGGTCTTTCTCTCTTCACTCAGCTTGGGTTCATTACACTCTTGTCTTCTCTCAACTTCGCACTCAATTTCTTCTCTCGGGAACTCTCTACTCTTCTTCCCCTCATGTTCACTCTTCTCACTTAATCTCTCGGTTGTTCTCTCAACTTTCCCCTCATCACTCTTGCCCTCAACTTTCCCCTCATTTACTTTTCTCTCAACCTTACTTTGAAGTTTTCTTTGATCCTCCAAAACTTGTTGTGGTGAAAGTGGTACAAGCATGATTGACTTTTCTTGTTGAGATTGAGACAAGTCTCCTTTTGTGATCTCCATGTTTGGCTTGGGTACTTCTCTTACATCTTTGCTCCATGCTCCTCTCCATGTGGAAATTCCTCCTTGACACATCTTGGATGCCTTGGACCTTTTGATGATTTTCTCGGCCTTGGTGGCATAATAAAGCAAATCCTCCATGTTCAAATAAGGTGCCATTTCCACTTTGTTGGCAATCTCAGGATTGAGACCATTAATGAATCTAGCAATGGTGGTCTCCTCATCCTCCATGATGTTGGCTCGGGTCAAGGTTATCTCCAAGTCTTTATGGTAGTCCTCCACACTCCTTTGGCCTTGCACTAGCTTTTGAAGCTTGAGGCGTTGATCTTTAGTGTAGTAGCTAGGCACAAATCTCCTCCTCATCAAGGCTTTAAGGGCTCTCCATGTGTGTATGGGCTCCTCCTCATTCCTTCTCCTAGAAGTAACATCCTGATTCCACCATACAAGAGCATAATTAGTGAACTTTATGGTAGCCAATTTAACCTTCTCTTTCTCGGAGTAATGATGGCAATCAAACACCATCTCAATCTTTTGTTCCCACTCCCAATATGCATCGGGATCACTCCTCCCTTGGAAGGATGGAATGGTAAAGTTGATGGAGTTAAGGTTATGATCTTCTCTTGGCTCCCCCCTCCTTGGAAGCCCATGGTCATGCCAATGCCCTTCTTCCTTCTCGGGTTCTTCTCTCCTTAGGCCTCTCCTTGGTTGCAAGATGGGATTTGGTCTCCTTGGCAACCTCAAATCAATGTCCTCAATCCTCCCCACAAGTCTATTGAGAGTTTCTTGAAATTCTCCCATGGTAGGCTCCTCATTGTGTCTCACTTTCATCCTCCTATCCTCCTGGCCCTCCATACTCCTGAAAATAACAAAGATCCTCACAAACACTCACCTCACGTGTTTCACTCAAAATATGAACACTCAAAACACTCAATTTGTTAGTGAGATATTGCTTATTCAAAGAGTTCTTCAAAGTTCTAAGAAAACTATCCTCAAAGCACACAACAAAACTTGAATTCTTGAAGAACTATTTTGACTCCAAAAGAGGTGGGCTAAACAAGCTTTAAAAGACTCTAGGAAGCTCTTGCAATTGATGATCACAAAAACCACAAAGAAAGCTTTTTGGCTCAAAAACAATGAGATAGGTTTTGGGGCGCAAAACTTTCAACACTTTGTAAAAACTTCTCTTTTTGCAAGCTTTCCTTTCTTTGTTCTTTTCCTTTCTTTTCTTCCTTTTTTTTTCTCTTTTTTTTTTCTCTTTTTGCTTGCTGTTTTGATGCTAAACAAACGTTCTCCTTGAAATTCCTTGCTGCCAAAGACAAAAAGTCAGTTTTCAATTTGGCCAAAACAAGAAACTATTGAAACTTGCACAATTTTGAAACAACTTTTGATACCGAAACTTCCTCAACTTGGATCCTTCTTTTTTTGGTGTTTTCTTGACTCTAGGATGCTGGAAACAATGAAAACATAAGAGATTAATATGGCTGGGTATGAAACAGAAAGATAAGAATTGAACAAGAACAAACAAATTGAAACCGAGAAAACTAGACAACACGGATTGACTTCGTTTTGTTGTTTTTGTGATTTTCGGACATGAACAAGGATGGAATAAAAAGTGACAGACCTGAAACAAGATGAAAAAGGATTAAAACAGAGTATTAATACATGAAATTACTGGAAAAAATTTAAAGAAAAACGCAGAGAAACAAGAACACAAAGATATGTCCTTCAATGGAACTTGTGGCTCTGATACCAACTGATGCGAACCCCGATGGTATAACGACCATGAAACTCGCCCAAGATGTTTTTCAAGCTCCACAAGACATCAAAGAGACTGGGTTTGAAGACCCCCACCCCTAATCAACCTGTGACTAGAAACGAGAAGTATAGAACTCCAAGAACACAAGCATACTTGTACACCAAGGCAGTCCGCCAAGAACCAAAGAGAAAACCTCTCCAAAGAGCAATATTATTTCGGCAATAATCTGTGTGTTTACATCCAGAATATGTGCCTTTATATAGGCCTAAACTAGGGTTAAAAGCTGGGCAAAATTCGCAGCCCAAGTCACCTAGGAAACCTAGTTACAAAGGACTCAAGAAAACCTAGTCAAACTAGGACTCTAACACACTTTTAACACATGTTTAAGGTGTGCAGCGAATTCCTTTTATCCTAAATGACCTGAATCAATTCCATGGCCTAAATAACATCCTAAATAATGTAAATAAATATGAAAATAAAATAAAATACGTTACAAACAAGATTGCCCATAAAAACTCCAAAATAGCCTTCTTGGGTGATTCTAGCTTGTGTCTCCAACTTCAAGCTGAAATTCGAACTTGATGCAGCAATGATTTCTCAAAATTCAAAGCATGAAAGTTGTAGATCTCTTTCTTAGCTTCTAAACCACACTTTAATCACACAAAATGGACTTCTAAATCGAAAGATATTCCCAAAATACTGCAACTGCTTCTGAACCAGCGATAACTCGTAAATCGTGACTTTGAAGCTAAATTGGACCTCCTTAACGTGCAAAATGGGTTTCATGATCTTTATATGATTTGTAGCTCCAAATGTTATATTTCCAATGAATCAAGAATCACTCAATTCTGATCTGTTTAGCTCAAGATATGATTTTTCCACCAGAACATCGCCAATCTGTCAACATCCGAGCTTGAAGTGCACTAGTGAGCTCGTTAGCCTTCTCCCTTGTCAATGGTCCACTAGTTATCTTCAATGGGTTCTTATCATCACTGGTTGTGCCTTCTTTGATCATATCAGAGCCTTGAAGACTACTACCTCAATAGGACATCCTTTTGCCTTTAATGTGAGTGGTGTTGGACCATAGGACTTGGAGATGATGTTTTGGACAGCCCCGCTTCTTTCATTGCAAGGTCCCCCAATTGAAAAATTGACCAGCTTTCCTGTTTTGATTCCAAATTCGATCCTTTCTCCAAATAATACCATATCTGAAAAGCTACTTGGAGTGTTCCCAACTAGTTTTTCATAAAATGGTCCATTCAGTGTTTGGATAAACAGGGTGATTAGTTCTCTTTCCATCATAGATGGTTGAACTTGTGCGGCTAAGTCTCTCCACCTTTGTGCGTACTCTTTAAAGGTTTATTGTTTCTTCTTCTCCATATTCTGAAATGTTTGACGATCAGGAGCCAAATCCATGACATGCTTATAATTACTGATGAAAGTTTGAGCAAGATCATTCTATGTCCTAATATTCTTTGGGCCTTGGTTAAGATACCACTGTAATGCAGATTTTGCAAGGCTTTCTTGGAAGAAAGCCATCCATACCTTTTCATCCTTTGTGAGTGGTTGGATCTTTCTCAAGAATAGCATGATGTGAGTGATAGGGCAACTTGTTCCATCATACTTCAAGAAATCTAGTACCTTGAAATATGAAGGAATTACCACATCAGGCACCAAGCAAAGGTCATCCATAGAGAGAGATCCAAATGTAGTGTCCCCTTCAATAGCTCGGAGCCTCCTCTCTATAGTTTCAATCTTCTAAGCATCGTCTTCTTCTTTTGTTAATGTCTTCCTTCCTTCGTAGATGGGATTGTGCCTAAAGTGAATACCGTCAGATGGACCTGAGTCTTGAAAAGGCATTTCTTGAATCGGGGCCTACTGCGAGGTGAACCCCTTGGAGGGTAGATAGAATCTTGCGGGTCTTTGACAGGGCTTTGGATCATTTTCCCTTTAATCAACTCCATCAACAACCTCATCTGTTATGCCATACTCTCGATCTTTGACTCGATGTCAACAAAGCATCCTTCAACTTGTTCCGCCATGAGTTTTGCTTGCAGCCGAGTTGAATATTGATGTCGAGTACCAATCTTTCACCCTTTTTAAAAGTTGGATTTCTTTTATTAGACTTTGTGTATGAATTGGTAAATGATGCATGATGCACATGCTATTTTTATTAATGTGAGTTGAAAGGCCACTATCGTAGCACTTCCAAACTCTAATGACTGTCCGTGCCTAAACACTTAGCGCAACACTAAATCACCAAAGAAATCCTAAAACCAAATAAAAAAGCCATAGTTGTCCGTCCCACTTTATTACATTAAAGACTAAAAGAACTTCCCGAGATGGTCATATTGCTTACGGGCCTTCTTGATATAGCGGATCATCTTCTGCTGTCTCGAGCATGAGTTAGGCCAGGTACCAGCAATTATGTCATTGGCTTCTTCACCCATCTTTTTTGCAGTGCGAGTGACGTTCAGTACTTCTTCTACGAAGTCTTCTACTTGACATTCAGACCAAATATACTCTCGTTTCCAGTTCTCCTTCTCCCATTCATTCTTATCGCATTCCTTGACTAACTGCTTAATGGTGGCCTATTTGTCTTCCAGCTTCCCTCGCAAGAGTAGGTTTTAATTCCTCAGTGCTTCCAGTTAAGAGTTTTTCTCATCCATCTCGACTCGGATCTTCTTCATCTTGCCTCTTTCCTCTTTAAGCTTTTCTTCGAGATCCCTTTTAGTAGCGTTGCTGGGTCCGTCTGGTGGGAAAATACCTTCCCTTCGATTTTGCCTCCATTCTGGATACCTTTTTGAAGACACTAAGGTTCCAGGTTTTACTAGGTAAACTTTCTTCCATGCTATTGCCATTCCAGAAATGAGACGGTGGCATTGTGGATCATTATAAGAAAACTTGAGCTCACACAGTCGATGTGTCATTGGTACGAACTGTTGGGACCCAAACTGCCTGCGAACTAAGGCTGGGGCATAGCTTGTTCCTCCTTATATTCTGAGAAGAGGAACCCATGGGAGCTTCCCACATCGATAGAGTACTGGTTTTGTTGAGATAAAGGGTGCCCTCCATGTAATCTGAGAGTCTAGTAAGTTTTTAAGGAAATCTCTCCAATCCTCTTTGCTCCATTTTTTTATCCAGACACTGTCTACGAAAGCTTTGATTGGAATAAAATCTTGAAAGAAACAACGGCCAATTTCCTTCTTCACGCATGGTAGATGACTCTTAATCCAAATGTTTAGCAATGGCGCACAACCGATGAACCGTCCTCCATTACGTTTATAAAAATTGAGAGAGCGAATAGTTTCGGCCAGAATAGCAAGAAGAGGGCTCATGTGTTTTCTTTGCATCTGATTTAATAAGTTGATTACCCCCTCATCAATGTGTGATAACGCCCTTGGAAATATTACGAGCCCATAGATTGCCAATGCAAACACCTTCCTCTTTTGGGATTTTGATGTCATGTCTCCATAAGATATTTAAGAGTGCTCCATGCCATGCTTTTTCCACCCTTCATACTAGCTCGCTGCTTGAGATCCATAACTTGCATGTTCAGGAAACGAGATAAGCATCGTAACACATCACTCTTCTGATCGAGAGAATATGCCTCAATTGGGAAGTCAAGAGGAATGTTCAAAATGACGCTGTACTCTTCGATTGTCAGAGTCAAGTCCATTTTATTGATCGAGAAGCAACAATAATATGGATCCTAGAATGATATCAGTGCTCGAAACAAGGTCTCATCGATCTTGACATCCAGAAGATAAGCAATGTGCCCAAATTCGCTATCAAAGATCTTTCTTTCAGCAGAGGACCAAGCCTTTCATATCTATGATAACTCCTTCACGGAATTCTGTTCTAGTCGAAAATGAACCTGGCTTTTCAAATCGAGCTCACTTCCAGGTAAAAGGCAATATCCATGTACTAACTGTGATTCCTCAGAGAAGTCCATGGCTTTTGGTTGACCTTCTTCTATAATAGATGCCCAAGTCTCGTTGCAATCGGTTGGAAGTAGGTCAAGAATGTCCATGGTAATGGAGATTGCGCCAAGTGCTTCTTATAGCGCAATGCATGCAAAGAGAACAACAACTTAAAGAGAGTTAGTAACATGGTAGAATAATATATGAGCTATTGTGCAAAGATAAATCAAAGTTATAAAGAGAAAAAGTACACTAACAAGGCAAAAAAAATGGTTAATTTGACAAGAGAGTTAGCAGTAAACAAGCTATGTTTTGTTATGGAAGTCCTAGTAGATAGACCTATGGCTGCTATATGCGTAGGTAGTTTTTGAAAAGAAAGGTTATAGGTTGGTTCTCAAATCCCTCTTACTAAGTCCTATCGGACAAGAAAAGGCCCAATTCCTCACCAATAAGGGTTACGTGAGGAAGGATTAATTTGAGTCGTAGTTTTCATGGTCCCATGGGGTGACTATCGTCATACTCGGGCAACACTACTCACTACTACGAATTAGAGAAAGTGCGGAGACTATTGTCTCACACGACTAGCCTAACTCGGGTGCTTTGCAAAACTTGGTTTGAGTGAGCTTAGGTATTGAGCTCATTATGCATGCTGAAGTATGTGCGTGTCAAAACCTAAAAGAACACAACGCATCAAATCAATATGTCAATAAACAAACAAGAAAGAAAAAGAAGAACACGAAACCCCTTTTATGGCTAGACTTTTCCCCAATGGAGTCGCCAAGCTGTAGCAACGTGATTTTTAGGGGTCGCTACCAATCAGTTTACCTAGGTCAATTGGATACCTGTTATAGTCTATGAGAGATTCTAAGATCGTGAGTCGGTTACACTAAAATAACCTTATTGTAGTGCCCAGAAATTGGTACCATGGGGTTCAGTTTTATCTTTTCCTAAATCTTTGCTTCTTAACCTAATCTTTGATTGAGAGTAATTTTTATTTAATTTAATTCCAAACCGTGAATCTTACCAAACCAACCGAATATGGAATCCTAGACGTCCTTGAAATCTCGGAACTTTATCAAATCCATCAAGAATTTAAGTGGAACATCTTGTTCAAAACTGTGAATCTTATCAGACCAATCGGATTCGAACGAATAATTCATCTCAGGATTTTATCAAATCACTAAGAATAGACTTTTGAAAAATAAATGTTAAGTATTAAAAAAAATTGTGTTCATTTAGTTTCTTTCTAATCTCTAGATAATGAGGAAATTAAAAAATATCTAAACAATTAAACAACTAATTATTTTTTTGTATTATTACTTTTTTAAGACACATTATGAGATCTAAATAAAGAAAACAAAATCGCATGATCCTAAAGTTAAAAGAAAATAAAGATAACTAAAGTGATTTAAGAAAATAAAATAAGATAAAATAAAACAAACACTCTAGGTTATGTTCCTATGTGGATTTAATGGCTACATTTAATGAATGACCAAACAAACAAATAAGAAAAGAAACAAAGAAAAACAAATAATAAAAACTTGCTGTCAGTGACTCATGTACAAAAAGAGAAAACATGTTAGTGAGTTAATGGATGAAATAAAAAGTCAGAGGGCTAGAGGGGAGTTATACTGAAAGAGTAGTTTCACTGGGTTTGATCCGGGTCGGGTCGTAGGTTTGAAACGGGTCTCGCTCTATTTGGTATCGATTATTCCTTCTCTGGCGGCGATGGAATGAACGGGCATTAGGGCTGGGCTCGTCGATGGCAGGCGACGCTGGGTGGTTCGATAACTGCAGCCGGTGACGCCTGTGGTGGATGGGCTCGACGATTGGAATGGAAGGACGGTGGTCAACAGCCCCCTGGAGCGACTGTGCGAGGCGAGACTAGGCGTCTGGCGGTGGCTGGAGGGGGAGACTGATCGGGAAGGTGAAGCGTCGGGCACAGAGGGAACCAGGGGTGGTGGCAGTGATGGGAAAAGTTTAGGTTTTTTTGGAAAAGGCTGCGAGAGGACCAAGGACTAAGGCTGCAGTTTGACCTTTTCTTCTGGCTGAGCTTAGGGTTATCAAATTTCCTCCCCTTTTCATCAATTAATGGCCCATACTTATACTAAGAGAGGCTAGGCGAGATTAACTGGGTTTAACAGAGTTGAAACTTGATCCAAATTGTATTTGAGGAGATTAGGATATAATCTGGTAAAGTGGCAGTTTAAGTCCAACAAAAACTCTCAGGCAGCTGATATTGCCCTAATTCTACGCGAATTTCAATTTGACCCAAAACTTTAAGGATTTGTCAATTGAGCCCAAAACTCCCTAAAATTTTTCAGATTTCCTTAAAACTTCAGGATCTCAATAGATTTACCCCCAAACTCTCAATTTCTGACAAATTACCTCAAGCTTTCCAAATTTTCCCTAAAATCCTCCAACAATTCCTAGTTTTTCCCCCAAACTTTCCCCTTTTTCCTAAATTGACCCTACAAGACCTTTAGGATTCCAAATTAGTACCTAAACTAAATTAACTCCTATTTCTACCCTAGATGACCACTTAGACCAAAATAACAATTGTTGACACCCAATTTCATCCGACTATTTGAAAATAAAAAAAATTAAAATTTTTTTTAATGAAATTAAATTTAATTATTATTAATTAAAAAAATGAGAAAAAATTAAATTAAATAGTTTAGGGGTGCATTTTTGTTTTATAAGGTTAGATAGTGTATATATATATATGTGTGTGTGTGTGTGTGTAAAATATAAAAAGGGGAAGTTTTTTTTTAAGAATTGACAAAAATAAAAAGTTTGGGGTGAAAATGACAAAATTGAGAAGTTTGGGAAAAATTTGACTAAATATGGAAGTTCCAGGGAAATCTGGTGATTTTTTGCATGGTTTTGGGCCAAATTGACAGAACAGATAAATTTGGGCCAATAAGTAATTTCGTGAAAAAATATGGGACTAGACCAGTAGTCAACAAAAGCTGAAGGACTAAAATTGTTATTTTGACGAAATTTTGAGATAAGTCTGTTTTTAATTAAATTTTGAATTTTTTTAAATCAAAGGAATCCAATGCTCCTCCCCCTCTTTAAATAGGGGTCCAAACATGCAAATAAAAAGATTTAGGCAAGATTTGAGCTCCTCATTAAAAAAGAGAAAAATGTAGGTTTAGTCCCTGGTTCCTCTTCCCTTCTTTCCAAAAAACCTGAACTTCCCTTCTCTCCGTCCGTCTATTACCATTTTGTTTTTTTCCTTTCCCGTCCGTCTGCCGTTTCCGTCAGCGTCTTCCCGTCTTTCTCCTCGTCGCCAACCGCCGTCCAAGCTCACCGCGGTCGCTGTCGCACCCAGCCACCGCCGTTGGGTCCTTCTCCGCCGCTCCTTCCCATCGCCACCCTCTTTTGGCGAAGCTCCCTGTCACCGCCTCCTCCCTCGCGGCTTCGTTTTTTCCCATCGCCTATTCTCCCTCGCAACTCCGCCTCTCCCGCACCTCCGTCTCCCAGTCGCCCGGCGTCCTCCTCCTTACTACGTCGCTGTCGGTATATCCCAAGTGCCCTCCTCCATCATCGTCGTCGGAAAACGAAGAATCGAAGGCGAAACCGTTTCTGACCCGCGACCCAACCCGTCCGATCCAACATCCTTTTGCTTTTTATGTATAACTCTTCTTTAGTCCTTCTAACTTTTTATTTTTGTTCATAAAAGTCATTAACTTTCTTGTTCTTGCAGATAGGCCATTAACAACAATTTTTTTATCTTTCTTTTCTTTTTCTTTTCTTTTTTTTCTTTCTTGTTATTTTTTTTATAGAAGGTTATACCTCCTACTTTTATGTGGATGGCCAAAAGCCCCACCTTATTTATTTTTTATTTATTTATTCTATTTATTTATTGTCATTTTATTTACATTTATTTACTTTATGCACTTTTTTTTACGTGGATGGCTAAAAGGCACCACTTTCTTTATTTATTTACTTTTTTGTAATTATTTAATTTATGCACTTTTATTTTTTTACGTGGACGGCAAAAGCCCCACTTTCTTTATTTATTTACTTTTATGCATTTATTTACTTTATGCCCTTTTATTTTTTACATGGACGGCTAAAAGCCCCATTTTCTTTATTTATTTACTTTTATGCATTTATTTACTTTATGCCCTTTTATTTCTTTACGTGGACGGCTAAAAGCCCCACTTTCTTTATTTATTTACTTTTATGCATTTATTTACTTTATGCCATTTTTTTTTTTTGCGTGGACAGCCAAACGCCCCATTTTCTTTATTTATTTATTTTTCTACACTTTATTTATTTCTTTATTTATTTACTTTTCTGCACTTTATTTTTACGTGGATGGTTAAACGCCCCACTTTATTTATTTACCTTTTTTTATTATTTACTTTTCTGCAATTTATTTTTCTTTATGTGGATGATTAACCTTACATATCTTATTTATTTACCATTTTTTATGGCTGGCCAAGAGTCCAATCTTACTTCCTTATTATTTATTATTACAACCAAGCCCCTCGTCCTTTATTTTTTTTTTTGTCATTTTAAACATTAATTGGAATCTTAAGACACTTATCTTCTTTTTATTTCCTTTAAATAACAAAAAGTTAACCCTTTATTCCTTTTATCAAAAATAAATTTTTATAAAAAAAAATCATAACCAGATGATCCAATAAAAATCAATGATTTTCAAATAAGTTTTATTAAAAAAATAATATCAAGATCATTAAAAAATCCATATTCAGATAATTCGGCAGAATTTATGATATAGATTAATAATTAATTAAAATATTCAATAATAATTAAAATTTAAAATTTTTCATTAAATTCAATATCTGGGTGATTTGATAGGATCAATGGTTTGGAAAATATCAAACTTTTAATAAAAAATGAATAAAAATTAAGTACCAAGATTAAAAAAATCCATATTCGGATAATTCGATAGAATTTATGATATGGATTAATAATTAATTAAAATATTTAATAATAAATAAATAATTAAATTTTCATTAAATTCGATATCCGGGTGATTCGATAGAATCCATGGTTCGGAATTATTAAATTTATTATAAAATTATTATAAAAAATCAAGTATCAAGATTTAAAATTTCATATCCGGTTGATCTGATAAGATTCATGGTTTGGAATTAAATTAAATAAATTCATTAAAATTATTCTCAATCAAAGATTAGATCAAGAAATAAATGGTTAGGAAAAGATAAAAACTGAACCCCATGGTACCAATTTTCAGGCGCTTTAATAGAGTTATTTTAGCGTAACCGACTCACGATCTTAGAATCTCTCGCAGGCCATAACAGGAATCCAATCGACCTAGGTAAACTGATTGGTGGCGACTCCTAAAAATCACGTTGCTACAACTTGGTGACTCCACTGGGGACGAGTCTAGCCATAAAAAGGGTTTAGTTTTGCTCTTTTTCTTTCTTGTTTGTTTCTTGACATACTGATTTGATGTGTTGAGTATTTTTAGATTGTTACACGCACACACCTCGGCATGCATAATGAGCTCAGTACCCAAGCTCACTCCAACCAAGTTCTGCAAAATACTCGGGTTAGGCTAGTCGCGTGAGACAATAGTTTCCGCGCTTTCTCTAATCCGTAGTAGTCAGTAGTGTTGCCTGAGTGTGAAAGTAGTCACCCCTTGGGACCATGAAAACTACGACTCGAATTAATCCTTCCTCACATAACCCTCGTGGGTGAGGAATTGGGCCTTTTCTAGTCCGATAGGACTTAGTAAGAGGGATTCGAGAACCAACCCATAACCTTTCTTTTCAAAAAACCACCTACACATATAGCGGCCATAGATCTATCCATTAGGATTTCCATGACAAAACACAGCTTGTTTATTGCTAACTCTTCTATTAATCTAACCACTTTATGCCTTGTTAAGTATAATTTTTCTCTTTATAATGTTCACAGTAGCTCATATATTATTCTGCTATGTTACTAACTCTCTTTAAGTTGTTGTTCTCTTTGCATGCATATCACTATAGGAAGCATTTAGCGCAACCTCCATTACCATGGACATTCTTGACCTATTTCCGACTGATTGCAACGAGACTTGGGCATCTACTATAGAAGAAAGTCAGCCAGAAGCCATGAACCTCTCTAAGGAGTCACAGTTAGTACATGGAGATTGCCTTTCACCTGGAAGTGAGATCGATTTGAAAAACCAGGTTCATTTTCGACTGGAACAGAACTTCGTGAAGGAGTTATCACAGATATAGAAGACTTGGTCCTCTACTGAAAGAGAGATCTTCGATAGCGAATTCAGGCACATTGCTTATCTTCTGGATGTCAAGATCGACGAGGCTTTGTTTCGAGCGCTGATATCATTCTAGGATCCATATTACTATTGCTTTTCGATCAACAAGATGGACTTGACTCCGACTATCGAAGAGTACAGTGTTCTGTTGAACATTCCTCTTGACTTCCCAACTGAGGCGTATTCTCCCGATCAGAAGAATGATGTGCTACGATGCCTATCTCATTTCCTAAACATGCAAGTTACGGATCTCAAGCATCGAGCTACTAAGAATGGTGGAAAAAGCATGGCATGGAGCATTCTCAAACACCTTATGGAGACGTTGACATCGAAATCACAAAAAAGGAAGGCGTTTGCATTGGCAATCTATGGGCTCGTAATATTTCCAAGGGCTTTATCACACATTGATGAGGGGGTGATCAAGCTATTGGATCAGATGCAGAGAAAACACATGAGCCCTCTTCTTGCTATTCTGGCTGAAACCATTCGCTCCCTCAACTTTTGTAGACGTAATGGTGGACGGTTCATCGGTTGTGCGCCGTTGTTACACATTTGGATTAAGAGTCATCTACCATGCCTAAAGAGGGAATTTGGTCACCGTTTCTTCCAAGATTTTATCCCAATCAAAGCTTTCATAGACAACGTCTGGATAGAAAAAGGAAGCAAAGAAGAGTGGAGGAATTTCCTTAAAAGCTTGCTAGACTCTCAGATTACATGGAGGGCCCCCTTTATCTCAGCAAAACCAGTACTCTATCAATGTGGGAAGCTTCCATGGGTTCCTCTTCTTGGAATATGGGGAGGAACAAGCTCGAGTTTATGTCCCAATAGTTTGTACCAATGACACATCGATTATGTGAGCTCGAGTTCTCTTATGACGATCCACAATGCTACCGTCTCATTTCTGGAATGGCAATAGCATGGAAGAAAGTTTACCTAGTAAAACCTGGAACCTTAGTATCTTCAAAAAGGTATCCAAAATGGAGGCAAAATCGAAGGGAAGCTATTCTCCCATCAGACGGACCTAGCTGCGCTACTAAAAAGGATCTCGAGGAAGAGCTTAAAAAGGAAAAAGGCAAGATGAAGAAGATCCGAGTCGAGATAAATGAGAAAAACTCTGAACTGGAAGCACTGAGGAACGAAAACCTACTCTTGCGAGGGAAGATGGAAGACAAACAGGCCATCATTAAGCAGTTAGTTGAGGATTGTGATAAGAATGAATGCGAGAAAGAGAACTGGAAACGAGAGTATATCCGGTCTACATGTCAAGTAGAAGACATCGTAGAAGAAGTACGGAAGGTCACTTGGGTCGCAAAGGAGATGGGTGAATAAGCCAATGACATAATTGCTGGTACTTGACCTAACTCATTCTCGGGATAGCAGAAGATGATCAACTACATCAAGAAGGCTCGTAAACAGTATGACCATCTTGGAAAGTTCTTTTAGTCTTTGATGTAATAAAGTGGGCCGAACCACCATGGCTTTCTTTATTTGGTTTTAGGATTCCTTTAGTGATTTAGTGTTGCGCTAAAAGTATAGGCATAGACAGTCATTAGAGTTTGAAAGTGTTACGATAGTGGCCATTCAACTCAATCACATTAATAAAAATAGCATGTGCATCATGCATCATTTACCAATTCATACACAAAGTCTAATAAAAAGAATTCCCATTTTTAAAAAGGGGTGAAAGATTGGTACTCGACATCCATATTCAACTCGGTTGCAAGCAGGACTCATGGTGGAACAAACGGAAGGACATCTCATAGATATTGAGTCCAAGATAGAAAACATGGCAGAGCAAATGAAACAATTAATAGAACTAATCAAGGGGAAAGCAACCCAAGTCCCTGTCAAAGAGACACAAGATCCCACTTATCCCCTGGGATTCACCCCACAACGGATCTCAGTTCAGGAAAATCTGTTTCAGGAATCAGGTCAGTCCACTAGCATTTACCTGAAACAAAATACTGCCTATGAAGAAAAGAAGACACTATCAAAGGAAGAAGGAGAATCTCAAAAGCTTGAGACAATAGAGAAGAGGCTTCGGGCCATTGAAGGAGGCACTATATTTGGATCTCTCTTGGTAGATGATCTCTGCTTGGTACCAGATGTTGTGATCCCCTCAGACTTTAAGGTGCCAGACTTTTATGAAATACGATGGAACAAGTTGTCCCATCACTCACATCACGCTGTTTATAAGAAGAATACAACCACTCACAAAAGACGAGAAGGTGTGGATAGCACTTTTTCAAGAAAGTCTTACAAAGTCAGCACTACAATGGTATCTAAGTCAAGGTCCAAGAAACATCAAAACATGGAGTGACCTTGCTCAGGCTTTCATCAACAATTACAAACATGTCATGGACCTGGCCCCGGATCGCCAAACTCTCTAGAATATGGAGAAGAAAAAGCAAGAAACCTTCAAGGAGTATGCTCAAGGGTGGAGGGACTTAGCCGCACAAGTTCAGCTACCCATGATGGAGAGAGAAATGGTTACTTTATTTGTCCAAACACTAAAGTACCCATACTACAAAAAACTTATTGGCAATTCGGCAACCAATTTCTCAGACATTGTCATGTCTGGAGAAAGAATTGAGCATGGGATTAGGACCGGGAAGATCACCGAATCCTTTAATGATGCCATGAAAAGAGGAGGACCATCCAGAAGAAAGGATGAGGAAGTACAACAAATAGGACGCGGAAGAGGGATTCCCCTCGTGGGTACTATGGCTACTGGGCATCACCTATCCTATCCTTCCAATAGGCCCAATAATTATCCTCCCAACAGGCCTAATCAATTATAGCCACCTACTCCGACCCTTCTAATACCCACACAAAGACCAAGAAAAATTTTTGCGCCAATTCCTATGACTTACACTGAGTTATATCCAAAGCTCATTGAAAGTCAACTTATCCGTCCAATTCCTACGAGGCCAATGGAACCCCCATATCCAATGTGGTATGACCCCAACATAACTTGCCCATATCATGATGGCGTTATGGGCCATGGCCTAGAAAATTGCATAGCTTTAAAATGCATAGTCCAACAATTAATCGAGTCAAAGTGGTTGGACTTTTCTGATGAACCGAACATCACTCACAACCCATTGCCGCCTCATCAAGCTAAACCAGTTAATATGATAAAGGAACACTGACTGATAAAGAGTCAGTCAACGACATTACAACCCCTCTTAAGCATGTATATTCATGCCTTGTGAAAGAAGGGGTCATCATTGGAAAGCCTTCTCTTAGACATAAAGAAATTAAAGATGAAGAATGGTGTGATTTTCATGACAGTAAGGGTCATTCCATTCAAGAATGCTCAGAATTCCATGAGGATCTACAAAGACTCATAGACTCATCCCAACTCAGCATTTTTATGCCAGATAAAGGTGTTGATGCAAATGTAATCATTAAAGAGCGAGAAGTCAATGTTATGCCAAGACCACTAGTCATACCAATTTCAAAACCTACTGTTAAGCCTTTAAGGATTCAAGTCCCAACTCCATTCCCCTACAAATCAGATAAGGCTGTTCCGTAGAAGTATGATTACACTTCCAACATTTCATCAACTCCATTGGAGGTTGGGAGTATGACTAGAAGTGGTCGATGTTATTCGCCGGAGCAGATGGACAAGCTCCAACAAGAAAAGAATACCACAGACCCAACAAACGGACCTATTAGCATAAATACATCAGAAGAGCAAGGGGTGCCTCGAGTGGTAACAGATGAACAAGTTGGCGAGTTTCTCAAACTCATAAAACAAAAGGAGTATAGTATTGTGGAGCAGTTAAACCGACTGCCAACAAAGATTTCTATACTCTAACTACTCTTAAGCTCTGACGCTCATCGAGAAACCCTCATTAAAGTCTTGAACAAGGCCTATGTTGAGCAAGATATTTCTGTGAATAATTTTGACCGCCTTGTCAACAACATCACGGCACAAAATCTCATCACATTCACTAACGATGAGATACTAGCAGAAGGAAGAGGTCATTCTAAGGCTCCACATATTTCGACTAAGTACAAAGATCGAATTATGGCTAGAGTCATTATCGACAATGGGTCAGGTCTAAATGTAATGCCACTTGAAACCTTACATAAGCTTGGGATAGACCCATCATACCTCAACAACCGTCATATCATCGTTTGAGCATTTGATGGGATGAGGAGAGATGTCGTTGGAGAAATAGAGCTGCCGATAGGGATCGGCCCCTGTGTCTTCCACATCACATTCCAAGTTATGGACATTAACCCTTCTTGTACTTGCCTGTTGGGAAGACCATGGATCCATCTGGCCAGGGCAATTCCCTCTTCATTACATAAAAAACTGAAATTCATCATTGAAGGAAAATTAATAACAGTCTTTGCTGAAGAAAACATTCTGCTATCTAGACTGCGGATACTCAGTATGTCGACGTCAATGAAGATGTGCCTGATTGCTCTTTCAGGTCTTTTGAAATTGTTAATGCTACCTATGTCGGTGAATATGAAGAAGAACCCGTGCCTAGCATCTCCAAAATGAGTCGCATGGTCACCAAACTCATGATGAAAGGAGGATACTCACTAGGGTTAGGATTGGGACAAGATTTACAAGGAATCTCAGAGCCATTGAAAATCTCTGCAAACGAAGGGAAATACGGCTTAGGTTTCACACCGACAAGGCAAGATAAAATGAAGACAATAGCTGAAAAGAGAGAAAAGGATTGCACGACTAAAAGGGCATCCTCTAGAGGGAAGAAATCTGGATATCTCTGACATCACTGAAACATTCGTGAACGGTGGCTTGATTCTGAAAAATGACAATGAAGGCGTGCTAACCATCAGCATCAACAAATCTTTTGAACATTTTTCGATTCAGGCAATAATCAGTGATTCACCCAAAAATGAGGAGCTCGTTCAACCCTATAGCTTATGGGATGTGCTGAACAATTGGGAGGCGATAGAACTGCCTGTTGTAATCGAGAGCTTTCCAAAGTAATCTAATAGTAAAAACCTCCTAAAGAAAGGTTCAATCAATAGGGTGTAGTCTTTGCTTAAGTGAATCTTTTAGTTATTGCTTTTCATTCCAATAAAGTTGTGATTTATAAATAAAGCACCAATTTGCATCCATCTCATTCTCGCCATTTTCTTTTCTCTCTTTTCTCTTTGGCTAATGCAGACTTGAAACTCTCTTTGATGACAATGAAAAAATGAACTTTGATAATCCTGTAAACACTGCTGACTTGGATGATGAAGATCTTCAAATATCTCCTGAGTTATTAAGAATGATCGAGCAAAATGAAAAAGAAAGAGCAACAAGTTAGGAACCAACTGAGACATTCAACTTGGGAGACAATTAGGATGTAAAAGAAGTTAACATTGGCACTCTATTTCCGCCTGAAGAAAAAGAAGAATTAATCCACTTATTGAAGGAATATGTGGACGTATTTGCTTGGTCATACCAAGATATGCCCGGCTTAAGCTCTGACATAGTGCTACACAAAATACCATTGAAGCCTGGGGTAAAGCCCGTCAGATAGAAGCTATGAAGATTAAAGCCAGATCTGATCTTAAGAGTAAAAGATGAGATTCGAAAGCTATGGGATGCAGGATTCCTTGGAGTCGCTGAATATACAGAATGGGTTGCCAACATAGTTCCGGTTGAAAAGAAAGAAGGTGGGAAGCTAAGAGTTTGTCAGGACTACCGGCCCTTAAACGAGGCCAGCCCTAAAGATAACTCCCCACTTCCTTACATTGATACGCTGGTGGATAATACCGCGGGAAACTCGTACTTTTCCTTCATGGATGGCTTTTCTGGGTACAATCAAATCAAACTCGACCTAGATGATATGATAAAAACTGCCTTTGTTACCCTTTGGGGTACCTTCTGCTATAAGGTGATGCCTTTTGGGTTAAAGAATGCTGGTGCTATATATCAAAGAGCCATGGTTGCCCTATTCCATGACATGATGCATAAAGAAATTGAAGTATATGTAGATGATATGATTACCAAAACTTTCACTGCTGGGGGGCATCTAAATGTACTAAGAAAACTATTCTATAAACTTCGCAGGTATCAACTAAAATTGAATCCTGTTAAATGTATTTTTGGAGCGTCCTCAGGCAAGTTATTGGGTTTCATGGTAAGCAAAGATGAGATTCGAGTTGACCCAACTAAAGTCAAGGCGATACAAGAAATGCAACCACTAAAGACTCCAAAAGAAGTAAGAAGTTTTTTGGGCAGAATCAACTTCATAGCAAGGTTCATATCACAATTGACGTCCAAGTGTGAACCTCTTTTCAAATCACTAAAGAAGAACAATCTGATTGAGTGGGATAATGAATGCCAAGAGGCATTTGAGAAAATCAAGCAATACCTATCAAATCCACCATTCTTGGTACCACCCCGATCTGGAGAACCGTTGATTCTATACTTATCAATACAGGATTCTTCATTAGGGTCTGTATTGGGTCAACGCGATGAGACAGGCAAGAAAAAGCATGCAATTTACTACTTGAGCAAGAAGCTTACCACATATGAAGTGAAATACTCAGTAGTAGAAAAGTCTTGTTGTGCCCTTGCATGGGTAGCAAACCGACTACGACACTACATGCTTAACAATACCACATTATTAATCTCTAAGACTGATCCTATCAAGTACATATTTGAGAAACCCGCTTTATCAAGCAGGATCGCAAAATGGCAAATGCTGCTGTCTGAATACGACATACAGTATTTCACCCAGAAGGCCGTAAAAGGGAGTGCGATTGCTAAATATCTGGCTGATAGAGCATTGGATGATTATGAGCCAATGAGAATGGACTTTCTTGATTAAGATATAATGATAATTGATCAGGAAATCTCTGAAGATGATGAAACATGGAAAATGGTGTTCAATGGAACATCTAATGCTTTGGGACAAGGGATTGGAGCTATACTCATCTTTCCAAGTGGAGAACAGTTCCCCCTTACAGCAAAAATTACATTTCCTTATACCAACAATATAGTAGAATATGAGGCATGTGCTATGGGACTCCAAATGGCATTGGGACTGAAGGTACGAGATCTTCGAGTTTATGAGGATTCCGCATTGGTCATATATCAAATAAATGGAGATTAGGAGACAAGGGATTCAAAATTGATCCCTTACCAAAAGCTCATACTAGACTTGGCAGGGAAATTTAACAGTATAAGCTTCCATCATCTTCCAAGGGAAGATAATCAAATTCTGGATGCCTTAGCTACTTTAGCTGCCATGTACAAGATAAGCGACCCTGAGCATACTCCTGTTTTCGAAATGAAAGTATTAGATTCCCTAGCTTATTGCATGAGTGTGGAGGAAGAATTGGATGGGAAACCTTGGTATCAAGAAATACCTCCAAGAACGAGTATATCCACTAGAAGCATCAGAAAATGACAAGAAATTTTTACGAAGGTTGTCAATGGGTTTTCTTTTAAACCTAGACATACTTTATAAGAAAACCCCAGATTCGATGCTACTTCACTGTGTAGATGCTCATGAAGCACAAAAGATCATGGAAGAAGTTCATGCTGGAATGTGTGGAGCACACACTAGTGGTCATACCATGGCAAGACAAATAATGAGGGCTGGCTACTATTGGTTTACATTAGAAAGTGATTGCATCAATTACGTAAGAAAATGTCGTAAGTGCCAAATATATGCCAACAATATCCAGGCTCCACTTGGCCCTCTTAATGTAATAGCAATACCTTGGCCTTTTGCTATGTGGGGAATTGATGTCATTGGAGCAATTACCCCCAAAGCTTCTAATGGTCACAAATTCATACTAGTGGCAATAGACTACTTCACCAAATGGATAGAAGCTATGTCTTATGTAAATGTAACTCAAAAGGTGGTATGCTGGTTCATTAAGAAAGAGATCATTTGTCGCTATGGGTTGCCAGAGTGTATCATCTCAGACAATGCCACGAACTTGAATAATGCAATGATGCAGACTTTGTGCCAACAGTTCAAGATCAAGCATCTCAATTCAGCACCTTATTGACCGATGATGAATGGCACAGTAGAAGCATAAAATAAAAATATCAAGAGAATTATTGAAAAGATGATTGTCACTTACAAGGACTGGCATGAGATGTTACCTTTCGCATTACATGCTTACAGAACTTTTATCCGTACTTCTACTGGAGCAACACCTTTTTCTCTGGTATATGGTATGGAGGTCATACTGCCCATTGAAGTTGAGATTTCTTTATTAAGGGTACTAATGGATACCCAATTGGAAGAAGCGGAATGGGTCAGAGCTAGATATGAGCAATTAAACCTAATCGATAAGAGGAGAATGATTGCCCTCTGTCATGGGCAACTTTATTAAAGGAGGATGATCCGTGCTTACAATAAAAAGGTTCGCCCACAACAATTTCATGAAGGTGACATAGTGCTCAAGAAAATTCTACCCATTCAGCATGATTCTAAAGGAAAATGGACACCAAACTATGATGGACCATATGTGGTGAAGAAAGCCTTTTCAGGAGGGGCCCTACTTCTGACAGAAATTGATGGACGAGAGCTACCAAAACCAGTAAACTCAGATTCAGTGAAGAAATACTTTGCATAATGATGAAGTTTTCGGATAGAAGGGAAGAAGTGGATACAGGGTTGCCAGAGCTTGTTTGATCAAAGTTGTCAAAGAGAGTGTTCTTCTCTCAGATCTTCATTGTTCTTCATCTGTACCCAAGACTTTTATATTCCCTTACTCATAAATGAAAAGCCAATTCTCTCTAGCTATTCTTCTTCAAATCTCACATGCAACTTTTATATTCCCTTATCCATAAATAAAAAGTCAATTTTCTCTAGCTCTTTTTCTTCAAATCTCACATTCTTGCTGGCCTCTAGTGTGCAATAAATTGTGACTTTGTAGGAAGGGTAGTAATAATTAAAACTTAGAAAAAACAAAAACCGTAGATTACTTTGATAAGCTTTATGAATTAAAACAGGTAATATCGAGGTCCTGCTTTGCGAATGGCACAAAACATTGGCTAACAGGTAAAAAGGAGTAGCAAATCTTCGGGAGATGGCCTTGGTGGTTGTCTGGATGATCGCTTCAAAAGTCTTACAATTAGCATGATTATATCAATAAGAATGAAGCATACTCACGAATGTTTCAACAGGGATGACTATCCAAAGAGGCATAAAGTATGATGCGGGAAAATGTTAAGGAAGTTGAGACCAAAATTCAGGAACAAGTCAAGAAAAACTTCTCTGAATGGGCTTTCGAAAAGAATTGAGGTTTTGAGGCAATGGACGAGAGCTGAGAAGCATAAAGATTCAATGGTAATCCAAGAAGGCCATCATAAAAAGGATCTAGTAAAGCAAAGACATGAAGAACTAGATCCATACAAAAAACAAAAAAAATAAAAAAAAACAAAAAAAATAAAAAAAAGAGCCATTAGTTACACTTGCCCTGCATTCATGCATTTCACATCATGCATGTATGGCTTTTGCATAACAGGGACCAAACGGAGAGCATATCTGCGGCATGATTACAACAGTATAAGCTGAGACTTCAACTTCATCAGCTTATTCCAGTCTATCACTGAAGGCACAGCTAATACGCTCGACCAAGCCGCATCAAGAAGTTCAACACTATGGTCAAGGATAAGGTAGACGTTAAAAATATTGCCGTTGACAATTTGTCAAAAGCTGGCAATGGATTCGATAATCGAGGCTACACCCGTGAAGACGGGATCGACGTCAGCTCAATGGAATATCAAATAAGAGATAGCTATGGTCAAGGATAAGGTAGACGTCAAGAAATATTGTCGTTGACAATTTGTCAAAAGCTGGCAATGGATTCGATAATCAAGGCTTAACCCATAAGGACAGGATCAACGGAATATAAAAAATAAGAGATATATATAACATCAAAATATTGTCAAAAAGTAGGATCCATTTTTTCGGTTAAGTGGTGGATACGGTACTCCGTGACTCTCAAGTCGGTTGTCTCAGTTGCCCATAATAACTGATTTCTTCCTCCTTTCTTTCTTTTATTTCCTTCTAGAAAATGGATCCTACTTTTTCTACTTTGCGAAGATACTTTCCTTCTCTCCCAATGAACATTCTTAAAAAGATTTACCGAGTTCGCTGTGAATGATTAAGAGTTTTGATGAACAAAGGAATCCCTGAAGATGTGCGGTGGTTAAGCTAAGGTTCGTCTGGCAGGTGAACTCCCAGATGCATTTGTGTCTCACATGCCTAGCATAGGCAAAAGCTCTTATGCCAAAAAGCGAAGAGCAAAAAGGTTACAAGTATGTCATAAATGTGGCCGATGGACTTGTAATACTAAATGTCGTTCTTTAAGAATGATCTCCAATAATCGGGAAGATAAAATACGATTCATCAAGAATGGCCTGAGTAAGGATTCGTTGGATGATATCCGATTAACTCTTGAGACGCATTCTTGTGGATTAGTGTCGTGCCCTAAACTGCCCCTGGCCCATTCGGGCCCAATTATATAAGACATGCAGCGGAAGTTTAATTAAACCGAAGGGGCTTTTATTACTCACTAAGACTTATGGGCACGAACCCCAGGATACTTACTGGTACTAGCTTGTTATGTTCTTATTAAAGGTTTAAGCTTAAATGCTCTTGGAAACAAACTAGCACCTATGTGGATTTCATGTGTTCATTTTCATGGTATTTACCAAGCTTTAGCCAAGATTATGCATGGCAACCAAAACACCAACTTAAGTTTGAAAACTTAATTTCATGCATATGCTTCGCATGCTTATGTATTTTGGTGTTCACTAGTGCACGAAATCTCTTAATGCTTTTAAAAGCAAACTAATGCTTAGGCATACATTAATTCACATATGTGCACCTATTCTTCTTATTAGCCATTCCTTACACATGCATCCAAATTTCATGCTTTTCTAAGTTTTCTTGCATGTTCTTTTTAGTGTGCACATACTTAACCAAACATAGCATGTTTTCACATAAACATGGGCTTATGGGCCTTTTCTGTACTTAACATGCATATGGCCCAAAATTAATAAGAACATATTCAACTTTGTCCAAAATCTTAGTTAAGCCCATTACACACATTTAAGCCCAATTTACACATGCTTCCAGTTTTCATGAAAATCATACTTCCATAAAACATGCATGGGCCTTGGTAAGTCCACCAAGCAATAAAAACACCCAAAGTGTCCATAGTCCATATTACAAGCCCAAAATACTAAGTTTGGCCAAATTTTAGCTAAGTCCATAAATTTGGTCATTTAACTAATACCAACTATTACATGCTTAAAAGCAAGCCATAATCCAAAGAACACAAATCCACCTTAAGACGTTGTTCCCACAGTTTCTAGACTCGTAGTCCTGCACACAAAGTCTACATTTTATTAGCTTGATTTTCAAGCAACTAAAGGTAAATACTTAGAATAAATTGAGCAAATAGTATTTACATACTCAACCTCAACACCACAGAAAGAGTACTTAGGACTCTTAGCTCAATCTTTCGAGCACACTTTTACCTACAAAAGTAGAGTAGGGCGGGTGAGTTTTAAAACTCAATAAGGATTCCGTATGGCTTCCAAAGCCTAACATATGGCCTTTATGGCCTAACATATGCCAAGAATGTAATGGCAATAAATATTCCAAAAATCCTGCAAAGAAAACATAAAGACAAAGAAAACACAAAGATACATGTATATACAATAATAATCGAAATCGGGGGTTAGCATGCACAACAAATTCATAGAAACACACAAACACACGCCACTTAACACCTTGATTTACAGAAGGGCAGCAAGCATCCCTCAAGTTTTATTTCATTAATTTCATATACTTTTCATTTTCGGAGATCTCACTTAGCATAGGAATTTAAGGTGGCCTACTTAAATCCTAGCCCATAATGCTTGCTTACTTAACTTAGCTCATGAGCAAAACGGAATTGCCGAAGCAATAATTTAACTTAAGCCCTCATAGCACACCTAGGATCATATGGTTCTTTGACCATCACCTAGGGGCCCGAATACTCAAAGAGTATAGGAATCCTTACCAATACCGAAAGCTTCTTAGAAGCTTGTTTTCCTTCGATTTCCTCGCTTGTTGGTTTCTAGAAATGATTTTCTAGCACAAGAACCAAAATGGCCAAATAAATTAGTAATCCATAAAATACCAAGAACACTTGGTAATTATCTTAAAGAAATCAAAATACCAAGAATACTTGGTTCACACTTACGAAACCTCGACTAGGAGGTGAGACCGAATTTTGTGTGCTTGATGTTCTTCAAATTTTCTTCTTGATTCTTTGAGACAAAGTGGGGGGACAAATTGGAAGAGTTGGTGAAGTTAAATGATGAAGTGGTGAAGGTGGGGGACAAAGGTGAGTGGAGGTGTGGGTGGAGGTGGAGGTGGCATAAAATATATTATTTTGAATGGACATGGCTAGCCATGGCATCCAAGGCCATGAAAATGGGTCAATTCCCCACTTAGTCCTCCAATCTTTTGAATTTGGGCAATTGAGCCCAACTTACAACAATTCCTTTGTTCAATTGAGTCCTTCATCTTTGAAATCCACCATTTTCACCATTATTTTTCTTGGCCTAAGCCAAGCTTAATTTCATAAATCCTTAACACTTAATTTAATGTCCCCTCACATTAATTCAGCTAAATTCCCAAATTAGGAAAATTCTTTGGCTCCCAATCCACTTACCCCGGGACCTAATCAGTTTGGATTTTCCGGGCATTACAATTAGTGCAACGCGAACTTCTTGGTTTATGGAGTATTTTTCACAAAGAACGAAAGCGTTATAGTCCCGGGAATCTGACTTTAAAAGACCCTGTTTGCTAGTTTGTGAGAAAACTAGATGAGAAGCAAATCCTTGACTCATAGAAGGCGTTGAAGCCGTTACTGGACATAAAGCCAGTGGAAGATGTGAGCCACAATCATAATTACTGTACATACAATTTGTCATATTTGGAAAATTCACCTTTTCTTTTGACAATAATGTACTTGCTCCTGTAAGCGTAATTAACACGTTATCCTTTTATTGCTATAAATGCGTGTTCTTCTTTCCGATTAAGTAGCGGATACGGTACTCCGTGACTCTCATAGTCGGTTATTTCAGTTTCCTATAAAAACTGATTTCTTCCTCTCTTCTCTCAAATTCTTCTTTCATCAATGGATTCTACTCTTTCCACCCTGCAAAAATACTTTCCTTCTCTCCCAATGAATATTCTTAAAAAGATTTACCGAGTTCGCTGTGAACGATTAAGAGTTTTGATGCACAAAGGCATTCCTGACAATGTGTGGTGGTTAATTGAAGCTAAGGTCCGTTCGACTAGTGAAGTTTCATATGCATTTATGCCCCGTATGCCCGGCTTAAATAAAAGCGCTTATGCCAAAAAGAAAAGAGCAAAGAGGCTAGGCGTTTGTCATAAATGTGGACGATGGAATTGCGATACTAAATGTTACTCTTTAGGATTCATCTCCAAAAATCGTGAAGATAAAAGAAAATTCATTAAGAATGGCCTGCGTAAGGAATCTCTGGAGGATATCCGAGGGACTCTTGAAATGCATTCTTGTAGAATAGTGCAACGTGAAATTGTCGATTTATGGAGGAATTTCCATAAAGAACGAGACCGTTACAGTCTTGGGAATCTGACTTTAAATGACCCTGTTTGCCAGTTTGTAAGAAAACTGGATGGGAAGCAAATCCCCAACTTATAGAAGGCATTGAAGCCGTTACTGGACGTAAAACCAGTGGAAGATGTGAGCTACAGTCACAATTACTGTACATACAAGCTGTCATTTTAAAAAAATTTACCTTTTCTTTTGACGATAATGTACTTGCTCCTGTAAGCGTAATTAACACGTTATCCTTTCATCGCTATAAATGTGTGTTCTTCTTTCCGGTTAAGTAGCAGATACGGTACTCCATGACTCTCATAGTTGGTTATTTCAGTTTCCTACAATAACTGATTTCTTCCTCTCTTCTCTCAAATTCTTCTCTCATCAATGGATTCTACTCTTTCCCCCCTGCGAAAATACTTTCCTTCCCTCCCAATAAATATTCTTAAAAAAATTTACCAAGCTAGATGCGAAAGAATCAGAGCATTTATACACAAAGGCATTCCTGATAATGTGCGGTGGTTAATTGAAGCTAAGGTCCATTCGGCTGGTGAAGTTTCAGATGCGTTTATGCCCCGTAGGCTTAGGTAAAAGCGCTTATGCTAAAAGGCGAAGAGCAAAGAGGCTAGGCGTCTGTCATAAATGTGGACGATGGAATTGCGATACTAAATGTAGTTCTTTAGGGATGATCACCAGAAATCGTGAAGATAATAGAACATTCATCAAGAATGGCATGCGTAAGGAATCTCTGGAGGATATCTGAGGGACTCTTGCAACGCATTCTTGTGGAATAGTGCAATATGAAATTATCGATTTATGGATAACTTTCTATAAAGAATGAGACTGTTACAATCTTGGGAATCTGACTTTAAAAAACCCTGTTTGCCAGTTTGTAAGAAAACTGGATGGGAAGCAACTCCCCAACTCATAGAAGGCGTTGAAGCCGTTACTGGACGTAAAACCAGCGGAAGATGTGAACCATAGTCACGACTATTGTACATGCTAGCTGTCACTTTTGAAAATTTCCCTTTTCTTCTGACAATAATGTACCTGCTCTTGTAAATGTAATTGACGTGAGCCACAGTCACGACTACTGTACATGCTACCTGTCACTTTTGAAAATTTTCCTTTTCTTCCGACAATAATGTACCTACTCTTGTAAATGTAATTATTGCATTATCTTTTCACTATAAATACATCCTCTTCTTTTCATTTCTTACAAGGTTAAGGATAGGAATGGAGAAAACCTTAACTCGTAAATCCCGAAGTATTTGTGTATTTTATGGGGCTTTTCCTGGAAAAGATGAAGAGTATTTAAAGGCAGCCAACCATTTAGGTAGAGTTTTAGCTGAACGAAAAATACATTTAGTTTATGGAAGAGGTAGTGTCGGATTAATGGGAGGTGTAGCATTGGCAGCATCTCTAGGAGGAAGCCAAGTTTTGGGCATTATCCCTAGACCTTTGAAACTTGTTTCTGGGGGCACGATTGGAGAAGAATTAGTGGTTAAAAATTTGCAAAAGGGTGTGTTACAAATGCTTTTTAATGTTGATGCTTTTATTGCTTTACCAGGTGGTTTTGGCACATTGGGATAAATCTTCCAAATTGTTTCCATGGCCCAACTTAATTTGCACAAAAAACCCATTGGGTTGTTGAATGTTAATAATTTCTTTACAGGTCTGATATCTTTTGTGGATTATGCTGTGCAGAAGAATTTTATATCAAGAGTGGCACGACGAATCCTAATATCCGCAACAACTACTGAAGAATTGCTAGATAAAATGCAAGCTTTTGTTCCTGAACCAGATCTAGCGATGATTCAAATAGACTGGACACGACAGTCTTTCCCGACCAGTTCCATCCCATAATTGTCCTTTACCCAGCCTGTTGAAGCATTGTGGAAGAAGAAGCGATTCTTCTTGTCCTTTAGTTTTATTATCAGCATTTTTTTTTCGTGTTTCAGTTTTTCTTTTCAGGGAATTTCTTTTTTTTTTTTTGACCTTTTAGGATAGTTTTGTTCATGATGATATTAAAACCATAGGACAAAGCTTTTAGTTTGGAATGGCTGAGTAAAGAGTAATTTTTGCTCTTGAGACGTATCCTATTAAGTTTACTAGTCATGACATTATGGGGTAGCTAAGCTTCAACCTTATTTCGATAACATATCTCACAAGGGAATCTATATTTTTCTGAAAAAAATATTAGATGAAACCTGGATATTGATTCCAAACATCCGTTCCCTTACATAATTTGTCAGTTTTATCTCTCATCATCAAGATTCACTTATGGAAGTTTAAATTTTTGCACTCGCCTATTATGAAAATTCACACTTCCGAAGAAATCATTCCAAGTTCAATTGCCTTCATACAAATTTTGCTTGAGGTACTAAGGAAAGCTCCTTAACCTCAAAAAGGAGAAAATAGTTTTTGTAGAGGTACTAAGGAAAGCTCCTTAACCTCAAACACAATCAATTTTTCTTCAACAATAGGAGAGTTCTTGTTATAGAGGTTTTAAGGAAATCTCCTTAATCTCAAACTCAATCAATTTTTCTTCAATGATAGGAGAGTTCTTGTTGTAGAGGTACTAAGGAAAGCTCCTTAACCTCAAACTCAATCAATTTTTCTTCAACGATAGAAGAGTTCCTGTCGTAGAGGTTCTAAGGAAATCTCATTAACCTCAAACTCAATCAATTTTTCTTTTACAATAGGAGAGTTCCTGTCATAGAGGTTCTAAGGAAATCTCCTTAACCTCAAACTCAATCAATTTTTCTTCAACGATAGGAGAATTCCTGTCGTAGAGGTACTAAGGAAAGAAAGCTCCTTAACCCTAGAAAGGAGGAAAGAGTTTTTTCTCCTTTGTCCATTTTTCTTAAACGATAGGAGGGTTCCTGTCGTAGAGGTAATAAGGAAAGTTCTTTAACCTCAAAAAGGAGGAGGAAAAGGTTTTTCTCTTCAGAGTTTAAGCGGCGAGAAGGTTCTCAATGCCTAGCTAAGGTCGAACGAAATTTGGTAATGGCTTTGCATGCGTCATGTCGCATGCAAAGGGGGGCAGCTGTTGACACCGAATTTCGTCAGACTATTTGAAAATAAAAAAAATTAAATATAATTATTATTAATTAATTAATTAATTAAAAAAAAAGAAAAAATTAAATTAAATAGTTTAGGGGGGGCATTTTTGTTTCATAAGGTTAGATAGTAAATTTATATATATATATCTGTGTGTGTGTGTGTAAAATATAAAAAGGGGAATTTTTTTTAAAGAATTGACAAAAATAAGAAGTTTGGGGTGAAAATGACAAAATTGAGAAGTTTGGGGAAAATCTGACTAAATCTGGAAGTTCCACGGAAATCTGGTGATTTTTCGCATGGTTTTGGGCCAAATTGACAGAACAGACAAATTTGGGTCAATCAGTAATTTCGTGAAAAAATATGGGACCAGACCAGTAGTCAACAAAAGATGAAGGACTAAAATTGTTATTTTTGTCAAATTATGAGATAAGTCTGTTTTTAATTAAATTTTGAATTTTTTTAAATCAAAGGAATCCAATGCTTCTCCCCCTCCATAAATAGTGGTCCAAACCTGCAAAGAAAAATAGGTAAGCAAGATTTGAGCTCTTCATTAAAAAAGAGAAACCTATAGCTTTAGTCCCTGGTTCCTCTTCCCTTCTTTCCAAAAAACCTGAACTTCCCTTCTCTCCGTCCGTCTATTACCGTTTTGTTTTTTCCTTTCCCGTTCGTCTGCCGTTTCCGTCAGCGTCTTCCCGTCTTTCTCTTCGCCGGCAACGGCCGTCCAAGCTCACCGCCGTCGCCGTCGCACCCAGCCACCGCCGTTGGCTCCTTCTTCGCCGCTCCTTCCCATCGCCACCATCTCTTGGCCAAGCTCCCTGTCACCGCCTCCTCCCTCGCGGCTCCGTTTTTTCCCGTCGCCTCGTCTCCCTCGCAACTCCGCCTCTCCCGCACCTCCGTCTCCCAGTCGCCCGGCGTCCTCCTCCTCGCTACGTTGCCGCCGGTATATCCCAGGTGCCCTCCTCCGTCATCGTCGTCGGAAAACGAAGAATCGAAGGCGAAACCGTTTCTGACCCGCGACCCGAACCTTCCGATCCAACATCCTTTTGCTTTTTAGGTGTAGCTCTTCTTTAGTCCTTCTAAGTTTTTATTTTTGTTCATAAAAGTCATTAACTTTCTTGTTCTTGCAGATAGGCCATTAACAACAATTTTTTTATCTTTCTTTTCTTTTTCTTTTCATTTCTTTTTCTTCTTTCTTGTTATTTTTTTATGGAAGGTTATACCTCCTACTTTTATGTGGATGGCCAAAAGCCCCACTTTATTTATTTTTCATTTGTTTCTTTTATTTATTTATTGTCATTTTATTTACATTTATTTACTTTATGCACTTTATTTTTTTTACGTGGATGGCTAAAAGGCCCCCCTTTCTTTATTTATTTACTTTTCTGCAATTATTTACTTTATGTACTTTTATTTTTTTACGTGGACGACTAAAAACCCCACTTTCTTTATTTATTTACTTTTATGCATTTATTTACTTTATGCCCTTTTATTTTTTATATGGACGGCTAAAAGCCCCACTTTCTTTATTTATTTACTTTTATGCATTTATTTACTTTATGCCCTTTTATTTCTTTACGTGGACGGCTAAAAGCCCCACTTTCTTTATTTATTTACTTTTATGCATTTATTTACTTTATGCCCTTTTATTTTTTTTGCGTGGACGGCCAAACGCCTCATTTTCTTTATTTATTTATTTTTCTACACTTTATTTATTTCTTTATTTATTTAATTTTCTGCACTTTATTTTTACGTGGATGGTTAAGCACCTCACTTTATTTATTTACTTTTTTTTTATTATTTACTTTTCTGCAATTTATTTTTCTTTATGTGGATTATTAACCTTACTTATCTTATTTATTTACCATTTTTTATGGCTGGCCAAGAGTCCAATCTTACTTCCTTATTATTTATTATTACAACCAAGCCCCTCGTCCTTTATTTTTTTTTCATCATTTTAAACATTAATTGGAATCTTAAGACACTTATCTTCTTTTTATTTCCTTTAAATAAAAAAAAGTTAACCTTTTATTCCTTTTATCAAAAATAAATTTTTATGAAAAAAAAATCATAACCAAATGATCCAATAAAAATCAATGATTTTTAAATAAGTTTTATTTTTAGATCTATGGATTAGATAATTACTTTTTAAAGAAAAAAAAATTTTAAAAAAAAATTATTAAAAAAATAATACCAAGATCATTAAAAAATTTATATTCGGATAATTCGGCAGAATTTATGGTATGGATTAATAATTAATTAAAATATCCAATAATAATAAAAAATTAAAATTTTCATTAAATTCTATATCCGGGTGATTTGATAGGATCCATGGTTTGGAAAATATCAAACTTTTAATAAAAAATGAATAAGAATTAAGTACCAAGATTAAAAAAAATCCATATTCGGATAATTTGATAGAATTTATGATATGGATTAGTAATTAATTAAAACATTTAATAATAAATAAAAAATTAAATTTTCATTAAATTCCATATCCTGGTGATTCGATAGAATCCATGGGTCGGAATTATTAAATTTATTATAAAATTATTATAAAAAATCAAGTATCAAGATTTAAAATTCCATATCCGGTTGATCTGATAAGATTCATGGTTTGAAATTAAATTAAATAAATTCATTAAAATTATTCTCAATCAAAGATTAGATCAAGAAATAAATAGTTAGGAAAAGATAAAAACTGAACCCCATGGTACCAATTTCTGGGCGCTTTAATAAGGTTATTTTAGTGTAACCGACTCACGATCTTAGAATCTCTCGCAGACCATAACAGGTATCCAATCGACCTAGGTAAACCGATTGGTGGCGACTCCTAACAATCACATTGCTACAACAATGTAACATAAATGTGACTAGATCAACTAACTATGCAAAACCCTAAAATGATAAAAATGATCCAAACTCCTAGCAAATGACCAAATAGTCCCTAAAAATGAAAATACCCCATAAAACTTAGGCAAAAGTTAGTGCCCAGACAAAATTGGGTGTCAACAACAAGAAAGAATGATGAAAGATTAGTGACATTTAATTGGAAGTATGAGTTTGAAGTTTATGTGATTAAGCCTAATAATCTAGAAAAGTGTAGCCCTTACATAGAAAAATGTTATCCTTGTCAGGAAAAGTGATTAGACTTCAACAAAATTGAATACCTTTCTGCACTCTCCTACGTTTTTTTAGACAGATGAACGCCTTTTGTAGTTGTTCTTCACTTTTATGGAAAACATCATTTTCTAACATGAAGTAGTTAGAAAGGTCGTTGGAAAACATGAATTGGTACCAAGAAGACCTTAAAAAGTATTAGTTGGTACTTGTGAGGGCCTTCATGTTACGGCTCTCAAAAAATTTGGACTATGATTACTAAGGTAACTTTGGTTCTTTTAATAATTTTATATGTTTAGAATATTTAATGCAAGTAAATTCTTGGTTTCATAAAGTAAACCAAACCAAGAGGGGACAAAAAAGTACCATTTTTTTATTACACGATTGGGTAGAGGATGGAAGAATATTGAATTTGAGGTGCCACAATTTTTCATGATTTCCGCTCTACTCTTATGAAATTGTGAATTAACGAGATTGTTCATAGATGGTTATATGTAACCATTAGAAATATTGGGACTAAATTGCAAGTTTGTTGAAGCTGAGGACTAGGCATGTAATTAAGGTGCATAATGCTGAGTTTGGCCCTAAGGTTTCTATTCTGTTATAGAGAAGGCCCTATCGTACTAGAGAATATAAAGAAGGAACCAGCTGCGTGGTATATGCTCCTTATGCCTACAAAAGTTGACTTGGTCCATTTTTTTTTTCTTCATTGTCTTTTTCATCCATATTCGACCACGAGCTAAAGCCTCCTTCCATCTCATTCAAACCTCTATGACCACACCATCCAAGCTCCAATCCACCAAATTAATCACAAATTCAAGGAAAAATTGGGAGAAAAGTTGGATTTCTTGCATGAGGAGCTAAGTTTTAGCTCACTTTTGGTAAGAAAGCAAATATTTATTTTTTTCATTAATTTCCTAGTTTAATTCGATTGTGGAAGGGATGATATTGTTGATTAAATTGGTTCCAAGCTTGTTTGCTGAGAGAATCAAGCTTGGGAGCTTGAAATAAGCAAGAGATTTATAGGAACCTAAGGTTACTGTTGAATTATTAGTCTCCACATATGCTAGTTGTTATGTATTATCGTAACCCACTCTACGATAATACTAGACCATGGACATTTAAGGATATCATTATTCTAGGGTTATAATTATGTTTATTACGTTACGTAGAAACAAAACAATGAATATAATTATTGGATTAATGTTTTAATAAAATATCATGACCCAATATGCAAAATATAATCATCTCATGATTGGCTTTTGGGCACAACACTAACACGTCAAACTTGACAAAGAGATACATGGGGTTTGCTTTGAAGATGAAAGACTGAGAAAGATATGATCTTGTAGAATTGAGCTATTGGATAAGATCATTAAGCCACAGGATAAGGGGCAATACATTGAAAAAATAGTTTCAAAACATAATTTTATTCCTTCCCATCCAAATGATCCAAAGCGTAGCTACCAAGAAGAAAAAAATATAAATTATATTTCTTGTGAGAATCCAGGATGTTAAAAAGCAATCCTTGAAAAGGAATATTAGTGGAGCTGAGAGGGTTGACACAAAAATGGCCCCAGATTTCCTGAAAACCATGGCAACCCCAGAATAAATGCATTAAAGCTTCCTCATGGGCGTTACATCTATGGCAATAGGAATTTACAAATCCACCATGAGAGGAAAGATTTGATGTCATCGATAAAGCATTTAGAAGGCATTTCTAGACCAAGATCTGAAACTTATAGGGGAAACATAAGGCCTAAAACCGCTTGATAATGCTAAAGAAATGAGGATTTTGAGAGAGGCCTTGACTATGTCTTTCCAAACCTTGAAGTGGGTTAGAATTGTGAAGTAGATGGTAAAAAGATCCCTATTTTGATGAATAGTTGCCCGACTGGCGGCCTTCCCAAACAATAGTATCACCACTAAAGGAAGTTGAAAGGGCTGGAATGGAAAGAATAATATCTCTGATTTGCATAGGGATCAAAGATTCCTTAAGGTCTATATTTCGGCCTTACTCTTAATGAGAAGCTAGGTCTGCTACTTTAAGGTTTTTATTGGAGTAAAAAGCCAAGCATGTAGCTAAAAAAAAAATCTGGAGATACACCAAGGATCCAGGAGTCATACCATACCCAGATTGAAGAACCATTAATGTGAGCATGGAAGGCACAACCAAAGATAGCAAGGACCCCTTGAAGATAACTAGTGGACCAATGATAAGAAGAAGGCTAAAGAGCTCACTAGTGCACTTCAAGCTTTTGTTTCAAGTTATTTCATGGAGCATGGACTTGGATTTTCACAAGGTGCTGGTGGAATATTCAAAGAATTATATGGAGATGATGGCCAGTCTTGTTACACAATTCTAGAGCCTAGACAAGTCCAAAGACAATGAACCCCCTAGGGCACCCCTTAAGTGCACCTTTGGAGCCCCATTGATGTGTTCATGGGTCATTTTCTTGCACAAGCTGAATCTTTGAGCTTTGAGGTTTCAAGACCTCTTTTCAACATCTAAAAGAATGTTTCAAGCCAATGGAACTCAATTATTCAAGCTGGAAGTTCAAGACACAAGCAAAAACCTTAAGGAGCCCTTAAGTGCACTTGAGAAGACCATTTTAGGGTTTTTAGGTCCCATCTTGTGTTCTAGCATATTTTAATTTAATTTTTTGTTTATTTATATTATTTAGGATGTTATTAAGGTCATGGAAGTGATTTAGGTCACTTAGAATAAGTGCCATATGTTGCACACATTAAACATGTGCAAATTAAGTGAATGAGTCATAGTTTGACTAGGTTTTCTTAACTCCTTTGAACTTAGGGTTTTGCTACAAATTTTGGCCTGGTTTTTGCCCTCCTCTTAGTCTATAAATAGGCAAATATTTTGGCTGAAAAACATAGCTTTAACTGAAATAATATTGCTCTTTTGAAAGGAAAATTTTATTTTATTCTTTGAAGACTACCTTGGCACATAAGTTGCTTGTGTTCTTTAATTTTCTTATACTTCTTGTTTCTAATCACAACTTGATTAAGGGTGAGGGTTTAAACCCGGTTTCTTTGATGTATCTGTGGACCTTGCTAGGATCTTGGGCACAATTAAGCTGTTAATAATGATTCAAAAGAATTGAACATCAAATTGCAAGCACCGCGGCTGAATTGTTCCCCGAAACGCCAGATCCGTCAGTTGGTAGTGGCAACTGATAGATAGCGATTGTATGATTACAGAAAACCAATAAAGTTTAAATAGCCATTCTGATAACCTAATAACAAGCGCGAAACAATATAAAAATCTTCAACAGGAAGACTACTTCGCTGGTGATAATTTCTTTGATAAAAGCAATCTCATTTTTTCGATTTCCAGGAGAGTTGGCCGATCTTCTTCGGCCTTTGACATATGGTGTAATACAATTTTTTTAATACTTTCGCTGGAGATAATTTCTTTGATAAAAAGTATCGTAATTTCTTTTTGATAAAAGGTATCGTTCTATAAATTCAAAACGTTATAACATTTTTTCACAGTTAATATATAATTTAAACTATCAATTCTTTTATCTTTTGTAGATTGGATTTCTTTTGTAGACTTCTGTGTGCGTACAAGGACCGATTTGTAATGAATGGATATAATGTTTCCAACTTTCCAAGAATACATTAAATGTTGGCAATCAATTTACAACAATAAGTCAAGGTTTTGGAATTTTCTACACTTGAAATGTCCCTTTGGCCTGCACCACGACTTTGAATTTTCAAGTCTGGTGATCTGTTGCCTTTAGCGGTTGCCGCCAAAGCTGAATCCTTCCATTGTCTTCGCCAATCCCGACCAATTCCTATAGGGAGTAATGTGGAGATACAACTTTCCACCAATAGCCAGTAGCCACTAACCAATTCTCAGTGACTAGTGCATTTACTGTCAACTTCAGAAAAATGTAGACTTCATAATAATATTTTTGTTTTATTTTTAGGTTTTTAGTAATCTATTTTAACATTGAGAATCACGATTTTGAAAGTTTACTGCCGATTTCGGTTGGAGTTAATCCAACCATATTAACGTGTTCTCTCTAAGGCCAATAAATCTATTCCATTTTTACCTTAATTTCTCTTTTTCACCAAATTCAAAATGTAGCAGGTACTCATTTGCGATCTTGACCTGAACTTGCTCGTCGAGGAGTTTGCTCTGGTCTTGCTTGTTTCTTGCTTTGATTTTGCTTTGATCATTGCCAACGTGCTTCGATTTTTCTCCAATTATCGTCTACTTGCTTCGATTTTGCTCGAATCATCGGCAACGTGCTTCGATTTTGCTCTGATCATCACTAACTTGCTTCTATTTTTCTTCGATCATCGCCGATCTCAACCCAATTAACTCCTCACAAGATTTCACGAGCAGATTCTTGGCCCTTTTATCTTCAACTTGATCTTAACTACCAATTTAAAGCCTTTAGGTTGAGGCCTTCCTTTGCTCCCTGTTAGTCACTAGCAAATCAGCAACAGATGCCTTGATCTCTCTACTCGATTTGCTACTCTCAAGGCCTTCTTGTCTTCTAACTCTTTGGATGATGATAACAACGAGTAGGATGAAAAGTGAGGTAGGTTGATGATTTATGGGCCAAGTGGGGCAGAGGCAGAGTGGGGTGGAGGCAGAGTGGGGCAAGACCAGAAGCACCAGCAAAATGGTGGAGGTGGAGGAAGGTAGAATCGGTTGTAATTCCATGTAACTTTGGGGGTAAAAGCGTTATTGATATAAGTCCAATCAGTAATAACACGCTAATTTGGGGCCATTAACTTCAAACAAACTAGCCCTTAATGAACATATATAGCATTAATCTTTCAACTGTAATAAATTTGATTTTTAGTTAGCCTAACTGGTTACATTTTTATCTATATTTCACCTAGAACACAAAGTATGCTCCGGCCAGCACCTATTCATAGTTGCCTTCTGTTAGGCCAACGGTATCAAATATTATAACCGTTAAATATACCGTACCTTATAAATAATAAATATATCATATTGTATATTGTGATTCTGTTACCCACGTTCTCATAAAAAATATTAAAAATTATTGTAAGATAAAAACAGAAAATGTAATATATATATATTTTTGTATGTATCCTATTTATTTTTAACATAATTTTCCTAATATAAATTAAATATATATAAAAGACAATATTTTTTGTGTATATTGGAAATTAACAAAATGAAGGAAAAGATTATGTATTATATATGTCTATTAATTGTATATAAAATTAAAAATAATTCTTGCTCGTGGTATATAGAATGCTTCTTGTGTACCATGTTATATTTGTACCACAGTATAGTATGATAAATTATCTAAAACACATTAAAATTTAGCAGTGAACAGTATAATTGTAGTAAGTGTAGTATATCATGATATATGCCTTATAATATTCCGACATACCACAAAAACTAGTAAACCGCATACCGTTCGCTCATGATAAATGATATATTGTAGTATTTAAGACTTTGGTTGGACCAACCATGAGCACAACACGATTACCATTAAGCTGTTAGCATTGATTCAAAAGGATAAAACATCAAATTATGAGCACCGTGGCTGAATCGTTCCCCGAAATGCCAGATTCATCAGTGGTCAGTGGCAAGTTAAAGATAGAAATTGTTATGCTTAGAGAAAACCAATAAAATATAAAGAGCCATTCTAATGACCTAATAGCAAGCGCGAAATTGTATAATCCTCAACAGGAAGACTACTTCGCTGGAGATAATTTCTTTGATAAAAGGTATCTCATTATTTTGGATTTCCAGGAGAGCTGGCAGACCTTTTTCGATTTTGGACATATGGTGTTTAAATCCTGTTATGTTTCATTAGGCTTTGCTGTCTCAAAGTTGTGAGGTGGGACGGGTAGTTTTTTACGAAGCTACTTCTACCAGCTTCTTCCTGATTTTTTAATAAAATTTTTATTGCCAATAAAAAAAATAATAATAGCTAACTTCGTATTACTAAAATAAGATTTTTATTACCCAGAAAATATTTTTAATAAAATTTTTATTGCCGCTAAAAATGAAATTTTACAACGAATTAATATAGGGACGGCTAGTTTTTCCAATTGACCATTTGAAGTCAATTTTTCTGAATTTTATGAAGGATAATTTATTTGAAGAAAAATTTCGCACTTAACTCGTTATATTAGACAAGCTGTGTAATTTATGCCTGAAAAGTTCTATATGGAGCCACTTGTCATCATTTGAATAACAGGACTTGTGTCTATAGGGTTTAAAAAGGAAAAAAAATAAAAAAAAAGAGTAAAACTAAAAGTTAAAGCCCGGTTGCTTTCAAATTTATAAAATATATTATTTTCATTTCTAGATGTGATTTGAAGCGTAATACTCTATCTACATAATAACTACCTAAATAATATTTTTCTAAAGAAAAAATATGAATTTTTCCGCTTACACATCCAATACATAGAAAAGATAACAGGAATACTTACCTTTTGGAAAAATGTTTTAAAATTAGTGTTTAAGTTCTTTAGGGATAAATAGTAATCACTATATACAGAAATAAACATTCTTCATCACTTTTTAAAAATCGCATTGAAATAATTTTTAATTCATGCAGGATTTCATATCCCAATCGGGTTAATTTTTTTTTTTAATTTTTGGGTACATATGAGAAAAATAAGATTTTAAGAAATGGAATCACATTTCCCATGTAATAAGCAGGAACCTTATTTGATAGTGTAATTAAGCCCCAACAAATTCAAATTGAAGTAAAAGTAGGGATGTTCAACGGAAATCGATCAGCCCATAAAACCTAACAAATTGATTTTCACCAAACCGAGCAGTATATGGCCTTATGTTGTTTCGATTACAATCCAGGTATAAAAATATCAAAACTAAATATTACATGATTTGGTTGTGATTTTTAGGGTCATAACCAGTAAAAATCATACCAAGTAGATTATCTTTTGTTTCACTCAATAGGTATTCAACAGACAAACTGGTTTGGAGCTTGACAAGCAATGGAGAGTTCTCATAAAAATCACTTTTGAAGGTGTTTGATTCTCATTTAGTTCCGAATGGACAACAGCTACTAGACTTTAGATGGAATAATTAGTCTTCACATAAAGTTTTTTTGGGTGGAAGGCGGCTCAACATCATACCTACAAGGATGAAACTTGCTTCTAGAGAAATCCATAGCATTGACATCATTTGCCCAATGTGCAAGGACGACCTTGAGGAAGTTGATCACCTACATCTTTCTTGGAGATTCTTGGGCTTTTGCCTAGATAGCCATTCATGCATGGCAAGGATGCAACAATTAAAGATTTAGGAAATTTTCCTGGTTACTTAATCTCCATTCATCCGCAACAAGTAGTACAAGTCACTTTTTATTTGTTGGAATTCAAAGAAGTCATGGAAGCATCTTCCTTCATTTGATGGGTGGCTTTTAAATCCATCCTTTTCCTTGTAAGTTTGTCAAGCTAGACTAGAACTAAAGTGGTTTACGAACTTGTTGTACATGTTATCTCCAGCTTACTAGTTTTAATAATATTCTCCTATTGTTGATCCAAAAAAAAAAAAAAGACTCACAAATGCTCTCTAAACTCCCACATAAACTAATCCCACTTCAAACCCATAAGTCCATCCAACCTAATCTCTATGTTTATGATCCTAATCCATCCCAATTGATTATAATCCAATCAATGACAATTTATAGCTCTCTCACCATAGTCCGATAGTCCCTCTTGACCTCGTTCATTTGTTGCTCTGCTTTGCCCCGGTCATTTCTAGTTTTCTAGACTTAAAGGATTCCATTTCACTTCCTCAAAAGCTATTGCAATATTGTGAACCATGATGTGATTAGATTTGTGAAAAAATTTGAGGCAGCTGGCAAGCTAGGTAAAGAAGAAAATCGTACTTGCTTGAATGATTACATGCAAATTAGTTTGATAGGCTCTATGTATAAGATTAACAAAAGTTTGGCAAATAGGTCAAGGAATAAGATGCATACATGATGCAAGACCATACAGGAAACACCCCAAGATTGGCTTCAAGCTTCACAAACACATAATTTTGTACTAGATAAATTGATTGACAAACAAAGATCACATAGTTCTTTAGACGTCAGGCTAAGTTCACACAGAACTCAAGAGAGGTTGCTCCACTAGCAAGAAAAATATTCTTGATCGAATTTTGAATTATATAACAAAGCTGATACAATCAAGCCTTAAGTCTCATAAAACCATAAACCTTATTGAACTAAGTTCTTAGGCTCTCGGAAAACTCTATTGGACTAGGTTACACTCTAAAGGGCTCTAACTCAAGTTTAAAGTGTGTCTCATACAAAACATGTACTAGAAGGAGTTCTAAGACATAAATAAAATTAGAATACATATAAATAGCCTAGAACAAACTTAGATAAGTAGCTACATTTGGAATAATGTTGAATAGCTTATAAGGGCTCCTTAAGTGCTCCTCGGATGCATCGTCATGTGCTATTAATGTTCTTGGCCACGCTTAGTCCTTTCTCTTCAAGATTGCTCTTGAGCTTCTAATATGTGAATCTAGACATAAAAGAGGCTCAAAATGTAGCTGCTTCTAGGTGCTAGATGTATCATGATCTTCCAATAACTTTAAAAGCCCCACAATGTGGCCATGGAGTGCCTCCGTAAGCTCTCGAGCTCTCTTCCTTGTTATTTGTCTAGTTGTAATCTTCAAGGGATCCTTGAGAGTTGATGTATTCTCATCATCTCCCCTTCCTAAAAAGGATTAGTCCTCAAATATGGGTGATCAAACTAGGATAAATCAAAAACATTGAAAGTGGTACTCACATTGTTTTCACATTGCAAGTCTAACTTGTATGCATTATCATTTATCCTTTCCAACACTTGGGATGGTCCATCACCCCATGGATGCAACTTGGTCTATCTTTGAGCTGGGAATCTCTCCTTTTGCATGTACACCCACATCAAATCACCAAGCTCAAACATAGTTCTCTTATGCCTTTTATTAGCGGATGTTGCATATTGCCGACTCTTATTTTCAAGTTATTGCTTAAATTTTTCATAGAGCTTCTTCACAAAATTTTCCGTTTTCACCATCTAAGCTAGCAACCTTATTAGTAGGTAATGACATCAAATCAATGAGAGCTAATGGGTTAAAACAATATACTACTTGAAAGGTGAAAATCTAATAGTAGAGTGCACTACATAGTTATATGCAAACTCTACAAAAGGTTAACAGTCCTTCAAAGTTTTTAAATTCTTTTTAATGACAACTATCATCAAATTAGCAAGGGTCTAATTTGTTAGCTCTATTTGTGCATTTTTTATGTGGGCGACAATTGGTTAAAAAAAATAGCTTAGTGCCCAACTTACCCCACAAAGTCTTTCAAAAGTGGCTAAGGAACTTGGTGTCTCAGCCAAAAATAATGGTTCTTGGCATATCATGTAACTAAACCACCTCTCTAAAGAAAAGGTCAGCTATATTTGTTGCATCAACTGTTTTGTGGCATGGAATTAAATTTTCCATCTTAAAAAATTTATCTCCCACCACAAAGACCAAATCCTTTCCTCTCTTAATTCTTAAAAAACCTATAATAAAGTCTATGAAAATACTAGTCTAAGGATGAGAAGGTACATGTAATGGAGTATACAAACCTTGGAATTTTTACTTGGATTTGGCCCTTTTACAAGCAATACACTGAGAGCAAATTCTCTTAACAAAATGCTTTATATGACTCTAGCAGAAGTGTTCTTGCATAACATAAAGTGTCTTTGCAACTCAAAAGTGTCCCATTAACCTGTCACTATATGCCTCCCTCGCAAACAATTTCCTACATGATCCTTATGGCACACAAAATCTATCATCCTTTAAAAGATAACCATCTTGCTAAAAATACTTCCTAAATGTAAATTTAGCACAATTTGCATAGATTTCACCAAAATCAAGATATTTGGTAAACAAATCTTTCAGAAGCTCAAATCTTAACAACTTAGCATTCAAAGTGGTAAACAGTGCGCATCTCCTAGACAAAAGCATCAACAGCTATATTTTGTTTTTTTTTTGTATTTAATCACATAAGGAAAATACTCAGTGAACTCAGCCTACCTTGCATGTCTTTTGCTCAACTTACCTTGGCCTTTCAAGTGCTTAAGTGATTGATGGTCAATATGAATGATAAACTTTTTTGGCCACAAGTAGTGTTGTCATGGTTCCAAGGCTTTTACCAATGCATAAAATTCCTTATTATAAGTTGGGTAGTTCAAGCTTGCACCATTGAGCTTTTTTCTAAAGTATGCAATTGGGTGGCCTTCTTGTATTAAGATAACTCCAATGCCTATCTCTAAAGTATCACACTTAATATCAAATATCTTAGCAAAGTCAGGCAAAGCATGTAAAGGTGCATAACTTGGTTTTTTCTTTAGTAGCTGAAATGACCTATTTTGAGCATCTCCTAACGTGAACCAACACTTTTCTTTTGAACATCCATAAGAGGTGCTACAATAGTAGAAAAGTCTTTAACAAACTTTACAAAAAGATTCTAAACTATGGAAAGATCTCACCTCAGAAATTGAGTTAGGAACTAGCCACTTTTCTATAGCCCTCACATTTTCTTAATCAACTTCAACACTATAAGCTTATAACAAATAAAAAAAACATAACACGATTAGTGCAAAAAGAACACTACTTAAGGTTTGGATGCAAAATTTGTTCCTTTAATATGTCCAATAACTATTTCAGGTGTTCCACATGATCTCCTAGGCTCTTTTCATATACCAAAACATAATCAAATTAAACAACAACAAATATGTCTATAAAATCACACAAAACATGTTTATATGCCTCATAAAAGTTCTGGGTGTGTTAGTTAAACCAAAGGCATTACAAACCACTTATATAGCCCAACTTGGTTTTGAAAGCTATTTTCCATTCTTTCCCTTCCCCTATTCAAATTTGATGGTATCCACTCTTTATCAATCTTAGAAAAAATAGTAGAACCATGCAATTCATTAAGCATATCATCAAGTCTAGGATGAGATGTCTGTACTTTATTGTGATCTTTTTGGCAGGCCTACAATCTATACACATATGCCTTGGCCCACCCTTATTTGGGACTAGAAGAACAGGTACAATACGTGGACTCATGCTCTTTCATACATAGCCCTTTGCCGACAAGCCTTCTACTTGTCATTGAATCTTCTTTGTTTTCTTGGGGGTTAGTCGTATAAGCTTATTTGGTATTGGGGCTTCTAGAATCAAGTCAATTTGATGCTCCCTGCCTCGGATTAGTGGCAGTCCCCAAGGCTATTTGGGACACACATTTTCAATGTCCTGCAACAAAGATACAACAACATTAGGGAGAGTATTGGCTAGCTTATTCATAGCTAGAAAAAAGCCTTTATCAGGTATAAAAAACACTAGTCTTTGTGGTTGATGGGCTTACCTCATGTCACTCATCTTTGCCAAATGACACATTTTTCTTGTCCCATCTTTTTGCTCTTGGTTTTTCCTTGGAACTATCCATTCATTTCCCTTTTAATTCCTCCCACCTTACCATTCCTTTTGGTTGTTCTCTTGGCTTTCCTCTTAGATTTATTTTTCAGGCCCTAAACTTTTTTTCTCAAATTTTTGTCTTCCTTACATTCATTATAATTTTCTTTGATCTTCAAGCACTTCTTGTGATGAAAGTGGAAGTAGTGTAATCGACCTGTTTAGGTGAACAAGAATTTACAAATTCTAGAAACCATCATGTGCCACATTACTACTAAATTGCCACAATCTTCCAAGTAGAATATGACATGCTTGCATGGAAACCACATCACCTAACACTTATCTTAATAGCTGATAAGGGTAATCCTGCAAGTGCACAAGGTTAGTTGTAGCAAGTTTTAATCTTTAGAATAAACCAAGGTATCGATCCTATGAAGAACAGATTTTTAATTGTTTATAAAAAAAAATAAATGAAATAAGTTTAGATTTTAAGGGAGTAAAATTAACTAAAATTAAACTAAGATTAAATTAAACCAATGACAAGAATAATGAGCTGGGAGAAAAATAATTATGGGATAGCTAAGGCTTGAGTTTTACCTAGTTGAAGGTCTTCTAATAAATTATTTGGGCAGATTTTTAGTTGTCAGCAATTGCTCCTAGTATTACAAATCTCGCTCAAGCAATTGTAATGTGTTTAATCAACTTATGATTATCTCTCGATCTCTCACATAATTAATCAAACCCATTAAGTTCAATTTTCCAATTTAACAAATCACAACAAATAGATATACCTCTATCCTAATTATTGTAATTCTACTTCACTAGTACACAGATTAAACTTCACTTTTCGGTACCTTATTCAAATCACTAAGATAAATTATCTATGGTGATCAAGCATAGACAATACTCGTTATTGCAAAGGAAATAGACTAAAACACAACCCCAATAAATTAATTTAAAGTAATTCAACTAGGCTACATCCTTAACCCTACTGCAAAAATTTAGCCTCCCTTACCAAATTCAAAAACCATTAATAATCCCAAAAGGTAACAACAAGCCATGAACACAGAATATCCATGATCAATTCAAAAATAAAGAATAGGAGAAACAAGAAACAGAAGCACCAAGTCTTTTGTCTCTTCTCCTTCCCTCGTGCAACATTTGTTTTTGTTTGTTGTGCTTCCAATTTGCAGTTTCGTCTTATGGATTCAATTTTCAATCACAACCTTCTGTTTCAATTTTTCCTTTGTTATCTATTCACAATTCTCTTATCCGATTCGTCTCCCTCCTACTACTCTTATGCAGCTACCCTCTTTTCTTTTTATATGTGTAGGGTTCTAATCCATAGCCATTACAATTCTAAGGAACTAAAACACCCTTGATTTAAAAATGCATTATAATATTATAAAAGGGTATTTTCATCAACTATGAGAGAGTTTCCTCCAATTCCAGGTGTATTTGTTGCTTTATAATTTCTTGCAATTTGGTCCTTTTACTTTATAAAAATCTGGTCAACTCCTTTGACAATCTCCCTAACCTAAATAAAATAAGTAAGAGTAATAAATCAATTAATTATCATAAAATTAATCTAAAATAGTTATAAAAAAAACACATAAATTAATCTAATCAATAACAACTGATTCTAAAAGCAACAAGTACCTGCCTTTGGACTTTCACCTCACCTTCATCAGTTGGCCATTCTAACTTATAAGGTTAGGGATGTTTATGTGTGGGCAATTACAACTTATCCACCAAGGTAGTGCTAGCCACATTTGTGCAACTTCCATTATTCATAATAAGGCTACAAAATTTATCTCCAATTCGGCGCCATATATGAAAGATGCCTTGTCTTTGGTCAAGCTCCTCATTTGCTTGCAAATTAAGGGCTCTTCTTGTGACTAGCAAATTTCCTACTTCTACTGGCTCTTCTCCAAAAGAGATGTCCTTCAATGAGGGCAAGTCCGCAAGGTCACCATTACCAGGCCCCTATCCATCCTTGCATACAAGCTCTCTACGCTCATCAATGTATAACACCTTTGGGTTAGCACAATCCTGGGTATAATGACTTTTCCCCTACATTTATAACACACCATGTCACGGGCTGTTTTGGTACTTTCAGGTGTAGGGGTACGGGTACCTTTTCTTCATGGAAGTGTCGCAAGTCCTTTACTTGGGCCCATCTCCACCCTTGGCTTGGGTAGCACCTTTTTAGCTTCGTTGGCTAAGCTTCCTCCCTAACTAGAACCTCCACTTTGTGTAACCCAAGCTGCCTTTTTTCTTTGAATAATCCTTTCAGCTTTGTCTATTTGGTGCAAAGGTCATCCATGTCCACAAAATGCACCATCTCTTCCCTACTAGGTATCTAGAGGTTAAAGGCATTCAAGAACCTTGCCATGGTAGCTTCCTCATCCTTTATGATATTAGCTCGAATAAAGGTCATGTCCAACTCCTTCTGGTAGTCCTTCATAGATTTAGTACCTTGCAATAATCTTTGTAGCTTTTGGTGTTGATCTTTATAATAATAGTTTGAAACAAATCTTTTCCTCATCTAGGCATTAACCTCCTTCCAAGTTTGAATTAGTACCTCTCCAGTTCCTATGCCTTGTGATTATAACCTAATTCCATGATACAAGAGCATAATTAGTGAACTCAACGATGGCTGTTTTTACCTTCTTTTCTTTTGAATAATGATGGAAATCAAAGGCCACCTTAATTTTTTGTTCTCATTCTCAATATGCATCTAGGTTACTTTTGCCTTGGAAGGGTGAGATGTTGAGCTTATTGGAGCTGAAGTTATAATTAAGCTTAGGTGTTCTTCTCCTTGGAAACATGGATGGCCATTGACTAGCGCTCCATATGTCTTCTCTTCCATCTGAATCCTTTACCTCTTTAGGTGCCTTGTCAGCCATATAGATATTGTTGTTCCTCCTTTGTGCTTGAGCTGAAGATTCCTCTTGATTGGATACTGGGGTACTAAGCTTAGCTAGCTTTCTTTTATTGGCCTCCAATATGGCAAAAACCTCCTTGAACATAGAATAAATGGCCTCAAACTCCAACTTATTTTTATACTTCTTCCCTGAGCTTTCAGTCATGATCCTTTAAATCCAAAGATCCTCACAAGCACTTACTCAATTTGTTACTGGAAAAACCTAAAAAATTCTTTCTTAGTAAAATATGTCTTCTAAGTTCTAGGCAAACTAGGCTCAAAGCACACAAGAAAATTTCAAAATTCTTGGAAACATAATTTTGAGGTTAAATAATTGAAATCAGAAACTTCTAGTAATGAATGATTGCAAGAACTCAAGAAATAAGGTGGTGTGGCTCAAAAGGTTGCAATTGGTGGGGAAAACCATGAAAAATAAAAGATTTTGGTAAAACTTATTTTAAGGTTGTCAAGGATTTTAGGATTAAATGTGTTTCTCATTAGAAATCATAATTTTAAGCTTCTAAGATCATTTTCTTATTGCACAAGAATGAAACAAAATTAGGTTTTTGGCATCAAAGAAATTTTGAATTAAAATTTGTATTGAATGAGATTAATGTTTTGAAAATTTTGAAAAACACAAACTGAATCAATATTTTTTTTTATTTTGGATGTTGAACACATGGAATTGATGCAAGAAACACAAGATCATGCTTTTGGATGAAATTAGATAGATTGATTGACAAGCATACACTTTTGGACTAGATAGATTGATTAACAAACAAATATCACACAGTTCTTGGGATGCTAAGCTAAGTTCACACAGAACTCAAGAGAAATTGCTCCACTAGCAAGAAATATATTTTTGATTGAATTTTGAATGATATAAGAAGTCTGATAGCTTAAATAATGACAATTAGGCATTGAGTCTCATAAAACCCTAAACCTTATTGAAGTAAAAATCCTTGGGCTCTTGGTAAACCCAATTAGACTAGGTTACACACTAAAGGGCTCTAATCCGAGTCTAAAGTGTGTCTCCTACAAAACATGTGCTAAAATGAGTTCTAAGGCATAAATAAAATTGGAATACACATAAATGGTCTAAAACAAAATTAGATAAACAGCCAAATGTAGAATAATGATGAATAACTCATAGGGGCTTATTAAGTGCTCCTCAAATGCACCCTCAAGTGCCATTAGGGTTCTCGGCCGTGCTTAGTCCTTTCTCTTCAATATTGCTCTTAAGCTTCTAATATGTGAACCCAAACATTGAAAGGCTCAAAATGTAGCTTGTTCCAAGTGCTAAATGTATCATGATACTCTAATGGCTTGAGAAGCCCTACAATGTGCCTGTTATGTGTCCCCTTAAGCTCTTGGGCTCTCTTCCCCCTTATTAGTCCTGTAGTGATCTTTATGGGATCCTTGAGGGTTGTTAGATTCTCATCAATATGCTTGTTAGTAACATACAATTCATACGTAGTAGAAAAATACTAGATGGAATATTAGTCTCAAATGAAGCAATTAGTTATGCAAAGAGATCAAAACAAAAATTATTGGCTCTTTTCAATATTGATTTTGAGAAACTTTTTGATAATATAAGTTGGGATTTCTTAATGATGATGATGAAGCATAGGAAATTTGGCAACAAGTACATTTTTTTGGTAAAGGAATGTTCAAAAACCACTCCAATCTTTGTTCTATTGAATAGGAGTCAAACCGAAGAGTTTAAAATGAAGATGGGAATTAGGCAAGGAGATCTTTTTATCTTCTTGTATTTTGTTAATTGTGGCAGAAACATTGCATTGTTTAATTGATGAAGCAGTTGATTTAAGGGAAAACAAATCCATGAAAATTGTAAATATTAATTTGGTTTTATTCCTTTCACAATTTGCTGATGACACACTTTTATTAAGTAAATGGGATGAGCACAATATCCATCATTTTAGAAGAATCCTGAATTACTTTTATTTACTTTTTGGTCTAAAAATTAATTTTTCAAAGAGCAGCTTGATTGGTGTTAATGTGCTTGAGGAGGAAATTAACAAAATTGCACAATCGATAGGTTGTAAAATGGGTTCCATACCATTTCAGTACCTTGGCAAGCTAGTTGTAGCATCAATGAGAAGATTAGGAACATGGTTAGGAATGATTGATAAATTCAAATCAAGACTGGTGACATGGAAGGCAAGAATTTTGTCAGTTAGAGCTCGAATTACTCTTTGAAAGTCATTTCTCTCTAGCCTACCTTTCTATCTCTTTTCCAAGTTCTGGCCTTCTTCAAGTATTTTTCAAACTCTTGAATATCTCATAATTAATTTTCTATTAGGAAGATTTTCGGGAGGGTAGGAAGACTAGTTGGGTGGCATGGGAAAAAGTAATCCAAGACTATCAAAATGAGGGTTGGATGCAGAAAGCCTTGAAGGAAAAAATTTGGCACTCTTAGCAAAATGATATGGCGATTTAGAAAAGAAAATGACTCTCTTTGGAAAAAAGTGATAACATCAATTTATGGGTGTAAAGGAGGGCTTAAAGGTTGAAGTTCTAATTCTATTTGGGGAAGAATTTAGAACAACAGATATATTGCCTAAAAAAGTGGGTCAACTTAGAGGATTTCTTTTCATGGAAGTTAGAATCTTATATAGATAGCATATGAGAGAAATTGGAGTAAAGTTATTTAAGCTTTTCTCGTAGACTTTCTTGGGAATGGGGGTTATAAAAAGTTATTATAGGCTGATGGAAATCTCCTTGAATGATAAAGCTTTATGCAAAAACTCATAACATCAGACTTAATAACTGACCAAATCTCTTCAAAACCTTGACACTTAAACCGTTAGGGCAAAGTGCCTTCTTATCCCCACAACTCATAACAAGGAATGTGATTTATAACTCAAAGAATGAAACATCTAGAGATTAAGCCTCAATTATAGAAAGATGTTTAAAAGTGCCATTCAAGGGAAGGAAAATCGGATGGACAACACTGGAGAAGTGATTTCTGAAGAAGGATTCTATAGCTGCTTTTGACTTAGAAGATTAGAAAATACCACTTCATCAACTGTGATGGAAAAAAATGCATTGGCTCCGATTCTACTTTTTAATAGCTCATGAAAAAATTTCAAGTTGTAGTCCCTAAGTTTAAGCCACCGAAAGCTCAATTTTCTAAAGTGCATTTACCGTTTCCTTTGTTCTTACTTGGAAAATTTTAGATTTTAGCAACACCCTTTTCTTCCTAAAACCGCTCATCATTTAGGAGTTGTTCTAGAAGTTAATTAACCTAAAACAAATGAACCCCCTTTTCTTTGATACAATAAAGCTAGTGATCAACTATATTGCCAAACTGAGATTGAAAGCACTTTAAACATGATTGATTCTTTCCAATAAAAAGAATGTGGCAGAACAGGGCCCTAGTGCCTTGATTTTCTAACATTGGTAGGCTCCTTGAGAACTATGATCCCAATTAGTTTACAATTGGCTAGTTATTACTTGTGAAGTATCTTAAATTGTTATATGAAACTAGTTACTTAGCCTACCTTGCATAGAAAATATGCATGCATTGTCCTGGCTATGGAATAACAATTAAATAAAAACAACATTGAAAATAGTGCCATGACAATTAACAAAAATATAATTCAAAATGAGCCAAGACATAAAACTTTAGTTGTTTTAAATTTAAGTAACAACTATGCGCATACATCTCAAACTTATATGCACCCAAATGTAACTCTTCTGTTATACACACCATTGAACATTAGTAGAGGCAATCTCTTTGCATGAAAATACTATACATATAGAATAAGCAACATATATCTACTAAGATCCATTCTTAGCCTTTCATGCAAGTAAGCTAGCTTCAAGTGATGAGCCACACTTTCCTTGTACTTACTTAGCCACAAACTGTAAGGCAAACACTTTTATCAGTACTAGCTTATGTTACAAGTAACTTAGAAACTTGAAGTTTACTACTTTGAAAGAACCTTCAAACAAATAAAACTTAGCCTTAACAGCTGACCCTTACCAACTGTTAAGCTCAACTAGCCTGTTTAATACATACACAACACTTAAGAGGTGAGTACTCTAAGGCACTCAGTAAGGGATTCAGCACCTGCACAGGGAAACGTATGCAAGCATGCAAAGCACAACAAACACATGTATTTCATACAGCACAACCAACTAACCAAACAATATAGCAAGCAATAAACACAAGCAATTATTAAACAACAACAATAATGCAACGTAATGTATGGATGGATGAGTGAACGCACAAGTTTATGCACTTAGGACTTTCTTACACCCGAAGGTGTCCTTAATTTCCATGAGCTCATACGGCTGAGGTACTTGGACGCTGGCTCTCATATTCGATGTTAGCACTTGATTAAACCCTATGAAGTCCTCTCTATGGGCACCTAAGTAAGTCATCACTTACTTTGATGTTGCCTACCTTTTACGAGCTATTTAGAGTAAATCGTCACTAACTCATGCCTTCCCCATAGCTTCCTCTTACTTATTATGCCGGGTAATTGAACTTAGTGTCCAAACTTTACCAAGTTCCCCTGAACTCGACTCAGGCAACTTAGTGGATTTGGTTACTGAGCCTATTGACTAGATTAAGACCTCTTGGGCACCGCTCGATACTCAAAGGCACTTGGCTTCTACCCTTGGCACATCAAGGCAGACTTTTTTTTAGTCCCAGTTTAATGCCAAAGGTTCTCAACTTCACCCATTGGTCAGTGGAGGACATATACAATATTAGGTCCCTCTTTAGTACTCTATTTGTGACTTTAAGTACCTCACTTATCCATTTTTCCTGAGCCCTCTTAAACACCCACTTATTGATGCATAATTAAATCTTAGGAGTACTTTTAAGCCATGTTAGGATGTCACCTAAGCCTTAGGAATTGATTTGGGACACTTAGAAATAAGATTGGCACAACTCAGGCACAACGCTATAGCATTGCATATTGTGGTGCTGCAACATCATGATTTTATGGAAGTTACTGAAATTTATGAGATAGCACCAACATATTTGGTGCGACGGCATTGCACATTTTAGGGAGCCTATTCTTCCTCTTGAGCTCGATGCAATCGCATCAAATAATCAGTGCGACTGCACTAACCCCCAGAGCTTAGGATGACAATTGGGTGGGTTGGGTTTGGTTTGGGTCAGGTCATGAAGGTTCGGATTTAGTCTGGTTAGCATCAATTTAGGTTCAGATGGGTTATTTGGGTTCGGGTTGATTTCGGGTTGAGTAGATTTCAGGTTCGGGTTTAATTCAGGTCAGGTCAATTTCAGTCTCAGGTAACTTCAGGTCGGGCTATTTGGGTTTCGGGTTAGATTCGGGTTAATATTCAAGTCTAATCGGGTTATTGGTGAATAAGCTGGTATGACTTGATTAATTCATTTTTTATTTAGATTGTGCTAAAATTTAAATTAGAGAATTTGATTTTTTATGCAAATATTTAAAAAGTTTAGAGACTCACGTTGCAATTTTTAAGAGTGACTAAAATGAAAATTTGAAAATTTAGGTACCTCATAACTAAAAAATTACTATGCATAAAAAATAATCTAAAAAATTTAATTTAACTAGATATAAATATCTTAATATACAATTATTTTAATAAAAAATATCTAATTCAAAACTCTACAAATTCTATTTATGAAACTATAAACTCGGTCATTTTAGAACTTAAGAAATTGATAGGATCATATGTATTTAAATTATTTAGGGTAAAAATAGGAATTAATTTAGTTTATGTACTAATTTGGAGCCCTAAAGGTTGTTTGAGGTCAGTGTAGGTGAAATGGAAGAGTTTAGGTGTGAATTGAAGATATTTAGAAATTTTTAGGCAAATTGAAAATTTTGGGGCAAATTTGTCAATTGTAGAGAGTTTGAGGTAAATCTGACAATTTTTTAAGGTAAATATGATGATCTCATAAAATCATGAGCTAATTCAACAAATCTTAGAAATCGGGTCTTCTCAGGTTTAGACTCTGGTCTTTTTGGGTTTAGGTCAGGTCAGTCTAGAATTTGGGTCATTTTCGGGTTCGGGTTATTTTGGGTTTGGACCAATTCGGGTTCAATCCGATTTGGGTTCAGGTCATTTGGGTTTCACTTCAACTGGGTTTAGGTTTGCAATCCGATCAAGTTAGGTATAATCAGGTTTTCATTGACTTTTTCTGATCAAATTAGGTCAGGTTGGGTTTGTGTTCTGGTGGGTCAGTCCAGTTTTCGAGTCAGTTCAAATTTTGGCAGCCCTACCTGGAGCTGCATTTCTTCACTTCTTTCTTGGCCAGTTTTGCTCCAAATCTTACCTAAACTAGTTCCAATCACTTTTGGCTCATTTCAGCTCACTCCCAAGTGTTCTAAAACTACTAATGCATCATTTAATCATCCCATAACATAAATCTCTTGCATTAAATGAAGATGTGCACAAATCCAAGCAACTATTCACCAAAAGCTCCAACTAGCTTTAATGGCTTCCAAGCTTAGTTCCTTTGAAATCGAGCATCACATTTAGCTTATCAAGACCATTTCTAACTCATTGACACCTTTAGGACCAACTCAAAAGTTAGGAAATGGCTTACCTTAGGTTTTTAACTCAACCAAGAAAACCCTCTAAGAACACCTCCAAATGCACCAAATCCTTCAACAACTTGCTAAGGGCTTGTTATGATAGCTTTGGGGGCTTCATTTTCATGAAAATCATAGGCTAAAGTGAAGATTTGAGCTAGGATGGTGTGGTGGAGGAGAGAGCTGTGGGTGTGGCTCAGGGAAGCAGAAGATGAATAATGGAGCTCTAGCTCCAAAATATCTTCTTTTAACATGATCCCCTATTCACCCTTAATCCGGCTTAGCCTCTTAATTAGCTTAGCTAAGTGCATCACTTAAGCTTTAATAAAATTTATTTAGCCTCCAGTGAGAGACTACTAATCTCTCCACTTAGCCCCTAAGCTAAACACACACTTAAGGCAATCATAACACTTAAGCCTTTAACATCCTTACTTGCTACAAATAAGCCCTTCCCCATCACTTATTGGTTCCAATGAGTCACAACACTTATGGCTTTGACAATTTTAGTCACTTTCACTTACATTACAATAATTTCACTGAAATTACCGTCATGCTACCAACTTGAGTCAAAATTACTATTTTACCTTACAACCTTTAGGTGCCAATTAACACTTAGGAACCCTTATGGAGCTTACTTTAGTTGTTTGACTTGTTTAATAAAATTTTTATTCAAGGAAATTAACTTGAGATTTACTTACGTTGGCTTCGAACTATGGGAAGTACTTGGAGACCTTTTACAGAGAAGCCAATTGATTGAAAAGTTGTGGATTTTGTCCAGACCAACTCAAAACAATCCTTGCTCCCTAGTTTGTCCAACCACCGATTAAAGAATTTGAATGGCCTTATGCCCCAATTCATCTCATCCCAACCAACATCAACAATGTTATAATCAGAAAAAAAAAATCTTAATGAACCATCATTGAAAAAAAAGCATGACAACCATTTTGAAGAGAATAAAAACCTCCCATTGCAACTCGTTGATAATTTTTCTTGGCCATTGAAACAAATGATGTTTGAGCCAGCCATCTAGATGTCAACCAATTCGCAATCACACACATAATCTTGGAACAGTTTCATTTTATAGACAACAACATCTTCACCCAACCTTTCCTTTAAATAGAGGACTTTGATCCAATCTGTACCTAGTATTGAGAAGACAGGTAAGTCTTGTTTTGAACTTAAAAGCTCTTCACAAATAGTCTGTCTCTTTAATTGAATGTTTGGTGCATACACCCACGCGACTCGGGTAAAAAAAAAATTGGGTGCAAAAAGGACCCTTTTAGAAATAGCAAGTGACAAACTAACTCTAATTCCACTATCTTGGTGGAGGATTGCTTCCAAAGCACTAGTAAGCCACTCGAAGTATCATCTGAATCACTCTAAGTTGAACCCAATGCACCTCTGTTCCAAAATTTTCTAATTCTTCTGATATTTAAAGAGCATAAGTTTGTATACTGAAGCAAAATCAAATCAGGCTCTTCCTTTAAAATGAATGAGGATAGTGCTCTCTTTTTGCCTGTTCCAACCATACCACAAATATTAAGAGAAATAATCTTTGTTTTAATGTAAAATCCAAACGGACCTTGACTCAACAGAACAGTGAAGTTACTTCTTACCAAATCTTGTAGGTCTAATTGATACACCCTTTCCCTAAGTTTCAATGCCCTACCTTTGCAAACCAAACCTAGAAGAGTCATAGTCTCAACCACATTCTAACATCAACGTAAGCTCTAAAGTTAACAGATGGACTTAAACCATCATCTATCAAAGCATCCAAACATTCTTTCTTTTGATCAACCATTGCATTGCGAAGATTAGATGCCTCATTACTAGAGATATGAACGAGCAAACTAGAAGAACAATCATCTCAAAATTTTTCTCCATTTTTTCTTCACCTTTTTGTTCTTCTTTTCGCAACAAGGTAGGGAGCAGTGCTTGGGTTGAGAGAACAAACACTTATCTTTTTCAAAATAAAGGTCTACTAAGTTATCATCATTGAGCTTAGGATCAGAAAATGTTTGGAACCCAGTTTGCCAATCAACAACGTTGCTACCCACCTTGTTAAATTAAACCTCCTTCAGTCTAAAGTCACCATTAGATCATCCTGGCTCCGTGGAACAACCCATCTCAGTAAAGCCGAACTTGTCACTCAAAGATCCTGGTTTAAAGTAAACAATCAACAGTCAATCATGCCTTAATCCATCAATAGTGCCTGGCCCTCTGATAACGTGCTTTTCATCTGTACGTAATATCCTTAGAGACCTGTCATGCATTCCACAGTCTACAGCAAAGTTTGTACCTAAATAGCCACATCCTTATTAACATCTCCATTGTCACCGCAATTTTCTAGATCACCTATTGGGTTCTCTAAGGTAAACACCAAAATGTCACTCCTTTGTTGTTTATAGATAGGAAGCTCCTTTAAAAAATCAGGCCTTGATGAAGAAGAAGAGGAAATGCTCCTCAATGCTGGCTAGCTGCTCTTATACAACAGAAGCAAATAGTTGTAAATTAAATTCTCTTTCATGGTCAACTAGAACAATTGAACATTAAGATCCACCATATGAAAACTAGAATATTTTTCCTTGATGAACTTAAATTTTTGGAATCATCAAATCACTTCCTAGATAGGGTCTCATCATCCACTACAACGAATTTACCACATAGGTTAACCAATTCAACAAAAAAAAAACCAATATTGAAAACATAGAAGCGAACTCCCACTCGAATTTGGAAAACTCTCCAATCATCAATGTCATTAATGTTCCATGGTTTGATTGAATAGAACAATTAATCAACTACCTAGCATTCAGAATTTAAAATTTGATCATGTTCTTCTTTTGATTTTCACTTGACAATTGAACATAAATTCTAGTAGGATCAAATCTACCAGGAACTTCAAAGTATCTGAGCATTTTACTCTACTAACAAAATAGTACTTGAGCAAATAAAACTCTAGATTATCCAAAGAGTAAGAAAGAAATGACTCCAGTAAACTAGAGACATAATAAAAAACACTTCTTTAGTCACTAAGTGGCATTGCTACCACATAATCATCGTACTTGGATTTCAAGAGAGGGTCATAGATGCAGAAGCCTTTTTGACGCTTGCAAAACCAAGCTCTATCTTTAGTTACTACTGGTCTAGCCACTCTTACAAGCAACCCCTTCAACCAGACTACATCAGCATAGTCTTCATCAAAAACATCCTTAATGCTTGTGTCTTTACAACAGTCACGAACTGCCAAACTCCTTCCCCCTGGGCCTACTTATATTATTTAGCCATGCCAACCCTCAACAAAAAGGAACGTATCCAAATTTTGTTAGCCATATCCTCATTAACATCTCCAGTGTCACCACAATTTTCGAGATCACCTACTGGGCTCTTTAAGTTAAACACCAAAGCGTCACTCCTTTGATGTTTACAAATAGAAAGCTCCTTTAAAAAATCATGCCTTGATGAAGAAGAAGGGGAAAAGCTCCTCAATGTTGGCTGGCTGCTCTCATACAATCCATGCAAATAGTTGTAAATTAACTTATTTTTCATGAACAACTAGAACAATTGAACATTAAGATCCACCATATGAGAACTAGAATACTTTTCTTCAACAAACTTGAATTTCTGGAACCATCCAATCACTTCCTATATAGGGTCTTATCATCCACTACAACAAATTTACAACATAGGTTAACCAATTCAACAAGAAATCCAATATTGAAAACATGGAGGGGAACTCCTACTCAAATTTCGAACACTCTCCAATCGCCAATATCATTAACGTTCCATGGTTTGATCGAAGAGAACAATTAATCAACCTCTTATCATTCAGAATTTAAAAATTGATCATGTTCTTCTTATGATTTTCACTTGACAATTGAACATAAATTCTATTAGGATCAAATCTACTAGGAACTTCAAAGTATCTAAGGATTTTACTCTACCAACAAAATAGTACTTGAGCAAGTAAATCTCTAGATTATCTAGAGAATAAGAAAGAATTAGCTCTGATAAACCAGAGACATCATAAAAAACACTCCCAAAGTCACTAAGTGGCACCACTACCACAAAATCATCGCACTTGGATTTGAAGAGAGGATCATAGATACAGAAGCCTCTTTGACGCTTGTGAAACCAAGCTCTATCATTAGTTACTTCCGATTTATTCACTTTTACAAACAACCCCTTCAACCTAACTATATCCACATAGCGTTCATCAAAAGCATCCTTAATGCTTGTGTATTTGCACCTGCCATGAACTGTCAAACCCTTCCCCCGGGGCCTACTTATGTTCTTTAGCCATACCAACCCTTAACCAAAAGGAATGTATCCAAATTCTGTTAGTCTTTCTCCAAACCAACCAATTTTCCTGAATTTTTTGACCTTATGAAGCTAAAGTGCCTACCTATAAAGTTTCTTTTGGCTGCTACAAGCACGTCCACGAAGACACCATACCATCTAAAATTTTTTCTAGAAATCTTTACACACTAATCCATCAAGAAAATTATTGAGGTAAAATGAAACATTGTAGCCCATCCGATGCCAAGCCCTTTTCCTTTGATTTGAACTCGCTTGCCTAAGAACCAAAGCCCTCTACACTCGCTGACCTGAGAACCCAAGCTTTTGAAGACTTGTATACTGGAAATGAGTTTGTACTTTGCTCCCTATAAACACATCCTTCACAAAAAGCTGAATGTATTAATTTTTTATAACCCAACATCCATATTTTTCTAAGTCAACAATTTCAACCCACTCATATGCAAATGCTAAAAAGCAAATTTCATATTCTTATGCCACTTGCTCTAGTGACCAACACAACGTTTTTCACATCAGAGACATCTAAAGGAAACATTTTGTTAATAGGAATGCTACCTATTATCTTGCCTAATTTTTCATGTTAGCAAAATAAGAATCATCATCAAATAAAATAGAGCATCCACGATCCATCAGCTGCCTAACAGTCAACAAATTATAAGCAAGATTAGGACCATACAGCACATCATGGGGAAGTTTTATAATATTACCGTGGGAGGTTTTGATGACAACTGCATGTTTCCCTATGACTTGTATTTGCTTCTTATTTCAGAGGCAAACTTCACACTTTATGACACTTTACATCAAGCATGTGATTAGAGCATTCACCATCCACAAATTATGCTCCATTAGAAGCACAACTATAGAACGAGCAATGGAAAGTTTACTTTCTTCTTCAATATTCTCGGGCAAAATTTGTTTGCTTCTACTATTTTTGCTTGGTCCAGCAATCAACTTCTTCATGGCTAAATTTCTTGCAATATTGACATTGAATGGTTCCTTTATGCTTATATTGACCACTAAATTGGCCTTTTTCCTCCGTCTTCACCGTGACTCCAGACACAAAGACCACCTTTGCTCTATTCTCATCTTGTTGAATTTTTTAACTTCTGCTCATGATAATAGTGCCCTTTCACCTGGTAAGCCTTTTCCTTAACCTTTTTATGGGATCTACTGATCCTAGCCTCATGAGATAATGAAAAACTTATTAATTTATAAAACTTATAAGTTTTCAAGCCTTTAGACTCTTCAATTGTAGCAACAACATGATCAATTTTTTAGGTTGAACTTTTTAAAACCTAATGTAGAACATTCTTATCCCTAAAACTGTCATCATAAGATTTTATTTGATTAACAATTGTTAACACCCTATATGAAAATTCTTACACATATTCTTTATCTGTCATGGCCAGCATTTTAGAATCACAGGTTTATAGTATTACTGTAATTACCTTATTGCAACCTAAATACTTTTGCTTCAAAATCTCCTTTATGTGGTTGGAGGTACTAGGTAATGAGGTTCGGGGAAAAACTCATCATCTAGTGCTAATGGAATGAGAAACAAGGCCTTTGCATCTTTCTTATCATTTTCCCATAGCCGTTGATTAGGCTCAGCCAGATTTTGATCCTCAAACTTGTGATCCCCCAAATCCTGCAGATCCTAAGACTTCAACATGGTCTTCACTTTAGGAGGATGACTTTAACATGGTATTCACTTTAGGACTCCAAGGATGACATTTTTACCATTTGAGATTGAATTAGAGACTATGACATAGGGTTGATGTCATTGTTCTCCATTTGTACTTTCTTGTTCTGTTTGTTTGCAATACACAATTTCTTCTTCTTTTTTTTGTTTTTTTACTTCTTTCTCTTGCCAGTTAATGACCTTGCCTACTTTTTAATGCTAGAAAAATGTTGCACAAGTGTGAGTGTCACATGATTGCTCTAATACAAAAACTATATAGGGAATAAAAAAAATAAACAAGGCAAGTGGAGCCCTTTTTTTGCTATAAAGATGCTTATGGACTTTTCATTTTTATGCATTTGAAGATATGACCATTTATATAAGCTTACAAGGAAAATAAATTATCCTATTTCTAAGCAAATAACTAGAGACAATGAAAAATAAGTAGGAGACATTTTGTTGGTGGAATAAGTCTTACCACAATTTTCATATTATGTTTTGATTTTAATAGATAGACCATTAGTGTAGATGAACAAAGAGAAATAGAAAGCATGGCAACAAACAACACAAATAATGACATAAAACATATGGAAGAATCAAAATATGTTATTCTCAACATTAACCCCTTTTGGCATTAGTGCTACCAGTTAGCATCAAAGTTTGGAAAAAACTATCTAAAGGTAACTATTAGCTTTTAGCTTTAGCGATTTAATCTCTGTCATTAATAAGTCATCAAATCCTTTAACAATAATCCTAAAAAACTCTTCATAAAAAGGCATACTGATGCCTTTTTCTTTCAGGAAGTGTTTTATAAGATTCAAATTTACCCTTTTATTAGAAAAGCTAGTTTCCTTGGATAGCCTATTATAACAACCTATTGTTGGCCACAAAAATTTGGATATAATCTTTAAAAAAATCTTGTAACTATAAAGTGAGGGTAGGGTAATTTTTTTGATTGTTCAATCTCCTAAACTCATTGACATGTAAACTCACAATTGTAAGTTTTCTTCAATTAACACATATTTATTTTGTTGTTTAGAAAAAATGTCAGCCTTTGCCTTTTTTGATTAATTGTGTTAAATCTAATAAAAAAAGGTCATGTCAATGTTACTTGGTGTTAGTTTAACTATTCTCGAACACATATAATGGAATATGCTAATAATAAGGTAATCATTTAAGAGGATGAGTTAATAGAATGAGCTGTATAATAGATGGCATAACAAGTATATATAATTAAGCTGATAGATAATTTAGACTAGTGTAAGAATGACTTGGTGTGGGGAATACAATCAAGACTAGTTTTGAACATTGAAAAAAATTATTTCTAATTTTTTTATGCTTATAGGTGAAGGGTAAGAAAAGATTTGTAAATTTGATTTTGACAAGACATTTGGGCAAGTAATAGTTGTCTTATCGAAAGGTTTTCAAGGTTGAATATATTGGAATTATTAAAGAATAATAATGCATATGATCAGAGGCTATCGAGGATATAGCCCTACACATGGAGATTGGGTCTTAGGGGTAGGGAGTTAGTGCAATTTAATGACTTATTTTAGATATATGGAAATGTTTTTGTTTCTAAAGATGAGAAAGATGTATGCTACTAGTAGATATGTAAAGAGGGCCCGTATTTAATCAAGCAAATTAAGGCTTGGTCGATAAATAGGTGCTGCAAATGAATAACTTTGTTAGGAATGATTGTTTGACATATTTAGTTCCTCTAAAGTGAATGTTTGTGTTTGGTGAGCACTTCAAGGCAAGTTGCTAAGAAGACAAAATATTGCACTTCGTAGTGTTTAATTGGAGGATGAACTATGCCAGATTTGCAGAAGCAATGAAGAGGAAATTGATCATGTCATGGTTAGATGTATGGAGGTCAAAAGTATTTAGGAATTGGTGTCCAATTGGTGGCAAATGGACTTCAGACCAGGAGTTGATTTATTGGATGTATTGATGTAAATAGCACTTTCATCTCAAAAGGAGAAGATAAAATTATGGGAAACAACATTGATTGTAAAAGCTTGGACCAATTGGAAAAAGATGAATGATTTGGTTTTTAATGGAAAAATGCTTTCTACTATTAATATCTTCTATGATAATTTTTCTCTTTTGTCTGGTTTGTGAGTAGGCATAAAGTATTGATGTAGTATGAATGAATGAAGGTTGAATCCACTCTTAGCTTTTAAATACTCTGTTCAGTGAGTCTTTGAGGGGCAAGTGGGAAGCATTGATATTCTTTTATAGTTTAGCATTTTCTGGGGCTAAAGGTTGTATATCTTTTTATGTGAGTTTATAATATTGTTTTCCTTGTTAAAAAAAAATTTGACATATGATATTCAAGTATTTGATCAAAATTAAGAAATTTTTGAAAATGTAGGACAAAACAATCTTAGGACATAAAGCATTGAAAAATCATCTCACTTTAGATTAAGAACAACCCCTTAAGATTATCAAGTTTGACAATTCAATATGTTGAGAAAAAAAATGGAACTTGAGAGTAAAAGCCCTCTAGTCACCAATAATAGAATTCCTACTTTTTTTTTTGGAAAACACCTCGAAGGGTGTGCATTTCATTCTATCAAAAAATCCACTTACAGGAAAAAGGTCAAGGGACTATAAGAAGAAAACGGCAAAGCCTAACTTAAAGGAAGATGAAAAAAAAGAGCCTATACCTGTGCTTTATAGCAAAATCAGGTAATATAACCTAGAATATAGTATCCAAAAAGTAACTAAATCTAATAGAGATATTAGATTCAACAATCTTTAGTAGGTTCAAAGGAGATCTACAGCCATGCTGGTAAACTCTCCTATTACATTCCTGCCAAATAACATAAATCAAAGCAGCAATAAAAGCTCTGTGAAATGTAGACTTCAATGATTTACATTTTGCCACTCGAATGAACCAACCAGAGAACCTGTTCCATTTTCTTGGAGAATCCGACAATCTCAGCTTGCACATAGCTTCACGCCAGAGAGAAAGAGAAAAGGAACATTCGAAAAAAAGATGATTCCTGGACTCAATAATTTGAAGACAAAGAGGCATAAAGAGGGAGTCAAGTTTATGTATTGATTTAATCTATCAAAAGTAGGCAACCTATTTGCCATAGCCCGCCAATATACAAACAAAAACTTGGGGATAGAATTCCAAACCATTTGGGCCTAATTCACTTGATTAAAATTTTTCACCACATGCAAATACACGAGTTTCACAACAAACTTACCATTTCTAACACAATCCCATTCTTGATCATGAACACAATTAGAGAACTGATCTCTGACCTTCAAAATATGCTTCCAGAGACATCACATGAAACTACAATCTCCCAGATATTTCAACCACGCACATAATATGCATGCACCCATTGGACCCAAAGACTTTCCTTATCATTCATCAACCTCCAATGTTTTTTCCCATTGGAAGCAATATTGCAACTTATCAAACTAAAAATACTTAAGCCACCTTGGTTTTTAGGGACACAAACCTTAGCCCAAGCAACAGGGAATTTCCTGCCAGTAATCGAACTAGTCCAGAGAAAAGCTCTACAACATTTCTCCAAATAATGGAGCACCCCCTTAGGAATAGAAAAAATAGTAGTCCAATAAGCTTGCATAATGAAAATAATAGCTTTTATAAGCTATAGTCTACCAACATAAGATAGAAGGTTAGTAGACCAACCATGAAGGTTCTGAAGGATTTTCTCTTCCAGGGGCTTATAATGCTTGATCTGAAGCCATTGGTCAACAAAAAGCACTCCAAGATATTTAATAGGGAGTGTGCCCTTAAGCATACTTAGAATAGACATAATTTCATATTCAACGTTAGGAGAAACACGACAAAAAAAAAGGCATGGCTTTTGTTAAAATTAATCTACAACTTAGTAGTTTAGGAGAAAACTTGTAAACAATAACAAATGGCAATAACAAATAGAAGAGGAAATAGGGGATCCCCCTGCCTAATCTCCCTTTTACGATGAAAAAAAACACACAAAGACGCATACTACTTTATTAAGCAAAATTATTGTAAGGCAACATACTAGTTACTTGAACTTTTAAAAGAAATAATTATTTCACAAACTCCATAGCTCACTATTTAAAATTTGATGATACAAACTTGACGTCACTAAATCCAACTTTGGTTTCCAAGGACATGAACTCCTCTTGTGTTCGTTCCTTTCCACCCGGGGCTTGAGCCATCAAAAAAACATCAGTTGTAAGGATGTTTCTTGTGATGATGTTGGTATAAGGCTTAAATGGCACACAGCTTCGAGAACAATAACTCTTCCATGTTCTGGAATTAAATCATAACAATTCTTCAATAGCTTTATGCAATCCTCATCAGTCCAATCGTGAAGTACCCATTATAAAGTCAAATTTCTATATTACTTTGCAAAGTATATATCCTTATATGCATGAGTAAAAGAAATGTGTCCTCACCTTAAAAAATATGGCATCCCCCTTTGGAACACTTTCAAACATGTCACCTGCAATATGCTCCACACCTACATGTAAATGCTCAACATAAATTTGTCTCAATAGCCTTACAACTTCATAAAGATGTTGCATCTAATCTCGTAACTTTGTTGAGTACTCCAATTTCATAATTGGATTAGTAAGGGATAATCCACAATGTGGATTGAAATTATTATAAGACTTTTAACCTTAGACAAAAAAAGTGTTGCATGCAAGGACATAACCATAGACATACCGTGGTAGGCTGGGGCCTGCTCAATGACATGGGGCAAAGTCAAAATTAACTCCCTTAATAGAAGGATACTTGGATGTGATCATTGAGATTATAGCTCCAAGACCACCACCAACATCTACCACCTTGTTAAGGTGCTCGAAACCATTGTAAGAATCAATGAGCCTTTTCACAACGATCGTTGTATGACTGAACATAGCTTTGTTGAAACATCATTGAATTTGGCATCCTTGTTTACATATTCAAAGGCATGAGTACCATGTGCCGTATTATAAGCAATTCCACCTTCAAGAATTGATTCTTTTAATCGGCTCCTATATTGTGAAACCAAATGCAAGAGTTAACAACTAAACACTTATTCTGTACTTTATTTTCAACACTAATTCAATTACTCAAAAACAGAAAGAAGCCTATATATATAGCATGATAAGGATCATTTCTAGGGGTGCATCTAGCATCTCTATCTTTAGGGGCGGTCGAATTGTTTAATTGTACATAAATGATAACTATATATTTGCATCTCAAAATAACTATGTTACTTAATGTATATTTATAAAAGAGATATGTATTATGTATATACGCTAACAAGATTCAATTGAATCTCACTGAAATAGTAATCTAACAATCATGAAACATTTTATAGTATATAATACTATAACATATTAATCCATAAAGTTCAAGAGGACAAAGATTCAACCCAAGTTGTTAATTTCAGGATATTGAAAAGAATATATTTTTTGAAAAAAAATTGAAAGAAAACATTAGATCAATTATTAAAATTGTATATATTTGTTTCCAACATATTATATGCATTAGAGAGATGAAAAAAAACACTAATCATCAAACTCCCCACCAGTTATGATGACCGTATTTGTGAATTATCTACAATAATTCACAAGCTCAATTCCATAATACTCAAACGTGCCCACTTACAACTTGAATAGAGCTTGAAACCAAGTCAGCACCTTAAGACATCAGAATCCCAAATATAGTGAGGACGAACAAGTCCGTAGATGCCTCAAAGTTATAAATAACTAAATGAAGATTGCTTTCTCGAAGTGTATGTAACCCATCCACCAAAACATTGGACCATCTAACACAACTATCAACCCATAAATTATTAATTTCCTATTTTATTTTAATTTTCAAAATTATTTTTTTTTTATACTTTATTTCCCTAGTTTAAGAGTTAGTTTAGGGTTCTATTAGGTTAAATAGAATCCTCATTGATTATATATTAAATAGAGCTACTAGTGTTAAGCAGGATTCTGAGATTTCTTTCGTTGTCTTGTTTAGGTTTTATTTCTAGCGTTAATTCCCCATTAGACTTGACTAGGGTTAGAACTCCAACTTTTCTTAGGACTTAATCCATTACTTCTAATAGAATTTATAATGACCCTAAAATTTCATTTAGTGTATAAACCTAAAATTTTATCAACTTAGTTAGTTTAAGTTAATGGAGAAAAGCTAAGTTAAATTTATAATAATGACCATTAAAGGCCTAGTTGGTTATTGAAGGATAGAAAGAAGTAAAAAAGAAAAAAAAAAAAAAAAAAAGGAAGAAGAAATTTTTTTAAAAAAAACAGAAACTTAAAACCGGAACAAAAAAAGCGGGGAGTCGTGGAAGGAAATAAAAAAACAATTGAGAAAAATCATAAGGAAAATATGTTGAGAAGAAGAAAGGGAAAAAAACAGAGAAAAATAAAGAAAGAGAGTTAGAATCTTCTCTCTCTCTCTCTCTCTATATAAATCTACCTTCGACGGAAAAAAAGGAGGGTTAGTCTTCTATTTTTACATCATTGTAATTCTTCTCTATCCAGGAGAATAAGCAAATATTGAAGATTAAGATTATGCGTAGGATTTTCTTTTTCAAGAGAAGTAAATTTGATGAGTTCTAATTTAGCATTTTCTTATATATCTAAATCAAGGTTGTTCGTCAAAATTTAACAGCAGATAAAATTATTTGGATAGTATTTTGATAACTCCCGGTATTTAAGGAAATACTAGATGTTTGGTAGTGTTTAGAATCAATTAGAAACAATTTTGGCTGAGGTATTGCCGGAAAATAGCCAATTTCGGCGAGCCCAGTGAGCTGGAAGAGAACAAAACGAAAAAGTGATGCTCTGGAGTAAAATCGGGCTAACTACAAAGTGGTTACGTAAGGTGAGGATATTGGTGCATCTAGATCCTGAAGTTTATAATGTTACAGTGTTATCACTGTGAGTGCGTATGTGAGGCTTACAGAGATAATGGGGTTAGTAGCAATATCAATCCCTAGGGCTTTCAACACTAGTTCAATGAGTTCTTATGTTACACAAATATTCGTTTAGACCACTGATAGAATAATTTTTTGTTATTTCTTAATTTTGTTTGGTTTTGACTAGGATTTTATATAATTATTTTAGGTGGCTAAATCATTGTTTTGGGAATTGAAAAATTACAATTTGAGATAAGTTGTCGTTCACCATTCTCAACTTAAATTATTATTTTTCTATCCATTTTATTGATTTTAAAGTATTGAATTATATTGAACTTTAGTTATATGCAGCTTTGGTTTTAACATAAGGATAATTTGATCTTTGGACTTCTCTTAATTTCACTTTTATTATTTGAAAGTTTATTCTAAAGTTTTGTAATTTAAATATATTAAAATTAATTACATATACATTATCTATTTTTCTAAGTATGTAAGTTGTGTTTTAAGGATTATGAGATGATGCATGTTTTATTTTTAATGATATACTCATATGATTTTAAAATTTTTATGGACCTTTTAGATTCTAAAAGTTCATGAATATGAATATGTATGTTTTCACTTTATTTTTAGTGGGTGGTGGTTTTGTACCCGTACTACTTGAAAAGTGTAGTTTTGGAGCCCTTGTGTAGGATATACTGTTCTGTTCTGCTCCGCAGTGTACTACTTTTGGGTCTTGTTCTTCTAGGTACTGTACCGACCATGATTGTTAGTCAATCTATAATGTACTATAGTAGTTAAAGTATAGTTAATATGAAACATGACATACAATAGTGATTAAAGTATAATTATTTTAACATGATGTACTACAACCGTTAAAGTGTAATCCTAGTAATCGCATCATCTACTATGTTAAGAAATATCATGTTCTATTATCTGTTCTGTACTACTTTGTTTTGAATAGTGATTTTAGGTATGAAATTTACCTTTGTTTTGTCATGTTTTACAATAGAGTTGATTGTATTTGTTTTTTACACTTAAATGACTTTTTTATTTTTATAAGTATGACTTTCCTACAAATGAATATTCTAACATAGTTGTATGTTTATTATATCTTCTGACTAATATTGAATTTATGATATTTTCAATAAGATTATTTTCTACTTGACCTCTATGTTATATATATATATTGAATGAACTATTTTTAATTTTTATAGAATGGTGGACAACTTGTTGCTTACTAGGCATTCATGCTTATTGCCACTTTTCCCACTAATGTGGATAGTAAGTAATACAATGTTTTCTTGTTAGGGAGTGACTATAAAAGCTCAAGGTTTGAAAAGTATCAAAGTGAGATTTAAAGTACACCATAAGCTTAGAGATTTTTGTACAAGTTTTTAAGTTTTAGTTGCTTTACCACTCAATCCCAAATATCAAGTAAAAAGTTTGGATTATAAGTGATGATTATTTGAATTTATTTGGAATGTTTGTAATTTTTCATGTTTGAGAAAATTTTATTTCTTCGAATGTGTGGAGTGTTATTGTCCCAAAACTTTTAGGGTGGGGTTTCGTGTGTGATAGAAGTGCTCATGACTCTGGATCTGTTTGTGGCTCAACAAGTGCGTTGGGTATATAAGTGAAAGGGATTGTGATACTCTACATCCCACATGGAAAGTCTATATAATTTTTTATGTGTATATGTGTCTTACGTTTCAAAGCTCAATTACCTACACTTATCCTTTCTTAAAAAAATAGCCTGTATGGTGTAGGTTGGTGTTCCATAAACCGGTTCTAGACTTAGGTTGTTACAAATGGTATTAGAGCCTACTCACTTCTATGATGATGCGGGCTATATTTCTGATTCTGTGCGGGTTGAGGCCTGATTTTGTTCTATCTATTCCGTGCACAGTGCATATCCATTATCTACTGGGCTCATGATTATGACTCTGTTTGTGGCCTAAAGAGGATGTTAAGTGTATAAGTGGAGGAGATTGTAACAGCCCACATCCCACATAGGAAGTTTTTATGTGATATTTGATGTGCATATGTGCCTCCAAGTTTTAGAGAACAATCATCTAGTGCTTATCCTTTTCACAAAAAATAGCACTTGTAGTGTAGGCGGGTATTACAGGAACTGATTCTAAACTTTGATTGTCATAAAATTCTAGTTAAAGGCTAGTGATTCGGACTCAATATACAGAGCTCTTGTGCTACAATTGCATAAAATTTGATTATCTATACTTTTATCAACAAAACTATGAATTATTTTTTCTCACTTTCCAATACTTTGCCTATCTACCAAGAGTGATTAATTCATTTCTTGAACTCTAACTTACTTTGTGCAACTTAGCATTTATCTTTTGAGAAAACTCCATACTAGGTCTCCTTCCTTGCTTTTTTATCCTAACCAATTTAGGTACCTTTACTTTGTCCTAATGATGTCCCATACCTCATATAGTGCATCCTGTTGGAATCCTTTCTATCATTTGGGCCATTATATTTGATCGAATCTTGGTAGAAAATTCTTGCTATAATCCTTAGAATTTTTCATCCTACACCTAACACCCCAAAAATTATGGATCTAACACTTCAATCACCATTTTCACATCACTCAATCACACTTTTTCTAGCTATGCCACCTTTTGGTTGAATTCCAACCTACCTTGAATCTGAAACACACATGTACCAAGTCCCAAACCCCACCAGGCACATCCAAATGCACATCCAAAACCAGAGCTAGAATTTGAAATCCCCAAACCACCTAGAAATCCACCCTCTGCATATCGATTTCAAAATTATCACGGAGCCGATCCATTAGGCATAGGATGCAATGGTCACTCACCTCTGATACTAAAATTTTGTGCCTATCTCCATATTAACCAACAATGGGAGTTGAAAGCAAAACCACAATTTTCATGGACAAAATAAATAAATAAATCAATCAATCTAGGATTTTCTTTAACACTCCAAACTCCTTGGATTTTCTCTGATGGAGAAAATACCCTAAAATAGCAATCTCTTTTTTTAGCACAGAATTCATCAATTTTGATATCTTTTCCAACTTTAGCATGAATAAAAAAGATCTGTAGCTTAGTAATGATGAAGAAAGTGAGAGTGATGACATTGCTAGGACGAATGCAGAGGTAAGGAGTAGGGAGCCGAAGTGGTTGATGAGCTCCTACAGCTGGGAATGGGTTAAATTGAATTTCCGGGCAACAGATAGAGGCAGACCCATACTTTTTATAAAAGTGTGACCAAAATAAATGTTTTGCTAAATTATAGTTCTTATGAGAAAATTTAACCAATCTCCGAGAAGGGCCAAGATGTATTTGACCTTTAAACAATTTTAGGGGACACGGGCCTCTACTAGTCTCAGTTTAGTTTGGCTCCAACAGAAAGAGCTTTTTGGTTAGGGAACTATGAGAGTCTCTTGCTCGGCCTTATAAACAATTTACATAATATTTCAATAAGAAAATTATATTTTGTTCAATATATGTAGCAAAAAAATATTATATATTTTATATGTATTTGATTAATATATTTTAACAAGTAAAAATACAATAAAAAGTTATTTTGTTACTTCTTTTGGGTGAGGATTTGAAAAACTATATGTAGTAAAAGCATTTAAGATTATGGCTTAGTTTGACATTATAGTGCATGTGAAAAAATAGTGGTCATATATAGTGTTTCAAACACTGTGATTAAATGCAATTGTTCACCATACAATAATTCTATTGGGAAAAATTCAAATGAAATGTCGAATTAATTGCATTTTATTTATAAAGTTTCATAAAAGTATATGAAATAATAATACTAATAATAATAATGCCTGTCTCATTGCCTAAACTGCCGTAACTTACTGTAGCCAAATACCACAAAAGACAAAAAGAAAAAAAAAGTGATGGTGGGGAAAAAAAACCAATTGATAATATGATTTTTTTTAGAGCAATGAATAATTGGCGATAAATAATAAAAAATAGAAAGAAAATAAGAAAATGTGTAAAATAAATGACAATAATAATTAAAAAAGGAAAAAAATATTCAGGAATAACCATATTAATTTGAAAGAAATAAAGGATTTGAAATGATAAAAGGGAATTAGCCTCGTAAAATAAAAAGAAAAAAAATATGAAATAGGTTGGAAATAATTACAATTGGAAACAACAAAATGATTGAACAAAGAATATAAAATGAAATCACATAGAGAAAATGGATTATAAATTAGTTATGCAAATAATAAAGAATTAGATGAAAAGGAAGCAGGAATTAGGCTAAAAAAAAAAAGGAAGAATGATGAAAGATTAGTGACATTTAATTGGAAGTATGAGTTTGAAGTTTATGCGATTAACCCTAATAATCTAAAAAAGTGTAGCCCTTACATAGACAAATGTTATTCCTGTTAGAAAAAGTGATTAAACGTCAACAAAAGTGAAAACCTTTCTGTGTTTTCCCACGTTTTTTGAGACAAATGGACACCTTTCTTAGTTGTTCTTCGCTTTTCTATAAAACATCAATTTTTCAACATGAAGTAGTTAGAAAGGTCATTGGAAAACACCAATTGGTTCCAAGAAGACCTTAAAAAGTATCAATTGGTACCTATGAGGGCCATCTTGTTACGACTCTCCAAAAATTTAGACTATGATTACTAAGGTACATTTGGTTATTTTAGTAATTTTATATGCTTAGAATATTTAATGCAAGCAAATTCTCCATTTAATAAAGTATAGTAGCTTAAAGAGGACAAAATTTGGTAATTTAAGTAAATTGGACCAAGAAAGGCATTTTGGTCATTTCATATTGTGACCCATTTTTTTTATTACACGGTTGGGTAGAAAATGAAAGAATATTAAATTTAAGGTGTCACAGTTTTTTATGATTCGTACTATATCCTTGTGAAATTATGAATTGACTAGATTATTCATAGATGGTTATGTGTACCCGTTAGATGTATTGAGACTAAACTACAAGTTGTTAAAGCTGAGGACTGGGCATGTAATTAAGGTGGCATAATGTTGAGTTTCGTTCTAAGGTTTCTGTTTTGTTATAGAGAAGGCACCAACGCACTACAGAGTACAAAGAAGGGACCAGCTGCATGGCTTGTGCACCTTATGCCTACAAAAGTTTACTTGGTCCATTTTTCTTTTCTTCATTGTCCTTTTCATCCATATCCGGCCACCACCCAAAGCCTCCTTCCATCTCTGTCAAACCTCCATGACCGCACAATCCAAGCTCAAATCCACCAATTTAATCACAAATTCAAGGAAAAATTGGGAAAAAGTTGGATTTATTACATGAGCAGCTAAGTTTAAGCTCACTTTTGGTAAGCAAGTAAATATTTATTTTTCCTTTAATTTCCTGGTTTAATTCGATTGTGGAGGGGCTGATATTGTTGATTAAATTGGTTCCAAGCTTGTTTGTTGAGAGAATCAAGCATAGGAGCTTGAAACAAGCAAGAGATTTATAGGAACCTAAAACTACTATTGAATTTGGGGAGGTAAGGTAAACATTTTATTTCCTTTGGTTGCTTCGGTTGGGAGAAACTTAGAAAATTGGAAAAAAAAATTCCTTTTTTTTTACTTATTTGTTAAAACTATTAAGCTAGCAAGAAGAAATCAAAGAGGAGCAAGAAATGTTTTTTATGTATAAAGAGTAAAGGGCCGATTATTTGGAATCCAATGAGAGGGTTAATCCTAACCACTTAAGCCATAGGGAATGTTGTAGTATTTGTATAATTATGTTTTATTTATGTAGCTAAATGATCAATTAAAAGAGAAATATTCAAGCTAATATGAAGGGTACAAAGAAGAATACAAAAACTGAGACCATAAGGACGCTAAAGTTGGTGTTTGCTAGCATTAATTATTCCAAGATTTTAAGTTCAAATTAAAATTGATGCATTATGAATTTTTTACAATGCATTAATTAAGAAAGTAAGAGGTGGACAAGAAATGGCTTAAGGACTAAATAATTAAGTAGCCCTCAAGTATGTATACGAGTACTAAGTATTCAAGATGGGCTTTGAGGCTCAAGAGTACCCTAGCTAACATACCAAGCTTGGCAAAAATGAGCCACCAAGTTTAAGAACTCCTATATAGTGTGAGTAAGGGTAAGTAAGTAGCAAGTCAAGCTTGCTATGGCAAGAGTTAAGCTCTTGTAAGAAGAACTAGCTTAAGGATAAGTTCCTCACCATAGAACACTTACTAGTAGCCATTAGTTAAAACCTCGGAACATTTTGAGCTCACATTAAGATCTGTATATATGTTATATATGCTGGGTCCTAAAGATTATCATGTAGGTATTTGATCCTTTGTTAAGAATTTGTAATTCTCACACCCTTAAGTGTCATATTGTGCAAATACTAATAGTGTGGAGCGTAACACCAACTAAAGGATTGTTAAGCAAGGTTTTTCTTGCAGGTATTTAAAGTATCATGGATCTTTAATGATTCTAAGTTATTAGTTAGTCATACTAATGTACTAACTAAGTTGTTTAATATAACCTTGACAGATACAAGCAAAGTGCACAAGGAAAATTGGACCTCTAATTTTCGAAGCTTCTGTGCTTAGGTAGAGTTATTTTGATAGTCTCAAACTTTGTACATGTTGGGTACTTGGGTACCAAGGAAATGTCTCTAGTCTAACTAGTGTGTATGGACTTTTTTAGTGTATATATTTGTATAAACATTATGGTTGCGTATGGATGTATATAAGTTAAGTGCTATGTGTACATAAGCTAATGGTTGAAGTTTAAGTAAACATGTTTATACAACTTAGGTATGTGTTTTAAGTGTTTTGTGAATGCCATGGAAAGTATTTTGAAAGGTTTTATTTATTACTTCTCCTCCAAATGCCAAAGTTAAGCATGCATTGATTCATGTCAAAGGATAATCAACTAGTAGAATATAAAGTTTTAAACAACGCAAGTATTAGCTTAGCCATTTGCAACTAAAAGCAGTACTACTAAATCCTGATATTCTAAGATCTTGAGAACACCTTATATTCGGGTAAGCATGGTTCCCTTACACTTCTAGGTATCAATTGGTACCTCAAAGGGCCTTCTACATACCAATTGGCACCTCGAAGGGCCTTCTACGTACCAAAATTAGTACCTTAAAAGGTCTTACAAGTACCAATTGGTACTTGTGAGGGCCTTCTAAGTACTAATTGGTGAAACTACGTCATTTTGTGTCAATTTGGTCATTCTTGAAATGACGTAGACTTAATGGCAACCTAATTAAAATTTTTTAAATCTACCACTTTAATCACTTTCCATAACTCATACAACACTCTTCCCTTTATTCGATTCTCCCTTCCATACTCCAAACTAGTCCATGCCTTAAGCAGGCAAGTTATGGTAGTGGGAGGCTTCGTGAAGGATATGACGTGTGACAAGAATGAAGGCAAGATCACATGTAACATTCCAAAAGGGAAGTTGAACATCCCTTGAAAAACCGAAGAATCTTGAACGAAAGCAACTACCTCTATAAAAAAGGAAATTGCCTTTCTTTAATTGTCACCACCTTTTTAGACCATGTTCGCTTTTTTTTTTTTTATTTTGTGTGCCACTTTTACCCATTTGTGAAGTGTTCATTAGTTTTCTTGATTTTTTTGTACTTTGCTCATTATTGGAATATTGATCTGTTGTTTGAAGGCATGAAAGTGTGACGAAAACATTGGACTAGTATAAGCAACTCCCAAAAACAGTGCAGGACATGTTCAAAAGAGTAACTAGGTAGGCAATGCAATTAAGGCTTTGAAGTGGACTTATTGTAATTGCATGCTCATATGTTCACTAAGTCATTATTAGTGAGATATGACCGACACCTACCACTTCCCAAATATAGGGGAGACAACAATGGCACTGGTTCACGAGAAGGGAGATGACAAGAAAGCTGTGAAGGGAGATAATGAGGAAGACTGGGAGAAGAACTAGGAAGGGGACGCTGCTAGCTCTGATGATGATGATGCGAACGATGACGGACAAGCTGTAATGAAAATAGTTAACTTAAACATATATTAGATTATTGAGAGTAAGAGGAGGAAAAATCCCTACACTTGATACAAGGGGCATGCCATTGTGTTAGTTTATGTAGTTACTATTAGGATGTGGTTTGCCTTTTTTCTTTATGTTTGGTTACAATTACAATAAGACCTTTTTGTTCTTGTTAATCATTTCATATATACGCGCTATATGATTTCATTTTCATGCTGCAATGTGTTCATTTTCTGTTCTATTTTTATCAATACAATTGCACTATACACAAATGTAGGAAAAAGTGTCAAAACATCTTCACTTGTCCATGAAAGAAAATGTCGCGTAAAGACAATCACTTGGAACATACCTATCTTCTTCGAACATACCCATCTCTGCTGAAAAATGATGTCATCATGTTTGTACCTCTGTATTTCATATTTCCATACTCCAAATCCTATTATCCTTATATATTTGTAGTAGAATTGGAATACCTCCTCCACACTATTCAACTGTATTCCTACAAACTCCGGCAAGCCCCTACTCATTGACCAGTTTCTTCGATTTTAGCACTAACTGGTCCCAATCATCATCAATATACACTTTTTCCCCATCCTCATTCATATTATATCCTCAACTTCCCTTACATCCTTAAAACCAAAATACACTCAATCAGCTCTTCCTACCTCACTACTACACACTCTCACCAAATAAAGGTAGGTAGTCCAGATACATCCTATGCACTTCCATTAATGTTATCCATTTTCTCCATAGAAACATGTTTAAGAACATGTGCACATAAGTCCTAAATATTACAACATACATTGCACTCCACTGCCAGAGTTAAGAGTACTTACATTTATACTCATAATTGTGTGCTGAAATGGCAAATACTAGGAGAAGAAGGTACTCACACAACATTGAGCAACAAAAGACTATGGGCCATAGTAGGGGTGCTGGACCTAGTGCAAAGCACAAACTTGAATAGATGGTGCAACAACTGCAGGCCATTCTCCAAAATGTGGTTATAGTGTGGCAGCTCTAAGAGCTGTAGGTCTAATTGACAAGATAATTACAGAAATCTCAACTTACTAGGTAATTAGTTAATTTAACAAATTACACTTTAGATAATTTATTTGTAAGCTAAGTCTTAGTAATATAGGGTTCAGTAGTTAAAAATAAATAAAATTGATCATTTAAGCAACCCAGCCAAGAGGGGTATTTTGGTCATTTCATATAGTGATCCATTTTTATTGCACGGTTGGATAAAACATGAGAAAATATTAAATTTGAGGTATCACAGTTCTTCATGATTTCCACTCTATCATCGTGAAATTTTGAATTGGCTAGATTGTCTAGAAGTGGTTTAAATGTAATCCTTAAAGAAATAGGGATTAAATTAGATGTTTGTAAAAAAGCTGAAGACTGGTGTGTAATTATATCTGTGAAGAAACAAGCTATGGCGTAATACTAATCTTGGTCCTAATGTTTTATTGTTTTATCAGTTAAGGATCAAGTGTTAAAAGTATGCACTTAGGCCATGCATGCGCGTTGCAGATGCCAACTTACTTAATAAGCTTTATTAATCGGCCCAACTTGTTTCCTCCCTTACCCAAAGCACCAGCTAGCCAAAACCTCTATCACCTTTGAACCACCATAGTCAAGATCCCTCCAAGCTCAATCGACCCAAATTCAAGCACAAATAAGCAAGATTTTGAAGGAAAATCAAATATTGTGCTATACAAAGCTAAGATTTCTTGCTTCTTGCCCAAGTAAGTTTGGTTCTATTATTTCCCCTATTTTTGAACTTTGGTTTAGCTCTATAAATTCTGGAAATTAATGTTATACTTGGTTGTTAAGAGAAATCATAGGTGCTCAACATGTTTAAAGGTGTTCATGAGCTCATCCATGGTTAGTTTTGTTCCTATGGTGTGATTTCATCATCTTTGAATTTTTGGTGCAGTTCATACAATTTCTTTGGTAGGAATCATGGCTAGGATGGTTGTTTGATATGTGTACTAGCTTATGTAATTTTAGATGCAAATGAGCTAAAACCCAAAAAGATCTAAGGCTGAAATTTTGGTGTAGCCGAAACCATGAGTGTTGAGCTAAGTATGGTTTGATTCTTTTTCAGCCAGCCATATTTTCATTTGTAGGGGTTTTAGTAGTTCACCAAGGTTGTTCTCTTACTTATGAACTGGAAGTGGGAGAATAGGTGTTGGGCAGTGAAATACACATGGAAACCATGTTGTGCATTTAAGGTGCATTAGTTGAGAGCATGTGGTATTAATTTTGTTCCAGCTGGTAACTGCTAGTTTTAATGGTTTAAATTAGTTCTAGATGATGTTATCTTGCTTATGATTTAGTTTTTAAAATCTAATAAGCAAGAGATCATTTATTTGGAAGTGAATTGCCTATGAATGCCATGAATGTGCATTAAGGTGAAGTTTTGGGGCTGCTGAAATTGTAGTAACTTCCAAGAATAAACTGTATTATTATAGTAATTTTGGTTGATTTTGGTGGTGATAATCTTGCTTATACACTAATATACAAGGTATAAAAAAAATAAGAGAGCAAGGTTTGGACTTCTTTTGAGCTATTACAAGTGTAAAAAACCACAAGATAGGCAAACCGTGGACAGAAAATTCTGAGTTGTTGGTGTTTGTTTTAGGGGCTGTTTCCACGTGTTAAAATTGCTAAATTATGCTTAAAATGATCAATATAGGTTCTGGGAATAAGTTACTAAGAAAGGTCCTAAGTTTGGCTTGAAACCGAGACAGAAAGGCTAAGTACTTGAAGCTTGCAAACTAAGTTATCTAAGATAAGGGTTATTTAATTTGTATGCTTATGTGTTAAATAAATTTGGCCAAGACACTTGTATATCAAGTGGCTGAATTATTGATGAATTTAACAAGCATCTAAATTAAGTATTGATGGCTATTTAAGAAGCTTATATGATTGGGATTGGCAGGAAGCCAAACTCTGAAGTGCATGTGAAGTGTGTATGTGCATACTTGTAAACTTGTATAGGACTTTAATATGGTCTAATTTATGAAGAGTATGATGGTTTGAGAACCTAAGATACCTAAGGTCACCATGATGGGCCAAGGCTCGAACCTAAGAGGGAGAGGTGTCCTCAACCACTCACAAAACCTTAGAACACTAGCACGAACACATGCATTTAAATAAGCAAATAGTTCACTCCTATACATAAAATAAGGGATATTGGTAAATACCAAGAAGCTTTCAAAGCAGTATTTGTATGGGCAAGTTGGACTTGTCAATTGTAGGACAAATGGGTAATGAAATTGTGGGAATTAGCTACTCCCATAATTATTGGCCAATAATGCGAGTTCCTAGCACTAAAATTTGAGCTCAAGTACACTAAGCATATATTGACATCCTTGTGGATATTATGCATGGTCCTATATGATTATTTTTCATGTAGGTTACAACCCTTATTAGGAACCTCTGGTTCTCACACCCCTTACATGTTTTATGTGTAGATACTAGTACATCTAGGGCTAACAACCAATAAAAAAAAAGGTTGTTTGTATTTCGGGACGTGGTGTGCATAGGTTAATTACTATTGTACATTGTTGTTATGTTTCTTTCTTGCAGGTTCTTAATTACTCGGGATACTAACTTACTAGCCTTTGTTGTACAAAGGCAAGGAGCAGGGGATACCTAAACACTGTAGTGATCCCTTTTAGCAGTGTAACTCAGGTGGGATTGGATCCCAAGATTCTCAATGTGTAGCATATGTATAACACTTTTGTGTATGATCTATATATGTGTGCGGAAGTTATGTTTCTAGTAAATGCTATGGAACTATTGGTTATGTTCCCTAGTAGCTTGTATGGATTCACAATGCATAACAGTATGTTTTATATAAATGCATGTTTTGAAATGTTGGCTAGCTGCACCAAGTATATATTATTTTTATGGTCATTGACCTACAACCATAGTAAGACGTACTATAAAACAGTAATGCATTAAAGATTTAATTAATTAGCAAGCCCATTAAGGAGCAACTTGCACGGGTCTAGCACTAAATTAGTGTAAGGTTCCTAGGGTCCTATATGACTTAGATAGGATTATAAGTAAAGGTCTGTGACAAGTAGGACTTACAGCCATTGGTCAAACTAAAGTGCCAGCAAGATAGGCCCAAGTTATGCATGAAGTTAGAGAGGTAAGGCAAGCATAATAAAATGTAGGCAATTTGGCTCATATCCAATAAAATGTGTGTCATACCCTTACCATTACCTAGGCTTATGGCTACAAGAAACGAAAAAACATAATGCCTTTCCAAAATAGTGCTAAAAGATATTACTTTTTTAGAAAGTTTCATCGCTTTCCTAGAATAGCGTAGACTATACATCGCTTTTTCTAGTCTACATAACTTTCAAAGTTTGAACTTCTACGCTCTTTAATCCTACACTTTTGTTCATAAACTTATCATTTTTCTGGTTATGTTCAATGTTATGTTGTTCATCACTTTACTACATATGTTTTTCCCATACGCATCTTATTTCACAACCTTACCCTACAATAGTGATTTAACACAAACAAAAGGCATTTTAGTATGATTGAAAATTTTTTGTTTGTTAAAAAAAACATTCTTGTCCCCTAAATTATTGATGAACAGTTAGTGTTGTGTCCAAAAGCTAATCATGAAATGATTATATTTTGCATATTGAGTTGTGATATTTTATTGAGGCATTACTCCAATAATTGTGTTTGTTAATTTGTTTCTATGTGACATAATCAAACATAATTATAACCCTAGAATAATAGTATTCTTAAACATCCCTGGTATAGTATTATTATGGAGTGGGTTGCAATAATAGATAATGACTAGCATTTGCGGAGACTAATATAGGATATGTTGTCTACATATGAGTACAAGTTGGAGAACTTATGTACTGGACCGACCATTCATGAGAACGTTACATGGATCATTATATGAGTGTCATAAGTGATTCTCATGGTAATCATGGTATATGTAGTCCTTTGACCTGAGATCATCGAGATTCCCAACAAATGAGTCACATACTTTGATATTACTGTATGTTGCTCATAATTGAGTGAATATGCAAATGGTCATTGGGTAAGCTACATATCATGCAGAGGGATTTGTCTGGTCAAGATGGAATTTGTCCGTCCAATATAATGGAGTAATATCTTTGGCCCCTTTGATAGAGTGAGACTGAAAAAATGTATGGCCACACTTGGATGAGTTAATATATGATAACAATGTCAATAGTTTAAGTTAGTCTACTTGGGAGTCAAGAAATCTTAGATTGGGTTATACGAGAGTGACACATTCTATGTCTTGTGTTCATTTTTGATATCTTGGACGGAGGGACAAATACATATACGAATAATGATCTTAGAGGTTTAGCCGAATCAGCGACTATCTTGTCACTTGGGCTATAATAATGTGTTGCTAGATACTGCTCATTGTTTATGGTCATAAATTTGATTTATGATAATTGCCAATGTGAAAGGAGCTTTTTGGGTTGCACACTTGAAACCAATTGGATTATTTGAATGCATGGGCCAAATTGTTTGGGTTTTGGTCTCGTGATAATTTTAGATAAATAATCGGCCCAAAGGTTGAGCTATTATAAAGCCCAAAATTAAACCTAATTGGATTAAGGTTTTAAAACTCATTAGGCTTGGGAGTTAAGCCTCACTGTATATGCATCATATAGTGAGAATTTTTGCAGCCCTAGCCTTAGCCTCCCAAAGGACGAAATTAGAAGGGCTCTGAAAAATTCCAGCCACACTCTCCTCTTGTCCTTTCTTTGAGGATGCAAGCTAACACTACAAGTACAAGGGAAACACATTTATCGAGATGTGGTAAAGGCGTAGTGATCCGAGAGATATGTGTGTGTACCATAGAGAGCTTAAACATGTCAACTATTCAAGTTTTTGTGATTCGGCTCAATAATTTGGTGAAAAATCTTACCCAACTAGGTAAAAATTTTAAACACCTGATTTACTCAATTTCATTTGGATCCTGGAGGTTTTGGCTACTTTCTACTGCACTTATTTGGCTCCTGAAACCTTACATGAACAATATTTTGAATGTGTTTTTTTCTTTCAACCCAAAAATTTTGAACACCTATAAACCATCCGTAAATTACTAACCCCTATAATTCTGCTTTTGCTCCTGCTTCCAAATACTTTCTTGCAATCACATCTCACAACACAACTTTAATACCTTCTTCATCACATCCACAGGAACCAAACATCGAGCATAACATGGTTATCTAAGTAAGCATAGATTGTTTCTTCATTTGTTTCTTACGACCCCTGAACCTCTCTTTCATTAACTAGCCACATTAACTGTAACAACTATTTCTCAATTAATTCCAACGACCATTAAATCATTTTGAGCAAGTTCATTACTTCAGTAACACCAACTCTAGTCATTCTCATTTAATAATTAATTCTTAAATTTTTTTGCATGGAACAACAATATTTATTACTGTTACCCATATTTATTACCCTCTTAGCATTTCTAATCCATTACTTATTTATAAATGTGCTGTCATTGTTCATATTATATAATTTTGTCCACCTTTTTTATACCACTTTCATTTAAATTTCTTATTATGCTACATTTTATTAAGTAAATTACCATTTCATTTTAATTGGCGAATAATTCCTTTCAATTTTTACTATGAAAAAGCAAGATTTTCACGTTCTTTTTTGTAGCTGCGCTTTAAACTATCAAAATTTATATTTTTGTCCTAATTGACTTAATCACACACATATGTAGTTCTATGACTCATCTGATGCTTCTTACAAAATTGAGGACTAAACACATCATTTGCCCATTTTTTTTGCTACCGCAAGTTACACCACTTTGGGTACTAGTGTAGCGTAGCAGTTTACCTATTTATGACAAGACTTTCTAATTAGCCTTGCATTGGTCTCTAACGTTGGGAGTAAATTACAAAAATGGTCTCCAATGTTTAATTTTTATTTTTTTTGTTCCTAACCTATTGAATGTTCTATTTTATTTTTAAACCTATTAAAATTGTTTCATTTTGATTCCTTACCAAATGAAATTCATTAACTCAGAATAACTATTTAACACAAATTTTTGAAATTTTAATTAAAATATTTGGTAACCATTTTTCATAAATTTAAACAGTTTAATATTTTTTAAAGTAAATAGACAATTTAAATTTTTTCTTAAATAAAATAAGTTCAATTTACAGAAAGTTAAAAAAAGTTGAATTGAATACTCCATTAACCATAAAAAAAATATTATATATATCAAATTTATTATGTGAAAATTATCAAATAGTTTAAATTATATTCTAAAAAATTGTTACGAGAAAAATACTTTGAGTTGACAAATTCCATTAAATGGGAAGGAAATGAAATATTTTTAATAGATTTAAGATTAAAAGGAAATATTTTTAATAGGTTTAGGACCAAAATGAAACATTAATAGGTTAGAAACTAAAACAAAACAATAATTAAAGGTTAGGAAAATTTTATGCAATTTACTGCCAACATTAGGCAATACTGGGTTAACATAAAAAACCAAACAAAAAAAATAGTATAAATGGCTCATTGTAAAAGAAGGTTATCACACATGTTGAATTTATAGGAAAATAGTTACCAAATAATTTAAATTATAATTTTAAAAGTTAATACTAGATAGTTACTTGAGACTTATCAAATTCAAGTGATTAGAAATTGTCCTTCTTGAAGTTTAAATTGTTCTATAATTTGTTGCCAGTTAATAGATGTTGTAAACTAAGTCTTTTCTTTTTTTGGTAAGCAGAATCAAATATTAGATAGAAAAGGAATAGAGTAATGAGGTTGCCGTCTCATGAGGCAGAGTCACACGCTGCTGAAACATTACCATCAGTGTTTGGCAATCCAAAGACTTCATTAGATGTAGAAGATTGCTGACAGTTCTAGAGTAAAAAATATTAAGCGATACAAACCCACGTATAGCCGCCAAAGCTTGAGAACAATTGGATAAAGTAGTAATATTATACAAATTGGCTTATAAAGCTAACTGCACTAACCTAGAAATAGCAAGTACCTCTGCTTCAAGAGCTGAAAGGCAATTCTGCTAGGCATAGCCATCTTGATGTTGTGGGTGGGCATTAGATCCCATTCAAAGCCAAGCCACAACATCCAAATCTGAAGACCTCCTTCATGTGCTGGTAGGAAATGGACCCAGTACAAGGCCCGAAACAACTAAACCCTCATATGATGTATCCACGTCATAAAGGCCAAATAAGCTAACAAGGAAATTATCATCTCTGAGGAAATTAAGATCCCAAAATCACAGGATTAGTCGAAGGATTCATATCTGAGAGCTATTTACTCGGATCTTCCCTAGCTATATAAAGTGTTCTAATTGCCAATCATGAGGTATGACATTTTGACTCTTTACCCTCTAGCTTCTCTTTGTTCAATGGGAATTTGACTTGATCATCAGAGGGTTTCCCCTGGAAAAACATTTCGGGGCTCTGACATTATCTTTATGTGCAGGACCTTATTGTAGAGTTAACCATGCCTTTGGGTCAGGCCCATACGATCTCTTTAACTATCAAATTGGTACCATCTGTGGGAACCATAGTGAACACCCAGAGGTCTTGCATGGAGAACCAAGATCAACCGGATAACGAACGAAAGAGCCATCATCCAGTCGTGTCTGTAGGACCCACAAGTGAAGAGACCTACTAGAGGGTTGATTTAAGAGAGCCTGTGGCACCTTAAAGAGACCCCCGTAAAGGGAAGGTCCTCGCACCATTAGACGATAAACAATTCCAAGCCCTACAACATGCCTTATTTGAGTAGCTTAAAATCATGATACACGAGGAGATTCAGAGGGCCTTACCTAGAGCCCTCAAAAGAAGCTACAGAAAACCATTTGGCACCTAGGGAGCCTCGCCAAGTCCATCCTTAGGATCTGCTCCAAAGGGCACGGGCTCCTAAGCCCCTAAAATCCTTATACCAATATGATGGTTTTAAAGGCAGCAACATCAGTGTTATTCTAGAAAGGCTTGATTAGATGGAATAACATATGTGCTCCCTCGAGTGCCGAAGAGAAGGCCTTGCCCTCAGCATTGATTTTGAATACATGTGGCCCTAACTTTTTACAGATAAGATAATCAATATGCATGCCTTCGAAGGGTTCCACATACCCATGATTGACCTGTACAATTGCTTTACTAACCTAGTCAACCATTTGCAAAAATATTTCACCTATGTGAGATTAGAGAGGGCCTTGGATGTGATCATGTGTAGAGCCTCTAGCTCAACAATAACAAGAGCAGCCATTTCCTGGTTTGGCATTAACCAAGGGCATCATTTTTCATCATAAAGTCCTAGGCATTCTTACGTCAGTTCTTGGGGAGTCGGCCGAACCTTAAGATGGTGGTTCAAAAAATGGTGGCTTACATTTTGAAGATTTAGCAAGGCCATGATAAGCCCCATAAGGATTTTGTTCAATAGTTCAATGTTGAGGTCGTGTAGGAATAGAGACTATCTTTAGAACTAAACTTGGTTGCCATTACTCAGGGATTAACATAAGATTCAAGGCTAGCATGGGACCTTTATGAGAACCTTGTAAAGGACATCAAGGAATTCCTTGATTGGGCCACACAATACATGTATGCGGAAGAACTCAATCGACCAACAGTACCAAGGGAGCAACACAAAAGCAGAGACAGTGGATCCAAGAAGAGGAGTAAAAGCAATAAACATTCCTGAATAGAGCCCTATAGAAGAAAAACCAAGTCCTTAGATGGCCACCGTTAATGCAGCCCACAAATAAGAAGGATACAAGGAAATACTGCAAATATGATAAGGGTAATGGGCATGACACCAAGGAGTGCTGGCAACTGAAGAGACTCATTGAGGAGATGATACAACTAGGGAAGTTGAAAGAATATCTGTTTAAACAGTTGTGCCTTTCCCAAAAGTAGGAGGAGAGGCTTCATAGAAGGAACAATGATGAAGACCATAATAGAGGATGGAGACTAGAAAGACTATGATCACCTCTAAGGAACCATAGGAACCCTGGACCACTGGCTATAGTTATCCATATGATTACTAAAGAGAAACCCTCTATAACAAGAAAATGACAAAAATGAGAGGTTGTTCAATCAGAGGTGACTAATCCAGGCAGAATCTTGACAAGATCCGATGGCTTTAAGGCGCTTGTCCCACATATGGATCATCTAGTATTCAGGGCTTGGATCAACAATTTTGATGTAGAAAAGGTTTATTTAGACACCGGAGCCAATGAGAATGCCATCTTCACTGACTTGCTAGAGAAAATCAAGATCATGTCTCCCATATTAGGGCCTACCTTTGGGATTGGAAGAAAAAAGGTCCTAACACTTGGAACCATTAATCACCCCTTACACTGGTGGGCATGGATAAAGAGGGAAGGGTCACTTCTGACTCTCACACTAAAGAATTCCTAATCTTGGACATTAACTCGCCAAACGATGACATACTCGGCAAGCCAACTTAGGTACAATTTTACATCTGATTTGATGTTAAATGGCTAATGATGGTTTTCATGACCCCTGTTGGTGAACCCACTATCTTTATTGATCAGGCCTTGATCCGACAAAACTATATGGCCACTCTGCGATGGCCAAGAGCTGAGAAACTTGTGCTAGTAAAGGCAAAAAAAGAAAATAGGGCAAACCTAAGAGAATGAAAGTTGGCACAACACTATTTAAGGATGCTAAGATGGTAGAAGTTACCCCCGAAAAAATGCTAAAAGTTGGTAAATATATCTTACCCAAGGCAAGATAGCCATTCATTCAGTTACTGAAAGCCAATTTAGATGTCTTTGTTTGGTCACCCAATGAGATGCCATTAATAGACCCAAAAATTATTATGCATAAACTACAAGCAAAATCTACCACTTGGCTAGTGCAATAGAAGAGGCACAATATGGCACCTGAGAGATGAGGCTTTGTCAGAGAAGAAGTTGAAAGGTTGCTAACAGCAGATCTTATTCGGAAAGTGCAATACCCCGAATGGCTTGCCAATGTTGCCTTGATGAAAAAAGAAAATGGTGATTGGCACTTGTGTGTCGATTATGCTAATCTTAACAATACCTACCCAAAGAAACCATATCTGCTACCTTCCATAAACCAGCTAGTTAATGTCACCTCATAATTCAAGATACCATCCTTTATGGATACCATCCTTTATGGATGTTTTCAGCGGTTACCACCAAATTCGTATGCAGCCTAAAAATGAAGAAAAAAATGGGCTTCTTGATCGGAGGGGCAGTATACTATTATCAACGAATGCCATTCAGCTTGAAGAATGCTAGGGCAACCTATTAGCGACTTATGAACTGATTCTTTGCAGAACAGCTTGGAAAGAACAAGGAAGTTTACATAGATGACACAGTTGCCAAAAGTAGAGCAATAGGTCACCACTTTGACAACCTTCGTGAAACCTTCCAAAGAATGCGCCAATTCAAAATAAGACTAAACCTCAGAAAATGTACCTTTAGAGTAACAATTGGAAAGTTCCTTAGAAACATAGTCTTTGAAAAAGAGGTTGACGCAAATCTAGACAAAATTGAAGCTATCTTTATAATGCCTGGCCCACAAAATAAAAAGGACATTCAAAAATTGACTGGAAGATTGATAGTGCTCAAATGGTTCATGTCACATTTTGGAGATCGTTATAAGCATTTCTTTCACATACTCAAGAAAGAAGCAATATTCAAATGAACTGATCAATGTTGTGAACTTTTCAAATAGATTAAAGATTACCTATAACACCTTCCTACACTGAAGCAGCGAATGCCGAATAAGCTTCTTGTGCTATACTTAGCTGTAACAGAAGGCTTAGTTAGTGTTATACTTGTACGGGAACATGGGGCAAAACAGTGGCTTGTATACTAAATCAATCAAAGCCTCTAGAGGGCAAAATCCCAACACCTCACCCTTCAAAAAGCAGTTCCAGCAGTCATTATGGCTTCTTAAAAAATGTAACCATACTTTTGGATGCACTGCATTATTGTCCATATGAAGTTCACCCTACGAGACATATTACAGAAGCCAGATATGTCTGGCAAACTTGCTAAATGGACTTGCTAAGTGGTTCATTAATTTGGGAGAGTATGACATTAATTATGAACCCTAAAATGCCATTAAAGCACAACCCTTGGCGGATTTAGTTGCTAAAATGATGCCACCAGAAACAAGTAAAGATAAGTAACATGAAAATTTCCTTCTCTAGGAAATGTACAATGAAAGATCCTTTAGACCCGAAAATTGAGGAGTAGTCATCATTCTGAAAGGACCACTGGGCATAGAAGCAGCTCTCAAAATCAAATTTTAATTCCCTATCACAAACAACTTTGCTGAGTATGAAGCCTTCCTAGTGTGGCTACTGATGGCTGGTTGGGTAGTGGCATGATGCCCAAAAATGTACAGTGATTTACAGCTAATACTGAATTAAGTTACCGAAATAATAGGGACAAAATAAGTTACTCTTTGCAAATACCTAAAAATGGTGAAGGATCTGATGAAGATATTTGATCACGTGCAGGTTCAAAAGATCCCATAGGCCCAAAAGGAAAAGGAAGATGCCCTTTCAAAAAGCCAAAAAGAGGCCTTGACAGAAGAACTTATAGAACCCTCGATCCACCAGATAAGGTATATGGCCCTCAAAGATGACTTGAGGAAGCCAGTCAAACTCTATCTAGAAACCGGGACCCTGAATGGCAAACCCGAGGAAAAAAAGAGGATCAAGATTTGAGTAGAAAGATTTGTTATAATTGAGGATGAACTATACAAATGAGGATTCGTTTTACAGTTATAGCGATGCCTAATGCCCTAGGAAGGACAAGAAGTCTTTCAGGAAATCCACCAAGGAGATAGTGGAGCACATATCGATGCTAACTCCTTTGCCCACAAAACCTTGTGACAAGGCTGGTTTTGGCCCATAATTTGAGGATAAGCTAGAAAGCTCATCCAGTGATGCCACTATTGTTAGCTCAACTTACAAGTACAAAGGCTACCTCCCTCCTGAGGCTTTTTGGCCACTAATCCCTGGCCTTTCACCATGTAAATATTAGACTTGATTGCGGCATTGCCCACAACTCCTGGAAAGATGAATACTACATCATGGTGGTTGATTACTTTACCAAGTAGGTGGAAGCAGAGCTTCTAACCTCTATCATGGCTTCGTAGATCATTAAATGATATATGCCTTTATTTTGTGCATGTTTCCCATTCTTAATTAAATGGACAAGTGGACGTAACCAATAGGACTATCAAAGAATCCTTGAAGAAAAGGTTAAGGGAAGCCAAAGGCAAATGGGCGGAGGAGCTACCAAGTGTTCTATAAGACTACACAATGATGCCTCAAAGGCCCACGAGAGAGTCTCTTTTTACGATAGTCTATGGAACTGATGCTCTTATACTAATAGATATTTCCTACTCGTGTTATTAACCCAAGTATACTACCCAAGTGAGAATGGTGAAGCCCTTAAAGAAAATCTTGACTTGTTGGAGGAGCTATAGGAAGACACAAGGGTGTGCATGAAAGCTTTTAAGCAATGCATCACCCAAATTCATGAAGGTTAAAAGAAAGAACATATGAGTAAGAGGCATGGCCATCGTTACGGAGGAACTGATAGGAAAAAACCCTGGTATTGAGCATTGATGCCTAGCAGGGATGGACCCTACTTAGTGACAAGGAAAATCAAAGATGGAGTTTATGAATCATCTAGCCTCGAAGGGATAAAGTTTCCAAAACCTTATTACTCAGACGATCTATTGACTTACTTTGTATAATGATATTATTTCACTTTAACAGATTTGCTATGATGTATTCTTTACAATTGTCTTTAAATAAAAACATTCCTTCATAATGACTTACAATTTTTACCCGTCTTTTTCTGAGTAACCTATAATCGCTCCCCAATTACCTAAGAGCGCAACCACTTATAAACATAATAGCCAAGGCATTGTAACATAGTGACTTCTCTAAAACCTAAGTATATAAGTATTACAAGCAAAAAAGGAGATCACTTCTAGGAATCATTCTCACATATAATAAGAACTAAATTGTGAAAAAATTTATGCATATTTAAGCATCGTATCCAAAAGGTTACCAAACAAAATCAATATCTAATTTCCACTAAAAATTCAAAGTTACGAAAAGAGAATGACAAAGACTACAAGGAACTTAGAAGGGAGGGGATCAATGATAGACTACCCTAAAATTCATATGGAAAAAGACCTCATCAATGTTAGTAACCGATGCATCCTTATTGAAGCTAGGGATCCCTGCATTCCTGTCCTTTTGCCACTGTTCGTTATCCAGACCAAGATTGTAGTAAATTGATAAAAGAGAGAGATCCAACTCCTAATTGGCCCACTTCACCAGAAAATGGTAGGAAGGAAAGCCTTACTTGAATTCAAGGAAAGCATTATTTCCAAGCCCCCTTTCCATATTTCAAATATGCAGGCTGAGCTCCTTCATGCGAGCATTGGCCTTTGTTCAGATAAGCTAGTATGCTAAATGACCCTTGCGGCCCCTAAAACCAATTAGCTCAATTTGCTCCATAAGGGGCATCATAGAAACGACAAAACTAGAGCTAGCTTAATCTTGGATGGTCATTAGGCATTGAGCCTAGTCGCACATACTTTTCCATTAATAGAGTCTTCTCAACAGTGTCGATCGTGATCTCTACCATCTCCAACAAGAATGCCTAACGATCGGCCTCCTTAAAGGCCTTTTCCTCCTTTTCCCTAGATGACTTAAGAGCTTTCACCAGCCTCTCCGCCTTCCTCTTAAGCTCCTTGATGCACCCATCCCCCTAATCCCTTACCTCTTTCATCAATTTGAGGTCCTGCACTAAAGTAGTCCGAGTGGTACGTTTGCTTTCAAACTTCTTCCTTAAATAGTCCTTAGCATTTTACAGGACTTCAACTTTAAGGTTGAGGGATTGCATGACCTTCTCTCAGGCAAAATATCATTCCCCAATACCATAGGTAACAATATCTTCATGTTAAACCAAACATGTTAGAACTAAGCATACACCAAGGCACTAAAATTACCATAGAATATACTTGGAGCAAATTGCAGCCTATGCTCATTAGATGGTGGCTATTTGCCAAATAAGCGTAGGCCAAAAAGTGCTGATCTCTGGAGATCTTTAACCCATTAAGGATACAGTGGGCGATGTCTATTCGATCCTCAAGGATAGATTTGCCAATATCCACTGCCCATAAAGAGTTAAAGACCTGGTCATGCGTGATCTCCTTCAACGTCAAGTTGTGCCTATGTGCTTGACTATATTCAGGGATCATGTTATGAGGCTGAAAATACTTATCAATTGACAGCTTAAGTAGACCCCACCAAACGAATGCCAACTTACCGAGGATGACCCCCATCGGAATTTTAGAGAGAAGAAGAGGAAAAAAAGGGTTGACTACTTTCTCCTCCTACAACCCTTACTTGGTTGACTTTTGGGACACTACTGGAGCCTTAGGGCTTGCATCAAAAGGATGAGCAATGGTCTTTGAGTGCTTCTCCAAAAGGGCTGGATAAAAAGACTCCAAATCAACACAAAACAACATCAAGTCAATAAAATATATGTTGCTAAATGAAAAATTATCCATGGAAGCCCTATCGTCACCTCGAGTGGCATCGACCCCCATTAAGGCTGTAGGGTGCAACCTTTTCTAGATGAGTTGAGCCTTTAGAGGAAACTCAGACAAATCTAGAACATGAGGGGCCGACTTGGATGGTAGAGTCCCCGATGACTTCTTGGTCATCCTAGTGGTGTAGGCTACTTTGGTTAGAAGGATGAGAATCTAGCTAGAGCATTGATGATGTTCTTATGCCTCTTCATGTTCTCTTTGGCATGACTGCTTATCCCTATGGGAAAAAACAAAGTTAAAAGTAGTTAAAGGCATGAAAATTGAGGAAACTAGGGTGCAAGCACAAAGTATAACTCTTGGTATCTAGGTGGCTTCACTGAGCCAAAAAGTTCCCAAAAGCCTTCACCAGACTCCTCTACAAACTTTCCATCCAATTAGAGGGATTCTTCGCATCATGATAACTCTGATCCACCATGCTAATCTTCACCCATCGGGGAGTCATCTCATCAAGAACTATGTAGTAGATGGGGAACAATACAAAAAAATTGTTATTCCCTACCATTGACTCCAGCCATGTGACTAAGCCAACGTAAGAATGATGACCCTCAGAGGCCTCGTATATTGCTAGCCACTGGACCAAGGCCTGCTACATAGTGTTGGCCAAATCACATGGAAATCCCCACGCTGGCTCACTCAAGGTGAAGACGAAGCGATTCTTCCACCTTCTACATGATTCCCTATAGGATACGAAGGCAAAACACTTGTTCCCTCCTTTATTGGCAAAGGCATTGTGGAAGAATCTTTCTTTAAGTCCATCATGTATAACTGGACAAAAAATTCCAGTAAAGGGGCTCACTATCACCATCTTATAGCAAACTATAAATTGATTAATATGTACAAAAGAGTTCGAGGTCAGCTGTGATGGTGGCACTTGGTAATGATCGTAAAACTGCTCCACTAGTAGGTGGATAGGAAAGTGAAGTCTCACTTGAAGCTGATCCGTATAGATCGTAAGGGCATCGACTCTCTTATCACCATACGTGAGGCCCCCATCCTTTAATGTCTGATCATGGGAAAAGACGGCCACGATGTTGTTTGGCCAGTAATACCGCCACAAATTTGTTGCCAAAAGTTCCCTCATTGTGCTCTATCATAACATCCTTTAAAACCTTAACATTGGGAGAAAACAGTATCCTCGACGAATCAGCCTCGCCGGTAACAACCCTAAATGATGTTCTTGGGGACTCCATCTGGAAAAACAATTGCAAAATATGTTAGCACTGTCATTAGCATATGATGGGCAGTGAAGGAATGGCCGATAGCGGCCAAAAAACCCAAAACAACAGAAAACCCCAACCAAAATGATTGAAAAAAACTACTATTATAAGCTATAAATAAGAGGCTCATTACCTGATTGTGGAAAGTTTGATCAAAAGAAACTTATTTGAAAAAAGATCTGACAGAGAGAGCATGACAAACAACAATGAACAAGAGTAAGAAATGCACTAACAAAGCAAGAGGTACTCAAATGGTAAAAAGAATAGTGCAAAAACCCTACCGTATGTATAGGGAAAACCCATAACCTTTGGGTTACCTCTTAGAATCCGTCATTGTAATCATTGTGGATTTTTCACTTTATGAAAAGAAGCCACGTGGCCACAAACAGCTGTTAAGAATGGTCATGCCTGCTCATGTCCCTTATGCACATTAATTAGACATTGCTTTATCTCATTCCTTGACTGTTGAACTTGCCACATGTAACATAGGATGGAAAGAGCTGGAAAAACAAACGATGATATTTTTGCAATTTTGTCAAGAAGTAGCCTACAGGGGACTTGTACCCCTCCTGACAAGACAACAATGGGTAAAGCATGGCCTAGTGCAAGAACAGAAGGATCATACCCCTTTTGGACAAACATAGACCACCATTTAAAATAATGAAAATGGAGGGGCCTGGCCCACATTTTCTTATAGAGAGGGGACCTATTGATAGGAAATGGACTCGTTATGGGGCCCTAAACAGTTAAACCCTTATCTGATGGATCCGAAAAATTAAGGCCCAACAAGGTAACAAGGGAATTGCCATCTATTAGGAAATTGAGATTTCGTAATCATGGGATTAGCTAGAGGATCCCTGTCAAAGATCTATTTACTCATATCTCCCCTAGCTACATAAACCCTTATAATTAGCAATCCTAAGGTATGACATTCTGACTTTTCACTCTCTAGCTCATCTCTATTCACTGAGAATCTGATTTGATCGTTGAAGGATTTTCCCTGGGAAAACATCCTGAGGTTTTAACATTGTTTTTATGTGTAAGACCTCATTGCGGAGTTCACCATGCGTTTAGGCCACGCCAATACAACCCTTTCAACTATCATGCGCCATCCACCAGAAAGATATGTGGAGTGCTAGAAGGCCTATCCCTCTTGCATTTATCTCAAACTTGACAAACAGATACAAGGGGTTTGCTTTGAAGATGAAAGACTGAGAAAGATATGATTTTGCATAGTGGAGCTGTTGGATAAGATCATTACACTACAAGATAAGGGATGATACATTGAACAAAGAGTTTTGAAACATAATTTCATTCATCCTCATCCAAATGATCCAAAGAGTAGCTGCCAAGAGGAAAAAAAAAATATAAATTCTATTTCTTGTGAGAATCCAAGATGTTAAAAAGCCATCCTTGAAAAGAAAGATTAGTAGAGCTGAGAGGGTTGTCATAAAAATGGCCCCAAATTGCCTACGAACTGTGGCAACCCTAGAATAAATGCATTAAAGTTTCCTCATGGGTAGTACATCTAAGGCAATAGGAATTTACAAATCCACAAGATTTGATGTCATCGATAAAGCATTTAGAAGACAATTCTAGACCAAGATCTGAAACTTATGGGGCAGACATGAGGCCTAAAGCCACTTGATAATGCTAAAGAAATGAGGATCTTGATAGAGGCATTGACTATGTCTTTCCAAACCTTGAAGTGGGTTAGAATTATGAAGTAGACGGTAAACATACCCCTATTTTGACAAATAGTTGCCCGACTGGCAGCCTTCCCAAACAATAGTATCACCACTAGAGGAAGTTGAAAGGGCTGAAATGGAAAGAATAACATCTTTGATTTTCCTAGGGATCAAAGATTCCTAAAGGTCTCTATTCTGCCCCTGCTTTTGATCAGAAGCTAGGTCTGCTACTTTGAGGTTTTTATTGGAGTGAAAAGCCAAGCATGCAGCTCCAAAAAAATCTGGAAATACATGAGGGATCCAGGAGTCATACCATACACAGATTGAAGAACCATCCCAATACGCCATTTACAAGCCTAACCAAAAAGGCTATGGCCATGGAGCAAACCACTCCATATTAAAGTTGCATTTCTTTTATTCCCAATCGTCTATATGGATTGGGAGTTACCATATTTGGTTGTTAGAACACAATAGACCAGTTTGTTAGGTTCCCAGCAAAAATTCTCTAAAAAGTTTGAGTCAGAAGGACTTGGTTGAAAAGTCTCATACCATTGATTACCAGGCCACCCATCTCTTTTGGTAACAACAAAAGACTTTTTTGCTTGAGATAAAGATCATTTTTATTTGGAGCGGCCGACTACTTGAAACAAACAAAACTTAGTGTAAATCTAACCTAATACTGTAATAGGTACTTTGAAAAGGGACATAAGGTAAATAGGTAAAAAAGTAAGGGTGGAGTTTATTAAAGTAAGTCTCCTAGCATTATTCATCATCCTTTGCTTCTAGTTATTTAATTGTGTTGAGGTCGTATCCACAAGAAATTGAAAGACGGAAGATTTTAACAGACCCTAAGATAATGAAAGCCCTAAATAATTGAGAATATCTGAAGTTACTTTCAATAACAAAACATTGTGGATCAGGTTGCTCGGTGAATTATGACTAAAGATTTATTCAGGCTTGCCAAAATTGGCTTCTTGCTTGTAGGGACGGCAATTAGGTAGGTCAAGTAAGGTTTGGGTCAAGTCATTCAGGTTTGGATCTACTCGAGTTAGCATGAATTCGGGTCCAGGTCGGGTTCAGGTCAGGTCATTTGGATTCGGGTTGATTTCAGGTTGAGTTGATTTTGGGTTCAAGTTGGGTTGGGCCGGGTTTATTTGGGTTCGGGTTCACTTGAGGTCGGGTGATTTTAGTCTCGGGTAACTTCAGGCCAGCTTTCGGGTCAAATTCGGGTCAACCTTTGTGTTCATGTGGGTTACTGGTGTGAAGTCCAAACGATTGAATCTATTCAACTTTTTTTTTAAATTTAAATCAAATAATTTAATTTTTTGTGTGATTTAATTTAAATTAAATTTTCATTTTTTAGTATATTTAATTAAAATATTCATAAAAATTCTCTTCATTATAGTTTTGTACATATTTAAGTAATTTAACATTGATAGTAATATTTGATTGTTTTTCTAAACCCATACCCTTTAACTATCATTGTACAGATTATTCAGATCTTCACCAAACTATCACTCAGACATACAAAACGACAATTTTGTTATGCTTATGTTTCAATGAATTTTCTTTGAAATTAAAACGAAATTCAAATCAAGTTCATTATCAGTGATGAAATTGTAAAATTTAAAAATTTTGGGGTGAAAGTGCAAAGATTTCAAAAATTTTAGGATCCATGTTGTAATTATTATGGGTGATTAAAATAAATATTTTTAAAATTTAGGTACCTTATTGCACTATACTTAAAAGTTTAGGAATGAATGTTGTAATTTTAATAATTGCCTATTAAGATCATTAAACTTACTAAATATAAAAATTACTTCTGTTAGAAAAATCCAAATTTGTGATTCACTAAATATGGATGTTTTTTCCCAAAATAAGATACTTGTAATATATAAAAGTCCTAAAAAAATAGAAGTTACTAAATATGAAAATCCTTTATCAAATATTAAAATTATTAAACATGAATATCTTAAAAAAAGAAATGAAACTACTAAATATGAAAGTCTCATCTCCAAATATGAGACTTACTAAATATGGAAGTATAAAAAAATGGAAGCTACTAACAGCAAAAGTCACCATTCCTAAATATAAGACATACTGAATATAAAAATCTCAAAAACTGGAAGTTACTAAACATGAAAACCTCCATATTTAGAATTGAATTAATATGAAAAATAATGAAAGAGGAAAGTTAAGGTTTAGGTTGAGAGTTAAAATCAGGTATTATCGGGTTTAGTTATCAGGTTAGTCTCGAGTTTAGGTTATTTCGGGTTCGGGTCAATTCAGGCTTGGGTCATTTTAGGTTATGGTATTTCGGGTTTGGGTTATTTGGGTTCTGGTTTTCTCGGATTTCTCTTTAATCAGATTCGAGTTTAGGTTAGGTTGGGCACAGTCAGATTTAGGTCGTTAATTTTTTTAGTTAAATCGAATCAGATTGGGCTTAGATTTTGGTAGGTTAGTCCAGATTATCAGGTTATGTCTGATTTTGCCATCTCTACTTACTTGGCCGCAAGCTGATATAAATGCAAGGCGTGCTAAAACAGGCAATTTTTTTTTGTGCCTACTGGTAATGAATTGATAGTAATGTTTCCAACCAATAAAATACATTAAGTGTTGGCAATCAATTTACAACAATAATTAAAGATTTTGGACTTTTGTACTGTAGGAATGTCTTTCTAGCCCCGCAGGCTCCGCCACGGCTTTGAATTTTCCTCCTTTTTTATTTTTCTTTAGTTTTTTATTTTTTTATTTTTGGTGAATCACCTTCAGTTTTCAAGTCTGGTGATCTGTTACCTTCATTGGCTGCGACTAAAGCTGACTCCAAACCGTAAAATATCCTGCGAGAATTTTCATCCACTTTACCTCGCTCAATCCTGTCAATAGGAGCGCAGGGAGGGGGCAGCCGCCTCTAGAATTTTAAAATTTTTTATTGATTTATTGGATTTATAATAAGATTATAAAAAAATTAAAGTTAGATAACTATTTGTAAGTTTTATAATTAATAAAGGACTTTATTATATTTTATTTTTTTAAGGTCTCACTTATTTTTTATTGAGTAAATCACATGATAGTTTTTAATCTTTAATTAGTTTTTTTTAGTCCCTATACTATTAAACATTCTGTTTTGGTGCCAAATGTATTAAAAGTATTTCATTTTAGTCCTAAATCTATTTAAAATATTTCATTTTGGTTTCATTGCATGAAATTTGTTAACTCATAGTATTTGTCTAATAACAAATTTTTTGATCATAATTTGAACTATCCGATAAATATTATATAATAAATTTAATTTGTATAATAATTTTTTATAATTAATAAAAAAATTCAAATAATCATTTTTACTATATAAATTGAAATTATTTTATTTACAAAAAATAATAAATTTAAATTGAATTTTTTAATTAAACTTAATTATCGTAAACTTTTAAATTCCGTATGTCTATATATATAAACTATCTATCTAATTTTGAGTTGTAAGCTTTTGAAATGAACTTAATTATTATAAATTTTCAAATTTTATGTATCTATATATAATATTATTTAATATTTTCTATTATTGATTGTGAAATTATACATACTAATTTCCCGCCCCACGCCATACCCTGTCCCGCCTCTTATGTTGAATTTCTGGCTATCAATTCTTATAGGAATAATGTGACAAATTGCTACTCACCATCACCAATTCTCAGTGACTAGTGTATAATTTATTATCGGCTTCAGAAAATGTAGACATCATATTCATAATAATCAACTGGGGCAAGACTTAAAGTATAATAATATCAACTTTTAATTTACTCAACCGGTTACCTTTTTATATATATTTAACCCCGGAACAAAATATTCTCCAGCCGACACTCATTTACGGGACTTCTTTTCGACCCAAAGTATAGAATTCCTAGCCGTTAGGTAAACCATGTCCTGTAAATTATATGTAAACCGTATGATATATCGTGTAGTATATTTTTGCTGTTCTTATAAATGAAATATTAAAAGTTATTTTAAAATGAAAATAATAAATATAATTTTTTTACACATTTTTATATGTATTCTAATTGTTTTTAGCATAACTTTTCTTATATAAATAAAATACATAAAAGACGATATTTTTTTATATACATTGAAACTGTGAAAATTAAAATAAAAAAAAGAAATATGTATTAATTATATCTCATCATTTTATATATGTCTATTAATTATATTATGATATTATACACATACACACACACACATTAATATAAAATAAAAAAAAAATTTTAGCCCGTGGAGTGCTGAATATCTGTTGTATACCATACGATATACCTAGAAGTAGATTTGTTTTGATTTACTTTGCTTATTTTTATGTGGATTTATATGTTATATCTACTTAAGTAAACATGCATAATGCATTCACAACATGAAGCTCTATACCCGAGCTTCCTCAAATCGAACACGTTCTTTCTAAGCGGAATTGGTGTTGTTGTCCTTGTGAGGCCATGGTCTCCAAGCCTTCACCGGTTTCAAAGTAGCAAAGTAGTGTATTGCCTCCTGAGACGGTTAGTCTCTGCATGGGCCCATGAAAAGCTACGACTCGAATTAATCCTTTCCTTACATAAACCCTAGAGAGTAAGGAATTGGGCTGTCACTATAATTTAGTGATGGGATTCGGGAACAACCCTCGGCCTTTTCATAAACCACCCTATGCATATAGAACTCCCCACTTAACCATAGAACTGACCACAGTATTTCTCCCATTTACCAACGCCATAAGCATGTCCTTGTTATGCTATGTTGTTGCTCTACACTTTTATTTTTTCGTGTCTTATATTTATGGTTTTAATTCATTTTTTCATAATAGTTCATGAGTTGTTAATTGCTATTTAACTTGTTAATAACCTTATTTTTCTTTTGTTATACTTCTGTTCTGTGCAATTATTCTTCATGCATCAAAACCACGCATCAAACTATGCTAACTTTTTGGTCTTTCTAATAATAACTAGAAGTCTTAAAGTTCCACAATAGTAAATAATCAAACTCACTCATTGCATGCATACATTACATCAATCACATACATGTAGAGTGTAATAAAATAAATCTTACTTTAAAAAAGGTAAAATTGGACCTCAACACTGATATTCAACTCGGCTCCAAACAAGACTAATGGCAGAGCAAACCGAATGTCGTCTCATAGATATGGAGTCCAAGATAGAAAGTATGGCCGAAAAAATGAGACAATTGATGGAGCTAATCATGGGGAAAGCAACTCAAGTTCCCATCAAAGAAGCACAAGATCCTACTTACCCTCACGGATTCACTTAACAACGGGTCTCAGCTCAAGAGAAACTTTTTCATGACTCAGGCCCATCTGATAACATTCATTTAAGGCACAATCCAATTTTTGAAGGAAAGAAGCCCCTGCTTAAAAAAGAAGAGGATACTCAAAAAACTCGAGACCATAGAAAAGAGATTTCGGGTCATTGAAGGAGGCACTATATTCGGAGCTCTCTCGGTGGGTGATCTCTACTTGATGCCAGACGTTGTGATTCCTTCAGACTTTAAGGTGCCAGACTTTGTGAAATATGATGAAACAAGTTGCTTTATCACTCACATCACGTTGTTTCTAAGAAGATTACAACCACTCACAAAAGACGAGAAAGTGTGGATAGCACTTTTTCAAGAAAGCCTTACAAAGTCAGCACTACAGTGGTATCTAAGTCAAGGTCCAAGAACATCAAAACATGGAATGACCTCGCTCAGGCTTTCATCAATAACTACAAGCATGTTATGGACTTGGCCCCGGATCGCCAAACTCTCCGGAATATGGAAAGGAAAGAACAAGAGACCTTTAAGGAGTACGCACAAAGGTGGAAAGATTTAGCCGCACAAGTTCAACCGCCTATGATAGAAAGAGAACTGATCACCCTGTTTATCCAAACACTAAATAGACCATTTTATGAAAAACTAGTTGGGAACACTTCAAGTAGCTTTTCAAATATGGTATTATCTGGAGAAAAGATCGAATTTGGAATCAAAACAGGAAAGCTGGTCGATTTTTCAATTGGAGGATCTTTCAATAAAAGAAGCAGAGCTATCCAAAATATCATCTTCAAATCTTATGGTTCAATACCACTCACGTTACAAGTGAAAGGATATCCTATTGAGACTGTAATCTTCAAGGCTCCCTCATCAGTACAACATACTACTCATGGGAAGAAAGCTACTCAAGTCAATTCAACTTCCACAAGCTTCAAACCCGCTACCACCCATACCAACGGTAGCAAAGATCAAATGGCCTCCTCCTTCAAGTTGGTAAGATCCAAATGCCAAATGTGATTACCAAAAAGGTTCAATTGGGCATTCAACTGAAAATTGTGTGGCACTGAAACTTATGTTGGTCGAGTCCAAGTTGCTAGGCCATAATGTGATTGGTAATTGAAAGTGAAGATTTTGAACTGGAATTACATTGATTTTGGAATGGCTCCAAGTTAGATCTGACCTAATAGTTCGCACGCACTTTTGAATGACAGGAAATCCTTTTACTAAACTTACATCTTTGAGAGCTTGTCAAAGTAATCTAATAGTAAAAATCTCCTAGATTTAGTCCAGAATCTAGGGTGTAATCTTTGTTAAATGGACACCTGGTATTCTTTTTTCTGGTACAACAAAAAGATGTAATGTGTGCATTCTACCACTTTTTACTTAAAATTCCATTTTTACATCCACACATTCTACCACTCTTTACCAAAAATTCCATTTTTACATCTATCTCTCTCTCTTTGCCATTACACTACCCATTATTGCCATCACATTTTACTTTGTAAAAGATACTACTTGTAGGTAAAAATGAAAGTTAAGGGAGATTTGATAGTAGTGACCTCGAAAGTGCTGCCAAATTTAGTAAGAAGGATTTCAAATGTTGCACCTCAACTCTAAAAAAAAGAATTCACAGTGGTTATCAACATTCTTGCAAGAAGTCTCGGGTTAGCTTCCAAAGAAGGTAGCTCTCATATTAAATGACTTCAGTGGCCTCCCAATTCTCACAAATGCTCAACACAAAAAAAAAAAAAAAAAAAAGGTTCTCGGTTCTCCGCAACACAAACTCCAAAAAGGAAAGAAGTTTTTCCCTTCCATCAAAAGCCATTAAAGGGAAAATTCAAAACCAAAAAAAAGACTGAGAGCAAGCACAAGCAAGAAAAGCCACTTGTGTCATCTCACTTCAAGAGGGCTATGATCTCGGTTCTCCGCAATACAAACTCCAAAAAGGAAAGAAGTTTTTCCCTTCCATCAAAAGCCATTAAAGGGAAAATTCAAAACCAAAAAAAAAAAAAAGACTGAGAGCAAGCACGAGCAAGCAAAGCCACTTGAGTCATCTCATTTCAAGAGAGTTATCAAGTATGTCATCACCATAGCTCACACAAAAAAAAAAAAAACAATAAAACAACAACAACAACAAAAAAAAGAAACAAAAAAAAAAAGAAAAGAAAAGAGGCTCAAGTTAGAGCAAAAGAAAGAAAAAAAAATTGAGCTATGGATTCTAGACTGAAAACCTGCAAAGGCGGTTTAGAAGACAAAAGCAACCCTCAAACCAAGCGTACATAAAGATTACGATAGTTGGGGGGCAACAGATGAGGTCTAACTTTCTGGAAAAGGTGGCAAGTTTGAGGTCTTCACTATTGAATTTTTCACCGTAATCAGATATGCTCACGAGTAGTATTAAAAGACCCTTCTTTCACACCACTCAAACTTAACTTTCCTCAGACCTAACATTTACCCCTTGATATCATCCTCATTCAGCTAAAAGACTACCACAAAAAAAAAAAAAACCACTCAAACTTAACTTTCCTCAGACCTAACATTTACCTCTTGATATCATCCTCATTCATAAAAAAAACTATCATTATGAATTACGTTTCTATCTTATTGCCTTGTACAGTTTATGTCTTCGAGTTGGAAAGGGGAAGAATGACAAGATATTTTAATTTAAAAACAAAGACCGTAAGTTACTGGGTCAAGCTTTGCAAATTGATGAAAGTTTTTCTTTAAGGCGAAACCATTATTCATTAATGTGTGTAGACTTAAAAGTGAGGAGATATCTTGAGACTTTCTTTAAGAAGATGTGGTTCTTGTAAGAGAAATTCACGATTGAGGGCCATCACAAAGGTCTAGAAATGCTCGATCTTCTTTTAAATCAAAGGCGAGATGATATTGTTTATCCACATAAACACCATATTCAGGGGGGCAATGTACTCTCTACGAAGCGTAAGAAGAGTACTGTCAACGAAGAAGCTCAATAAACAAATGGGGCAAGTCTTACGGAGCAGAACCTGAGTTTAAGGAAGAGCAACCATTCAGATTATAACATGGGGATAAGTATGTGTTAGCCTGGACAAAAAAAAAACAAAAAAAACAAAAAAAAAAAAGGGCAGACATTGAAAGTTAAGCCTTCGATGCTATGAAATCCATGACAAGGGATGAGTACCCAAAGAGATATAAAGTATGAAGCGGGCGAACATTAAAGAAATTGAGGCCAAAATTCAAGAACAAGTTAAGGAAAGGAGATTTTGAAAAAAGTTGGGGCTTTTGAGGCAATGGACAAGAGTTGGGAAGCATAAAGAGATTCAATGATAGTCCAAGAAGGTCCAAGAAGGCAATCACAAAGAAGATCCAGTAAAGCAAAGACATGAAGAACTAGATCCATAAAAAAAAAAAAACATCAGTTATACATGCTCTGCATTCATCCATTTCACATCATGCATGCACGGCCTTTGCATAACAGGGACCAAACGGGAAGCACATTCACAGCACAGTTACAGCAGTATAAGCTGAGATCTCAATGACATCAGCTCTTACCAGTCTATCACTAGATGCACAGCTAATACGCTGGACCAACCCACATCAGGAATTCAAGGATAAGGTAGACAATATGTCAAAAGCCTGACAATCGATTCAATAATCAAAACTACACCTGGAAGGACAGGATTGACGTTAGCTAGTAGTATCCAAGATAAGAGATAGCTATAGCCAAGGATAAGGCAGATGTCAAGAAATATTGTCGTTGACAATTTGTCAAAAGCTGCTAATGGATTCAATAATTGAGGCTACACCTGGAAGGACAGGATTGACGTTAGCTAGTAGTATCCAAGATAAGAGATAGCTATAGCCAAGGATAATACAGATGTCAAGAAATATTGTCGTTGACAATTTGTCAAAAGCTGACAATGGATTCAATAATCGAGGCTTCATGCACAAGGACAGGATCGACGTCAGCTCGACGGAATATCAAAGATAAGAAATATTGTAAAAAAGTTGGCTCCATTTTTCTGGTTAAGTGGCGGATACGGTACTCCATGGCTCTCAAGTCGGTTCTCTCAGTTGCCCAAAATAACTGATTCCTTCTTCCCTTCTTTCTTTTACTTCCCGCTAGAAAATGGATCCTACTCTTTCTCCCTTGCGAAAATATTTTCCTTCTCTCCCAATGAACATTCTCAAAAAGATCTTCCGAGTTCGCTTTGAACGATTAAGAGTTTTGATGCACAAAGGAATCCCTGAAGATGTACGGTGGTTAATCGAAGCTAAGGTTCGTCTGGCAGGCGAAGCCCCAGATGCATTTACGTCTCACATGCCTGGCATAGGCAAAAGCTCTTATGCCAAAAAACGAAGAGCGAAAAGGTTACAAGTCTATCATAAATGTGGTCGATGGACTTGTAATACTAAATGTCATTCTTTAGGAATGATCTCCGATAATCGAAAAGATAAAATACGATTCATCAAGAATGGCCTGAATAAGGATTCGTTGGATGATATCCGATTGACTCTTGAGACGCATTCTTGTGGATCAGTGCAACGCGAACTTCTTGGTTTATGGAGTATTTTTCATGAAGAACGAGAGCATTACAGTCCCGGGAATCTGACTTTAAAAGACCCTGTTTGCTAGTTTGTAAGAAAACTGGATGGGAAGCAAATCCCCGACTCATAGAAGGCGTTGAAGCCGTTACTGGATGTAAAACCAGCGGGAGATGTGAGCCACAGTCACAATCACTGTACATACAATTTGTCACATTTGAAAATTTACATTTTTCTTTTGACAATAATGTACTTGCTCCCGTAAGCGTAATTAACACGTTATCCTTTCACCTCTATAAATGAGTGTTCTTCTTTCCTGTTAAGCAGCAGATACGGTACTCTGTGACTCTCAAAGTCGGTTATTTCAGTTTCCTACAATAACTGATTCATTTCCCTCATCTCTCAAATTCTTCTTTTATCAATGGATTCTACTCTTTCTGCCCTGCAAAAGTACTTTCCTTCCCTCCCAATAAATGTTCTTAAAAAGATTTATCAAGCTAGATGTGAACGATTTAGAGTATTTATGCACAAAGGCATTCCTGATAATGTGCGGTGGCTAATCGAAGCTAAGGTTCAGTCGGCTGGTGAAGTTCCAGATGCATTCTTCCCCCGTATGCCCGGCTTTGGTAAAAGCGCTTATGCCAAAAAGAGAAGAGCAAGGAGGCTAGGCATCTGTCATAATTGTGGATGGTGGATTTGCGGCACTAAATGTCGTTCTTCAGGGATAATCACTAGAAATCGTGAAGATAGAAGAAAATTCATTAAGAATGGCCTGCGTAAGGAATCTTTGGAGGATATCCGAGAGACTCTTGAAGCGCACTCTTTTGGAATGGCGCAATTTGAGATTGTCGGTTTATGGATGACTTTCCAAAAAGAACGAGATCGTTACAGTCTTAGAAATCTGACTTTGAACGACCCTGTTTGCCAGTTTGTAAGAAAACTGGAAGGTATGGAAATTGCCAATTCATAGAAGGCATTGAAGCCGTTACTGGACGTAAAGCCAGTGGAAGATGTGAGCCACAGTCACGACTACTGTACATGCTAGCTGTCACTTTTGAAAATTTTCCTTCTCTTCCAAGAATAATGTACCTATTCCTGATGTGAGCCATAGTCACGACTACTGTACATGCTAGCTGTTGCTTTTGAAAATTTTCCTTCTCTTCTGACAATAATGTACTTACTCCTGACGCGAGCCACAGTCATGACTACTGTACATGCTAGCAGTCATTTTCGAAACTTTCCTCCCCTTTTGACAATAATGTACCCATTCCTGATGTGAGCTACAGTCATGACTACTGTTTATGCTAGCTGCCACTTTTGAAAATTTTCCTCCTTTTCCGACAATAGTGCACCTACTTTTATAAATGTGATTATTGCATTATCCTTTTACCTCTATAAATACATCCTCATTTTCTCATTTCTCACAAGGTTAAAGATAGGAATGGAGAAAACCCCAACTCGTAAATCCTGAAGTATTTGTGTATTTTCTGGAGCTTTTCCTGGAAAAGATGAAGGGTATTTAAAGGCAGGCAACCATTTGGGTAGAGTATTAGCTGAGCGAAAAATACATTTAGTTTATGGAGGAGGTAGTGTCGGATTAATGGGAAGTGTAGCATCAGCAACATCTTTAGGAGGAAGTCAAGTTTTGGGCATTATCCCTGAACCTTTGAAATTTGTTTCTGGGGGCTTGATTGGAGAAGAATTAGTGGTTAAAAATTTGCAAGAGCGTGTGTTACAAATGCTTTTAAATGCTGATGCTTTTATCGCTCTACCAGGTGGTTTTGGCACATTGGGAGAAGTCTTTCAAATTGCTTCCATGGCCCAACTTAATTTGCATAAGAAACCCATTGGGCTGTTGAATGTTAACAATTTCTTTACAGGTTTGATAGCTTTTGTGGATTATGCTATGCAGAAGAATTTCATATCAAGAGTGGCACGACGAATCATAATATCCGCAACAACTGCTGAAGAATTGCTAGATAAAATGCAAGCTTTTGTTCCTGAACCAGATCCAGCGATGATCCAGATAGACTGGACACGACAGTCTTTCCCAAACAGTTCCGTCCCATAATTGTCCTTTACCCGGCCTGTTGAAGCATCGTGGAAGAAGAAGCGATCTGATCCATTTTTCTTATCCCTTAGTTTTATTATCAGCATTTTCTTTCGTGTTTCAGTTTTTCTTTTCAAGGAATTTCTTTATCTTATAAGATAGTTTCGTTCATGATGATATTAAAACCATTGGACAAAGCCTTTAGTTTGGAATGGCTGAGTAAAGAGTAATTTTTATTGCTCTTGAGACGCATCCTATTAGGTCTACTAGGCATGACATTTTGGGGTAGTTAAGCTTCAACCTTATTTGGATGACATATCTCACAAGGGAATCCATATTTGCTAAAGAAAATATTAGATGAACCTTGGATATTGATTCCAAACATCCGTTCCCTTTACATAATTTGTCAGTGTTATTGTTATCATCAAGATTCACTCATTTTATCGAAGTCTAAATTTTTGCACTCGCCTATCATGAAAATTCACACTTTCGAAGAAAATTATTCCAATTTCAATTACTCTCATATAAATTTCACTCGAGTTCCTAAGGAAAGCTCCTTAGCCTCAAAATCAATTTTCATTCAGCGGTAGGACTACTCCTATCGTCGGGGTACTAAGGATGGAACTTTTGCCTCGAAAATAATCAATTTTACTTTCAACGATAGGAAAGTTCCTATCGTCGAGGTTCAAGGAGAGTTCCTTAACCTCATTCAAACAATCAATTATCAATTTTTCTTCAACGATAGGAGAGTTCCTATCGTAGAGGTTCTAAGAGAGTTCCTTAAGCCCCATTCAATCAAATTTTCAACGATAGGAAAGTTCCTATCGTCGAGGTTCTAAGGAGAGTTCCTTAAGCCTCATTCAATCAAATTTCCAACGATAGGAAAGTTCCTATCGTCGAGGTTCTAAGGAGAGTTCCTTACGCCTCATTTAATCAAATTTCCAACGATAGGAAAGTTCCTATCGTTGAGGTTCTAAGAAGAGTTTCTTAAGCCTCATTCAATCAAATTTCCAACGATAGGAAAGTTCCTATCGTCGAGGTTCTAAGGAGAGTTTCTTAAGCCTCATTCAATCAAATTTCCAATGATAGGAAAGTTCCTACCGTCGAGGTTCTAAGGAGAGTTCCTTAAGCCTCATTCAATCAAATTTCCAACGAGAGGAAAGTTCCTATCGTCGAGGTTCTAAGGAGAGTACCTTAAGCCTCATTCAATCAAATTTCCAACGATAAGAAAGTTCCTATCCTCGAGGTTCTAAGGAGAGTTCCTTAAGCCTCATTCAATCAAATTTCCAATGATAGGAAAGTTCCTATCGTCGAGGTTCTAAGGAGAGTTCCTTAAGCCTCATTCAATCAAATTTCCAACGATAGGAAAGTTCCTATCGTCGATGTTCTAAGGAGAGTTCCTTAAGCCTCATTCAATCAAATTTCCAACGATAGGAAAGTTCTTATCGTCGAGGTTCTAAGGAGAGTTCCTTAAGCCTCATTCAATCAAATTTCCAACGATAGGAAAGTTCCTATCCTCGAGGTTCTAAGGAGAGTTCCTTAAGCCTCATTCAATCAAATTTTCAACGATAGGAAAGTTCCTATCGTCGAGGTTCTAAGGAGAGTTCCTTAAGCCTCATTCAATTAAATTTCCAACGATAGGAAAGTTCCTATCGTCGAGGTTCTAAAGAGAGTTCCTCAAGGCTCATTCAATTAAATTTCCAACGATAGGAAAGTTCCTATCGTCGAGGTTTTAAGGAGAGTTCCTTAAGCCTCATTCAATCAAATTTCCAATGATAGGAAAGTTCTTAACGTCGAGGTTCTAAGGAGAGTTCCTTAAGCCTCATTGAATCAAATTTCGAACGATAGGAAAGTTCCTATCGTCGAGGTTCTAAGGAGAGTTCCTTAAGCCTCATTCAATCAAATTTCCAACGATAGGAAAGTTCCTATCGTCGAGGTTCTATGGAGAGTTCCTTAAGCCTCATTCAATCAAATTTCCAACGATAGGAAAGTTCCTATCGTCGAGGTTCTAAGGAGAGTTCTTTAAGCCTCATTCAATTAAATTTCCAACGATAGGAAAGTTCCTATCGTCGTGGTTCTAAGGAGAGTTCCTTAAGCCTCATTCAATCAAATTTCCAACGATAGGAAAGTTCCTATCGTCGAGGTTCTAAGGAGAGTTCCTTAAGCCTCATTCAATCAAATTTCCAACGATAGGAAAGTTCCTATCGTCGAGGTTCTAAGGAGAGTTCCTTAAGCCTCATTCAATCAAATTTCCAACGATAGGAAAGTTACTATCGTCGAGGTTCTAAGGAGAGTTCCTTAAGCCTCATTCAATCAAATTTCCAGCGATAGGAAAGTTCCTATCCTCGAGGTTCTAAGGAGAGTTCCTTAAGCCTCGTTCAATCAAATTTCCAACGATAGGAAAGTTCCTATCGTCGAGGTTCTAAGGAGAGTTCCTTAAGCCTCATTCAATTAAATTTCCAACGATAGGAGAGTTCCTATCGTCGAGGTTCTAAGGAGAGTTCCTTAAGCCTCATTCAATTAAATTTTCAACGATAGGAGAGTTCCTATCGTCGAGGTTCTAAGGAGAGTTCCTTAAACCTCATTCAATTAAATCTTCAACGATAGGAGAGTTCCTATCGTAGAGGTTCTAAAAGAGGATTCTTTAACCTCAAAATTTAGGCAGCGAGAAGGTTCTCAATGCCTAGCTAAGCCGGACGAAATTTGGTAACGACTTTGCATACATCATGTCCCATGAAGCATGTAAAGGGGGGCAGCTGTTGACACCTAATTTCGTCCGACTTTCATTAAATTGAATTATTAATTGAAAAAAAATAATATATATATATTATTAGTTTAATGGGGTCATTTTTGTCGTATGGTGATAGTTAAAACATATATATAGATAATACATATATATCTGTATGTGTGTATTAATTAAGAAAAATTAATTAAAATTAAAAACAGAAAATTCCTCCCCCAGCTGAGCCTTCCTGGGGGGGGGGGGGGGGTGAGATATTTTTAGAAGGCTCTAGAGAGGCTTCTCTCCCCTTTTTTTTATTAGCTGTTCTCTCTCTCTCTCTCCTAGCTGCTCTCTCTCTCTCTCTCCTGGCTGCATCTCTCTCACTGATCTTCTCTCTTCCCTCTCCCTCGAACTCTCCAGCTCAATTTTCTCTCTCCCTCCTCCTCCTTCATCTCCGCCATCTCATCCCTCCGGCCAGCTCCCCCGCCGGTGACTCCCTTCGCCGTCTCGCCTTGCGCCCAGCCTCCTGCTCGCGCTGCTGTTCTTCCCTCGCGTCGCGCTGCCGCTCCACGCACCTCTCCCTCCGCCGCGCACCACATCACCCTCCTCCCCTACAGCGCCTCCTCCCCTGCCGCGTGCCATTTGCTAACCCTCCCTCGCCGTCGCATCGGAAGTCTCCCGCGTCACCGCTCCACCTCTTCCTCGCGTCTCCAGCCCAGCCTCTTGCTCGCGCTGTTGCTCTTCCCTCGCGTCGCGCTGCCCCGTCGGACGCTCTGCCAGCCTCCCATGCCACTACTCCACCCTCCTCACGTCCCGCCTCCCTTGCGCCATCGTTCTCTCGGTCGCAACCTCCCAGCCACTGACGAAGACGAAGAGCAGATTTCGTTTTTTACTAAGTCAAAGACTGTTCTTTTACCTTTTTTTAGTAAAATCTTCGTTTAGTCCTTAGCTTTCTTTGTTTTGTTCATTTAAGTCACTAACATATTTCATGTTGCAGATTAACCCCCAACAGCAAGATTTTCATTATTCATACTTTTCTTTGTTTTCTTTATTAATATTGGTTTGACCTTACATTAAATTTGATCATTGAATTGACATAGGAAAACAATATAGGATTTTGATTTGATATGTATATTCATGTATATTTATTGGATTTTAGAATAGTTTAATTTTCATTCTTGTAATATATTAAATGTGTACCAAATTATTGGTTAAGAAATACTTAAATGTTTGCAAATCTGTTCTTAGTAGGTTTGATAAAATCCTAAGACGGATCATATCCATGTCCGGGTGGTCTGGCAAGATCCATGGTTTGGATATTAAAAAAATTAAAATTAAATAACGAAAATCCAAATCGCAAATCAGTAAGTTATAATATCCATGTCCGGGTGGTCTGATAAGATCCATGGTTTGGATAATCATCTAAAAACCTTACAAAACAATAACAAAAAAATCATTTAATAAGCACAACATCCGTCGCCAATCCAATCGTCCACCGCTGCGCGATATTAAATCAAAGGCCAAATCCGATCGTGAACCTACGCCTCGATTAAAAGTCAATTCAAATTCACGGTACAATTCCTTTTTAATCCTCTAATTTTTTCTATTTCATTTATACAAATCACTAACCTTTTTATTATTTCTGCAGAACTAACAATAATCTTTATATGTTTATTATTATTATTATTATTATTATTGATATTATTATTATTCCATTCAGGTCACTAACCTTTTAATTTTCGCAGAACTAACTTTACTAACTAATTTTTGTTGTTATTATTAATATTATTATCATCACTAACCTTTTAATTTTTGCAGAACTTTACTAACTTTACTAACTTTACTAACAACTAACTTTTATTATTATTATTATTATTATTATTATTAGTATTCTTATTATAATTCATGGAAGGTTATACCTCCTATTTATTTAAGTGGATGGCCAAAAAGCCCCACTTTATTTATTCATTTATTATCTTTTAATATTCCTTTATTTACTTTATGTGCTTTCTCTTTATTTATTTGCATATGTTATTTAATTTGTGCAATTTTTTAAGTGGATGGCCAAAAAGCCCCACTTAATTTATTCATCTTTTAATATTCCTTCATTTATTTTATGTGTTTTCTCTTTATTTATTTGCATGTGTTATTTAATTTATGCACCTTTTATTTTTAAATGGATGTCCAAACCAAAAAAAAAAAAACCTCCACTTTACTTTATTTATTTATTTTCATTTAATTTACTTTATGTAAAAATTTTATTTTATGGTTAAATTTATTTCATTTATTACACCCTTAGCCATAAAAAAATAAAAAATAAATAAATAATAACAAATTAAAAGAAGAGTTTTTTTATGTGAATAATTAACCTTATTTCCTTATCTTTTTAGGGTTAATCAAGAATTTTTCTTTTACAACAAAGCCCCCATCCTCTATTATTTTGGAACACATATTTTTTATTTATTTCTTCAAAAAGTTAACCATTTATTCCCTTTTTATTAAAATTATTAAACAAGCATAATTAAATAATTCCAAAAAAAAATACAAATCAATTCTTTTTAAATATATCTTTAAAGTAATGATATTTAAAAATTTAAGGAAGATAGAAATAATAATAAAATATTAAAAATAATAAAAATTATGATTAAAATTAATAATTAATTAAATAAACAATTAATAAAAAAATTTAAACTCCATGTCCGGGTGATCCGATAGGATTCATGGCTTGGAGAAAATACAAACTTTTAATTAAATAAATTAAATAAATACAAAGATAAAAATTCATATTCATTAGAATTTATGATATGGATTAAATTATTTAAAATTTCATCAAATTCTGTATCCGGGTCACTCGGCAGAGTTTATGGTTCGGAATTATCAAATTTTATACAAATTAATTACTAAAGATTTTAAAACCCGTATTAATTTAAAAATCCACATCCGACTAATTTAGTTAAAATTTCTAGTTTGAGAAGTAACTGAATTTTTTTTAAAGCAAAGCAAAACAAAATTAAAATCAACTAAGGTACCAATTTTTGAGCGTTTTAACAAAGTTGTTTTAACGTAACCGTACTCCCGAACCTCGAACTCTCGCAGATCAATTTTAAGGTGTCCAATCGACCTGAGCGAAAACCGATTGGTGGCGACTCCCAAAAAACGGCCCGCACGTTGCCACAAATATAATAATTTAATGGATAGTAGCAGCTTAAAGGTCCCTGTAGTATTGAACAATATTCCCCAATTGAAATTCTGGTGCATGCTATCCTAACTGAATATCTTCTATTATATATATTTTATTTATATTTGATAAATTATAATGAGAAAAATTAGAATATATATATAATGTGTAAAAATAAATTATTAAATAAATTATATAATCTTAAAATAATATTCTAATTTTTTTTTTTGTGAAAATGGTAATAATATGCGATATGATATACCATGCGATATACCTTAAAAATTTTGGATGCGGTATATTTAGCGTTAATGGTATTTAATAACTTAGTGGCAAGTGATAGATAGTGATCGTATAATTACAGAAAACCAGTAAAGTCTAAGTAGCTATTCTGATAATCTAATAGCAAGCGCGAAACAATATAAAAATCTACAACAGGGAGAGTACTTCGCTGGAGATAATTTCTTTGATAAAAGCAATCTCATTCTTTTGGATTTCCAGGCGAGTTGGCCGATCTTCTTCGAACTTTGATATATGGTGTTTAAATCCTGTCATGTTTCTTTAGGCTTCGCTATCTCAAACTTCTAAGGTGGGACGGTTTGTTTTGTCCCTAGCTTCTTCCATGGAATTAAATACTGTGGTATACCATGTGGTATATCGCTTATCGCAGATAAGTAATATTCAGTATAAATATTTTTACATTTTATCATTTTTTCAGGTATATCATGGTATTTTATTGTATTTTATATATCACTCAATTTTTGTGTATATTTTATCTGAAAACTGTGGTATATAGCAAATACAGCAAGATATGTACCGTAATATTTTACTTTTCACAAATGCATGTGAGATTTTTTTTTCTGTCATTTTACATCAAAATATCATAAATATATAAAACATTAAAATATAATTAATACACATATCATAAAATAAATATTTACTACTTTTATTTTTTTGATTACTTTTTTTGGTTAACATAAAAATTTAATGGTTATTTTGAGCCACATAGGAACTCAATGTAGTATTAGAAAATGTATTGTTACTATTAAAGTATTATTTTTTCTCTTATATCAATAAATTATATTTTTTTCTGAGTATTATTTATTTTTCTCTATATATACAACTTTTTTTTTAATGTTTTTTGTATTAGAAAAATATCTTCTATCATATATATTTTATTTATATTTGAAAAATTATGATGAGAAAACTTAGAATACGTATGAAATGTGTAAATTTTTTTTTTAATTTATGTTATCTTAAAATAATATTCTAACATTTATTTTTTTTATAAAAATGGTAAACATATACAATGTAGTATATCATGCAATATACTTTAAAAATTTAAGGCACAGTATATTTAGTGGTAACGATATTTAACACCCTGGCTTTTTCTACTAGCTTCTTGCTGAATTGCCGGTTTTCGAATTAACCATTTCAAGTCAATTTTTTTTGAATTTTATGAAGGATAATTTATTTGATGAAAAATTTCGCATTTAACACGCTATATTGGACAGGTGTGTAATTTAAATCTGGAAAGTTCTATATGGAGCCACGGGTGCGACCGTAAGGAACAGTTAACATGAGAAAGGATGATCGAGACTTAACGAGGCCTCACACTCGTTTGACTGCAGGACTTGTGTCTATGGGATTTAAGAAAGGAAAAAAAAGAATAAAAATAAAAGTTAAAAGCCCGGTTCCTTTCAAATTTATAAAATATATTATTTTCATTTCTACTTATTTTTTTAAAAGTAATACTCTATCTACATAATAAATACTTAAATAATATTTTTTCAATGGAAAAAATATGAATTTTTCCGCTAAAACATCCAAAACACAGAAAAGATAATAGGAATACTTACCTTTTGGAAAAATCTTTTAAAGTTGGTGTTTAAGTTCTTTAAGAATTAATAGTAATCACTATATATAGAAAAAAACACTCTTCATCACTTTTTAAAAATCACATTGAAATAATTTTTAACTGAAGTAGGATTTCATAATCCGGTCGGCTTAATATATATATTTTTTATTTTTTGGTACATATGAGAAAAAGAAGATGCTTTTAAGAAATTGAATATCATTTCCCGTGTAATAAGGAGAAACCTTATTCGATAGTGCAATTAAGCGCCAATTAATTCCAATTGAAGTAAAAGGTACGGGTGTCCCCCGGAAATCATTTAGCCCATAAAACTAAATAAATTGATTTGCATCAAACCAAATGGCATATGGTCTTATGCTGTTTTGGTTACAGTTCGGGTATAAAAAAGCTTAAAACCTAATATTACACAATGTGATTGCGGTTTTTTAGGGTTATAATCAGTAAAAATCGCGCCAAGCAGATTATCTTTTGTTTCATTCAATAGGTATTCAACAGCCAAACTAGTTTAGAGCTTGACAAGTAATGAAGAGTTCTCATCAAAATAACTTTTGAAGGTGTTTGACTCTCATTTAGCTCCAAACGGACAGCAGCTACTGGAGTTCAAATGGAACAATTGGTGTTCACTTAAAGTGATTTTTTTTTTTTTTTTGCATGGAAGGCGGCTCAACATCATACCTACAAGGATGACACTTTCTTCTAGAGGAATCCATCTCATTGACACCATTTGCCCACTGTGCAAGGATGACCTTTAGGACGTTGATCACCTACTTCTTTCTTGGAGAGTCTTGGGTTTGGTCTGGACAACCATTCATGCATGGCAGGATGCAACTACTCAGGATTTAGGAATTTTTCTCAGCTGCTTAACCTCCATTCATCCATCGCAAGTAGTACAAGTGAAGGTAAACTTTGGGATGCTACCATCGAAGCAACTCGTTGGGTTCTTTGGTTGATAAGAAATGATCTCATTTTCAACAATAAACCTCTTAACCTTATAGGGATCATCTTGTCAATCAAGTCACTTTCTTATTTTATGGAATTCAAATAAGTCATGGAAGCATTCTTCTTTATTTGATGAGTGGCTTTTAAATCCATCCTTATCCTTGTAAGTTTGTCAAGCAAGACTGGAACTAAAGTGGTTTAGGGACTTGCTGTACATCTTATCTCCAACTGCTTGCTGGTTTTAATAATATTCCCTTATTGTTGATAAAAAAAACTCATATAAACTAATCCCACTTTAAACCCAGAAGTCTAACCAACCTAAATCCTATTTTTATGATCCTAATCCATCTCAATAAACAATAGTCAAATCAATAATAATGTACAACTCTTTCACCATAGTCCCCAATAGTCCCTCTTACCTTTCGTTTGTTTGCTGCCTTGTTTTGCTTCATCCATTTCTAATTTCTTAGAATTGAAGGATTCCATTTTATTTCTTCAAAAGTTGTTGGAATATTGTGAATCATGATGTCATTAGATTTGTGAAAAATTTTGAAGCAACAGGAAAGCTAGGTAAAGGAAAAAATTATACTTGCTTGAATGATTATAGGCCAACTAGATTGATGGGCTCTATGCATAAAATTACCAAAATTCTGGCAAATAGGTCAAGGAACAAGATGCATACGTGATGCAAGACCGCACAGGAAACACCCCAAGATTGGTATCAAGTTTCACAAACACTTACTTTTGGACTAGATAGATTGATTGACAGACATAGATCACACAGGTCTTTGGATGCCAAGCTAAACTTGTATAGAACTCATGAGAGATTGCTCCACTAGCAAGAAAAATATTATTGATCGAATTCTGAATGATACAAGAAAGCTGACAGCTTTAAATAAGAACAATTTGGCCTTAAGTCTCATAAAACCTTAAACCTTATTAAACTAAGTTGTTGGGCTCTTAATAAACCCTATTGGACTAGGTTGCACTCTAAAGGGCTATAATCTGGGTCTAAAGTGTGTCTCCCACAAAACATGTGCTAAAAAGAGTTCCAAGACATAAATAAAATTGAAATACACATAAATAGTCTGGATCAAACTTAGATAAGCAAATAAATGTTGAATAATGCTGAATAGCTTATGGGGGGCTCCTTAAGTACTTTTTGGATGTACCCTCACGTGCCATTGGAGCTCTTGGCCATGCTTACAATGGGATATCTATACTTTGCAGTGATCTTGTTGACTGGCCTATAATCCACGTACATTCTTCATGAATCATCTTCTTTAGGCACCAAGATAATAGACACGACACAAGAACTTAAACTTTCCCTCACATAGCCCTTTTTGAATAGGTATTCCACTTTGCCTTTGAATCTCCTTGGTCTCCTCTAGGTTGCTCTTGTAAGCTAGCTGGTTTAGAATGGGTGCTCTAGGAATCAAGTCTATTTAATGTTCAATCCCTGTCAAGGGTGGTAATCCTCTTGGCTCCTCGGGAAAGATATCTTCAAAATCCTTTGACAAAAAAGCAATAACACTAGAAAGCTTGTTATTCAAGTCATTAGATAATAACAAAGTTTATTTGTAAAGTAAAAAAAGCATTGCCTTTTGCATTTCAAGGGCTTTCTTTACTCTACTTAATTTGATTATCAAGATCTTTTTTCTTCTCTATTTTTACCTAAAGAACTTTAAACATTCTTCTTCCACTTAAGGTCACTCACCTTACACCTTTCTTTTAATCTCTTAACTTGCCTTTCTTTACTTAGGCCCTCATCTCTGTTTTTGCTATCATTGATTTTCTATCGACCTCACCATGAATCTTTCTTTGATCCTCCATGACTCGTTGCGGTAAAAGTGGCATTAATGTGATAGTATTTTCTTTCAATTGGAAGGAATATTTATGCTTGAAACCATCATGCATGACTATTCTATCATATAGCAACGACCTTCCTAGCAGAATGTGGCTTGCCTTTATGGGGACAACATCACAAAGCACTTCATCTTCAGATCTTCTAATCTTGAAAGCTACCATGACCTGCTTTGTCACCTTCACCTCATCTTCATTATTAAGCCATTAAAGCTTGTAGGGTTCTGAGTGTTTAGTGGTAGGCAGTTGCAACTTCTTAACCAAAGTAGTACTAGCAACAATAGTGCAACTTTCTCCATCTATAATCATACTATACACTTTACCTCCAATGTACTGCCAAGTATAAAAGATGTTCTCCCTCTAATTGTGATCATTCTTCATATGAACATTCAAGGCTCTCCTAGCCACTAGTGCGGCTCATTCCTCCGCAAAGTGTATCTTGGGCACTTCCTCCATAGTTGGTACTTTGTGCTCTTCACCTTCTCTTTCATCTGTGACTATCTCTCCAACATCATTGAGCACCATAGCCCTTTGATTCATATAATATCTTGCTAGATGTCCCATGTGTTGACACTTAAAACAAACTTGGTCACGAATTCTAAATCCAACTTCAGAATTAGAACTACCTTCTTGAGGTTTTTGGAGTTGGCCTTTGAAGGGTGCCTTAGGTTTAGGCTTGAAGTCCCCTTTCCTTGGTTCCTCATTCCTTACATCATCTCTCTAAGTTGGCTTCGGATGAGGGTTAGGTGTTGTCATAAACCTTACTGCTCTTTTCCTCTTGAGTTGTCTTTCTATCCAAACGGCTGTATGCAACATATCATCAAGCTCCGCAAAAGGGTGGAACTCTACTGAAGTGGCAATGTACGAGTTAAGGCCATGGACAAATTTAGCCATGGTTACCTCTTGATTCTCCTTTAGATTGGTTCTTAACATGGCCACCTCTAACTCCTTGAAATAGTCCCCTATAAACTTGGCCCATTGGGTGAGCCTTTAAAGCCTTTGGTGTAGCTCTCTTTGGTAATAACTTGGGGCAAACCTCCTCCTCATTGAAATTCAACTCTTGCCATGTTTGCACAGGCTCTTTATGGTTTTTTTTGTCTAAAGTTCACAACCTAAGTTCACCAAGCAAGAGCATAATCAGTAAACTCCAAAGTGGCAATTTTTAACTTCTTGTCTTCAACATAAGCATAGCACTCAAAGATCATATCCACCTTGGCAACCCTTTCAAGGAACGCCGCAAGGTCACTCTTTCCTTTAAATGGTGGTTTGTAACTTGATTGCACTAAGGTTCAGATGCTCCCTTGGCTCACAGCTTTTCTAGGTGGTGGTTGTAGTGGCATACTCTCAAGGTCCTCCTCTTCATAGTTGATGGCTTCATGGCTTATGGATGGGCCTCTCCTCAAGGGCACCTTAAGTAGGCGGCCTAGGATGCCAATTTCATGTGCTTTAGAAGCACCTTGCTCAAGTCTCTTTTGGGATTCCTCCATTCTCTCAATTCTCTCCATCATGGCTTGAAATTTGGAACTTAGGTCAAGTATGGCTTGCATGGGGTGAAGCCTTGGTCGCTTCCTTGATGTTTTGACCAACATATTTAGAGATTGAAGCTAAAACCAAACATCTTCACAAATGCTCTTTTTCTCTCAATTTGTTAGTGGGAAGTTTCTTAAACAATCAAAACTCCCATGTTCTAACATAACTCATTCAAAGCACACAAGCACTTTAAATCCTTAAAAGCCTTTCAAAATCCTTCTTGAAAGAAAAAAAAAACATATTAGAAAGCACTTTGAAAAATTAAGACAAGGCAAGAATTGGATGTTCTTCTAATGAAAGATTGAATGAACAAAAGGAAGGAAACTAGGGTTTTCAAGATTAGGATTTCGGGCAACTAGGGTATTTGTTCAAAAATTGAAGCTTTTCTTTCTTTCAAACTTTTTTCCAGCCTTTGTTTGTTTGATACTTTTGATTTTTTTGCTAGAGTAGGCCTTTCAAAAATTTGAATCACCTTCTGCTATAAAGAGAAAATGATGGAATTAATAACTTGTAACAAGAGAGAGAATGTAACTTGTCTTGTAAGAAAGTAACTTGATGGACACAGATACAATGGAAACAGAATGAAATGAAATATTTTTTTTGGTATTTTTCTAGATATTTGGATGTAGGAACAAAAAAACAATGGAGGGCTCAGCTGAAGGCACTTGGAACACATATGAAGAAATCTGAAAAAGAAAACAAGGACAAAAATGAATTATGATGATGAAACAATGCAAGAAAACAATGAAATAAAGGTAAATAACACAAAGGAAATGATAGATAGGTCTTGCTTGTGGAACTTTGGCTCTGATACTATTTGATGCGTTTGCATGATGCCCAAGGTACTTGTTCTAAAGCTAACCTGAAATAACTCCACCAGACTTAGTCCAAAAAGAAGATTGAAAAAGAAAAGAAAATAAGTTAAAAATAGAAACAAGGGTGAGAAATGGAACTAAAGAAGGGAAATTAGAAGAATTTTGATTGGAAGAAAAGAACTTCCTACGCAACCACACCAAGAAGTTGAGGAAGAACAAGGGAGATAAGCATTGCTTAAAGCAACTTTAATCTTATTAACCTATGATGAATACTCATAAATGTATTGCTATTAAGGGTTTAAATCATCATTATATACTTTGAGTATAATTAATTTCTATATTCTGAGCATTTTTCCTTTGGGTTACTATTTACACATTTTTACTATTCACAGTTACTATTCATTGACTTATTGTTCATATATGTATTTCACTGTTCATACGCATATTTACTGTACATACGTGGTTTACTGTTCATTAAAATTAAAATATATATATTAAATAATTATTTTTTTATATAGATAAAATCATCACTTGGCGGCCCTTCATGAGAAAAATCATATATGGAGTTGTAGATGTCAGAATTGAGTGATTCCAAATTCATCTGAAAGCCAACACATAGATCTCCAACTCTGCTTCATTCTATGAGCTAAGTTGATTGCTTTCATTCCCAAAATCTGATTATAGATGAGACAATTCGTTCTTTCTTGTGCTGGAGAGTAGTTTCGGTAGAAAAATCATAACTTGAGCTATGGATGTCGAATTTGAATGAGCTAACTATCGATTTGAAGCTAAAGAAGAGATCTACAAGTTTCATGTGTTGGGGAAGAGCTGATTTGATGTGTACAATGGTAAAAAAATTAAAATAAATTAAAGCCTGCTTTTTTTGATTTGTATTTACCTACATTTTACTATTTTACCATTTCACCCACCCCAAAAACTCGATAAATAGTTACCTTGGGGGGGGGGGAGGACGAATTCATGTCATTTCTTAGGCGATTTCCATGTTCTTGTATCAAAGTTAGATTTTCTCCTTTGTTCTTGTTCTTGTTCTTGTTCTTGTTTTCAATACTGAAGCTCTGTCCAAGTATTTTCTCGTTCTTCTTCTTGTTCTTCCTTTGATCTTTTAATCCATGTTCATTTCATCTTTCTACATATTTTCTACGTTTATTATGGCTAACTAATCATCTTTTTGTTAAAGTAAAAGAGTGAAGCTTTTGGTATAGAGGTTATGATTAATTTGAATGGATCACAATATTAATAATATTTTCTTCCTTAATATATTTAACTTCCCTCATTGTTAAGTGGGAGTCTTGATTCATCATAGTCAATCATTGGCACAAAAGCTACTTGATTCCCTCTATAGAACATGGCTCTGCCGGCTATATTGGAATTTTGAGTTATTATAGACAAAGGTTGGCATGATGGATACTTGAACCCATTAGCAAGCGTTGGCATTTTAAGATCAATGAAAGTTAATACTAACTAAATTCCCCGATTGAGACCTCCTTTATGTGTGGATCTCAATTGAGTGGTAAGATGGGATAAAATTAATCATAGCTGATATACTAAAAGTGGATCCCCTAACCTTAGCTATTTTATTTGAATTTGAATTTTTAATCAACACTTATTCACACCTTTCACGAAAACCTTCTTTATTAAATATCTGTAATTTATATTTCTTAATTCACTTCCCTCTGGTTCGACACTCGAACTCCCAATATTTTATTACTTGCAACAACCTACAGTTGGGTTACAGCTCCTAAAGTGCAGCAACCTGCTTGTAAAAACATGAAACAAATATCCTAATTATAGTTTAGGAAGCTAAGGTTTTTGGCCTTACAAAGTTTAGAGCCAAGAAAAACCTTAAACCTAACAAAAGATAAAATCTTAGATAAACTAGGATTGGAAAATATAGTTTGAACACTTCTTCTCACTAAATCCATGTGGCATGCTTTCCACATGTTCTAAACTTGCTAATTAGTTAAATATAATGTGGGGAAAGCAAACTAACTAAGAAAATTGAGCAAAACTGCTTAGGCATACAAAATGGCCTAGAAGGGCTATTGTTTTCAGGGTGTGCCCTCTGATTCACTTAGGGTTTTCGCTTGGGCCTCCTAGTTCTACCAAGCTTTCTTGAGTTTCTCCAACTTGAATCTTCACTATATGGTATATCTTCAAATTTCGAAGCTTTTAGATCATGAAATGCCCGAGTGGATTTTGAAATGGTATGCAAAGGTTCCATTGTGGGTTCTAAGAGTGCCAAGATGAGCTTTTAGAGTACTTCTCATGTTTCCTTGGTTTTTCTCCTTGTAAGTGGTAGAACTAATATTCAATGGACGCTTGGATATATTAGGAGTCTCTAGGCTAGATGGCCCTCCATCAAGTTAGTTATAAAATCTTTCACTTTCCTAAAAGGTTAATATCACTGGACATTTATAAATTATTCCAATTTCACTTAATCGTAATAGAACTATCAATTGTTGTATTAATCATCCTCAAATTATTTAATTGTTGCATCTATCATCCTGTTGTTATACGAGCCATTAAAAATTGACAGAAATTAGGAAAAATGAATAGTCAACCCTAATTTCAATTTCATATTTATTATAAAGTAAAAGAGATTCTCTCTTCAGCCCCTCTACTTTGTTGTTGTTCACAATTATAAAGGAATTCAATTGTTCTTTTCTACATATTGTTTGTCAATTTTATCCTTTTATTTATATTTGCAAATGATGAATTAACTAAAATATCATATCAAAAATGAAACTGAAATATTATCAATCACTTTCATTTTGATTGTTAGAGCAATTTCTAAAAGATACCCTTTAGGTATATAGAATAAAAAGATATATTCTTATACGTTCCAGTAAAAAAGAAAAACAAAAAGAAAAAAATTAGTTGCAGAAAATAGATGCTATTAATTAACTTTTTCTATTGAAAAGAAAAGTGGTGACAATTATAAGATCCTACATTTTAAAAAGTTTGAAAAGTAATTACAAGAAATGAAGAGATAAATTAAAGAGAGTATATACGTTTTCATAATTTTAGAAATGAAATAGAAAACCATAAAGTTGTAGAATTTAGATAGAAATTTTTTTTATGTTTTAGGGCTAACTGTCTATAGAAATTTTTTTATGTTTTAGGGCTAACTGTCTATTTGCCACTCATTTCTGTTGCTTTTTAATAGCTAATATAACTGTAGGATGATGGATGCAATAATTAAATAGTTTGAAAATGATTTTTATAATAATTGATAGTTCCAGGATGGTTAAGTAAAATGGGCATAGTTTAGGGATGATTAGTGATGTTAACCTCTTTTCTAAATAAATCATCAAATTTTGCAACTAGTCTTAAAACTGATCCTTTGTTTTTCATCAATTCTTTAAAATTTAATTTAAATTATTTGATGACAATCTTCTAATAAATTTAAATAGTACAATATTTTTTTGAACGTTAGTGAGATATTTAAGTTATCGATTTTCCTCTTTCTAAATCTTATTTTTGTTCAATAATTGTCTTTTAGTAAAATTAAGATAAATATTTAATTGAAAAATTAAATTCTAAACATATTCTCTTTTCATTTTTCAATGTTTAAAAAATTCTTTTAAAAAATTAGAAAATTTTATGAAACTAAACAGGGCCTTAAGGTTTAAGATTTAGGGGTAATTAGGACACTTGATATGTTATTGAGCAAAACCGCAATGATGAATAATTATATTTTCCGTTCACACTTGACATATGATAGCAATGGTCAATTATTCATATATATGTTTTTATCGAGCACAACAACGACACCATATACACTTACTAAATTTGATTAGATTTACATACTTACAAAGTAGCATAACCAGGAATTCCGTATTGCAGGTGCAAAATCAGTTTTTAATTTCTAGTTCGTTACTGATAGTTTTCAACCATTTTTTTACATTTATTAAGTCTTTTGTCATCTTCATTGGCTAAGTCTAACGGGAATTACAATAAAATTTCATCACATATAAGTTAAACATATAGAGATCTTATCTAAACATATAGATATAAGTTAAAAAGAATTGTACCTAAATTTGTAAAACAATTAACAAAGTATAGGATAGTGATGAAATTTTAAAAAATTTGGTTAAATAAAATAAAAGAGCCAATTTACAATTGCCAACAAAAATTGCGGATCATCAATCATATGAAAAATACATTTGTAATGGATTTGTAACAAGAAATGAAAGTTATTGACTTATGGCGCTATTTATCTTGGTACTAATATGTTGTAATTATGCATCATTAGCATAATAATAATTCTTTTCGTAAATGCTTTTACAATGTTTGCGAATTAAAATTTTTTTGTTTTTTAATTAGAAAGATAATAAATAGTAGTGTATTAATATTGTAAAAATCTGATAATAAATTATAGCTTTAGGTTCTTTAAAAATATAAGTGAAAAATATAGAATATAGTGCAAAAGATTTATCTGATATGTTATTCTATTAAAAAATAAATAAATTTGATATTTAAGCAGTAAAATTAATAGTTTAATTAAGGGCTTTTCTATATTTCAAAAAATTACTTTGAGGGAATTTTTTTTCTAATTAGAAGTTAAGTGGAAAAATGAAACAAATCTTAGAAACTAGGAGCTTTTCTGGAGTTCTAAATTTATTTATTATGTTACAACTAAATTATTTTAACATTGTTGGGGATGAAAAAATATTCGTAGAAAAACAAAATAAACAAATTTAATAACATTGGTAAATTTTTTCCTAAATATATCTTTAACTATATATTCTATAAATCATTTTTTAAAAAGCGTCAGGGATGCCCACCGCAACTCTTACAATGAATAAAATGCCAATTCTAATAATAGATGTTTTTCAATACATATTCGACTAAATCAGTTTTATTTTAAAATATATTCTAAAAATCAAAATATTCGTGAGATAAGCCTACAAATTTTAGTTAGGATGAGTGTTAAAGTAGGATTTTTTTTTTTTTATGAGCAAAGAGAGATTTATAGGGAAGCAAGTGGCTGGGAATACAGGTAAAATACAAGGAATAAGACCTAACCTAGCCATTACTCCATGCAGACTACTGAACGTCTAGAGAAGGATTTACACACCAGTTATCAAACATTATCAGAACCCTTCCTGATCTTTTTGGCAGCCAAAAGTAAGACAAAGACATAATACATGAGACAACACCAAGCCAATCAGGTGAAGTTGCTATTATTAACGACAAGATTGTTGCGGGGCTAGCCATAGATTCTATATTGTGGGCCTTGTAGAAATGTCCAAGCTTTTCTAGAGATTAATGAGCCTGACAAAGAAGACAGTTGATGAAGAACTTGAACAAGGCAAGTTATATTACCATGGTCGGCCCCCCACCAAGCATAAACAGACGCCCAAATCTTCCTTGAGTACCTACAATTTAAAAGTAAATGGTTTGCACTCTCCTGCTCCTCTTTGTAGAATACCTTAGCCTGAGAAGCATCTCTGAAGACCAATTAAGTTCACATTCGTTGGCAAACGATCTTGGACTGCCTTCCAGCAGAAGAAGTTCATGCACGTTAATGGGCACCAGCCATTCCAAGTCAATCTGAGATCCTGAATCTTTTCTCTGTTGTTCAGCAGCCTGCTGAGCAAAGACGATATACTTCTTTCATATTCATTAATTTGATCTCGTTGTTTGTTGTTTAAAAAAGAAAAAAAAAAATCTGAGATCCTGAATGGCTGGCTGTCTATGCTGTGAATCTACTGCCTTTGCAAGTAAGTTGGTTTATTAGCCGTCGAACTGCTCAAGGAAACATTGTTATGAAAACAAAATAACTCCTGGCATTCCCCATCCACACGCCCTCTTAATTGCCTATTCCACAAGAAACTCCGAGACCAATAGTCATCCTCCTAAGAAGCCAAGTCTGAGACTTTACAAGCTGGATTTGAGAAGAAGGTCTATAAAGCCTAGGAAATTTGGTGCATAAGGCACCATTGCCAACCCATCTGTCAGACAAAAAAATTGGCTGACTTGGTATCCCACGCCGTCCAAACCATACACTCATCTAATGATGTGCCCTTGGATCTAAACTGCAAGAAACTCCTGCTGTTCTCCCCAGCACAGAATTGCATGAACAACTTCCTAGGTTCCCATCCTCTACTTAAATAGAACTGATTTCCCTCCAAAGAGCTCCTTTTTCTAGCTTGAACCCCCACCACCACTTATAAAGTAGAGCTAGGTTTTTCCCCTTTAGGCCAATACGTTCAACCCTTCCAAGGATTTATCTGCCACCACCTACTCCAAGAAACGCAATGCATTTTTCTACCCTCCCCAAAGCCCCTAGAGAAATTTTTTACACAGATTCAATTCTTTTGAGCACTTCTAACGAGCATCAAAATAGGGAAAAGTAACATAATGGCAAGGTTGAGAGGCAAGGTTTGAGAAGAGTAATTCTTGCTCTTGCATACAGGACATTCAGCTTCCATCTTGACAATCTTTCTTTCATCTTCACCACCACAAAATTTCGTGACGCACATCTACATGGTTGTTCGCTTTTTGACAAAATGTTGGATTATATGCTCCCTTTGAATTCAGCTAGGTGTTGGCCGGCAAACCACCTTGCAGCATCTCTAAAAACATCTTGGCTAATTGGCATAATTGAGTTTCAAAATTTTGCTTACATGCTCTCATATTCCTTAATTCTAATTTAGTTGCATCAATTCGAGCATCAGAATGTTGCATGCACTTCGATATTAATTCTTCTACAATCGGCCATATTTCTTAAGGTGGTCTAGGTTGAAAATGAGGAATTTGTTGTTGCATTTGATTACTCTAAAAAAAATTAGGATTGTTCCTCCATCTTGGACTATAAGTATTGATATACAAATTTTTTTGTGGCCTCGGTGGAACAAAATCCACTTGTTTAGTTTTTCCCGTCCAAATGTTCATCTGACAATCATGACTTGAATGATGTACTCCTTAAAATCACATTACATCACTATAGCTTGCTTCTAAGTTGCAGAAAATTTTCTAAAATCATTTGTTAAAGTTTTAACTTGATTAGCCAACACTAAATAAACATCAAAATTCTTAACTACAACTGCTCTACTTGGTTTAATTTTAGATGATGATTGCCATTGGTAATTATTTATTGTCATTTCTTCAATCAAATCCTATGCTGCTCCAGGTGTTTTATTGTTCAGAGTACCAGCAGCTGCTCATGAATCATTTGCTTGTAAGTATAATTCAGACCATTGTAAAATTTTTGCACTCGCATCCAAGTAGGTAATTCATGTTGTGGACACCTCCTCATCAATTCTTCAAATCAATCCCAAGTTTTATAGAGTGTCTCATAATCCATATAACTGAAAGCAGAAATATCACTATGAAACCTTGTAGTCTTGGCCGAAGGAAAATACTTCAACAAAAATTTCTTAGCAAAATCATTTCAAGTGGCAATTGAACTTCTAGAAAGTGAAGTTAACCATTGTTTTGCTATTTCAACCATTACTTAGCTCTTTCTCTCAATGAAAATGGAAACATCCTTGATCAAATATTATCTTCACTAGCTCCAAGAAACTAACAATATGAGCATGAGAATCCTCATCTACCGAACCATCAAACTAAACCCAATTCTACACCATCTGAATACTATTTGGCTTGATCTTAAAATTATTGGCATTGATAGAAGTTCTAACAAATCTGGATTCCGTCCCTTCAAAAGAAGGCTTTGTATACTTAGACATAGTCCTTTGCTTGATTATGATCCTCCATAATCAACAGCTCTTGATTTTATCCTTCTACTACTTCAGGAGGTAATGGCTATAACTAGGTGCTCATTGTAAAGCGAAGTCTCCTAAAAGTTCCTTTAATTTCTAAATCAACTACGAGTCATGCACTAATTCTCCTACAAGAAAAGAATAAGAAATTAGAAAAATAAAAATAAAATCAAAATTGAAAAATAAAATACTACAAGAAAATAATTGGCTAAATTAATTAAGATTAATCTTTCAAGTAGCAATCCTAACAAAAGTTTCCCAGCAACGGCATATAAAAACTCTTCCTACTACACTAATTCAATTCTTATTATGGATATGTCAACTCTCTCTATACTCATAAATATGTTAACTAACAAACAAGTGCACCTATCATTTAAGTATAGTAGTACCAAGCATCAAGATCATTTTTTCAATGGAACTAAGTTGTTTACCATACTCAATATGTCTTTATTGTCTAACTGACGATTAAAAGTTTGTTTAGCTAACTAACTAAGAACTAAACTAAACTAACAAATGCATTTAAAAAAAAAGTAAATAATAAATATTGGAAGAAAAAAACAATCAAACAATCAACAATCAGGATACGTCATGATTAGATATGAATCCTCCTAGAAATCAACTGCATTACTTTTACTTTGGTTTAATAGGGATATGGTTAACTTAGGTTAGGGAACATTATCTAAAATAGATTAGCACCCTATTACTAACCCCTACTTTTAAGTCATCGATAAGGTATGTAGTCCTACTGTGCTTCCTATGAATGCATTACTAGTTCTGCAACTCAACTACTAGGTTTCAGCCTAAACTCGTGCAAAATCCCTCCTATCCACAAAAAAGCTAAAATAATACCTAAAAACAAAATATAAATCAATTAAGCACCAATTCCTACAAAAAAAAAACATATCAAAAGGCAAGAAAATATCAAGGAAAAACATCTAGAAACAATGTATAAATATGAGCATATCAATCTTTGCTAGCAAAATCTACATATGCTATACTATTGTGCAATTTTGGAGATACTACATTGAAAATCTAGGCAAAAACCATTGAGTTGCACTTCTCCCAAATTTGGCAATTAGTAATGTCCTTTCCTGGTTTTGGGCGAGATCGATCAACAAAGCCACACATGTTCTTATGACGACTCTCCTAGTTAAAGATGGGTCTTAACCAAGAAGTATTTTTTTTGGTTTGTTTAAAAGTTTTTATTAAATTAATAACCTCAAGTTAGCACATTGTCAAGTAAGAAAGGCAAGCTTAACTAAGTAAATGAGTTCTTAAGTGTGGTTTGGCACCTTAAAGTCAAAAAGGGGTAAAATGGTAATTTTGACCCAAGTTAGAAGCATGACTATAATTTTGTTGAAATTAGGGTCATGTAAGAAATTTGGCTTAGTTAAGTCAAGACCATTAGTTATCCTAGCTATTAGAACTATCTTTGAAGGATTTGGGTAAAATGTTGCACTAAGTGTTTATTTGAGCCATTTAGGTCTTAAGTGGCCAAAGTGTCTAAGAGGCCAAGTGTAAGAGGCTTTTGGGCATTCTTTAGAAAAAAATAAAGATGGTTTTGGGTTGAGAGTTGGTGACCAAAATAAAACAAATGAGAATTTATGGGTCAAGGAGCAAGATTGGAAGAAGTGTGCCTTAGTGGGAGAGTTAGTTTATTTTTGGGTAAGTTGACTTCCCTTGCCATTTGTTTCCTTCCCCAAATTTCGTAGCTTCCTCTCCCCGCCAGAATTTCTGCTCCAAAGCTTCCCATTTTTGCAATTTCCATCAAATTTGAAGGCCCCAAGGTGTTTACAAGAAGCCTCAAGCTTTATTTTGGTGTTCTTGCTTCAACTAGCTCTTTAATGCTTGTTTGGACTTGAAACATTAGGTAAGCTTCTTGGGTTTTCATGGGCTAGTTCTAAGTTGTTTCCATAGCTAGAAATGGTCTTGGTGTGAAGTTATTGGTGCCATATCACGTTGGTTTTAGGTTTGGAACTCAAGAGAGCTTGGTTGAGTTAAGGAGGGTTTGTGCTTTGATTCTTGCTTTGTGGCTGAGTTTGAGGTAAGGGTTCAAGTTAATCTCGCTTAAATAATGCATGGAAATGTAGTATTTTGTGTGGGAATGAAGTAGAAACAAGACCCATATGATTTGAGCTTGGGATGAGAAAATTTGAGCAGGTTTCGTGTAAGGTCGCATGTTGTCGCGCAATGCTGGAAAGGCATTGGCGATGCGTCTCCGGTGGCGACGCAATTTGGCGACGTGTCACCGAGAGATGCCAAAGTTGCCCAAATGTACCACCAAGGCATTTTTCCCCCAAGCTCCAGGCATCCTAAGAGTGTCTCAAACTCTCGGTTTTCATCCTTAGGCTAACTGAAGATGTTCCGTAACCATTCCTAAGTTGAGAATTATGCATTATTTAGGTGGTAGCTAAGTTGTGTGGTTAAGGAAGAGTAAGTAATGGTGGCTAAGGAAGCTAAGGTGCTTAAGTTCCTAAGTGAGCACTAAGGGGATTAAGTTGGTTTTCAGACTCTTTGTTGGCCGAGCGGAATGTCATAGACCTTTGGTCAATAAAAAGGGAACCTAAGTAGATCCCAACCGAACCATTTGGTTTGGTAAGTAAGCCACTTTGGAGCTCTGAGCTAAACTCTAAGAGTTTGGTTAGTTAAACCACATTGGATGGCTATCCTGTACAATAAATTAAGGGTAAAGGCGGGTAAGTTTGAGAGGAGGTGACGACCTACTCTAGAACTCGTAGGTGGGACTTATAGGAGGTAACGTACCCGGGATACGAGGGCCAGTGTCTCAAGTACCTCCGCCATTTGAGCTCACGGCAGGTTTATGGCACTTAGTGTGCAGGAAGTCCCAAGTGTTATGTGAATTTCATATCATACATTCATGCATTGCATATTTTACATGTTGTTATTACTTGAGTTTGTTTGTTGGTTGACCACTTGTTTGTTTGCTTGTTTGTCATGGTTGCATGTTGGCTTGCTGCTATCTTCTTTGCAGGTACCCCAAGGGATCCTTACTGAGTAAACTCATGTACTCACTCCCTTAAGTTTATTGTGCAGGTTCTAACCCCGGGCCTAATAACTAGATGATAGCTATGGCCTAAGCTTTCTCTTTTGCAGGTGTTCTTCCTCGAGAATCCTTGTGATTCTAAGCTTACTTGTGGATTAAGCTATGTACTAACTAAGTTTTATGCCTTTACAGTGTAGAGGCTAAGTGGTGTACAAGGACTAAGGAAGGGCTTGCACTTGGAGCTTTGACAGCTCAAGGGTGGGGCTCAAGTAGATGATCTTAGTTAGGTTTTTATCTCATGTATATAGTACCTTGTGTACTAAGGTGTTGCCTCTATTAGGATACATTGTGATGTAAAACCATCTAGTTACTTTTGGGTGCATGTTAGTGGTGTTAAGTATGCACAGACTATTACTTGAAGTAGAAGTAACTAGCATTTCACTGTCTTGTCACGTTTTGAGTATGTTTTAAATGAAATGCTCGAGCAATGTTTTTGACAAATGCTTTACTTATTCGTTTGCATTGCCAGGACAAAAGCATGCATATCTTTTACTAGGTTGGCTAAGAAACTAGTTGCATATAAATTGTTTTAATTTATATTGACAAGTAATAGTTAGCCAATAGTAACTAAGTGGGATTCATAGTCCCTAAGGGCCTACAAGCTGAGCCAATAGGACACTGGGGCCCCATTCCGCGATAGTTTTTCACTTGTAGTGCATTCAACATTTTTCTTCACCAGGTAGGGTAATTATCACCTTGGAGAAGACACGTAATCAAGCTTGTGTTAGTGCTATTTGAGGCATTGAGGAAGGAGGGGGATGATGGGTCATTGCCTGATGATGGTTATGGAAAATTAGAGCTTGATGGTGGGTATGGTGGATTATTGCTAGTGAGAGTTTTGTTTTCATCAGTCATTGTGAATGATGAATAATTTTTTAGGGTTAGGATATATTTTGTAGAATCAATTGCTTTGATACTGTGTAAACTTGCATATGTGAGCAAGCCATAATTGATTGCATTGAGTTCCATGGTTTTAATAAAGTTTTAAGAAGGCTGGCTAAGATAAACTAGAATATTAAACTAGCCAAGGATATAAACTAATCTAGTTGGCTTAGGAGAAAAGTAACCTATTACTCAAAGATTATAAACACGTGTGATAACATTTTTTGACCTCTATTTTTTTTTTTTTTTGCATATCTATGGCAAGACTTTCTAATTAGTTGTTCATTGGTCTTAAGTGGTTTTAAAACTAAACTATACATTAAATTGCCAAGCTTATTAGGTTACAGTCTAACCAATTAAACCTATTGTGCCGCTAGTTCACTATTCTTTTGCATTTGTATTGTATGAATACTAAGTCACATAATAAAAATGAAAAGAATGGGACTAAAACAAATTTTTTTACCTAACATATTAAGTTACAAATGCTAATATGAATTGGTTCTTTTCTCATCTTAAAAAACAACACCATTTACGTTTCTTTATACTTCTTTTTCTGTCTTTTTCTCTAGTCTTCCTCTTTTTTGTCTTATTCATTCTTCTTGCTCTTCCTCTTTCATTTGCCTTCTTTGATCATTTTCTTCTTTGTCATTTTCTTTTCTCTTTCTTTTATCTATTTTTTTTTGTTTTCACTTTTTTTGATTTCTTCTCATTTTCTCGTATTCTTTTTTTTTTGTTTTTTTTTTGTCTTGATTACTTATTCTCTTTTTTGTTTTTCATAAATGTAGGAAAGATGATGTTTTAACCCCATAATTGAGTTTGTTTTATGAATTATTTGTTGTCTTCTAGCATTGTTTTGGTGTGTTGGTTTAGGTTGAGGAGAAAATTGCATTGGTGGTACACTCTTGGAACTCAAGGCATTAACTAAAACTTGGATTAGAGGGATTGGTGCTATTGGAAGTTGGTGTTGTAGCACCAACCAACTGATGTGGTAACACTGAGTGGCAGCAAGAAGGTCCGTTTGGCAAGTAATAGTGGTGCGACAACATCAGTTTAAAAGGAAAATAGGGCAAATTATTGCGTAAACTAAATGGAAAGGGACGTGCTGCTAAAGAAAAAAATTAAAATAATGCCTCATGATTAAATACATGAGAGAAGAAGAAAAAATTAAACAAGGGAGAAGGGACAAACAAAGCAGTTTGTGTGAGATTTTTTTTTTCCTAAAGCTTTAAATCAAAAGTTCTTCCACCGCATCCTAATTTTTCTTCTTGAGTTTCTAAACATGGATTTTAGTTCTTTTATTGGTTTTATTGAAAGGACGTTTCTAGGTTAGATTTTTTTATCTTCTAGAGTAATTGTAAATCTTGCATGATGCTTTGATTATTATTTGCTTGAACCCTAGGCTACTTATTAAATTTATTGTTTATTTTGCTCTCAAGCTTAATTGTTGAAACTCTTGGCCATGAGTTTATTTCTTGATTCAAATTCATCATTTGGAGAAAAATTTTGTGTTAAAAGAAAAAGGCAAACTAGGTTAGAATCATTTGAGGAGTGAGAGCCCTAAGTCTCTAAGAGATTAATAGACCATAAAGAGCTTAAAATTCTTTAATTTTGGGTAAACAAGGGATTGTCACTTATTATTAGAGAGATTAAATAAATTCACATCGAGAGAGGAAATTTGTTGTCGGATAATTTATCAACAACAAATTAGTAAAGGTCTAGGTAGATAGTAAACAAACTCAAAGTGGATTCCAAGATGATCAATTGCACTTGGAGATTTTATTTCACATAGTTATTGGTTTAAGATTACAAGTAGATAGGGTTAGTTTTATATAATATTTAATTGATAGTTTTTAGTAGTTGCAATTAGTTATTTGTGTTGGTCCTTTATTAATTCTTATTTAATTTAAAACTTTAATTTCTTTTAGCTTCTTTTTTTTTTTATAATTTTGTACTAGATTAAATATTTTTAGCACTTGATCCCTGTGGATATGACCAGGTCTCATTGATTTTATTACTAGTTCGATAACCATATACTTACGGTTTGCACAACATTTTCCTATTCTTAAAATACTTAAATGCTTATTTTAAATAATCAGTTTATTTAGATTTTATGGTTTATCAGTTCACCAATTCTTTGTCAATTTAGTATCATTGTAAGGATGTGGTGGCATGAGGACCCATGCGCGACCGATAGTAAAAAAGCTCACACTCAGGGGGTTGGTAACAAGGCCTGCAATAAGGCATGAGGAGCCTAGCTCTTCAGCATGCCCTTTCAAACAATTAAAAATGACTATTCAGCAAGAAATCCAAAGAGCACTGCCCAAGGTACCCGAGGAGGCTACTAAAAGCTACCTAGCACCCGATGAACCCTGATGAGCCCGACTTTGGGATTTGCCCCTAAGGGACCATGCGGGCTAACCCCTAACATCACTAGGGCAATTTGATGGTCCAGTTGATAGCAATATAAGCGCCATTTAGTAAAGGCTAAGCTGGATGGAGAAGTGGATGAATTGCCCACAATATATTCTAGTTTTACCATTGATATTGAGTATATGAGGCTTCAACCATTCATTGATAAGATAATCAATGCCCCAACTCCTAAATGGCTTTTGAATACAAAAAATTGACTTGTACGATGGTCTCTCAGATCCCGTTAATCATTTGCAAAGGTATATCAACGCCATGAGGCTTGGGAAGGCCTCGGATGCCATTTTGTGTAGGTATTTAGCCTAACATTGACGAGGGCAGCGGTTTCCTAGTTTGGACTCAATGGGGGACATCATTTCCATTCCTTGAAAGACCTTTCCCAGGCATTCCTTTTGCCATTTTTTGGGGAGTATGACAACCCCTAGGATGGTGGCCCATCTGTTAAACGTATGGCAAGGTCGAAACTTGTCCTTAAGGGGCTATAGGGGTTTAATGCTGAAGTAGTACATGTGTGAGATATATCCTTAGGACTACATCTGGTTGCCGTAACCCAAAGGTTGTCATGGGACTTTAGGTTGGCCTAGGATCTACATGAGAACCCCATAAGGAGCATAGAGAAGTTTCTTGACTATGCTGCTCAGTACATGCATGTAGAAGAGCTCAATTGACCTATAATCCAAAAGAATAGTCGAAAGCTAGAGTGGGTGGACCTACCTAAAAAAAAAAAGAGTAGAGGTACGGAGTCCTCTGGACATGATCTAGTTCTGCTGCCACTAAGGAAGACAAGAACAAACATTTTGCATTACTTGGAAAGGAAAGACCAGGTGCCCGAGTCGCCTTCTCTGATGGGCCCTTCAAACAAAAGATCTGAAAAAGTACTACTAGTATCACAAGGACAAAAACCATGATGCTGAAAACTACTGGTAGTTGAAAAGTTTCCTCAAGGAGATGGTCCAAGCACGAAAACTGAAATAATACTTGGTAAAGCCATCATTGCCCTGCGGGAAGCAAGAAGAAATAACATGAAGAGGAGAAGACGAAGATTATTGTGACCAGGGATGATGGTGGGAAAGGCCATGGTCCCCATTGAGAGACCATAGAAACCCAAGACTTTTAACAGGGGTCATAAACATGATCACCAAAGGAGAATCGTCTGTTTACCTAAAAGAGGCAAGAATGTGAGATCGCCCAATTGGAAGTGGTCAATACCAACAATGTCCTTGTGAGGCTTGATGGGTCTCATGTTCTTGACCCTCATGTGAACCTGATTATCATTACAGCACGGATTACCAACTTTGATGTTGAAAGAGTATTCTTAGAAATGAGAGCCAACTCCATTGTCCTTTTCACTAACTTGCTGAATAAAATTGAAATTATGAGGTCTTCACTCACTCCCATTTTGGGACCCACGTTCAGAGTATAGAGAGATAAGGTTCCAAAACGTTGGACAATTAAGCTACCCTTTATGCTAATGAGCACTAATAAGGACATAAGGATAATTTATGACTCACAGATATCAGACTTCCTGGTTTTGGATGTACCATCACCATACAATGCATTACTCGGGAGGCCAGCCTAGATACAATTCTATATCAAATTGTACGCTAGGTGGCTAATGATGGTTTTTATGGCTCTTACTGGAGATGCTACTGTTTACAAAGACCAGGCTTTAGTGTGACAAAGTTACGTGGCCTGCCTAAGAGGACTGAGGGATAGCAATCAGGCCCTAATGGATCAAAAAATGATGAAGAAGCAATCCCACGACAATGACCCCGGTGTGTCCTTGTCAAAGGATGCCGAAAAGGTAGAGCTGGCCTCTTGCAAAAATATGAAATCGGTAAAGACCTCCTTCCTAAGGTAAAAGAATCATTTATTTAATTTTTGCAAGCTAATATGGATGTTTTTCATGGTCCTCTAGTGACATGCTAAGGATAGATCCGGAAGTCATCACTCATAAGCTACAAGTTAGCCCATTTACTCAACCAGACCAATAACAGAATCAAGACATGACACTTGAAAGAAAGGACTTCATTAGGGGGAGAAATTAAAAGATTACTAAAGCTAGGCATCATTCAGGAAACACGATATCTAGCATAGTTCGTTAATATGGTTTTTGTGAAAAAAAAATGGAGAATGGCGTATGTGAATCAACTATACAAACCTGAATAATGCTTTCCCCAAGAATCCCTACCCGCTGTAGCCCATAAACCAATTGGTCAATGCTATCACAGAATTAAAAATCCTAGGCTTTATGGATGCCTTTAGTGATTACCATCAGATTCAAATGGATCCGAAGAACAAGGAAAAGATGGCCTTCACTACAGGAGAGGCTGTGGATTCCTATCAGAGGATGTCTTTTGGTTTAGAGAATGTGAGAGCCACCTACCGAAGGCTCATGAACAAGATCTTGTTAGAGCAACTTGGCTGAAACATGGATTTCTAAGTAGACAACATGATTGTCAAAAGCAAGGCGATAGACCATCACTTTGATGACTTGTGAGAGATTTTTAAGAGAATGAGGTTAAATCCTCGAAAGCATACTTTTGAGTATTAGTGCTGTACTTGTCAAGGAACGGGGACCTGAGCAATGCCCTAGTTATTATATCAGTAGTACATTCAAAAGAGCAGAATCATGGTACCCCATTCTTCAAAAGGTAGTTTTGCCCTCGTAACAGCATCCAGGAATCTGGGACCATATTTCCAAACACATAGGATCATCATTTGTACAAAGTTGTCTCCCCTCTGGAAGGCTTCTTGCAAAAGCCTGACCAATCTAGAAAACTAACTAAATGGAGCATCAAGCTTAGAGAATTAGACATTCAGTACAAACCCTAGAGAGCGACCAAGGCTCAGGCCTTGGCCTACTTTGTTGTAGAAATGACACCCGCAAAAGCAACCAAAGAGAAATACTCAAGTGATATCCCACCTAGGGATATGTAAGTTGATGGAGCATCTGGACCCAAATGCCAAGATGTGAGGGTCATACTATAAGGGCCCCTTGGTATGGAGGCCACACTAAGAATAAAGTTGTAGTTCCTAGATATGAACAATGTGGCTGAGTATGAAGTAGTCATAGCAGGGCTACTTATGACTGGTTACATGAGGGTACAAAGCCTGCATATATATGACTCTTAGTTTCTAGTGAATTAAGCCACTTAAGCAACAAGAGTCAAAGATCCCACCCTTTGTAAGTATGCGGACATGGCAAAGAATTTAATGCAAATCCCACCCTTTGTAAGTATTTGAACATAGCAAAAAATTTAATGTAAATGTTTGACCTCGTGTAGGTCCAGAAGATTCCAAGGGCCCAAAATGCAATGGTAGATGCCCTTTTAAAAGGCTGATGGGAGGCTGTGGTGGAAGAACATATGGAACCATCAATCCATCTATTAAATCACTAAGCCCTTGATGATGACTAAGAATAGGAAATATGGCTCTATCTTAATACGGGAACTCTGAATGGGATGCCTAAGGAAAAAAAAAAGACCAAGATATGGTCAAGAAGGTTTGTCATCATTAGAGAAGACATATTGGGGTTGATTCCTCGGCTGATAAAGTCTTGTGGCAAGGATACTTTTAGCCCACAATCCAAGGAGATGCCAAGAAGTTAGTCCAATGATGCCACTCTTGTCAGCTTAACTCTCAAGTATAGAGGTTGCCATCCTCTGGCATTTCACTTGTGGCTAATCCTTGGTCATTTTCTATGTGAAGCATCGATCTGATAGAAGCACTCCCTATGGCCACCGAAAGAATAAAGTATTGCATCATGGTCGTAGACTACTTTACCAAGCATGTAGAAGTAGAGCCCTTGGCATCAATTATGGCCCCACAAATTGTAAAATTCTTATGGAAGAATATAATTTATCAATTTGGGTGCCCTAGAGCCATTGTCATAAACAATGGTAGGTAGTTTCATAATCAACAGGTGTGCTGTTTTGTAGAGGCAAAAGGTGTTCGCCTTTATTTCGCACCTGTAGCCCATCCATAGTCAAATGGACAAGATGAGGTCACCAGTCGAATCTTGAAGGAAGGATAAAAAAAAAGGCTAAGTAAGGCCAAGAGGAAGTGGGCAGAAGTGTTGCCTAGCATCCTATGGGAGTACAGAACAACACCATAAAGGTCAACAAGTAAGAGCCCTTTCGCATTGTCTATGGAACAAACATGCTCTTACCCATGGAAACTGCACACCCCACCCAGCGGGTTCAATCATTCGATGCAAAAGGGAATGACAAATCACAAAAAGCCAGATTAGACCTGTTGGAGGAACTGAGGGAAGATGCTCGAGTTTGAATGAGAGCCTTCAAACAACTAGTTTCTTTGGCCCAAGATAGGAAGGTTAAGAAGTCGGTTGTCCAGGTAGGAGGAATGGTCCTTGTCAAAGTAGAATTAATAGGAAGGAATCTGAGATATGCGGCACTAAGACCTAATTGAGATGGACCATTCTTAGTTAAGAACAGAATCAGGGATGAAGCCTTCGAGTTAGTGGATTCCTAGGGTAGAATGATGCCTAGAACTTATCAAGAAGGAGATCTATTATCCTACTTCACGTAGTGACGATTTGTTTTCCTACTTTGTGAAGTGAAATAATGAAGGCATTTGTAAGACTAGATTTTCTTTTTGACAGACCAACATAAAAGGTCTATAAAACCTCAGGAAATGAATAAAAGGTCAATAAAAGAATACCTTAGAAGAATCTTCGAGCCAAAACATGAAAAGATGATTTAAGGCTAGCCAGTAGAAAATGATGACTTATTCGAGGCTAAGCCTAAGTAAATTGCAATCGATGAGGTTAGACTTTGAATTGTGACCTAGCATTGAGGTCAAATAAAATAAAGGATTTTTTTTACAGTTACCTCATGAACTTTAGGTGATATTACACTTACCCCCGCTAAGGTTTGAAAATTTACACTTTCCCCTTGTTTTTTTTTTTATGTCATTAATTGGCCATCAGTTAAAATTATAGCTAACTTCCTTGAATTTAGTTTGCTTTACAATTATATCCAAAGCTTTAAAAATCTACAATTTTCCAAAATTGTCCTTCCCCTCCTTCTCTTTACACTTCCATTCTCTACCACCTCCACTTCAACCCCAGCCATCTCCATTGCCTCCGCACATCCTTTTCCAACTTCTCCTTTTACTCCAATATCCTATCCTATGACACCTTGCCGATGCTCCTAAGGCTCTCACTGGTGATCTTGTGGTTGCTGCATTGAGACTTGCCCAAACCAAGGCCACTGACTCAGGGCCCCTCATCTTCACTTTCCTTGCCAACGCCCATAGGATGCTTTAGATGTGTCACCATAACAACTAATCCGCCTCCCAGCTTTTGGCCACAAAAAATGAGTTCAACTATAATTCCTCCAATTCCATAATGAAGGATGTCAATGTAACGGCCAACGCCACCCAGCAGTGCGAAGAAAAAGCCCAAGGGTCGGCCTTGGTTGAGCTTAATTTTGCCTTCCTCAGCCTTTGTGAAATTTGCGTTGTTTCTACTGAGTTTTTTAGTCTCAAAAAATTGAATTCGCTTCTAGACTGAGTGCAATATAAGTCATCTATGTAACCTATATTTATTATTATTATTATTATTATTATTATTATTATTATTATTATTATTATTATTAAATTAATTTTTAAAAACAAGTTATGAATTCACACCTATCCTGTGCGGTCATACAAAAGCAAGAAACAAAAATATATTATGCTCCTAAATCTTACTAAGAAAGAGATCTATTCATATAAAAAACAAGTAATAAAACAAACACACAATAATGATATCAATATAAAAAATTGTAAATTTCGTCAAATTATCTAGAAGTTTGTAAAACACTCCCGCCCATATTAGTGGAAAATACAATATGAGCCTTTAATTATTTGAATTTAATTATTAGAGATAAATTTTATTTACCTTTAATTTTGAATAGAGTTTATGAAATCAAATATTTTATTTAATGGGTAAATAGTATGCATTACTCCTGAGCTAAGACTCATATTACGGATTTATTCTAGAACTAAAAAATATTATGTTGTTCATCCTCTAACTGTGAAAATATTTCATTATTCGTCCTTCCGTTAACTGTAACCGTTAAAATGGGTAGAAAAAAATAAAATAAAAACTAGTTATAACCACAAAAATATTCCATTTGACTTAGAAACTTCAAAACTTTTCTATCTCACTATCTAACCACCATCTTCTAACCGCCCTCCTTCCTCTCCTTCCCCTACTCCATGACCACCGATGAGGACTGGTTGGTAAGCATAAAAGCAGCCGGGATGGTAAACAAGTCCGTCACTGGTTTCGTTTCAATGCAGATCACGAATCCCAGCCCGTGTCCAAACCCTAGCAACAGTAATTCGAGCCGTGGTGGTTCCATACTGTCACCGATACCAGTGTGGCGCACCATCAATGGACCACTTTATTTATCGGAGAAGGATTCAGTGACTTACGCTAGGTAGTTCTACTGGTTCGGTTACGCACTACTGCCGTTTCTCTTTGAGCCGTCAATTGCTTTACGTCTGGCCAGTTCTCCGCCACTCTCACTCCTTCCCTCGCGTTCACCGCTGTAATATCCACGCTTTCTCGGATCACTTAGCTTTTCTGTTGAACATTTTGTTGAGAGTTCTTGATTGTTTATGCTCTTGATTTATCTTGCGCTTACTAGCATGAAAAAAGAAACTTATGTTCCTTGGAGTTGAATTCCTTGAATGTACGTTACCGAAACTTGATTGCCATTTGAACTTAAGCTATTGATTCAACGTCAATCAATCTTGTGGGCTATGGGGAATTTGGTTGAGTTTTTAAAATTGAAAACAATAAAAAGGCTTGTATATAAATCTTGTTCTCATTGCCCTTAATATGTTTCAAAATATAAACATTATCCGGTCTCTGCTGTTCGCAATATGTCTGCCATTTTGTTCCTGTGATGGTGATAATCTGAAAAGGCCCATATGAGTTCATGGGTTTATGGTCATAATCTTGCGTGTTCACTGCAGTCCCAATTTTGCTACCAATCCTGTTCATGGACAGACTCGGCCATTTACTATTGATGTGTTCCTGTGTTTGCTTAATTTACCAAAACGCATCATTTCTTTGGATGCTTTTCTGGAACCTTCTTACAAGTGGTTTACTTCTCTAATTTTGGAATTGTTGGAAGGCAGTGAGTAGTAGAGGAAGGCAGCAGTGATGGAAGAGGGGAGGGAGGAGACGGAGTGCAGCTAGGAGCATGTAGTTTGACTGTGAGATATAAAAGTTTTGAGATTTCTAAGGTAAATGAAAAGTTTTCAATGGTAAAAACTAGTTTGTTTATTTTTTCAGTTCATTTTAATGGTCACAGTTAATAGTAGGACGAATGGTGTAACATTTTTATAGTTAGAGGATGAACAGTGTAATAATTTGTAATTCCAAGATAAATCCGCAATATGAGTCTTAGTTTAGGAACGACGGGAGCTACTTTTCCTTTCTTTGACTTATTTTATGTGTCTACAATGTATATTAATTAGTGGCAAAGATAATATATGCTGCTGTCTTTTTGTCTTAAATTTTGAATATAGTTATTGGAGACAAATGTGCTATTTGCCCCATTATATTTTTCTCAAAAGCTAGTTCCTCACGCAATGAATTCAAAATGAAATAAAAGGAAAAAATTAAAATGATAAATGTTGAAAAAAAATTTATTTCAATAATCTTTGTATTAAAAGGTTGAAAATAGAGGTTATTCACTCAACTTGAGTAATACCAATTGAAACTTTATATTTAAAAGGCTAGAGAAGTATTTTTTTTCTCTTGATTTTTATTTTTCTTGGTTGGCTATAGATAAAATTATTTTCTAAAAAAACATTATTCAAGTGATTATTAATTTTCTAAAAAATAATTTTCTAATTTGCATCGATCCACGAAAGGATATGTGAGATGAATTTACGTGAGTCTGAATGGATCGAGGTAAGGAGGATAGTTGATTTTTGGGACGATGTTAGGGAAGTAGGTGATGGAGCAAGGGAGCCGGGTCGAATAAAGAGGCGAGGAGACAGTAGAGAATAGAAGTGGAGTGACAAGAAGGGGAAGGCCGATCTTGGAAAATTTTGGATTTCTAAAGCTTAGCGCATAATTATAAACTATACTAAATTTAAGAAGTGTCGCTGTAATTCTGATTGATAGCTGACTGACAACATTAAAAAGTAGGGAGTAAGTACAGATTTTCAAGCCTCGAGGGGCAAGTGTTATATCTCCAAAAATTCAGGGGGTAATTGTAAAAAATCCAAAAACAAATGAAAGAAACGCACATAGAATAAACATTTTGTTAATATAACCATCAAAATCTTTAACAAAACTATTTCAATTTACATAAATTCTACAAAAAGCTATACTTATGAATAACATAGCTGACGTCAAAACACGATCACTAAAAAGTTGAAGGATTTTAGGGGGATACCAAAGGGGGAAGCACAAATATAAGGGCCTCATATAAAGACAAGGGAACAAGTGATGCCTATCCACACTGTAGTGGAAATACCACTTGCAAGTCCAAGAAGGCTCTAGTCAAACAAAGGCCCAAAGATGAAGCCACTTAGAACTCATCTTTAACAGGAGCTTTCTTAGTGTCTATCGCCAATGACCTCTTAACGTAGGGTGTCTTTCCATACTTCCTTTCATTTGGCCATGCATCAAAGTCTAAAACCAACACTTCATAAGTAGATAGGAATGACATGTCTAGGTTCAAATATGCCCGTTCAACCAGGATATGGTAGGAAAGGAAGCCGTCTTTAAATTCTTCAAGAGCTTCCGTGTAGAGCCCCTTCTTTTATGCCCGGACAGTCAACATTAGCTCATTGACACAGGCGTTGTCCTTAGCACAATGCTCCTCATACGCTTATTGTGCCTTGCACCTAACCCAGCCAACCCTCACAATCTGTTCTACGAAGGGAAAAGTATGGGCACCTAAGCTAGATCTAGATCCGTCCTAGATGAGTAATTGACCCAGTCAAGCTAGTAAACCCATCTAAAGGCTATCCATAATGGCCTTTACCTTTTTTTCTTTGGTCTCCAAGTAGAACTTGAAATGTTGGGCCTTAGCGAAAGCCAACAACTTCTTCTCCTTGGCTTTGCAAAGGGCTTCAGCTGACGCTGACAGCTTCTATGCCAGGTCTTGGGAATGCTTCTCCTACTCCTCCAACTTGGTGTTTAACTCTTGGAGCTCCTTGGCTAGAGCCTCATGGACAGCACACTCCATTGTTAGATCCTTATTCAGCACCATATTTGTTGACTTGAAATCATTAAACTGGGCGAACAAGGCCTACACTGCCTTCTCATAGGCACATACCTCTTCCTAATGGAGTAGGAGATAATGGCATCTTGTAGATAAAGGAAATTATGGAATGCCAACACAAGCATGCTTAACATGAACGAAGATAATAGACGTACCTGAAGAAGGTTATAGGGAGCACTCATCAACTGGGCACTACCCCTTTGAGACGGATGAGCAAGACGAAGTTAATCCATGTGGATCTTCAGGCCCTACAGGAAGTGATGGGGTAATGTTGGTCCAATCATGTAGGACCAACTTGTCCATGCCCGCCACCTATTGTGGGTCAAACATTTGGTTTGGAAAGATCCACTTGAGTGCCAAATAATGCATTTAAGCCTGGGCCCACTCGACGACCAGGTTATGCAGCTTGAATCGATCCTCCACGTCACTGGGTGAAGGGGACCCGTCAAGTAGGCTTGGAAGCCCCCATGGGCAAAACCTTTGCCTCTGGTGCCTTTGGGCCTATGTTAGAGGAGGGCTCGCTCCTCTTAGGATGCTTTGCAGGAGAAGTTAGATGAAAACACCCAAAATCAACATAGAACAATGTCAAATTGATGTTAAGGAAGAGAAAATTGCTGAAACGATGGATCATACCATCACTTTCGCCTTGTGGGACTTCCATCCCTTTAAAAGAGTGTAGCCTCTTCTGGACTAGTTGAGGCTCCTCCAGAGGAGACTCCTTTAAATACTCCATAGAAGGTATAAATTTAGAATATGTATACCCCATCAATGATTCTCTTATATCACTTCATCAACTCTTTAGCTTGACGACCCATATCTGTAAGAAAGTGCAACTAAGTTAGAGTTATTCTGGCAAACAAAAAAGCAAGACAAAAGAACACACACATAAAGAACAACTTTCAAGATCCATTAGACCTTTCTGGGATTGAAAGGCTATCTTGAAGGACTCCACCAGTGGCCTCTTTTGCCCCGGAGCCCAGTTAGCGAGGCTCAGCACAACAGAGTAAGACAGGGGGTCCTTATTGATCCCCGCCAACTTGACCAATGTCTCCTAGATTTCTATGTAATGGATGAGGAACAACTACGTGATGTTTTGGTTCTTCACTACAGACTCCAAGTAGGTTAGGAGTCTGTTGTAAGCCATGTACCTCTTGGAGCATTCATATAGGAAAGGCCTCTGGACCAGGGCCTATTGAGGAGTTGATGCCTACTCACACAAAAAACCCTACACTAGCTTCATCAGAGTGTAGAAGAAATAGTCTTTCCAGTTGGCCCATGAGTCATTGCATGAGATGATTGAGCCCATGCGGAAGAACAATGTGTCATTCTTCAAATACAACATGTAAAACTAGAGAAAGACTTCTAGCGAGGGGACCATCATGGCCATCTTACAGCAAAGGATGAAGGCATTGATGTGGGTGAAGGAGTTCAGGGTCAGCTGGGAAGGTTGCATTTGTTAGTGCTTGCAAAACTGCTCCACCAACGCATTAAGATGGAATCGAAACCCTGCTTGTACCTAGTGACAAAAATGGTGAGGACATCAATCATTAGGTCACCCCCAGTGAGGCTCTATCTTCCAACACCTGCTTCTTACTAAGGGCAGTCACAACCCCATTTGGCCAAAAGAACCACTTGAGGTTAGTCGGCAAGGTTTTTTTAGTAAGAGAAATCCTTGTGCCCTTTAATACTGCCCGATTAGAGATAAAAACGTTCGTGGAGGTATCGGCCTCACTTCCCTTCCAGGGGATGAATAAACATGACTACCAATAGCCTTTCCAGACAATGACCTTAAAGATGCCATTTGGAAAAATTGGTGGAGATATGGTAAGGGTTGTCGCCATCATATGACAAATAGCAGAAGAACAAGAAAGAACCAAGCAGCACAACACACAGTCCAGTCTTAAATATAAAAATAGCAATATGCCAATGAAAAATGAAAAATAAAAAGAAGCAAGTATGGAAAGCTAGAGTTCTTTAGCTGAATCAAATTACTTGTAAGAGAATGAACGAAGAAACTGGATGGCGAAAATCAAACAAGGCCGAAAAAAGAACTTTAAAAGAAAGTAGCAGAGAAGCATAGAAGGATGAGAGCAGCAAATGACAATGAAACAATGAAAGAAAAGAGTGAAAAACTCTACCCTTATATATAAAGGGGACCACTACTCTCAGGTACCCCCTTAGAAACCACCATTATCTTTATGGTTAATATTTTGGCCACTGGGAGTAGGACCTGTGGCAAGAAGCAGTTGTCAAAATGTCACACTGACTTTTTTCCTTGATGCATCATTAGCTAGGCATCGCTCCATCTTCTAGCCATACCATTGAAACCACCATGTGTACCAAAGATAGAGGAATAACGAAAACATCCCATAAATCAACAACGTTTTGACCCCTTCCTTTGAAATTGTTAAAAGGGGCATCGTACCCCACTAAATATGGTAACTTGTGAGAAGCATAGGAATAACACAAATGGGGATTGTACCCTCGACAAAAAGATGGGGATCATACCCTAACCATGAAGCGGCATAGTACTTGAGTGAAGAATCTCTAAGAGATACAGTAGCTTTTTAATCCCTCATTTAAAATGTGGGACCCTGACCTACATTTTTTTAAAAGGAATGAGAGTTATTTGTGGCATGAGGGCCCATGCGCGGCCCATAGTTAGAAAGCCCATACCAAGAGGGCTAGTAATAATGCTCGTAATAAGGCGCAAGAAACCCAACTCTAACTAGGTCAAAGAAGAAACCCAACAAGGAAGGAAACAAAATTCCAGAATCACCAGATAATTCTTATCTAGGAATGACCTTTTTGGATCCAACCACAGCTATATAAATAGACTACTCTCACCAATTTTGAGGTACTAGATTTCACCTAGCATTGCATCATTTTCCTCTTTCTTGATCTAAAACTAACTTGATCATCGGATGGTTTCCCCTAGGACAACATTCTGGGCTTTGATATCTTCTTGGTTGCAGGATCTCCAAATTCATCATTCACAAAGCTTCTAGGCCTAACCTATACAACCCCACACTAACCTATACAAACATAGTCCCAGTTCCCTAACAGTGCCAGGAGACACTGAATCGGACTGTACTCCCCAAACTGTCTGTTCTATCTCGTATTTCTATATGTTTTGAGAAACATACAAGGTAGCTAGCATACTCCATAACAATTTATTAAAAGGAGGAACATAGCTACACTGAGGTGTTCAAATGGTTGGTTTTGATATAGACTAAATCAAATATAAGACTATGTACAATTAACCTAGCTTACCCTTACTAATGAAGATGACAAATGCAACCACCCAAACTTGACCTTATCCACAAAGCTTGTTATGAGTTTAACTAATTTTATCTTAAATGTAAGAAAAAAAAATTATTATAGAGCATCAAGCTACTAAAACATGTATGGGAAAGTAAGAAAAATAAAAAAATGAGTATGTGTATTTTAATTATTAATTCTAAAAACATAGTTTTGGCCCTTTAGCGTAGCTACTGCCAAGGGACATAAACCTAACTGCCACTCTCCTGAATTGCCAATTTTTTTCTCATATGCCCTTCAAGTTTTGAGAAACCAACAAGTTACCCATTATACTTTACAACAACTTATTAAGAAAAGGAACATAGCTACATCAAGACGTTCAAATGATAGGTTTTAGTATAAAATAAATCAAATATAAGATTAAGTATGATTGATTGAGCTTGCCCCCTACCCCTACCAATAAGGATGATGAAATTACTCTATTGCCTCTACCGTTCCTAAACCAGGCCACTTTAACTCGACTCTACCCACATAACTTTAGGAAGGTTATGGGTTTAACTAATTCTATAGCATCCTACACCTTATAAATTAGTATATTTATTTCTAAATTTTTTTATCTAAAAATAAAGTTATAATCTAGTGTAAATTTTTCTATTACCTAATTTTATAAATTTTTATTTATTAATTATTTGTAAACATACATTTTTTTTAAACATACATAAAATATAAATAAAAAAATATATATATGCTATATACCTGTGGAAGCAGGGTACGAACTCACTTACATGTTGAGATGGTTTAGATTTAGCAATATCCTCTCTGAATCTTCTTCACATCTCTGTCTACCAAGGACAACCCATAACATATGACCCATGATCGGCCTAACTCACCCTATCAACAAACACTTAAAAAAAACTTTCTATCAAAATAAACGCATACTTTATATCAAAAGATTTGCACTTTAATGAAATTGCTATTATTTTCTTTGTACATAGAAAAAATGTTCATTACTTTTCAAGATGATTATTTCAAAAACCAATTATTCATTACATAGTTTAAGGTTCTAATCAAGTGAAGCCAAACCTTAAACACCCTTACCTCGAGCTTGACTAAAACTTTTTATCAACATCACAACCTGATAACAGTCGTATATTAGGTGAATGCCAACTATTAGATAATTTATATTTCAAAAAGTTAAGAATGATAACAATTAATAGGTGCATAAAAAAATAAAAAGGAAGTTGATTCTAACGCTACGGTTAAGATATAAATATTTAGCTAGGCATTGAGTGTTAATAATAAAGTCATATACTAATAATATTTTGAGTAAAATTAATCTAATAAAGATCATTATAATTAACAAATAGAAATAAAAGAATTTTACTTATTTACCAAAGAAAATGACTTAACCTAAAAAATTTAACCTGGTTTTAATTTTTTTTATTACATTTTATGTTCGACCATTTCCCTCATATAGTATTACCCTCTATTAATTAATCCTTAATATAGCACTAGCTTATTTATTTAATTATTAATTTTTTTTTAAAAACCTTTAAAGAAAAAAGAATGAAGGTAATGGAAGAAAGTTATAATTTGAAGGTAACATAAAAAAACTCCAATCAAGAGTCATGTTTTTTTGGTAAATTAACATGATTGAGTGATGAAAATAATAATAAAACCATCTAATGTAAAATATATTTATAAATTTAAAATTGAAAAATACAATAAAAATTAACAAAATAAATGATAAGAAAATAAATTTAATAGTAGCCAACCGTACAAAAAAAATCAAAATATTGAATCAAAAGAAAAAAAATGGAACAAAGAACATGTCTACTATTGTCTATTAGTTTAGATTTTGTTTTCAATACCTACTCATATATTTGAGAAAATTTAAAATAGGAATAAAAAAATTTTATGATGTACTAAAGGTAATAATATTAACACACATCATAATGAAGTTTACCTTTTTTGTATAATGCATAGTTGACCAAATCAATTTAAAATAAAAAAAAATGCTGATATTAGTTTGATGCATTGGTTCAACAAAAAAAGCAGAATTTTGAAAATCATACAAGAATTTGAGAATTCAAGTCTTTAAAATTGAATAAAAAACTAATACATTTACCATTGAGAATAATAAAACTATTTTTGGTAAGTGTTAAAGTATTTTTCATATTTTCCTAAAATGAATTAAATGTTAATAAATGTCAATTTGATTTTATTTTGGAAACAATTAATGTTGACATTCTCGTTTATTTTAGAAAGTGATTCAAATTTGTAATTATTTAAAAAATTAATTGTTTTATTTTTTAAAAAATAGGTGCTAATTTATGTGATGTTTTTATTTTAGATAATAAAATACTTCCTTGTGAACAAATTATTCTTGTTATGTAAATAATCTTTCCTATTAAATTTCTGTAATCAGTAAGTGGTATAGAGGTTTTAGAATAAATATTAAAAGTTATGATATTGTTGCCACACTTAATGTTTTCTTATTAATTGCATTATGCGTATAGGATTTTGAAGAGCTTTCCTTTTCATGTGATGTTAATGTGCAAATTGTCGTGTGAAAATATGCTATAAAAATCAGTTTTAAATATGTTAATGTGCGAGAGATTGCAAAGAAGACAAGGGAACTTTGAAAAATTTGTTCCCAAAAGTATTAGGATGGATATTTTTCAGTACCAAAATTGTAAAATCTTGATATTGATTAGTAAATGAAAAAGTATACAAGAAAAATGTCTTTTGTGGTGACAACATGACCATTATACATTTATGGGCTTTACATAATTATATTTATCATAGTCTAAATCGACTAAATAGTATAATTATAATAATAAGAATTTATGGGTTTTACTCAATGAAAATGATACACTTAGAAGATGTAAAAAAGGAAAAAGTAGTATATTATCAAATATAAATAAAAAATTAAACTATATTATACAACATAGATTTTTTTTCTTTTTCCTTATCTTTCATGAACTCATTTTCATGTCTCTATCTCGTCTTTGTATCTTCCATGATATAGCTTTCAAGTTTGTCTTTGAATATGAAAATAATGAAAAATCAATAATTTTTAAAATAAAATCAAACAATATAGATAGAATTTGGTTAGAATTGCAACCGAAAGGCAAAATGTCATAATTCAAATCTTGAAAATATACAAAATAAAAATTTCATAGGACTGAAATATATCATTACACAATAATATTCTGTCAATAAAAATAGGTTCCCAAAATAAAAAACATACATACATACATACATACATACATACATACATACATACATACATAGAGAGAGAAGAAGAAAAAGAAGAAGAAACTTGAGTTCAAGACATCAATGACGAAGAATAATGCGTAATTTCAAACTTGAAAAATATGATTTTTTGAAATGAAAAGAGGTGAGATACTTACATTTGTGTTGGGCTTATAAGATTATGATATGTTAATATATATAGAGAAAAATATGAAAGGACAGACATCAATTTTTCAAAATAGGTTACATAATATATGGAAAATAAAATAAATAAAGTATTTATTTATAGATGTTATATATTTAAAAATTAAATTTTCAAATTCAATTGACGTGTATAAATGTCAGAATTATTATATAGTTGACTTTTCTTTTAAATATCATGATAAATAAAAAAAAGAAACATAATTTTATAGTTGTTAGAATGACAAAATTGGAACATCTGTATAAAACATAAGAGGTGGTAGTGTGAGAGTTCTGGAAATGTCTTTTTGGCCCGTGCCACAACTTGGAATTTTCAAGTCTGATAATCCGTTACCTCTAATGGTTATCTCCAAATATGGGTGATCAGTATTTGGTTCAAACTGAAAAAACTGAAAAATTGTAATAATTTTAATTTTTGGTTCGGTTAATTCGGTAATTCGGTTCGGTTTTGGTTGAAACCGAATAACAAAAATTTTGGTTTTGCTTTTAGAATTCAGTTAATTTCGTAACTGAAATAACCGAAATATTTTATACCAAAATTTTTTTTATTTGTTTCATGAACAATAATGCTACTAAGTAACCCAAATTAGCTTGGATTGTTATTATTTTTTCTTTCCATGGATAATGAATCTTCTATATTGAATGAAATTTGAAAAGAAAAATAATATTTTTATGTCATTTCATTTTTTATAGAATTTAACTACCATTTTTTTGGTTAATTCAGTTTGAACCAAACCGAACCGAAATATTTCAGTTCGGTTTAAATTCGGTTTTATAGATTAATTAGGTTAATTCGGTTTCTTAACATAAAAAATCGAAAACCAAATAAACCGACTAATTCCATTCAGTTTAAACCAAACAAACCGAATAATCACCCCTAACTCCAAAGCCGTCTCTAAACTGTAGAGTAGAATTATCCCGCCAGAATTTTCGTCCATGGACCTCGTCCAATCCCGACCTATTCCGATGTTGGAATAGTGTGAGCAACAACTTGCCACGAAGTCACTCACCGTCCAATTCTCAATGACTAGTGTATTTATTGTAAACTTCAAAAGATGTAGACTTCATAATAATACTTTGTTTTATTTTAAGTTTTTTAGTAATTTATTTTAACATTTAGAATCATGACTTTGAAAGTTTAATGAACATAGAGAGTTTCAATTAGGGAAAGACTTAAAATGTAATAATATTCGACTTTTAATTTACTTAACTACAGGGACGTAACCAAGAATCATGTCTCTATGGGGTGGGATGAAGGCATGAGTGTAGGTGAGTTGTTAACAAGTATAAATTTATGGTCAATAATAAAAAACATCAAATAATATTATGTATAAACTCATGAAATTCAAAAGTCTATAGTAATTTAATTTAGAATTTAACACAATACTTCTTCAAATCCTTAAATCATCAAATATTGAATTTAAATTAAAAGTCTCTACAATATTTTTTTTAATATACAAAAGCAGGTTATCAGTAAGAAAATCATTATCCATCTTATTTCTCAATTTGGTCTTCGAAATCTTTATGGTTAAAAAAACACATTCTATGATAGCTGTTGACACAGTAAGAGTCCATATCAAATGAATCAATTTGTCAATAAGAAAGTAATAACTTGACTTCCCCATAATTGCCAAAACTTTATGTAATTCAATTATTGATGATAATCCTTCAAAATTTAATAAATTACGGAAATTAGCATAAAAATGTTGTAATTGAAATGGCATCAAGTCAAGTTTATGGCTTGAAAAACTATAGGGATAATATTTCTGTGGAATGCTATAAATGGACTTGATATTAAAAGACTTGAACCCGTCTTTCGAATTCAAACATGAGCTTAACTTAAAAAACTCTATAAGATGTTCATTAAACCAGAAAGAGATTTTATATAACTAAAACCTATAGTTTCATTAAACACATCAAAATGATAATAATACTCCATTGTTAAATCATCACATTGGTGACTACTATACCCTGCAAAATGTAGAGCACTTAGATCTGGAATATCAATATCATATTTTAAAAAAAAAGAGCAGAACTTTTAAACCAAAAAATTTCATCCATCTCCCATCTAGTTTCTATAGAGATTGAGGTAAATAAAGGGATAAATTAGGAGTTTTGGATTGGTTCGCTTGTTCCCGTGTTTTTGCCTTGTAGAACTCTACTGAGGTTTTTAGTTGACTCATTTGCGTGTTTGTCGTTTGCCTTAAAACGTTGAAAAAGGATAAAACACACCAAAATTCATAGTTAATTCTATAATTTACAAATAAGTACCTAACTTTAGTACTTTTACAATTTCATATCATATTAACTACTATTAATACAAGAATTTCCAAAATCTAGGGGGCGACAGCCCCTCCCTGCCCTCAAATAGCCACGTCCCTGCTTAACTGCTTCTGCTTACCTTTTTATATATCTTTCACCCAGGAACAAAATATGCTCTTGGCGCCACTCATCTACGAGAGATTCTTTCAATAGGCCAGTGGCAACCGGAAGATAGAGATTAAGCTGTAATTAGAGAAACCGATAAAGCCTACATGACCATTCTGATGACCTAATAGTAAGCTCACTTCGTTTTAGATTGATAATTAGTGTTTATTTTTATATATAGTAAATACTTAGTTTAAAAAAAAACATTTTAAATGTATTTTAGAAAAATTATAAAATTTGGACAAATAATCACTAATAATGCATTATTATTTATATACAACGAACTATATAGGGATCGCTAGTTTTTTCCATTGACCATTTCAAGTAAATGTTTTGAATTTTATGAAGGGTAATTTACTTGACAAAAAATTTCGCACTTACAGCGTTATATTAGAAAAGGCGTGCAATTCAGCACGCATTGAAAATTATGTATATAGAGTCACTCGTTCCCACATAAACCACATCAACAAGGCAACAAATAGACAGTTCATATTCCACAAAACGTGTAATTTACTCCCGATAATTTCTATATAAGAGCAGACCGTTGATATGTGTGCATTTGCAATCTACAAAATCAAAGATGAGTTCCAAGAGTGCTGCTTGTTGTGTCCTCTTCATTATGATCCTTCTCATTGCCCAGACAATTTTTGCCCGACAACTGCTTGGCGAGAGATAGACACATTTTCCTTTCTCTTCCTTCACTACTAAAAAAACGGACTTTACCAACTGCCATTTACCAACGTGCAGCAGTTGGTAAACTGAATTTACCAACTGCTGCACGTTGGTAAATGACAGTTGGTATTCCATACGTTGGAAAATTCTTTACCAACGCGCAACTAATAACACGTTGGTAAATTCCAACGTGTACACGTTGGTAAAATACACGTTCGTAATTACCAACGGTCATTTAATGGACTCGGTTTCCATCGCGTAGTTATAGTTACCAACTTCTGCGCGTTGGTAACTTACCAACTGTTACCAACTTCTGCGCGTTGGTAACTTACGCAGTTGGTAATTGGGTTACCAACTGCTGCACGTTGGTAATTCACCAACTGCTTCACGTGGTAATTAGGTTACCAACTGCTGCACGTTGGTAAATTACCAACTGTCAGCAGTTGGTAACTTGACAGTTGGTAATTACCAACTGGCGGAAGTTGGTAACGGTGTTGTTATAAAGCCGTTGGTACTGACCCTTCGCGGAAGTTGGTTTGTTTCACATTTGCGCGTTCGTTATGTATATTAAACGTTCCAGGTTTCGGTTGTTTCGTATTTTTCCCCGTTTCAATCCACATTCAAAAGTAAATTACCAATTCAAAAGTACGCCCGGCTTTACTCAGCAATAAACATTACACAACTATGTCAACGTAATTGAAATATTAATATTCTCAACTACAGCATAATTAAAGCAATAACAGATATGTTTGAAAGAAAGCATTCAACATTCAACGGCTTACACATTTCATAAATATCAAGTCAGTCTGATTTAGGTCTAAAAATAATAAAGTTGCCATGCTCTAATACAAGAACTGCAGAAATGCGCTAACCTGTTGATGAGGCCCATCACGGAGTCCCGACTATCTCCTCATCCTCTGACTCCGAGTCATCCGGATAATGTGGAACTGGTTGTGCCGGCGGACATGGAAGGTTTAGCGAACGACAAATAATCTCCAACTGCGCCCGGTTTGCCTCCAATGCAGCTCTCTGAGCCTCCATCTCTGCTCTCTGTCTCCTCTGAATCCTCTCGAGCTTCCTCTCGTACTCCGCATCCCTTCGCGCATTCTCCTCCGCCATCATCTTCTGTACTTGCTCGTTGAATTGCGGTGTCTGTGTGATGTCGATAGGCGGGATGGAACCTGGCTGTCGGCGTCCCGGTATAGCACACTGCTCAGATCCTAATCCAAATACCCGGCCTCTCCTTCTACCGCCAGATGCGGTACTAATGATTGCTAGTTCATCAATTGCCTCAATTCCATCCTCTTGCTGTGTTTGCTCCTCAATCTCTGCACTGATACGAGTCTACAGCAACGTCATAAAATACATTTAGTCATGTCATAATTTGTAAAACATAGTAATTAAGTTAAGAATATTCTGCAACCAAACGACTTTTACTACTTACAGCAACTTCTTCATAGCGCTTACTAACATATCTCCCATTCTTCTTTTTATGTGTGGCTTGAAGGACTTTAAACAAGCCAGGGTCCTTCTTCTCAGGATCTCTCTCTCTCTATTTGAATGAAAACCAACATTAATATTTTACAATATTTCATTAGTATCTGAACTGTTATTTGAAAGAACATTCAAGCATACATACCATTTGCTCTCGATGTGCAGACATCGAGATAGATCCCCCAGCATATGTCGCGCTGCAAGAGCCTGACTGTGAATCCTCGTCAGTCATTGTTGCTCGCATTGCCTTGAACTTCGCGGACTTCTGAATGAACTCAGGACTCGCCCAATATGCCTCCATCTCCCCATATGCAGAATCTGACATAAAATTTGCCTTTGCTCGACGTTTACCCGAATCCTTCACACGCCGAATTTCTGACATCATGCTTCTGTAATGTTGTGCTCCCAATACATTCCAAACCCGATACACCTCATTATGGTGTATGGGATCCCATTCACAGCTCCTCTGTACAGGTTAATATGTTTAAACTATTAGAATGGGGAAATAGCATTCTATATCTTATAACATTATTACATCATTATCATAGTCATATTATTGTCATACCTCAAAAACACGCCACCATTGCTGCAGGTCTGATGGAGAGACAGATGACCAATCAGCATATGGCTTGAAATGTGTGGTGAAACATGGTGTCACTAACCGTGTCGCCGCAGCTGGAATGAATCTGTGACGTTTAAATTATCGGACTTAAGTTTCAAAGAATGATTCCATGTAAAATATTTATTTTACTAATATTAATACTTGTGTCTGGTATTTATCACTTACGTGTTACCATGTGGGGATATCCTCATCCGCGGTCGACCTACTGTCTATGACATCGATGATGGGATGTCATCAATATGTATATCATCATCTGAGGGATGGTTCGGCACTATGGGGTGCCTCATGTGCCGCGCACCAGATCCATGTCCAGATGGCGTGCCTCCACCGCCGTCTTCTCGGTGCTCATGTGAGGGGACCTGCGTGGGTGGCACTGTTGTCCCCTGCGTCTCCACACCGACATCCTCGTGTGCCCGGGATGAAGAACCCATCCTATGTCGTTCATTAAGTATTGGTTCCATTACCTCCTTAAACTGCGCAAATGGTCCTTTCCCAGGTCGGCGTTTATACGTGTTATCCCCTTTACAAGGCATCTGCATTTATTTAGTTTTTAAGTTGGTGAATTAAACATAACATACATCTACTGACATATATTGTGCAGTATTAGGGGTACATAAATGTACTCAAATATTTCCATCACATAAATATTTCCATCACATACATAAAAATTACAGGTTACCATTATTCCTAATAGATGTTATCTAATCATTCATTCATTCCCACTGCTTTCATTCGACTCAAACTCCTCGGACTCTTCAGAGTCACTGTCATCGGATATAAACTCCTCCTCATCCTCTGTCTCGCCATTAGATCCCCCCTCCTCAAGTACATCTTCTTCAATAGGATCACCGACACCCGGGTCAGCTAACTCCTCAATTGGGTCATCTTCAATTCTTTGACAATTAACGGATCCACTGTCTTGATACACGTCATCCGTGTCCATAACTGCAGCCTGTATTATCCATCGAGGTTTTATCTTCATAACAGCTGACCACCCGTTTCTTTCACGTGACTTACTCGGATATCGTGTGTAGTAAACTTGGTCAACCTGTGATGCTAGAATGAAAGGATCAAACTTCTGATATCTGCGGCTATTCCGGATCTCAACTAACCCAAACTGTTTATGCATTCGAGTTCCACGTTCAGGTGTTGGGTCAAACCAGTTGCACCTAAACAAGACAACATTCTTATGCAGAAAGCCGGGATATTCGAGTTGAATGACTTCTTCTAATATACCATAAAAATCACATTCAACTTCACTTGCACCCGTGCTGCGTATGCATACTCCACTATTAAATGTTGATTTGTCCTTCCCCCATTCACTTATGTGAAACTTGTACCCATTTGTGAAATACACCGGCCATGTCTGAACTCACCGTGAGGGACCACATGCAACATCCCACAAGATGGTATCGACAATATTGTTACCTGGGTCATCAACCTATGCAAAACATATTTCAATTTAGGACAACATATATGGAATGTTGTATAACTTAACATATTGCAATACATTCTGTCCTAAAAGCACACGTACATATCGTCGGAGCCAGGCTGAGAAATTGTTTTCAATGTGTACGTCCATCTCGGACATTGTTATCTCGGGTGCAGTTTCCCTGACCATGTCCACAAACATACTGTGACCAATTACAGAAACAATAAAAATATGTTAGTTTTGTTTGATCAGTAGTACTGAATTTGAACATATTCACAGTTGGAATGCCTTTACATGACAAATGACTTACTTTAGGTATGGCCTGATCTGAGGACAGTTTAGAAGAACGTATGTGGTTGCAAGTCTGAGTTCATCGTCCGTGAGGAATCTATAGCGGCATGCACCATATGGTCGTCCCGGAAAAGTGAATATCGTCCACAAGTCACCATTACAATGGACAGGACCACCATCGTCATTTCTCGGTACGCGGTTCATCATTATGGGAACATGGGACTCAAAGTAATGAGAGCAAAAGATGGAAGTTTCCTCTATAAGGTATGCTTCACATATCGATCCCTCAACATGAGCAGTATTAGAAACCTTCATTTTTAGGTCATGCATGCACCGCTCAAATTTATACATCCATCGGTACTGAACAGGTCCTCCAACCCTTGCTTCATAGGGCAAGTGAACTGGGAGATGCTCCATCACATCAAAAAACCCTGGAGGGAAAATTCTCTCAAGCTTACAAATTATAATTGGAATATTTTCCTCCAATGCAAATAACTGATTTTCATGCAATTCTGGAGAGCACAAGTCTCTAAAGAATAGGCTTAACTCCGTTAATGGCTTCCAAATATTGTCGGGTAGCGCTTCGAGGGCAATGGGGAGAAGCCTTTGCATCATAACGTGGCAATCATGACTCTTCATACCATACATATTGCAACCAGCTGTATCAACACATCTCCCAAGATTCGAGGCATATCCATCAGGGAGGCGTAATGATTTTACCCAGGCGATCACATCTTGCCTTTGGTTAACATCCAATGTGAACCTCGCCTTTGGTTTGAACGAACGACCATCATCAAGTGGAACCATGTTTAACTCCTGCCGATTACAATAAATTTCCAGGTCCTTCCGTGCTTTCACATTATCTTTGGTTTTGTTCTTAACATCCATCACAGTATTCCATATATTCTCAAACACGTTCTTCTCAATATGCATAACATCAAGATTATGTCATATTAAGTTCGTGGCCCAATATGGTAACTCCCAGAAAATGCTTCGCTTCGTCCAATTATGTGATTTCCCATAATCACACGGTCGATTTTGTGGACCATCGTTACCAACTGATGGTATCCATGAGATTCTTTCAAATATATCTTCACCTGATAAGCGCGGAGGAGGCAATGACTTTTCTGATTTCCCATTCTTAAAGCAAGTACAATTCCTTCTATATGGGTGGTTCCGGGGGAGGAATTGCCGATGACAGTCGAAAAAAGAAATTTTCCCGCCATACTTAAGTTGGAATGCCTTACTTTCACCCATACAAATAGGGCAAGACAATCGCCCATGTGTCATCCACCCTGATAGTATGCCATAAGCCGGGAAGTCATTTATGGTCCACATTAATGCTGCTCGCAGAATAAAATTCTGTTTCAATGACACATCCCATGTTTCAACGCCATCAAACCACAGATGCCGTAGCTCGTCAATGAGAGGTTGTAGATAAACATCAATCTTATGATTTGGGCTACGTGGACCTGGAATCAACAACGAGAGGAACATGTAGGGTTTTTTCATGCACATCCAAGGGGGCAAATTATACGGAGTAAAGATCACAGGCCAACAAGAGTATTGTTTCCCAGATGGTCCAAAAGGTGTAAATCCATCGGCACACAAACCCAATCTGACATTTCGTGGTTCTGAAGCAAACCATGGGTAGGTCTGATCAAAATGTTTCCAAGCTTCACCATCTGATGGATGTTTTAACACACCCGGGACCTGTGTTTGCTCCTTATGCCACCTCATCTGCTCAGCTGTTGCCAATGACGCAAATAAGCGTTGCAGACGAGGGCTTAGTGGTAAATAATGCATGGTTTTCCTCGGTCGATCTTTACCACGACCTCCTTTTTTTGGCTTATATCTCTCAGACCCACAGTACTTACAAATACGATTGGTACTGTCATCTTTCCAGAACAACATACAGTCATTCACACAGACGTCAATCTTCTCGTGAGACAGACCCAACTGGGAAACTAATTTCTTAGTTTCATACCAATTTGATGGCATCTTACTATCTGTTGGTTGGGTCTCCTTCATTAGTTGGGCAACACCATTAAAGCATCCTCGTGACATGTGATACTCAGACTTAAGGTTGAGAAGGCGGACAGCAGCAGATAACTCAGAATGACTTTCGCACCCATCCCATAAAGGAGTTGATGCTGAATTCAACAGATTAAAAAAATTTTTAGCACTTTCATTCGGCTCCACAACATTGTCTTCCGGAAATTGATTGTAACTAGGGCCAATGGCATCTAATACCATCCTTTCAAATGGATTCGTCGACGAACACCCCTGGTCAAACTCGGTAAACCCACCCACACCTGGAGCCGTATCTGATGATTCATTAAATGGCTCACCATGTGCGGTCCAATTCCAGTAAAAAGGCGTGAACCCCCATTTGTACAAATGAACTCTGACCTCATCAGCCTGATTAAACCGCACATTCTTACACTTCCGACAAGGACAGCGAATGCAGAACCCGCTCATATTTTCAGGGTGGGATACAGCAAATGATATAAATTCTTCCACCCCGGACTCCCACTGTTGTGTGTAACCAGTTCGGCGAGGCAAGAAACGGTTACTGTACATCCAACTAGGGGCGGATTCCATTACACACAAAATCTGTTCATAATCATAAACACCTCAATCTATTAAATGATATACGTACTCAAGTTTTAGGTTGAGTTACTAAAAATAACAAAAGTATGCTCCAATGTTTACCCTCTCAAGTTTACAGTATTTTTAGATAGACAAAGTTTATTATCAATAAAGTTGTTCTTATGATTAACGTACGGTCATCATTATTGTTCTTATTGTTCTTATTACTGTCATTGTTCTTAGTACTTATATTCATAAAGGTTGTAATAATATTTTATTACAAAGGCAGGATTTACTAAGCTTTTAAGTACCTGGAGTAAGCTATTTTATCTTAATAAGTTAAGCCATCAAGTTAAGTAAACTCATGTACAATATGATGAAGGGTAAGAACTGATAAGTTTAATTGAAGACAATAATTTAATCTTGTAGTTAGAACATAAAAGTTGGGGTAGGATTTGCACAATTAAATCCTTTCTAGTAACCATTGGATAAGACCTTAGAATGTTTGAGCTATCATTAAATCAGTATATATTTTGTTATATATACTGATCCTAAGTATTTAGGGTTTACAAGTTTAGGTATATTGTGTTGGGTTTAAGTGTAGATGTATGGTATAAGGTAAAGGTTAGGGTTAGGAAGAAGTTTGCGTTAAAGTCATGTTTGGTACAATCATGATACATGGATTTCTTCGAATGACAGTGATAACTCCTCTTCAATGGTCCTAATTAAGTATTTGTTTTAATCTTTTCTCTATTGGTATCCAAATTCCTTTACGAGGTATTTTTTTCTGCATTATTATTGTCAGCTAACTGTCCACATGGTTTTATTATAAGGAATAAAGTTTTATTATCAATACTATCTTATGACATAATATAACCATTTTCACTAAAGCACTCCAACTAAACCATAACTACACCTATTACCATGAACTTATTTAAATAATCATGCCATAAAATAATATACACAACGCACAAAGAAATTACATATTGACTATAATACAGAAGAAAAAATATGCACAGATAACAAACAATTAACATAAATTTCATATTCAAATCTAAAGTCACAGTGTTCAAACCATAGTGAGAAGTATTTCCGTTTTATTACCAATATTAGTAATTAAAACAATTTCCCTTAAAATCATCCCGTTCTCAAATATACACGAAAATAATTATAAACTAACCTCGAACGACAGCAGAAACAATGGGTACTTCACGCTAGACAGATACAGGGAGGAACTGAAAAAGGGGGGAAAAATAACTTAATATACTGGTAATATAAGAAATTTCTTCAAATGAAACTAAGTATCATTAATGTACACGATCAATTTAAACAAAATACGGTACGGAGATTATTATTTGTTTCATTACAGTTATGTATAATAGTCATGTCATTATCTTTTCTCTCTTAACGCATCATTTATTTTAACTTATGTATATTTGTCTTAAATTGAGACATTTTTTTTTTAAATTTCAGATAAGGCCAACACATATTTTGTACATACCTAGTTTCCATCGTTCAGTATAGAATTTGACATATATATATATATATATATGGGAATGAGTTTGAGTTTTTGGAACTGGCTTTTTTTAATCGCTTATTAATATCAACTTTGTTTAACTTGTGAGATCATTCTTTGAAACTAAAGTTGGTATTCTACCATATAATCTGTTCGATAGTTTTTTATTTCAGAAATGAGTTATTAAAAGTTCTAATGCAATAGTATATGGTTCAAGTGAACATTCCATAATTAAAAGTAGTTGACTATATTCCTTTGGGTATTTTAAAAAGGGATCGAGTTTCATTTTAATTTTTCTTCATTTTTAAGTATTTTAGTTTGTTAGTTCATCATTTTAAAAATGAATCATAAAGAGTTGCCATAAAAAAAAGGGTTTTTTAAGAATAAACATAGTAGCATCCACTAATTGTGATTCTCAGACACAGTACCAAAAAAATGCGGATAATATTTACATAAACAAATATTAATAATATGTTAAATACATTAAACGCATTTACTTCTAATAAACTTTATCTATCTAAATAATTTATATTTTTCTCAATTTACTAATAATTTCTATATCTATAATGGATTTTAATATTTATAAACCAATACTTAATGCTTGTTGCAATATTAATATTAAGTTGTTTAACATTTTATTCATTTTTCAATTACTTCATAAATAGAAGTATCATTTTTTTTATAAAGAAATTAGCAAATCTAATTTTTATTTTAAAAATTATTTGTCACCATATGAAAAAAAAATAAATATTCTACAATATTTTGTCATTGGAAAATGTCAATATACTACCTAAACAAATCACTTAAATATAATTTTTTCATAAATTCTAATTAATCCCGAAAATAAAAAAAAATTGTAAAAAAATGCACATAAAAAAACAATTGTAATGGGTAACCTAAAAAATAAATATCCAACCAAATGCAACACAAAATAACAAATATTGCACATATTTCAAACCAAATTAACACAATATAATACGAAAATACGTAATTATTAAGGAAAAAAATTAAAAAATCCGAAATACACGCGGTTACCTCAAAAAAAAAATACTAACTTCCTTCAAACACCTCCAAATCGCTTCAATCCTGCAATAAAAACCAACATCTCCAACCTATTATAAACCAAGAAGCTCAAATAGGGAGAAAACATAAAAAAAAAAAATTTGAAAAGTGCTGAAAAAAATAATTAACCTTCGGATCTAAAAAAATGCCACCGGATCGACGAATCTCCGACCTCAAAGAAAAAGTTTCCGGTCCCAATCGACGCAAACAAGTGAATGTGTGTGATGTGTGAGCTTGGAACGGAGGAGAGAGAAACAGGAGAGAGAGAGAGAGAGAGACGAACCAGAGGAGAAGAAGAAGAAGTTTTCGCGAGCCGCAACGCTGGGGGGGCGGGTTTTAAAAAAAATTAATCAAAACGCACCGTTTAACTAAAGCAAAAAACAAAAAAAAACAAAAAAAAATCAAAAAAAATCAAAAAAAAAATCAAAAAAAAAAAACCTCACCAACTGCTGGAAGTTGGAATTTTACCAACGGCTAAGGCCGTTGGTAATTTCCAACGGTTTGCACGTTGGAAAAAAAAATGTCTATTTTTTTTTTTTTCACTTACCAACGCGTGAACGTTGGAAAATATTTACCAACGGCTAGCCGTTGGTAAATCACCCTTTAAAAAAAAAAAATTTTACCAACTGCTGGGAAGTTGGAATTTTACCAACGGTTTGCACGTTGGAAAAATAAAAAATACACTGTTAAATTTTTTTGAATCCATCACCAACGCGTGCACGTTGGAAAAAAATTACCAACGGTTCTACGCGTTGGTAAATACCAACGGCGTAGCCGTTGGTAAATTAGCAGTTGGAAAAGTTGGTTTTTTTAGTAGTGCTTCCTTTTTCTTTTCTTGAAATAAAAATGATGATGTTTTTGCATTTTCGTAAATGTTAATTTTTATCTGCCAAGTTGTTATCTTTTTCATTTTTATCTTTTCTTTCTTTTTGCAGACAACGAAAACACTACCACTGGATATGTTGGTCCGAATCCTACCAGACCGGGTGGAGGCTCGGTTCCTAGTGGAACAGGTAAAAGTGTGGAACGAAAACTAATTAGTAGTGTAGGAAAAACATGAAGAAAAAAAATCATTATAAATCCATGCTTGATGTTTTATTCTATTTCGTTTCTAGAAGAGATCTAACCCTATGTTTAATCTCACATAAATTTTGTATTTAGTGGTTTAACAGGCACCTATTGTTGTCGGTACACCATAAAAATATTAGAAATTTCATAAATAATAAAATATAAAAGTTAAAATGTATTGTAATTTTACCGGTTGTGGGGACGAAATTAGTAAATATTAGAAGTTAAATTAGATAAAAAAATTAAAAAAAATGTCACCTACGTATCAAGAATAATTATGATGGGTGGTGGTTTTGTCCACTCTCTTTTTGACGTTTTTATGTTATACCATTGTGGTGGCATCAGTCACATCGTTCCCAAGACAAAACAACACAAATATCTTATTGTAGTTTCACACACATATTAACTGTTTTATAATAAAGCTCCAAACACATATTTCCTTACCCTAAATTATTTGGTGATATATAAAAAAATTAACTTTGGGAAAAAATCTAAGGAGGTGTAGAGAGGGGCCCACAGATTGTGTCTTAACAATCGAACATAAACAAGGATATATGTATATACATGTTGAACAAAAACGTGAGAAAAAAAAAATACTAATAAAACCTACACTAGTCGTATATGTTAGCACACATTATAGGCTTAACAGTTAAGGATTTATAACTAATAAATATTATCTTTTTTATTGAAATAAAACCTTCAACAATTTCCGCTCCTTTTGAATAAAAAACCAAAATCTTATATATTTGGGTAAAAACAATTTATTATGCATAATCAAGGTGACGATACTTTGAACCATTACTTGGTGAATCGGCTGCCTTAATCTATAACTAATAGTAGTATAACCTTGAACTATGTTTATTGGTACAAATTCACCTAACACATATAATAAACCAAGCATCCATTAAGCGTATACGCTTACATTGTTAATGGCCATGTGCATATCTTGATATTTTCATGAGCGATTTTAAAAATAGCTAAATGAGTGGTCTCACTCCAACGCTCATATAGATGAAAATTTTTCAATGGTGCTTCTGTAACTTTAACACCCCACTCAACAAACAGCTACAAATTTTCATTCAGAACAAATGTTCAACTCTCAATTGTTACATGATATATGCATATACACCAATGGAATAGGGGCAAGAAATAAATCTCCCAAATGAGGAATCTCAAAATGACTTCTCTATGATTTTTTTTTTCCTATTCAAAACCCAAACATCAGAATCTCTGATTTTTAGGTTAGGTATCACCATAGGAAACATCATTCAATTTAAGCTTAACTCATCCCCTCAATATTATCCTTTTAGCCTTTGACTTCAATAAAAAATTTTATAAAATACAAGTAACAAAAGTTAGGGTGTTTTGACCACATGCCACATGATACTAGTGAATGATGTCCATGATCATAGGTGATGATGGGGCATTGAGCTCAAAGTTTATTTCCTACTATTTTTATTTTCAACCAACCTACATAATGTGGCCAACGAATTCATCATATTTTTGAATTTGTGTTCTTGTCTTATGGGATTTTAAATATGCTTCAATTGCAATGCACACATTCATGATTTCCTATTTTATGAGATATTTGAATATGCTTTAAAATGAGAAGATTTTATGTAATGCACGCATTCACTTTCTCAAAGGAGATTTTTCCAGCTACCGAAAGGACCAAATCAAGAATGAGAAGATTTTAAAAATGTTTCAATAATTTTTTTTTAAAAGAGAATAAAAAATATATCCTTCCTTCTAAAACCGCATAGAACCTTATAGGTGGAAGAGAAAGTTTTTCCCAAAAGATTTAATATATTTATTTTCCCTTGCCTCGAAAGATTCACTTTCGTCTAGTCTTAAGAGTATAATCCATTTGAAAATACTTCAACCTCAAAAATTCCCTCCTTGAAAATCATGTCGAAAAAAGGAATTATTTGTGTCAAAAAATTCAAGACAAATGGTGAAAGCTTACCAAATTTTTTTTCTTCTTATCACAAATAAACTTTCCAAAACTCCTCTTTTAAAACCAAAATATATATTGTTGTACCTCTACACATCACATGCTTGTACTATAAACTCACACACAGACATAACTATTTTTACCTTAGATTATTTGAAGACATATAGAAAAAATAACTTTGTGAAAAAATCTAAGCAGGTGGAGAGAGGGGCCGAGAGATTGTGTCTTGAAAATCCAACATAAACAAGCACATATATATGCATGTTGAACAAAAACGTTAGAAAAAAAATTAATAATAACAAAAAAACCTATATTAGCCCGTTTATATTGTAATGCACACATTATAGACCTAATGGTTAGGAAAAGTAAAGAATGGATACTAATCATTATGGTAAATAAAATTAAATGGCTAGTGTTGGTTAAGGATTTATAACTAATAAATATTGTCTTTTTTTATTGAAATAAAATGTGCAACACACATCTTACTTGTCTTTCATAAATTTTTATTATTTTCTCGATATCATTTGAGTTTATAATAATTTGTTCATAAAAACTTGAATTATACTTTAGTAAGCTTTTTATAGAAAGAAATTTATGAATATTTTTTGTATTCAAAATAGTCTAATGTGTGTGCGCCCCGTGCGTGTATGTATAGTTTCCCATCTCTAGTATATTAGTTACGTGAACAACTAATCATATTATTCAGTAGAAAAATTTTGTCAAAAAAACTTATTCAATAGATAAAGGAGTGAAATCGAAAGAAAATAAATATAGGAATCTTATCTAATATCCTTAGGGTTTATATAAAAATTTTCTTTTTTCAAACCTAAAGTTAAAATTAATAACAATAATAAATATCACATTGTATTAAAATAAATTAAAAATTAAATATATTTTTTTGAGGGCTAAATAATTAAATCTAGTTTCTTTATTTGTTTTGTGAAAGCTTACGTTACATACTTAATTATTTAGTACATATATACAGGAAGAACCCCCACTTTGAAAAATTTTTAGAACTACCACCATAAATTAAACTTCATCTTGCGTTTCAAAACGTATATTTTCCCCCACATTTGCTGATAATTTTATAGATAGTAAGTTGTTAGTTAATAATATAGCAAGACTATATTCCTACTTAAAAATTGAAAAGTTATTTGAACTGTCTAAAATTTAAATTGCTCAATACTGCTTTATAGATACCAAACTATTTAACTACCAGCATTGCTTTGGAAAAGAACATCTTTTTCCTAACACTTTCCATATTTTTTAATTTTAGTCATAAAACTTTTAAATTTTCTAAATGATTAATAAAACTCGGCGACTATATAAAGAGCTAGTCCTAAAATCTCTCATATTCCTAAATTAGTCATAAAAATTTGCAAATATATATGTAATTAGTCCTAAAACAATTCATTTTCTGACATCAATTGTTTTTAAATTTAAATTTAATTATTTGATAACTATTTTCCAATAAATTTAAATTGTTTGGTAGTTTTTTTAGTTGCTGGAATATTTAATTTATCAGTCTTCCTCTTTGTAAATCTTGTTTTTGTTTAGTAAATGTGTTTCAATGAGATTAGGATAAATTGTTAATGCCTCTGTAAAATGTTAGGAATTTTGTAGGAAGGAAAAAATTTTAAGATTTAAATAGAAAATAATTAAGAGATATTAATTTTAGGATTAAAAATATATTTTTCCCACATTTATTTCATTATTTTTTAAAAGTGCTATGATATTTTTCTTACTTTTGACTAATGATTTCAGGAAAAAGATGATGCAGTCATCCAACACTTAATAATGGACAAATTAAATAAAGTCGACATAGAGGCGCGACTGTTAGTTAGGACATTATCATTTGAGCAAAACAACAATGCTGAATAATTATATTTTCCATTCACACTTGCACTTATGATAGCCATGGTTAATTATACGTGTACATGTTTTATCACACAAAACAACAACACGGTATACATGTACGTACTAAATTTGATTAGATTCACAGACGGTATACATGTATACAATGCCAATTCAAATAATATTAGATGTTTTCGATACATATTTTACTAAATCAGATTTATTTTAAACTATATTTTAAAAGTCAAATATTCGTGAGATAAACCTACAAATTTTAATTAGGATCACGGTTCAAGTACCTTTTTTTTTTTTTTTTTGATCGGGAAAGAGCGATTTATTGGCCAGCAAGTAGCTGGGAGTGCAGGTAAATACAAAGGGCTGGCAAACGATCCTGAACTGCCTTCTAGCAGAAGTTCAGCTTAATGGAGCACCAACCATTCCAAGTGAATCTAAAATCTTGAATGATTGGCTGTCAATGCTGTGAATCTACTGCTTTTGCAAGTAACTTCAAAAAGAACATGCCAATATTGCTTCAGCGCCAAGTTAGTTTATCAGCCATGAACCTGCTGCTCAAGGAAACACTGTTAAGCAAAGAAAATAACTCATGGTACTCCCTATCCTGAAGCCCTCATAATTGCCTATTCCACAAGACCAATAGCCACCGTCTTAGGTGTAGGGTTTCATAAGTCAAGCAATCACAGTGGAAAGCAACCAAAATCCTACAGAATTCAAGTGAAACAAAGTAAATCGGGTGTTCAAAATTTTTACTTAGTTGGCTGAGATTTTTCAACCAACTGTTGAATCGAATCATAAAACTTTAAGAATTGACGTATTCAAGCTCTCTATGGTATCCACACGAACCTGTCAGATCACTACGCCTCAACCACGTCCCAACAGATGCGTTCCTCTTATACTCGCAGTACCAGCTTGCGTCCTAAAAAAAAAGACAAGAGTAGAATGCGGCTGGAATTTTTCAGGATGTTTCTGATTTTGTCTATTGGGAGGCAGCTCATGAAATTGTCACTATATTATGCATATATAATGAGACTTAACTCCCAAATCCAATAAGTTTCAAAACCCTATTTTGATTAGGCCTAATTAAGGGCTTAACATTGGCTCAACTATTGGGTAACAAATTAATCCAAAATTAGCAAGAAACCAAAAACCAGCCATTTGGCCCATGCACTCAAATAATCCAATTGGCTCTGAGTGTGTAACCATATAGACTCCTATTTTGTTGGCAATGATCATAATCATATTTATGATCATAAACAATGAGTGGTGTTTAGCAACATATTATTGCTATCCAAGTGACAGGATAGTCAGTGATTCGCCTAAATCTCTATGATCATTATTCATATATGTCATTATCTCTTTGTCCAATATATCAAAACCGAGCACGAGATATAGAATGTGTCAATCTCGTATAACTCAATATATGGTTTTTTGATTCCCAAATAGACTAACTTAAATTGATGACATTGATATTGTATCTTAACTCATTTGAGCATGGTTATGCATTTTCTTTCATTCTATCAAGAAACCCAAAGATATCACTTTGTTATATTGGATGGGCAAATTTCATCTTGACCATACAAATCCCTCTACATAATATGTGACCTACCTGATGACCACTTTCATATTCACTCAATTACAAGCAACATACAGTAGAATTAAAGTATATGACTCACATGTAGGGAACCTTGATGATCTCAGGTCAAAGGACTATATACATCATGTCACTATGAGAAACACTTATGACACTTATAGAATGATCTATGTAACGTTTTCTTGATGGATCGATTTAGTACATAAGTTCTCCAACTTGTACCCATACGTAGACTACATATCTCATATTAGTCTTCACATATGCTAGCCTTTATGTATTATTATAATCTGCTCCACAATAGGACTAGACTGGGGACATTTAAGAATATTATTATTCTAGGGTTATAATTATGTTTGATTATGTTATGCAGAAAAAACAATAAACACAATTATTGGAACAATGCCGCAATAAAATATTATAACTTAAAGTGCAAAATACAATCATCTCATGATTGGCTTTGGGCACAACACAAACACTAGGAACCTAACTGTGAGATGTTACCGGATTTGAAGACAATTTATAAAGCTAGGAAATTCGGTGCAGAAGGCATCATTACCAACTTATCTGTTCCAAAAATTGACTGATTTTCTATCCCCTACCTTTTAAACTATACATTTATCTAATGAAATACCCTTGGACCTAAACTGCAAGAAACTCCTGCTATTTTCCCTTGTGCAAAATTGCATGAACAACTTCATAGGTTCCCATACTTTCTACATTCCCTTGTGCAAAATTGTATGAACAACTTCATAGGTTCCCATACTCTCCGTAAATAGAACTGATTACATCCATCCAAAGAACTCCTTTCTCTAGCTTGAACCTCCACCGCCACTTAGAAAGTATAGCTAGGTTACTCCTCTCTAGGCTAATACGTTCATCCCTCCGAAGGATTTATTTGCCACTATCCTATTCCAAGAAACTCAGTGTACTTTTCTAACCCCAAAAGCCTCCTGAAAAATTTTTTGCGCACAAATTCAAGTGTTTTGAGCACTCCTAATAGGCATTGAAATAGGGAAAAATAATATAACGACAAGCTTGAGAGGCAAGATTTGAAAAGAGTAATTCTTGCTAAAATAGAAAGGACATTCGCTTCTATCTTGATGATCTTCCTAAGTTTCTTTTATCTTCATTAAAACATAATTCCATGATGCAGACTTTACTCATGCAAACCCTAACTGGAAATCCAAGATAGATAAACTATAATTAACCAACTTTACATTCAATGATTTGAGTCATCCATTGTAATATCTGTCACTTGGAACCCCATCCAGCAGCTCTTTAACAAGTTAATTTTTAGGCCTAAAGTTAATCAGAAACATCTCAAGACTCTTTAAAACTTAATGATATTTTGATCCTCTAATTACCCTACTAACAACATGCCATCTGTAAATTGTAGATCAGTAATTTCTACAACCATCCTCCCAAGCGTAATCCCTTTTAATTCATTTTTTGGTTAATACCTCTTCAATAAGGCAGTACAAAACTTGAACAACAATAAAAAAAATAGAAAAAAAAAAAAGAGATAAGATTGCCCTATCTCATACCTTTCTCCATCTGGAACTCAAAAGTTGGACTACCGTTGACAAGCATAAAAATTAAAGCTAATGACAAATAGCCTTTCATCTAACAGATCCATTTGGAACCAAAATTCATCTATTCCATGATTGTGAATTGAAACTCCCAGTTAACATTATCAAATGCTTTACTGAAATCCACTTCGAATAAAGTTGTTTTAACATTATACTTATTCATTTAGTGTACGGCTTATTAGCAATAAGAACTTCATCAAGAATCTACCTTCCATGAATAAATGTAGTCTGAGTTCTACTTATAACTAAAAGAATTTTTCTACATAATCCTTTTGCTAGTATTTTTGTAATGATCTTGTACATGGAAACTGTAAGGCTAATTGGTCTGAGGTCCTTTAAGAAAGTTAGATTGGTTACCTTGTCAATCAAAGTTATAAAAGAGGCACTGCGGCCTTTACTAATCTAGCCAGACTTCTCAAGGTCCTTGCAAACTTAAATATATCTTGCTTAAGAATGCTGCAACATTTCTTCATAAAACCAAAATTGTAGCCACCATGTCCAAAAGACTTAAAACTCCTACATTCCTAGATAGCTTCTTTATTCTCATGTGCCTCATTGTGAAAAGAAAGAAAAAATCTCATGTGCTTTAGTAAAAGCCACAAGCTTTAAAGTATTGATGGAGTTAAGTGTCTTTAAGTTGTTTAGTAGAACAATTGGCCCAAAATCTTTCTTTTCTTTCTAAACTTATCTTTGAAGAAATTAAGCAAAGCTGCTTTAACATCACTAGGATGCTCTACCCATTTACCATTAATAGAAATACATTTTATAAATTTTTTCTTGGATTTAAAAAAGACCACCCTATTGAAGTATCCAAAATTCTAATCACTTTCTTTGATCCACATATCTTTAAACATTTACCTTAAAAATGAATCCTGTACTTTTTAATGCTCTTAAAAGCTTCTATGGATTTCGTTTTTGTCAACCGCCTCCTATTCAGTTAAGTCTCTACACTTCGTGATAAAATCCCATGAATGAAGTTTTTGCTTCTATGCTTCTAATTTGGCATTCACATTTAAAATTCACTTTTGTTTTGGAACTTCAACCTGTCCTTGAGCCTTTCCAAATTCTCCTTCAGAACATAGCAACGGGATCCATTTATGTTAAAAAAATTTCGTTCCTTCTCAACAGAAGGTAGGAACTCTTTTTGATCAGGTCAAGCATTGAATACTTTGAATGGCATAAGCCCATAATCACATTGAGATTACTTGATCAAAATATGGCAATGGCCAAATGAAGACTTTTCCAATCTAACCAAGAACCAACTAGGCCATAGGTTCAAAAATTCTTCTAAGACAGTTGCCTTGCTCATTCTTGTACTTTTAGAACTGTACCAAGAAAAATTTCTACCATTTAAGGATAGTTTAATACATGAACACCTAATAGGAACTCATTAAAGGCTTGTATTTCTAAACTATTATTTGATTGGCTTCTTTCTTCAACATCAGAAATAACTGAGCTGAAGTCTCCCATGCAACACCTAGGTCCCTTGACATTAGATAGAATCCAACCGAGATTGCCCATGACTCTTTTTTCTTAGCTATACATTGGGGTCCATGCACACTAATAATGAAAATAGAGCCCACTACATCTCTCCAGCATTCGACTACACTAAGGAACTCATCATGGCAAAAATAATCTTATTTTGTAGAGGTTTTCGAATTCTAGATGCACAAGATTCCTCTTAAAACACCCTCTACATTTTTCTCAATAAAATTTAACTTGTTGTTTGTCCATGGAGCCCTAGCAGAATAGAATGCAATGTTGGCCGCTTTGGTTTCTAAAAGCATGAGAAAATGTAATTGGTTTTTTCTTAAAAGATCCCAAATCTGTGGTTTCTCTGCTTTTCATCTTATGCCTCTAATACTGTAGCTGAACATCTTCATTTATACTCTCACATTCCCCACTCAAATTCCAGCAATCATATCATCCTTTGATAGTTTTTGACATATAGAGTTCATTTCACTTAGGTCTTGATCTGAAATACAGTGCAATTTTGCACCTTAACTTCACTTTCTTCTTTGTAAATGGCCCTATAAAATGTCGATGAGTCCCACTACTTCTTGGCTTTTTTTAGTGGCCTTTTTTATTGGTGCAACAGCTAACATATTGAGAAAGCCCCATTTTGGGCCTGTCAAATGGTATTTTCTGGATCTAGAAATTTCCTTGATATTTTTCTCTTTTATTTTAGGCCCAGACACAACTTGCTTGGCAGCAATGTATTAATTTGATTATCTTCAATTATGAAAATGTCCATTTTCGCTACATTATTAGGAAATCAATCATTTAAATGTTCTTTAATTCCCAAAGATCCATGTAAGACCTCATTAACCACTTCACAATTGATCTTATTTGCCAAACTTTGCTTTGGATTTGAAATTGCCTCCCCCCTTCATTGGTTTTTAATCCCACTTGAATCACAAACTAGATTATGAATTACTGCCAATTTAACCAAATTTTCATTCAAACTTTCCATTTTCCTAAAGCATCTAACCAACATCTAAGTCTGAATTTGATGAATGAATATGGTTTCTTGACTAAATCGAACAACATATCTTCTTGAAAACTACATAGTTAAAGGAGCATTTCCCAATAACTAATTTGGTGTTAAAAAATACACCATTAATCATTACACTCACAAATTTAGCAATAATGCCTAGATAACTTGTTTGAATCTAGGCGTATCCAAACTCTAGAACTCATTTGAACTTGTACCATAATCAACTAAAATGACACTACCTTATAATGAAGCCATTGTTAAGAATATTTCCGTGTTCCATGTATCAAGGGGAACTTTATCTAAAAGAAGCCAAATATGCATGTTAGACATTTCCAATGAGATGTTCCATTTTGAGATAGCTTTAAACCATTTTCTTAGCCACCTGGTACCATTCACCAATAAGTTATTGACTTCTTTGCAAGAGTGTCATTCTATTGGTACTTTTTTTAAACCAATAAGTTTAAGCTTACAAAGGCCAATACCTTCATTGTCCAAGATACTTTGAATGACGTCTAGTAATTTAATATCTTTGACAATGCCTATCGTATAACATTTTACCCATACCTTTTCCTAAAACTTTGAGCTGACTTTAATTCCCGCCAAATCCATTTATCTACAATCTTCAGTTCCTTTGAAATAATTTTTGCTACCATGACTACATCCTTGAATGTTTTAGCCTAAGAAGTTTGGACAGTTGGAAATAGGTTTTTTGTTTTTGGTGCTGGGCTTATTTGCCTTCAATTAGTCCAACCTTCATGCTTTTGTCAAACTTAGCAATAGTTAGTCTGAGCTTACAAGTCCTAATTAAAATTTGGTTTAGCTTGGCTTCCAAGTCAACTGAAATCTCTTTCCTGAGATGTTTTACAAATGCAAACCTTTGCCCTGATCATGTGGCAGAATAAGGCTCTAGTGCCCTAAATTGCTAACATTGGTAGGCTCTTAGGGAACTACGATCCCATTTAGGTTACAATTGACTAGTTATTACTTGTGAAGTATCTTAAATCATTTCGTGCAACTAGTTACTTAGCCTACCTTGCATAGGAAATATCCATGCATTGTCCTGGCTATGTGATAACAATTAAACTAAAATATCATTGAAAATAGTGCCGCGAAAATTAACAAAAACATAATTCAAAACATGCCAAGACATAAAACTTTAGTTGCTTTAACTTCAAATAATAACTATGTGCATATATCTCAAACTCATATGCACCCAAATGTAACCCTAGTGTTATACACACCAATGGACACTAATAGAGGCGATCTATATATGAAATTACCATACATAGAAAAGAAGCAACTTATATCTACTAAAATCCATCCTTAGCTCTTTACCCAAGCAAGCTAGTTTCAAGTGATGAGCCACACTTTCCTTGTACTCACTTAGCCTCAAATTGTAAGGCAAACACTTTGGTCAGTACTACCTTCTTTCATAAGTAACTTAGAAACTTGTAGTTTCCTACTTAGAGAATACCTTCAATTCAATAAAACTAAACTTTAACAGCTGCCTCTTACCAACTGTTAAGCCCGACTAGTTCACTTAATACCTGCACAACACTTAAGGGGTGAGTACTCTAAAGTACTTAGTAAGGGATTTAGTACCTGCTGGGAAAAACAATGCAAGCATACAAATATATGCATATATATAAAATGCAAACAAAATAAGCAAGCAACCGGCATAATTAGAAACAAGAAAAGAACAACAAATAATGCAAATGATGGATGGATGGATGGATAGATTGATGGATGAAATATACGTATGCACATGCACCATGGACTTCTTTACACCCGTAGGTGCTAAATTTGCCGTTCGCTCTTGCCGCTAGGGTACTTGGATACTAGCCTTCGTATCCTATGCTAGCACTTAACTAACCCCATGAAGTCCTCTTACGAGCACCTTAGGGTAAGTCATCACTTACTCAAACCTTGCTCGCCTTGATGGGCTACTTAGAGTAAGTCACCGCTTACTCCCTCTTTACCCGTCTCTTCCCTTAACTTATTGTGCATGGTAGCTGCCTTATGTGGTTCAAACTTACCAAGCTTTTCGAGCTTAGCTTAGGGCCCCTTAGTGGCTTACTTACCGACCATAAAGTTTGGTTCGGATCCTCTTAGGTTTCCTTTTCATTGCCCAAAGGTTTGAGACCTTTCACTTGGGCCAACGAAGAGTCTGAAACCCGCCTTAATCCCTTTAATGCTCACTTGAAAACTTAGGCACTTTAACCCCCTTAGCCACCATCACTTACCCTTCCTTAACCACACCACTTAGCTACCACCGAAAAAATGCTTAATTCCCAACTTAGGAATGAGCTCAAGAGATAGTTGAGGCTATGGAATATCTTAAATTAGCCTAGAGATGATAACCAAGAGTTTGAGACATCCTTAAAATGGCCTGAGCTTGAGGGACTAATGCCTTGGTGGCGGCGTCGATCACGTGTCGCCAAAGGCATCAACGCTCTGGAATCCTGACGTCTAATGGTGACGCGTCTCCAGTTCGCGTCGCCACGTCGTCAATGCATTACAGCATTGCGCGACAGCGTGCGAACTTGCACAAAACATGCTCAAACTTGCCCATCCCAAGGCCAATTCACATCGGTCTTGTTTCTACTTCATTCCCACTCATTACACTACATTTCTATGCATTATTGGAGCTGAATTAACTTAAATCCCTTACATCAAATCATCCTTAAAGAAGGAAACAAGTAATGAGCACATTCGAGCTCCAACGAGTTCCTTTGAGTTCCAAGCTTGAAATCAACCAAATTGGACACCAAGAGCATGAAGTTGAGACCATTTCTAACCATTTAGCAGGTTTAGAACTAACCCACAAAGATCAAAGTCATTTACCTTTGGGTTTGAACCAAAGACTTTCAAGAACAACTCCAAATGCATAAATTCCACAAAAATGAGCTAAGGGCTTGTTGGGATAGCTTCGGGACCTTCAATTTCCATGGAAACTTGAGTGATTTGGGAGGTTTAGAGGTGGAGAGCTATGGAGGAAAAAGAGCTACGAAAATGGAAAATGGGGGAGATGATGAATAGTTTTATCTCCTCCATTTATATAGCCAACCTCTTTTCCAATTGACATTTTGGCCCTCAAACTTAACTTTGATTCACTTAGGCCACTCAAACACTCCCCACTCCATCACTCCTTGGTCCCAAAGAAAGGTTTTCCTTACCCAAACGCTTTACCCTTAAGTCACTTAAGCCATTATAAAACATGATAGCTCAATTTATCACTTAGTACATTTTTCACCCTTAACTTTTGCTTTTGGTTCAAATGGCTATAACCACTCATGGTCTCAAATCAACTAGCTCAAAACACTTGCATGAACCTAATTTTTATGAAATTAGGGTCATGCCACTGACTTGGGCCAAAATTACTATTTTGCCCCCTTTTTGCCCTTTAGGTGCCAATTGCACTTTGGAACTCAATTTAACCTTACTTAGCTTGCTTTCCTTGCTTAACAAAACTTATTTGAGGAAAATAACTTGTGATTTATGTACCTCAACATTTAATGTAGAGGAAATACTAGGAGAACCTTTACATTCTCCCTACCTTAAGAAATTTGGTCTTTCAAATTTTGATTCTTAACCGAGCACAACACGTGGATTATAATCCTTTTACATAAAGCTCAGTTCTCTTACTCATGGTCTTTTCCTTACTATGGTTGCCCATAGCTCCTTAACTAGGAGCTCATTCTAGTACTTAGCCTCTTGACTTGTCGGTCAAGAAACTTCTTAAGGTACTTCTTGGGAGACCTCTTCTTGGAGACATTACTTATGGGGTGGACACCTTACCTTGGTTCACAAGGCACATCCCCATACTCCCAATTTTCACTTAGGCCTATGCAAACTAGAGCTACTTGCTCCTTTTTGGCCATTCTCCACATTAGGGGTACCTTTTGGGGGTACTTAGTCTCCTAATTGAACCGTTACCCTTGGTGGAACTTACCACAATCTTACACCTCACTTAGGCTTTCTAGCCTTACTTAGGTTTTTCTTAGTTACCACCACTTAGCGCTCTTTGCATCACTGCCTTTGAGCACCTTAAGTATGGTACTCTTTTGTGGCGACTTACCCTTAACTTTCTTAGGTAGCTACTTACACTTACTACCTTAGGGGTTCCTTGGCCACTTTGGGCACTCATAAACTTGACACACTTGACATGGTATAGGCACCTTAATTCACAAAGACTTTACATTCTTCGGGTGTCCTTAGGTGTACCAAGGACTACCCAACTCTTCTACACTTGACTCCTCTAGGTAATCACTAACATGCTCGAGTCTTTGACTACTCTTTAGTCACTTAGCCATTTCCTGGCCCTTGATTCTTAAGACACCCTTACCTTCTCTGATGATGGGGTATTCCATGCCATTGCATCCTTTTCCTAGGTTTCTTCAAATTACTAAAGACTAATCCTTAGCACCGCTGATTAACTTGCTTAGGTGCTTTAAATACCTTATACTACCCAAACATATTACTACCGTGACCCTTAGGCCTTAGCTTGATTACTTGGCCACTTTAGGTGTATACTTGGCATTGAGTTCTCTTAGGCTCCACGACCCTTCTTAACTTTTCTTAGGAAGCCATTAGGACTCTTGACGTTCAACCTTTCGTGGTCCTCTCTCTGCTCTTACTCTTGGGTACACGTTGTGTCCCACAACTTATGCCACACCCTTGGCTTTCTTAGAAATCTTAGTTTGCTTGATCCAACTTAGCATTTGGCATTTGCCCTCATGCTTATCTTGGTTTCTCACGAAATTCATAGGTTCTCTCTTAACACCTTAAAACCCATTGGGTTAACACAACCCAACTACTGCCCATGGGTACTCCCAACACACAATTGTGTTTGAATGAAACTTACAAAACTTATGCCTTACTTGAGCCACTTTGGTACCTATACCTTGCTTCATTATACTTAGGCACATTCTTTAGGTCATTACCTTATTAGCACATCCTTATGCACTAACCACCATGACTACTTAGTGTGATTTACACACCTATAACCCATAGTGTGCGCACCCTTAGGCTTAACTGAGACCTATAACCTCCTTATGCCCAAGGAAGTCTTACTTGGCACCCTTTTGGCCCATATTTCACTTAAGCACTTGAAGTCTCTTCGAATAATAAGATTTACTAGAGCTTTCAGTATGACTCATTCTCATGGGCTCTTAGTGATTTAAGGCCATCATTTAGCAACTCAACTTAGGGACTCATTAGGTAGCTCCAACTACCTTAGCTTCAACAATCTTACTTTGGGGTTTTGGTTTTTTTCTTAGCTACCCATTTGTTCAAGATTCTTTGTTAGTCGTTTACTAACCCCACTTCAACTCTTAAACCACTTAGGTAACCTTTTACCTTACCCCTTAAGAAAATAAAGAATCCCATAAACTTATTAGGCTTAGCAAGTTCACTAAATTTTCCAACAACCTCAAGTTTGGTTGCCTTGAATCCACTAATGAGGATATTACCTTTACTTACACTTAGCTCCATCTTGAGCTTCTTTATATTTAAGGCCTTAACTCATCATTCACACCCAACAATACCAATGTCAATTCTTCCTGATTTATTCGAGACCCTTCGATAGTGGAGTACACTTCGAACCTTAGGGTCCTTTTTCTTATGAACCTTGAGGTTAACTTAGGTCTACACTCTTAGCCCTTCGGCTTAAAGCTTTCTTAGCTTCTTTGAACTCACAAACAGCCCCCACTATCTAGAATGAATGAACTCCTTTACCGTCGAGAACACTGCTCAACTCACCTTTACTCTTGTCGAGCAGCCTTAGGTCAACATAGACCACAACAAAATGCTACGCATAAGTCTACTACTTGGACTTGATTCTGTCTCCATGGGTGTTCTTATTAGCTATAGGTTTGGGTTCTAAAACCATTTAGGACAACTTCTTTTTACTCACTTAAGTTGTCCTTAAAGCCACTTGGCTAATGGTGTTTTCTTGGTTCCTCTTCTTCACTCCCATTTCGGGTTGTAGTTCCTTAGGGATCCGAATGTTACCCCTTTGGTCTTTAAGGCTTAGGTTAACTCTTGAACCTCAACCAACTTACCAAAAAAAATCAATGGACTCCCTTCTTCAAGGAACCATAGCTTTTTCAGACAACTTCACAGTTTTGAGACCTGTAGGTTATGGTTCTCAACCTTCTTTTATCCAACACCTTGCAATTACTACGAGTCCTTAGGGTACCACTTGCTCCTCTTTACTCGTAACTTCAGGTTCCTAAAGTTAACTCTTGGCTTTATAAGCCCTCTTACTTTAGTTGCAGGTTCTTGGAGAATCCATTCTTGCCTTACTTGGTAACCCTTAATAGCTAGTGTGCAACACTTCTCAGAATTGGACCAGCCGTAACTATCTTAGAGTTGTCCTTCCTTAAACTATCCCTATAGTGCATAAAACACTCCTTACACCATAGGTACAAGTTTGATCCACTTAAGGCTCAACTCATGGCATGACTTACCGACTCTTCCGTATGAGTCACCCTTACCCTTAGAATACTTCTAATGGCCACTTATGACCGGCACGGTTAAGTTAGCCCTTATGCCCCTTAACCGATCCTCTTCCTAAGCATTGTGCACCAATTAATAAACCACAACCACCAATCACTACATATTTGCTACCCCTAAGCTTATAGGCAAAACCTTAACCATTCTAAGGGTCTAAACAAAACTTGCCATTCTCGAGATCTTATGGGTTCACATACCCACACTTCATTGTAATCCTAATTTTCTAGGCAGGCTAGTCACAATCACAGACATAGCTGTTTAAATAAGAAAACTACTTACTACTATGCTGTAAACCTAAAGGTACCTCCCTTTGTTGTTAGCTTCTTTACCAATCAATTCATCCGAGTAAATCTGCTTGGTTGCCTGTAAGTACTGGCGATGCTTCCCCGGTGATTGAGGCGTTCTTCACCTTAGCCTTGTTCAAGCTTCAACCTCGAGCATGTTCATGCCCTTAGTCATTTACCTTCCTTGGTTCCATGCACTTAGATCATAGCCCATTTTTTTTTGGTTTGTGATGTTCTTCCTGGGGTTCCATAGACTCCAAATGAACTGGCTTTTACCTGAGCTTTACTTCGGCCTCAACTTACCTTAGAGTGGAAATGTTACACTCTTGGCTTAAGTGCACACATGGTCCTAGTGCACCGTAGCCCTTACCCTATGGTCTATTGTTCTCTTGGTATCCATGTCGCCCTTGCCCTTAGGTAATGATGGTTCACTTGGCCTTAGTGCACCCTTAATAACTTAGTGCTCCTTGGCCCTTACCCTTGGGCTTTTCGATTGCTTGTCGAACTTTGCCCTTATCCACATAACTATACATATTTCCTTGACCTTGGTCCTGCCCTTACGGTGGGGATTCCTCCCTTGGCCTTAGTGTACTGGTAGGCCTTAGAATACTTTAACCCTTACCCCTTAAGCTTCAACCATGTTCTCCGCTCCTTAGAGGGTCGAGCATGCTCCTTGGGCTACTCACGCCATAGTGCTACTGGGATTGCTCACAAAATCACCACTTTTCCTATAGCTAAAACCATAAGGCTACCCAGACCTTTGCTCGGTCCCTTGCCTCAATACCAGAACCTTACCGGGTATCCACCTATATACTTGTAACCAAAGCCAGACAACAACTCCAGGAATACTTATAAGTAGTACTGACCACACTTAGCACAATGACACACTTGGATCTTAGTCACCTATTGCCTCTAATAGGACCATTGACTTGCTCTGGTACCAACTATGGTGGAACAAGGGCCCAGTGACCTAAATTGCTAACACTGGTAGGCTCTTAGGGAACTGTGATCCCACTTAGGTTACAATTGGCTAGTTATTACTTGTGAAGTATCTTAAATTATTTCGTGCAACTAGTTACTTAGCCTACTCTGCATAGGAAATATGCATGCATTGCCCTGGCTATACGATAACAATTAAACTAAAATATCATTGAAAATAGTGCCATGGAAACTAAAAAAAACATAATTCAAAACAAGCCAAGACAAAAAACTTTAGTTTCTTTAACTTCAAGTAACAACTATGTGCATATATCTCAAACTCATATGCACCCAAATGTAACCCTAGTGTTATACACACCAATGGACACTATTAGAGCCAATCTATGTATGAAATTACCAAACATATAAAAGAAGCAACTTATATTTACTAAAATCCATCCTTAGCTCTTTACCTAAGCAAGCTAGTTTCAAGTGATGAGCCACACTTTCCTTGTACTCACTTAGCCTCAAACTGTAAGGCAAAAACTTTGGTTGGTATTGTTAGTGTTGTGCCCAAAAAGCCAATCATGAGATGATTGTATTTTTTGCACATTGAGTCATGATATTTAATTAAGGTATTAATCCAGCAATTATGTTTGTTTTTTTATTTTTGTGTAATGTAATAAACATAATTGTAACCCTAGAATAATGATATTCTTAAATGTCCCTAGTCTAGTATTATTGTGGAGCGGGTTCCAATAATACATAACGATTAGCATATGTGGAGACTAATATGAGATATGTAGTCTACATATGGGTACAAGTTGGAGAGCTTGTATACTGACCGGCCCACCATGAGAACACTTCATGGATCGTTATATGAGTGTCATAAGTGATTCTCATAGTGATCATGGTATATGTAGTCCCTCAACCTAAGATCATCAAGGTTCTCTACATGTGAGTCACATACTTTGATACTTTCCTTTGTTGCTCGTAACTGAGTGAACTTGAAGGAGGTCATTGGGTATGTCACATATCATGTGGAGGGATTTATATGATCAAGATGGGATTTGTCCCTCCTATGTAACGGGAGTGATGTCTTCGGGCCTCTTGATAAAGTAAGACCTAGAAAATGCATGGCCATGCTCGGATGAGTTCATATACGATATCAATGTCATCAACTTAAGTTAGTCTACTCGGTAATCAAGAAACCAAAGATTGGGTTATACGAGAGTGACACATTCCATGTCTCATGCTTAGTCTAGATATATTGGACAAAGGGACAATGGCATATATCGGTGATGATCATAAAGGTTTAGTCGAATCACCGACAATCTTGTCACTTGGGTAGCAATGATGAGTTGCTAGACACCGCTCATTGCTTATAATCATAAATGTGATTTATGATCATTGCCAATGTGGCAAGAGCCTATTGGGTCGCACACATAGAGCTATTTGGATCATTAGAGTGCATGGGCTAATTATTTGGGTTATGGTTTCACTTTAATTTCGTATTAATAATGGGCCCAAGAGTTGAGCCATTATTAAGCCCGAAATTAAAGCCTAATTGGATTAGGGCTTTGAAACCCACTAGGCCTGGAAGTTGAGTTTCACTATAAATACAACTTTTAGTGAGAAATTCACAGGTCTCCTTGCCCTAGCCTCCCAAAAGGACAGCCGTACTCTTCTCTTGCAATTCCTTGGATGACGCAAGCTAGCACTGTGAGCACAAGAAAAATGCATTTTTCGGGACGCGGTGGAAGCGTGGTGATCCCGAGAGGTTCGTGTGGATACCATAGAGAGTTTGAACATGTCAACTGTTCAGGTTTTGTGATTCGACTCTACAGTTGAGTGAGAGATCTCAACCGAAAATTAGGTATGAAAATTTTCAAACACCAGGTTTGCCCCATTTCACTTGGATCCTAGAGGGTTTCGATTAAATTCCGCTATGCTGTTTGGCTCCCGAAACCCAACAAGTACTACCTTATTTCATAAGTAACTTAGAAACTTGGAGTTTCTTACTTAGAGAATACCTTCAATTCAATAAAACTAAGCTTTAACAGCTGCCTCTTACAAACTGTTAAGCTCGACTAGTTCATTTAATACCTGTGCAACACGTAAGGGGGGAGTACTCTAAAGTACTCAGGAAGGGATTTAGTACCTGCAGGGAAAAACAATGCAAGCATACAAATATATGCATATATATAAAATGCAAACAAAACAAGCAAGCAACCGGCATAATCTGAAACAAGAAAAGAACAAAAAATAATGCAAATGATGGATGGATGGATGGATGGATTGATGGATGAAATATGCGCATGCACATGCACCTTGGACTTCCTTACACCCGTAGGTGCTAAACTTGCTGTGAGCTCTTGTGGCTGGGGTACTTGGATACTGGTGTTCGTATCCTATGCCAACACTTAACTAACCCCATGAGGTCCTCTTACGAGCACCTTAGAGTAAGTCATCACTTATTCAAACCTTACCCGCCTTGACGGGTTACTTAGAGTAAGTCACCGCTTACTCTCTCTTTACCTGTCTCTTCCCTTCACGTATTGTGCAGGGTACCTGCCTTATGTGGTTCAACTTACCAAGCTCTTCGAGCTTAGCTTAGGGCCCTTTAGTGGCTTACTTACCAAACCATAAAGTTTGGTTAGGATCCTCTTAGGTTTCCTTTTTATTGCCCAAAGGTCTGAGACCTCCCACTTGGGCCAACGAAGAATCTGAAACCCGCCTTAATCCCTTTAATGATCACTTGGCAACTTAGGCACTTTAACCCCCATAGCCACCATCACTTACCATTCCTTAACCACACCACTTAACTTCCACCTAAATAATGCATAATTCCCAACTTAGGAATGAGTTCTAGAGACAGTTGAGGCTACAGAATATCTTAAATTAGCTTATGGATGATAACCGAGAGTTTGACACATCCTTAGGATGGCCTGAGCTTGAGGGACTAATGCCTTGGCAGCAGCATCGGCGATGCATCGCCAAAGGCATCAATACTCTGGAATCCTAACATCTAACGGCAACGCGTCTGGCGATGCATCGCCAACGGCGACATGTCACCAATGTGTTACAGCATTGCGCGACAGCGTGCAAACTTGTGCGAAAAGTGCTCAAACTTTCCCATCCCAAGGCCAATTCATATGGGTCTTGTTTCTACTTCATTCCCACTCATTATACTACATTTCTATGGATTATTGGAGCTGAATTAACTTAAATCTCTTACCTCAAATCATCCTTAAAGCAGGAAACAAGCAATGAGCACATTCAAGCTCCAATGAGTTCCTTTGAGTTCCAAGCTTAAAATTAACCAAATTGGATACCAAGAGCACGAAGTTAAGACCATTTCTAGCCATTTAACAGGTTTAGAACTAACCCACAAGGATCAAAGTCGTTTAGCTTTGGGTTTGAACCAAAAACTTGCAAGAACAACTCCAAATGCACCAATTGCACCAAAAATGAGCTAAGGGCTTGTTGGGATAGCTTCAGGACCTTCAATTTCTATGAAAACTTGAGTGATTTGGGAGGTTTAGAGGTGGAGAGCTGTGGAGGAAAGAGAGCTACGAAAATGGCAAATGGGGGAAATGATGAATAGTTCTATCTCCTCCATTTATATAGCCAACCTCTTTTCCATTTGACACTTTGGCCCTCAAACTTAACTTTGATTCACTTAGGCCACTCAAACACTCCCTACTCCATCACTCCTTGGTCCCAAAGAAAGGTTTTCCTTACCTAAACACTTTGCTCTTAAGTCACTTAAGCCATTATAAAACACAATAGCTCAATTTATCACTTAGTGCATTTTTCACCTTTAACTTTTACTTTTGGTTCAGATGGCTATAACCACTCATGGTCTCAAATCAACTAGCTCAAAACACTTACATGAACCTAATTTTTCTGAAATTACGGTCTTGCCACTAACTTGGGCCAAAATTACTATTTTGCCCCCTCCTTGCTTTTTAGGTGCCAATTACACTTTGGAACTCAATTTAACCTTACTTAGCTTGCTTTCCTTGCTTAAGAAAACTTATTTGAGTAAAATAACTTGGGATTTACTTACCTCAACATTTAATGTAGAGGAAATACCAGGAGAACCTTTACAGATCATGTTCTCTATTGTGAAATGATGAAAACATTAATGACGCCACCATACTTTTAGAACACCTTGAGCGTGTCACTTCTTGGCCAAGAGTTAGGGAAGTTGAAGACAAAGAGTGAAACTAGTACCCTGTTAAGGTTCTACCAATCCACCATAGGATCAAGCTCGCCGTTGTCCTTACAATTTTGAACTCAATTAATGCCACACCGTCTTAAGGCTCATACACTTTCTTTTTTTCTGTCTCTCTCATCTTTCTTTTGGAAAACCAAATGCCCCCAAGATTGTAGATGATGGTTCAAGTAGGATTGAGATTGCAATATGCTAACTCCAGATGCATTGACTATATTCGTGCACAAAGGATTCATAATACAAATTTATCAATTAGTTAAACCTTTAATTAATAAGATCGGTGTTCAAGTAAGACTAAAATTTGTATTAAACACATTTATCAAATTTTATTCATATTTAAAGACATTTCTCATGATAGCTTTAGGAGATTTTTTGGTTTCAAAAGTGAGAAGCTTTCGCTTCTCTCTCCAAAATGTTAAGGACTCATGAGATTCGATAGAAAATTTTCTATCCCTTTGAAACAAAAATCCTTCAAATGGTGGAAAATTGAAAATGTCTTTCATATTGTTGAATTCGGGTGTCATAGACAGGGATCAATTGATTTAGTAGGAGAAAAAATTTGATGGTTTGGAAGTTTACAATTAAGGAGTTGACAATAACAAATTCAATCAACCAATAGGGTTCTTGATTTTTGTTTAAAATCTAATAACCATGGTAGATTTTTGGAATTGGTAGGATTCAATAAATTCAATCGGTGAAGCATTATATTCCTGGAGGGAAGGGATTTGACCTGTGCATATTTATAAGTATTTTGTATATATTTTTGCTTGATAATTGCTTGGCTTTTGATATGCTTTTTGTAGGAATTGGTGCTTAATTTCTTTATATTTTATTTTTAGGTATTATTTCAGCTATTTTATGTTTAGGAAGGATGTTCAAGAGTTTTGGAGCTGAATTGTAAGATTTCACAGAAATTGGAGTCACGCGGTCCTAAACACTCCCGTGTTAGAGTCCATGTACGTGTTTTATCATTTTTCATAGAAAATAGATATTAGGGATCATAGGAGAAGGCTACTGGAGCCAATTCAGATAGTCAACACATATTAGTTCGCGTTAGAGCAAAGATTGCTGGGAGAAGAAGATTTTCATGGATGGAGTCTTCTGTCCTTTGTTTTTCTTTTGGTTCTGTTGTGTTTCTTTATCGACATGATGGACTAATTTCTCTACTCATGCTTGGAGCAGATGAACCCTAGGATGAAATTATTTTTATGGTTACTTTTAGCTTAATTTATGAAAGACTATAGGAAACGTTTGTGTTTGGCGGAATGGTTGTTGTTCCCTGCAAAGCATACTGATGGGGGTTCAACTTCTCCTCGTGCCTTATGTTTTTTTGGGTTTTCCTTCTCTTCGTTTGTTTTACTTCTTTTTGTTTCATTTCTTATTCATTTGTTTTGTTTTGTTTTTTCAGTTTTTATTCACTTTTTATTCTCTACGTTTGAACTCCTATTTTATGCTTTTCTTTTTCATTTTTCATATTATTTTTTATTCTCATTTTAATTTATTTTCTTTTTTCAGATTTTTTTTTTTGCTTTTCCATTCTCACCTTTTATTATAGTTTTCAATTTTCAATTTTGTTTTCCATTTTTTGTATTATATCCCTTCTTTGTAGCTTCTATATCTCTTTTATTTAAATTTTTGTATTGTGTTATTTCCAATTTCATTGCCTTATTTTTTCTCAATCATTATAAATTTATCTTTTTTAGTTCTTATATGTTTTTTTTTGTTCTTTCTCGATTCCTATATGTTCTTTTATGTAATATTGTTTGTTCTTTTATAAATCTACTCTTTTTCAGTTCCTATATATTCTTTTATTTTAATTCTTTATCATTTTCTATATGTTCTTTTATTTATGTTCTTTTTCATTTTCTATTTTTTTATGTATTGTTAATTGTTCTTTTATAAATATACTTTTTTTTGTTCTTATATGTTCTTTTTCAATTATTCTTGTAGTCTTTTATTATTCATGTATGTTCTTTTATTGATCATTATTTGCTCTGTTTATGTTTCCATAAAAAAATGAGAATAAACAAAAAAGAAAAGGTAGAAAATTTGAGAAAATAAAAAAAATAAGTAATAATGTTATCAATGTTATCAATTTATTCTTTTAATGTTATCAATCTATTCTTTTGATATGTTCTTTTAAAAGTTGATAAAAAAAACATATAAATTTGATAAAATAATAAATAATGATGAAATAAAAGAATAGATAAAACTTGTTAAAAAACAAACAAAAATCAATAAAACAATAAAAATAACTGATAAAAAAAATAGATGAAATTGATTAAAGCACAAACAAGAACTTGAAAAAGAACTAATAAAACTAAAAAAAAACGATAAAAGAGAAAGAAAAAAAAACTAGAAACAGTATAAAAAAAAACGAAGAAGGAAAAAGAAAAAAAAAAGCACAAACAAATTCAAAAGAAAAAAGGGTGAAGAACTGTGAAAAAACAGGAAAACGAAAAAAGAAAATCATGAAAAAACAAAGTGGGGCTGCCTACGACTCGAAACCATGCCGCCAACCTACTTAACCCATGTGTCTTCCCATCCCACCATCTACAGAACATTATTTGATTGGGACAAAAATTATATTAGTATATGCGCCAAATGCACATAAGTCTAAGCCTATTTTATTAACATGTATATTTCTAGCCAAGAATGTCATATTCAAGTTAGTTTTGTTGCCCATACCCAAAATGACATTTCATGTACAAGCATTTGTTTCATCATGCACAATTAAAACCAAAAGGTGCTATCAAGAGAGCAACGACTTTGCTGCCCTTAAAGATTATAAGAACATGTTTTCCAACCTTTCTCAAGGTGAAAAAAGTTGGGAATGTGGCCAAGACTAGCTGGAATTCACATGGAAGCAAGCTATCTTATGGACAAAGCATAAAGCACATCTTATGTGGCTATATGTGTGCATGGCATGTTTCACACTTCTAGAATGACTTGGAATTATTTTCAGCACCTTTGAAATATATTTTAGATCTATTTTATCTAGGAATTTCATTGGTATTATTATTATTAAGTGTTTATAAGTGTTTAGGACTAATACTCCTAGTTATTTTATGTTTTGTCCAATTAGGACTCCTAGTTGCATTAGGTTTAGGGTTTTGGGGTGGCATGTGTGAATTTTGCAGCCTTCATAAGGGCTAGGTTTTCTTCATTATAACAAGCAAATTATTCATTATTTTCCCAACGGAAAAATCTCCTCTCTTGAATTTTTTGGAACTCTTCCATCTTCTATCTCTTTTGGATGATGCTAAGAAGAATTTCTTAGTGTAGTTCTTTTTCAGATTTCTTCTAACTTCACTTTTGTAATACTTTTCTTAACCCTATCTATTTCTAACTTCTTTTCTATCTTCCTAACTCAATTTCTTGGACCCAATTTGAGGAGTTTGTAACATCCATTAAAACTTGCAAAAGATCCTATAGTTTGCCATCCATCACATCCATATTAAAAGGTAGTGTAGTGTGAAGAGTTGTGAAGTGTGAACAAATCACTTTCTCCATTGCCGTAGTAACGGAACTAATTTGGAGCACTTTATCAGCCACTTGGATCATTTTTTTGAGCCACTTACGTGGTGGGACCAAATAGATTTTATAATCTCTTTACATATAGAGTATCGGTTCCAAAAGGCTTCGAAATGGCGGGCCGATGATAGAAGGAACTGATCGGGGAGGTATCCAAAAGCAGAGGAGAATGACCTGATCTTTGGATAGCCAAATTTAGCACGTGGAAATTCTAAAAATGTGAAATCCACTCATCATTACAAAATGCATTAGTAATAATCTCATATACCATGTCCTCTCCTTTCGTAAAATTAGACCAAGTAAACAGTGGTCCACCACATGGAATCTGGAAAATGTTGAGCTCTTGAACAAAAGAACGCAAATATTCTGCAGCGGGCAAAACGTGGGAATTATTGCCAGTCTTCTCGAAGGAATGCAGGTCTTGATAATATACTGTTGAAGCACTGAATTTATATTAATCCAAGTCTGATGCTGCAGGCGTACAACTAGATTACAACAAATATAGCCTAGGTTCCACCTAAAACCATCTACATCTACCATCTTCAACAAGACTAGGTTAGAATCCTTATACACAACCGAACAGCCAGGATCTGATGACCATCCTACCCATAAACCCCCTTTTTTACGAACTGGATCAACAAAAGTGGAGGAGTCAAAGCCTAAACCTCCTAGCTTAGTGAACGATTCCACACCATTCAACCTAGTTTCCATGAAAAACAAAAGATTTGGGCCTTTATTCATTACTGGAGTTCTAATACGGTGAGTTGTCGTGGGTCGCCCCAACCCACGACAATTAAAACTGAGGATTTTCATTGGTGTACCTGAGTTTGATTCGTTTCAAACCTAGAAAAATCAACATCCAAACTAGCATTTTACTCTAAAGCTGAAGTATCAGCAGCTCCAAAAGTCGGACAGAAAATATGAGTGCTCTACCCTACGTTCTAACCCACAGACAACTTGCCAGAGTATAATCAGATAGAGCAAAAGGTAATTTGGGCTAAGAAATCGTCTGCTTCTTTGGAGGCAAAGAAAGATTTTCATTAGCTTCTGGATCAGGCAGGTTTCGCTTTCTAGCAGGTGAAGTAGCAGTCTTGAGCTTTTTAAGAGATGGTTTAGGATAAGGGAAGACTAGATGGGTGCGTCTCTTCTTCCAATTACGTGGCTGACCTTTGTCTCGGCATCGGCAATCAGCCAAAAGGCTCTACTGGTTGGTGCAAAAAATTAAAAGATGACGGGGATCCAGGATGATCTGGTCCTCCGAGTCGGAGGTAGAGTCACCAAAAGACAGAAGAAAGCCACACAGAGGAATACGATTGGACTTACCCCTACCAACAGAAAAGGAACTCCGCCAGATCACCGTAAGTTTCGCTCGTTTGGGTGGCAGTAGAAAAATGTCGGCCTCTATAGGCAGAGTGTCATTTTTTACCTCTGGATCAGAGGAAGAATAGGCTTCAAATTGATCCATTTGGGCTTCAACTTTCCAACGCCCAATTTAGCCACCCTCCTTAAGCTAATGCAGCTTTCAACAAACGGGTCCACTCCAATGTCTGGCCAAGTCACCAGAGACTGATCAAAAGACAAGCTAGAAGATTGTGTTGGGTAAAAATCCAAGCCCCTGCAGGGTTTCAAGAGCCAAATGTGCATAATAGAAATTATCCGAAACCTTCCAGAATCTAAGTGAAACAGCGTAAAGCAGGTGTTTAAAAAGTTTATACCTAATCGTTTGAGATATTTCACTTAATTGTTGAGCCAAATCACTAAAATTTGAACAATTGACGTGTTCAAACTTTTTATGGTATCCACACAAATCACCACGCCTCCACCGCATTATGGTAGGTGAGTTCTTCTTACACCCGTAGTGCTTGAATCTATTAAAGAAAGACAAGTGAGTGTGGCTGGAATTTTTTAGAACATTTCTGATTTCATCCTTAGGAGGTAGTAGCTACGAAAATCCTCACAATATAATGTATATATAGTGAGGGTTAACTCTAAAGTATAATAGGTTTCAAAACCCTAATCTTATTACACTTAATTTCGGCCTTAATAATGACTCAACTATTGAGCCAATAATTAATCCAAAATTAGCATAAAACCAAAACAAAAAAAATTTGGCCAATGCACCCAAATGATCATAGGCTCATATCACATTGGCAATTATCACAATTTATGATCATAAACAATGAGTAGTGTTTAGCAACATATCCTTGTTACTCAAGTAACAGGATACTCAGTAATTCGACTAAATCTCTATAATTATTATTTTTATATACCATTGTCCCTTTATCCAAAATATCAAGATTGAATGTGATCGAGACATAGAATGTGTTACTCTCGTATAGCCCAACCTTTGGTTTATTGATCCTTGAGTAGACTGATTAAGATTAATGAGATTGATATCTCATACTAATTTATTTGAGCATGGTTATGCATTTTCTCATTCTCACTCAATTAAGGGGCTCGAAAATATTACTTTTGTTGCATAGGAGAGACAAATCTCACCTTAATAATACAAAACTCTCAACATAATATGTGACATATACAATGACCACCTTCATGTTCACTTAGTTATGAGCAACAAAAGGAAATATCAAAGTATGTGACTCACATGTAGGAAACCTTAATTACCTTAGGTCAAAGGATTACATGTACTATGATCATTATGAGAATCACTTATGACACTTATATAACAATCCATGTAGCATTCTTATAGCGGGTCGGTCCAATACACAAATTCTTCAACTTATACAAATATATTGACTACATATCTCATATTAGTCACCACATATACTAGTCATAATATATTATTGTAACCCACTTCTACAACAATACTTGACTAGAAATGTTTAAGAATACTATTATTTTAAGGTTATTATTATATTTGATTATGTTACACCGTAAAAACAAACAATAAATATAATTATTAGAATAATATCTCAATAAAATATCATGATTTGATATACAAAATATAAGTATCTCATAATTAAGTTTTAGGTACAATACTGACATATATGACCCCGCATTGACTATCAGGACGGATTTTTAATGAATTGTTGTAATGTTTTTGAGCAATAACAATACAATAGACAATTGGGAATCAATTTAGGACAAATAATTAAAGATTTTGGACTTTTCTACGCTGGAAGGCCTGGAATTGCCTTTTTGGCCCGAACCATAACCACAACTTGGAATTTTCAAGTCTGGCAATCTGTTGCCTCTAGTGGTCGCCTCCAAAGCTGACTGTAAACTGTGAAAGTAGAAGTATCCGGTCGGAATTTTCGTCCTTAAACCTCGTGCAATCCCGATCCATCCCTGTAGTGTAATTGTGTGAGCAACAATTTGCCACAAGTCACTCACCAATTCCCAATGACTAGTGTATTTATTGTGAACTTAGAAAAAATGTAGACTTCATAATAATACTTTGTTTTATTTTTAGTTTTTTAGTAATTTATTTTAACATTTAGAATCATGACTTTGAAAGTTTAATGAACATATATAGTATCAATTGGGGTAAGACATTTAACTCGTTTTAATTTAAGTCGATTGACTTTAAAATAATTTATTTTTATTCTTAAATTTTTTTATCCACAACTAATTTTAATTAAAATTTAATGTTGTGCAGCTGTAATAATCCATTAAAAATATAATTTTTGTAATCTTACAAAATTTTTATAAATTTTCTAGCTTAAGGGATTAAAAAAATAAAATTCATAAAAATTTAAAACATTATAAAAATTTACTTTTAAATAGATTATTACGTCAACATAATATAAGTTTTCAAATAAAATTAATTTCAAGTGAAAAAATTATAAAAGTAAAAATAATTCTGCTAACTTAAATTAAAATAAATTGCTACTTAACTACTTATTTTTTTTAATATATCTTTTACCCGGGAACAAAATATGCTCCTACCGCCTGTCATTTAAGCGAGATTCGGTCAATAAGCCACGGCAAGTGAAAGATAGAGATTAAGCTGTAATTAGAGAAAACCAACAAAGGCTATATCATGCAAGCTTGTGAGTATTAAAAAAATAATTATTCCATATTCCACAAAACGTGTAATTTACTCCCGAGAATTTCTATATAAGGACACACCGTCGATATCTGTGCATTCGCAGGCTACAAAACAAAAGATGAGTTCCAAGACGACCGCCTGTTGTGTCCTCTTCGTCATGATACTTCTCATTGCCCAGACAATTTTTGCCCGACAACTCGTTGGTGAGAGATAGACACATTTTCCTTTCTCTTCCTTCCTTTTCCTTTTCTTGAAGTAAAAATGATGATGTTTTTGCATTTTCGTAAATGTTTATTTTTATCTGCCGGAGTTGTTATCTTTTTCATTTTTTTTTTCTTTTCTTTCTTTTTTGCGGAAAACGGTAAAGGGCATGCCAGTGGAGGGGTTGGCCCGAATCCTGGCCGACGTAGTCCAGGTCGGTTCCTCCTCCGCCAAGAGTCACCAAATGATTCCAGGTAAAAGTGTGAACCGAAAACTAATTAGTAGGGTAGAAAAAACAAGAAGAAAACAAATTCATTATAAATCCATGCTTGATGTTTTATTCTATTTCGTTTCTAGAAGAGATCTAACCCTATGTTTAATGTCACATAAATTTTGTAATTAGTGGTTTATCATACACCTATTGTTGTTCGTACACTGTACAAATTTTAGAAATTTCACAAATAATAAAACATAAATGTTAGAATAAATTCTGATTTTGCCAGCCCACACGAAAGCGGATGATTTTACAATATGAAATTAGTAAATATTATAAGTTAAATTAGGTAAAAAAATGAAAAAATATCACCTATGTATCAAGAATTATTGGGATGAGTAGTGATTCGGTCCACCCTCTTTTAAATGTTTCATGTCATACCATTGCAGTGGCTTCGGTCACACCACTCTCAAGGTAAAACATCACAACTATTTTCTTATAGCTTCACACACATGCACTGTTTTATAGTAAATCTCCTCAAACATTTACTCACCTCAAATTACTTGGCGATATATAGAAAAAATGAGGTTAATTTTGACCCGCACGTTGTAAAGAGTAATTTTTTTTAATAAATTTATCATTAAAATAAATATTAATAATAATAATTTAAAAATTCTAAGTCATAAATTTATGTTCATTAGTTAACTATCAGTTATGATCAAAACATAAAGTTGTGAAACATAATATTGTGCATTCTTTAAAATGATGAATATTTTTTTGGTGATTAAAGAATAGTTTACTATAAATTTTTATCTCTTATCAATTTAATTTCCAATTTTTAATATGGATGAAAAGTTTATTTAGAAAAAATCACTTTCAATTTTCAGAATTATTAACCAAATTACTTTATTAAACCATAGAGCTTTTCTTTTTACCTTTAACCTATAACCAATAGTAATACAACCTTGAACTATGGTTGTTTACTGGCACAAGTTCACCTAACACACATAATAAACCAGTGTCTATTAAGCTTATAAGCCTACATTGTTAATTGCCATGTGCATATCCTGAAATTTTCACAAGTGATTTTTAGAGTAACCAAAGGAGCGTCCTCACTCCAACTTTCATGTAAGTGAAAATCCATCAAGAGAGCTCTTGTAACTTTGACACCCCATCCAATAAAGAGTTACAGATTTTCATTAAGAGCAAATGCTCAACCCTCAATAGTTACAGGATAAATGCATTTACACCATAGGATGGAGGTGAGAAATAAATCTCTCAAATGATGCAACCTCAAATGGCTTCTCTATGATTCATTTTTCTTATTCAAAAACCAAGCCTCGGGATTTTTGATTTTTTTGGTTAGGTATCTCCATAGGAAGGGTCAGTTAATTTAGGCTTAAATCATCCCCTGCAATATTATCCTTTTAGCCTTTGACTCTGATAAAAGATTTTACAAAACAAAAGTGACAAAGGTTAGGGTGTGTTGATCACATGCCACATGATATTAGTAAATGATGTCCATGATCGTAGGTGATGATGAGCATTGAGCTCAAAGTTCATTTTCTACTATTTTTATTTTCAACAAACTTGCATCACGTGGCCAATGAATTCATCATATGTTTGAATTTGTGTTCTCCTCTTATGGGATTTTAAATATACTTTGTAATGCACACATTCATGATTTTCCATTTTATGGGATATTTGAATATGCTTTAAAAAGAATGCACACATATGATGAGTTGGGATCCATTTTATTTTCCATATTTATTTCAGTCGAAGTGTATTTCTCAAAGAACATAACTAGAGGTCCATCATTTTCATTTTGTATTTTCTTTACATCATATGCATTTCCAAATTGAGTATATATAGGAGTCCATCTTTTGTTCACATTTACAAAGGACATGAGCATATCACACAAGACAACTCTTTTGGGAACATTATGCCTCGTGAAAAGGCTATGCCGCAAAATATCTCACAATATTATTTTCTGATAGACATATCGATGTCTTGACTTTAACTCATATTCAAGTTTCTTTAATTGACTTTTTCCCACAATTTCCAAAGCATCAAATCTTAAGCCACCATGACTTGAATCCGAGGCAACAAATTTTAATTACCACAATTAAAATCCAAGACAACAAATTAATTTTTATATCTCAAAGAGAGCTTTTTTTTTCGTTTTCGAAGTACAAAGACAACTGTTGACACCCAATTTTGTCCGACTGTGAAAAAAAAAAAAAAAAAAAAAAAAAAAAAAAAAAAAAAAAAAAAAAAAAAAAAAAAAAAAAATTAATTAATTAAAAATTATTAATTAAAAAAAGAAAATAATTTAACAAAACTAATATATTATTAGTGTAATGGGGGACATTTTTGTCATATGGTGTTAGTTAAAATATATATATAGGTATACATATATATCTGTATGTATGTATTAGAAATATTAATTAATTATTAATTATTAATTAATTATTAATTAATTAAAAGAATTAAAAATTAAAATTAAAAACAGAAAATTCCTCCCCCGGCTGAACCCTCCCCTGATTAGCATTAAAGTCTCCTCCCCCTTTTGCATTTTTTTTCCACACCAGACAAACGAGCTCAACGGCCTCACCTGATCCATTCTCGATTCTTCTTCTCTTTGGACTTAATCATTCTCTCATCTCTCTCTCCCCGGCAGCAGACAGAGCTCTCTCTCTCTCGCCTTTCCCTCGGAATAAAAAAAGACAACTCCTCTCTCTCTCACGGAGAGCTCTGACTCTCTGGCTCCCTCCATCGAGCTCTCGTCTCTCCCTCTCCAAACAAAGCTCTCTCGTTCTCCTTCTTTCTCCCATCACCAGCTCGCCTCGCCTCCGTCTCTTGTCCCGCCGCCGCTGCCAGCCCGTCGTCACTGCCGCTTCTTCCCCTGTCTCCGTCAATCCGTCACAGCTCTGCCCGCCGCTTCTGTCCGTCGCTCCAGCCACATCGCCGCCATCTCCAGTCTCCACCTGTCCCGTCCGGCGCCGCGCCCACCTCTGCTGCGTGCAGGCACATCTCCCTCGCTCGCGCTCCATCACCGACGCCCATCACTGCTTCGCCGCGACGCCGCGTTGCTCCACCGGCCAAGGACGACGCCTCCAGTCCTCCGCCGCGCCAGCACCGTTCCGGATCCCCCTCGCGCCGTGCTCCCGGTGTCCGCCGTCGCGTCCAGTCACCTCTCCTGCTTTTTCCCTTCGTGTCGCGCCACCTACTCCGTCGTGCCTTCCTCCCGCCGCCTCCTTGCCTGCTGCCATATTTCCGATCGCCGACGTCGCGCCTGAAGCTTCAGCCTCCTCCCGTCACATCCGTGCCCGCCGCGTCTTCCCTGCCGTTCTTCCTTCACCATCGTGTCTTCCCTCCACCGCCACCTCGCCTCGCGCCACCGGAAGGCCTCCCTCCTCCATCTGCTGCGCTTCCTTCTCTGCCACGTCTCCCAGCCGTCGCCTCCTCCACCGTCGTGCCACTCCTGCTCACGCCTCCCTGTTGCGGAAACAAGAAACAGAAACGAAAACAACGATTTGACCAAGTCAAAATTTTAAAAATTTTGGGTAAAATTATTACTTAGCCCTTAATTCTTTTTATTTTATCCATTTAAGTTATTAATTTTATTTTCCTTACAGATTCATCACTGACAGCAAACTTTTTGTTTGTTTTTATTTTTCTTTGTTTCTTCTATTATTAGTTGATTTTATCTTACATTAATTTTGATCATTAAGAGAACAACATGCGACTTTGATTTGATATGTATATTCATGTATATTTATTGGATTTTAGAATAGTTTAATTGTAATTCTTGTAATACATTAAATGTGTATCAATTTATTAGAAATCCGTCCTAAGATGTAACATATATCCATGTCCAAATGATTCGGTTAGAATCCATGGCTTGGATATTAATTAAAATTAAATAACGAGATCCTAAGACGGATCATATCCATGTCCAAATGATTCGGTTAGAATCCATGGCTTGGATATTAAATTCCATATCCGAATGATCCGGCAGGATCCACGGTTTGGAAGAACAAATTATATCCTAAACTTCTAATAAAAAATAATAATCGCCGCGACATTCAACAAAACCACCACCAGTCGTAAATAAATCGTTCGCCATCGTTCGACATCGAATCAGGAAAAAAAATCCGTTCGCGAATCCTCAGCTCGATTAAAAGTCGATTCAAATTCACGGTATAATCCTTCTTTAATCCTCCAAATTTTTTTATTTTCATTTATACAAGTCACTAACCTTTTTTATTATTTCTGCAGAGTTAGCAATAATCTTTGTATGTTTATTATTATTATTGTTATTATTATTCTATTCAAGTCACTAACCATTTAATTTCTGCTATACTAACAACTAACTTCACTAACCACTAACTTTTATTATTATTGTTATCACTAACATTTAATTTCTGTTATACTAACAATTAATTGTGCTAACCACTAACTTTTAGTATTATTGTTATCACTAACTTTTATGTTTGTTATACTAACAATTAACTGTGCTAACCACTAACTTTCATTATTATTGTTATCACTAACCATTTAATTTTTGCTATACTAACAATTAACTGTGCTAACCACTAACTTTCATTATTATTGTTATCACTAACCATTTAATTTTTGCTATACTAACAATTAACTGTACTGACCGCTAACTTTTATTATTATTGTTGTCACTAACCATTTAATATTTGTTATACTAACAACTAACTTTACTAACTTTATTTATTGTTATTTAATTTTTCTTTATTTTATGGTTAAACTCATTTCATTTAAAGAAATTAGCCATAAAAAAATATATATGTAAAATAAATCTGAACCATGTTGTTAAGTCAAAAAAATTGTTTTAGTTCATGGTATATTGGCTGGAAACTGTCTCGTGCCCGCTTTTGAGCTGCTTCACCTGGTGAAGAGGGTCTGGCTGAGTAACAACGCCCCGTACCATGATCAAAGATTTTTTTAAACTCTTTGATTTCTTTAAATTAGCTTCTTATTTTTTAACTAAATAAATTAAATAAATATAAAGATAAAAATCCATATTTACAATATGGATAAAATTCTTTAAAATTTCGTCAAATTCCGTGTCCAAATGACTCGGCAGAGTCTATGGTTCGGAATCAAATCTTCCGTGTCCAAATGACTCGGCAGAGTCCATGGTTCGGAAGTATCAAATTTTATACAAATTAACTTAAAAATCCACATTTCGACTAATTCAGTTAAAATTTCTAAATTAACTGAAAGTTATTTAAAAGCAAAGTAAAACAAAATTAAAATCAACTAAGGTGCCAATTTTGGGCGCTATAACAAAGTTGTTTTAGCGTAACCGTACTCCCGATCCCCGAACTCTCGCAGACCAATTTTAAGGTGACCAATCGACCTAAGAAAACTGATTGGTGGCGACTCCCGAAAACCCGACGTTGCCACAGCTTGGCGACTCCACTGGGGACTCTGGTTAGTGAGTCGATCCTAAAACTTGATTTATTTTGTTTTGCTTGGCTTATTTCTTATATATGAGGATTCTTGTGTTATATTTACTTATTCTAAACATGCATAATGCATTCACCAAATGAAGCTCTATACCCGAGCTTCCTCAAATCGAACACAATTCTTTCTAAGCGTAATTGGTGTTGTTGTCCTTGTGAGGCCATGGTCTCCAAGCCTTCACCGGTTTCAAAGTAGCAAAGTAATGTATTGCCTCCTGAGACGGTTAGTCTCTGCATGGGCCCACGAAAAGCTACGACTCGAATTAATCCATTCCTTACATAAACCCTAGAGGGTAAGGAATCGGGCTGTCACTATACTTTAGTGATAGGATTCGGGAACTATCCCTGGCCTTTTTGATAAGCCACCTTATGCATATAGAATTCCCCACTTAACCATAGAACTGACCATAGAATTTCTACCATTTACCAACACTATAAGCATGTTATTGTTATGCCATTTTTGTTACCTTATCCTTGGGTTTCTTTGTGTTTTATATTTATGGCTCAGACTTCTTTTCGTAATAGTTCATGTGTTATTAATTGATATCTAACTCGTTGTTAACCTTGTTATTCTTTTGTTATACTTCTGTTTTGTACAATTTTTTGTCATGCATCAAAACCACGCACCAAACTGTAATAACTTTTGATCTTTCTAAATGACAACTAAAAATCTCGAAGTTCTACGATAGTTGATAATCAAACTCACTTATTGCATGCATCCATTACATCAATCATGTGCATACAAAGTCTGATAAAAACATAATCTCATTTTGTATTGCATGCATCCATTACATCAATCACGTGCATACAAAGTTTGATAAAACATAATCTCATTTTGTATTGCACGCATCCATTACATTAAATACATGCATACAAAGTCTGATAAAAACATAATCTCATTTTGTATTACATACATCCATCACATCAATCAATTGCATATAAAGTTTAATAAAATGAATCTCACTTTAGAAACGGTAAAATTGGCCATCAACACCGATATCCAGCTCGGCTCCAAATAAGATTAATGGCAGAACAAACCAAAGGACGTCTCATAGATATGAAGTCCAATATAGAAAGTATGGCTGAGCAAATGAAACAGTTAATGGAGTTAGCGACCCAAGTCCCCGTCAATGACCCACAAGATCTAACCTATCCTCCCCAATTCACTCAGAACAGGTCTCAGTTCAAGAGAAGCTCTTTCATGACTCAGGTCTATCTGATATCATTCATCTAAGGCACAGTCCAATTTTTGAAGAAAAGAAGCTCCTGCTTAAAGAAGAAGAGAATACTAAAAAAACTCAAGATCATAGAAAAGAGACTGCGGACCATTGAAAGAGGCACTTTATCTCTTTTGATGAACAATCTTTGCTTGATACCAGATGTTGTGATTCCCTCATACTTTAAGATACCTGACTTTGTGAAATATGATGGAACAAGTTATCCCATCAATTATATTACGCTGTTTCTAAGGAAAATACAACCACTCACAAGAGACGAGAAAGTGTTGATAGCACTTTTTCAAAAAAAATCTTATAAAGTCAGCACTACAATGGTATCTAAGTCAAGGTCTGAGAAACATCAAAGCCTGGAATGACCTCGTTTAAGCTCTCAATCAGTAACTGTGAGCATGTTATAGACTTACCCCTAGATCACCAAATTCTCCAGAATATAGAGAAGAAGGAACAAGAGACCTTTAAGGAATACGCATAAAGGTGGAGACACTTAGCCGCACAAGTTTAACCATCTATGATAGAAAGAGAATTGATCACCCTGTTTACCCAGGCATTAAATAGACCATTTCATGAAAAACTAGTTGGGAACACTTCAAGTAGCTTTTCAAATGTGGTCTTATCTGGAGAAAAGATCGAATTTGGAATCAAAACAGAAAAGCTGGTCGATTCTTCAATTGAAGGATGTTTCAATGAAAGAACCGGAGCTATCCAAAACATCATCTCCAAGTCCTATGATCCAATACCACTCAAGTTACAAGTGAAAGGATATCCTATTGAGACTGTAATCTTCAAGGCTCCCTCATCAGTGCCACATACCACTCATGGGAAGAAAGGCTACTCAAGTCGATTCAATTTTCACAAGTTACAAACCTGCTACCACCCATACCAACGGTAACAAAGATCAAGTAGCCTCCTCTTCCAAGTTGGAATGACCCAAACGCCAAATATAAAATGTTCAATTGGGCATTGTGTGGCACTAAAACTCAAGGTCCAATAGTTGGTCGAGTTTAAATTCCTAGGCCATGATGTGATTGGTAAATGAAAGTGAAGATTTCGAGCTGGAATTACATTGATTTTGGAAGGACTCCAAGTCAGATCTGACCTAATAGTCCGCACACACTTTTGAATGACAGGGAATCCTTTGAATAAACTTGTATCTTTGAAAGCTTGCAAAAGTAATTTAATAGTAAAAATCTCCTAGATTTAGTCCAGAATCTAGGGTGTAGTCTTTGTTAAATGGACACCTGCTATTCTTTTTCTGGTACAACAAAAAGATGTGATGCGTGCATTCTACTACTTTCCATTTTTACACTCTTTGCCATTATACTATCCATTATTGCTATCACACTTTACTTTTTCGACAACCGGTAATTCTTTTTGTTCTCTAACAAAAAGATGTTGCGTGTGCATTCTACCACTTTTTAATTCCATTATTACATCTACACATTCTACCAATTTTTACCAAAAATTCAATTATTACACCTACACATTCCACCACTTCTTACCAAAAATTCCATTTTTACATCCATCTCTCACTCCTTTCCATTATACTATCCATTATTGCCATCATACTTTGCTTTCTAAATGATACTACTCGTGGGTGAAAATAAAAAGTTAAGGAAAATTTGATAGTAGTGATCTTGAAAGTGCTGCCAAATCTAGTAAGAAGGATTTCAAACGTTGCACCTCAACCCTCAAAAGGAATTCACAGTGGTTATCAACATCCTTGCAAGAAGTCCGGTGTTAGCTTCCAAATCCAAAGAAGTTAGCTCTCATATTAAATGGCTTTAATGGTCTCTCAATTCTCATGAATGCTCAACACAAGCAAAGGTTCTCAGTTCTCTGCAACACAAACTCCAAAAAAAAAAAAGAAAAAGTTCATCCCTTCCATCAAAAAGCCAACAAGGGAAAATTCAAAACCAAAAAAAGCGAGACTGAGAGCAAACACAAGCAAGTAAGGCCACTTGAATCATCTCATTTCAAGAAGGCTATGATCTCGGTTCTTTGTAACAAAAACTCCGAAAAGGAAAAAGTTCATCCCTTCCACCAAAAAGCCAACAAGGGAAAATTCAAAACCAAAAAGAACTGAGAACAAGCACGAGCAAGCAAGGTCACTTGAGTCATCTCACTTCAAGAGAGTTATCAAGTATGTTATCACCATAGCTCACACAAAAAAAAAACAAAAAAACAAAAAAAAAAGAGGAAAAAGGGCTCAAACTAGAAAAAAAAAAAGAAAGAAAAAAAGTGAGCTATGGATTCTAGACTGAAAACCTGCAAAGGCAGTTTAGAACACAAAAGCAACCCTCGAACCAAGCATACATAAAGACCACGATAGTTGGGGGGCAACAGATGAGGTTTAACTTTCTGGAAAGAGTGGCAAGTTTGAGGTCATCACTATTGAGTTTTTCATCATAATCAAATTTGCTCACGAGTAGTATTAAAAGACCCTTCTTTCAAACCACTTAAACTTAACTTTCCTCAGACTTATCATCCTCATTGTGAAACATGTTTCTACCTTATTTAATACTGCTCACGAGTAGTATTAAAAGACCATTCTTTCACACCACTTAAATTTAACTTTCCTCAGACCTAACATCCCCATTCAGTTAAAAGACTATTATTGTAAATCATGTTTCTACTTTATTGCCTTGCACAGTTTATGTCTTCGAGTTGGAAAGGGAAGAATGGCAGGATATTTTAATTAAAAACAAAGACCGTAAATTACTTTGTCAAGCTTTGCAAATTGATGAAAGTTTTTCTTTAAGGCGAAACCATTATTCATTAATGTATGTAGACTTAAAAGTGAGGAGATAGCTTGAGTCTTTCTTTAATAAGATGTGGTTCTTGTAAGAGAAATTTACGATCAAGTGCCATCACAAAGGTCTAGAAATCCTCAACCTTCTGTTAAAGGCGAGGTGATACCTTTTATCCACATAAATACCATATTCAGGGGGGCAAAGTAGTCTCTACTAAGCGTAAGAAGAGTACTGCCAAGAAAGAAGCTCAATAGACAATGGGGTAAGTCTTATGGATCAGAACCTGAGTCTAAGGAAGAGCAATCATTCGGACTGTAACATGAGGGTAAACAAGTGTCGACAAGGCCACAAGAAAAGGGACAATGAAACATTGAAAGTTAAGCCTTTGATAGTATGAAATCCATGACAATGGATGAGTACCCGAAAGAGATATAAATTATGAGGCGGGCCAACTTTAAAGAAATTGAGGCCAAAATTCAAGAACAAGTCAAAGAAAGGGGATTTTGAAAAGAGTTGGGCTTTTGAGGCAGCAAACAAAAGCTGGAAAGCATAAAGAGATTCAATGATAGTCCAAGAAGGCCATCACAAAGAGGATCCAGTAAAACAAAGACATGAAGAACTAGATCCATAAAAAAAAAAACATCAATTCCACATGCTCTGCATTCATGCATTTCACATCATGCATGCATGGCTTTTGCATAATAGGAACCAAACGGGAATCACATTCACAGCACAGTTACAGCAATATAAGCTGAGATCTCAATGTCATCAGCTCTTACCAATCTATCACTGGATACACAGCTAATATGCGGGACCAACCTGCATCAGGAATTCAAGGATAAAGTAGACAATATTGTCAAAAGCTTGGCTACCGATTCAATAATCGAGGCTACACCTAGAAGGATAGGATTGACGCCAGCTAGTAGTATCCAAGATAAGAGATAGCTATAGCCAAGGATAAGGCTGATATCAAAAAAAATATAAAGCCTGGCAATCGATTTAATAATCGAGACTACACCTGGAAGGACAGGATTGACGTCAGCTAGTAGTATCCAAGATAAGAGATAGCTGTGGTCAAAGATAAGGCAGACATCAAGAAATATTGTCGTTGAAACTTTGTCAAAAGCGGACAAAAGATTCAATAATCAAGGACTGGATCAATGTCATGCCTGATGAGATATCAAAGATAAGAAATATCTATGATACTAAAATAAAGTAGGATCCACTTTTCCGGTTAAACGGCGGATACGGTACTCCGTGACTCTCAAGTCGGTTCTCTCAGTTGCCCATAATAACTGATTCCTTCACCCCTTCTTTCTTTTACTTCCTCCTAGAAAATGGATCCTACTTTTTCCGCCTTGCGAAAGTATTTCCCTTCTCTCCCAATGAACATCCTAAAAAAGATCTACCAAGTTCGCTGTGAACGATTAAGAGCTCTGATGCATAAAGGAATCCCTGAAGATCTGCGGTGGTTAATTGAAGCTAAGGTTCGTCTGGCAGGTGAAATCCCAGAGGCATTTGTGTCTTACATGCCTGGTGTTGGCAAAAGTTCTTATGCCAGAAAAAGAAGAGCGAAAAGATTACAAGTCTGCCATAAATGTGGTAGGTGGACTTGTAAGACTAGGTGTCGTTCTTTAGGAATGATCTCCAATAATCGAGAAGATAAAATACGGTTCATCAAGAATGGCTTGAGTAAGGACTCATTGGATGATATCCAATTGACTCTTGAGACGCATTCTTGTGGATCTGTGCAACGTGAAATTCTTGATTTATGGAGTATTTACCATAAAGAACGAGACCGTTACAGTCCCGGGAATCTGACTTTAAACGACCCTGTTTGCCGGTTTGTAAGAAAGCTGGATGGGAAGCAGATCCTCGACTCATAGAAGCCGTTAATGCCGTTACTGGACGTAAAACCAGTGGAAGATGTGAGCCACAGTCACAATTACTGTACATACAGTTTGTTATATTTGGAAAAATTTGCATTTTCTTTTGACAGATGTACATGCTCCCCTAAGTGTAATCGACACGTTATCCCTTTTCATCACTATAAATGCGTGTTCTTCCTTCTGGATACGGTACTCCATAACTCCCAAATTCAGTTATTTCCATTTCCTACAATCACTAATTTCTTTCTTTTTCTCTTAAATGCCTCATTCATCAATGGAGCCTTCTCTTTCCGCTCTACGAAAATATTTCCCTTCTTTCCCAATAAATGTTCTTAAAAAGGTTTATCAAGCTAGATGTGAACGATTCCGACTATTTATGCACAAAGGCATTCCTGATAATGTGCGATGGCTAATCGAAGCTAAAGTTCGTTCGGCTGGTGAAGTTCCAGATGCGTTCTTTCCCCGTATGCCCGGCTTTGGTAAAAGCATTTATGCCAAAAAGAGAAGAGCAAAGAGGCTAGGCGTCTGTCACAATTGTGGATGGTGGATTTGCGGCAATAAATGTCGTTCTCCAGGAGTGATCACCAGAAATCGTAATGATAGAATAAAATTCATCAAGAATGGCTTGCGTAAGGAATCTCTGGAAGATATCCGAGAGGTTCTTGAAGCGCATTCTTGCGGAATAGTGCAATTTGAGGTTGTTGGATTATGGATAATTCTCCAAAAAGAACGAGAATGTTACAGTCTTGGGAATCTGACCCTAAACGACCCTGTTTGCCAGTTTGTGAAAAAGCTAGATGAGATGCAAATCACTGATTCATAGAAAGCATTGAAGCCGTTACTGGACGCAAAGCCAGTAGAAGATGGAACAAGGTCACGATTACTGTACACGCTAGCTGTCGTTTTTGAAATTTTCCTCCCCTTTTGGTAATAATGTATTCACTCCTAACGTGAACCAAAGTCACGATTACTGTACATGCTAGCTGTCGCTTTTGAAATTATCCTCCCAATAATGTACCCACTCCTGACATGAGATACAGTTATGATTACTGTATATAGCTGCCACTTTTTAAAATTTTCCTTCTCTTCCAACAATCACGTACCTACTCCTGACGTAAGCTACAGTAGTGACTACTGTACATGCTAGCAGCTATTTTGAAAATTTTCCTCCTCTTTTAACGATAGTGTACCCATACCTGACCAAAGTCATACTCGTGACTACTGTGAATAGCTGGCAATAATGTATCCATTCTTGAAAATAAAATTATTGCCTTATCTCTTCATCTCTATAAATATATCCTCTTTTCTCACAAGGGTAAGGATAGGAATGGAGAAAACCCCAACTCGTAAATCCCGAAGTATTTGTGTATTTTCTGGGGCTTTTCCTGGAAAAGATGAAGAGTATTTAAAAGCAGCCAACCATTTGGGAAGAGTATTAGCTGAGCGAAAAATACATTTAGTTTATGGAGGAGGTAGTGTCGGATTAATGGGAGGTGTAGCATCAGCAGCATCTCTAGGAGGAAGTCAAGTTCTGGGCATTATCCCTGGACCTCTGAAATTTATTTCTGGGGGCACGATTGGAGAAGAATTAGTGGTTAAAAATTTGCAAGAGCGTGTGTTACAAATGCTTTTAAATGCTGATGCTTTTATCGCTCTACCAGGTGGTTTTGGCACATTGGGAGAAGTCTTTCAAATTGCTTCCATGGCCCAACTTAATTTGCATAAGAAACCCATTGGACTTTTAAATGTTAACAATTTCTTTACAGGTCTGATAGCTTTTATGGATTATGCTATGCAGAAGAATTTTATATCAAGAGTGGCACGGCGAATCATAATATCCGCAACAACTGCTGAAGAATTGCTAGATAAAATACAAGCTTTTGTTCCTGAACCAGATCCAGCAATGATTCAGATAGACTGGACACGACAGTCTTTCCCGACCAGTTCACTCCCATAATGGTCCTCTACTCACCCTTTTGAAGTATTGTGGAAGAAAGAAGCGATCTGATCCGTTTTTCTTGTCCTTTAGTTTTATTATCAGCATTTTCTTTCGCGTTTCAGTTTTTCTTTTCAGGGAATTTCTTTTTTATAAGATAGTTTCGTCCATGCTGATATTAAAACCATGCGACAATGCCTTTAGGTTGGAATGGCTGAGTAAAGAGTAATTTTTATTACTCTTGAGACGCATCCTATTAGGTCTACTAGGCATAACATTTTGGGGTAGTTAAGCTTTAACCTTATTCGGATGACATATCTCACAAGGGAATCTATATTTACTGAAGAAAATATTAGATGAACCTTGAATATTGATTCCAAACATCCACTCCATTTACATAATTTGTCAGTGTTATTGTCATCATCAAGATTCACTCGTTTTATCGAAGCCTAATTCTTTGCGCTCGCCAATTATGAAAATTCACACTTTCGAAGAAAATTATTCCAATTTCAATTGCTTTTATATAAATTTCGCTCGAGGTCCTAAGGAAAGCTCCTTAGCCTCAAAATCAATTTTCAATCCGAGGTTTTAAGGATGGAACCTTTGCCTCGAAAACAATCAATTTTCATCATCGGGGTTTTAAGGATGGAACCTTTGCCTCGAAAACAATCAATTTTCATCGGGGTTGTAAGGATGGAACCTTTGCCTCGAAAATAATCAATTTTCATCATCAGGGTTTTAAGGATGGAACCTTTGCCTTGAAAAGAATCAATTTTCATCATCGAGGTTTTAAGGATGGAACCTTTACCTCGACATCAATCAATCAATTCGAGGTTTTAAGGATGGAACCTTTATCTCGACATCAATCAATCAATCCGGGGTTTTAAGGATGGAACCTTTGCCTCGAGATCAATCAATCAATCCGAGGTTTTAAGGATAGAACCTTTGCCTTGAGATCAATCAATCAATCCGGGGTTTTAAGGATGGAACCTTTGCCTCGAGATCAATTATCAATCCGAGGTTTTAAGGATGGAACCTTTGCCTCGACATCAATCAATCAATCCAAGGTTTTAAGGATGGAACCTTTGCCTCGACATCAATCAATCAATTCGAGGTTTTAAGGATGGAACCTTTGCCTCGAAATCAATCAATCAATCCGAGGTTTTAAGGATGGAACCTTTGCCTCGAGAACAATCAATCATCAATTTTTCTTAAACGATAAGAGAGTTCTTATCGTAGAGGTTCTAAGGTAGGGCCCTTAACCTCAAACTTGCAACGATAGGAGAGTTCCTATCGTTGAGGTTCTAAGGAGAGTTCCTTAAACCTCAAACAATCAATCATCAATTTTTCTTCAAATGATAAGAGAGTTCTTATCGCAGAGGTTCTAAGGTAGGGCCCTTAACCTCAAACTTGCAACGATAGGAGAGTTCCTATCGTCAAGGTTCTAAGGAGAGTTCCTTAAACCTCAAACAATCAATCATCAATTTTTCTTAAACGATAAGAGAGTTCTTATCGTAGAGGTTCTAAGGTAGGGCCCTTAACCTCAAACTTGCAACGATGGGAGAGTTCCTATCGTTGAGGTTCTAAGGAGAGTTCCTTAAACCTCAAACAATCAATCATCAATTTTTCTTCAAATGATAAGAGAGTTCTTATCGCAGAGGTTCTAAGGTAGGGCCCTTAACCTCAAACTTGCAACGATAGGAGAGTTCCTATCGTCAAGGTTCTAAGGAGAGTTCCTTAAACCTCAAACAATCAATCATCAATTTTTCTTAAACGATAAGAGAATTCTTATCACAGAGGTTCTAAGGTAGGACCCTTAACCTCAAAATCATCAATTTTCCTTCAAAACGATAGGAGAGTTCCTATCGTCGAGGTTCTAAGGTAGGACCCTTAACCTCAAAATCATCAATTTTCCTTCAAACGATAGGAGAGTTCCTATCGTCGAGGTTCTAAGGTAGGGCCCTTAACCTCAAAATCATCAATTTTCCTTCAAACGATAGGAGAGTTCCTATCGTCGAGGTTCTAAGGTAGGACCCTTAACCTCATTCCATCAATTTTCCTTCAAACGATAGGAGAGTTCCTATCATCGAGGTTCTAAGGTAGGACCCTTAACCTCAAAATCATCAATTTTCCTTCAAACGATAGGAGAGTTCCTATCGTCGAGGTTCTAAGGTAGGACCCTTAACCTCAAAAAAATCAATTTTCCTTCAAACGATAGGAGAGTTCCTATCGTCGAGGTTCTAAGGTAGGACCCTTAACCTCAAAATCATCAATTTTCCTTCAAACGATAGGAGAGTTCCTATCATCGAGGTTCTAAGGTAGGACCCTTAACCTCAAAATCATCAATTTTCCTTCAAACGATAGGAGAGTTCCTATCGTCGAGGTTCTAAGGTAGGACCCTTAACCTCAAAACAATCAATTTTACTTCAAACGATAGGAGAGTTCCTGTCGTCGAGGTTCTAAGGTAGGACCCTTAACCTCAAAATCATCAATTTTCCTTCAAACGATAGGAGAGTTCCTATCGTCGAGGTTCTAAGGTAAGACCCTTAACCTCAAAATCATCAATTTTCCTTCAAACGATAGGAGAGTTCCTATCGTCGAGGTTCTAAGGTAGGACCCTTAACCTCAAAACAATCAATTTTCCTTCAAATGATAGGAGAGTTCCTATCGTCGAGGTTCTAAGGTAGGACCCTTAACCTCAAAACAATCAATTTTCCTTCAAACGATAGGAGAGTTCCTATCGTCGAGGTTCTAAGGTAGGACCCTTAACCTCAAAATCATCAATTTTCCTTCAAACGATAGGAGAGTTCCTATCGTCGAGGTTCTAAGGTAGGACCCTTAACCTCAAAATCATCAATTTTCCTTCAAACGATAGGAGAGTTCCTATCGTCGAGGTTCTAAGGTAGTACCCTTAACCTCAAAATTATCAAATTTTTCCTTCAATGATAGGAGAGTTCCTATCGCAGAGGCTCTAAGGAAGATTCCTTAACCTCTGAGTTTAGGCGACGAGAAAATTCTCAATGCCTAGCTAAGCCGGACGAAATTTGATAACGACTTTGCATACATCATGTCCCATGAAGCATGCAAAGGGGGGCAGCTGTTGACACCCAATTTTGTCCGACTGTGAAAAAAAAAAAAAAAAAAAAAAAAAAAAAAAAAAAAAAAAAAAAAAAAAAAAAAAAAAAAAAAAATTAATTAATTAAAAATTATTAATTAAAAAAAGAAAATAATTTAACAAAACTAATATATTATTAGTGTAATGGGGGACATTTTTGTCATATGGTGTTAGTTAAAATATATATATAGGTATACATATATATCTGTATGTATGTATTAGAAATATTAATTAATTATTAATTATTAATTAATTATTAATTAATTAAAAGAATTAAAAATTAAAATTAAAAACAGAAAATTCCTCCCCCGGCTGAACCCTCCCCTGATTAGCATTAAAGTCTCCTCCCCCTTTTGCATTTTTTTTCCACACCAGACAAACGAGCTCAACGGCCTCACCTGATCCATTCTCGATTCTTCTTCTCTTTGGACTTAATCATTCTCTCATCTCTCTCTCCCCGGCAGCAGACAGAGCTCTCTCTCTCTCGCCTTTCCCTCGGAATAAAAAAAGACAACTCCTCTCTCTCTCACGGAGAGCTCTGACTCTCTGGCTCCCTCCATCGAGCTCTCGTCTCTCCCTCTCCAAACAAAGCTCTCTCGTTCTCCTTCTTTCTCCCATCACCAGCTCGCCTCGCCTCCGTCTCTTGTCCCGCCGCCGCTGCCAGCCCGTCGTCACTGCCGCTTCTTCCCCTGTCTCCGTCAATCCGTCACAGCTCTGCCCGCCGCTTCTGTCCGTCGCTCCAGCCACATCGCCGCCATCTCCAGTCTCCACCTGTCCCGTCCGGCGCCGCGCCCACCTCTGCTGCGTGCAGGCACATCTCCCTCGCTCGCGCTCCATCACCGACGCCCATCACTGCTTCGCCGCGACGCCGCGTTGCTCCACCGGCCAAGGACGACGCCTCCAGTCCTCCGCCGCGCCAGCACCGTTCCGGATCCCCCTCGCGCCGTGCTCCCGGTGTCCGCCGTCGCGTCCAGTCACCTCTCCTGCTTTTTCCCTTCGTGTCGCGCCACCTACTCCGTCGTGCCTTCCTCCCGCCGCCTCCTTGCCTGCTGCCATATTTCCGATCGCCGACGTCGCGCCTGAAGCTTCAGCCTCCTCCCGTCACATCCGTGCCCGCCGCGTCTTCCCTGCCGTTCTTCCTTCACCATCGTGTCTTCCCTCCACCGCCACCTCGCCTCGCGCCACCGGAAGGCCTCCCTCCTCCATCTGCTGCGCTTCCTTCTCTGCCACGTCTCCCAGCCGTCGCCTCCTCCACCGTCGTGCCACTCCTGCTCACGCCTCCCTGTTGCGGAAACAAGAAACAGAAACGAAAACAACGATTTGACCAAGTCAAAATTTTAAAAATTTTGGGTAAAATTATTACTTAGCCCTTAATTCTTTTTATTTTATCCATTTAAGTTATTAATTTTATTTTCCTTACAGATTCATCACTGACAGCAAACTTTTTGTTTGTTTTTATTTTTCTTTGTTTCTTCTATTATTAGTTGATTTTATCTTACATTAATTTTGATCATTAAGAGAACAACATGCGACTTTGATTTGATATGTATATTCATGTATATTTATTGGATTTTAGAATAGTTTAATTGTAATTCTTGTAATACATTAAATGTGTATCAATTTATTAGAAATCCGTCCTAAGATGTAACATATATCCATGTCCAAATGATTCGGTTAGAATCCATGGCTTGGATATTAATTAAAATTAAATAACGAGATCCTAAGACGGATCATATCCATGTCCAAATGATTCGGTTAGAATCCATGGCTTGGATATTAAATTCCATATCCGAATGATCCGGCAGGATCCACGGTTTGGAAGAACAAATTATATCCTAAACTTCTAATAAAAAATAATAATCGCCGCGACATTCAACAAAACCACCACCAGTCGTAAATAAATCGTTCGCCATCGTTCGACATCGAATCAGGAAAAAAAATCCGTTCGCGAATCCTCAGCTCGATTAAAAGTCGATTCAAATTCACGGTATAATCCTTCTTTAATCCTCCAAATTTTTTTATTTTCATTTATACAAGTCACTAACCTTTTTTATTATTTCTGCAGAGTTAGCAATAATCTTTGTATGTTTATTATTATTATTGTTATTATTATTCTATTCAAGTCACTAACCATTTAATTTCTGCTATACTAACAACTAACTTCACTAACCACTAACTTTTATTATTATTGTTATCACTAACATTTAATTTCTGTTATACTAACAATTAATTGTGCTAACCACTAACTTTTAGTATTATTGTTATCACTAACTTTTATGTTTGTTATACTAACAATTAACTGTGCTAACCACTAACTTTCATTATTATTGTTATCACTAACCATTTAATTTTTGCTATACTAACAATTAACTGTGCTAACCACTAACTTTCATTATTATTGTTATCACTAACCATTTAATTTTTGCTATACTAACAATTAACTGTACTGACCGCTAACTTTTATTATTATTGTTGTCACTAACCATTTAATATTTGTTATACTAACAACTAACTTTACTAACTTTATTTATTGTTATTTAATTTTTCTTTATTTTATGGTTAAACTCATTTCATTTAAAGAAATTAGCCATAAAAAAATATATATGTAAAATAAATCTGAACCATGTTGTTAAGTCAAAAAAATTGTTTTAGTTCATGGTATATTGGCTGGAAACTGTCTCGTGCCCGCTTTTGAGCTGCTTCACCTGGTGAAGAGGGTCTGGCTGAGTAACAACGCCCCGTACCATGATCAAAGATTTTTTTAAACTCTTTGATTTCTTTAAATTAGCTTCTTATTTTTTAACTAAATAAATTAAATAAATATAAAGATAAAAATCCATATTTACAATATGGATAAAATTCTTTAAAATTTCGTCAAATTCCGTGTCCAAATGACTCGGCAGAGTCTATGGTTCGGAATCAAATCTTCCGTGTCCAAATGACTCGGCAGAGTCCATGGTTCGGAAGTATCAAATTTTATACAAATTAACTTAAAAATCCACATTTCGACTAATTCAGTTAAAATTTCTAAATTAACTGAAAGTTATTTAAAAGCAAAGTAAAACAAAATTAAAATCAACTAAGGTGCCAATTTTGGGCGCTATAACAAAGTTGTTTTAGCGTAACCGTACTCCCGATCCCCGAACTCTCGCAGACCAATTTTAAGGTGACCAATCGACCTAAGAAAACTGATTGGTGGCGACTCCCGAAAACCCGACGTTGCCACAACAACCAATTATTCACTTTCTCAAAAGAGATTTTTTTCCGGCTACAGAAAGCACCAAATCAAAAATGAGAAGATTTTTAAAATGTTTCAATAATTTTTTTTTAAGTATCTTCACCAATAAAACTTCCTTTTTAATTTCTCTTTTCCGCCCTTAAAAGAAAAAAAAAAAAAAAGCATCGCCGTCGTTCTAAAACCGCATAGAAACTTATAGGTGGAAGAAAAAGTTTTTCCCAAAAGATTTATTTTTTTTTTTGCCTTGCCTCGAAAGATTCACTTTCGTCTAGGCTTAAGAGTATAATCCATTTGGAATACTTCAACCTCAAAAATTCCCTTCTTGAGAATCATGTCAAAAAAAAAAAAAAAAAAGAATTATTTGTGTTGAAAAATTCAAGACAAATGGTGAAAGCTTATCGAAGGTTTTTCCTTCGTACCACAGAAACTCTCCAAAAACTCTGTTTTAAAACCAAAATATTTTCTAAGATCAATGTCCTCAAACCAAAATAATTTTAATTTATATCTTTTCTTGAGATTTATAAAACTAAGAAAAACACCAGAAAATATTCTGACAACAGCCTAGAGAGAATTACAAAAAACACATTTATTAGCTTCTAAAGAAACATGTATTTACCAAAAATTAGTCATTTGGGCCAAAACCTAAAAAGGGTTACTACTTTAAGACAACATCATTTTTTACTTCATTTTGTGGCTTTTGTCTGTGTTAGCGTCACTTTCAATCAACCAAAAAAAAGAATGACAACTCGGTTGCGAGGTAAATCCCAGCTTCGGCTGCTTTGAATCTCGACCTTCTTTCTTTTCGTTGCGACAAATTTGCTCACCGGAAATGAATAAAGAAAAAATTAATAATTAGCATAAAATAAAATCAATTTGACTAATTAGATTAGATTTTCCAGAGCTCATCACCCCTTTTATACTCTAACTTGAGCCATTTTCAACAGCAACGTATCAAAAGGTTCCGAAACGCGATATATATTATCAAAGTCACAATTCGATAAAAAGAGAATAAGAATTCTTTGAAAAATATAAACTTTATTATGGTGAAACGTCCAAAAATTTTTATTCCTGTACCATTAAAATATTAGAAATTTCATGAATAATAAAAATATACTCCTAAAATTTAGAATAAATTCTGATCTTACCGGAGGCATGAAAATTGATGTTTTGCAATATGAAATTAGTAAATATAGGAAATTAAATTAGGTAAAAATAGAAAAAATATCATTTATGTATCAAGAATAATTGGAATGAGTGGTGAATCTGCCTATTTTTTTTCTAAAACATTTTGTGTCATACCAATGCAATAGTCTCATTTTGCTACCCTAAAGATAAAATAGACCAACCATGTTGTACCTCAATATATAGATGTACCGCTGTGAAGTAAACACACACACACATTTCTTCACCCTATATTATTTGAAGATACATAGAAAAAATAACTCTGTGAAAAAATCTAAGAAGGTGGAGAGAAGGGCCGAGAGATTGTGTCTTGAAAATCCAACATAAACAAGCATATATATATGCATGTTGAACAAAAACGTTAGAACAAAAATTAATAATAATAAAACCTATACTAGCCGTTTATATTTTAATGCACATTATAGGCCTAATGGGTAGGAAAAATAAAGAATGGATACTAATTATTATAGAAAATAAAATTAAACGGCTAGTGTTGGTTAAGGATTTATAACTAATAAATATTGTCTTTTTTTTTGTTGAAATAAAGCCTCCAACACCCATCTTGCTTGTCTTTCATAAATTTGATTATCTTCTCGATATCATTTGTGTTTATAATAATTTGTTTATAAAAAAGTTGAATTATACTTTAGTAAGCTTTTTCTAGAAAGAAATTTTTGAATATTTTTTGTATTCAAAATATTCTAATGTGTGTGCGCCCGTACGTTCGTGTGTATACAGTTCCCCATCTCTAGTATATTAGTTACGTGAACAACTAATCATATTATTCAGTAGAAAAATTTTGTCAAAAAAGGTATTCAATAGATAAAGGAGTGAAATAAAAAAAATAAATATAGGAATCTTATCTAATATCTTTAATGTTTATATAAAAATTTTATTTTTTTCAAACGTTAACTTAAAATTAATAACAAAATAAGTATCAAATTGTATTAAAATAAATTAAAAAGTAAATATATCTTTTTTTAAGGCTATATAATTAAATCTAGTTTCTTTATTTGTTTTGTGAAAACATACGTTACAAACTTAATTATTTAGTACATATATACAGGAAGAACCCCTACTTTGAAAATTTCTTTTATCTACCACTCTCAAAATTAAACTTCATCTTGCGTTTCAAAACGTATATTTTCCCCCACATTTGCTGATAATTTTATAGTTAGTAAGTTGTTAGTTAATAGTATAGCAAGACTATATTCCTACTTTAAAAGTGTTGACACCCAATTTCGTCCGGCCATTAAAATAATTTAAAAAAAAATTTAAATAAAAAAATTAAATAAAAAAAATGTATTATTATTATTATTGTTATTATTATTACTAAATTTTTTTTTTTAATTAGTTTAAAATATATATATATATTTTTTTTGTTTTGTTTTGTGAAGATTTGATATATGTGTGTATATATGTATGTTTGAAAGAAAAAAAGGAAAACTCCATAAAAATGACAAAATTTAAAAGTTTGAGGTAAAAATGACAAAATTAAGAAGTTTCAGGTAAAATTGACAAATTCTGAAAGTTCCAGGAGCATTTGGCAGTTTGTCACATAAAATTTTGAGCCTGCCGACGTTTTTGGCTCAAATTGACAGAAAACGACAAAATTGTCAAAATCAGAAGCTTCAGGAACTTATCCAGAGGCTGAGAGACGTAAAGGACTAAAACTGTCATTTTACCAATTTAAGAGATAAGTTTGGATTTTTTTATTAATTTATCCATCAACAGTTCAGCTAAACTTCCTCTATAAATAGCCCCCCAAATTTTGTGCTGAACACAGAAAAAAATAGAAAAAAAACTTAGAGCTCCGTTTCAAAAAAAAGAGAAAATTACAGCCCTTAGCCCCAGACCTCTTCCCTTCTTCCCCAGAAAGCCAAATTTTTTTTTCACTGCTGTTCCCTCTCTCTCTCTCTCTCCGCCGTGCCCCTCGCCGCCCGCCGCCGCCGCCCCTGCCCGGCGCCACCCCTGCCCGCCGCCGCGTCGCCCCTGCCCGCCGCCGGCCCCCCCCCCCCCCCCCCCCCGTGCCCCACGCCGTCGCCCCCTGCCCCTGGCCGTGCCGCCAGCTGCCCCTTCCCTTCCCCCCCTCGCGCCGTCGTCGTTCTCATTTCCTGGGATTCAAAATTCAAAACTAAAAGGGTAAACCCTTGTTTCACCCATCATCTTTTCAATTTCTTTCTATTAGGTCACTAACCTTTTTATTTTGTCTTTGCAGAAAATTAATTAACTAACTCATTTATTTTTTTTACTTGTTTATTTATTTGTTTATTATTGTTATTATTACTAACCTTTTTTTTTTGTTATTAGCAACTAACAACTAACTTGCTAATTTTTACTAACCTTTATTATTATTGTTGTTAATAATTAATTAAATTGTCTAACTTTTATTTTTGTTGTAATTAATTAACTTAATTAAACTTGGCTAACTTTTATTTTTGTTGTAATTAATTAACTTAATTAAACTTGGCTAACTTTTATTTATTGTTGTTAATTAATTAACTTAATTAAACTTGGCTAATTTTTATTTATTGTTGTTAATTAATTAACTTAATTAAACTTGGCTAATTTTTATTTATTGTTGTTAATTAATTAACTTAATTAAACTTGGCTAACTTTTATTTATTGTTGTTAATTAATTAACTTAATTAAACTTGGTTAATTTTTATTTATTGTTGTTAATTAATTAACTTAATTAAACTTGGCTAACTTTTATTATTGTTGTTAATTAATTAAATTAATTAAATTGTCTAACTTTTATTTTTGTTGTAATTAATTAACTTAATTAACTTGACTAACTTTTTATTATTGTTGTTAACCATTAATTTAATTAAACTTGGCTAATTTTTATTATTGTTGTTAATTAATTTAATCTAACTTTTACTAACCTTTTTTATTGTTATTAACTAACTAATCCAACTAATCTAACTATATTAATTGTGCTAACTTTTATTATTATTGTGTTATTAAAGTGGATGGCCAAAAAGCCCCACTTTATTAATTGAATTTTTTTTATGATTAAAAGATAAAAAAAGAAATTTTATGTGAATAATTTTCTAAAGGCTAATAAAAATTACTTTTTTTTATTTTGAAACAAAGTTTTTATTCCTTTTAATAAACAAACATAATGAAATAATTCAAAAATAAAATAAATAAATAAATAAACATAAAACCATTCTTTTAATACATCTTTAAAATTAATAATTAATGAAATAAAAAAATTTAATTAAAACTCCATGACCAAATGATCCGCCAGGATCCATGGCTCGGAAATATTTTTAAAATAAAATATATAAATAAATTTTTTTTCTTTATAAAAAATAAAAAAAAAACTTTAGACTAATATATTAATTATCTATTAATATATAATTTTTTTAGTTTTCTTTATTAAAAAGAATAAAAAGCGTAAAATTTTTGAGTTAATATTTTTCAATAATATTTTATTTATTTCTTTTAAAAATATAATTTTTTTTTAGTTTTCTTTATTAATAAAAAGAATGAAAAGAATAAAAATTTTGGGTTAATATTTTATTCAGTAATATTTTACTTATTAAAAGATATAACTTTTTGTTTCCTTTATAAAAATCTTAATCAAATAATTTCAAAATAATACAAAATAAAACAAAAATAATTGAATTTTCTCTTAAATATTTTTGACTTATTGATTAGATATATTTTCAGAAATATAAATTAAAATTAAAAAAAATCTTTCATCAAACAAAGAAGAATATAAAAATAAAAATATCAAGACTTTTGTTTTAAAATACATATAAGTTTTCGGTTAAATAATCTTTTATTCCAAAAATAAATTAAATAAATATCAAAACTTTTCTTCTTTTGTTTAAAATTTTTGATTCTCTTAATAAAAAAAAATAATAATAAAAAAATAATAAAAAATAAAAATAAAAATAAAAATTTTTTTTAGTTCATGGTATATTGGCTGGAAACTGTCTCGTGCCCGCTTTTGAGCTGCTTCACCTGGTGAAGAGGGTCTGGCTGAGTAACAACGCCCCGTACCATGATCAAAATTTTTATTTTTAAACTCTTTAATTCTTTTAAATTAACTTCTTATTAAATAAAAATTAATTATTATTTTTTTTTAATTCTTTTATAAATTGAGTAATCCTTTAAAATAATAAATATCTTTCATTAAACAAGAAAAACAAAAAAAGTAAACAAGAAAAAAAAAGAAAGATAAGAAAAATAAAAGAAAGATAAGAAACAAAAATAAAAGAAAGATAAGAAAGAAAAGAAAGATAAAAAAAATATAAAAGAAAAGATAAGATAAGAAAAGAAAGAAAGAAAAGACAAGAAAAATAAAAGAAAGATAAGAAAGAAAAATAAAAGAAAGATAAGATAAAGAAAAAAAGGAAATATAAGAAAAAGAAAAGAAAGATAAAAGAAAGAAAAAGAAAAAGCAAAGAAAGAAAGAAAAGAATAAAAAAGAAAGAAAAGAAAAGAAATTAAAAGAAATTAAAAAAGAAGTAAAAATAAGTAAAAAAAGAAGAAAAAGAAAGAAAGTAAAAAAAAAGTAAAAAATATAAAGATAAATTTTTTAGTTAGTATTAAAAATCATTCATAAACAAAAAGAATTACCATTTAAAAATTAATTTCATAATAATAAGAATTAAATAATTACGATAAATCAATTTCCATATCCGGATGATCCGGTAGGATCTACGGTTTGGAAAATATCAAACTTTTTAAAATAAACAAATTAAATAAACAGATAAAAATCCATATTTTTACAATATGGATAAAATTGTTTAAAATTTCACCAAATTCCGTGTCCAAATGACTCGGCAGAGTCCATGGTTCGGAATCAAAATCTTCCGTGTCCAAATGACTCGGCAGAGTCCATGGTTCGGAATCAAAATCTTCCGTGTCCAAATGACTCGGCAGAGTCCATGGTTCGGAATCAAAATCTTCCGTGTCCAAATGACTCGGCAGAGTCCATGGTTCGGAAGTATAAAATTCTATACAAATTAATTTCCAAAAATCCGCATTCAACTAATTCAGTTAAAATTTCTAGTTTGAAAATTAACTGAATTTTTTTAAAGCAAAGTAAAACAAAATTAAAATCAACTAAGGTGCCAATTTTGGGCGCTATAACAATATTGTTTTAGCGTAACCGTACTCCCGATCCCCGAACTCTCGCAGACCATATTTTAAGGTATCCAATCGACCTGAGCGAAAACTGATTGGTGGCGACTCCAGAAAACCCGACGTTGCCACAAAAAGTGAAAAGCAAGTATAAAAATTCTCTATTTGAACTGTCTGAAATTTAAATTGCTCAATACTGCTTTATAGATACACCAAACTATTTAACTATCAACATTGTTAATGCCTCTGTAAAATTTTAGTATTTTTTTAGAAACGGAAAAGGTTTAAGATTCAAATAGAAAATTAGGATATATTTTAGGATTTAAAATATATTTTTCTCACACTATTTTTCATTATTTATTAAAAGCGCTATCATATTTTTCTTCTTTTGACTAATGATTTCAGGAAAAAGATGATCCAGTCATCCAACACTAACCGACAAATTAAATAAACTCGACACAGAGGCGCGATCGTTATCATTTGAAGCCAGTAAGGACAGCAATTAAGGTTATGTCAAATGTTTACCCTTTAAGATTTAGGGTTAATTAGGAGATTATCATTTGAGCAAAACAACAATGCTGAATAATTATATTTTCCATTCACACTTGACATATCAGCCATGGTCAATTATAGTTATACATGTTTTATCACACAAAACAACAACACGGTCTACATGTACTAAATTTGATTACATTCACACTCGGTATATACAATGCCAATTCAAATAATAGATGGTAGCAAACAGGGCCCGAGGTCCAAATCAAAACGTATAAAGACTAGACCATTCTTAGAGGCCCAGATAGGCCCTAAAGAAAATTGTCTCCTAAAAGGAAACTATACCTCACGAATATGGGATAAGCCACGAGATATATATCCCAAGAATGAACTACCTGGAGCACGTTGTGACTACATCAACTCCTCACCAATCTCAATGTAAGGGATCATGGCTCTCTTCTCATGCTCCTTACCATTCATTATAAAAAAACTAAGGCCTAAAGCCCCTTTTGCCCCCTGAACTTTGTCAACTCGGACCTTTTACCCCTTAAACTTTGACTCGGTTCAACTCACCCCTCAAACTTTGTAAACTAGCACCTTTTGCCCCTTCAGCCCAGTTAAATGAAGAATGTGTACTAAAATAAAAATAAAAATAAAGCTGAAGGACTAACTAAATTATTTTTCTAATGGTTGAACATTGTGAGTAAATAATAAGCATAAATGCTTCAGTTTCATATTTAAGATTACTCAGTTTTCCCTTGCTTTTGCATATAAGTTTGTGTTAAGGCCTCTAATTGTTTACTCACAAGAGTCAATAATTGGACAAATAATTTAGTTACCCCTTCAATTTTTCTTTTATTTTCATTTTAGTACACATTTTTCATTTAATTGGACCAAGGGGGTAAAAGGTCCCAGTTTGTAAAGTTTGAGGGGTGAGTTAAACCGAGTCAAAGTTTAGGGGGTAAAAGGTCTGAGTTAACAAAGTTCAAGGGGCAAAAAGGGCTTTAAGCCAAAAACTAACCTAAGCATTGAAGGGCCCAGGGCTTTTGATACTGTTTTTGCATGCAAGATTCTGATTCATTGTTCACCAAGCTCTTGGACCTAGCTTATCCTATCACTTTCCCTATCAACTTGGTGTCGTTTGTGGGAACCCAACATGATGAACACGTGAAGATCACAAATGGAAAATCAGGACCTCCAGGACACTTTGCTAGAAAGCCATCACCCTGATAGGTCCATAAGGCTCGTAGGTGAAGAAATACACCAAGAGGATGACCTAGAGAATCCTGTAGGGCTTCAAAAGGACCCGTGCAACGGTAAGGGTCCTGCACTTCTAAACGATGAACATTTTCAGGTGTTACAACATGCCCTATTTGAACAATTAAGGGTGACAGTCCAAAAAAAAATCTAAAGAGCCTTTCTTAACACTCTAGAAGAGGCTGCAAATAGTCATCCAATGGAGGGGCCTTGCCCAACCCATCTACAAGGCCAACCTTTGAGGGCACAGGCCCATGAGAGACAATCATTCCTGCACTGTTCAGATGGTCCTAGCAACATTAGCGCGGTTTTGTAGAGACTTGACCAGATGAAGCAGCGCATATGGGCCCCAGAGAGTCCAAAGGAAGGCCTTGCAATAGGCATAGATGTGGAATACCTATGGCTCCAACCTTTCTCAAAAGAAATAATTAACACTCCCGTTCCTGAAAAGGTTCTACATGCCAAAGATTGACTTATATGGTGGCCTTATTGACCCTGTAAACCACCAATAGAGGTATGTTACCTCAATGAGACTTAAAAGGGCCTTCAATGCCATCATGTGTAGAGCCTTTAGCTCTATGTTAACAAGAGCTGCCGCTTCTTAGTTTAGGACCAACCAAGGGCGTCGCTCCAACTTAATCAAGGATCTTTTCTAGGTGTTCCTAAGACACTTCTTGGGAACCCAGCCAACTCCAAAGACGGTGGCCCATATACTAAAAATTCGACAGGGCTGAGAGAAGCCCCTAACGGACTACGTCTAGCGGTGTAATGCAGAGGCAGTATAAGTACAAGGGCTATCTCTAGAGCTACACCTAGTGGCTATCACCCAAGGGCTAGCCCGAGATTTAAGACTACCTTGGGACCTACATGAGAACCCTGTACGAGACCTGGAAGAATTCCTTGACCTAGCCTCAAGATACATGTATGCTGAGGAAACTCAATCGCCCGATGGTTCCCAGGGACCACCCTAGAGCCAAGGAAAGAGGATCTCGATAAAGGGGTAAAGGGAACTCCCGACCGGAGCCCATCTGTTTGCCCTTGAAAGAAACAAGGTCGAACATCCTTTACACCCTCGAGAAGAAGAACCAGATCCCTAGGTGGCATTCCGGAATGCCCCCTAAGGCAAAAAAGACCTAAAAAAAAATTATAGGTACTACAGAGACAAAGGGCATGATACCGAGGAATGTTGGCAACTGAAGAAGCTATTTGAGGAAATGATCCAGGAAGGCAAGCTAAAAGAGTACCTATTCAAGTGAACATCTCCTTGCCATAGGCAAGAAGAAAGGCCCTGTGGAAGAGACGATGAGGGCAACAATGACAAGGGCCAAAGGCGAAGGAGGCCTCACTTTCCAAGGGACTACGGGAACCTTAGACCTCCAGCCGGGGTGGTCCACATAATCATCAAAGGATAAGTGTCAATGGCTTGGAAGAGACAAGAGCATGAAATCATGCAACTTGAGGTAGTTGACCCTGCCCAAGTCATAACCAGGGCTAATGGATCCCAGGTAGTGATCCTACATTTGGAGCCGCCCGTCTTTTGGAGACGCATGACAACTTCGACATAAAAAAGGTCTACTCAGATATGGGGGCCAATGACAATGTCATTTTTGTTGACCTGTTGGAAAAAAATAAAAGTTTGGAGATCCTCCCTATTGCCCATCGATGGGCATACCTTTAGGATAAACAACAATGAAGTCCCCATCGTCGGGACCATTAGGGTCCCATTGATGCTAGTAGGAAAATATCACAATGGGGAACTCGCCTGTGACTCCCATGATGTGAAATTTCTTGTCCTCGATGTCCTATCAGCCTATAATGCCATATTGGGTCAGCCGGCCCTACTGCAATTTCACATTCGAGTTGACATTAGAAGCTTAACGGTGCTTTTTACAACCCCCATTGAGGATGCAATGGTGTTTGTCAACCAAGGAGTGGCACACCAAGGTTACGTGGCAACATTGCAAAAGCGTAGAGAAAATGCTTTCATATTGGCGGAGTTTGAAAGGTGTAGGGAAACTTTTCAGGAAAACGAGGATGACATGGCTTTGCCTCCAGACACAAAGCAAATAGAAGTGGTCCTTCGGAAGGCGATCAGGGTGCCTGAGCTCTTAGACTTCATACGTGGTCACTAAGCTCTTAATTATTTCTTACTCACCACTTCCCCTTGCTTAACCCCCAAGGCTCAATTACTTAGCCATTAATCTTTGTTTACCCTTTTCTTGTTGCATTAAATAGCTTAAAATTTAATTAGAAACTTTCCTTTGGAGCGCAAATTACCCTTCAAGGGATTGATATTGCCACACCTTGTGAAGGTGCGACCAAACCGAGTTCAATGCAGTCACACCAAGCATTTGGTGCGGTTGCATCATAGGCTAGACACCTCGTTGCCAGAACTGGTGCCGTCATATCATTTGGGCAGGAACTTGTGTTCTTCATGTGTCCTAACTCAACCTTGCTTCTTTTAAGTCCTTAACACACATGGTCACCCCAAATCTTGTTTCCATAACACAATGAACAATCAAGTGCATCAAAAGAGTAACCATAAATTGAAATCCCTTACCTCAAACACCTTCAATTGAAAAATTAAACAAGCTTTGCTCTAATAGCTCTAAAACATTCCAAAAGTGTTCTAGGGGTTTTGAGCTTGTTTCCTTCACAAATGGCACCTAATTTAGCTTAATCAAGAACAATACTAACAACCCAAACAATAAAGAATGGATTCTAAGCTCTTGGATTGAACCTTATCACGAATTTGAGTTATAAACCCTTAGAAGACCCATAAAATGCCTCAATAACCATCAATGTAGCTTAAGCTTGACAGATATCACTTGGAGGCTTCCATGTTCACCAAAAATTTGTGATTTCCTGAGCTTGTGAGGTTGATCTATGGAGGTAGGAATAAAGCTACAAAATTGGGGGAAGGAGATGGTGAATGGTGGCCACCTCTCAACCTTAACTCCCTTAAAACCCATGTTATGCTCATCCACTCTACTAACCTTGTTTATGTTGTTGCTTAACCTCCCAAACCTTGCTTGGTACGTTTTAACTCCTTCTTGGACTTTTCATGGTCTTGCAATTAAGCCCCAAGGAATTCCTCTTAGCCCCCATTAAACTAGCTTAAGTAGTTATGGCCTTAGGTGCTTAAATTTTAACACTTGGCTTAAAATATCGGTCTTGCACACTTAAGTCCTTCCACTAGCATTTTTTTTTTCTGTAGGCTGTTTAACTTATGGTCTTGACTCTTAGCTCATTTTCACCCAAAATTTATTCAATTTATGAACTTGCCACCTGCTGAAGGCAAATTTTCTTAAATGGACCTAGTGGCCCCTTAGTTGGCTTTAGTGACTTAGAAACCCTCTAAAATACTACTTGCTTGGTTGAATTGTATAAAAATCACTAAGTTGAGGTACTTACTTTGGGATTTTCACTCACTTGGCTGGTCCAAGCTAGGTTTGTTCTTGGTGGGCTTTTACAAGCAGGATTTGGCAGCTTTTACCCAACTACCCATAGGGACTGAACGGATTGGCAGGGATGGAGTTCTAAGATAATCTGAGCTTTTTCCCATCAAGGAAGACATCTTGGCCATGAAGTCTGAGTCTGGATACATCACGGTGGCGTATGAGAGTGAAGGCGGTGCTCAGCAGTAGCTTTCCTGAGATATTTTTTGCCCAAGATCTCGAAGAGCCATTCTTGAGGCTTTGTCAAGTCTGCCAGAGATGTGCCATCAATTTAGAAATTTCCAAAGGCTAATCTTATGGATGTACTATGAAGTGAAAAAGTGTGATTCTATCCCAAGGAAATTTTCTTATACACAAGAGCTGGACCAAATCAAGAGTCTTTATTTAAGATACATAAATCTTTTACAATCAAACTAGTCTAATTCACATAATTTGTTTGTGCAGTTATTACACTCTCTCTCCTTCAAATTCACTGCAATAATAACTATATTGACTAGCACCAGAAATTTCTGTAATATTTTTATATTAGGCAAGTCAATTTACCATACTAGCATTATTTGAATATTCACTCTAAAATCATAATGTAGTTACTAATTATTTTTTGAAAATAGAATTTAGTCCCTATACATTTTAAAAATTTTCGATTCATTACGTCTCAAAATATTTTGAACCTAACCCCAAAAAATTTGATAAGATTTTCTAGTAACTAGTAAGTTTGAAAAGAAACGGAAAAAATGTGAAATTTCGGCGAGTTGTGGAATGAAGTGGGTAGACCATTGTGACAAAGATTTGGACTTTAAACCTGGCAGTAGGACAAATTACAATAACCCTTTGTGTGATTCGTCAAACGAAAGTCTCAACATCTAGTAGTTGTCAATCGTGTTGACAATTGAGTTGTGTAATTGGTCACCAAATATATTCATATATATAACGTGAAGACTCATTCTTTATTCTTATTGGCTGGGAATACAGTGGGCCGAACATATTAGAAATGATGGAATAGTAACCCCAAAATAACAATCATAATAAATATCTAAGTCACTATAACAAAAAGACTACCTAACCCTTTAACATAGAAAAGTTCATAATAAAACCTCTCCGTTTGAATAGTATATTGTTTGCTAGTAAAATTTCAAATTACGTTGTCGATTAGAACTAGTTATTAGATAATGGGGAAAGAACACATTTGATCTTAAAATTTTAATCAATTTTCTGTTTAAATTCTAGAATTTTGCAAGTTTATGAGTTCTAAAACATTCAAAATGTGAAAGCAGTTAAGTCTAAACCATTAGCCACCTGTTTTGAGATTAACTTTGGGACAACTGTTTACATAATATGTAAGTTTAGGACAAAAAGAAATTCAGAAAGTCTTAGAACTTAAATAGAAGTTCACAAAAGATTTAGGACTGAAAGTGGTAAAAAAAAATGTTAGAAGAAAGAATTTCTTATAATTGTTTAGTTTTTGTATGAGTTATTTTTTGTTCATTTTTTTTTATTTTTAAAATTTTGAAACTAAGCTAAAAATGTATATGCTTTTGCATATAGAAAAATTAAAAATGCTTTTCACTTATCTTAAGGAATGATTAAAAGTTTGAAACAACAAAAAAACTCTTTTAGTCCTAAATCTTTTGCAACTTTTCTATTTAAGTCATAAAAATTTTGTGAATTTCTATTAAGTCCTAAAACTTTATGAGTTTTTTTTTTTTCGAGTCTTAAAACTTACAAAACATGTAGACACTTAGTCCTAAAGTTAAACCCAAAATAGATGACTAATGGTTTAGGAGTAATGGGTTATACGTTTTAAAAATTTTAGGACTTAAATAAAAACTCGTAAAGTTTTAGGTCTTAAATAGAAAAATAATTAAAGTTTCAAGATTGAATATATTCTTTCCCCTTAGATAATTATTCCAACGGCTTAGGATGTGCTTGAAAGAGGGACCTACCTCAACATTGATCTATGCTCGAGGCATACCATCTATTATGTGAACCTTGTCAGACACAAACACCAAACGAGCCTATTGTCAACTAAAAACATTCCTAGAAAGCTATTTAATATTCAAAAGTGCCCTGACCCCTCTTGTAATCAACCTATGATTAGGAATAAAAGCTATATTGGATGAAAATAAAAATCTATAATCCCCACCCTAAGCTAACTTGTGGCAACTAACAATAGGTATATTGGTTATGTTGGACAAAAAAAGAAAGATAGGATCCTCCATCACAAGCCAACATGTGGTAAGTAAGAGAGGGTATCAAGAAACAATGCCATGATCATACAGATAAGAAGGAAGTGATGAGTTTTTTGAGCTACACCTATGAATCCACCCTAGGCTTTGCTCGGGTAATGAGTTCACAAAACTTAAAAAAGGGACTAATTAAGCCTCGCCAATTTATAACATTCAACAATTTGCCTTCTTACAAGATAAAGAAGTTTATTCATTAGGAAAAATTGAGAACCAACATAGCCTATCCATATTTAAGTTTATAAAACTAACAATTGTTCTAACATACTAGTAAAAAATTGTTAGGTATCAACTTGGTAAGCAGATAATCAACTTAGCTATTACAAAAAGATAGACCTAGAAATGTGGGATCTGAGATTGGACATCTCCTTGGCACAAAAGAGTGCCACCTGGGCATAAAACTTTAATATTCAAACATATGCTTAGTGGTCCTCAATTCGTGACCATAAAGTGATGCTTTCTAGTTGGGTGCTCAAGTGATGTTACATGAATGGAAAACCTCCTTAGAGGGATGTGCCTAATGTTCTAAAGATGTGCCTTGGCAGGGTAATTGGAATGCTTGAACATTGAAGAAAAAGGGTGCTTAAATATCGAAGCCTTTGGTAGCTTGGCATGAAAGTGCTTGGAATGGCATGGAAGCTGAGGTATGGCATAACTTGGCAAGGTATCTTGGGTAATCCTTCTGTAAGGATGACTAGGTTTGGTGTATTTGGGCAAGGGAAGTGCTTGGGTATTGGCATAGGACTTTGGGGTGCTTGGGGTGATATGGGAATTCGGCAAGTGGCTTTATATTCCTTAATCTTGAATTGTTGGCTCTTTGCGTAACTTGCTTAGATTACTACCACACAAGAAACATACCTAAGATACTTTAAGCTCTACAAGGATCACCTTTCGGGTGATTGAATAAAATAAGAAAAACAAGGATCACACAGTTATTTGAATGCTAAGAAATGTTCACATAAAACCCAATATAAATGCTTTACTAACAAATAACTAATAATAGAAAAATTTTGAATGTTAGAAGTTTTTTTATGACCTTAAATAATGTTCCAAGGGCTAGAACACACAAAAAAACAATAAACCTAGTCAAAGTAGGCCTACCGGGTGCATGGAGTCCTAGTGGGACATGGTTAGGTGCCCAAAAGGGCCTCTCCTACATTCTCCCACATAAACAAAAAAGCTTAAGTGCCTTGAGGCATCCAATATCCAAAATATAGTTAAAAACATTGAAATAAACAATAATGTAGTGACTTTGAGCTAGAATGCATATAAAGTGCTCAATAAGGGCTCTCAGGTGCACCCCATGTACACCTTGGGGGTTTTGAATTGTGCCTGTTACTTCCTATTCATGCATGGTTAACCCTCCTTCTCTAAATGGCTTGAAGAGCCCTATGATGTGCCCTTAGAGGGCCTCTTTCAGCTCTTGTGCATGCCTCCTGGTAATTAGCCCTGTAGATATCTTCAAGGGATCCTAGCTTGCCCCTGGATTCCTATAATCTCCATCTTCCTTTAAAGGATTCACCCTCGCATTTGCTTGGTCAACTAAGGACAAATTAAAAACATTGAATGTAATTCTTGCATTGTACTCACCTAAAAGATCCAACATATATGTGTTGTTATTGATTTTTTCCAGCATTTGGAAAGGACCATCTCCTCTAGGATGCAACTTGTTATGCCTTTGAGCTTGGAATCTCTACTCCATCATGTGCATCCACACCTGTTCACTGAGCTCATACACAACCTTTCTATTTTATTTGCTAGCTATTTTAGCATATTGCCCACTTTTCTTTTAATATGTTACTTGACCTTCTCGTGAAGCTTTCTCACAAAATCTACCTATTGTGCTCCATCTAGATTAACAACTTCAGTAGTAGGAATAGATAACAAATCCATAGGGGTTAGAGGATTAAAACAATATACTATCTGAAAAGGGGAATATCTATTGGGCTAAAGACCTTCTTTTAGATGATTCAAGTGTCATTTTAAAGCTAAGAAGAAGCTCTACAAATCTAAAAAGTGCCAAGGTCAAAATCCTACTAAAGAATGCCCAGAATTTCATTGAAAAGGTGACCCAAGTCCAAAGGGCCTTAAAAGTTAAGTATATTTAGGATTTGGAAAACCTTGAGCTACGCTGTGAAATGCAGTAGCTTTTTCATCGTATTTTCATCATCTTTTCTTAGTTTTATTTTGCCTTCATCTTCCATCATGCTAGCTTAAGTATTTATTCATATTAAAGGAGCCTTTTTAATCAATTGTTGAGATTGTGAAACTTAGATTGTTGTTCTTATTCTAATTTCAATTCAAGTATCTATATTTCTCTGTCTTGAGTGTTTATGAAAATCTATTATCTAATTAGCCCATTAGATTTTTTTCTATATGATCATTGCACTTATCTTCTTGATTCATATTTGCCTTACAAGGTAATGAAAGGAGTAGACTAGGTGACAAGCATGCCTAGGAAAAAAATAGCTCATTTTAGACAATGCATGTTAGGTGTTATTCTTAATTGTCTTAGTCTCTTCCTGGGCCATTAATACTATTATTGATTTTTGTTTACGTTGCTTTCAACACTAATTAGTTAATAATAAGATCTAATCGTAGTCTTGGGCTGGGGTTAGTGTGATAAGGGAAGAATTAGGATTATTATGCCTTTTCCATGTAATCTATAGGCCAAGTACCTGAACACGAATTAAATTTTGAGAGTCAGCTATCAATCCAATAATTGTTCCACAACTCTTTTGACATGAAGTTTGTTTGTTTAAAGTTCATCAATTTAACTACTTACTTGCTAATTTCACTTTTATTCTGTTGATTTTTTATTGTTAGCATACAAACCCCCCCAACTATCTCGTGTTAATTTATTGGTTGAAAAGAAGTGATTGCTAGGGTTCGACTTAGTCACTGCTGCTACATAAATTAGGTGAAATTGAATATAATTTTTGGTGGGCTACGATAGTGATCAATTAGTCCCAGACTAATTTATTATTTACAAGTCAATACTCTATTTTATACGAGCTTGCAAAATAAACTAGGAGTTTAGAGAATTTGTCATGAATACCCATATATTTTATATTATTCCGTTCACCAACCAATACTTACATATGCTCCAAATTAGAACTACCAATTCATTTTCAGGCACTATCATTTAGAAACTCATATGCTTAAGTCTCCAAGTGATTTGAATATAAAAATGATTTAGAAACCATTTAAAATATATATCACACATATATATAATTTCACACACAAAATAAAATTTAATAAAATATTTTCTAAATCATCCACTGGTGGATTTTTAATCCAAAATCACAAAGAGATATTTTCCAAATATTCTTTCCTACTATAGGAATGGTGAATCCCTTAGTAAATGACTATGAATATTATTATGTTAATTATGTAATCCAACATGCCCCAGTATATCCTCTAATAGGCATTATTGGTTGATATATCAAAATTACCTAGCCACCATATAATATTCATAATATTCTCAGGCCTATGGATTAATATAACTCGAACTCTTTTCTTGAAGAATTCTAACCTTTTGGTCTTGTTCAATATTTGTCTACAAAAAATACTCACATGTACTATGAGTCTCCACTTTGATAGTTTAAAACACATTATCTTATCATTTATAATAGTACTCTATGACAATCTTGTAAGAACACCATGCCCACCTTATACTCATAGTTTGTGAACCAAGCTTTAAGGTTATAAGATAATAAAATCAAGTCTTTTTATTGATAATATCTATTATCAATTTGATTGTATTCAATATAACATTTGAACATATTCACATGATATCTTTTACCAATGAGAAACATACATTACACATAAGTTTATTGTGACATCTTTATGTCATTCTGTTACATATATAATTATATATATATAGTATAAGCTCACTTATGTCACACAATACCCAAAAGTAAAAGTGCATGTGATTAATGTATGACTTGTTTCTAATAATAAATCATTAATTGGCTTCATAGGTATATAGCTTTCAGTCTCCTACTTGCACATAAAGTCAAAACATGCCATGTCACAAATGTTTCATAAACACAACTCATTAACAAGTAGTTATCTAATAACTCAATGAGCTACTCTTCTTCACTCATCTATGATCTTTTATTAGAAGACATATAAACTTTCATTTTAGAAGTAACTATTGCTCCCACTGAGATGCACAATCCTAGAACAATTCTTAATATCTCACAATTAGGTGAAATTGCATCGTGTGACATTTACAATCATATTGTAAATTCATGGCAAACATATCCTTTAACATTTAAAGAATATCAACTCTCATGACGCAACATCTTTCAGATCTAGAATAACAATTAATCTTCCTTTATACATATAAGATATTTGGAAAAACCCATATAATCACTTATATATTTAATGCCTCTTAAAAGTGTTCAAGGAAATTCTATACATCATTTATTTCATAATAAACTATTTATTAATCATATTTCCAACAAAAACCTACTAAGTGCAACACTTATAAAATTTCATAATGAAAGAACAACATAATCTTATTATGTTGCTTATCATACTATTAAGATAAAATATAAAATTAGAAATATTACAACTCATATGATTAGGATTCAATCAAAAGAAATAGTTTGACCTATTTTTATTAATTGAGTATTCCAATTTATTATAAAGATCTTATCAATATAATAAATTACTTCTATGACCATTTTCATGAATAAATAATAACTACTTTATTGCATAATCAACCAAAATTTGTTCATAAAACTTTATGAATGCTTTATAAACAATCAAGTATCACAACTTGATTCAGACATAAGGATATTTGGTAATTCACACTCTTCATCATATGAAAGAATTACAAGTAGATCCTATTGTTCATTATTTGTTGGAAATAATAATCTCTATTAGTATTCACATTTCTTCCCAAAATAACTTGCTATGATAATAATGATCTCATTATTATTTTACAATATCAAGTTCATAAAATCACTATTAAAACACATCTTATGCCATTCTATCAAATGAATAATCAAAATTAGATGGTGTAACAATTCACAATTGCTAACACAATTAAAAAGATATTTTTTAAATATCTTTATCTATCATTATATCCAATATAATTAATCCAATAATTATACTCATTCAAATTATGAATTATATTGAATATAAAGACATAAACCTAATATAGAGAACTGTAACAAACAAGTTTATTATAAATTTTTATATAACTTATGTTCTTACTAAAATAATTTCTTTTATGTTCTTACAGTATTCAAAAACAATTCCTAATACCTAAATGCAATTGTTAAATCATATATTCAATTTGAGCCTAAGAACATTAAGAAGTTCAGATAAAATATTTATAAAAAATATTTCATTTAAGAAAACAATTTTCTCTTAGAAATCACAAAGTCATACCTAAAAAAAAACTTGAAATAAAAACAAATTTTGTAACCAAAAGTTATGAATCAAGTTTCATGAAACTTATTATTATTTGCAAACACTTGCAATTCTTTCAGTAAGAAAATATCCTCACATGTATTACATATAAGTTTATTTAAAGTCATTACTTTATAATTCACTAAGTAACAAACGAATTAGTTAACTTATTGAGTATAAGAGACCAAGTGATAATGTTGGTCAAAGTTATTCATAATAACTTGAAAATATGAAACATGAAGTACTATATTTGTTTCTGTATAATATCATAGCTAATTATTATATTTGATTCTTTTCATGAAACAGTTCTTAAATATGTCCCTTATCAGGATTCAATTAAAAAAACTTATGCAAATATTCAAAACAGTAACAAGCTCATAAGAATAAACGTAAATCATATTTACCATCAAGTAAATATCATGCAAAAGCAATACTCATGGTCAACACAATTCATACTTAAACATACTTTATTTAAATTATAAAAATTCAAAGTATAGAATTTGAGGCATCCCTTAGATTAGCAAAATAACCTCCAAGGTTTTCTTTTATTCGTAAACTTCAAGATTTTCTATTAATGTATCAGATACAATAACATATGTCAAAACAAATTCATATTTTTTGACTTAGTCAAACTTTTGTCTTAACAGTCTTTAAAAGTGTAATCACTTACATTAAGTGAATGCTCCCGGCTACATTATCCACACAATGCCATAAAATATGTAGGGTTTTGGGAGCCAAACAGCGCGGCGAAATTTAACCGAAACCCTCCAGGATCCAAGTAAAACGGGATAAACCGGGTGTTAGAAAATTTTTCATACCTAATTCGGTTGAGATATGTCGCCCAACTGTAGAGTCAAATCACAAAAACCTGAATAGTTAATGTGTTCAAGCTCTCTATGGTATCCACACGAGCTTCTTGGAATCACCACGCTTCCACCACGTCCTGGCAGAGGCATTTCTCTTGCGCTTGCAGTGCTAGCTTGCATCCTCCAAGGAATTGCAAGAGAAGAGTGCAGCTGTCCTCTTTGGGAGGCTAGGGCAAAGAGCTATGAATTTCTCACTAAAATTTGTATTTATAGTGAGACTCAACTTCTAGGCCTAATGGGTTTCAAATCCCTGATTCAATTAGGCTTTAATTTCGGGCTTCATAATGGCTCAACTTTTAGCCCCATTATTAACACAAAATTATTATGAAACCATAACCCAAATATTTAGCCCATGCACTCTAATAATCAAAATAGCTCTATGTGTGCAACCCAATAGGCTCTTACCACGTTAGCAATGATCATAAGCAATGAGCGGTATCTAGCAACACATCATTGCTACCCAAGTGACAAGATTGTTGATGATTCGACTAAACCTTTATGATCATTACTCATATATATTATTATCCCTTTGTCCAAGATATCAGGACTAGGCACGAGACATAGAATGTGTCACTCTCGTATAGCCCAATCTTTGGTTTCTTGATTACCGAGTAGACTAACTGTAACACCCCCATATCTCACATGGGTGAATTGTGGGAAGCTTTTTGTGGATATATAAGCTCCAATTCTAGAACATAAGCACCTAGCGCTTATCCTTGTTTAAAGGATAGCCCATGTGGTGTGGGCAGATGTTCCGTTGACCGATTCCGGACTTTGGTCATTACAGATGGTATCAGAACTGACCCAGGACCACGATGGTATGACATAGTGGGTATGAACATGCATCATCTACCGGGACTGATTCTGGACTCGAGAAGCTACTTGGTCAAGGGCTAAGTAGTCCGATTAGAGAGTTTACTTGGTCCGGGGAACCAAGTAATCCAATGACCCCAACGGGGAAATTGGGAACATAAGGGGGGGGAGTTTGTAACACCCCATATCCCACATGGGTGAATTGTGGGAAGCCTTATGTGGATATATAAGCTCAAATTCCAGAACATAAGCACCTAACGCTTATCCCTCTCCAAAGGATTGCCCATGTAGTGTGGGCAGATGTTCCGTTGACCTATTCTGGACTTGGGTCATTTCACTAACTTAAATTGGTGACATTGATATCATATATTAACTCATACAAGCATGCTCATGCATTTTCTAAGTCTCACTCTATCAAGGGGCCCGAAGATATCACTCCTGTTACATAGGAGGGACAAATCCCATATTGATCATACAAATCCCTCCACATGATATGTGACATACCCAATGACCTCCTTCATGTTCACTCAGTTACGAGCAACAAAGGGAAGTATCAAAGTATGTGACTCACATGTAAGGAACCTTGATGACCTTAGATCAAATGACTACATATACCATGATTACTATGAGAATCACTTATGACACTCATATAACGATCCATGTAGCGTTCTCATAGTGAGTCGGTCTAGTACACAAATTCTCCAACTTGTACTCATATGTAGACTACATATCTCATATTAGTCTCCACATATGCTAATCGTTATGTATTACTATAACCCGCTCCACAATAATACTAGACCAGGGACATTTAAGAATATCATTATTCTAATGCTACAATTATGTTTATTACATTACGTAGAAACAAAACAACAAACATAATTACTGGATTAATGCCTTAATAAAATATCATGACTCAATGTGTAAAAATGCAATCATCTCATGATTGGCTTTTGGGCACAACACTAATAAAATATTTATAATATTTTACATGCACTTTGCTATTGAAAAATGCATTTTGATGTTTCAATGGGTACTCAGTATTTTTCAAGTTTAATCTATCTACCTTCCGTTAAACAAGAAATTTATATTTTCACAATGTAATTCTAGTGAGTAACAAGAGTTTTGTCTCATTACTTAATGAATTCCTTTTGGTAGACATTAAGATTTCAACAAGATAGGTACTTCTTATCTCTTTTACTGTGTTCATAGTTCACAACAAACCTTTCCCACTACACTAATAAATAATATGGATATGTCAAATATCTTTATACTAAAAAACATGTGAACTCACATGTAAGTTCGCCTATCATCAAAGTATAGCAGTGGCTAGTACCAAGATCATTTTTCTGAAGGAACAATGGTTGTCTACCTTACTCCACTTCTCACTATTATCTAACCGATAATTAAAAGGTTTAGTTAACTAACTACTACTCCCTCCGTCCCAATTTACTTGAAACGTATTCTTTTTTGGGAAGTGCCAAAAAGGTTGAAACGTTTCCTCTTTTGGAAAGTTTAAACAATTAAATAATCCTTTTACACGAAACCCAATAAAGACTATTTTTTTAATCTCCACTCAACCTCTCATTGCAAAAAACCCAAAAAAGAATCCTTCCTTTTTTAATCATTATTTAAACTTTTATTACATAAAAAATTAACACAAATTACATACACCTTAATCTCCGTGCCCAGTCAAATGTTTCAATTAATTTGGGACGGAGGTAGTACAAACTAACCAAACTAAACTAATGTAGCAAAAACAAATTACTAACTATTGGAGGGAGTAGAAAACAATTAAGACAATTAACAGTAAGAAGCCTCATACACAAAATTGAATCCCCCTAGAACTTTCTTTGTGTTGCTTTTACTTTAGTTTAACAGGATTGTGATTAATTAGGATCATAGCTTCCTATTACTCTCGTTACATGATGAATACTCATAAGTGTATTGTTATTAAGGGTTTAAATTATCATTATATACTTTGAATGTGATTAATTTCTATATTTTGAGCATTTTTTCACTGGGTTACTATTCACACACGTTTTTACTATTTGTAGTTACTATTCATCGAATTACTATTCATACATGTATTCACTATACATATACGGTTTGTTATTCATTAATATTAAAATATATATATTAAATAATTATTTTTTATGTAGGTAAAAATCATCACTTGGCGGCCCTTCATGAGAAAAAATCATATTTGGAGCTGTAGGTATCGGAACTGAGTGATTCTAAATTCATCTGAAAGCCAACACATAGATCTTGAACTCTGCTTCATTCTACAAGCTAGTTTGATCATTTTCATTGCCAAAATCTGATTATAGATGAGACCCTTCGTTATTTAATGTGCTGAAGAGTAGTTTCGGTAGAAAAATCATAACTTGAGCTTTGGATATCCGATTTGAATGAGCAAGCTATCGATTCGAAGCTAAAGAGGAGATCTACAACTTTTGTGCTTTGAGGAAGAGCTGGTCTGATGTCTAGGATGGCCAAAAAATTAAAATAAGTTGCAGTCTGCCATTGTTGATTTGTATTTACCTGTATTTTACCATTTTATTTTTACCATTTCACCCACCCCAAAACTCTATAAATAGGCACCATGGGGGGAGGGTGAAGGATGCCATTTTCTTAGGCCATTTCCATGTTCTTGTATCTCTTTAGATTTTCTTCTTTAGTTTTGTTCTAGTTTTCAATACCAAAGCTCTGTCCAAGTGTTTTCTCGTTCTTCTTCTTCTTCGTTAATCTTTTAATCTATGTTTATTTCATTTTTCTACATGTTGTTTACTTTTATTATGCCTGACTAATCTTATTTTTGCTAAGGCGAAAAGGTGAAGCTTTTGGTGTAGATGTTATGATTGATTTGAATGGATCACAACGTTAACGGTATATTCTTCCTTAATCTATTTAACTTCCTTGTTAAGTGGGAGTCTTGATTCATCATAGTCAAATCATTGGCACAAAAGCTGCTTGATTCCCTCTGTAGAATATGGCTCTGCCGGCTATATTGGAATCTTGAGTTATTATCGACAAAGGTTAGTATGATGGATACTTGAACTCATTAGCAAGTGTTGGCGTTTTAAGATCAATGAATGTTAATACTAACTAAATTCCCCAATTGTGACCTCCTTTATGTGTGGATCTCAATTGAGTGGTAAGATAAGCTAAAATTAATCATAACCTATATACTAAAAGTGGATCCCCTAACCTTAGCTATTTTATTTGAATTTGAATTTTAATTCACACTTGTTCATGCATTCCATCAAAACTTTCTTTATTAAAAATTCAACTTGTATTTTTTAATTCACTTTCCTGTGGTTCGACACTCGGACTCCCGAAATTTTATTACTTACGACAACCTACACTTAGGTTACAACTGCTAGAGTGCAGCATTACACTAATCATATTCTTAAGTCACCAATAAGGTGTCTAGGCCTATCGCACTTCGTAAGAACACATTTCAAGTCCTACGATCCATTACTGGGTTTCACCTTAGTCCAGATGTATTATATCGTAGCTATTACTCTCGGTTATAATAATATCCTTTTTATTCAATGGTGATACACAACAAAGATTCTGGATACTACCTAATACATGTTCACCATCCCACGTTTAATTAATAGGTTAGCTACAATTACTCAACGCATTAAAGAACATTGGATAAATTGAAAGGAAAAAATCATATTAAACCAAAAGGCAACCAAAGTCACAAAATCATCCTAAGGTTCATCCCCTCTAAGCATGTGTAGGAAAATTTTAGCTCATAGTTCCATAAAATTAAAACAACAAAATCAAAAGAAAACTAAGAAAAGAATTATCCATGGCTGAATCTATTTTTTTTCGAGAAATCTTCAATCCAAGGTTCATAAAACTGTGTTAATCATCAAAACTGCCTCTAGTAGCTTTCCTCCATGAGAAACTTCATTTTTTTTTCTGTGTATTTTTCACCTCCTTTGCCTTCCCTGGCAACCTTTGGCCGCCTCTGGTTGCCAGCCTGCTTGCTTTCCTTGAAAACCTTAAAAATAGCTCATGAAACCCTAACAGCATGCAAAGACTATTTGTAACATAGGCATGTTTGGGAAAACACAGTCACTAACACAGGTGTGTTTAAGACCATGTTTGACACTTGGACTGTAAAAAGTGTAAACTTTAATGGCATGGTTTTGAACATGGGTGTGCAGGCAGACACAGGTGTGTAGTAGGGCATGTAAGGCACTACATAGGTATGTAGCAAGGCGTGTCTGCTCTAAAACTTCGCTAAAAGTTGCAATTCAACTCCAAAAATTTCCAGAAATCCTTCCTAACGCAATTGAAGCTCCAATATAACCTGAAAATGAAATATAAACCAATTAAGCATCATACCCTAGCAAAGACATATCAAAAGACAAGCAAACACAAAGGAAAAACATATGGGAAACATGACTAAATATGAACATATCATATTTTTCCTCCATACTTGAACTTTTTCTTCCCCTTATGCAAAAACTCAAGAAGAAAAATAAAGAAATTTTTTAAAACTTCAAAATCGATTAACACATAGAATCATTTCCTTGATCAAAGTGATATAGAAAAGATTGACACTCTAACTATCTAAAGGAATTAGCAAGACTACCAAGCATGCAACTTCACCTATCTAACACTTGTCACAAAAAAAATAATTTAATGGGAACAATTCATTTCAAGCTAGCTAACATTAAATTTTCATGTAAAGTAAAAAGCACAAACCACACTAAGACTATGCACAACCTTTCAAACTATAAACCATAGATTGGCCGATTAATTGAATTTTTCCAATTTCTTTTTCTTTTCTTTTCAACTAATTCTTGTCATGTGTCAGAAATTTTTGGAGCAAGTGTACACTATAGGAGCTCTGGCTATACCCAAGCTAATTCTCAACACAATCAAAGATGATCGTTTGATCATACTCAGGCTCTTAACATCTTTTCGAGTTGTGATTGACTCTTATCTTAGGAGAAGATCCCAACCTACTTCAATACTAGAAACAATGGAATAGCATACAATCATACCTTACTTTACTATACTTTATCAACAATCGATGAAAAATCTATCAAGCAAACTTACTACAAACCAACATAAAAGCTCAAAAGTTAACACGCTTTGAATAGTATACTCAACATAAAAACTTGATGTAAAAATAGTTTCTCGAGACCATCTTCTACTAGCTTACTAATGAATCGCAAAAATATTTTTAAAATAGGTTAAACACTAAAGTGAAAGATTAGAAATTACTTACTTGGTCGTTAAGTTAAGAACTCAAGACATTAAATTAACAATCACTATCTAATAAGTACATGCTTAATAAAATGATTCAAAACAATTAAGCTTCAAAAATTAAAAATTTTCAAAAATTCCCAGAAATGTTACTAAAAAGATATAAATAAGCAAAAATAGAATCAACAAGCGCTAGAGATGCAACCCACTCCCCCACACCTAAATTGTACACTACCCTCAATGTATTAACATGGAAAATAAAATGAAGAAAAAAGAGTGGTACAAGGTGATACCGCCAATGAAAAGAAAAATTCAATTGCTTGTCTTGCAAGTCGGTGTTCTAAAAAGAGGGTTGATTCAAGGTTCCAATCAAAATTTTTTTTATTACGTATTGATATATATACTTTGAGTTTGGTTCCATCTCAAGCTGGTTTCATATAGAACTGAAACCAACTCAAAACGATGGCTCTCCTAGATGTGGAATCAACTGGTGAACTATTATTTATTTTTACCCAACCCTCTAGAAGTGCTTTGGGTTACATTTTTTAGTTTACCCAAACATGCACACCCTTGACAGTGGCTTATTTAATCCATTTGACTAATTATAAAGACCTCAAACTTTTCAGTAAATTACAATTTGATCCTTTTTTAGGTTAGGAACATGAATTTTACCCATCCAAATAAGAAAACAAAGAACATTTTACATTTAGGTATAAGAAAAGTTGGGAGAATTTAAATTATTGGTGAATCTTCAAACCATTATTAGATAGTATTTACATTTAATAAAGAAAAATATTGTATAATTTCAATTAAAATTTCAAAATTTGGTAAACGTCGTGTCGGTTTTTAAAATAAAAGAGGAAAACTGTATACGTAAGCTTTTATAACTAGTCCCAATCCTTTCAAGCTAGTATGTGTCTAGCATTCATAGAGTCCAGAAATAAAATAAAATGTTTCTACCAATAAAGTAAAGTCCTCCAACTTGTCAACGCCATATTCATTGATCAGTCTACCATTACGGCAAAATTCAATGTAAAGTCTTCCTCTGTTCAATAAATGGACCCTTTTTTTTTTCTCCGTGCTTACCATTGGGTTTACATTTTAATCCATGTTTGACTAGTTGATTTATTATTACTCCATTTGATCAATTATACTTATCTTATTTTTCATCGTATTTTCCCCTTCTCCTCCTTCGTAAAATTTTTTTATCACTATTACCAATAGTATTTTCTTGTTCATCTAACGCTTTATAGTAAACAGATTCAAGTGATTCATTTCAAAATTAGTGAATCAAACAGAGTTTGAAAAATGACAAGATTAGGTTGTAAGCTTGAGAATTATAGCAATTGATAATTGTGAAAGACTTACATTTTAGCCAAATATCCCTCATTCCTCAGTATTAAATTTCTGTGATACATACAATAGAACAATCAAAGAAAATGACCTTTCTCAAGAAAATTTGAAAGTAAATAATTTTATATCCTACAATGCGTGTAATTTACGCTTGGATTGTTCTATATAAACGCATAGAGCCTGGGAAAGGATAACTATAATCACTGCAGGCAACAAAAAAAGGAGGGAAAGAACAGAAAATAAAATAAAAGATGAGATCAAAGTTTGCCTCCAAATTTATCCTCTTCATCACGATTCTTTCCATTGTGGTCGAGGCAGTTTTCGCTCGACGAATACTTAGTGGGGTTGGAGGAAGTGATATAGGGCACAGTCCAGGAGTCGGCAGATGATTTGAGGTACAAGTATGAGTCTTTATGAGTTAAAAAATGATTTGTATGTGTTCGAAAGCATTTGATGGAGCATCACTATTGTTCTTACAATAATTAAAGAAGATCTCTTTAAGCTTGTAAGTTTCCCATATTTCGTTACTGCAGGTATCCAAATTTGTATATTAAATGCCATAAAGCCGAGTTTTGGTTATCATTTTGATAAAAATACTTCATGCTACTAATAAGTTCTAATTATTGTGCCTGAAATATCCATGTATAATGTGTTTTAAATCGGATGAAATTTTAAATTGACCCCTAAACTGAAAAAAACAATATACTAATATTTTTTCCTATTAAAGTCAGTTCTCAAATAGCACATTCTTGAAATCATGCAGCCCCTCTATTCTAATGCTATTATAACATATTCTATTTTAAGCGGTCTTAAATTTTTATGGTATTTTCATTTATAATAAATTATTTTAATATACTATTCTTTAAACTATCATTTCAATAATCACTTTTCTCAACTTTCTGTATTTATGCGTAAAAAGTTAAGGGCCAAAGTAGAAACAACATATAAAATTTTTCCTATTTTTTAGTCCTTGTGCCAAACTATATGTTTCAATGGGAATAGAATAGAGAGATGAAAAACAATATCACACACAGAAAGTACAATACTGAATATTCTGTTACATACTAGGTAGTCTAATATTATTCCATGAATTTCTAATTTGTTTTATCTTTATTTATTTTCATTTTATAAATTTTAGTTTCACGAAATGATGGAGTACATACATGGGTGGGCATTATACTACTCCCTCTATTCTAATAAACTCTTTGATTTTCCCATAGTTTTAGAAAATTGTCTTTTAGTGCTCATAAAATAAATACTGGATAATAGTTTATTTTTAACTTTCCAAAAAAGAATGTCAAATATTTTGAAACTGCTAAAGGTCAGGTATTTGAGAAGAGAGGGACTATATCCTATAATTGCAATGTCCCCAAATCTTTGTAGGAATCAAATAGAACAAATTGATTCAAATGAAATTATTGAACAAATATTAAAATATTGTGTGCATGAGGTTGAGTGGAGCTTTGAGCCGAAAGCTTCAGACGTGGTGCCATTTGTGGCCACCCAAACGCTAGTTTATTGGCTCTTTGAAAACCAAATTCAGTTTAGGGGCAAAAAGATTAAATTGTAAATAGTTTTGGGTGCCATTGGGAGGTAAGGCTTTTAAGTTTATTTCTTGCATTCCAAGTAAAATCCATATATATTTCTAAAAAAGAATAGTAAGGTTTCTTGTTTTCTCTATTCGTTATACGTCTATATATTCATTTTGTTGAAACGTCTATGACAAATAAGTAAATATTGATCTCTTTTGATAGAAAACCACCAAGTCCTAAATCACATGCTTTTCCGGACATGTAGATGGCTGGAGAAGCTACTGACTAGGAGATTTTTCTCATTTGAAATAAACTGTACTAAATAAATATGTAGAAGTAATGCATACCATGATCTCAGTAGCTTTGTAATTCTTCTAATTGCAAACTTTTTCATGGCTTAGTGGTTTGACGATGGCTTGGAACTTGCAAGTAAAGATTGTTTTAGAGACTCAAGGAGTTGTTTGTTCAAGGTGAACCGTCCAATGCCTAAGTTACTTTGTTGCTCAATTGTGGTCTAAGTGTATTGCGAATAGGAACGATTGTGTGCTTAATCATGTTGGATTATATCCTTATATATTCTTAATCCTTCTATTGTAGAACATAATCCCTTATTAATGGATCTGATTATAAGTCTTATAGTAATTAATCTCTATAGTTATTGGTGATCTATTTACCTAATTAGAATGATATCTTGTCAGTATTGGTCAGCTATAGGAGCATGGACCCTCGATCAACATTCCTGTGCTCTCGCCCCCATAGGCTTGATGCAAGGCACATTTGGACATGTTCAACATTACTAGATATCTTATTGAGACAAACTGCATCATCAATTACATAGTGCAAACATTCTTCCTCCACCAACTATAAAAAATGAGATAGTGGATCCTTCTGTAGACAATCCTTATCTTAATAATGATCAAATCGATAGACAACTCTGGATCTAACAAATCCATTTAGTACCAAAATCTATTTATTGCATCATATTAAAAAGGTATTTCCAACTAATTGAATCAAAAAAATTTCTTAAGGCCATTTTTTACTTGCTAAAATTTTCATAACTCACAATTTGTTTGCAATTAGAACTTTGTCCAAAATCTGCCTTCCTTTCAAAAAAGCTGACGAACTTTTACTAATGATTAATGAGATTGCTTTTCTTAAGTCTATTGGCAAGCAGTTATGTAATGATCTTCTATAATAATCCACTCAGGCTGATAGGACATAATCTTTTAGAATTGTATGATTAGGTTTCCTCTTATGTGTAAAGAATAATGATTTTACCATAAAACATACAGTGGCTGAGTGTCTCATTTATTGGATTAAATTCATTGTAGGAAATAATTACTTGTTAATTGTATGTGACAACTATAAGAGGATACAAATGAGATAAGATAGCTAGGTATTATCATTTCGCTAGGTGTTATCATTAACACGACTCTATAATTACAATGGGGTCGAGAGTAGATTGAGATTGTCACAAAATTGATGAAATCATGACAGTGGCATGGGCTTACTGAGAACATCATTAACTTGATTTTTGTGGGAATAAGCTGCACATCTAGTGTTCTTTGGGCCACCTTCTCTTAAACAAAATAAAAGTAAATTTTGCCATGTTTTGCTCACACATGGAACATGGAATTTAAAGCAAGATATGTAGCACCAATGTTGTAACACTGAAGGCATGGTGCTTGTGACTAATAGCCCGCCCTAAGTTTAGAGGTTAACATAGTATTTGCTAGGGATTTGTATTTTGCTTCTTCGCTTGATCGTCACATACTAGACTATTTGCGTGAGCTCTAAGAAACCAGGTTCGATTAGAAAAAAATTCCATAACCACTAGTTAAACATCGATCATCAAAGTACCATTCCCAATTAGTGCATGAGAATGCACTAGGGATAGATGATTTAGAATTAAACACAAATAGCTTGAGAGCAATAATGTGCTTCAGATAACTTCGGATGCATTTTTTAGCTGTCCAATGAGTAGTGGTGAGGCATCATATATTTTGGAAAACTTTATTTATAGGAAAGAAATATCTAGTCTTCTATAGGTAAGGTACTATGGTGCTCTAATAGTGCTGTAGTTTTTTGAAGCATCAAATAGCAGTTTATTAATGGTTTTGCACAACTTTTCGCTCATTGACATAGGAGGAGGAACAGACTTCGCATCATGCATCCTAATTTTCTTTAGCAAGAATTGGATGTATTTTCACTGTGACAATAGGATGGCATCTTGAGATGGTATAACTTCATTGATAAGAAAGTTGTTTTGAGTGCCAAGTTCGTTGACTGCAAAGTCAGTCTGTAAATGGCAAAGGAGTTCATCAAAGGCTGAGGCCAACGAGCATGTTATGAGAATGTCATGTACATAGGATAGAATATAGATAGTGAAACCAGACATATTTTAGGTAAATAGGGAGATATTAGGTCTTGAATGAATGCATCCAAGCTTTTGAAGCCAAGAGCTCAATCGAGAGTACCAAGCACAAAGGGCCTGTTTAAGGCTATATGAAGATTTGTGTAGTTTACACATATGATTTGTATATTGTGGATGCAGATAGCTTGAAGGTTGCTTCATATATAAGTTTTCACTAAGAAATCCATGCAAGAAAGCATTATGAATGTTAATTTGATGTAGATTCTAGCATTTTGAAACTACCAAACAAAGTATAAGCTAAATTGTAAATGGCTTTATCACTAGACTATAAGTGTTGTAATAATCAATGCCATATTGTTGCTTAAAGTGTTTTGTCACCAGACATGCATTATGTTAATCAATACTACCATTAGCTTTCCTCTTGAGTTTGAATTCCCATCCATTATTAATAATATTCATGTCTTTCTACTAAGGAACCAAAGACCAAGTTTTGCTCTTGGTTAAAGCTTCATATTTAGAGTACATGGCTTATTTTTAGGATGGATATTGAATGGCTGCTGAATTTGATATAGGCTAGAGTATATCCTGTGAAACAATTGTAGACATAAGTGCTTTAAAGATAAGATATCTAACTATACCATCAGTAAATTGTTTGGCTGATATTATCTTGAAGCCCTGTTCTCATAGAACTTCAAGCAAAGGTAGGTTCAGGTGGATTTGAGGTCTAATTGTCATTTGTTTGTTGATCTAATTTTGAAGAAGCCTCCAATGAAGGAGGCAGAGATAACTGAAGTGTAATGGAGGGAGGTATGACTACGAATGGAAGATGAATATGTGTATTGGTTTGAGCTAGAGTTATACTTGCAGTAAGCTATAAAGAAAGGGAAATAAAACTCATCAAACACAACATCTCTAGAGACATAGAGATGGCCAGTTGGCACATGAAGACACCTGTATCCTTTTGTGATTTCTACTTTAAGCAATGAAAACACATAGCTTAGAATGAAACTCTAGCTTAAGAGAATTACAAGGATGAAGGTCAGGCCAACAACCACAACCAATCGCTTTAAAAAATGAGTAACCTACTTTGACGTGAAAGAGGTTTTCTTTAGGTCTTACATTATTACTTGCATGACTGGGAAGGTGATTAATAAGATAGCATGCAAATTGAAATACATCACCCCAAAAATTAATAGGCATGGATACTTGTGCTAGAAGATATAGCTTGGTCTTAACTATGTGCTTTTGTTTTTTTCTGTGGAACCATTTTGTTAGTAAGTGTGAGGACGAAAGGCTTTTTGTTTGATAAAATAGAAGAGAAAAATTTATAAAGCATTTGATAGTCACTAAATCAATATGTTTGTATGACTTTGATGTTTTTTTTCCTAGGAGCCATTCAATGAGTCATTGAAATTGAAAGAAAACAGGCTCAAGGTCAGATTTACAATTTTAGGGGAATAAACACACAAACTTGCTGAAATCATCAATAAAGTTGACATAATATTTGTAACCATTAATAGAATTGGGTGTTGGACTCCAAATATTTGGGAAAAAAAGTTCTAAAAGAGATGATGACTTATGACTTGAAGGAGTGAAAGGCAACTGATGAATTTTTACTTGTTGGTAAGCATCACAATTGGATGACACCTTATTCTTGCGTAAAAGAAGATTATTGTGCTAAAGGATTTGTTGAACGACTGGCCTTTTGGGGTGACCAAATATTTCTTTTCACTAGCTTGGATTGACTTGTTGACTAAGAAGTGCATATTCTAGCGACAGAACAATGGAAGGCTTGGCTAGTTGATAGAGGCCATTACTGCATTGACCTTGAAGCAGGTTTTCATTATGACTTGATCCTTGAAAAAGAAACAATGATGAAATTCCACAAAGATATTGTTATTTTTGTAAGCTTACTTACGGATATAAGATTTTTTATGATGCCAAGAACATGAAGAACATTTTTTAAGATGCCCTAAGGCTTTTGGTGTAAGAATTCTTGATTGACCAATATGAAAAGTTGATAGACCTGCCTCATTTCTAACCTAAACCTTGTCTATGCCACAAGACCCCTTGGCAGTACCTACACAACTTGAGCTTCCTTGAGTAGTAGCATTAACAGAGTTGCTGGTTGTAAAACCCTATAGTGGTGCGTCATACTTTTTCAATCTAAGTTTATAGGCAAGAAGATGGCCGTATAGATCATTAAGGGGCATTGGATCAATCCTGGTTACAATTGACATAACCAGGGGATCATAGTTGGACCCAAGACTTGCAAGTGTGTAAGACACAACCTCAAACTCTTGTAGGGGTTATCCTACCATAGATAGAGTATCTGACAAGCTTTTGACACGCTAAAAGTATTTACCGATTGTGTATTCCTTCTTCTGTGTTGTAGTAGGTTGATGATGGATCTAATTGACTTGAGCAAGTTGATGAAGTACTCAGCCATGGCCGGTCCTAACTCATGCCTGGGAAGAGCTTATGTGGACTTAGCCCTAGGTCAGGTTTTTTTAATTTATATTTTGTAATTTTTTTGAAAATATTTGGCTAATTTATTTTTTTGAATTTTTGTTTTCTTTTGAAAATATTTGGCTAATTATGGTATTAGAGAAAAAAATACCACCACCAATGCAATTTTTAATAATAAAAAGGCAAGTGGCACTTGCAAACAACTTAGAATGGGCCTTACATGGGAAAATGATAATACGTTCCAAAAACAGCCAATCTTAAAACTTATGATCTATGCTGAACAATATAATCAGATTAAATACATACTAAGAACTGATAGGAAATCCTAGGATGTGGAAGCCTCATCATTATATTGCACCTCATCATTCGAATTCTTTTGGTTTTGCTTTCTCAAGGTAACAAAAGCCTAGTCACAGTTGCACACGCAGACTATGATTAATTTTGGAGTCAACCTCACCTGTTTCTACCAAAAGACTAATTTGCTAGCATTGAAAGTGGACTCAGATGCGACGGTGGAGACCAGTACCGCTAGAACCTCCTTGGCAATGGTAGGTAGAACTGAAAATTTGTTACTATTTGCTCTTTGTTACTCCAAAATATAGTCCTCATTTTTCTCAAATGAAATAAGTTATGGAGGTAATCATTTACTTCTGATAGGCCAGAAGATGTGGGTCCGAGACACTTGAGTAGTTGTTCTGTGAGGTTGAATGATGTTGATGACAAGAAGGATGAAGTGCCGATGGTGGCTAAAGTAATGATTCTTACCTTTTCATTGTGGGGCAATGAAAACTCCTTGTATAGCTCCAGTATGTACTCATCAACTTCAGCAATGACAACATAACCCTTGATGCGCTCCATTTCCAAAAAGTATCCCTGAAATAAACACAACATACTCAAAATTTTAACAGTCGAGTCAAGTACAGATGCAAGTAAAAAGATGGAGGGAATACCTAAGAAATATATAACCTACCAGTCCTTCAATGCTTTGACTATGTCTTTTAAAAATGGATCAGTTTTGTACTGTTCAAAAACATAAATGATGTTTACCAAATACATTAAAAGCTTGTAGACAATAGGGTAGTAAACACTAAAGAAAAAAATAGTTGCCATATAAAAGTAACATAGTAATTGGCAAAGTTTATAACACTTGTCCCACATTTCAGTGGTGACAACTTCCTTACCCATTTTCAAAACACGATCAACAGAGCTACATATGGATATATATCTATCAACATCACATATGTAGAGTTCAATCAAGTAGGATAATCAAGTTTGAAACATTTCCAAGAAAATGGTTGATTGTTTTCATGACAATAAGCTTTAAATTCATGACTAATTTTTTGCCCAGACTTTAAATAAAGTAATGCATTACGGATTAGAATGATTTTCATCTACAAAGCCTCAAGCCCTTTTTGTACACACAAGTTGAAAATATGACACAAACATCTAATATGGAAAAAACACTATTCCAAGGGGGTTTCAAAAAGTACAGAGTTCTCGGGTAGCCCAATCATTGTTTGAAATGTTATCAAAACTAATGCAGAAAATTTTTTTCGTAGAGTAAAATTCATGCAATATATCTAAGATGCATTGATTGATATTGTACCCAGTATGGTCAAATTCCATGCATTTGAATGAAACAATGCATTTTTGAATGACCCAATATACATCTATACAATTTGTAGTCACACAAAAATTGCCCTGTTCAATAGGAGACGTCCACTTATCACTAGTGAATGCAACATAATGATCAAGTGAGCAAAAATATGCTTGAAGATTAGACTTACCAACTTCATAAATTTTAAATTTTTTTCTTCTAATTGTTGTCCTAGATTGTTTCTTAAAGCTAGGTTTAAATTAGATTGAATCCAATTTTCATAATCAACATCTTTAGTTTGCCATAATGATTTTTCTATAAGCATCATCTAGTTAACTATACATTCCCTACATTCTTACAAATTAACACGTAGTTCATTTTAACTTAAGTCAATAGACTTCAAAATGACTTATTTTTTATTCTTACATCTTTTTTACCCAAAACTAATTTTAATTAAAAGCCAATATTATGTAGTTGCCATAATCCGTATAAAATGCAATTTTTGTACTCTTTCTAAATTTTTATGAAATTTTCTAGCTTAAGGCATTAAAAAGAAAAAATTCATAAAAAAATTAACTATATCATGAAAATTTACATTCAAATGGATTATTACATCTGCATAATATTAGCTTTCAAATGAAAATGGTTTTAGTAAAAAAAGATATAAAAGTAAAAATAAATCAATTAACTTAAGTGAAAATGAATTGGCCCTAAATCTAAGGATACCTGAACCACCAATTGTACTCTTGAGTCATGCTTGTACACCAGAGCTAGCCTGGGCACCTAGATAGTACATTAGATGGTCATTCCTGATATGTCATTATAGCATCCCGATTCTAGAGTTCATCATGTAAACCAATTTCTTCCCATAGTGCTTGCACTTTGTGAACCGAATGTCATTCTCTCAAACTATCTCAAAATGCTCCCACACAAATTATTTTAGGTGAGATTTATCTTCAATGCCATCAAGGACTTGGATTTAAAGTGTCAGTTATGATCCATCAGCTCCGTGTGGATCAACAGTTGTTGTCACGGTCTTTTGGGCTTCAACATCATCGTCGGATTGTTGCTCCTCGAACTCTAAATTGATATTGTTGATATCGATGTTGGTGGGCTCATTAATATCTTAGATGTGAATACCTTTTCTCGTTTGATGCTTACAACAGAAGAATGACCCCAAGCAGGCACAAGAGGTGGAGCTCTTGGTAAGGGCGGAGTTAGTACTTTTCCTTGATGCCATTGAGTTAATGCAAAACAATGAGAGATTATTTAAGAGAGATTAAAGAGAGATTAGTAGAAGATTAAGAAAATTGGTGGAGAGGTTGAACAGAATTGTAGAAAAAGTGGTTTATATAAGGGTAAATTACGAAAAAATGACTATACTTTTGGCCATGGACACATTTGGTCACTATTCTTTTAAGTAGAGCCAAATGCATCGCTAAAGACAATATTTGGTACCAAATCAAGTATCAATATTTTGGAATGGGGCCAAATAGGTTATCGATGTAACTGATAGTGGAAAGATTCTATTAAATGTTGGAATATGCTATCAGAAGACGATTATGTGGCAATTAAAGGACAATTGCATATAAATCAATGATGAAATAGCATGACGTGGAGGCAAAAGGGGAAAGGACATTTTTTGTCCTTTAATTTTATCAACTTTCCATTTCAGTCCCGTTTTCGGTTGCCGATGCTAACATGCAGTAACTAACGAACTGAGTCTCATTTTTCGGTGAGAATTCTTCAGTTCCATCATCTAATGCCCATCGATGTGTTTTCCCGGCTCTAGGTTTAGGATATCTTTGATTAGAGGTGGTGCACGAATGATTTGAAGCGGTTAAGGTGAGAGTTTGATTAAGGGTACGGGTCCAATTGAAGGTGGTAGTGGCGTCAGGGTTGGGTGATTGAGGGTGGCGGCGACATCAAGTCGAGCAATTAAGGGTGGTAGGGGATCTGGGGTAACCATTCTAAGAGGGTAATGTATGTAAATGAGGTAAATGAATATAAAGGTTTTGGATCAAATTTGGGACCAGTGGAGTAGTTTAAATGTCTCAGTTAAGAGATCATTAATTACTAACTTGCCCCTCCATTAATACATCACCAAAACTAATGGCCTAATCATGAAATTGGACATAACTTTAAACTTTAGCAACACATTTAGCACCATTTAAAAACTGGTGACCAAATGTGTCCATGGCCAAAAGTATAGTCATTCTTTTTGTATTTTTCCCTTGATATAAAGAGGAGAGTGCAGCAATTAGTGTGAGGAATTGAGGAAATGAGTCCATTTATTTATAGGAGAAGCCAAAAATTTGTTGCACCAAAATACCCTAAAAAAATAGCCATTTAGAGGAACTAGATAGGGGTAGTGAAGTATTTTGGCCAAAAGAGCCATTTGAAGCTTCCTAGGATCCTAGTTGTGTAATTATTTCCTTTTTTTTTTAATCAGGCAACTGTTGAAGGCTTTTTGAAATGGCAGGCCCAGCTCAAACTAGAATGTGTTTGACTAAACGAGTTGGTCCATGCCATGCCTCGGCCCAGACTTCATCCTCTCTTAGGCCGGTCACGACTTGCCTCTTCACGCCTATACACAGCCCAGTTCTTCCTGAGCTCAACCCGTTCCATGTCGTACCACCCATTGACCATGCATGGGCAAGGTTTGGCCCAGGCCTAGTCAGCCCAGCCCATTGTCCATCTTTACTTTTGTGTGGCATCCAAACTCACTGGACGTTAAGAGGTTGATAACATGCATGAATATTTCTTTTAATTGAGAAGAAACCAATGCAATTAGAACTAGTTAATGGAGAAGAAACCAATGCAATTAGAACTAGTTAATCCTATTGGACCAATGTTGATAAGCCGGAATAGGGATGTGCACTAGGTCTCCTTTTTCTATTGATTCACCATCAGGAATCACAGCTAAGGGTGCAGAACTATGCCATCAATGCAAGCCATCAAACGTTGCCATCTCAAGTAGGGTAGAAACTACATTTTCGAGAGAAGGTAATTGTCACTTTTCAGAAAAATGGTAATCAGATAGCAAGGTAACGATGACATAGGCAGAAAAAGAGAAGAGTTGGAGTTAGACATAGATGAGGATGGAGAATATGGGTTACCGGAAGACATGACGTAGGTCTAAAATGGCTCTAATACCATGTAAAGAATAATGATTTTGTTGTAAAACATAAAGTGCTAGAGTTTCTCATTTATAGGAACAAAATGACTACAAGGGATAATTGCGAGGTAATTGTATATGATAACTGTAAGATAATACAAGTGAGATAAATATAGCTAGGTACTGTCTCTAACATTACCTTTGAGAAGTTTCAAGCTCTGATGAAAATTAAACATTTTTCCTTTGAAAATCACCGAATAGTTTTTGAAAAAAAAGTTAAAGTGTATTTATGTAGCCTTGGTGCCATCGAATGTACATAGCTCCACAAGTCTTCCTTAGTTTCATCCTCATTGAATATTTTTTCAACTTCCTAGGAATCATCCATATTTAGCTTTTTACACTTATAAATTCCACATGTGGCCACTAACACAAGACATTAGACAAGTGCTGCTTATCAAATTTTCAAATCTTCTCTTTTATGATGACTAGCTCCTTTATCTATACTTTAGTGACTGAGAAATCTTTCATAGAGTTTTTCTTCACTTGTTTAGCATTATGGAATGAAAGTACTTTAATTTTTTTGTCTCTTTTTGATACATGTTTGGCTCTAGATTTTTGTGTTATTATTGGTTCTTTAATCTCAAATCTCAAGGCACCTTTATAACTCTTGAAGAGTACATTTCTTCTCACCTATTTTAGCATGAAAAAGATCTCTACTTTTTGCTACAACATCCAATTATTCTTCCTTTTCTTATAGTTTTGAAATCTTTATCTATCTTTGACGAAAGATTAAGTACTTTCATCATTTTAGACTCTACTTCAGAACCTTCAATTTTCATTTTGAAATATTTGTAGCTCCCTTTTTAATTTGAATTTGGCCCTACTCATCCTTGGTAAACGTAGAAAAATCATTATGAGTGATGCCCTCCGGCATCTCTGTCCAGTGACATGGTGAATTCCGAGGAAGCTTCCGATGGGGAAGGACGTCCTGCTGAGATATTCCCCAGGTGGGAAAATACCTGAAAGGCTCAGAAAAAAGGGTTAAGAGGTCCCCACGATGGTTTTCCGGGGAGGAGCCTCCGACGCCCAAGTCAGTGCTCTGGTAATGAATAAAGTAGGCACACTAGAAAGGTGCAGGAGCTAGCCTGCATATATTTTCAGCTATGGGCGAGGGCTGATCACGGAGAGGGGATGGATCCGATCCTTTGCCAAGTCCTTTTTCCCAGTATTTATAGAAATGCCTGGCCCGTTCAGATCCTGACACGTGTTCGGTCGGATCCTCTCTGTGCTTTCTGGGCGTAGGGAACAGGTAGCTGTCTGTAGGCTCCTGGATTTGTGGATGAGATGGGACTTGGACGACGTCAGTGCGTCAAGTCGCCGTTTCAGGCGGCGTGTGGGTTTCCTGTCAGAGGCTCCTTAAATGCTCATTAAATGCTCATGTCGTACTCCCGAGGCCCTTTGGGCGGGGTCGCCCCCTTGGCACGGATGCCCTTCCTCGGGAATCATGTTGGTGGCTCGGGGAGTTATGCCTTCGGGGGAATCTCTCCTGCTTTCAGTAGCTGGCTCTTTGCTCCCGAAGATGATATGTTCGGTTTCCCGAGGTAGCCGGCAACACATTTAAATAATTCTGGCGTTTTAGTCAAAGTGCTTACTTTGTCGTGCTTGATTCCACTTCTGCCGAGGTCGTTGGCAATGCTTATTTTTGAGCTACATCAGGCTCCCCAGACGGCCCTTCGGGGAAGCGCGTACGGGAAGAGGCGAAAGGCCTTCGGCTATCAGAAGCCCCTCTCGAAAAAGCCAAAGTGGAAACTTCGGTTTGTTCGCTCTCTGAGGGTTCTTCTTTGAGCCTTAAGCGTAGCGCTTTTTTTGAAGACAGACCTTTCATCCGAGGACGCAAGCTTTTCTTTCACAGCCTGTCTGTTGGCGTCTCCGAAGTGACCTGCTTTCCAGCTTTTTAGGTCTGCGCCACGTCTTGTCCCAGGAATAGGTGTGTCAGTCTGGAACGACGCGCCTGAGGTTGAGGGGTGTCGGGACACGCATCCCCTTTTTGGCTCGATGGCTGACACGTGGCACTCAGTCATTGGTGGGGATTGTGATGTAATATCAAGTGCGCCTTTTTAGGTGCAAAGGAGCAGTTACGGCGACGTTTCGCCTTCGCCCAGCACTTAAGACGCCGGTTCGCCTACCTCCCTCGGCCGATATATATGCTCACTCTATCACTTTTTCTCTTTTGCTTTTTCTTTTGCTCTGGTTTTCCTTCTGCTTTTTTGCGGAGGTTCTTTCACCTAAGCTTTTTTCCGACCACCTTTCACGACGGCGTCTTTACATACAAATTTCGGCAAGCGTTTTGGTGGGTTTTGATTTCCAGAACTTTTTGTTCTTCTCAAGGTTTTTCCAAAGTTCGCTGTTGCCTTTTTCTGAACTTGCTTTTCAGCCCAAGATGCCTATTCCTGAGAGTTGGCAACCTCTCTTGTCCCACCCTTGCTGCACCACTCCTAAAACGTTAGCAAGGTGGAAGGAGAAATTTTTCCTTCCCTCGTACGCTGTTACGAGGTTGCCATGTCCTGACCACTATAGCTTTTCAAACCATAGCAACGAGGTTACCATTTTCCGAGCTCAGCTGAAAGCCGGGCTTCGGTACCCCCTTCCGGAGTTGATTTGCGAGTTTTGCAGATTTCATGGCATTGCCGTAAATCAACTACCTCCGAACTCGTACTGCTATTTCAACGCCTTCCTCTGTATGTGTGGCGTTTTCAAAATAAAGCCCCATTACGTTGTTTTTATGCAGTACTACAAGCTCTATGTGGTCCCGAAGGGTGGCTTCTACTTCATGCTACCTCGGGGATCCAGGAGCAAAAAGTACATGTTCACCTTCGCCACCAAGGACAGCTGGCGAGGGTGGCAAAAAAAGTTTTTCTTTCTGAAGATGGAGGAGGCCTGGTCGCATGTTCCGACCAAGTGGGCTCAGGGAAGGCTGGAGGACGACATCGTAGATCTGAAGATGTTGCTGACCCCAAAGTTGGCTCCTATATTCACGGATTTCGACCGTCGTATTCGAGCCGTCGCTGACTGGGGTCCCGAGGTCTCTTTACGCTCTCTTTACCCCTTCCCCATTAACTAGAGGTTGATGACCGAGGAGGTCCTTCGGAAGCTCAAGGTGGTAAAGGAGCACGAGACGGACCTCGAGATGCCAGCTCCTGCCATTGCTGGGAAGGATTCCTGGCTTGTGCAAGTCCTTCGGGAGGAAGTTTCTTTCGAGACCTTTTTTGAGCGTGAGTTATTTTCTAGTCTCTTTGTTATAACTTCATTTTGCACTCACACTGATGTCTTCCTTCTTTTTCAGAAATGGGCGAGGACACGGCTGCCTTCTACAAAGCCCTTTTCACCGGCCAAGCCGAGAAGGGTGATCCGATGAAGAAAGCCGTCTCCCGAAGGCGTAAAACAACCGGGGCCGGTCCTTCTTCGGCCAAACGGACGAGGAAGGCCACTCCCGAGGAGGCTATCGAGGAGCCGGGAGTTGTTACTATTCCTCAGCCCGAGGTTACTGCCGAGGTTCCTCCTCGCAGTCCTACTTCATCGTAGGCTCTTCTAGATGCCGCGGTGGAGTCCCCTTCTGCTGAAGAACAGCGCAGAATCAAAGGCAAGGGGATCCCTGCCGAGGAGGTTCCGGTTGCCGAGGACGACGTGGTCGAAGTGCCTTCAGGTTCGTTTTGTGATGCCTTTTTTCCTTTTTCGGGTTCGTTGGCATCCGACTGCCTTAATCCAGCTTCATGTCTTATTCTAGAGGAGGTACTCACTCCGGGCTGGGTGGCCGACCATGCAAAAAGGAGAGCCCTTCGGGACGCCAACATCCCGAAAGGGAAGGTCCCAAAGGAGCCTTTTTGGACATTCACGGAGGACATGAATATGTATTCCGGCGATTGCCCACATATGGCTAAAGAGATCTCTAAAGGGATCCTTACTGAGGCCTCCTTTAGAGCCATTGCCGAGGCCCATCCGGGCGATGACTCTCTTGCTGCAAAGCTTTCCGAGCACGCCGCCCAGGTATACTTTGCGCTCCCCCTTCTACTTTTTTTTTTTTTTGAATTTTTTCTAAGTGCTTGGTTTTCTCTTTGTTTTAGTGACCTTGCCTTTGCCCTTTTATAGCTACTGGGATATGCCGGCTTTCTCAGAGTTCGGGTGGCGAGGCAGACAGCGTTCCGAACTCAGGTCTTAGGTTCTTTAGAGAAAGCTAAGGCCATGTGTTCGGATCTAGCTATCAAGAATTTGGAGCTGGCCAATTCTGCGGAGAAGGAAGTTTCCGCTCTTCGGGAGGAGTTAAAAGAGAAAGAGAAACTATCAAACGACTCCTCCCAGAAAATTTCTGACCTCGGCTCCCAGATAGCGGAGCTGATCTCGGCAAATGAGGCGCACCAGAAAGAAAAATCAGAGGCTGAAGACCGCTTGACAAAGGCGCTTGCTGAGAAGGCTGCGCTTCAAGCCGAGGTTGATGCCTTGAAGAAGGAGCCGAAGAAGAAGAAGATGAAGGCATTGAGGGAAGAGGTCGCTGAGCTTAAAAAAGACCTTCAGGACCTTGGGGTCGAGAAAGACAAATCTGACCAGATGACCAAAGTTGGTTTTCAGGACGGATTTTGTCTTGTTCGTCACCAGGTTCTTCAAAGGTTCCCTGATTTGGACCTTTCTTTCCTGGAGGCCCTAAATATTCCCGAGGGGCCTCGGTGGTCCTGGTCCAAAATTGAACATCTGAGCCTGCCATCTACACTCCCTGCGCCGAAGATAGTAGAGAAGAACGCGGGAGCTGGCGGTTCTCAGGATGCCGGGAATCCATAGTTTTGTTTAGGGTCCTTTGCCTTTTGCTTCTTCTTTTTTGGTCTTCTTCTTTTGGCACTCCTTCTTTTTGTAAGCAGTTTCATTTTCAATGAAGAAAACTAGTTCGCTCCAAAGACTTCGGAAAAACTCGTCTACGCTCAATATGATGACCTTTTTCGCGAAGTTCAGCCTTTCGAGGGCTTAAACTCAAGGATTTTGGCCAAGTCTTTTTGCGAGACTTCGGAAGATGACGCCTTCGCTTGTCTGGTCACCTTTGAGAAATTTGCGCCATTTATGCTTAAGGCAATTTTTTGTACTCAGGGAGAATTTTGCTAACTTGTGTAGTACAATTTTCTTTGCCGAAATCCTAAGCATAGTATTTTCTCAAGGCGTCCGAATGCCAAGTATTTTTCAACTCTACTCCTTCGGAATCGCCGAGCTTATAGACCCCTTTTCGTACTTTGGCCAGAACTAGGTAAGGGCCTTCCCAGTTCGCACGAAATACCCCATGGGATGGCTTTCGTGGTGCAAATTCAGCCTTTCAGAGAACGAGGTCTCCTTCTTTTATTCCTTTTATCCTAGCACGCAGGTTTGCAGCCGCGGCCACTCTTTGCTGAAAATCTTTTCTTCTCAGCTCAGCTATTTCTCTGTGTTCGTTGACGAGGTCTAGCTTGGTTCTTAAGCCAAGATCATTTCCTCTTTCATCAAACACTTGTACCCGCACCGAGGGTCGTATTATCTCTATTGGGATGATGGCCGCTGTTCCGAAAACAAGTGAAAAAGGTGTTTCCCCTGTGGCTCTTCAGGGTGTCGTTCGGTAGCTCCACAATACACTTTGGAGTTCTCCTGGCCACTTTCCCTTTGCTTCCCCTAGCCTGTTTTTCAGACCATCTTTTATGGTCCTATTAGATACCTCTACTTGGCCATTACTTTGAGGATGGGCTACTGGGGCGAAGTGCATCTTTATTCCGAGGTCGTTGACAAAGTCCTGGAACCCTTTGTCTATAAACTGGGATCCGTTGTCGCATACCAGTATCCTCGGTATGCCAAATCTGCATACAATGTTTTTCCATACAAACTTTTGCACTTCTTTGGCCGAGATGGTTGCTAATGGTTTTGCCTCGACCCACTTAGAGAAGTAGTCAACTGTGACTACGCAAAACTTTATGCCTCCAGGTGCTGTTGGGAGTGGCCCGATGAGGTCTATGCCCCAAACTGCGAAGGGCCAGGGATAGTCAGCTGAAGTAACCATCTCCGAGGGTACCCTCTGGATTTTAGCCTGTCTTTGGCAGCTGTCACATTTTCAGACGAACTGCCGGGCATCCTTTCTTAGGGTGGGCCAAAAATATCCTTGGCAAAGTACTACTGCGGCAAGGGAGTCTGTTCTGATGTGTGAGCCACAAGTGCCTTCGTGGACCTCTTCGAGGATCATTTCAGTGTCCTCTTCATCAACACACCTCTGTAACGGATTGGCGTATCCCTGCCGGTATAACTCTTCTCCTATCAGGAAGAATCTTCCGGCACGCCTTCGGACCTTTGCCGCATCCTTGGGATCTTCGGGGAGGGCATTGGTTGCGAGGTACCTTTTTATTGAGTTCTTCCAGCCTTTTTCTGAAGCCACTATGTTTAGTACTTCGGTGCTCGGGCGGTTTAGTACCTCAGTATGCATTTTTTACTTCGCCAAGCAGTCTGCCTCGGCGTTATGTCGCGGAGGCACATTTTTGATTTGAACGCTGTCGAATTCCCGAATGAGCTTGGCCACGAGCTCATGGTACTTTGCCAAGGTTGGGTCTTTTGCGCCGTAGTCCCCTGCTGTTTGCCGAACTACCAGCTGGGAGTCATTGTGGGCCTTCAAGTTTCTTATGCCAATTTTCCTAGCCAGGCACAACCCTGCTACGAGAGCTTCATACTCAGCCACATTGTTGGTGGCGTTAAAGCTGAACTTGATGGCCTTTACTACTTCTAGACCTTCGGGTCCTCTGATAATTACCCCGGCTCCCTGGTGTTCAGAACCTGAGGCTCCATCTACATGCAGCGTCCATTCTGGCTCATCTTCACCGAGATTTTGATGGCTGTCTTCAGTTATGGGTACTTCGGCGATAAAGTCTGCCAATGCTTGAGCTTTAATGGCTTTTCTGAGCTCGTAGGTAATGTCATGTTCACCCAGCTCTATGCACCATTTGGAAAGTCTTCCCGAATGATCAACTTTTTTCATGACGTCCCGTAGAGGCAAACTACTTCGGACGATAATGGGGTGAGCCTGAAAGTATGGGCGCAATCTTCTTCCTGCCAGTATCAAGGCATATATGGCCTTTTGTAGCAATGGATACCTGACCTCGGCGCCGTGCAGGGATTTGCTTACGTAGTAAACTGGCCATTGCTTTGACCCTTCCTCTTTCACAAGCACCGAGTTTACTGCTTTTTCCGAAACGGCGAGGTACAGGATGAAGGGTTCTCCTTCGCGAGGTTGCCGCAGAGTAGGCAGTCGGGACAAATAGATTTTGAGTTCTTCCCAGGCTTCTTGACAATCCTCATTCCAAGAATACCCGACACCGATCTCCGTATCTGGAGATGAACCTGCTGAGAGAGGTTATCCTCCCAGTGAGTCTCTACACATCTTTTCTTGTGACGGGAGTTCGGAATTCGAGCAAAGCCTTGATTTTTTCTGGGTTAGCATCAATGCCCCTTTCTGATACCATGTACCCCAGAAATTTTCCCGAGGTCACGCTGAAGACGCACTTTTCGGGGTTAAGGCGAATTCCAAAGTTTCTGAGTTGCTGGAAGGTTTCCCTTAGATCTGTGACGTGGTCGTTAGGCACCTTGCTTTTGACGATCATATCATCAACGTAGACTTCCATGTTCCTCCCTATTTGGTCATGAAACACTTTACTCATCAGCCTCTGGTAAGTGGCTCATGCATTTTTGAGCCCAAAGGGCATCCTGGTGTAGCAATATGTTCCTCCTTGGGTGATGAAGGCAGTTTTTTCTTCATCTTCGGGATCCATCCTTATTTGATGGTACCCATTGAAGGCATCAAGGAAGCTTAAGAGCGCGTATTCGGCCGTTGAGTCGACCAACTGGTCTATTGGTGGAAGAGGGTAGGAGTCTTTTGGGCAGGCATCGTTCAAATTTCTGAAGTCGATGCACATTCGGAGCTTATTACTCCCTTCTTTTGTAGCAATGACCACGTTGCTTAGCCATTCGGGGTATTTAACTTCCCTAATTACATTTGCATCCATCAAGTGCTGTACTTCGGCTTTGACGAATTTGCTTTTTTGGGCCGAAATGCCTCGTTTCTTTTGTCGGACAGGTTTTGCTTCCGGACTTACTTTCAGACTATGCTGTATTATGCGAGGGTTTACCCCTGGCATATCCTTTGGCGAGTAGGTGAACAGACCTTTATTCGCTAGTAGGAAGGATAAAAGGTTTTTCTTGTCACCTTCGGCCAAGTTTTTTCCTATTCGGGTATTTTGGCCTGGGACAAGTTCTATTTCTTCCGTTTCTACTTCTTCTACCCCGCCCGTTTTTGGTTCTTCGTTTGGTAGAGTCCCTCCTGCTGTGGTTTGCGTGAGGTTGGCTGCCGAGGCCTTTCGTGCTTTGACAAACACCTTCTTGACCTCGGCTTGGTCGATGAATATTTCAGCGTCTCCATCCTAGGTGGCGAAGGTAACTGTCAAGTACTTCACATCCGAGCGAATGTGCAGATTCCCTTGTGTTTGTCTCCCGAGGATGGCGTTGTACGACGAAGGGACATCCATGACGATGAACCTTGTCATTGTGGAGGCAAAAATTTCTCCTTTCCCGTTGACCGAGCTGCCTCTCATCATGAGGGGGAGGTCGATCCAGCCGAGGACGGGTAGTTCTGAGGGTCCTACTCCAAAAGTTGGCGAAGTAACCGGTTTGAGGTCGGTGCTGGTTATTCCCAAACTTGGGAGTAGGTGCGAGAATAGGATGTCGGCATTTGATCCATCATCAAGCAGCACTCTCTTGACGTCCCAATTCCTATTCTTGCCATGACCAACAACGGGTCATCATGAGGGAGGATAACGGAGGAACCATCTCTTCGAATGAGTTTTTTCGATGAGCTTTGGTACTCCATCGTTGCGATCTCCCTAACTTTCCTCTTTCTCCCCGAGGATGGTAGTCCAGTGGTAATGGTTTGTATTACCCCCGCCGAAGGTGGGAGGCACTTTTTTGGACTTCGGTTCCTCCTTCTGTCGGAGTCGTACTCTTCTTCATCAGCCCTTCCTTCCTCCTCCCTTCTTGCCTTTGGGGAAGGCATTCGCAGATAGCGCCGAAGCTGGCCTTGCTTAATCAGCGACTCAATGTACTTCTTCAACTGGAAGCAGTCCTCGGTGTCGTCACCGTGGTCGCGATGAAACTGACAAAACTTCTTCATATTCTTTTTGTTGTCAGCAGTCATTGCCTTTGGTCGCTGAATCTGGGACCCCTGTTTCTCCATTGTCATGAGGATGTTGGTCCTTGTGGTGTTGAGGGGCGTAAAGTTCGGAGGGGGCTTTCTTCCCCTGAACCTCCGAGGTCGTCCTGTTTGCTCTGCCGGATACTTGGCTTGCTGGTTTGGTCCTTCGGGGCGGGAATGATCACTCTTCGGCCCCCCTATTCTCAGCTCTTCGGCTGTCATATGCTGCTCTGCCCTTCAGAAAAATTCGCCGAGCGTGTCCGGGGGGGTCCTTGGAAAACTCGTAAAATAACTGTGAGTCTCTCCGAAGGCCCCGTATCATTGCGAGGATACGTATTTCCGGCCGAAAGTCTGGAACACTTAGGGCCTCTCCGTTAAATCTTTCGACATACTCACGGATAGTTTCTCCGTTTCTCTGTGCTATGTTGAGCATCTGCACTGCCATCTTCGCCGTAGGGCGGCTTCTAATAAACTGCTGGGTGAAGGCAGTGGACAATTCCTGGAACCCTCTGATGGTTCCTGGGGCCAGAGAATTGTACCATGCCGTGGCAGGTCCGGCAAGGGTGACCTCGAAACATTTGCATAGGGTGGGATCGTCAGCCCCATGCAACACCATGCTCCGTTTATACTTCGTCAGATGGGCCTGATGATCTGTTCGGCCATCGTACGTTTCTAGCCGAGGTACCCGGAAGTCACTGGGCATGGCTGCTTCGACTATTACTAGGGTGAATGGTGACTCGTCCCCACAAAAAGTTTCGGATAGTCTGGCCCATACAGGCTTGCGGGCCACCTATTTCTCCACCCTTTCTAACCTCGCCAGCATTTTCTCCATAAGGAGCGTGGCGCTAGGCCCTTCTTCGGGACAGGGAGATCGTCGGCACCTCATCTGGGAATGAGCTCGACGCTGGGGGGTCAGGGACCTCGTTTTAGGTGATGAGCTCCTTCGGTGTGGGATTTTGGGTCGTCTGTACCCCGTTTGCCCAGCACGCCCTGTCCTGAGGGGAATATTTTCTGTTGAAGACTCCTCCCGTGGGTCTCCGCTACCCGAACTGGGATGAATTGACTTGGGGCTTTTCCCCCGAGGGAGTGCTGATGATGCGGGTCTTTGGTCCTGAGCCTGTTGTGGCCATCTTTGATCTATTTGCTGTGTCACTTCGGCCACAATGGACCATTGTAAGTCACGCAGAAAGCTCATGGTCACGACCATAGGACGCTCTTCCTCCGGCAGAGAAGTCCCTAGAGTGGGTAGCTCAGCGGCTGGTTGGACTTCGGGCGCGGGCAAGGGATTCGGAAGTGCCTTCTCCTTGGAACGCCTAGTCTCAACGACAGCCACCTGAGGGTGGTTTCCCACAGACGGCGCCAAATGATGCCCTCCGGCATATCTGTCTAGTGACATGGTGAATTCCGAGGGAGCTTCCGAGGGGGAAGGACGTCCTGCTGAGATATTCCCCAGGTGGGAAAATACCTGAAAGGCTCAGAAAAAAGGGTTAGGAGGTCCCCGGGATGGTTTTCCGGGGAGGAGCCTCCGACGCCCAAGTCAGTGCTCTGGTAATGAATAAAGTAGGCACACTAGCAAGGTGCGGGAGCTAGCCTGCATATATTTTCAGCTATGGGCGAGGGCTGATCACGGAGAGGGGATGGATCCAATCCCTTGCCAAGTACTTTTTCCTAGTATTTATAGAAATGCCTGGCCCGTTCAGATCCTGACACGTGTTCGGTCGGATCCTCTCTGTGCTTTCTGGGCGTAGGGAACAGGTAGCCGTCTGTAGGCTCCTGGTTTTGTGGCTGAGATGGGACTTGGACGGCATCAGTGCGTCAAGTCGCCGTTTTAGGCGGCGTGTGGGTTTCCTGTCAGAGGCTCCTTAAATGCTCATTAAATGCTCATGTCGTACTCCCGAGGCCCTTTGGGCGAGGTCGCCCCCTTGGCATGGACGCCCTTCCTCGGGAATCATGTTGGTGGCTCGGGGAGTTATGCCTTCGGGGGAATCTCTCCTGCTTTCAGTAGCTGGCTCTTTGCTCCCGAAGACGATATGTTCGGTTTCCCGAGGTAGCCGGCAACACATTTAAATAATTCTGGCGTTTTAGTCAAAGTGCTTACTTTGTCGTGCTCGATTCCACTTCTGCCGAGGTCGTTGGCAATGCTTATTTCCGAGCTACATCAGGCTCCCCAGACGGCCCTTCGGGGAAGCGCGTACGGGAAGAGGCGAAAGGCCTTCGGCTATCAATGAGTAACTAGGCATACATGAACTTGAATGGTATCATACTAAAACTGGCCATATCATGCTTAGATAATTCAGAAAATATTCCAAAAAAAATCCCTTTTTGGTCAACTAGTAGGAATGTTAATAGATATTTGGTTTGGCAGCATCCATTGACTCATTTATCTCATTTATTTTCAAAGTATTATACTAGAACCCACACATATAAATAACCTTAACTAATGTTTACTCTTTTAGGAATAGTTCTACACTTATTTGTCTCCATAATTTACTCCAAATATTCAATAACTTATGATCAATATGCAAAAGGTAGAATATCCCTCCTTTGTCTGTACCTTTAAGAACAACAATGAGAACCATAAACCTCTCTTTGTCACTTTCTTTTTCTCTGTCACTCAACTTTGTTTCTTTTCCTATTTGTGAGCTAGCATGTGTAGCAGGGGAATCTATTGGACAATAAAATGTCCATTAGTCATTTTCATTCGCCATCTGGCAAGTCATCCAAATTATGATTAACAAGGTTAACATTTCCATAATTCTAGGATTGACATTGGAAGTTGATTAGTTTTAGGACTACTTCAATGAAATGTTTATGAAAACATTCATACCAAGAACATCTAACTCTAGCATCAATGTTAACAATCAAAGGATGTGACAGAAATTAAATCCATAGAACCAATTCCAGAACATTAAAAGGCTTAAACTTGAAAATTAATTTGCTCATTAATTTCCAAATAACCCAAGCCAAGATGTTTAAGGTGGCAAACCAAGCTAGTTTATTTTTTTTATATCTTTTTCAAGGTGGGATGGAGGGCTAACATGAAGAGATTCTTGAATGGTCAGGGCTAACCGAATGTGGTTTGCTACCAATTAAATAGTGAATACTAGACCAGAGAAGACATATAACAATAAACTAATATATGGTCACTAGATTGCGTTCATCTACTAGTTTGTGGACATGAATTATTGCCTATTTGGACACATTGTATGATTAGAAACAACCTTTTTAGCATCTTGTCTTGCATTTTCCTCCAAGAAATGTTAATTTCACTTGGAAATAGTTCATTGCAATGCTTTTTTCCAAAAGTATATAAAAGGGGCAACATGTTTTTATCAATGCTACTCTTGAAATCTTGGGCAGAGTCGACACATCAAAGTTACATGACTCCGAACAAGAGACATCTGTCTCATGTGTGTTAGGCATAAACTCAAACAGATCTGCAAAAAAAAAAAAAAATTCAATTTAACCTAACTCCCTACCCTTAATTTTTTTCACCAACACTACTCCCATCTTTATTCAAACCTATCGAAACTCCTTCCCTTATCAAACTTTAAAACTTTGATGTTCTTAACCCCTAACCAATGTCCTTTTAGAAACTTACATTCACACCACTCCACAACCCTTCTTATCCACTTACAAAAAGGAAAATGAAACTTTTCAATAGCTTTACGTGTTTGAATAATGTTACCTTACACAACTTAGCCAAAACCAAAAATTTTAGACCTCCTAGTCCACCATCCAACCAATAACTACTCTAAATTAGGGGTAAAAACTAGCTAAACGCCTTATTGAACAGTTTGAGCTTGAGCGTAATTGTTTTGTTATTGAACCAAGTCTAACAAGCCTCTAGCTTGAACTTTAGTTGCATTCATGATTTAAATGCTTAACAAGCTAAGCTTTGACCCCAATAATGTTTTGCTCAAATCCTTATTTAGTCTAGTAATTCTAATATAAAAATTAATATAATACTATAATATATTAGTTACAAAAAAATAATCATACCCTAAAAATCCTAATACATTCCTTGAATTAAGCTCAAATCTTTGATAAAGATTTAGGCCTACTGAACTATTAAGCCAAGCTTGAGCTTTTTGGAGCCGAGCTTCGAAGCCTGTTAATTGAGCTCATTGGACTAGAGCTTAACCATGAGTGGAGCCCTTTCAAACTAAGGTTTGAGCTTGGGTCTCCAATCTTGGTTTCGCTCATTTCCACTGTACTCTAAATAATCTTATGCTAAAACACCACTCCACACTATGGAACATCCATAACTATTTCCTTAACAGCACTTGAATTTTACCTATGAAAGTACACACACTAAGTCCACCCACCTTATTTCATGCTAACACCTTCTTCAAGGAAACCCAACTAATGTTTCTACCCTCTTTTTTCCCCTACCTAAAAGAAGGATGCAATTTTTCCTAGTCTTTTATGATATTCACAAGGGCTGGAAAAGTGAGAATAAATATAGGTGGAAGGCATGATAAAACAAATTTTACAAGGGCCAACCTTCCATCAGCTAATACAAAGTTGGGCGGCCATGTCTTCAACTCGACCTTAAAACTTTTAACAACTAATTTCCGTCATTCTATGTTTCCATGCTTAACCAAGAGGTAACCCCAAATACAAGAGGGGAGTTTTAGCAAACAAACAATTTATTGCATTTGCTACAACTTCATGTTTTTGGGTACCAATACCTATACCACACAACCTTTTATATCACCGACAATGAGAATTTATTAATGGAAAAGAAAAGGTATAAAATTCACCTTGGAGGAAAAAAATGAAAAAAGAAGCACCTAAAACCCTTGCAATGGAACCCAGAATAACTTTAGCCCACAAAAATAAGCCACCCCTAAACTTAAGAAAAGATAGAGCACATCAAAGAACCCCATAGAACTTGTTCAACAACCTTATCTAGGGGGGAATAAAACACTAGTCGGTTTTTTTTCACAATGATTTTTTTTGTGTGAAGCAATCTACCTCCTTTTGGAGTCGTTGTTCTCCTTACTATAACCTACTTTCCTATTAACATAATTTATGCTGCACTCCAATCTTTTTAGTTCTTGATTGACAACATCTCTTTTGTTTTTTTTCTTAACCAGCTTACTCTATAACGAACCATTGAATGACTCATTTTTTCTATCAAACTCCTAAACAAAATTAGTAGTTAAGCCTCCAAATTCTTCACAAAAGAACCCTTATAGTTTGCACATCCTTTTCAAAAATTTATTAGCACAAGTAGAGGAACCTAATTGTCAACTATGGCCATCAATACCATGAAAAATACAAACAACTGAATAAATTACACTCAAAGGCAACACTCCATTATCAACTTCCAATCATACTTGTAGCTTTTTCACAGACACTGGATCAACATTAGATGTAGATAAAACCACCAACTAAAGATCTTTTTCATCTTGAAAACCACTAGCTAGAGTATGAGAACCTGCTAGAGTCTTTAGATTATGCCATTCTTCTAACAACTTTCATTCAACCCCAGGTTGAAGTTCCTTTGGAGTTTTATCGCTTGTTGCTAGCATGCAAGATTCCTCTTTGGCATCCAAATCTTTGCCACCTTAGTAGCATCATTGCTACCTGAAGAAATACCATCTTTGCAGTCATTTCCCTAATCACCAATTCCTTCCATTATAATTTTTTGGGATCCATAAAATTTTCTACGTTCAATAGATAAGCTTGAAAGCCCATTTTCAACCCTAATTACATTATTATAAAAATATTAGGAAGGAAACGAACTTGAGGCCCTAAATGTTTTTGCACTCTTCACCCTTGTAGACCTAGTTTTTGGGCCAGAATCCCTACTAACTCAATCACAAGTCCAACCCCTTTGGACTTATTGCTTTGTTGTCTCATTCACTAGCCCTACATCTACTGTCGGGAGATTGTGCCTCCTAATTATGATTTTTGTGGTAACAATCATGATTCTTAACTTTGATTTGTAGCATGGGCATGTTGCCAGTGTCACAGTCCCTAGCAAACTCAAGCTCTCACACCTAGACTCTTTTGAATTTGTCCAACCCCAAATCATCTTGGTTAGATAATGCCAAATCATCTTGGTTAGACTAGCCATGGTCACCTCAGATTCAACCATCCTTTTGCTCAACAGCCTTCTGGAAAACAACTTCTCTTTCCAAGCATCTTTTGAAACCATTAATTCTAGAAAATGGCCCCTCTATTTCTTTGTAACCTAAATTCTAACACTTCCTTCCAAGTCTCAAGTCTCCACCACCATGAATTATCTCCCTTTTCAAACAACAACTCATCATAGACTTTGACACACCACTTAACATTGTGCAAAAGAATTGATGCTTTATTGCATTTCCCATTCTCAATAATCCACTCACTTTATTTCCCCTTACTTCATGATAGAGGTGAAGAATTGCTTCTGTTTAATATTCAAATGACATACACCACTTGTAACCAAAAAACAACCCCTAACCTAATCTAAGACCATACAAAGAGCACACCATCAGTTGAATGATCAAGAACTGGCTTGAAGCCAAATCCGACCAAAAGAAGGTGAATTGTCAAAGCAATTAAAGAGTTGAAATTTGAATTTGATTTTTCAAAGTGAAGCCAAAGCTTTTCTCTATAGATTCTAAATTATAAATTTAGTAATGTAAAAATACCCATACCATGGAACCAACTTTCACTCATATTTACTTTTAGACCAAAAACAAGCTAGAAGTGCTTAAGGATCTTATTTAGATTAAAGAAATCTTGTTTATACCATTCATCAAAGAATGATGTGTCATCCACATACTACAGGTATGAAATAGACAATTTTTCATCTCACACGGGAATACCCTTGAATAGGTTTCTTCCCAACACATCCTACATCATAACATTTAAAGCTTTTTCAAGAAATAAAAATAAGAAAGGTGATAAAGGATCACTTTGCCAAATAACTTTCTCCAACATAAATTTTGATATACTACTTGCATTTACAAAAACTAATACCAAGATAGTTGTAAGACAAATGCTAATCAATTTTCTTCAATGCTCTCCAAACTGCATTTGTGTCTGAACCCAATCAAGAAATTTCAAATTAACGTAGTTAAATGCCTTTCCAAAATCCACTTCAAACAACATAGCCATCTTTTTTCTATCAAGAGCCCTTTCTTGACAGGTTTTGAGCAAAGTTGTCGACATTGAGATTCTATTTATAATCATTTTTGTCTTTTATGTTGTTGAATCGAATCAAAGCATAAGATTTTGTAAAGGAAGAAAGATTGATTATGTGAGAATTTAAATCACTGCAAGGTAAAAGAAAAAAAGTGATTGAGCATCCAAGTGATATCTGTTACCTGTGAGGCTAAAAGGAGACTGACTATGCCAATCGGATAAGCCATTGTCACTAGTAAGGAGCAATAGAAAAGTGAAAAACATTGATGTAGAACAACTCAACTGCTCTAGTTATGAGGTCTCATTAAATGACTGATTTAAGGAGCTAGTTGCTCGCATTGGCGACTAATAATTAGTCACTTCATTCTCTAGGATATTTAAATATTAATAGCTAGGTGTAAAGTAAAATAAAATTAATTATTTTAATTATTTAAATTGGTTTGATAATTTAATGAAGACTAAAATTGAAATGAAAATATTTTATTATTGCGTAACACAATGTAATTAAGTGAAACAAAACAAGTAAATGACTCAATAAAAGATTGAAAGTCAATGTAGGCATTGGTGCCTTGATTGTCTTGAGCTTCACTCTAATCAATTAGAAGATTTTGAGTTTGTTTCTTGCCCTCAGCACCACAGTCACTCGGGATGCCTTATGTCTTGAATACCTGACTCGGGAGTTGAGTTTAGTTATTAGGTAACCATAACATATCAGGAATACAATCTGGTTACTATTGTTGTGGCATTCCTCTCGATCTTGGGTAAGGTTGATAAAATGTCGGCTAAGCTTGCTATTTGAGACCCAGCATTATAGCTGGCCCAGTTAATACCAATGGATGCTGATAAAATTGCAGTTGAAACTACAACTAAGATCTGGCATCCATGGATAGGGTCTATGATGGATCTGAATATGGGATATTGACATCCATATAAGGTCTAGAGAATCGATGATAGGATCTAATAACACTAGGCAAGAGCCATTCTATGGGGCATAAGATCACCCTCCACCCAGGCCTCTAGTTATATAGCCGAAATCAATACCTGTGGGCAAGTTCCCCTAAAACACTGTTCGATTGAGTGCCACAATGAAGGCAACCATCATAGTTAGGCCAACTCGAGATGGTCTACATAAATGCTTCAAACCTACATCTTTTCATTTATCTTAGCCTGTTTAGCTAGCTGAGCTAGTTCCTTCTCCTTAATGGCGGTGAACTTTGCTTGAAGTTCTATGTTCTCCAATCACAACTAATCAGTACAGTCATTTTCATACTTCTAAACTTTGAAACGATTATTGCAAATAAATGTTAAAGGTTCAAAGGAGTACCTCTAAACGCATATGACTGAAGCAGTCAAAGGAAGCCAACATCTATTGGACCTTTGTCTGAACTGCCTTATGGGGCCTGCATTGCCGACAAAAGATAGGATACTTTGGCACATATAGGCCATACTCACATAAGTACTCTACCTCATACCTAGCCTAAGCAAAAAATGTAAAAAATGTAAGATTAATCGCATATTAATTTAAATATTTTGTCACTTACTGCTTTGTAAACTTGTTGTTGAGAGAAGCTCTGGCCCAATCCATGGTTTTTCTACATCCACTAGCAAAAATCACTGAACAAGGGGAGGTTGTTCGTCTTTCATTTGTTTCACAAAAATATGAAGTCAAAATTGATAAGAATACAATATTTGAAAACTATTATGTTGGAAAGATTGATAATTTTACCATCAAATCATATACTATCAGCTTTTTCTACCTACCTCAAAAATGTTTTTGTGGTTTGACGCCCATAGTTGCATCCTTGCCTACTTATATGTTCGTTAAATTTTATGAGTAACACATAGAAGTTATCTATTGGTAGATTATAAAGCAACAAGTTCAAGTAAAATGAATGTTGTTTACCTTATTCTTGCTCGTCACTTGACTTGGGATAGTCCCCGTGAAATGATCAAGGCTGATGAGGGTGCAATTATTCTGCAAATCAGATTCACAAACAAAGCTATAATTAAAATGGTAACATAGGAATTATTAGTAACATTTTGATTATCTCAATATTTATAAAATAAATACAAAAATGTAATCATAAAATTACTTATGAAGTAGGTATAATGACCCTCCAGCAGTTTGCATCGCACTGCTTCTGTGGGTGCTGTAGTGAGGCCTTCTAGCTCACATTTAGCTATAGCTCGGGGGTGCCGAGATGGTGGGCCAAGTGCTCGCCCCCTGAACTAGAAACAAAGAGTCCTAATAGGGAACCATGGAAGGTGGCCAAGAAACACAATAATGCCAAAAACTATATGACATAGGACCAGTGACCGAGACTGACCCTTTGCTGGGTGCTAGCTCTAATGAATGCAATGGATCACGAGATAATTCAGCAAGTCATTGATGTAATCTACTTAGATGGATTTCACCCAACAAGTACAAAAGATGTTCACAATAAGTAAATTTCCCTAAATTCCTAAAACCAGTGACATATATAGTGGATGCAAAAAATACGTATTCCCAAAACCATGATGTAAAATGTTGCATACATAAGTCTTCCATTTCTCTTGTCACTATGTCAAGAAAAATTTTGTCAAATGACATTGTTAAAAACCCTACATATGTATACAAGCAAAGGTTAGTAAGAGGTTGTGTCAAACAATTAGGTGAAACCACAAGCACAATGTTAAATACTAATAAAATATATCGATCAACTTCTTCATAATTTTGTAGAACGTAGATATGAATCTAATGTAATTTATCTTCCTTTAGCATCCTCTATGACCCACAGGTCGAGAAGTTTCAGTTTTTGTTGTAGAACAAAGGTAGAGGAGTTGTAGTCTTTACCTTAGTCAAACAATAATTCATGCCATTGTTTTGTGGGGCATGGTTGAGTCTAGTTAATCTATCAAGCTCAAACATAATAGTTATTTTCAAGCCCATTTTGGCATTAATGCATTTCAACTTCATTTTGATCATGATAACGACTATTTTGACATCGTCTACATTGACATTTTATTTGTTGCATCATAGCACTACATATAGTTCTTATAAAATTTTCTACACCCACTATGAAATTTGGGTTCATTTATCCATTTTTCATTAATCACTTGCACATTCATTCACGTCCCTCTGCCATGCTTAAACTTCCTACAATTGAATTTACATATAGTCAATTACAAAGAACAAGTATTACAAACCAACAACATTCAAATTGTCATTTCAAAAAATTTTATAAACAGTGAGTGTCCACCAATATCCTAAATAATGCTATATGAAATAACCCTAGCCTATTCAAAAAATGAAAAATTTAGCTCATACTTTTCATGATCATTTATTTTAATAGTCTAAAAATATTTTGGCAGCATCTCACGTTAATTTCTTGGAATGCATCATTTCTTTAAGGTAGAAATCTCAAATCTGACATCTAGGGAACATGATTTAATGCAACTAAAGTTCATTCACCCTTAAGATAAATCCAAAGTAGCAAAGTAAGGTGCAGGCTCTTTCATTCCTAAACTGTCCAACTTGGACAATTAATGATTTCCAAATAGACACATATTGTGCATATAAAATAACTGGAGATCCTTGTAGTTATCCTTTATATATACTATCTTTCATCAGATCGAAAATCATTGTTAAGCACTCTATTGTTTAACTATCTAAATGTGTACATAAACTATCAATCTCAAAATAAGATAATTATTATTCAATACAAACAAATGAACTCAAATTCAATTTACCTTTATAATCAAATGATTTATCTTTTAGAGGCACAAAAAGAAGTAAAACAGTAGAACTTGCTGATTATGGAGGGGGAAGATGCAAGATGGAGTGGGAGGTTCATAGAGCTTGACAATGGAAGAATGAGATGCATAGTGTGGTTCTTTGTTGTTGGGGCAATAGAAAAGGGACTAAACAGTAGTAATGACAAACAATTGAAAAAACTTGAAATTTTTTGAAATTGGAGCGATTGAGGGCAATTACTTGCATGGCAAGTGAAGCTTTTTAGTAGCCCTTCAGTTGGTCTTGTAGTGACCTAGTCCCTCTTGGCTCTGCCCAGGAAACCTGTGAGAACAGATCTCATGGAGGGTGCGATTGGCTAGTTATTTATGTGTGTCAAATTAAAACTTTGTCACTAGTTAATTAACCTAGAAATGAAAGCATGCATGCAATTTTGCTTTAACTCGGGAAAACAAAGATCTATAAAATATTCATATTTGCCTATGAATTTTCCATGGAAATCAAAGTTTAGATTGTCAAAGCATGTAAATCCATCATTTATATCATTATAACTACACATAATAACCGTGTAAGGGCATTCAACAAAAGAAGACTAATGCTCCTTACCTAAGAGTGACCCTAAAGTCTTATGCTTTATCCATAAATGAAGGAGGTAACCAGTGTATACGCTATTTACAAGGCTTTCCTACTAAGATCTCTTCATCTAATTCCCACCTTAGATGTAATCTCAGTGGCTAGCCTTAAAAGTCCTTTATGTGCTCTACTAGCCACCGCAGCCAAGAAAACTATAGTTAGTACTTCGACTTAACCAATAAGCAACTATAAAACTAGAATCACAAGGATTCTTATAGAAAAGTACCTGCAACCAAAAGACTGCCTCAAAAACCCTTAATGGTTATCGGGCTCAACGGCGTCAAAATCTACACAATATAAACTAAAAAGGAGAATTTGAGAATTCTCAGCAAGGGATCTTCACTTGCAAGGAAAAGAACTAAGGACAGCACATATATAGTCATATGTAATCTGTAGTGAGCTCATACAACGTAAGGCTAAACCTATGAGCATACGTTTCAGTCCTTTAGGACTTATCCTCTTCCTAGTCCTAAACTACAAGGCAAAACCTTGTCTACTAGCAAGCATAGCTTACTAGTCTAACTAGTGAAGTTGTCACTAGTTGAACCTCCCTTATGTTGTACAGGGCACTATGGTTGGACCAATTTCAACTAGGTTCCAAGGAATCGACTAGGTATACTAAGGTTTCCACACCAAAACCTCATACCTAAAAGTATGACTAGGTCCTTAATGGTACTAAACCTTACACCCAAGCTAATGGCAATACATTGTCACTCTTTATAACCTTGTGTACTTACTTATGGTATAAGCTACCGCAAAACTCAAGAAAACTCCTAAGACTTGGAGGAGCTATGCAAGTCTCGGGGTACTACAACGACACCTCGACCCTTAGGTATCCCAAGCACCCCTTCGGGCCTCCCCTTGAACCCCATAGTAAGAGTTGATTTTTTTGGGCAAGACAACTGTGATGACGTGTAGCCACAATACATAACTTCTTGGTTGTTTCATGAGGATTTGGCGATGTGTCCTTGACTTTGGCAACATGTTGCCAACCTCTTCGGGCCCACAAATTCCCAACTCTTGTCATATGCACCTTGGTTCATTATGGTCTTTTCAACATATCCTACATGTATGTGAATTGGGAAGCCAATCCAAGCATGTTTGATATGCTTGGGAGTACAAAGATCACTACGATGCATTAAAACATCATGCCAAACTCATTCAAAGACCTAGCCCACCACGAACAAACTTACCCACCAATTAATGCCATTACCAAAACCACTTAATTTCAACATATGACAACACTCCAATATCATTAATTAAGCTTGAAACTCTAAATCCCATACCTTGATTTCACGTCATTAGCAAGAATTGAGCAACCCTTCACCAAGAAAAGGTTCCACAATGTTCTACCTAAGTTCCAAGCAAACCAAAGAAAATGACACCAAATTAATGCCAACTAAGCAAAACCCATGTCTCAAAACATCCAATAAACAAGAAAACACCAAGAAATCTTGGTTACCTGACGAGCAAACTAGACCCCATCTAGAAAAACATGAAAAACAACTCTAAGATCATAAACCAAGCTTAAAACAATCTATCCAAGGCTTGTATACCCCATGGGCCTTCAAATTCCACCAAGAAACTTTGATTTTGGCCACGAATTGAAAGAGAAATCAAAAGAAGAAGAGGGAGCTTGGGTTTTGGAGGTGAAATGAGCAAAAGTGGTAGCCAAGACCACTTTACTAAGTTTAAAAAGCCTTTCACCCTTAAGCCCTCAATCTTTCTTTATGTTTACTAAAAGCCCCATTCCTTAAATAGTAACCCAAGTCAAATCTTGGTCAAACCTTTAATACTTAATTCAAGTTTTTTAGGTTTGAAGCAAGGTTTGTGTTTTAAAACATATGTTTGACTTCCAAGACTTGGCCCGGCACTTTGGGATGCACAATTATTGATATACCCCTACCTTTTTTGGTGCCATAAACTACTCAAAACTTAGTAAACCTTAAGCAACTCACTTAATCTTGTTACATGAACTTAAAATATGGTTCCAAACTAGGATTTAATTTACTTTACCTTCTTCAGTCAAGCTTCTCTCTATGAGGGCTATAACATTCTCCCTTCTTTCTAAAATTTCATCATTTAAATTTTGTTGCAATTGTGGAAATTCACTAGGATACCTTTTCAGCATATCCTACTCTATCTCGTAAGTACCTTCTTTTTCATTATGATTTGACCAAAGGATCTTAACCATTGGAATCCACTTGGTTCAGAATTTCCTAACTTGCCTATTAAGGATATTAATGGGCCTCTCTTCGTAGGTCAAGTCCACTTGGATAGAAACCACCAAAGGGTTGGCTACTTCTCCCAGATCAACTATACACTTCCTTAGAAGACTAACATGAAACATGCTGTACACTTGGGACAAGTTGGGCAGTAACGCCAACTAATATGCAACTTTCCTTACTTTTTCTAAGATCTCGTAAGGTCTAATGTACCTAAGGGCCAAAGTACCCTTTGCCCAAACTGGGCTACTCCCTTCATAAGAGATATTTTGATAAGTACCTTATCTCTAACATCTAAACTCAGTTATCATCTCCTCAAATTTGCATACTTGCTCTAACGGCCATTTATGGCTCTAATTTGTTTCTAAATTAACTTAATCATAGTTGTGGTATTAGCTATGATCTCTGAACTGACAACTACCTTATTTGAAGGGTCAAGTAACAATGGGACATCATGCATCGCCTACCATATAATGTCTTATATGGTGCGATACCAATAACAGTTTGGTAACTGTTGTTGTAAGCAAGCTTGATGAATGGTAAGTGTTGGTCCCCATCACCTTAGAAGTCTATGGCACACATATGTAGCATATCCTCAAAAGTTTGTATCAGTATCTCAGACTGTTTGTTAGTCTAAGGATAGAAGGCAGTACTAAGACAAACCTTACTCCTTAACACCTATTGGAAAGCAGTCCAAAACCTTGATACAAACTGAGGGTCCTTATCAAATATAATTTAATTTGGTATGCCATGCAGCCTCACAATCTTCTTGATATACAATTAAGCCAACCTCTCAAGTGTATAAGTGATCCTTCTGGGTATGAAGTGTGCTGAATTAGTCAACCTATCGCCACTACCCATACCGCATCATGTTAGCTCTAGGTATTTGGTAACCTAACCAAGAAGTCCATTGTAATGGATCCTCACATCTTCTGCAGGAAAGGTAGACTTTGAAGTGGGCCTGCTAGTTTTTGATACTCAACCTTAACCATTTGGCATGTAAAAAACTTAGCTACATGCTCGGCTACATCCCTTTTAAGACACAGCCACCAAAAGTGTGTCTTTACATCATGGTACATTTTACCCACATCGAGATGAATGCTTACTTTACTACTGTGCACCTCCTACAGGACTTACTGCCTAAGTCTATCTACATTCAGCACATAAAGTCGATCTCCATGATGTAGTATCCCATACTTGTACCGGACCTCTTTCCTTATGGCCCAAAGTGTCTCTTTCTTGAAATCTTTCTCAACAATGAATCTTTGCTTTGAGCCTCTTTGACCTTAGCCAACGAAGCTAACTGAATCTCCATAATGCAAACTAGGAACCTTTCTCGGTCTTACCAAAGCCCTAACCAAGCTAACTGAATCTCTAGAGTGTAAACTAGGGACCTTTCTTGGTCTTACCAAAGCTCATGCAAAGTGTAGAAATTGTTCCCCAATGTTCCTCCCAACAAACTTCTAGCTTGATCCTTAGACTGGACAACTCTTGTGTATTTCTGACTAAGTGCATCTACTACCACTTTTTCTTTGCCAAAGCAATAATCAAACAAATAGTCATAATCCATTATGTATTCAATCCACTGTCATTGCCTCATGTCCAACTCATTCTGAATGAACAAGTATGTAAGACTCTTATGGTTGGTGAAAATCTTGAGTAATCTCCCCATCAAGTAGTGACTCCAAAGCTTGAGTATGAAGACCACCCTCACTAGCTCAAGGCTGTGAACTGGAAAGTTTAACTGATTAGGCCTTAACTACCTTGACCCATACCCGATTACCTAATTCTCCTACATTGGTACATACCCCAAACCACAATGAACCATTACAACACTATGATGCATTAAAACATCAAGCCAAACTTATTCAATTACGTAGTCCACCATGAACACACTTGCCTACTAATCAATACTATTGCCAAAACTACTTGATTTCAACAAGCAACAACAATCCAATAGCATCAATGAACGTTGAAACTCTAAATTACTTACCATGATTTCAAGTAATTAGCAAGAATTAAGCAACCTTTCACCAAGAAAAAAGTTCCACATGGTTCTACCTATGTTCCAAGCAAACCAAAGAAAATGACACCAAATTAACAGCAACTAAGCAAAACCCAAGACTCAAAACATCTAATAAAAAAAAAACACCATGACATCTTGGCTACTTGAGGAGCAAACTCAACCCTAGTTGGGAAAAAGTGAAAAACAACTCTAAGATCACAAACCAAGCTTGACATAAGATACCCAAGGCTTGTATACCCTTCCGGCTTTCAAGTTCCACCAGGAAACCTTGATTTTGGCCAAGAATTGAAGGAGAAATCAAAGGGAGAAGATGGGCCTTGGGTTTTTGAGGTGAAATGAGCAAAAGTGGCAGCCAATACCACCTTACCAAGTTTAAAAGCCTTTCGCCCTTAAGCCCTAAAACTTTCTTTATGTTGGCAAAAGGCCCCATTCTCTAAATACTAACCAAAGTCAAATCTTGGTCACACTTTTAATACTTAGGCAATTTTTTCTTAAGTTTTAAGCAAGGTTTAAGTTTCAAAACATATGTTTAACTCTCGGGACTCAACCTGACACTTTGGGATGCAAAATTACTATTTTGGCCCACAACCTTTTTTGGTGCCATAAACTCCTTGGAACTTAGATAACCTTAAGCAGCTCACTTAATCTTCCTAGGTAAACTGAAAATAAGGTTCTAATCTAGGATTTCATTTACTTTACCTTCTTTAGTTGAGCTTCCCACAAATAGGGTTGTAACACATTGTGAACCCCACAATGAGCAACACAAGGGCAACAGACTCTCCTTGGTGACAAAAAATCAATCATTCATCTCAATTGCATTTTAGAACCTCTCCTAAAGCGAATGTGAGAAGACAAGCAGCTTAGTGGTCATTCAAAGAAAAAATTATAACATAAGAATTTTTTTTATGTTTTATGCAGAGTTTCATTGGATGAGGGCCTAAATGTAAAAAAGTAAAAAGTTTGGATTCTTAGAAAGAGAAGTTATTAATTAAATTAGCGATATTTTTTTGTTTTCATTGCAAAATTTTTGAGTGTAGGCGTTTGAAATTAATAGGGAAAAATATTTGGGGATTGTTGTGGGGATAAGTTGCAAGTTTTTCTAGAGTTTTAAGGACAATTTGTTTTTGGTAACATAAGATGTCACACGCCACACAGGCCCCAGCCCGTGCACTCTCAGTGCCACTCACCATACTTTATACTACCTAGAAAGTTATTAAAACACTTTTATTCTGAAGTGTTATGAGTGAACAATTAATTTCGGCCAACTTTCCTTAGGATAGCTTTAAGTCTTATTTTCTTAACTGAGAGCCTGGGAGGTGCCCTAGGAGGCTTATGAGAAGTCCTGTGTACTTTACTTGCACCTTAAGGCAAGGCCAACCACTAACTTGCAACACAAGGTAAGGTTGTATTCAATAACTCGCATAACAAGCAAGGCTACATCTAATTTATTAAGCGTCTAGGATGTGCGCTCATCAAGTGTGCTACTCTAATGAATGACAGCCAAACAGCCCATATCTTTGTGAACTTGGAAAACAAGGTTTTTCATGTATGTGCACATTTAGCCTAGTAAGGACTTAAGAGGTTCATCACATAAACAAGACCATATTCACATAACTTAACTTAACTTGGCATACAAGCATCCATCATATGTACAACCAAAACCAAGTACAACCGAGGCTACATATGTACACAAAATGGCCTAAGTGCAAGCATCACTAGCTTGGCAACATACCAAGGATGCTACAAGTCCAAAACTAGCCAAGGTTAAGTCTTACATGCCATCCAACCTACATCACCCGAGTAGAAACCTAAGTGTGCAATACAGGAGCACACACTGCAGCACAAACCCAATGACCATGTTCATGGCCATAAAAGTAAACACCACTATCAATGCCATGGTCCAAACATCCATCCTACACCTAGACAAGTCCTACACTCTACTCAAGCCTGCAAAACTTAGCACATAAGTTTCGGCCATAAACCATAAAACTTGTAGATGTATTTATTCAAACCAAGATTCGGTTGGCACATACCTTGAGCAATACGTGTACTACCTAGCACACAAGCAAGCAAACAAGTACAAGCAACTCACTCAAGCTCAATATGCTTGCCTGAAACACAAATAATATGGGCATGAGTACTAATACTTAGTAAGGTTCATTATACAACTCCAATGGAGTGTACTTAGTTAAGCCGAAACTGAACCTCCATGAGCTAACTATGACCTGCAAGGAAAACATGAAAACACCAAGATACAAGGCATATACTACAAACACAAAGCTACCCGAGGCATATATAAACATAGACATAACTCATAATTGGTTGGTAAGCACAAACAAATCAATCAAGCACACAAACTCACACACACACGACAATGTTCATTCAGCCGAAACCACTACCAAGCACAAATATCATATCCTTGTACTTCAAGCATTCCACTTTATCTCCAATCCACTAGAGCTCCAAGTTCACTAGTAAGTTGGCCTAACTTACTAAGAACTTTAAGTGCTTGCAATTAACCTTGACTACCTAGCCAAACAACATGAACCCGAAAACTCACTTTATGCCCATCTAGCAAACTAAGATCATATAGCATAAATTAACTATCACTTTGCCACCATTAACTACTTGATCATGGAAATGTACAAGGAATTCAAGTAGAAGATAAACCTTACCTCAAATTCGCAAGCTTGATTTCTTGGTTTGCACTTGATTGCCCAAGACTAAGCTTGAAAATGGAAGTGTGAGGTTGCCTAGTGCCGAAAACAAGTAATCCAAGCTTGATTCCTCCTTCAAGCTTCAATTCAACACTAATTTGGCAAGATTTCGGCAACAACTCACCAAGAACACATCCTTTGCTCAAGGACTCGGTTAAACCCGAAACTATGACCTTCTTTGACCGAAATGATGGCTTAATTGTCTAGTGGAAGCATGCATTACCGGCGGTAGGCCACATGGCCTTAATTTTGGAACAAACGTCGTTCTCGGCCTAAGAAAACTTTGCATGGTGTAATGTAATCCACCCATTCTGCTTAGTGCTGAAATTAGTACCCAAAAGAGCACTCAAAGTAGTCCTTAAACTTTGTTTCACGATGTTAGCAACATAAATGTTTTTCATGTGCAACATTTTACCTGAATGACAAAATTTCACCCGAATGTTCTCAGTTTTGCACTTACACCCTGATTCTCATTTTCAATCAAGTTCCTCGTATTTTCCTTTCATGTCTTTGTATTCTTGGCCTGGGCCAAGTACTGAGGGATGGTCCTGATAATTCTTACCTCCTTAAAGAATTTGGTCCTCCAAATTCTTCACTAACCTAGGGTACAATTGAGGGTATTTCTTGGCAATCTCCTGTTTTACTTCCCAGGTTGCCTCTTCAAGAGTGTGGTTGCTCCACTAAATTTTGATCATAAAGATCCACCTACTCCTTAGTTTCCTAGTATCTCTAGCTAGGAATTGGATAGGTACCTCTTCGTAAGAAAGATTGGGTGCAACAAGTACACTAACAGGTATCTTTATTTGTTTAGAACTCGGAACATATCTCTTAAGTAGGCTCACATGGAGCACATCAGGGATGTTTCCAAGTTCTAGTGGCAAGTCCAGCTGATATGCCACATTTCCAATCCTGGCCAATACTTGATATGGCCCTATATATCTGGGTACCAGCTTTCTTTTCTTTCCAAATCTTATGACTCCTCTCATAGGAGATACCTTAATCCATACCTAGTCTTCTTTCTGGAATTCCAGGTCTCTCCTCATTTTCAAGTTGGCATAAGACTGCTGCCTATCATTTGCAGCTTTGATCCTTCTCTAAATCAATTGTATCTTTTTAGTGGTCTCCTTAATAATGTCTGGCCCCAATTCCAACTTATCTTCTGGTTGATGCCAGCAATTTGAAGTAATACACTTTCTGCCATACAATGCTTCATAAGGGCCCATCCCAATTACTGAGTGGTACCCATTATTATAGGAGAACTCCACTAATGGGAGATGCACATCCCACTCTCCTTGGAAGTCAATGACACAACACCTCAACATATCTTCTAGAGTTTGTATAGTTCTTTCTATTTGTCCATTAGTCTAAGGATGGTAAGCTGAACTAAACTTAAGTTTAGTTCCTAATGCCTAATGTAGGGATTTCCAAAACCTAGAAACAAACCTAGGATCCTTATCTGGTACAATGTCATTAGGTACTCCATGTAATCTCATTATCTCCCTTATATAGAGTTGTGCAAGCTTATCCAAAGAATCAATGAGATTCATGGGAAGAAAATGAGCTGCTTTAGTCAATCTATCCACAATAACCCAAATGGCATTATGCTTTCTCCTTGTCAGTGGCATTCCCACTAAAAAATCCATAGATATGGATCCCCATTTTCTCTCAGGTATGGGTAACCTTTGAAGCTTCCCTCCTGGTTTCTGGTGCTCAACTTTCACCTGTTGGCACACTTCACATTTTGCTACATGAGCACTGATGTCTTTTTTCGTATATGGACACGAAAATAAGCTCTAAGAGCATGGTACATCTTTGTGGCTTTTGGATCCATGCTCAACTTACTAGAGTGTGCCTCTTCTAGAATTTGAAATCTTAAGTCATCCTTTTCAGGCACATACAACCTATTTTGGAAGTATAACATTCGTTGCTTATGGGAGAATCCTTGAAATAATTCTCCTTTCTTCTGTCCAGACACTAGTCCCATGTGCTCATCTCTAGACTGAGCTTCTCTGGTAAGTTCTTTCCATTCTGGGGTAATAGTGAGTAAACTAAGCTGCTCACCTTCCCAAAGGCTCTCGGCCTTATGTTCTACTTCTCCACCCTTAAGCACCCCTGTGTAATTCCTACTTAGGGCATCTGCCGCTAGATTGGCTTTCCCAGCTGTGTATTCAATTACACAGTCAAAATCCTTAAGGTACTCCAACCACCTCCTTTGACTGATATTTAAGTCCTTCTGAGTGAAAAGGTACTTGAGACTTTTGTGGTCTGTATAAACCTGAAATCTATTACCCAAGAGATAATGTCTTCAATGTTTGAGGGCAAAGGCTACTGCTGCTAATTCCAGGTCATGTACTAGATATTTCTTCTCATGTGGTCTCAATTGTCTAGGCCCAAAAGTAATAGCCTGTTTTTCCTGCAATAGGACACATCCTATTCTACATGAGAGGTATTAGTATACACCTCATATTCCTTTTTAGGGTCTGGTAGGACTAACACAGGAGCTATTGTCAGTCTCCTTTTAAGCTCTTGGAAGCTCTCCTCACATTTGGTTTCCCAGGTAAATTTCTGGTTCTTTTTGGTTAACTGAGTCATAGGTGCTGCTATAACAGAGAATTTTGGCACAAATCTCCTGTAATAGCCAGCCAACCCCAGGAAACTCCTGACTTCCCACACATTATGGGGCTGCTTCCAATCCAGGATTGACCTTACCTTTTCAGGATCCACTGCCAACCCTTGATCATTTATTACATGACCCAAAAACCTAATTTCCTGAGTCCAAAATTTGCACTTACTTAGCTTCCCATAAAGTTTATGTGCTTGGAGCAAGCTAAGCACTACTTTTAGGTGTTCTTTATGAGTTTCCTCATCTTTAGAGTACACCAAAATATCATCAATGAACACTACAACAAAGTGGTCTAGGTGTGCTCTGAACACCCTCTGCATTAAGTCCATAAAGAATGCAGATGCATTAGTAAGCCCAAATGGCATTACTGTGTACTCAAAGTGCCCATACCTAGTCCTGAAAGCCATCTTAGGTATGTCCTCCTCCTTAACTCTTAACTAGAAATATCCAGACCTTAGATCTATTTTGGAGAACACTTTTGCTCCTTTTAACTGGTCAAATAGATCTTCTATTCTTGGGAGGGGTACTTATTCTTAATGGTCAAGGCATTCAACGTTTTGTAATCAATACAGATTCTAAGGGTTTCATCCTTCTTTTTCATAAACAACACAGGTGCTCCCCAAGGAGACACACTGGGTTTGATGAACCCTTTCTCAAGTAGTTCATCTAACTGCTTCCTCAATTCTACTATTTTAGGTAGTGCCATCCTATATGGAGCAGTAGACACTTGTGCTGCTCTTGGTACCAGTCTAATTTCAAACTCCATTTTTCTCAATGGTGGTAATCCAGGTAGGTCTGTAGGAAAGACCTCTGGAAAATCTTGAACTATAGGTATCCGCCTAAGTTCATTAGCTACTTCCTAGTCATTAAGTTCCAGGCATTCATATTCATTCTCTAGAGTTATTAGTTTCAGCACTTTAAGTTGATAGTCCAAAGTTAACTATAGTGATTTATCCAACTCACAGGGTTCACAACCAGGCATTAATAATTGTCTAGCATGACAATCTATGATTACTTTATTCTCTCCTAGCTAGTTTAGGCCTAATATCACATCATAGTCAAAAGTATCCAGCACTATCAAGTCTGCTCGCAGTTTCAGCTTGTCTATCTGGATTTCATAGTTTTCAACTATGTGATATGTGAATAGAACTTCATTGCCAGCAGTTTTAACCAAGTACATATTGGTCATATATTTTACTTCTAGATTTATGGTCTTAACCAAGCTACTAGAAATCACAGACAATGAAGCTCCAGTATCAAATAGTGCATACACTAACTGGCCATTAAGGTAAATTGTACCTTTTAGGGCCCTCCTACTAGTCCTCTGCTGACTAGTCTGGCTGCCTGCATTCTCAGCCTCTGGTGCTTCCTGCACTTTTCTGGAAGTCTCTAGCTAAAATACCCTACCAAGGGGTACATTAGGCCTTTTCTGCTCCTGTGGTACTCTCTGTGCCTGCCTCCCTTTCGGAATGGGCACATTGGTTGTCATCTAGGGCATGCGTATTTGCCCACCAGGTCCTCTGGGGTTAAACCTCCCCAGCATTTTCCTGTTATATCCTCTCTTTGGGCAATCCCTCACCCAATGATCTGGTGCCCTACACTTGTGACATCCAGCAGAAGTTTTAAAGCATGGCTTATTGCCATGGAACTTCCCATAAGTGTGGTACTGAGGACCATACTACTGTGGTCCTTTTTCCTTTTTACTTCCTTTTCTTCCTCCACTAGGCTCTATCTCCTCTTTCGGCCTTTTATGTTGCCCTTTCTGGGATCCACTCCCACTTCCAGGTCCACTCCTGGTATACTCCTTGAACTCTTGTTCTAGTGCAATCGCACTCTGCATCACAGAGTAATAGTCTCTGGCTCCTACTGCTCTGAGAATTTGTCTCAGCTCAGGCCTCAAGCTTTTTAAAAACCTCTTAGTCTTCATCTCTTTCTGCCCATCATACTGTGGAGCATATCTAATTAGACTGTTAAACCTTTGCTCATACTCCAGGACACTAAGGTCCCCTTGCTCCAACTAATCAAACTTTACTTGTTTCTGGTCTTTTTGGGCTTCACTGACATACTGCTAGTGGAAGACCTGAAGAAAGTCTACCTACCTCATAGACCTTTTCCTGGCTGGTGGTCTCCTCTAGTTTCTCTCCTGATGTGTGCTCTATACTACCCTTCACCATAACTCTACATTTCTTTCTAGCCTGAAGGTAGCTAGAAGTACCTTTTGAGTGGATGACACATCCATCCTTTCAAAAAAATTTCCTACTTGATATACCTGGAACTCAGTTTCATCTGGGTCATATCCACCCTTAAACACTAGAGGTTTTAATGCTAGGAACCCCTCCAGCTGGCCTTCATTTATCCATCCCTTCTGGACCTCTCTTCTCTAACTTCTGTGCTTTTGGTTCTATCCCTGGATGTCCTTCTTCTAGCTGTGGTCTCAGTAGGAGCCTCAGTCCTCCTAGAATATATGTATGCATCCAGCTCCTCTATGTCTGGACTCTCCTTATCCTCCTCCTCAGTCCTGGGCTCCTATCTGACTTCTTACCTTATCCTTCTGGCCCCCTTGGATGCCTTCTCTCTTCATCACCTTCTTCTTCTTCCTAATTGCCTCCATTCTTGCTAGACTGATCATAATTTACTGGCTCTTTGTCATGCCTTTTCCTTCCTCTTCTGCCCTCGACCTCAAAGTTCTATCCTGCTTCTACTTGTTCTGGGTTTTCATGTGACTAAGCTTGGCCTCTAGCCAAGGATTGCATTCCTACCACAAGCTAAGCTACAGTAGCCTGCAGTGTTTCCATCATCAATTCCATCTTGTCTTGTCTTCCTCTGCTAGGTCCAGGTACTTGTAACCTGGCATTTGGCTCTTTGGCCAAACTAGGCTCATTGGCCTTTACCTACCTTTCAGGCACATCTATATGCATTCCATCTCTAGGATGGGCTGTTATATCTTCTTCCTGTATCAGGGATTCTCTTTCCCTGGCTCTGATTCTCATCCTGCACTTTAAGATGCAGCTATTCACATATGCTCAATAATTACAAGTCTTATATAATCCTGTATGGGAACAAGTCTAGGCTAAACACTCTACAAAATCAGAAGTTGTAAACCTTAAACTCTGATACCAAACAAAGCCTGTCACACCACAGACAGGCCCTAGCCTGTGCACTCTCAGCGCCACTCACCATACTTTATACTACCCAGAAAGTTATTAAAACATTTTTATTCTTAAGTGTTATGAGTGAACAATTAATTTCGGCCAACTTTCTTTAGGATAATTTTTAGTCTTATTTTCTTAAGCTAAGAGCCTGAGAGGTGCCCTAGGAGGCGTATGAGAAATCCTGTGTACTTTATTTGCACCTTAAGGCAAGGCCCAACCACTAACTTGCAACACAAGACAAGGCTATATTCAATAACTTGCATAACAAGCAAGGCTACACTTAATTTATTAAGTGTCTTGGATGTGTGCTCATCAAGTGTGCTACTCTAATGAATGACATCCAAAAAGTCCACATCTCTGCAAACTTGTAAACTTGGAAAACAAGGTTTTTCATGTATGTGCAAATTTGGCCTAGTAAGGACTCAAGAGGTTCATCACATACACAATACCATATTCACATAACTTAACTTAACTTGGCATACAAGCATCCATCATATGTACAACCAAAACCAGGTACAACCGAGGCTACATATGCACACAAAATGGCCTAAGTGCAAGTATCACTAGCTTGGCAACATACCAAGGATGCTACAAGTCCAAAACTAGCCAAGGTTAAGTCTTACATACTTTCCAACCTACATCACCCGAATAAAAACCTAAGTGTGCAATACAGGAGCACACACTGCAGCACAAGCCCAATGACCATGTTCATGGTCATAAAAGTAAACACCACTATCAATGCCATGGTCCAAACATTCATCCTACACCTAGACAAGTCCTACACTCTACTCAAGCCTGCAAAACTTAGCGCATAAGTTTCGGCCATAAACCATAAGACTTGTAGATGTATTTATTCAAGCCAAGATTCTGTTGGCACATACCTTGAGCAATATGGGTACTACCTAGCACACAAGCAAGCAAACAAGTACAAGCAACTCACTCAAGCTCAATATCCTTGCCTGAAACACAAATAATATGGGCATAATTATGAATACTTAGTAAGGTTCATTATACAACTCCAATGGAGTGTATTTAGTTAAACCGAAACTGAACCTCCATGAGCTAACTATGACCTGCAAGGAAAACATGAAAACACCAAGATACAAGGCATATACTACAAACACAAAGCTAACCGATGCATATATAAACATAGACATAACTCATAATGGGTTAGCAAGCACAAACAAATCAATCAAGCACACAAACTCACACACACACGACAATGTTCATTCGGCCGAAACCACTAGCAAGCACAAATATCATATCCTTGTACTTCAAGCATTCCACTTTATTTCCAATCCACTAGACCTCCAAGTTCACTAGTAAGTTAGCCTAACTTACTAAGAACTTTAAGTGCTTGCCATTAACCTTGACTACCTAGCCAAATAACATGAACCCGAAAGCTCACTTTATGCCCATCTAGCAAACTAAGATCATATAGCATAAATTAACTATCACTTATCCGCCATTAACTACTTGATCATGGAAATGTACAAAATTCAAGTAGAACATGAACCTTACCTCAAATTCGCAAGCTTGAGTTCTCGGTTTGTACTTGATTGCCCAAGATTGAGCTTGAAAATGGAAGTGTGAGGTCGCCTAGTGCGGAAAACAAGTAATCCAAGCTTGATTCCTCCGTCAAGCTTCAATTCAACACTAATTTGGCAAGATTTTGGCAACAACTCACCAAGAACACAACCTTTGCTCAAGGACTCAGTGAAACCCAAAACTATGACCTTCTTCGACCAAAATGATGGCTTAATTGTCTAGTGGAAGCATGCATTACTGTCAGTAGGCCACATGGCCTTAATTTTGGAACAAACATCCTTCTCGGCCTCACAAAACTTTGCATGCTGTAATGCAATCCACCCATTCTTGCCAAAATTAGTACCCGAAAGAGTACTCAAAGTAGTCCATAAACTTTGTTTCATGACGTTAGCAACATACACATTTTTCATGTGCAATATTTCACCCGAATGATAAAATTTTGCCCGAATGTTCTCAGTTTTGCACTTACACCCGTATTCTCATTTTCAATTAAGTCTTCATATTTTCCTTTCATGTCTTTGCATTCTTGGCCTAGGCCAAGTACTAACGGATGGTCCTAGCATAAGAGCCCATGCATGGCCTATAAATGAAGAGTCCTATACCAAGAACAAAGCTTGCAATGAGGTGTGTAGAGTCCAACTCTGACCAGGCTAAATAGGAAACCTTTTTGGGATGGAATTGAAATCGAAAAATTACAAGATCAACAAGATGATTTCCATCTAGAAGATCTGCATAGATTTCCCCTCTAACTATATAAATTGGCCTCCCTCACCAATCCCGAGGTTTTAGATTCATAACAATAACATTGCACCACTCTTACTTTGTTGATCTGAAATTGACTTGACCGTCTAAGGGTTTTTCCTGGGAAAATATCTTGGGCCTCTGACATCTTCTTTGGCTACAAGATATCCAAGTTCATAGCTAATCAAGTTCTTGGGCTTGACTCGTATGACCCAATATTGACTATCAATTTGGCACTGTCTATAGGAAGCCATTGTGAACACTCAGAGGTCTTGCATGGATAACAAAGACCAATTGGGGAACAAGCATGACAGCTAGCAAAGGGAATAGATTGATCACGTAAGGGGGTCCATAGGGCCCCAGGATCATGGGACAGCATTTGAAGTTAAAGGGGAGCTCCAGGTGCCGCCTAGGGACCCTCAGAAAGAGAAGGCACCTGCTCCTTTAAATGATAACTAGTTTCAAGCTCTTCAGCACACCTTCTTCACGATAGGGGATCCAAAGCACAAACCCAAAAATGCCCAAAGAGGCCACCAAAAGCTACTTGATGGTTAATGAACCCTGTAGAGCCCTACCTTGAGATTTACCCCAATAGCCCATGTAGGTGAACCCCTACTAGGATGATCTAACAGTCCCATTGGTAGTGACATAAGCACCATTCTACAAAAAACTAGACTAGATAGAGCAGTGGATCAGGGTGCCATAATAGGTTATCACTCTAACATCGATATTCAGTATATGTGGCTTTAACCCTTTATGACCGAGATTATTAATGTTCCAATTCTTAATAACTTTTGAATGCCAATCACTTACCCATATGGTGGCCTCTTGGATCTTATTAAATATATACAATGATATATCACCTCCATGAGGCTTAAGAACCCATTAGATGACATCACGTGTAAAACATTTAGCTCCACATTGAAGGGGGAAGTGACTTCATGGTTTGGAACCAACAAAGGGATGACATTTCCATTACTTCAAGGAACTCTCCCAAGTGTTCCTTTGCCACTTCTTATGGAGCAAGCCAACTCTCAAAGTCATACCCCTATCTTTGAAGAGGCCTATGGCTTTAAGAGTAAAACTAAAAGTGAGGCTAAGCAAGGGGTTAAATTCAATAATAAATTTTAAGGAAGACTAGATTGTTAAGGAAGCAAGAAAAAGTCTTGCCAGGTAAGAAATTTTGTATAGGCAATTAAGATTTTTCATTTCGGCTTAAGGACTTAATTAAAATTAAGAATAGATGTAGGGATAAATTGATCAAACTATAAAGCTACTGAGTGACATTGTCATTTCCAGGCCACTGACAAGGTTGTCGATTGCATGCCTCCACCAATCCCATTTTTTTTGTAGAATTGTTATTTTTCTACTTAAGGAAACTAATGAAGAAGGGAAACTCTTCCAGCCTTAGGCCATTTCTGGTGATCCTAAGTGGGAAAAGGTTGATTTTGAACCATAATTTGTAGGAAAGGCCATATTGCTTGTGGAGCAACGCAAATTCATGTGGAACTTGTTCAACCAAGAGGATGAAGTTAATCAGCAGGATTTGGTTAGGGGTAGACTTGGCTTTGATATGAAATTCATATGGCTACAATGTTAAACATTGAAAAGATGTTATATGGTGATGGTAATTTACTTAATGATTCATGAGCTATGATGGGGCTAGGTCCCCCAAGTACTTTAGTACTTAGCTAGCTATGTGTAAAGATATGTACAGATAGCATGAGCTATTTAAGCTTTTGGTTGACATTTAAGTACTTCTCAAGTTCTATGAATCATTGGTTTTATGAAAACTAAGTAGCTACTCCTTGAAACTTAAGTAATGTGCACTACATGTTCGGTTATCAAGGCTTGAACCATGTTTTATGGAGTGTCCATGAGTTTATGTGCTTCTCTTTCTTTGAATGTGCACGCTGAACATGCTAGGATGGATGTTTATATTATACACATTTTGTATATTATGGCTTTCTTTGTCTTCTTTTGATTTCAGGGACTAAGTGCGATGAAATTATGAACTATGAACTGTATTTCTACTCATATTAAGTATGATTACTCATGCCCCTTCTATTTTGTTTTAGAAAAGAAATTGCTGACTAGTGTCGTTTAGTGTTTATGACATCTTTTTTAGTGTAGGTAGCACTATCATGATTAGTGTTATTATGCTTAATAAGTGTTAGTGCTAAGTTTAGTGTATTAGTGTAGGGTACTAGAACATGTGTTATGGCAACTAGCTGTATTACGGTGTGCCTATGTTCTTGGACCAAGAGATGCCTGGTTCTAAGTGTGCTAGTACTAGTTATGGATATACTATTGTTTTGTGCTAGTACTGGTTATGGATCTACTATTGTTTTTGTAAAGCATTTTGTACCCAGCCTGTGCTCTTGTTGTGTATGATAAAATTGTTCTCAATGCGATGCATGTATGATGAATGTTAAGGCTCGACTAGGTGTTATTTTTGTTGTTGTATGTAATCTAGGTTCAATGTGTGAATGAACTACTAAGAAGCATGTGATTATCATACACATAAGTGCACATAAGTTTGACTACGAAATGAGACTAAGCTAAGTATATGACTCATAAACAAAAATTCAGGGAACTCTCTTTATGTAATATGCATCAAGTTAAGTTTGTTTGAGCAATATTGAAATTTTATTTTTTTCTAGGTCATTTTTTCCACTTCATTCATGTTAAAACTAGCTTGAGTTCAAAGTCTCAGCCAAAAATAGCCATAATTAAGCTATTAAAATGAATATTTATAGTTTTTTACATATACGAGCTATGAAGTTTTGTTTTTTTGAAGTCACACTTTACCTGCCATGTTGTGTTTGTTTATTTTTCTTATTTTGCCTCAAGGGTTAAAATGCATAGGCTATAGGTGGTTAGGGTGTGACAAGGTGGTATCAAAGCATGGATATAGGACATAAGAGTTAATAAACAATTCTTCCACTAAGATTTTATTATGAATTAAGCACTGTGATTTTAAATGTACTGCTTGTGGGGAAGTGGTTATGACTAGGGCAAGAGAAAGAGTGGTGGTAGAAGAGGTTTATCTTACAGTAGAAGTGTTTAAAGGGAGGGAAGAAGGTCAAACTAGTGCTAAAATGCCTAAGCAAGAAACTAAAGAGCCTAAGGTGAGAAGAAAGGAGCCTAGCAATAGGCAAGAGTTGCTTGGACCTAGTAAGAACCATAAGAATGGTTTGAGAAGATGCTTGAGATAAAGTAAGTAGCTATGGCACAAATGGCTACAGGTATACAAGTTTTAATGCAATGCGAGAATCAAGCACAAGGTCTAGGAGTGGCCAACATAAGAGTGCCACAATAAGAACTAATGTTAATGTCTGAAAGAAGGAAGACCTATGAAGGTCATGCTAAAAAAGCTATATTGGACTTATATAAGGACCTGGGAGAAGAAAAAAGGCATCCTGGGCCTAGAAGAATAAGGTTTGAGGTGAGATATAATGATAGAATAGAAATTGAAGTAAGCCAAGTGGGTTAAATTGGTGAAATGGGCAGTAATGCTAAAAGGCAAATGGTAAGCCAGTTAGAAAGATATGTCCATGGTAGACATAGGGAAAGAAGGCAAAGAGATAGTGAATTGAAAGAAGGCCAATTGGAGAGGTTCCTAGCTCTCAAACCTCTTTTTTTTTTTTTAAGGAGATTGTGATTTAGAAGAGGCTGAGTACTCACTCTACCAACTTGGAAATGTATTTGAAAGAATGAAAGTGACTTCAAGTCAAAAGGTCCTTTTAGATACTTTCAAATTGGAAGGAAGTGCTGAACTGTGCTGGAGGACAATACAGAAAGCTTACTAAGGGAAAAATGAATAGAAGCCGGTGGAGAGAGGGAGAGCTATATGGTAGGCATTGTTCTTACAAATGTTCCAACAATAATATGTAAGTAAGGCCTTGAGGGTTCAAAAGTAAGTAGAATTTGATTAGCTAGAACAAAGTAGTGCTAGTATCATGGAGTATGAACACAAAATCAATATTTTGATAAGTTATGCGCCCAGTATGAAGGTCAAGATTTATTGAAGACCAAAAGGTTAGATGATTGAGGCTAAAGTTAAGGCAAATTCTAAGGGCAACTAGAATTAATGATTTCTTTAAAGCTATAGAAAAAGCCTTGACCCTTGAACAGGAGTTTAGGGAGCAACACGTAGAGAGATCACTACCAAGGGAAGGAAGTGAGAGGTAGAAAGAAATTTAGAAAGGGCCAAGAGAAATGGTATAACAAGGTCTTTCCAAGAAAGAAAGAGGTAGAAAGGGGCCAAAGTCATATTCTAGACCATAGTGTGAGCATTGTGTCAAGGACTATAGGGTCAGACAATGTTACAAAGTTACCCAAGGTTGTCTAAAGTGTGGATCAAAGGACCCCTAGTAAGAGACTTTCTAGTTAAGAAGTAATAAAGGAGACTGGGTGGTTAGTGGAAATGGTCACAAGAGTAAAAAAAGGGGATGACTTTACCTCTACCTAGAGCCCAGAGAATTGGGAGAGTGTTCTCGATTGAAAGCAAGAAAGAGAGGCTGGAAGAAATAGTAAAAGGATGCCAAGTCCATGAAGGGCTATATTCGAAAGCACTAAAAACTAAAGTTTACTTAAATAGTAGACTTGTGTATGTGTTGATTGACATTGGGGATTTGTTTCTATAATCTTTGCTAGATTAGTTAGAGATATGAATTTGGAAATATATGAATTGTCTAAAATGTTCTTGATAGAATCTACTAGAATAGAAATAATGTTTACACAACATATGGCTAAAGGCTGTAAAATAAGGCTAGAAAAAATATAAATTGATTCTAATTTTATTATCTTCAAATCAATTGCTTATGATTTGATCTTAGGCATGAACTAGCTTGTTAAGCATCAAGTGTGAATTGACTGTAAGGCTAGAAAATTAATGCTGCCAAAATTGTATGAATATGATTTGGAACATTCAAAGGTACTACCAAAATTATATGAATATGATTTAGAACAATCAAAGGTACTAAATAAAAGCTTATGTTTGAATGTGACTAAAACTATGCCTATTCTTTCTGAAGATGAGTACTTAGCCTTGAATCATGATAAGGTGGTGGATGAATTGAGTAAAATTTCAGTAATTAAAGAATTTCCACAAACATTCCCTTCTAATTTGCTTAGACTCCCTCCATTTAAAGAGGTTTAGTCTAAAATAAGATAAGGTCCTAGAGCTACACCAATCTTAATGCCTCCGTAAAGATTGGCCACATGTAAAATACAAGAACTCAAGAAGCAATTGGGTGAACTTTATGAGAAAGGGTTCATTAGGCCAAGTGTGCCACCATCAGAAGCACTACCATTGTTTGTTAAAAAGAAAGATGGAACCTTTAGGATGTTCATTGATTATAAAAAGCTCAATGCTTTGATCTGAAGAACAAATACCCTTTTCCTATGTTAGAAGACCGATTTGATCAACTTCAAGGTGCAAAGGTGTTTTCAAAGATAGATCTTCAATCTGGTTATTTCTAGCTAAGAGTAAGCGAAGAGGACATACCTATAACTGCATTCAAAACTATATATGGCCACTTTGAATACACAATGATGCCATTTAAGCTTACCAATGCTCCTACATTTTTTGTGGACCTCATGCAGAGAGTGTTTAAACCACATATTGATAAGTTTTTGGTGGTCTTTATAGATAATATGTTAGTGTATTCAAAGAGTGAGAAAGAACATGAAGAACACTTAAGATTGGTGAGAAAGAACATGAAGAACACTTGAACATGGCTCTTCAAGCAGAAAAAGATAACTAGCTTAATGCAAAGACAAGTAATTGTCATTTTTGGACTACTAAGATAACATTCTTAGGTCAAGTAATAAATAATCAAGGGCTGGCAGTTGATCCAGAAAAAATTAAAGTTGTGGTTGAGTGGCTTAAATTGCAAAATGCTAATGAAGTCAGGAGCCTCTTAACAATGGCCGGTTATTCTATAATGAATGTGCTAAAAAAATTTTTATTGGCAGCTCTACCCGCACAACTAATAAGAAGTTTGAATGGAGTGATGAGTGTAAGGAAAGCTTTCAGGAACTTAAAAGAAGGGCTAACCACTGTATCCTCACTTTGCCTGATCCTACTAAGCTTTATGTACTGTATATAGATGCTTCAACAATAGAATTAGGACATGTATTGATCCAAGATAAGCAAGTAATAACTTATGGTTCTAGGCAGGTTAGCCCTCATGAAAGGAACAATCTAGTTCATGATCTTGAGTTAGCTACTGTGGCATTTCTAAGCAATGGAGGCATTACTTGCTTGGAAACTCATTCTCTATCTTAACTGGCAACAAGAGTTTAAAGTATCTCTTTTGTCAAAGAAATCTAAATATTAGACAAAAAAGATGGTTAGAATATATGAAAGACTTTGACTATGTAATTGAGTATACTTCAGGGAAAGGAAACCAAACGGTTGATGCCCTTAGTAGGAAATATATTGGAATGTTAAGGTCAAGAGATGGTGTAGATAAAAATGAAGACAGCAGTATACTCATGTTGGCTAAAAACTGGAAAAACTTGGAGTAAAACCAAGTCTATGTTCTAACCACTCAAAGTGGCTGGTTAAAGAAGGTGAAGAAAGCTCAATAAGAGGATAGTGATCTAGAAAGGATTTCTGGACTTAGGCAAGCAAGTTGCCGGTTGGCTTCTCTATGAAGCAAGGATTATTCTACTTCCAGAATTGATTCTATGTTCCTTGTAGAATGGAGTTGAGAGATTAAAATTTGGAGGATGCTCATACAAGTAAACTAAGCATTTATCTAGAAGCCAACAAGATGTATAAGATATGAAATCTCATTTTTGCTGGCCTGGGATGAAGCGAGACATTGTTGAACATCTGGCAAAGTGTTTAACTTGTCAAAGAGTCAAAGTAGAGCATCAAAAGCCTAGGGGAAAACTTCAAAATTCACCAATTTCAAAAATGAAATTGGGTTATATTCCATGGACTTCCCTACTAGACTACCTTTGACTAGAAGAAAGACTAACACAATATGGGTAATTGTGGGTAGATTAACTAAATCAGCACATTTCCTACATATAAATCTTACAGATTCCTTAGATAGGCTAGCAAAGCTATATATTCAAGAAATTTTGAGACTACATGGCATTGTTGATGACACAGCCTCACAGAGGGATCCAAGGTTTATGTCAAAGTTCTGGAAGTTCTTCCAAAAATCTTTAGGAACTCAATTGAAATTGATTACTACCTATAATCCACAAACTAATGGACAAATAGAAAAGACCATCCAAAATTTAAAGGGCATGTTAACATGTTATTCACTAGAATTCCATGGAGATTGGAACCAACATTTATCCCTTATAGAATTCTCCTACAATAATAGTTATCACACTATTATCAAGATTTCACTTGATGAAGCTTTATATCGGAGGAAATGTATCGCCCCACATTATTACCATGATACTAAAGATTAGCTAGAATTGGTTCCAAGAATTATCTATAAAACTACTAAAAAGATCAAGACTATTCAAGAAAGGACTAAGGCAGCCAACAGTAAGGGAAAAGCTTATGCCAATCTAAAAAGGAGAAGAAGTATAGAGTATCAAATTAGGGACTATGTTTGGTTCAAGGTTTCCTTAATGAAAGAAGTTATTAGATTTGGCAAAAGGGGGAAGTTAGTTCCCAAGTTTATAAGACCTTTTAAGGTTCTAGAAATGGTAGGCATGGTGGCTTATAAGTTGTATTTACCCCCTAAGTTAAGACATATTCATTGTACATTTCATGTAAGTATGCTCAAGAAATATGTTCCTAACTTAAGACAAGTTCTTCCTTCTTATAACATTCCTATAGCTTCTAACCTTACTTATAAAGAGAATCCTATGAAGATTTTAGCTAAGGACACTAGGAAATTAAGATATAAGCTCCTTCATATGATTAAAATTAGTTGGACTAATAATAGTGACGAATAGGCTACTTGGAAAACAAGGGCAGAAATGCTGAAAACTTATCCTAACTTGTTTCCTAAGATAACTGAAGATTTAGAGGATAAATTTTATAAGGATAGGAAACTGTTACACCCCTATCTTTGAAAAGGCCTATGGTTTTAAGAGTATGATTGAAAGTAAAGCTAAGTAAGCGGTCAGAGCCAACAATAAGTTTTAGGAAGACTATTCAACTAAGAAATTTTGAATGGAAAGTTAAATCTTTTTGCGAAAGCTTAGGGACTTAATTGAAAGTCAGAATAGATTTATGTTTAAATTGACTATAAAAAGAAGATACAAAGTGACTTAATTGTCAATGAGTTAATCAACCAATGTTATAAGGCACCATGCAAAATTGATTAAGGTGCAAGAATGACGTTAAGACTGTTTTAAGGCCACTTGTTATGCCTGCTAATTGCATGCCACCACCAAGCCTATTTCCAGTATAATGGCTTTATTTTTAGTCAAGGAAACCATAGAAAAAGGGAAACTCTTTGATCCGTAGGCTATTTCTGGTGATCCTAATTGGGAAAAAGTTGATTTTGCACTTGAATTTCAAGGAGAAAACCATATTGCTTATAGAGCACGAGAATTTAGGTGGAACTTTTTCAACTGAGAGGATTGAAGCCTAATCAGAAATATTTGATAAGGGTTAGACTAGGTTTTTCTATGAAATTCATATGACTGCAATGTGAAACATAGGAGTTGTGCCATGGTGATTTTAATTAACTAAATGAACCATGAGCTATGATAGGGCTAAGTGACTACCCTCAAGTAGTTCAGTACTTAGATAGCTAAGCATAAGATATGTGCAAGAGGTAGGAGCTATTAATGTTCAGCCGACCCTTAAGTAGTTCTTGAGCTCTGTGAATCATTACTTTTATGAAAATTGAGTAGTTTCTCCTTGAATCTTAAGTAATATCCACTACTTGCTAGGTCATCAAGGCTGGATCTGTGTTTTGTAGAGAGTAAGCGTGTTTGTGTGCTTCTGTCTCTATATGTACATGTTGACCATTCTGGGATGAATGTTTATATTTTACCTATTTTGTTTATTATGGTTTTCTTTTTCTTCTTTTGATTCTAGGGACTATGTAATATAAAATTATGAACAATGTTTCCCCCTTTACCGAGTATGATCACTCATGCCCCTACTGTTAAGTTTTAGAAAAAGGACATGTTGGCTAGTATTGTTTAGTGTTTATGACATCTTTTGTAGCATATATAACACTATCATGATTAGTGTTATTATGATCAATAAGTGTTAGTACTAAGTTAAGTGTATTGGCGCAAGGCTCTAGTACATGTGCTATGGGAACTAGTTGTATTGTGTTGTACCTATATTTCGGGATGTAAAGGTGGCTGGTTTTGAGTATGCTAGTAATGGTTATACATCTAGGGTGGTTTGTGTAAAACATTATGTTCATGTTATGCATGCCACAACAGTTGTCAATGTGATGCATGTTCCATGAATGGTAATGCCTTAATGGCTATTGTTGTTGTATGTAACCTTAGTTGAATGTGTAAATGAACTAATGTGAAGCAAGTGGTTATCATACATTTGAGTTTGAATATGAAATGAGACTAAGCTAAGTATATGACTCTTAGACAAAAATTATGGAACTCTCTTTATGTAATATGCCTCAGGTTGAGTTAGTTTGAGCAATATTGAAATGTTATTTTTTCTAGGCCATTTTTTCCCTTTCATTCATATTAAAAGTATCTTAAGTTCAAAGTTTGAGAGCCAAAATAGCTACCGTTTAGCTATTAAAATGAATTTTTGCAGTTTCTGGAACATATGAGTAATTAAACTATGTTTTCTGAAGTTACACTTTACCCGCCATGTTTTGGTTTATTTTTCTTATTTTGCCTTAAGGTTTAAAATGCATAGGGCATAGGTGGTTACGGTGTGACACCTAAGATGGTAGCATACCTATTAAGGATATGAAAAAGTTGAGATGAGTCTTTAAAAGACTCTGTCTAGAGGTTTAATGCTAAGGTAGTGCAAGTATGAGATTTGTCCCCGGAGCTACACTAGCTAGCTATCACCCAGGGATTGTCAAGGCACTCTAGGTTAGCAAGGGATCTACATGAGAACCCCATTAGGGGCATAGAGGTTTTTCTTGACCACACTACTCAGTATATGCACGCTAAAGAGTTCTATCGACCTACAATTTAGAAAGAACAACCAAAAGCTAGAGATGGTGGAACCATCCCGAGGAAAAGAAGGGGAGGTATGGATTCATCTCAACCAGATCCAATTTTGATGTGATTGAGGGAAGCAAGAATGAACATTTTGTTGCCTTGGAAAGGAAAACATAGGTTCCCAAGTGGCCTACTCCGATGGGCCCTTCGAACAAATAATAGCTGAAGAAGTACTGCCGGTATCACAAAGATAAAGGCCACAACATTGAAGATAGTTGGCAGTTGAAAAGGCTCCTCGAAAAGATTAGGCAGGCAGGAAAACCTCAAGCAATTCTTTGTGCACACTTCTTAACCTCAACATGCACCTAAACATAATCAAATGCCATACACAACAATGCATCCTAATAGAGGCAATGTATTAGTACAACAAGTACTCTATATACATGGCAAAATACTACTAAGAGCATCTAGTTGAGCTCTCACCTTTGAGCTATCAAGCTCCAAATGCAAACCTTTCCTTGTCCTTGTGTCTCACTTAGCCTCTAGGTTGTCGAGGCACAAACACTTAGTTAGTACAGAACATAGCATATAAGTAACTTAGAAACACAACATTCTAAGTAAAATAAGTACCTAGAAAAGAGAAAAAGTTAGCCCACAACTATCCATTTAGTTTTTATACCCAAGGTTAGTACTTGCACAAATAAGCTTAAGAGAGTGAGTACTACATAAGGGGTCCTTTGATACCTACAAGAAAACTCAAGCAAACATGTACATATAGAAAACAAACATCCAAACAACCAATAATCAACCAAAAATAAAATAATAATAATAATAACAAAATCAAATTGACAATAGATAATCCTTGCCACTCTTTAAACTTCACAAACGTCAACATTTAAGCCCATCAATTTGCTCTTCGAGAAATTAATTTTCAATCCTAAAATCATCTGAAAATAGCTAAGAATCCTTCTAAATTGAAGCATATTATGATCCCCCCCCCCACTCTGCAATAATCAAGGTATCATCTAGGAATTTAAGATGTGAAATCCTTAATCCCAAACCAACTCCTTTTACCTCTCCTAATGAACTAGCTTCAGGAAAAATACAATGAAGAATTTCTACTGTGATAAAAAATAAGAATGGGGATAAAGGGTCACCTTGGCGTAGACCTTTTCTCCATTTCAAACTCTCTTGAAGGGCTGCCATTCCTAAGATTTCCACTGAAGCTAAAGTCAAACACCCTTTAATCCAATTAATCCAATTTCCCCAAAATTCATCTGCTTCAAAGTGAAGACTAGGAACTCCAAGTAAACATTATCGAAAGCTTTCTCGAAATCCACCTTCAACAATGCAGATTTGATTTTCTTTTTCTTTGCATAATGGAGAAACTCATTAGCAATAAATGCACTGTCTAAGATTTGTCTCCCCTGTATAAAAGCCGAATGAGTCTCGCTGATAACCAAGTGAATCTTATACATAGAATTGATGAGACTGATGGGCTGATTACCATTCCAACCGGAAGGATTCACCTTTTTAGTAATCAGGGCAATGAAAGAAGCATTACATCCTCTACCAATTCTCCCTATAGTTTCATATTCTTTAACAAAGTTGAGGATATCCACTTTGCCAGTATGCCAACATTTTTTAAAGAAGCCAAAACTATATTCGTCGCGCCCTGGGGATTTCAAACCGCCGCAAGACCATATGGGTTCCTCTATTTCTGCCTCTTCTATAGGCATTTCCAGCTCCAATGCATCAGCTTGACTGAGTCATTTCAATTTGTTTGAAACAAACATAGGCATTTTAACTAGTTGGGCAACTTATGGGTGTGGAATTCAGCCTTTTCTAGTCCAATAGGACTTAGTAAAAGGAATTCGAGGACCAACCTATACCTTTATTTTTGAAAAAACCACCTATGCATATAGTGGCCATAGATTTATCTATTAGGATTTCCATAACAAGACATGCATTGTTTAGTTAAATTGCTTCATTGTTCTCATAGCGTGTTCTATGTTATGTTATTATACCAATGTAACTATCTTTTGACATTTTACCATTTTTATTGCGTTGTTCGTGTACTTTTTCTCTTTATAACTCTTAATTCTCTTCTCATAGTAGCTCATATGTTATTTGCCCATACCAATTCCTATTACTAACTTTCTTCTTTTCTTGTCGTTTTCTTTTCTCAAACAAACTTTTTTTTTTCTTCATTCATTAAAATCACATATTAAGCTATTCCCACTCTTAAGTTCCTTGTCAACAACAAGTTTTAGAGTTTTATGAATGTAGATAATCAAGATCATTCATTGCATGCATACATCAATCCTCACTTTCATACAAGCATACTATGAAATAATCACTTTATTTAAGGTGCAAGATTTTCATCCAAAGTCGGTGCATTCACAAACAATATTGAGTAAGGCAAATGCAATCTTCAAGGAGACTTCATGCAATTATTCGAAAAGGGAAGTTTCTATGCCCCTTCTTGTGGATGAGAAAGGCATCTCTTTCAGAAAAGTTTCTTAAGATAGATCTGACCTAGCAGTTCATACACACTTTTGAATGACAACGTATCTTTGAGACACTGCCAAAGTAATTTAATAGAAAAAATCTCCTAGATTTAGTCTAGAATCTAGGGTGTAGCTTTGTTAAATGGACATTTGTTATTCTTTTCTTATCCAATAAAGACATTGTAATGTGTGCATTCCACCACATTTTACCAAAAATGCCATTTTACGTCTATCTCTTACTCTTTTCCTTTATGCCATTCATTTCACCATCTTGCAATCATGTTTATCTTTCACAAGCAAACACAAATGTGACAATGCTACTCGTGGGTGGAAATGAAAGTTAAGGGAGAGTTGATGGTGGTGATCTTGGAAATGCTACCTAATCTAGTGAGAAATAACTTAAATGTTACACTTCAACTTTCATCATACAAAAGCAAAAGGAAGTTCACAGTGCTTACAACATCATTACAAGAAATTTTTGGTTAGCTTTTGAAGAAGGCAGTCCTTATATTAAATGGTTTTGTTGGCATCAAAATTCTCATGAATGCTCAACACAAGAAAATGTTATCAGTTCTCCACAATGCAAGTTCTGAAAAGGAAAGAAGTTAATCCTTTCCATCATAAGGCAACAAGGGAAATTCAAAAGAAAGAAAGGATTGAGAGTAAGTACGAGCAACTAATGTCACTTAATTCATCTTGCTTGAGGAGGGCTATCTAGTACATCATATATCAAAACTGTAGCTCACATAAAAAAACACAAGAAAGAAAAAGATAAGGGCTTGCTAGGTTGCTAGTCTCCAACATAACCTAGGAAAAAGTTAGAGCAGAAAAAGTAAAAGAAAAAAAATGAGCTATGGATTCTAGACTAAAAACCTATCAAGGCAGTTTAGAAGATAAAAACAACCTTCAAAGCAAGTTTACATATAGATTTTGAGAGTTGGGGGGCAACAGATGATATTCAACTCTTTAGAAAAGGTGGTAGGTTCAGGATCAACACTATTAGGTTTTCTAAGACCATCGAACCTACTCACAGGTGGCATTAAAAGGCCTTTATTTTACATTATTGAAACTTGGTCCCCTTTTTTACATTGTTCAAACATGACCCTTATCTTTTACCTCAACAATACCATTCATGAACATAATGACCATCATCATGTTTTTACCTTTTACCTTGTGCATTTTGCATTTTGTGAGTTGGAAAGGAGAGTAATAACAAAACATCTTGATCAGATACAAAGATTGTACGTTAGTTTTACATTAGTTTGATAACCTTTGCAAATAGATGAAAGTTTTTCTTTAAGGCTAACCCATTATTCATTAATGTGTGTGGGTCAAAAGCGAGGAAACAACCTAAGATTCTTCTCGAAAAGACTCATTTCTTGGACACACTGGGGGGCATTAAGCATTGAACACCAATACGGTCACAAAGGAGCAAAGGATGCACATTTTTAGATCATGATCCCCAAAGCAAGGTAAGGAATAACAAGCAGCTGAAAGGGGAGGTTAAGGAAGGTAAACATGAATAAGAGTTACTTATCTCTCATGTATCATGCCCTTCATAAGATCTATGCATTTCACCTATTGAGGTTCTTGCTTTTTCATGAATCATTCTTCATGAGCGACATAACTATCGTGCATAGTGCATATTCCTTTAAAACAATATTGAAGATAGGTCTTAAGAAGGCAAATTTAAGTAATATCCATAAGGATCTCCAAGAAGGAAACTTTTATGATGCATAGGATAGAGGTGTTACAATGTACAATAGAGCTTGGTTATCAAGAAACGGTTCAATTTTCAAGGGTAGCAACCATTCAAGGTGTGTTTTATTAAGGTAAGACCAAAAGATACCAACATGGACATTCAACAAGGAGTTTTCACATATTGAAATCGAGGTAAGTTTTCACTATCAAAGAAATCATAATATATTTTCATACTTGGGGGGAAAATTTAGGAGGTGGACATCCTTGGGTTGTCATACCATTTTTCAAAGCAATTTTCATCATATTTGGTGGCTATTGTCGAAGCTCATTTCAAGACATTTTAAAGGTATTTTTAAGGTATCTTAAGACATTTTCAACTTTCAAGGTTTTTCATCGGACCAACTTCATTTTTGAAATTTACTCATTTCGTGAGATTTCTCACTTTCAAGATTCACCCATTTTATGAAATATACGGCTTTCTTAAAATTCACTCATTTTGTGGAATTTCTTACTTTCAAGATTTGCTCATTTGATGGAATCTTCAACTTTTTGAAATGCACTTATTTTGTGAAATTTCTCACTTTCAAGATTCACTCATTTTGTGGAACCTTTGACTTTTCCTGAAATTTACTCATTTTATGGGATTTCTCACTTTTAAGATTTACTAATTTTGCAAAATCTACAACTTTCTTTAAATTAACTCATTTTGTGAAGTTTTGCACTTTCAAGATTCAGTCATTTTGTATAATCTTCAGCTTTATTGAAATTCACTCATTTTGTGAAATTTCTCACTTTTAAGATTCACTCATTTTGTGAAATCTTTGGCTTTTTTTTTTTAATTATGTTGTTTTATGGAATTTATTGCTTTCAAGATTCACTTATTTTGTGTAATCTTCAGTTTTTTTTTTAAATTCACTCATTTTGTGAAATTTATCACTTTTAAGATTCACTCATTTCGTGGAATCTTTGGCTTTTTGAAATTCACTCATTTTGTGGAAGTTCTCACTTTCAAGATTCACTCATATTGTATCTTCAGCTTTTTAGGATTCACTCATTTTATGGAATCTTTAGTTTTCATAAGGTTCACTTATTTCGTGGAATCTTTGGCTTTGTTGAAAATCATTCATGTTGTGGGATTTCAAGTTTCAAATTCACTCATTTTGGAAATTCACACTTTTGATAAAATTATTCAAAGTTCGGTTGTTTTCTTGGAAATGTTTACTTGGGATAACAAGGAGGTTCTTTTATCGCAATACAAAGCTAAACTAAGCTTCTAAAGAAAAGGTAATTCTTTTCCATGTAACTTGGGTTAAATCAAGGTTTTAAATGAGAAATGTTTCTTTACCTTGTCACATTTAAAGAAAAGCTAAACCGAGGTTCCAAAGAGAAGATAATTCTTTTCCTCGTAACTTGGGTTAAACCAAGATTTTAAATGAGAAAGGTTTCTCAACCTCATCACATTAAAAGAAAAGCTACACCTAGGCTGTAAAAAGAAGGTAATTCTCTTTTTTGTAACTTGGGTAAACTGAGGTTTTAAATGAGAAAAGTTTCTCTACTTCACCACATTTAAAGAAAAACTAAACCGAGGTTTCAAAGATAAGGCAATTCTTTTCCTTGTAACTTGGGTCAAACTGAGATTTTAGATGACAAAGGTTTCTCTACCTTGTCATATTTAAAGGAAAGCTAAACCGAGGTTTCAAAGAAAAAGTTATTCTCTTTCTCGTAACTTGGGCTAAACCGAGGTTAATGAGAAGAGTTTATCTACTTTGTCATAGTTAAAGAAAAACTAAACCAAGATTCCAAAGAGAAGGAAATTATCTTCCTTGTAACTTGGGTTAAACTGAGGCTTTAAATGAGAAAAGTTTTTATACCTCATCACATTTAAAGAACAGCTAAACCAAGATTCCAAAGAAAAGGTAATTCTCTTCATCGTAACCTGGGTCAAACCGAGGTTTTAAATGAGAAAGGTTTTTCTACCTCACCACACTTAAAGAAAAGCTAAACTGAGATTTCATAGAGAAGGTAATTCTCTTCCTTGTAACTTGGGCAAATTGATGTTTTAAACAAGAAAGGTTTCTCTGCCTTATCACATTTAAAGAAGCTAAAGCACAGTTCCAAAGAAAAAGTAATTTTCTTCTCCGTAACTTGGTCAAACCAATGTTTTGAATGAGAAAGGTTTCTTTAACTCATCATATCTAAATAGAAATGGCTAGAGAAAGTTCTCTGCCTACAATAGAAAATGGTAAGAGAGGGTTATCTACCAAAGATAAATGGAATAGGAGATGAGTTTCTATCTTCTAAGCAACAATAAGATGGTTCCTTAGACTAATAAAAAAAAAGGTAAGAGTTTTTCTCCTTGGTTTCTTATACAATGTGAGAGTTTCTATTACCAAGGTAATAAGAAAAGTTCCTTAACCTTACAGAAAAAAGAGAAAAAGCTTTTCTCTTTAGGAATTTTAATAATGAGAAGGCTTTCATTGAGAGGTTGTAAAGAGACAAAGTTCTCTACCTCCAAAGTAATAAGATGTGGTAAAGAGAGAATTATCTACCTTTTAAATCGTGGTAACAGAGAGTTCTCTGCTAAAGATAAAATAAATGAGAGAATAGTTTCTCTCTTCCATAGAAAGGTTTCTATAGAGAAAAAGGGTAAGGAAGGTTTCTCAACCCTTTAAGAAACGATGAAAGAGTTTTCCTCTTATGTTTGGAAGCAATAAGAAGGTTCTTATTGCAAAAGGCTAAGAAAGTTCTTAGGCCTGGTGAAAAATGAGGAAGGAGTTTTTCTTCTTAGATTCTTAGACGATAGAAAGGCTATTATGGTATAGGTAATAAGGAAGGTTTCTTAACTCACAAGGAAGAAAATAGTTTTTCTTCTTCTTAGGATTTTTTTTAGGTTCCTTTTGCAAAAAGGCAAGGAGAGTTCCTTAGCATGCTAAGAAACAAGGAAAAAGTTTCTTTCCTTAAATTCTTGAATGATAAGAGAGTTCCTATTGTAGAGGTAATGAGGAAGGTTCCTTAACCTCAAAGGGAAAGAGAAAAATATTTGTCTCCTCAAGATTTCTGGTAGTGAGAAGGTTCTCATTGTCCAAGTAAGGTGCCAGACAAAATTTGGTGACGGCTTTGCATGCATCATGTTCCATGAAATATGCAAAGGCAGACAGCAGTTGACACCTAATCTTATCCGAGTACTAATTTTTGTTTAGTTCTAGGTTCTGAAAATTAGTTTATATCGCATTTTCATTTTTACTGGTAATTTAGTCAATTTTTAGGACATTTGTGTCATTTTTGTTAGTTTAAGGTTAGTAGATTTGGTCACAATGTTGTTCGTGTCATAAAGTTTTAGCAATCTAAAATAACCATTTACAGTCAAAATAGGAATTACTTTTTTAGGTACTAACTTTGGGTCCTAGAGCTCTTTTGGGGTTAGTTTAGGAGTGATAGCCGAAGGGCTATCGCCTCTATCTGACCCGAACTCGGAGCGTCAGGGAATGCGGAGAGGTACTAAACAGATCGCCTTCGGAGATGGAGAATCAGCTATTGCAAGCCGAAGAGGATCTCCCCGAAGGCGGAACCTTGAATCAGGGAACTCCCCGAACTACGGGCATATTGCCCAAAGGGGCATCATCCGCGCCAGAGGACGACCTCGTCCAGGGACTTCGTCCGCGCTAGAGGACGACCTCATCCAGGGACTTCGGGAGTACGGCATGAGCATTTAAGAGGCCTCTGACATGTCGCCCACAGACGTTACAGGCCACCCCAAATGGCGGTCTGACACACTGACGCCATCCAGGTCCCATCATGACCTGTGTCGGTTCAAGGCTCAAGAAACCTGCCACCGGCTACTTGTCCCCTACGCCCAGAAATTCATGAAAGATTTGACTGAACACGTGTCATGATCTGAACGGGCTGAATACTCCTATAAATACCAGGAAATAGACCTGGGCAAGGGATGGATCCTTGAGCAGACTCCTCTCCTTGAGGAAACAAAAACAGGCAAGGCACCTAAACCTCCTAGTGTTTCCCTCTTTTACCTCTCCGGACACTGACTTGGGCGTCCGAGGCTCTTCCCCGGAACGACATCCCGGGGACCTCCTAACCCTCTCTTTTGAGCTTTTCAGGCACGCTCCCCTGGGCAATCTGGCATTCAGGCGTTCTCCCCCTCAGGAAGTCCCTCCGCAAGTCACAATGTCATCCGATGAAGATGCCGTTGGGCATCATTTGGCGCCGTCTGTGGGAACCCGCTCTGAGGTCGCCGTTGTTGAAACTCGGTGTTCTAAGGACAAGGGACTCCCGAGGTCCGCGTCCGCGCCTGAGGATCAACCGGCCGCTGAGCAAACATTCCCAGGGACTTTTGCGCCCGAGGAAGACCGCCCTCTAGTCATTACTATGAGCTTTCTACGGGACTTTCAGCGTTCTGTCATAGCTGAAATGACACAGCAGATAGACCGAAGGTGGCCACAACAAGCTCAGGCCCAAAGGCCTCCTTGACCAGGACGCCCTTGGGAGAAAGGCCCCAAATCGACCCATCATAGTTCAGGAAGCGGGGACCCACGTGAAGTGTCCTCTACGGAAAAAATACCCCTCGGGAAACCACCTGCGAGACAAACAAGGTCCAAGCGACCCAAAGTCTCACAGTGAAGGAGTTCGTCGCCTGAGGCGAGGTCCCTGTCCCCTCGATGCCGAGCTCACTCCCTGAACAGGCGCCGGCAATCTCCCTTCCCAGAGGAAGAGCCTAACGCCACGATCCTTATGGAGAAGATACTAGTGAGACTAGATAGGGTGGAGAAACAAGTAGCCCGCAAACCCATCTGCGCTAGGCTGTCGGGAACCTTCTGCGAGGATGAGTCCCCGTTCACCCAAACTGTAGTTGAGGCAGCCATGCCAGGCGACTTCAGGGTACCTCGGCTGGAGATCTATGATGGCCGCACTGACCCACAAGCCCATCTGACAAAGTGCAAACGCAGCATGATAATGCACGGAGCCGATGATGCTACCTTGTGCAAATGTTTTGAGGTCACCCTCACAGGACCAGCAACTGCGTGGTATAACTCATTGGCTCCAGGAACCATCACGGGGTTCTAGGAGTTATCCACGACCTTCACACAGCAATTTATTGGAAGTCGGCCAACGGAGAAAATGCCGGTACAGATGTTCGACATAGAGCAAAGAAACGGAGAAACCATCCGTGACTATGTCGAAAGGTTTAACAGGGAAGCTTTGAGCGTCCCAGATTTTCGGCCCCGAGATACGCATCCTCGCCATGACACGGGGCCTTCAGAGGGACTCACAGTTGTTTTACGAGTTCTCTAAGGACCCCCCGGACAGCCTCGGTGAATTTTACCGAAGGGCCGAACAGCACATGACCGCCGAGGAGCTGAGAATGGGTAGGCCGAAGTCCGATCACGCCCGCGCCGAAGGGTCCAACCAGCAAACTCGGCATCCAACCGAACAAGCAGGCCGACCTCGGAGAATGCGGGGAAGGAAACTCCCAGCTTTCACACCCCTGAACACCACACGGACAAACATCCTCATGACGATGGAAAGGCAGGGGACGCAGATTCGGCGGCCAAGGGCCATGACCGCTGACAACAAGAAAAACATAAAGAAGTTCTGCCAGTTTCACCGCGACCACGGCCATGACACCGAAGATTACTTCCAACTGAAGAAGTACATAAAGTCGCTAATAAAACTGGGCCAACTTCGACGACATCTGCGGATGCCTTCCCCGAAGGGAAGAAAAGATGAGGAAGAAAAGGCCGAAGATGAAGACTATGACTCTGAGAGGCGGAGAAACCGAAGTCCGGAGAGGCGCCCTCCACCTCCAGCAGGAGTAATATAAACAATCACAACGGGGCTCCCATCCTCGGAAAGAAAGAGGAAGGCCAGAGAAATAGCAATCATGGAATATCAGAATCCGACAAAGAAACTGGCCCGTAGGGATGGATCCACCGTCATCTTTCCCGATGACGATCCGCTGCTGATCATGGCAAGGATAGGGAACTGGGACGTCAAGAGAGTGCTGCTCGACGACGGATCGAACGCTGACGTCCTGTTCTCGCACTTACTGCCGAACTTGGGCATATCTAGCAGCGACCTCAAGCCCGTCACCTCGCCTACTTTCGGGGTAGGACCGTCCGAACTGCCTGTCCTCGGATGGATCGATCTCCCCTTAATGATGAAAGGAACTTCGGTAGAAGGGACTGCTGAACTTTATGCCTCCACAATGGCGAAGTTTATTGTCATGGATGTCCCTTCATTGTACAACGCCATCCTTGGGAGACAGACACAGGGAAATCTGCACATTCGCCCTGATGTGAAGTACTTGACTGTCACTTTTGCCACCAAGGATGGAGATGCAGAGATCTTTATAGATCAAGGCAAAGTAAGAAAGGTGTTCGTAAAGGCACGAAAAGCTCCGGAAAACAACTTCACTCAAATGATAGAGGCAAAGGCACCAGAGAAGGGCAAGGAAGGAGATCCCGCGAAAGCAGAAATGGAAACAGTAGAACTTGTCCCAGGTCAATCTACCCGAATAGGGAAGAGCTTGGCCGAAGGTGACAAGAAAAAACTTGTATCTTTTCTACTGGAAAATAAAGATCTATTTGCCTACTCGCTCAAAGATATGCCAGGGATAAACCCTAGCGTAATACAACATAACCTTAAAGTCAATCCCGAGGCAAAACCTGTTCGGCAAAAGAAACGGAGCATCTCGGTCCATAAAAGTAACTTTGTCAAAACCGAAGTGCAGCGCTTGTTAGACGCTGGTGTCGTCAGGGAGGTCAAATACCCTGAATGGTTGAGCAATGTGGTTATTGCCACAAAAGAAGGAAGCAGTAAGCTCCGGATGTGCATCGACTTCAGAAACTTGAACGATGCTTTCCCAAAAGACTCATACCCCCTCCTACCGATAGACCAATTGGTAGACTCAACTGCCGAATATGGGCTCCTAAGTTTCTTAGAGGCCTTCAGTAGGTATCATCAAATAAGGATGGACCCTGAAGATGAGGAAAAAACCGCCTTCATCACCGAGGAAGGAACATACTGCTACGTCAGAATGCCCTTCGGGCTTAAAAATGCAGGAGCCACCTACCAGAGGTTGATGAGCAAGGTCTTTAACGACCAAATAGGGAGCAACATGGAAGTGTTTGTCGACGATATGATAGTCAAAAGCAAGTTGCCTGACGACCACGTCACATATCTAAAGGAAACTTTGCACCAGCTCAGAGCCTTCGGGATCCGTCTCAATCCCGGAAAGTGCACCTTCGGAGTGACCTCGGGAAAATTCCTTGGGTACATGGCATCAGAAAGAGGCATTGATGCTAACCCAGAAAAAATCAAGGCTCTGCTTGAGTTCCGAACGCCAGCCACAATAAAGGATGTGTAGAGACTCACCGGAAGGATAACTTCTCTTAGTAGGTTTATTTCCAGGTATGGAGACAGGTGTCGACCATTCTTCAAGGTCCTCACTAAGGCAACAAAAGAGGAAAACAACCTCGGAAATAATGATCATCCTTGGAATGAAGCCTGCCAAAAGGCCTGGGAAGAACTCAAAATCTACTTAGCCAGCCTGCCCACTCTTCAACAACCTCGCGAGGGAGAGCCCCTTGTGCTATACCTCGCTGTCATAGAAAAAGCTGTGAGCTCGGTCCTTGTGAAAAAAGAGGGGCCTAAGCAATGGCCGGTCTACTACATAAGCAAATCCCTGCATGGCGCCGAAATCAGGTATCCTTTGTTGCAAAAAGCTATATACGCCTTGGTGCTGGCAGGGAGAAGGCTACGACCATAATTTCAGGCTCACCCTATCATCGTCCGAAGTAGTCTACCACTACGGGATGTCATGAGAAAGGTTGATCATTCCGAAACGCTCTCCAAATGGTGCATAGAGCTTGGCGAACAGCACATCACTTATGAACCTCGGAAAGCCATAAAAGCTCAAGCACTGGCAGATTTCATCGCCGAAGTACCCACCACCGAGGATAGCCATCCGAATCCAGGCGAAGGTGAGCCCGAATGGACCTTGCATGTTGACGAAGCCTCGGGGTCCAAACACCAGGGAGCTGGCATAATCATTAGGGGTCCTGAAGGCCTAAAAGTGATGAAAGCTATCAAGTTCGGCTTTAACGTCACTAACAATATGGCAGAGTATGAAGCCCTCATAGCAGGATTGCGCCTGGCCAGAAAAATTGGCATAAGAAACTTGAAAGCCTACAGCGATTCCCAGCTGGTAGTACGACAAACGGTAGGAGACTACGGGGCAAAGGACCCAACCTTGGCAAAATATCATGAATTGGTGGCAAAACTCATCCAGGAGTTCGACACCGTACGAATCGAAAATGTGCCTCGGCAAGATAATGCCGAGGCAAATTGCTTGGCAAAATCAAAAACATGCACCGAGGTGCTAAGCCACCTGAGCATCACAGTGCTGAGCATAGCAACTTCGGGAAAAGGATGGAAAGACCCGATAAAAAGATATCTTGCCGGCAATACGCTCCCTGAAGACCCCAGTGAAGCTGCCAAAATCCGGAGACGTTCCGGCCGATTCTTCCTAATTGGCGAAGAGTTATATCGGCAGGGATATGCAAATCCACTGCAGAGGTGTGTTGGCGAAGAGGGTATTGAAATGATGCTCGAGGAAGTACACGAAGGCGCTTATGGTTCGCACATTGGAACCGATGCCCTTGCAACAGTAATACTTCGCCAAGGATACTTTTGGCCTACCCTGAGAAAGGACGCTAGGCAGTTCATCCGGAAATGCAGTAATTGCCAAAGACACGCAAATATCCAGAGGACACCCTCGGAGTTGGTGACTTCGGCTGATTATCCTTGGCCCTTCGCAGTCTGGGGCATAGACCTCATTGGGCCGCTCCCAACAGCCCCTGGAGGTGTAAAATTCTGCGTGGTAGCAGTAGACTATTTCTCCAAATGGGTCGAAGCAGAACCTCTGGTGACTATCTCTGCAAAAGAAGTGCAGAAGTTCGTATGGAAAAACATTGTATGCAGATTCGGCATACCAAGGATACTAGTAGCTGATAATGGATCCCAGTTCACAGACAGGGGATTCCAGAAATTTGTCAGTGACCTCGGAACAAAAATGCACTTTGCCCCAGTAGCTCATCCCCAAAGCAATGGGCAGATAGAAGTATCTAACAGGACCATAAAAGATGGTCTAAAAAAGAGACTGGGGGAAGCAAAAGGGAAATGGCCGGGAGAGCTCCAAAGTGTGTTATGGAGTTACCGAACAACACCCCGAAGAGCCACAGGGGAGACCCCATTTTCACTCGTCTTCGGTACAGAGGCCATCATCCCAATCGAAGTCGTGCGACCGTCGGTACGGGTACAAGTATTCGATGAAAGTGGAAATGACCTCGGCTTATGAACCAAGCTTGACCTTGTCAGCGAACACAAAGAAATAGCTGAGCTGAGAAGAAAAGCTTTTCAGCAAAGAGTGGCCGTGGCTATAAACTTACGAGCCAGGCTAAAGGGAATCAAGAAAGGAGACCTCGTTCTCCGAAAGGCTGACTTTGCACCCCGAAGGCCCTCCCACGGAGTACTTCGCGCAAATTGGGAAAGACCTTATCTGGTTCTTGCCGAAGTATGAAAAGGCGTGTATAGACTCGGCGACGCCAAAGGCGTAGATTTAAAAAATACCTGGCATTCAGATGCCTTGAAAAAATTCTATGCTTAAGGTTTCGCGGAAGAATTGTGTTGTACAAATTTGGAAAATATGCTAAGAACAGAAGTTTCTTAGAAAAATTCTCGAGTATAAAAAGTGTACAAGCCAGAATTCCGCGAAGGCGTTCGCCGTAATAAGTTCAGATACGATTTCCCGAAGTCCCTTGAGCGATCACGTTCGGGAAAAATGGGAAACAAAAAATCTCGCGAAGGTGCTCGCTGAAATAAGCACAGGTATGATTTTCCGAAGTCCCTTGAGCGATCATGTTCGGGACAAAGGGGAGAACGAAACAACTCGCAAAAAGATTTAGCTAAAAAAATCTTCATTAAGGTGAATCGGCTTACAGAGAAGGAGAAGTACCAAAAGAAGAAGAAAAAGGCAAGGAGTCCTAGAACAAACTAAGGAATCTCGGCGTCCCAAGAGCCACCAGCCCCTACGTCCTTGTCCACCACCTTTGGCGCCGAAATAGAAGAAGGCAAGTTCAGGTGCTCAATCTTGGACCAGGACCACCAAGGCCCCTCGGGAATGTTTAGAGCCTCCAAGAAAGAGAGGTCCAGATCTGGGAACCTCTGAAGAACTTGGTGCCGAGTGAGGCAAAACCCGTCCTGGAAAGCGACCTTGGCCATTTGGTCAGACTTGTCCTTCTCGACCTCAAGTTCCTTAAGATCCTTCTGCAGATCCGCGACCTCCTTCTTCAGTGCCTTCATCTTCTTCTTCTTCGGCTCCTTCTTCAAAGAATCGACCTCAGCTTGGAGCTCGGCCTTCTCAGCAAGCGCCTTCGCCAGAAGAGCCTCAGATTCCGATGCGCCTCGTTTGCTAAAATCAGCTCCGCCACCTGGGAGCCGAGGTCAGAAATCTTCTGGGAGGAGTCCTTCAAAAGTTCTTCTTTTTCCTCCTGGAACTCCCCCCGAAGGGCAGCAACCTCCTTCTCTACAGCATCAGCTAGCTGCAGGTTCTTGATAGCCAATTCCGAGCACATGGCCTTAGTTTTTTCGATAACCTATAAGGCCGAGGCTCGGAATGCCGTCTGCCTGGCTACCCGAACTTTGAGGTAGCTGGCGTACCCCAGCAGCTGCAAAGGGATAAAGGCGAGGTCAGTAAGACAAAGAGAAAGCCAAACACTTAGAAAAAATTGAAGGGAAAAAAGATAGGCGTGAGGCATACCTGGGTAGCGTGCTCGAAAACCTTCGCGGTGAGGGAGTCATCGCCCGGATGAGCTTCCGCAATGGCCCTAAAGGAGGCCTCAGTAAGCATCCCCTTCGAGATCTCTTTGGTCATTTGCTGGCAGTCTCCGGAGTACAAATTCATGTCCTCCGTAAACGACCAGAAAGGCTCCTTCGAGATCTTCCCTTGCAGGACTTTAGCATCGCGGAAGGCTCGCTTCCGGGTGTGTTCGGCCACCCAACTCGGAGTAAGTGACTCCCCTGCACGGGAAAAACAAGAAGTTTGTCAAGACAAGTACATCCCAAAATTCAAAAAGTAAAGACATCACACTTTGCCTGAGAAAGCGAACCTGGCGGCACCTCGACGATGTCATCGCCAGAGTCCGGGGCCTCATCGATGGAGATCCCCTTGCCTTTGTGTTTACGCCGCTCCTCGGTAGAAGGAACCTCTACCACGGCATCCAGAAGGGCCTGCAATGAGGTAGGGCTCCGAGGAGGGACGTCGGTCGGGGGGACGTCGGCACCGACCTCGGGCGGCGGAATGGCAACAACCTCGCGCTCTTCGCTTACCTCCTCAAGGAATTCCGAATGAGGAGGGGGAATAGTCTTCTTCGCCCATTTGGCTGAAAGCCCAGCCCCAGTTGCTTTCCGCCTTCGGGAAGCAGCTTTCATTGTCTGCTCACCCTTCTCAACTTGGCCAGTGAAAAGTGATGCCCTCCGGCATCTCTGTCCAGCGACATGGTGAATTCCGAGGGAGCTTCCGGGAGGGAAGGACGTCTTGCTGAGATATTCTCCAGGTGGGAAATACCTGAAAAGCTCAGAAAAAAGGGTTAGGAGGTTCCCGGGATGGTGTTCCGGGGAGGAGCCTCCGACGCCCAAGTCAGTATTCTGATAATGAATAAAGTAGGCACGCTAGAAAGGTGCGAGAGCTAGCCTGCATATATTTTCAGCTATGGACGAGGGCTACCCAGGGAGAAGGGATGGATCGATCTCTTGCCAAGTCCTTTTTCCCAGTATTTATAGAAATGCCTGGCCCGTTCAGATCCTGACACGTGTTCGGCTGGATCCTTTCTGGGTGTAGGGAGCAGGTAGCCGTCTTCAGGCTCCTGGTTTTGTGGCTGAGATGGGACTTGAACGGCGCCAGTGTGTCAAGTCGCCGTTTTAGGCGTGCGAGAGCTTCCTGTCAGAGGCTCCTTAAATGCTCCTTAAATGCTCATGCCGTACTCCCGAAGTCCCTGGCCGAGGTCGTCCTTTGGTACGGACGATGCCCTTCGGAAAATATGCCCGCAGTTCGGGGGGAGTTCCCTGTTTCAGGCTCCGCCTTCAGGGGAGATCTTCTTCGGCTTGCAATAGCTGATTCTCCATTTTCGAAGGCGATGGGTTTAGTACCTCGGGGGGCTAAAAGCTTCCTGATGCTCCGAGTTCGGGTCAGATAGAAGCGATAGCCCTTCGGCTATCACATGCCCCCTTTCGAAAGCCGAAGTGGAGACTTCGGTTGTAGTCTTTCCGAGGATGCTCTTTGGGAGTTTTTAGGGAGTAAAACCTGTGCCGAAGGTACACCTTTTGCCCGAAGATATGGGCTATTCGGCAATAGCCTGTCTTTTGGTGTCTTCGAGGCTACTAGCTTTTTTCCTTTTCCTCTTGCAGGTCTGTGCAGCGTCGCGTCTCATGACCAGGCGTGTCAGTCTGGAGCGGCGCGTCCCCTTTTTTGGCTTGATGGCTGACACGTGCCACTCAATCATTGGTAGGGATTGTGCTGTAACGTCAAGCGCGCCTTTTTAGGCGCGAAGGAGCAGTTATGGCAACGTTTTGCCTTCGCCCAGCACTTAAGACGCCAGTTCGCCTACCTCCCTCGGCCTATATATATGCTCACTCTATCACTTTTTCTCTTTTTGCTTTTACTTTTGCTCCGGTCTTCCTTCTGCTTTTTGCGGCGGTTCTTTCACCTGAGCTTTTTTTCGACCACCTTTCACGACGGCGTCTTTACATACAGATTTCGGGAAGCGTTTTGGTGGGTTTTGATTTCCAGAACTTTTTTGCTCTTCTCAAAGTTTTTCCAAAGTTCGCTGTTGCCTTTTTCTGAACTTGCTTTTCAGCCCAAGATGCCTATTCCTGAGAGTTGGCAACCTCTCTTGTCCCACCCTTGCTGCACTACTCCTAAAAAGTTAGCAAGGTGGAAGAAGAAATTTTTCCTTCCCTCATACGCTGTTACGATGTCGCCACGTCCCGACCAGTATAGCTTTTCAAACCATAGCAACGAGGTTACCGTTTTCCGAGCTCAGTTGAAAGCCGGTCTTCGGTACCCCCCTCCGGAGTTGATTTGCGAGTTTTGCAGATTTCATGGCATTGCCGTAAATCAACTCCCTCCGAACTCGTACTGCTATTTCAACGCCTTTCTCTGTATGTGTGGCGTTTTCAAAATAAAGCCCCACTACGTTATTTTTATGCAGTACTACAAGCTCTATGTGGTCCCGAAGGGTGGCTTCTACTTCATGCTACCTCGGGGATCCGGGAGCAAAAAGTACATGTTCACCTTCTCCACCAAGGACAGCTGGCGAGGGTGGCAAAAAAAGTTTTTCTTTTTGAAGATGGAGGAGGCCTGGTCGCATGTCCCGACCAAGTGGGGTCAGGGAAGGCTGGACGACGAGATCGTAGATCCGAAGATGTTGCTGACCCCAGAGTTGGCTCCTATATTCACGGATTTCGACCGTCGTATTCGAACCGTCGCTGATTGGGGTCCCGAGGTCTCTTCGCGCTCTCTTTACCCCTTCCCCGTTAACTGGAGGTTGATGACCGAGGAGGTCCTTCGGGAACTCAAGGTGGTAAAGGAGCACGAGACGGACCTCGAGATGCCAGCTCCTGCCATTGCTGGGAAGGATTCCTGGCTTGTGCAACTCCTTCGGGAGGAAGTTTCTTTCGAGACCTTTTTTGAACGTGAGTTATTTTCTAGTCTCTTTGTTATAACTTCGTTTTGTACTCACACTGATGTCTTCCTTCTTTCTCAGAAATGGGCGAGGACACGGCTGCCTTCTACAAAGCCCTTTTCACCGGCCAAGCCAAGAAGGGTGATCCGACGAAGAAAGTCATTTCCCGAAAGCGTAAAACAACCGGGGCCGGTCCTTCGGCGGCAAAACGGGCGAGGAAGGCCACTCCCGAGGAGGCTATCGAGGAGCCGGGAGTTGTTGTTGTTCCTCAGCCCGAGGTTACTGCTGAGGTTCCTCATCACAGTCCTACTTCGTCGCAGGCTCTTCTGGATGCCGTGGTGGAGTCCCCTTCTGCTGAAGAACGACGCAGAATAAAAGGCAAGGGGGTCCCTGCCGAGGAGGTTCCGGCTGCCGAGGACGACGTGGTCAAAGTACTTCCAGGTTCGGTTTGTAGGGCCTTTTTCCTTTTTCGGATTCGTTGGTGTCTAGCTGCCTTAATCCAGCTTCATGTCTTATTGCAGAGGAGTTACTCACTCCGGGCTGGGTGGCCGATCATGCTCAAAGGAGAGCCCTTCGGGACGCCATCATCCCGAAGGGGAAGGTCCCAAATGAGCCTTTTTGGACATTCACGGAGGACATGAACATGTACTCCGGCGATTGTCCACAGATGGCTAAAGAGATCTCTAAAGGGATCCTTACTGAGACCTCCTTTAGAGCCATCGCCGAGGCCCATCCGGGCGATGACTCTCTTGCTGCAAAGCTTTCCAAGCACGCCGCCTAGGTATACTTCGCGCCCCATTTTCTTGAATTCTTTCTAAGTGCTTGGTTTCCTCTTTGTTTTGGTGACCTTGCCTTTGCCCTTTTACAGCTTCTGGGATACGTCGGCTTTCTCAGAGTTCGGGTGGTGAGGCAGACGGCGTTCCGAACTCAGGTCTTAGGTTCTTTAGAGAAAACTAGGGCCATGTGTTCGGATCTAGCTGTCAAGAATTTGGAGCTGGCCAATTCTGCGGAGAAGGAACTTTCCGCTCTTCGGGAGGAGTTAAAAGAGAAAGAGAAACTATCAAACGACTCCTCCCGGAAAATTTCTGACCTCGGCTCCCAGATAGCGGAGCTGATCTCGGCAAATGAGGCGTACCAAAAAGAGAAATTCGAGGCCGAAGACCGCCTGACCAAGGCGCTTGCTGAGAAGGCTGCGCTTCAAGCCGAGGTTGATGCCTTGAAGAAGGAACCGAAGAAGAAGAAGATGAAGGCATTGAAGGAGGAGGTTGCTGAGCTTCAAAAAGACCTTGAGGACCTTGGGGTCGAGAAAGACAAATCTGACCAGATGACCAAAGTTGGTTTTCAGGACGGATTTTGTCTTGTTCGTCACCAGGTTCTTCAAAGGTTCCCTGATCTGGACCTTTCTTTCCTGGAGGCCCTAAATATTCCCGAGGGGCCTCGGTGGTCCTGGTCGAAAATTGAACATCTGAACCTGCCATCTTCTCTCCCTGCGCTGAAGATAGTAGAGAAGAACCCGGGAGCAGGCGGTTCTCAGGATGCCGGGAATCCTTAGTTTTGTTTAGGGTCCTTTGCCTTTTGCTTCTTCTTCTTTTTTTTTTGGTCTTCTTCTTCTGGCACTCCTTTTTTGTAAGCAGTTTCATTTTCAATAAAGAAAACTTGGCCAAGTCTTTTTGGTGAGGTCTCGGACTAGTTCGCTCCACGGACTTCAGGACTCCTTAATATGATGACCTCTTTCACGAAGTTCAGCCTTTCGAGGGCTTAATCTCAAGGATTTTGTCCAAGTCTTTTTACGAGACTTCGGAAGATGACGCCTTCGCTCGTCTGGTCACCTTTGTGAAATTTGCGCCATTTATGCTTAAGGCAATTTTCTGTACTTAGAGAGGATTTTGCTAACTTTTGTAGTACAATTTTCTTTGCCGAAATCCTAAGCATAGTATTTTCTCAAGGCGTCCGAATGCCAAGTATTTTTCAACTCTACTCCTTCGGTATCGCCGAGCTTATAGACCCCTTTTCGTACTTCGGCCAAAACTAGGTAAGGGCTTTCCCAGTTCGCACGAAATACCCCGTGGGATGGCTTTCGTGGTGCAAATTCAGCCCTTCGGAGAACGAGGTCTCCTTCTTTTATTCCTTTCAACCTAGCACGCAGGTTTGCAGCCACGGCCACTCTTTGCTGAAAAGCTTTTCTTCTCAGCTCGGCTATTTCTCTGTGTTCGTTGATGAGGTCTAGCTTGGTCCTTAGGCCGAGATCATTTCCTCTTTCATCAAACACTTGTACCCGCACCGAGGGTCGTATTATCTCTATCGGGATGATGGCCTCTGTTCCGAAAACGAGTGAAAAAGGTGTTTCCCCCGTGGCTCTTCGGGCTGTCGTTCGGTAGCTCCACAATACACTTTGGAGTTCTCCTGGCCACTTTCCCTTTGCTTCCCCTAGCCTCTTCTTCAGACCATCTTTTATGGTCCTATTAGATACGTCTACTTGGCCATTGCTTTGAGGATGGACTACTGGGGCGAAGTGCGTCTTTATTCCGAGGTCGGTGACAAAGTTCTGGAACCCTCTGTCTGTAAACTGGGATCCGTTGTCGGCTACCAGCATCCTCGGTATGCCAAATCTGCATACAATGTTTTTCCATACGAACTTTTGCACTTCTTTAGCCGAGATGGTTGTTAATGGTTCTACCTCGACCCACTTAGAGAAGTAGTCAACTGCGACTACGCAAAACTTTACGCCTCCGGGTGCTGTAGGGAGTGGCCCGATGAGGTCTATGCCCCAAACTGCGAAGGGCCAGGGATAGTCAGCTGAAGTCACCATCTCTGAGGGTACTCTCTGGATTTTAGCATGTCTTTGGCAGTTGTCACATTTTCGGATGAACTGCCGGGCATCCTTTCTTACGGTGGGCCAAAAATATCCTTGGCGAAGTACTACCGCGGTAAGGGAGTCTGTTCCGATGTGTGAGCCACAAGTGCCTTCGTGGACCTCTTCGAGGATCATTTCAGTGTCCTCTTCATCAACACACCTCTGCAAAGGATTGGCGTATCCCTGCCGGTACAACTCTTCTCCTATCAGGAAGTATCTTCCGGCACGCCTTCAGACTTTTGCCGCATCCTTTGGATCTTCGGAAAGGGCATTGGTTGCGAGATACCTTTTTATCGAATTCTTCCAGCCTTTTTCTGAAGCCACTATGTTTAGTACTTCGATGCTCGGGCTTTTTAGTACCTCGGTATGCGTTTTTGACTTCGCCAAGCAGTTTGCCTCGGCGTTATGCCGCCGAGGCACATTTTTTATTTGAACGCTGTCAAATTCCCGGATGAGATTGGCCACCAGCTCGTGGTACTTTGCCAAGGTTGGGTCTTTTGCACCGTAGTCCCCTGCTGTTTGCCGAACTACTAGATGGGAGTCACTGTGGGCCTTTAAGTTTCTTATGCCGATTTTCCTGGCCAGGCGCAACCCCGCTACGAGAGCTTCATACTCAGCCATATTGTTGGTGGCGTTAAAGCTGAACTTGATGGCCTTTACTACTTCTAGACCTTCGGGTCCTCTGATAATTACCCCGGCTCCCTGGTGTTCGGAACCTGAGGCTCCATCTACATGCAGCGTCCATTCTGGCTCATTTTCACTGAGATTTTGATGACTGTCTTCGGTTATGGGTACTTCGGCGATAAAGTCCGCCAATGCTTGAGCTTTAATGGCTTTTCTGGGCTCGTAGGTAATGTCATGTTCACCCAGCTCTATGCACCATTTGGAAAGTCTTCCCAAATGATCAACCTTTTTCATGACGTCCCGAAGGGGCAAGCTACTCCGGACGATAATGGGGTGAGCCTGAAAGTATGGGCGCAATCTTCTTCCTGCCAGTATCAAGGAATATATGGCCTTTTGTAGCAATGGATACCTGACCTCGGCGCCATGCAGGGATTTGCTTACGTAGTAAACTGGCCATTGCTTCGACCCTTCCTCTTTCACAAGTACCGAGCTTACTGCTTTTTCTGAAACAGTGAGGTACAGGATGAGGGAATCTCCTTCGCGAGGCTGCCGCAGAGTAAGCAGTCGGGACAAGTAGGTTTTGAGTTCTTCCCAAGCTCTTTGGCAGTCCCCATTCCAAGGATGATCGTTACTGTCGAGGTCGTCCTCCTTTTTTGCTGCTTTAGTGAGGACTTTGAAGAACGCTCGACACCGGTCTCCATATCTGGAAATAAATCTGCTAAGAGAGGTTATTCTTCCAGTAAGTCTCTGCGCATCTTTTATTGTGGCAGGAGTTCGGAATTCCAACAGAGCCTTAATTTTTTCTGGGTTAGCATCAATGCCCCTTTCTGATACCATGTACCCAAGGAACTTTCCCTAAGTTACCCCGAAGGTGCACTTCTCGGGGTTAAGGCGGATTCTGAAGGTCCTGAGCTGGTGAAAAGTCTCCCTTAGGTCTATGACATGGTCAACAGGCAGCTTGCTTTTGACTATCATGTCATCTACGTAGACTTCCATGTTCCTCCCTATTTGGTCATTAAAGACCTTGCTCATCAATCTCTGGTAGGTGGCTTCTGCGTTTTTGAGCCCGAAGGGCATCCTGGTGTAACAGTACGTCCCCCCCTCGGTAATGAAGGCTGTTTTTTCCTCGTCTTCGGGGTCCATCTTTATTTGATGGTAGTCGCTGAAGGCGTCCAGGAAACTTAGGAGCCCATATTCGGCAGTTGAATCTACCAGTTGATCTATTGGCGGGAGAGGACATGAATTTTTTGGGCAAGCATAGTTTAGGTTTCTGAAGTCGATGCACATCCGAAGTTTGTTGCTTCCTTCTTTCGTGGCGATCACCACATTGCTTAGCCATTCGGGGTACTTGACCTCCCTGATTACATCTGCCTCCAATAAACGTTGGACCTCGGTTTTGATGAAGTCATTTTTATGGGCTGAAATGCCCTATTTCTTTTGCCGGATAGGTTTTGCTTCCGGACTTACTTTGAGGCTATGTTGTACTATGCGCGGATTTACCCCCGGCATGTCTTTCGGCGAGTAGGCGAATAGGTCTTTATTCATTATCAGAAAGGATACAAGTTTTTTCTTATCTCCTTCGGACAAGTTTTTCCCTATTTGGGTACTTCGTCCTGGGATAAGTTCCACTTCCTCCATTTCTACCTTGCCAGAATCTTCTTTCTCGCCATTCTTTGACTTCGAAGCCCCTGCTTCTACAGCTTGTGAGTAATTCTTTTCCGGAGCTTTTCGGGTTTTGACGAACACCTTTCTTACTTCGCCCTGATTTATGAAGATTTCTGCGTCTCCTTCCTTGGTGGCGAAAGTGACAGTCAAATATCTCACGTCAGGGCGGATGTGCAGATTTCCCTGCGTCTGCCTTCTGAGGATGGCGTTGTATGATCAGGGGACATCCATGACGATGAACCTCGCCATTGTCGAGACAAACAACTCAGCTGGTCCTTTGACCGAAGTCCCTCTCATCATTAATGGAAGGACGATCCATCCGAGGACGGGTAACTCGGACGGTCCTACCCCGAAGGTCGGTGAAGTGACCGGCTTGAGATCGCTGATGGATATGCCCAAGCTCGGCAGCAATTGTGAAAATAGGACGTCAGCGTTTGATCCGTCATCAAGTAATACCCTTTTGACATCCCAGTTTCCAATTCTTGCCATGATCAGGAGTGGGTCGTCGTCAGGAAAGACGACTGTGGAACCATCCTTTCGGGATAGCTTCTTCGCCGGACTTTGATAGTCCATCACAGCTCTTTCCCTGGCCTTCCTTTTCCTTTCCGAGGATGGAAGCCCCGTTGTGATTGTTTGTATGACTCCCGCAGGGGGTGGAGGGCGCCTCTTCGGACTTCGGTTCCTTCGCCTGTCGGAGTCGTAGTCCTCATCTTCTTCCTTTCCTTCCTCCTCTTTCCTTCCCTTCGGGGAAGGCAACCGTAGGTACCGCCAAAGTTGGCCTTGTTTTATCAGCGATTCAATATACTTCTTCAGCTGGAAGCAATCCTCGGTGTCGTGGCCATGATCGCGATGAAATTGGCAGAACTTCTTCATGTTTTTTCTATTTTCGGCGGTCATGGCCCTTGGCCTCTGAACTTGTGTTCCCTGCCTCTCTAGAGTCATGAGGATGTTGGTCCTCGTAGTGTTCAGCGCTGTAAAGTTCGGTGGTTTTCTTCCTTGCATTCTCCGAGGTCGGGATGGCTGGTCGGTCGGATAGCGTGCCTGCTGGCTGGACCCCTCGCCACGGGTGTGCTCGGGCCTGGGTCCGCCCATTCTTAGTTCTTCGGCCGTCATGTGCTGTTCGGCCCGTCGGTAGAATTCGCCCAGTGTGTCTGGAGGGTCCTTGGAGAATTCATAGAAGAGTTGGGAATCCCTCCGAAGGCCCCTTGTCATGGCGAGGATGCGTATTTCGGGCCGAAAGTCTGGAACACTTAAGGCCTCTCTGTTAAACCTCTCGACGTAGTCGCGTATAGTTTCTCCACTTCTTTGCACTATGTCGAACATTTGAACAGGCATCTTCGCCGTTGGGCGACTCCCGATGAACTGTTGGGTGAAGGCTGTTGATAACTCCTGGAACTTTCCGATGATTCCTGGAGCCAAGGAATTATACCACGCTGTTGCTGGTCCAGAGAGCGTGACCTCGAAGCACTTGCACAAGGTGGCGTCGTCCGCATCGTGCATCATCATGCTATGTCTGTACTTCGTCAGGTGGGCCTATGGGTCGGTTCGACCATCATACGTCTCTAGCCGAGGTACCCTGAAGTCTCCCGGCATAGCTGCCTCGACCACAGCTCGGGTAAAAGGAAACTGATCCCCACCAAAAGACTCAGACAGTCTGGCCCAAACTGGCTTGCGAGCCACCTGCATCTCGACTCTGTCCAGCCTTGCCAATATTTTCTCCATGCGGGCGGTGGCGCTAGGTTCTTCCTCTGGTGGAGGAGATTGACAGCGCCTCTTCAGAGAATGGCTCCGTCGTCGGGGAGGGGTTGACCTCGTCTCAGGCAAAGGGCTCCTTCGTCGTGGAATTTTGGGTTGGTTGGGCCCCGTTTGCTCTGGAAGGCGTGCCCCGAGGGGCATATTTTCTGTTGAAGACTCCTCACGTGGGTCTTCACTCCCCGAACTGCGGTGGACTGCTTTGGGGCTCCTCTCCCGAGGGCGTATCGGTGAAGGAGACCTTTGGGTTTGAGCTTGTTGTGGCCATCTTCTGTCTATCTATTGTGTCATCTCAGCCACAACAGAGCGCTGGAAGTCACGGAGGAAGCTCATGGTTATGACCAGAGGACGTTCTTCCTCGGGTGTGGAAGTCCCTGGAAGAGTTTGCTCAGCAGCCGGTTGGACTTCAGGCGCGGACGGGGACTTCGGGAGTCCTTTGTCCTTACAACGCCGAGTCTCAACGACGGCAACCTGAGGGTGGGTTCCCACAGACGGCGCCAAATGATGCCCTCCGGCATCTCTGTCCAGCGACATGGTGAATTCCGAGGGAGCTTCCGGGGGGGAAGGACGTCTTGCTGAGATATTCCCCAGGTGGGAAATACCTGAAAAGCTCAGAAAAAAGGGTTAGGAGGTCCCCGGGATGGTGTTCCGGGGAGGAGCCTCCGACACCCAAGTCAGTATTCTGATAATGAATAAAGTAGGCACGCTAGAAAGGTGCAAGAGCTAGCCTGCATATATTTTCAGCTATGGACGAGGGCTGCCCAGGGAGAGGGGATGGATCGATCTCTTGCCAAGTCCTTTTTCCCAGTATTTATAGAAATGCCTGGCCCGTTCAGATCCTGACAGGTGTTCGGCTAGATCCTTTCTAGGCGTAGGGAGCAGGTAGCCGTCTTCAGAATCCTGGTTTTGTGGCTGAGATGGGACTTGAACGGCGCCAGTGTGTCAAGTCGCCGTTTTAGGCGTGCGAGAGTTTCCTGTTAGAGGCTCCTTAAATGCTCATTAAATGCTCATGCCGTACTCCCGAAGTCCCTGGCCGAGGTCATCCTTTGGTACGGATGATGCCCTTCGGAAAATATGCCCGCAGTTCGGGGGGAGTTCCCTGTTTTAGGCTCCGCCTTCGGGGGAGATCTTCTTCGGCTTGCAATAGCTGATTCTCCATTTTCAAACGCGATTGGTTTAGTACCTCGGGGGGCTAAAAGCTTCCTGATGCTCCGAGTTTGGGTCAGATAGAGGCGATAGCCCTTCGGCTATCAAAAAGGGATTTGTAGAAGGCAGCAGTGCCGTCGCCCATCTCTGGAAAAGAAAGAAGATATCAGCGTGAGTCCAAGATGAAAACCATAACAAAGGGAGTCAGAGATAACTTACTCTTGAATAAAGTTTCGTAAGTAATTTCCTCCCGAAGGAGTTGCACCAGCCAGGAATCCTTCCCAGCGATGGTAGGAGCCGGCATGTCGAGGTCCGTTTTGTGCTCCTTCACTACCCCTAACTCCCCAAGGACCACCTCGGTCATCAACCTCCAATTGATGGGAAAGGGGTAGAGAGAGTGCGAAGGGACCTCGGGACCCCAGTCGGAGACAGCCCGGATACGTCCGTCGAAGTCCGTGAAGACAGAAGCCAACTCCAGAGTTAGTGTTATCTTCGGATCTACGACGTCCATCTCCAGCTTTCCCTGAGCCCACTTGGTCGGAACATGCGACCAGGCCTCCTCCATCTTCAGAAAGAAAAATTTTTGTTGCCACCCTCGCCAGCTGTCTTTGGTGGCAAAGGTGAACATATATTTTTTGCTCCCGGATCCTCGAGGTAGCATGAAATAAAAGCCACCATTCGGGACCATGAAAGGCTTCTAGTACTGCATAAAAATAACAAAGTGGGGTTCTATCCTGAAGATGCCACACATGCAGATGAAGGCGTTAAAATAGCAGTACGAGTTCAGCGGGAGTTGATTTACGGCAATGCCATGGAATTGGCAGAAGTCGCAAATCATCTTCGGAGGAGGGTACCGAAGTCCGGCCTTCAGTTGGGCTCAGAAAACGGTAACCTCATTACTACGGTTCAAAAAACAAAATTGGTCAGAACGTGGCAACCTCGTAATGGCGTACGAAGGAAGAAAGAACTTTTTCTTCCATTTTTCTAGTTTTTTGGGGGGGGTGCAGCAAGGGTGAGACAAAAAGGGTTGCCAGCTCTCGGGAACAGGCATGTTGGCTGAGAAACGAGTTCGGAAAAAGGAAAGAAAACAACTTCCGGAAAAACTCTAAAAATCAGAGGATTCTGGAAATCAAAAAGCCATCAAATGACTTGCCAAAATCTGGGTTTGAAGTCGCCGTCGTGAAAGGCCGCAGGAAAAAACTCTATCAATCAGCACCGCCGCGGAAAGCAGGGGAAAAAAACAGTTGCAAGCAGGGAAAAAAGCAGAAGCAAAACCAAAAAAAGGAACTTATGATGGAATGGGCTATATATAGGCTGAAGGTGGTTAGACGAACCGGCGTCATAAGTACCCCTTGAAGGCGAACAGTCGCCATAACTATTCTCTGCGCCCGAAAAGATGCGCCCTCTGTAACCGACATGACTCTCCTCTAATGACAGTGTGCCATGTGTCAGCCACCGCGCCAAAATAGGGGACACGCCTCCTGACACCCTTAAAAAACTGCGACGCGCCGCTCCAGACTGACACGCCTGGTCATGAGACGCGACGTTGCATAGACCTGCAAAAGGAAAAAGGAAAGAAGCAGGTTGCCTCGAAGACACCAAAAGACAGGCTATGGTCGAACAGCCCATATCTTTAGGCAAAAGGTGTACCTTCGGCACAGGTTTTACTCCCTGAAAACTCCCAAACAGCATCCTCGGAAAGACTACAAACCGAAGTCTCCACTTCGGCTTTCCAAAGGGGGGCATGTGATAGCCGAAGGGCTATCGCCTCTATCTGACCCGAACTCGGAGCGTCAGGGAACGCGGAGAGGTACTAAACAGATCACCTTCAGAGATGGAGAACCAGCTATTGCAAGCCGAAGAGGATCTCCCCGAAGGTGAAACCTTGAATCAGGGAACTCCCCGAACTACGGGCATATTGCCCGAAGGGGCATCGTCCGCGCCAGAGGACGACCTCGTCTCGTCCAGGGAATTTGTCTGCGCCAGAGGACGACCTCATCCAGGGACTTCGGGAGTACGGCATGAGCATTTAAGGGGCCTCTGGCATGTCACCCACAGACGTTACAGGCCACCCCAAACGGCGGTCTGACACACCGACGCCATCCAGGTCCCATCATGACCTGTCTCCGTTCAAGGCTCAAGAAACCTGCCACCGGCTACTTGTCCCCTACGCCCAGAAATTCAGGAAAGATTTGACCGAACACGTGTCATGATCTGAACGGGCTGAATACTCCTATAAATACCAGGAAATAGACCTGGGCAAGGGATGGATCCTTGAGTAGACTCCTCTCCTTGAGAAAACAAAAACAGGCACGCTCCCCTGGGCAATCTGGCATTTGGCCGTTCACCCTCTCAGGAAGTCCCTCCGCAAGTCACAATGTCATCCGACGAAGATGCCATTGGGCATCAAGGAGAAAGAGAAAAGTTTGGTTGCAAATTGAAGGCTTTTAGAAGGTTCTATGCAAAAATGTAAATTTGTTAAATCTGTCAAGCTCAAAAAGTTTAAGGAAAATTTGGAAAATTTATGAAGATATGGGAAAATCTAAGCATTTTACAAAGTTTTGGGCCAATTTGATAAATCATAGAAGCTTTGGGTTGACATGGAATTTTGCATGAAGTCAGGGGCAAGATCAGTAGCATAAGAGTTTTTCCTGAACTTTAACTAGTATTTAGACCAAATTGCATCCTAATTGATTTAAGCCTCTAAAAACTTGATTTTTTTTATAAGATTTAATCTAAAATTTGGTTGTTAACCACTTTCATGATACTGACGCTATAAATAAGGATCATTTACTCAAGAAAAACACAAGAAAATGGAGAAAATTTGAAACTCTACGCTATGGCCAGAAAAAGGTAAACTTTCTGCTTTAGCCCCCTGGTTTTTCTAGCTGGCCTCGAAACCCTAATCTTTCACTAGACCACTGCCACCCCTGAAGGTTCCAACCTTCTACTCCACAGTCACTGCGTCTTACTCTTCCATATGCCACCGTTAGCCTTCCCATTCGGCCATCATCACCTCGCCTCACGCTGTGCCATCTTTCCCAGGCGTCTCCTGTCACCATTCGTACCCAAGTCGAAGGAGAAAAAAAGGCTGAACCATACCTCATCTGCCACTCCAGCCATCGAGCTTTCCACTAGATGACGTTCATTCATCCTTCAGCAGTCACTCCTTCCATTGCTGTCCAATCCCAGCCACCGATTGCCTAGTAGCTGTCGGCGTCGAAGGAATCAAAAGCGAAACTCTTCAACTACCGCTTTGTCTCCAACCTTTTTATTTCATTGATTAAGTCACTTACATATTTCTCTTTTGTAGATTAGGCATGAGCAGCAAGCTTTTATTGTTTATTTTCCTTTATTTTGTTTATTTGTTCGTTTGGCCATGCATTAAACTTAGAGATTGAATTTGCATGGGAGTAAAACATAGGATATTAATTTGGTCTATCTCTTCCTTTATTTATTTTTGGAATACTTTAATTTTATTTCACACAATGCACCTAAAGGTTAATAATATGCAAAAATTATTGGTAAAGTAATTGTAAATTGCTCAACAAATTTTCAAGTATTTGTTCTTGGTGATTTGATAAAATCCTGAGACAAACTATTCATTCGAATGCAATTGGTCTAGTAAAACTCATGGTTTTAAACAAGATGGTTTTTTGAAATTCTAGGTGGATTTAGTAAAGTCTCAAGATTTTAAGGATAGCTAGGATTCTATATTCGATTGGTTTAGTAAGATTCACAGTTTTGAATTAAATTAAAAATCAAGCATAATTAATTAAAATTCATTGAAATTTTTTTCATCAATGATTAAGCAAAGAAACAAAATTTAGGAAAAGATAAAACCGAACCCCATGGTACCAACCGAACCCCATGGTACCAAGTTCTAAGAGCTATTATAAGATTATTTTAGTATAACTGACTCATAATCTTAGAATCTATCATAGACCATAATAGGTGTCCAATCAACCTAGCTAAAACTGTAAAGGCTCTCCTAGTATTTCCTCTACATTAAATGTTGAGGTAAGTGAATCCCAAGTTATTTCCCTCAAATAAGTTGTATTAAGCAAGGAAAGCAAGCTAGTTAAGGTTAAATTGAGTTCCAAAGAGTAATTGGCACCTAAGGGGCAAAAAGGGCAAAATGGTAATTTTGGCCCAAGTCAGTGGCATGGCCATAATTTTGGTAAAAATTAGGTTCATGCAGGTGTTTTGAGCTAGTTAAGTTAAGACCATAGGTATTTCTAGCCATTTGAACCAAAAGTGAAAGTTAAGGTGAAAAATGCACTAAGTAAGAAATTAAGATATTATGTCTTATAATGGCTTAGGTGACTTAAGGGCAAAGTGTTTGGGTAAGAATAAACTTTCTTTGGGACCAAGCAGTGATGCAAAGGGGAGTGTTTAAGTGGCCTAAGTGATTCAAAATTAAGTTTAAGGGCCAAGGTGACAAGTGGATGAAAGTTGGGCTAAGTTGGTTATAAATGAAGGAGATGACACTATTCATCATCTCCCCCATTTGCCATTTCACAGCTCTTCTTCCTCCCTTGTGTTCTACCCCCAAACCTCCTAAAATCACTCAAGTTTCCACGGACATGGAAGGTCCTGAAGCTATCCCAACAAGCCCTTAGCTTGTTTTTTATGGAATTGGTGCATTTGGAGTTGTTCTTGGGAGTTTTTGGTTCAAACCCGAAGGTAAATGTATTTGATCCTTATGGGTTAGTTTTAATATTTTTAAATGGTTAGAAATGGTCTTAACTTCGTGCTCTTGGTGTCCAATTTAGTTGTTTTCAAGCTTGGAACTCAAAGGAAGTCATTGGAGCACGGATGTGCACATTGCTTGTTTCTTGCTTTCAAGATGATTTGAGGTAAGGGATTTAAGTTAATTAAGCTCAAGTAATGCATAGAAATGTAGTGTTATGTGTGGGAATGAAGTAGAAACAAGACCCATATGATTTGAGTTTGGGATGAGAAAGTTTGAGCAGTTTTCGTGCAAGGTCGCATGCTGTCGCGCAATGCTGGAAAGCGTTGGTGACGCCATATTGGTGACACATCTCTAGTGGCGATGCGTCACTGAGAAGTGCAAAACTTCTTCGAATGCTGATGCCTTTGGTGACGTGTTGCCAACAGCACCGCCAAGACATTTTGCCCCCAAGTTCCGGGCATCCTAAGAGTGTCTCAAACTCTCGGTTTTTATCCCTGGGCTAATTTAAGATGTCCCATAGCCTCGGTTGGGTCTAGGACTCATTCCTAAGTTGGGAATTATGCATTATTTAGGTGGTAGCTAAGTGGTGTGGTTAAGATAGGGTAAGTAATGGTGGCTAAGGAAGTTAAAGTGCTTCAGTTCCCAAGTGAGCACTAAGGGGATTAAGTCGGGTTTCAGACTCTTTGTTGGCCAAGTGGAATGTTATAGACCTTTGGCCAATAAAAAGGAAACCTAAGAAGATCCCAACCAAACTTGATGGTTTGGTAAGTAAACTATTAAGGAAACTTAAGAGATCCCAACCAAACTTTATGGTTTGGTAAGTAAGCCACTAAGGTGCCCTAAGCTAAGCTCGGAAAAGCTTGGCAAGTTGAACCACATAAGGCAGCTATCCTGCACAATACGTTAAAGGGAAGAGACGGGTAAAGAGTGAGTAAGTGGTGACTTACTCTAAGTAGCTTGTCAAGGCGGGTAAGGTTTGAGTAAGTGATGACTTACTCTAAGGCGCCCGTAAGATGGACTTCATGGGGTTAGTTAAGTGCTAGCATAGGATACGAGGGCCAGTATCCAAGTACCCTAGTCGTAAGAGCTCACGGCAAGTCTAGCACCTACGGGTGTAAGGAAGTCCTAAGTACATTTGCATGTGCATATTTCATTCATCCATCCACCCATCCATCATTTGCATTGGCTGTTGTTTTATTCTTGCTTCTAGTTGCATTGTTGATTGCTTGTTTTGTTTTGTATGCTACATAAATATATATACATATTGTGCTTTGCATGTTTGCACTGTTTTTCCCCGTGCAGGTACTAAATCCCTTACTGAGTACTTTAAAGTACTCACCCCTTTAAGTGTTGTGCAGGTTTAAGTGGACTAGTTGAGCCTAACAGTTGGTAAGGGGCAGCTGTTAAGGCTAGGTTTTATTGGTTCAAAGGTATTCTCTAAGTAGGAAACTCTAAGTTTCTAAGTTACTTATGGCATAAGCAAGTACTGACCAAAGTGTTTGCCTTACAGTTTTAAGGCTAAGTGAGTACAAGGAAAGTACGGTTCATCACTTGAAGCTTACTTGCTTGGGTGAAGAGCCAAGGATGGATCTTAGTAGTTATAAGTTGCTACTTTTAATATGTATAGTAATTTCATACATAGATTGTCTCTACTAGTGTCCATTGGTGTGTATAACACTAGAGTTACATTTGGGTGCATATAGGTTTGAGATGTATGCACATAGTTGTTACTTGTAGTTAAAGCAACTAAAGTTTTTATGTCTTGGCTTGTTTTACTTATGTTTTATGAATTGGCGCCACAGCTTTCTTTATAGTTTTAATTTACCGTTGTCACATAGCCAGGACAATGCATGCATATTACCTATGCAGGGTAGGCTAAGTAACTAGTTGCACGTAATAATTTAAGATTACTTCACGAGTAATAACTAGCCAATTGTAACTTAAGTGGGATCATAGCTCCCAAAGGGCCTACCAGTGTTAGCAATTCAGGGCACTGGGGCCCTGTTCCGCCACAAAAACTAATTGGTGGTGACTCCCAAAAAACACGTTGCAACGGCACACTTTGCATGTGTTTACTCATCTTGCTTTTTTGTTTTGCTAGAATGATTCTAAGTTGGTTGTACCTATTGTAGATATTGGTGGCCGTGCCAAAAAATTCATGAGGCAGTGTAAAAGGATCACCGGCAGGTTGGCTGATGCTCGTAAGCTTCCAATTTTGCTAGTAGAGGCTGCTTATGGGCCAAAGGTTGTATAGAAGTCCTCAATAGCTCTAACTACCAAGTTGGCACCCCCAATGGTGTAGTTAGACAAGCAGTTCTTGGAGGTGCCTCAACTAGTCTTAAAAGAGGGTGCATTCTTTAGCCTCTTAGGGGACCAAAGTTGTATAGGGTAAAAGCACGTGTATGGTTAGTTTTGGTGATTTTTGCTTCCATGGCATTGACTTGATGTTATTTTGTGTTGACTATGGATCTTTTCATGTAGCTTCTCCTTTAAAACACCCCAAGGGGAATAGGCACTCATCAGTGATATCCTAGAAGGAAAAGGCACCTGAGGTGTCCCAAAAGTAGAAGGCGCCTAAGGCATCTTAGAGCCAAAAGGTGCCCAGCAGTCTTCCTGCTCCCCTCACCATGATTCCTATGGTGTTGGTCCCAAAAAAGGCCATACTAGATAAGCTCGTTGGGGGGCTTCTAGGCCTACATGACAGGAGCCCTTTTTGCTTAACTTTGTGAAAGATTGTTTCAAACCCCATAACTTGGTCCTCGAGCAGGGTCAGGTCTAGAGGCATGGTTTAGCACTTAGGGGGATTGTGCCGGACCAATTGTTTGATGCCGAGTGCTAATGGACCTTGGTGAGTCGATCTTGGAAGATCAGAACAATGTTGCAGACTACATCCTGGAAGGGTTACAAAAAACTAGTGATCAGCACCGTCGCGACCATCCCTCTCAAGGGGACAGTGCTCAGTAAATGAACGTTACTTATGGCCTCCTTCAGGTATGGTAATTGTTGTTTTCTATGATGAACATGCTCGTTCTAGATACTAATTGATCATGGCTACATGAGGCCATCATCACCTTCTTCATCGAGGAGAACCGCACCACTTATGATAAGACAATGCTATATTTGGCCTCGTAGGTTGATAACCTGAAGTCTTTGAATAAGGGGTTGAAAAAGGAGCTGGTGAAGGAGCATGTCACTAAATAGGCCTTGGTGTAGAAGCTCCAGGAGTTGAAGCTAGATAAAGAGAGGAAGTGAGAGAAGTCTCCAATGAGTTGAGGCAAAAACTGTTGGATTTGGCAAAGACCCTCCACTGGGTTGAGGAGAAGGAAGCTTAGGCCATCTCCAAGTTAAAGCAGTTGCCTTCTTTACTAATGGCCGTCAATTGTAAGATAGGGGTTGTCAAAGTGAGTCTCTGGATTAGTTTGCTAGTTTCACAAGCTGAAGCTAGCTCCAGTTTGACTGTCGCCCTTATCCCTTCATGGAGCATGTTGTTAAAGTTGGCTTCAAGTGTTGGAAGGCATAGGAGGCATATGACATGCTTTAGCTAAAGGCTAATGCCTATGTCAAAAAGCATCTCTTGACCATCCGACGACAAAACACAACAAGGGGCTTGGCAATGAAGCTTTCGATGAGTTCAGAAAGGGCTTCCTTTCCTACTACTTCCAAGTTGAGCGAACCTAGACTTATTGTGACAACTCTCCTAGTCAGTTACTTGTTTTGGCCTGGGAAGTATGTTTAATTAAATTTCTTTTATTTGAAGGCCTCAATTCAAATTTATTTCTTATTAAGCAACAAAAGCAAGCTAATTAATGTTGTATAAAGTTCTTAAGTATAAAATGGCACCAAAGGGTAAAAACCCAACTATTCATCATCTCCTTCCAAAGCCATTTTTGTATCTCCTTTTCCTCCATAGCTCATTTTCATCATTTCTTCAAAATTGCAAAAAAATAATGCAAAATTGAAGGTCCCAAAGCATAAACATAAAGGCTCTTACTTATTTTTGGTGGTTTGGGTGCATTAGCCTTGTCTTTTGCAAGTTTTGGCTTGAAACCCTAATGTGAGTTTGTCCATAGGTTTAACTTGGTTTTAAGCTTGAATTATGGTTAGGGATGCTTTTAATTCAGTGTTTATGGTCCCCATTTTTCTTGGAATTAGGTTTGAAACTCAAGGGAAACAAATTGTGCAGAATTATGCTTTGTGTTTACTTAGTGGCTTTAATATTTCTTTGGCTTGAATTTGAGGTAAGGGTTTAAGTTAATTTAAGCTAAATTGATGCATTTCATGTTTATTTCATGAATGGGAAGCAAAATTGAATGTGCCAAATAGATGGAATTGCTTGGAAATTAAGTGGAATTGATGGAAGAGCATGGTGTACATGAAATGGCCTCACCTCTAGGGGTGGTGCAATCGTACTCCTTGGTGGGTGTGACCATGGCTCTCAAGAATTGAGGCTAAAATTGAGATCTGGCAGGTATGGTTGCACCATGGTTAAATTTGGCCAAAATTTCTACCTAGCTATTCGTTTTGTATTATAATAATTTCCAATCACTTCCAAGACTATAGCATGCATTAAATGTGTTCCTATTTCACTTGTAAGATAACTGTAAAAATCAATTAAGATGGGCACTTAAGTGGGTGGTTTAAGATGGCTAAGTTTGGTGGACGAGTAAGGGTACATTAGAAAAGAATTAAGGTTCCAAATAGGGGCTAAATAGGGCTTAGTTTCTCTAATGACCTAAGTGTTAGGTCATAAACAGTGGGGAATTTTTGTAGAACCTAGGGGAGTCCTAACCAAGCTAAGAAGCTTGCTATGTAATTCCATTAAGAGTGCCTAAATCAAGTTTAAGGAACTTGATGAAGTAAAGCCACTAAGTCCATTACCCCACACAATAAGCAAGGGAAAGATGTGTAAGTGATGAGAGTGGGTGACAACTTACTCTAGGACATATAAGTGGGACTTAATAGAGGTATTACTTGGGATACACGGGCCAATGTCATAAATACCTCTGCCATTTGAGCTTACGGTCTCTCAGTTATCTGGCTGGAAGCTGAGGAGTTTATCCACTGGGGCAAGGATCACTTTGCACAAGTCTTGCATTTCAAGCTTACCCCTATGTTTCTTCTCATTGTTTCACTACCTGGTAAGTGTCTTGAATAAACTTGAATCACTCAAAAAAAAATTGTTGTGGGGAGGTGCCAGGGAGGGCAAGAAAATACATTGGGTTTCTTGGAACAAAGTCTTGATGGAAACAAATTTGGGAGGCATGAGTGTGGGTAGTTTAGAAGGAAAAAAATGTAGCACTACTTTCGAAATGGTGGTGGAGATTTTATTCGGAGCTAGGAGCCCTTTGGAGAGAAGTAATAGTATCAATTTATGGTCTTGATGGTGAGTTAGGGAGTTGTAAAAAAATTTCAATATAGGAGGAAATTTCAAAAGTGTCTAGTATATTACTTGCTAAATGGATCAATATTAATGAGTGTCTCTCTTGGAAGTTGGGGAATAGAGATAAGATTTGGTTCTAGGATGATTTATGTATAGGTAGTGAAAGGCCACGGACCAAATTTTCTAGAGTTTTGAACCTTTCTTGTAATAAGGTTTGCACTAAAATGGGTCCTTGGGTCAGTGATGTATGGGTTTGGGGGGGATGTGGAGAAGGTCTGCTAGAGGGTGGGAACTAGAAGAATGGCAGGCGCTCCATGTTTTGTTATCTTCTGCTTCTTTGAGTAGGTTCTGTTCAGACACTCTAAGATAGAACCTGAACGGCTTAGGTGACTTTTCTTCAAAATCATTATTAATAGCTTTCGACAGTTCCTCATCAAGCTGCTGCATTCAAATGGTGTGGATGATGCCAACTAAAGGTGAACTTTTTTGCTTGGAAGGTGTTCCAAAATTGCATTCGTACCTAATGCAACCTTGCTGCCAGGGGTGGTGTTCAGCCAAACTTTAGCTGTCCTTTTTGCAATCAGGTTCCAGAGCAGACCGAACATTTGCTACTTGATTGTACCTTTTCATCAAGCATTTGGTCAATTGTGTTTGTGTGGTGGGGGAGCTACTTCATCTCATCAGGAGGCCTTCAAAAGTTACTGCATGTACCTTCTCCCGCAGCAAGAAACTTGTCATCTAAAACACTTTGGAATGTGACCTTCAAGGCATGCTTATGGCTTCTTTCGTTGGGTTGGAGTAATCTCATCTTCAACAATAAGCTTCCCAGCAAGTTGGAGATTGTTTCCTCTATAAAGTCCCTTTCTTATTTTTGGATTGCCAAGAGGTCGGGTAAGGATCTTTTCTCTTTTGATGTTTGGTGTTTACAACCAGCTATGTCTCTTTAGTCTATGTAGGTTTTTCCTGTCCTTGCTTGACTTAATTTTTCGGTTATAGTCTGCCTGTGAGCCGTGTTAATTCATCTTCTGCCCTGTACTTTGTTTCTCTCCAGCCTCTGGCTGGTGTCTTTTAATAATATATTCTTTCGCCAATCCAAAAAAAAAAATGTATTATTGGGTGCAAATGTTCATCCTTTTATCCATAATCATCAAATTTGTTCATAACAATGCATGGCTAGGTATTCATACTTGCATGACAATAATGTTGGTTGGTGGCCGGTCAGGGAAGTTGGGTGATCAATGATGGCAGTTTGTTCAGGCAGCTTGCCCATGGTGGTGGTATGCATTGTTTGAGGATGTAGGATGAGCAGTTATCAGTGGATGTAGAAGTATGGGGTTTAGTGTTAATTATGATAAAAATTGGGAATGTTCCTATTTTTTAAAGCTATCTTAGTGTTAATTTGGTCTTTTTACGTGTCAATAGAGATTGATCATTAGTTGTATTTAACAATACCTGTGTGAAATATATTGGTCAATATATTATATTACAAATGTCTAATTAGATTATATTAATCCATCTCTAATTCTTCATATATAATCCACCTCGAATAGCACCCACTCTAAAGTACGACCAAATTGCCCAAAACCAAAACTCTCCCTCTCCAACTAGAAATCCTACATTGTCGCCATCACTAGAACTTCATTGCCTTCAGAAGACTTCTCAGCCAATGACGGCCTCTAGATTGCACCTTTTTAAGCTAGTTATTGACTCCATATTTTGCTATCATCACAAGTATTTGGGTTACTCTGTCACCAATCGCATGCAGATCTTATCATTGCTGATTGTCACTAGCCTTCATATTGCTCTACTTGCCTCCAGATCATGCTTATGTACATTTGCCTTGCATCTCATCATTGTCATTTGTCTTAGGATCTTGCCATCGATCCTCACATGTAAATCAAATTATCTCCACTAGATTGTGTCGATTATGGCCTCAAGACCATGACAATCTTCACTTCCCATTCGCCTCCATCACTACTAGTCCAGGCCACCATAGGCCACTTCTCGTTCTTCTCTGACACCAAATTTTGCATGAAACAAATTATGGAAATATCTAAGACAAGATGTAGAGTGCTCAAGATAATATTTAAAGTGCCAAAAGAAATATGTAAAAATATCTGAAAAAATATGTTGTGGGCGCTGGTTGATTTTTTATGTTTTTACCAATAATCCTTAAATCTTAAGTCCTTTGACTTATCAATGGCGTATTCATTTATGATTTTAATATCAAGGCAATATTGGAAGTAAATAATTTTATCTCCTAAAATGTTAAACTCTCCAATTGACCCTTGAACTTAAACAAATGATATTTTGTGTTCTAAACTTCATCAGTTTTCAAATAGCTGATAAATTTTCCAAATTGTACTCAAATACCTAATGAATGGTTAACCACGATAGTGATCATAGTTTCTTGTCAGTGATACTATATATATTGAAAGAGCCAAACTTTATCTCCCTTTGATAATTATATATGTTTTATCTCTTAATTTTATCTTCTCTTAGCCTTTATTTTCTCTTAGTTTTTATCTTCTCTTAACCATTATCTCTTAGAAGCCTAATCCTAATAGGTAACTTTGTACAAGCTATATATATTACATTCTTGTAACCAAAGTCAACTAATGAAGACAATATATGTTTCTTTCAAAATTTTACATGGTATTAGAGCAGGTTCAAAACTACCCTAGCCATTGCAAAAAAAAAAAGCCCATGTCATGGAGCTGATAAATGACCTACACGTGAGGGGGCGTATTAAGTGGGAAAATTCCCACGTAGCCAAGACAGGGGGTTAAGTCAATGCTTTTTATAGTGATGAGGTCTCTCCACCTACCCCAAATTGGTTTTAGGCTAGATGTTTCACATGGGAAAAATCCCACATGGCCAAGAAAAGAGGTTAAGTCAATGTTTTATATAGTGATGAGACCTCTCTACCTATCGCCAATTTGTTTTAGGTTAGACATTTTACATGATATCCAAAAAAGTTTGACCTAAATTTCTGATTACCTTCTCATTGTAGAAAAATGCCGGAGTACAACAGTGACTTGGAGTCAACTATGTCTTTGCCTATGATTGCTGATATGCAAGGAGTATGGACTAGGATCTACCACATTATGAAAAACATGACAACAAAATGGTGGGATTTGACTATACAAAATGTGGCCCTAAAAGAGGGGTCAATGTTTCATGAGAAAATAGAGACGGTAGCTTTAAAGCCAATCCCATGGACTTGATGGGAGAGGATGAAACCGAAGAGATGCATATGGATAAGCCAATCCTTCATAGTTCAAGGGTGAATCTTGTGAATTTGATGGGAGAAGATAAAAACAAAGAGACAAGCATAGTCGATTTTAGGTACAATTGCTTGTTATTCTTTGTGTGGTACCAAATTACAAAATACATGGATCTTAGAAATTGGAGCCACAAATCATGCAGCCTCTCAGAAGGAACTTGTTAATGATATAAGACTTATGGCTAGTCGAACCTATACATTTACCTGATTGAAGTATCAAAATCATAAATAAAAGTGGTACCTCGTTCCTTAACTACAACCTGAAACTTCACGACATCCTCTATACACCCCACCTCAAATGTAATCTTGTCTCTATAAGCAAACTAACCAAAGAGCATAAATGTGTTGTGAGACTTTATCTCATTTAAGTTTAGATAATAAAGAGTGTCTGGTTTGTCCATTAGACAAGACTACTAGATTTCCATTTCCAACAAGTGATAATAGAGCAAATATTCCTTTTAAGTTGGTTCACATTGATGTATGGGGACCATATCATACACCTTCTACTAATGGATATAACTATTTTCTTACCATAATGATGATTTTTTGGGAACTTTTTTTTACATATTTGATAAAATAGAAGAACGATGCATGCAAGATGTTCCAGGAGTTTTATCATCTCATCAACAACCAATTCAACGTCAAGGTAAAGGGTGTAAGAAGTGATAATGCCCTGGAACTAACTTAAGGATCGTTGAACGTGTTTTTCAAATCAAAAGGAATATTGCACCAGACTATATGCCCACATACACCTAGGAAAAATGGAGTCATGGAGTGAAAACATAAAGACATACTGAACATAGCTCAACACTTAAGACTACAAGCCAACCTACATAGGTAAAAAAATTCTGGGGATAGTGCATCTTGATAGCCACCCGCTTAATCAACCGACTTCCTACCTTAAACCTGAAAAATAGAACACCTTATGAAGCTTTATTCGGTAAGCCACTCACATATAAAAACAATGAGCCTTTGGCTGCCTATGTTAAGCAATCAACCTTTTGCATCCAAAGGAAAAGTTTGAACCAAAAACTCAACCATGTGTTTTTCTTCGTTATCCCACAAACAAGAAAGGTTAAAGAGTCTATGACTTGGAGGAAAAAAAAATTCTCTGCCTCAAGATATGTTGTGTTTTATGAGTCAGTTTTCCCATACAAGTTAAGGAAAGAAAATGTTGCTGGAGATCTTAATATTTGATAACTAGTTGAACACCTACATCATTACTTATCCGATGATTTTCCTCAATTGGTGATGCCATGTAGTGATGAAAGTCCAGCAATGATGGAGCAACAAGTAGGACATGATGATGTCAAAGAGGATGAACAAAATAAAGGTTTGCAAGAATCACAGGTTGAAAGGGAAGGCCAGCGTAAAAGTAGCTGAGTTAGACAAGCACCTTCTTACCTTGTGGATTAAGAATATAGCCTCCCAGGAGAAGAGAATGACTCCAACGTAGCTCTTTTAAGTAATCCTTAACCTCTTTCTTCCAACATATGTAACAAAAAAAATTTCTGTGTGCCATCAAAGTTTTCTTGTAGCAGTTCTAACATGTGTAGAGCCTAAGTCCTATTTAATGGCTCAGAAGAAAGAATACAGGAAATAGGTAATGCAAGTAGAATTAGATATGCTGGAAGAAAATCATACATGGGGTTTACTAAAGTTGCCAAAAGGAAAAACAACAATGGGGTGTAGATGGGTGTATAATGCCAAGCACAAATTAAATGGCTCTATTGAGCATTACAAAGCGAGAGTTGTTTCAAAATGACATACTCAAGTTGAGGGTCTTGACTATAATGAAACTTTTGTAGCTGTTGTGAAATTGACAATCATATGTTGTCTCCTAGCAGTGTGGTCGTGAAGCGATGGGAATTCCATCAACTAATCAAACACAATGCCTTTTTACAAGGTGACTTGTATAAGGAGATCTACATGGAGCCACAACCAGGCTACCTTAAGCTAAGAGATTATTAGGTTTGCCACTTAAAAAATCACTTTATGGACTAAAATAAGCCTCAAGAAAGTGGTTTACAAAATTTTCATCATCACTGAAACTATATGGGTTCATTCCATCATAAGCATATTCATCATTATTCACTCATGTAACTAATGGCAATTTTCTTGTAGTCTTGGTATATGTAGTTGACATGATTGTAGCTAGAAGTAATCCTAAGGAATGTGATAAAATCAAGAAGGTCCTTCACAAGCATTTTCACTTGAAAGACTTGCGATGTCTCAAATATTTCCTTAGTCTTGAAGTAGCACAAAGTCCTACCGGAATCTTTATCAATTAGAGGAAATATGCCTTAGACATCCTAGATGATGTTGGACTTACTGCCGCCAAGCCAAGTGGAGTGCCTATGGCTCAACAACACAAGCTAAGCTAATCCACAACTCCATTCTTGAATAACCCTAAACCATACCAACAATTAATGGGACGGCTCCTCCATCTCACGATCACCAAACCTAATATCACATATGCAGTGAATATGTTAAGTTAATTCATGTAACAACCTATCATCAAACACTATGATATGGCCATCAAATTCTTGTGCTACAATAAAAGAGATCTCAACAAGGTTTTCTTTTCCTTCGCTGCAATGAGTTGAAATTAAAAGCTTTTTGCAATGTAGATTAAGGTGGTTGCCTGAAGACATGGCTATTAATAACGAGCTATTACACATCACTTAGTGATGTGCCTTTATCATGGCAAATAAAGAAACGACCGATGGTAAGTAAGTCCTCTATAGAAGCGGAAGATAGGTCCATGGAGGCAACGATCAGTGAACTTTTTTGGTTAAGTGCTTTATTAAAGGATCTGACCTTGGATTCTCTACCAACCATGGAACATTTTGTGGCAATCAGGTAGCCACACACATTGCTTCTAATCTCATATATCATGAAAGGACAAAACACATAGAAATGGATTGTCAATTTATCAAAGAAAGGATTAATCTAGTGAACTCTCAACACAATCCATTACTTCCGATGAACAACTGGCAGACTTGTTCACCAAAGCTCTTAGTCATCCTCAGTTTCATGTGCTCATAAGCAAGCTTTGCATTTCACTACTCCATGCTACAGTTTAAGGGGGGAAATGAAAGAGTTGAATTTTATCTCCACTTGATAATTATGTTTTATCTCTTATTTTTATCTTCTCTTAGCCGTTATCATCTCTTAGCCTTTATCTCTTAGAAGCCTAATCCTAGTAGATAACTTTGTATGAGCTATATAGATTACATTTTTGTAACCAAAGTCGATGAATAAAGCCAATATATATTTCTTCCAAAATTTTACAGTATATTACATTGAATATATATGTACTCTCAAAATCTCATGAAACCAAACATTCCTAAAATAATATTATATAGTTATGAAATAATATAAAAAATAAGAAGAACCATACTATACATTTTATTAAATACTAGTAAGTCTAAAATTATTCCATGAATTCTAATTTAATTTTATGAGTATTTAGTTTTACTTTATAAACAATTAATTTCACCAAAGTTGGACTGCATACACTTGGTGTTATGGCTTTCCTAGCTGGAAGTTCACTGGAGGAAGGTAAAGTGTTTGGAACTTTGTTTGGAGTCTTATTTGAAGCTCACATAGCAATAATAGGTGAGTTTAGCAAAGTTCACTAAGTTCCAAAAAGGTTAAGGCACTAAATGAGGTTTGGGGGCAAAATGGTAATTTTACATATTGAATAGTCGGACTGAGTCCTGAGTGTTAAAAATGAGTTTTGAAAACCTAATTTTTAATTTTAACCTAAGTTTAGCTCAAATAAACAATATTTGATCAAGGTTTGACTAGTTACTAAATAAGGAAGGGGGGCTTTTTGTAACTATGCATGGGCTTTGGTGGCTTGGTTTAAAAAATGGGTATATAACCTTGGTAAAGGGATGATGGCTGCCATTTTCCACTCTTAACCCAAGCTAAACCTTCCTCTCTTTTATTTCTTCAAGAATCCAAGCTCAAAACCTAAGGATTTTGGTGAAAATTGAAGCCACCAAGCGTGTTTAAGCTAAAGAAAGCTTGTTCCAAGAAGAATTTCAAGTTTTTAGAGCTTGGAACCGTGTTTCCCACCATCCCTTATTTTTAATGTGAGGTAACTTTTGATTCTATGGTGAATTCTTGTTTATTAGTTGATTGGGAGCTTGGGTTTCGATTAGAAGTTAGTGGTTGTGTGTTTTGTGCCTTTGGTTGCTTGGAACGAGGAAGAAATTTGTAGAACTTTGGCTATTGAGGAAAGGTTGATTCTTGCTTGTGAGTTGAAGTTAAGGTAAGGGAATTATGTTTTCAAGCTTGATTAATTCTATTGGAGTGTGCTTGCTCGAAGAAATCAAATAGTCTTAGCAATAACATTAGTTAGTGGGCTAGTTTGATCATGGTGGACTGCTAAGTTTCTGGAGCTTGGAATGATGTTACATTCCATCATAGGAATGCTTGTGATAACTGGTTGTGGTCTTTGCAACTTGTTTTACAGGTTTGTGAAGTTTGAAGGCCTTCCAAGAATGTTTGACATGTGTGGTAAGTCTTCAAAGGTTATAGCAACAAAACTGGAAAAATTCTGGGCATCGCAAGTATTGGTGACACGTCGCCAATACAGGCAACGCATTGCCGGAGCCATGAAAATCTACTAGGGAATTATGTACATTGGCAACGCACCACTAACTAGTAAAGAAGCATCGCCAAACTTGCATAAAAATTCCAGGGAGTTGATAACTACAGTGACGCATTGCCAGGGGTATTCCAAGGCTTCCAAAACTCCTTCGAGACCTAAGAGTTTTCTTAAGCTTTTGTTGTTACTTATACCATAAATAAGGAAACTAGTTAACAAAGGGCCACAACTAAGTATCTCTAGCTTGGGCGAAATGTTTAGTACCATCGGTAACCCAACCGTGCCATCACGCATGAGGTTACAATGTGAAACCTTAGTGCACCTAGTGGGTCTTTATGGCCTAGGGGGTTTTTATGGCTTAGTCGATAGTACCCCGAACATGGAGCCCTTGTACAAGATAAGAGAGTTTCAACTAGTGATTTTATCACTAGTTAAGCTAGTAAGCTACGCTTGCTAGTAGGCAAAGCTCTACCTTGTAGTTCAAGGACTAGGTTGAGGAGAAGTCCCAAGGGATTGAGACATATATGCATAAGTCTAGCCTCAGGATGTAGGAACTCACAGCAGATTACATATGTTCACAAATGTGTTGTCCTTAGTAACTTTTCTGGCAAGTGAAGTGAAGAACCTTACTGAGAATTTTGAATTCCTACTCCCTAGTTATGCTATGCAGATTCTAATATTGTATGGCTGGATAACCGCTAAGGGTTGTCACAGTAGTTTGTTGTTGTAGGTATTTTGCTTGAGAATCTTCATGATTCTAGTCTACTTGGGTTACTTGTTGGTTAAGTAACAGTGCTAACTATAGTGTTTTCTTGGCCGCAGAGCCTAGCAAGACATGAACAGGACTTTTGTGACTCGCCGCTAGGACTTACCTCCAAGATGGGAGTTAGTTTGAGAAGATCTTGGTCGAGGCTTGTATATATAGTACTCTTAGTTGCCTCCCTTGTCTATGATGAAGTCCTAGACTCTAGGGTTGCTCTTGGGTGAAAAGCGTTAGTCTACTTTATGTTGAATGCTCTCACACGGTTGTTATGTGTAGTAATATTCATATAAATGTTGATTTAGTATGATTTGACTATTTGAACTTGTTTTCTATGGAAGTATCTTGGCCAAGTGAATGCTTTTATGATTTTATTTTAATCCAAGTTAAGGCATAAAGAGCATGCATTTTGCATATTGTAGGTTAATTAACTTGTTTCATGGAGTTTTAATCCGCACACATATACAGCTAGCCAATTGCAACCACCGTGAGACTAGTTCTCACAAGCTTCCTAGGCAGGGGCCAAGAATGGCCATGTTACTTGGTGGGTATGATATTAATCCCTTAATTCGAATTTAGTTAGCCTATTTGACTTTTAACACCAATTTACAAAAAGTAGTCCTTTAATGCTGAAGGAAATTTAGTGAACAACTATTGAGCACTTTAATTTCTAGGATATAAAAGAAATGCAAAAATTAAGGCATACTTGGTTATCATTGAAGAACCGAGTCATAGTCTCCTTGATGAAAGACGCTTCTTTGAACATATTGCAGAAGACTTGACTTGTTGTGAACATCCATAATCATATATTTAATTAACATAACAATAGAAGTAACTAAATATGCAGGTTCATACCCAATAGTTGACCAAAATTCTCTTTATGGTAATAGAGATGTGTGTAGGGAAAAATAGAACAAGCAGAGCCATTAGAAGTTGTGTTCATAACCTGATTTACACAATTCTATTGCCCTCTATTTATAAGGGTGAATTTGCCACTTATGGAGGGTCATAACCCTTCATAAAAGAGTTATAACTTTTCATTAAAGATAGTACTAGTTTGCCAATAGCAGCCTTCATCCATCCACAACTTCTTCCCTTCAAATAAGGCCATAACTACATTCTAAAGGTTATTAAATTCGCCTAAAACATGACCCTACATTAAAAGTCATATTATTTCACTAACTAGGGTAGTTATAGTGCATAACTACCTCCCTAAGGGTCATACATGTTGGGGTGGACATATCTTCTCGTTTAAAGGTCAAGTCCCTTCATAATATGAGCAGTTATAGGGTGGTTATTGAACAACTATCTCATGTGTCAAGGTGTACATGTACATGTCACATAATCACCATATGACATCTTCTTATTAAATCTAAGGCAATGATGTGTCACACACATGTGTCATATCAGCCTAAAAACTCAACTACCTCTAGTTAATGTTAGAAGTGGTAATGTAACTTAATGTGACAGGACCAACATATGGTGTGACTACACCAATTAATGGTAAAACAAGTATATCTTAGTATATTTATGGAATTTAGTAATCACTTTTCCTAACTACATTTCAACAGCTTTCACTCGTACTAGATATACTAGATGGAACACAGGAAGGCTTAAATACCAAATTTACCATCAAAAAGTGTCAATGAGACCAAATTTACCGTCAAACTTTTAAAAGTACCAAATCCCATACTAAACTTTACTTTCGAGACCAAATTTACCATTAAACTTACAAAAAATACCAAATTTATCATTACGTCGTTAAGTGAACGTCAAATTGAATGTGAAAATAATAGTTCTAGTCCTTGATTTTTCATGTTTCTTCTACTAGTGCCTAAACTTTGCTTACCTAATAATCACATCATCTTTTTCATAAGATGAAAGACCAGCCCCGCCAACAACGCCAACCAGCCAAGGCTTCGTCGCCGTACCATCACAAAGCAACTTCCTAAATGCTGCCATTTTATTTTTTTCGCAAGGTACAACATAAACTGGAACTATGGGTTACTGCCACAAACTGAAACTGTGTGCATGTGTTTTCCTTCATAATTTCTAGTTGATGTTGTTAAGATTGGGGAAAGATGAAGAAAAATTGGTGAGATTCCAAATGTTAATCCTTTGGCTATTTTAGCCATGATTGGCTACTCTAGGATTAGGTGCTCATGACCAAAATTGTTAAGATTCTAGCCTATCAAGAAACAAGTATAAAAATGAAGAAAGCTTACAGTGCAATTAATGACTTTAGAAAGGCCTTCAAAGAAAGTAGGATAGCATGATTGTTAAATATGCAAAGTTAGGACAATAGTAAAAGAAACATGAAAAATGAAGGACCAAAACTATGATTTTTCTTGTGATTTGACTGGAAAAGCAACGATGGTGATAAATTTGGTCTCAAAAGTGAAGTTTAGTATTAAATTTGGTATTTTTAAAAGTTTGATGGTAAATTTGGTCTTTTTGATACATTTCAGTGGTAAAATTTAGTGTTTAAGCCAACACAGGTGATAGCCGAGGTGCCCATCACTGGCTGAGCTCCCAGACCTGACGGAGTACCGACTTCGCCAAAGGGAAACAGCCAGCCGAGGTCGGAAGGATGAACGATCCCCCTTGCCTAATGTGGGAAATTCGCTTCCTTGGGAAATGGTAAGACCAACCTCGGTAGAGAAATCAGAGCCCATTCGAAAACAGAGGTATCCTTCGGAGGACCCATCCTCGGGGAATACATTCCCCGAGACGTCAGAGTAACCTCAGAAAGTACGAACAAAGCATTTAAGGAGCCTCTGACACCTCCCCATAAAAGTCGTCCCCCAAGTACATTCTAACACGCTATCACTGGAGCACGCCATCAGAGGGACGTCTCGATACGACACTCTCGGAATGCCTAGGCTGTCAACCAGGCGACCTTTGCTGAGGTAAACGTCCCTTCGCTCCCAGAAAAGCAGGGATCGCATCCCACCGGACACGTGTCGTGATCTGGAGCAACCACAAGAGGAAAATGGCTTCTGTACGCCTCCTTTATAAAACGCCCAGAAAGCGTCCTAGCAGGGTAAGAAGGAGAAAAAGGAAAAGATTTCTCTTTGAATACACAAAAGAGCACATAATCCAATTATCTGAAAATACTGACTTAGGCGTCGGAGGCTCCTCCCCTGGAATACACACCGGGTACCTCCTGACCTGTGTTTTCTGGAGTATTTCAGGTACATTCCACTGTGGAATCTCCTCCAAAAGTGCTCTCCTCCATCAGAAGTCTTCCTTACCCGTACAATGACAAATGATGAAGCTGCCGCAGGCCACCATATGGCGCAGTCTGTGGGAACTCTATCCCATGTCGCCGTCGTGGAGACTCGGCGCTCGAAGGACAAAGGGATTTCAAGATCCCCCCTCGCACCTGAGACTCAACAAGCGACTACTCTGCTTGTGGCAGAAACTTCTATGATGGAGGACGATCGTCCCGTGACGGTAACGATGAGTTTCCTACGGGATTTTCAGCGTTCTATCGTTGCCGAAATCACTCAGCCGCTTGACCAGAGGTTGCCCCAACCTCCACCCACTCAAAGAGCCTCACCCCCGACCATTCGTCGGGAAAGAAGCTCGCGATCTACTCATCGGAGTTCAGGGAGTGGAGACTCCCTTGACACATATTCAACAGATGGTGAACCCGTTGAAGCACGCCTCGCCAGAGGGGGAGCCCCAAAAGAGACCAGGGCCTCCTGTCAGCGAAGTGCATCCCCTTACCAGAGGTCCCCCTCTCCCCCTCGCCGGAGTCGTTCTCCAAGGCTAAGAAGAAATTCGCCACTACCAGCAAGCACATGACGGCAGGAAGGAACCAGCACTGCCGCCCTTATGGAAAGGATCCTGGGAAGGCTGGAAAAGGTCGTGAAACAGATCTCCCGAAAACCAGTCTGGTCCCGGTTGTCCGACTCCTACACCGGAGAGGAGTCACCTTTCGTACGCGAGGTAGTAGAGGCGCCTATGCCCAGTGCTTTCAGGGTTCCTCGCCTGGAAACGTATGACGGGCGAAGTGACCCCCAGGCGCACCTGACAAAATATAAGCGAAGTATGGTGCTCCATGGCGCGGACGACGCGACGCTCTGTAAATGTTTTGAGGTGACACTCTCAGGACCAGCAACAGCGTGGTATGGCTCTTTGCCCCAGGGAAGTTTGTTGAGCTTCCAAGAACTATCTATTGCTTTCACCCAATAGTTTATTGGTAGTAGGCCAACTGCCAAAATGCCAGTGCAAATGTTTGACATAGCTCAGAAAGGAGGGGAGACCATCCGCGACTATGTTGAAAGATTCAATCGAGAAGCACTGAGCGTACCAGATTTTCGGCCGGAAATTCGCATCCTAGCAATGGTCAGACGACTACGGAGGGACTCCCAGTTGTTCTATGAGTTCTCCAAAGACCCTCCAAAAACTCTTGGGGAATTTTATAGAAGAGCCGAGCAACACATGACGGCTGAAGAACTCAAAATTGGAGGACCTAAGGGCGAACACCCTCGCACCAAAGGGACTGGCCATCAGCCGCGCCAGCAGAACGAGGGAGAGCTGTTCCGCAGGCAAAAAGGAAAGAGGCTCGCAGTATTCACTCCCTTAAACACCACAAGAGCTAGCATTCTAATGGCGCTAGAAAGGCAGGGGACTACAGTTCCAAGGCCAAAGGCCATGACCCCGGAGAATAAAAGGAATATGAAAAAATTCTGTCAATTTCACCGGGATCATGGCCATGACACTGAAGCCTGTTACCAGTTGAAGAAGTACATCGAGTCCCTGATCAAACAGGGTCAACTTCGGCGATACCTGCGGATGCCCTCTCCAAAAGGGCGAAAAGAAGAGCAGAGGAGAGCAGACGATAAAGAGTATGACTCAGATAGACGGCGGGACCGAAGTCCCTGGAAAAGTCTGCCACCCTCGGCAGGGATTATCCAAACCATCACTACTGGGATACCCTCGGCCGAGAGAAAAAGAAAGATGAGAGAAGTCTCCATCATGGAGTACGGGAACTCCCCACGAAGGCTCACCCATAGGGATGGGACTGTAATAAAGTTCCCCCACGACGACCCCCTCCTTGTGATGGCAAGGATAGGGAATTGAGACGTCAAGAGAGTGCTCCTCGACGACGGCTCAAACACGGACGTCATTTTTTCTCATCTGCTGGGTAAATTAGACATCTCAAAAAGTGATCTTAGCCCAGTTAGTTCCCCCACCTTCATCGTCGGGCCGTCTGAACTTCCAGTCCTTGGGTACATCGACCTGCCTGTGATACTGAAAGGGGTCTCACCCAAGAGCAAAGAAGAGTTAATCGCCTCCGGCAGGACAAGATTTATAGTCATTGATGTGCCGTCAGCATATAACGCCATTCTGGGAAGACAGACTCAAGGCAATTTTCACATTCGGCCAGACGTAAGGTACCTGACGGTCACCTTCACCACCGAAGACGGAGATGCTGAAATCTTCATAGATCATGCCGAGGTTAGGAAAGTCTTCACAAGGGCCAGGCAAAGCCCGACCAAGATTCAGGTACAAACTTCGGCAGAAGGAAAGAAGCTCTTGATGGATGAAAAGGCAACGACAGAAGAAACGGAAAGCCTCGAAAAAATAGAAACAGAAGATATAGAATTGATCCCCGGCCGAAACACCCGAATTGGGAAGAAACTGGCCGAAGGGGACAAAAAGAGGCTTGTATCCTTTTTGTGCATGAACAAAGATCTATTTGCTTATTTGCCGAAGGATATGCCTGGGGTTGACCCCAGCATAATCCAGCACAATCTTAAAGTGCAACTACACGTCAGACCAGTTCAACAGAAAAAACGGAGTCTATCAGCTCACAAAAAGTCCTTCGTCAAGGTCGAAGTTAGTCGCCTCACTGAGGCCGGGGTAATAAGGGAAGTAAAATACCCCGAATGGCTCAGCAATGTGGTTATAGCCACAAAAGAGGATAGTGAAAAGCTTCGAATGTGCATCGACTTCCGAAACTTAAACAACGCCTGTCCAAAAGACTCCTACCCATTACCGGCCATAGATCAACTGGTAGACGCAACTGCCGAGTACGGACTGCTTAGCTTCCTTGACGCGTTTAGCGGGTATCATCAGATTTGGATGAACCCCGAGAATGAGGAAAAAATGGCATTCATCACAGAGATAGGTACTCACTGCTATGTCAGAATGCCCTTCGGGCTCAAAAACGCAGGAGCCACCTACCAAAGACTGATGAACAAGGTATTCGATGCACAAATCGGTAGGAACATGGAAGTGTACGTCGACGATATGATAGTCAAGAGCAAGGTACCCAAAATCATATCATCGACTTAACCGAAACCTTCCAACGACTTCGAGAGTTCGGTGTTTGCCTTAATCCCGAAAAGTGTGTGTTCGGGGTAAACGCAAGAAAATTTCTCGGGTTTATGGTGTCAGAAAGGGGAATAGACGTTAACCCTGAGAAAGTGAAAGCCATGCTGAATTTCCGGACACCTACGTCTATCAAAGACATACAGAGGCTTACCGGGAGGATCACCTCCCTAAGTAGATTCATCTCCAGGTATGGTGACTGATGTCGCCCGTTTTTCAAGGTACTCACCAAAGTCTCTAAGGAAGGTGGTACCTCCGGAATCCAGGAACATCCATGGAATACAGAATGCCAGGAAGCCTGGGGAGAGCTCAAAAGGAATCCAGGAACATCCATGGAATACAGAATTCTAGGAAGCCTGGGGAGAGCTCAAAAGTTATCTAACTCACCTCCCAACACTTCGGCAACCTCAGGAGATCATTCTTTACCTCGCAGTCACTGAAAAGACGGTGAGTTCCGTCTTAGTGAAAGAAGAGGGTGGGAAACAATGGCCGGTGTATTACGTAAGCAAGTCCCCGCATGGCGCCAAGACAAGGTACCCGTTGCTCCAAAAAGCTATTTACGCGTTAGTACTGGCGGGTAGGAGATTGCAACCCTACTTCCAAGGACACGCCATCACCGTACGAAGTAATTTGCCCCTACGAGATGTGATGAAAAAAGTGGAGCATTCGGGAAGACTCTCAAAATGGTGCATTGAGCTCGGTGAATATGACATTACATACGAGCCTAGAAGGGCAATAAAGGCTTAGGCACTTGCAGACTTCATTGCCGAGATCCCCGAGATTGAAAAGACCAAAGCACTTGCGGGAGGAAAAATAGAGACTGATCCAGAATGGAAACTCTTCATCGATGGAGCGTCAGGCGCAGAGCATCAAGGAGCTGGAATAGTCTTTCAAGGTCCCGAAGGCATGGAAGCTTCTAAAGCAGTCAAATTCAGTTTTAATGTTTCCAATAACATTGCTGAATATGAAACCCTCATAGCCGGACTGAAAATGGCCAGAAAAGTAGGTGTGAAGAACATTGTGGCCCACAATGATTCACAGTTAATAGTCCAACAGACAAAGGGAGAATATAGGGCAAAGGACCCAATTTTGGCCAAGTATCACGACCTCGTTCAGAAACTCATTGAGGATTTCGACTCTGTGCACATAAAGAGCGTGCCCCGAAGGGATAATACCCAAGCGGATGCCTTGGCCAAGGCTAAGGAACCCACCGAAGTGCTAAAAAACCCCAGCACAGAGTTAATGTGCATAGAAACCTTGGGGAAGGGATGGCAAAGCTCCCTCAAGAGATATTTGGCAACTTCAGAGCTTCCTGAGGATCCTAAGGAAGCCGCAAAGATACGAAAGCGTGCAGGAAGGTACTTCCTCATTGAGAAAGAACTATACAGACAAGGGTACACTAGCCCTCTACAAAGATGTATAGGCGAGGATGACGTCAAAGTAATACTTGAAGAAGTACACGAAGGAGTGTGTGGCTCCCATATAGGAACGGACGCCCTCGCAGGAGTAACACTTCGCCAAGGTTACTTTTGGCCTACCCTAAGGAAGGACGCAAGGCAATTCGTCCGAAGATGCGACAATTGCCAAAGGCACGCCAGGATCCAAAAGCTACCCTCGGAGAAAATAAATGCAACAGACTATCCCTGCCCCTTCGCCGTCTGGGGCATTGACCTCATCGGACCTCTCCCAAATGCCCCCGGCGGAGTAAAATTTTGCATCATCGTAGTGGACTATTTCACTAAGTGGATAGAGGTAGAACTGCTAGCATCAATCTCGGTGAAGGACGCTAAAAAATTTGTATGGAAAAACATTATATGCTGATTTGCCATCCCGAGGGTAATAGTGGCCGATAACGGGACTCAATTCACGGATAAAGGGTTCTAGGAATTCACGGAGGACCTGGGCGTCAAGATACATTTTGCCCCAGTGGCTCACCCTCAGAGCAATGGGCAGGTTGAGGTATCTAACAGAACAATAAAAGATGGCCTGAAGAAAAGGCTAAAAGAGGCAAAAGGGAAATGGCCAGGAGAGCTCCCAAATGTGTTGTGGAGCTACCGAACAACTCCCCGAAGAGCCACGGGAGAGACTCCTTTCTCGCTCGTAAACGGGACCGAGGCCATTATTCCCATTGAAGTCATGCAGCCCTCAGTAAGAGTATAGGTGTTCGATGAAGGAGGAAATGATCTTGGACTAAGAGCAAAACTGGACCTCCTCGAAGAACACCGCGAGATGGCCGAGTTAAGGAGAAAGGCCTTCCAGGAACGGATAGCACGCACCGCCAATTTACATGTAAGAAAAAAAAAGATCAAAAAGGGAGACCTCGTTCTCCGAAAGGCCGAGTTCGAACAGCGAAGGCCATCAGAAGGGGTACTTTGAGCAAATTGGAATGGACCCTATTTGGTTCTCGACGAAGTCCACCCAGGGGTCTTTAAGTTGGGTAATATTGAGGGAGTGGAGTTGAAGAATACTTGGCATTCAGACTCTCTGAAAAAATTCTATACTTAGATAATTTTTTTCAAAGAAAGCCGGTAAGATACTCCTCCCCGAAGTCGTCAGTAAAATACATGACAAATTTGCCCTCGTTATCAAAAGGGTGCGCCTTGATGGTCCTGCCTTACAAAATTCCTTACTAAGCTTAAAAACCCGTCTGAACGATAAGGTGCTGGTGTTCGCCAAAAGTGCACACTTAGAATCGTACCAGCTGCTGATAAGGCATATTCAGGAGAAAGAATGGAGAATGGAGAAAAAATCCTTCATTCAAAAATCCTAAGGCAAAAAAAAAAAAGAAAAAAAAAACTTACAAAGAAGGAAGAAGAAAGCCTATGACTGAGCAAGGGTATCAGACGTTTCGTCAAACATTATCATCTCCAGAATGCTCAGTCAAAGACGCAGGCTGAGCCGAAGGAAGATTGAGGAACTCGACTTTGGACCATGAAGATCTGGGCTCTTGGTGAAAGTCCAAAGCAGACAAATGCGAAATGTCAAGCCCAGGGTGCCGAGCGAGGACCTGATAACGAGCCAAGCAAAAACCATCTTGGTAAGACGTCTTCGACATTTGCTCGCTACGGTTCTTCTCGGCGCCAAGAGCCGCCAGCTCAGCTTTTAGCGCGATAATCTTCTCCTCCAGCTTCCTCTTCTTCCTGCTCTTCATCTTCTCCTTCTTCAGGGACGCAATCTCAGCTTGGAGATCGGCATTCAAAGCAAGTGATTTCGCAAGGTTCTCTCCGTCTTGAACGGTCTTCTTCCGAAGGGCCTCATTCTCTAAAGAAAGAGTCACGCACTTTGAGCCGAGGTCTTCAACCTTGGCTGAGAAGTCGGTAAGCAGCTCCTGCCTGCTGGACACAACCTCGACCCGAAGACTCCCAAGATCGTCCTTCGCGATTTTCTTTAACTCGCCATATTTTAGGGCATATTGGGCGAGAGACTCCTTCGTCTTCCGCAGGGAATCTTCGGACCGAGAGTGGGTCTCCGTTTGTTTCGCTAACCAGGCGCGGAAGTACCCGCTATATGCCAAAAGCTGTGGAAAACAGAGGCACCAAATAAGTATCGGAAGGCAGTGATGGCTTGGATGAACAATTTTCTAAGATACAAGAAAAGAAAGGATCACCTGAGCAGCGTGCTCGGTCATCCTCGCCGCGAAAATCTCTTCGCTGGGACATTCGGTGGTAAGGGACTGAAAAGTGGCATTAGTCAGCACCCCCGATGCCATTTGCGGAGCCATCAGCTGGCTATCCTCAGAGAACAAATCCATGTCCTCTGTGAACGACCAGAAGGGCTCCCGTGGCACCTTGCCCCGAGGAATCCGTCGGTCCTGAAGAGCCCTCCGACGGGCATGAGCCTCCACCCAGGAAGCAGTAGGGGCGTTATCTGGAAGGTCACGCCGAAGTTCCATCAAGACATCATCCCTTAGCCATTCATCCAAAAAATCGTAGATACGAAAAATACTGAGATTGGTAGCGGAATGGCTAAGGAAAAAACCTGGTGGAACTTCGGGGACGCACTCTTCAGAACCGACCTCCCGAACATCCTCATTGACATTCTTTCCCTTCCTCCTCCTGCCCTCTTCAAACTCCTGGGCAAACGTTCACTCTGCTGGGATCTCGGTAGCAGGGGCAGGACTCAACGTCTCCCCGAGGATGTCAGGTTCCGAAGAAGGGTTTTCGGCGGTCGGAAGCTGAGCAAAAGACTGGTCTTCCACCTCAATTATGTTCTCGGGGGGAGGAGGAGTGGTAGCCTTGGCCTTCTTGGACTTAAAAGGGCCGGCAGTCGACTTCTTCCTCTTACCAGAAGTCTTCCTGCGTACTTGCTCTCCCCGCTTAGCCTGATTGTCATAGAGTGATTTATAAAAGTCGGCAGACTGATCGCCCATCTCTGCAAAAAGGTAAAATATCAGTGTAAGTCCAAAAGGAAAGCAGATAACAAGCCCTCGAAGGTGACTTACTCTTGAAAAAAGCTGATAAGAAATTTGACGCCGAAGGAGCATGACTATCTAGGCTTTCTTCCCGGGAAGAACAGGCACGGGCATGCCGGGGTCACTCTTATGGGCAGTTATCACTCCCAGTTCCTGAAGAACTTCCTCTGACATAAGATCCCACTTAATGGGAAAAGGGTAGGGTGAATGTGACGGAGTCCCAGAATCCCAGTCCGCCACCAACTGGATACGCTTGTCGAAGTTGTCAAAATCGGCAAGCAATACCAGAGTGAGGAGCTTCCGGGGATCGACGACGTCGACCTCCAAAGTCCCCAAGGTCCATCTAATAGGCACATGTCCCCAAGACTCGGGGACCCGGAAAAAGAAAAACTTCTTCTGCCACCCTCACCAACTATCCTTATTGTCAAAGGTAAACATAAACTTCTTACTCCCGGACCCTCGGGGAAGGAGGTAGTAAAAACCACCCTTCGGGACCGGGTGGAGTTTGTAGTATTGCATGAAAAAGAGGAAGTGCGGGTTTATGCCGAACACCGCACACATGCAGAGGAAAGCATTAAAGTAAGAGTAAGAATTTGGGGGGAGTTGGTTCACAGCAATGCCGTGTAATTTGCAGAATTCACATATCACGCGAAGAGGGGGATACCGAAGACCGGCTTTCAGCTAAGCTCGTTAAACGGTAACCTCCGCCGAAGAAGCTGCGTAACCGTAAGATCCTGGGAGAGGTAACCTCGGTGTGATATAAGAAGGGAGGTAGTACTTGGCCACCCACTTTTTCATCTTTTCCAAAGTAGTGGAACAAGGATAAGCCTCAAGGGAAGCAAGGTTTGCAGAAAGAGGGCGCACAGTCATCAATGGAGTCGGACTCAATGGAGTTGGATTTGACATTTTTCAAAAAAAAAAATAAGAAAAAGAGAGATGACTTTGGGAGAAATAGAGGAACAACGACAAACCACAAAAAGGGAACACCCACCAAAGACTTTGCTAAAACCCGGGCTGCGAAACACCGCTGCAAAGAATCGCTGGAGGTCACTCTGCCGTAAGAACCGCCGCTGGAAAGAGAAAAAGGATAAGAAAAAGCTCTAGAACAGACGAGAGTTAAAACAAGAAAGTGAGACAAAATGGGATGGAAGGTGCTTATATAGACCGAAGAAGGATAAGTGAAACGTCGTCATAATCATCCTTTGAAGATGTAATGGCCTCATTATTACTCCTTGAAGGCGAAGAGGTGTGGTTGACGTAACCAGCATAGTTGTTTTGCCATCCAACAGTGTCCAAGTGTCACACAGCGCGAAGAACCAGGGCACGTCCCTCTAATATCGTGAAAACCCAGGCACGGTTACCCATGACTGACACGCCTGGCCAAAGGACGCGACGATTCACAAACTCGTGGCAGAAAAAGCAAAAAAGAAAAAAGTAATATGCATTCCGAGGACATCAAGAAAACTAGAGGAGGGTACCTCGGCTCCGAGGAAGCGCCTTCTGAAGCAAGGCAACTTTCCAAGAAAAGTTTCAGCCGCCAGGTCGGCAAAGGGACCTCCTCGAAAACATAGCCGAATCCCCCGCTCCGGCTCTCCAGGAGGGGCCATATGATAGCCGAGGTGCCCATCACTAGCTGAGCTCCCAGACCTGACAGAGTACCAACTTCGCCAAAGGGAAACATTCAGCCGAGGTCGGAAGGATGAACAATCCCCCTGGCCTAATGTGGGGAATTCGCTTCCTTGGGAAATGGTAAGACCAACCTCGGTAGAGAAATCAGAGCCCCTTCGGAAACAGAGGTGTCCTTCAAAGAACCCATCCTCGGGGAATACATTCCCCGAGACGTCAGAGTAACCTCGGAAAGTACGAACAAAGCATTTAAGGAGCCTCTGACACCTCCCTATAAAAGTCATCCCCCAAGTACATTCTGACATGCTATCACTGGAGCACGCCATTAGAGGGACGTCTCGATACGACACTCTCGGAATGCCTAGGCTGTCAACCAGGGGACCTTTGCTGAGATAAACGTCCCTTCGCTCTTAGAAAAGCAGGGATCGCATCCCACCGGACACGTGTCGTGATCTGGAGCAACCACAAGAGGAAAATGGCTTCTGTACGGCTCCTTTATAAAATGCCCAGAAAGCGTCCTAGCAGGGTAAGAAGGAGAAAAAGGAAAAGAGTTCTCTTTGAATACACAAAAGAGCACATAATCCAATTATCTGAAAATACTGACTTGGGCGTCGGAGGCTCCTCCCCGGGAATACACACCGGAGACCTCCTGACCTGTGTTTTCTGGAGTATTTCAGGTACATTCCACTATGGAATCTCCTCCAAAAGTGCTCTCCTCCATCAGAAGTCTTCCTTACCCATACAATGACAAATGATGAAGCCGCCACAGGCCACCAACAGGAATAATAGATGAGGAATAGTCGAAACACACTAACAAAAGAGAAACTGACATATGCAAGTTTGGACATGTGACCTTAGGCTTGACAACAAATCTTCTCACTATGTAAAGGTTAAACATACATAGGAGAATTGCCTTTACCATAAATCCTTGAAAGAATAAAAAATCCTTGGATAAATCAAGGTTTATCAATGTTACAGATATCATTAATCATGCCTATATGCCTTAAGACTTTGTTATAGAGTTTGGCTACAACACACTTCTTCATGAGTTTACTGCTAAACTTTCTATCAAGTACCAAACTTGGGATGCATCCATTTCTAAGGTCACTTTATACTTGAATCATGTCGTACACTAAGTAATGCAATATTATACTAAGTACTACTTATGAGCACTCATATTCAAGTATAGATGACAGTGCATCAACTACCTGACTTGTAACACATGCAATCCAATTGTGATTTGCAACAATTTATCAATATACTATAAAGTCTTTCCTATCGAACTCACTATATAGTAACCTAAAACCTAGTGACTACCCAATGGGAAACACATCTAGCTACATTATCATAGCCGTAGGAGGCTCGCCATAGTAATACTATGACTTTAAATCACTAAATAGTAGTCAATAGTGAGTAGGAGCATAGCGAAAGAAACTCACGCATAACTAACATAAGAGAAAAGTTACTTATTTTCTTTACTTATTTTCTTTCTATGGTCAATTTGACAATCAAAAGACATATATGATATGTAAAAGTGTCATGGTATGTTAGTGTACATAATCATAATGTTTGACAACCACTATTTAGGAGGTGTCTATCTCCCCCTCTAATATTGTTTATGTGACTCTGTATGGACTTCTACTAGGAGCATATGTTCTTAACAAACGATGCAAGTGTCAAACTTCTCACATATGAGAAATCTACTTAGTCACATAGGTTAGGATGTATGTGTGGGCATACAAACGCAGTGTAACTAACACCTTACCTTGATCACAAACAAATAGTTTAGATCAAGATGACCTTTAAACTAAAGTTGTCATAAGTTTTATTATGTGACTCTTACTTATACGTAAGTCTTTAATGAGTCACATATGACTAATTTAAGTAATGACCTACATTCAAGACTTTAGTGGTCTCATCCTTGTTCGAACATTCAAGAACAAGGCCAAATTGTTTGTGTGAGAAAACCAACCTTCAATGTATGCATGGACATATATTTGATTTTTGTTGTGATGTAAGCTACATAAATGACGATATGTATCACACACTTGTAATACAAATATCTCATATAAGTATAGGCAGATAAATAATGAACATGCACTACGCATATGTAGTGTAACTTATCATATCTTTATACTAATAAGGAGGCACAAAAAATAACATTAATCTAACTAGTTAGTTAAACTAACTCTAACTTAATTTTTGTCTATTACATTTCTGTAGTTATATCATTAACTTTACAATTTCATGAAATATGAACACCAAGGATGCATAAACCTTCGCTAACATAGTTCAATACCAAACCACCACTAAGATAGTACTTGGCCTACATAAGTCGCTAATGACTCTTATATTTCATGAAAACAAACTCTTTTGTATGAAAACAAATACCACACAAACAAATTGCTTACACAAAACAATTTCTTTTACATACAGCAATATGATATAACCAAATGTAGATGTGTATTCATCTGTAAACTTAAGCATATTTTAGTATAGTAATGTCATCTTGATAACATTCATTGTTACCTCATTACATCCAAATGGTATAATGTGATATATTCTAGACTAATATGGTTATTAGGATATAGTAAAAAATGAATACTTGAACTAATTGTCCTAATCACCTTGGCTTACATTCAATCATGTACACTTCATGATACATGCTATACTTAAACAAGGAACTAATCCAAACTCTCCCATTCTAGAAAAGGTGCTCAAGGGGTTATGAGTAATAACCACAAGTGCTTTGTGAGTTTAAGGCCTAAAGTCATGAAAAACATGATTTTCATGGAAGCTTCCTCTCCACTTAAAGAAGTTTGGGCTTATCATCCACTAGATGTATGCTTACTTCCAAATCTAAATTTTGTTATCATAATGAACCTTATGGAAACAAATTCCATTAAAGGCGTAAACCTATCCATCTATGGATCCTCAACTTTTAAATACAACCTCATTAAGCCCCTATTGAGTTTAAGATCAACTAATGATACTTAGAACCCAACAGCTTTCATATAGGCTCTTCGGCCAAACGGAAGACGATTGCAATTGATTTCTAGATTATCTTTTATGGAAATTCTATATTTCTAATTTAAACAACTAAAAAGCCACTTTCACTTTTGAAAGTTCACTTAACCAAGCATTTATGCCAAATCAATAAACTCAATATCAGGAGCCTCATTTGAACAGCTAAAAAGCCATTTTCACTTATGAAAGTTCATTTAACCTAACACTTATGCTAAATCAATGGACTCAATATGAGTGCATAACCTCATGTCCTAAACTCATTTCTAGACCACTATTATCATACATTTATGCTGGATACAAAGCCTATCAATATGACCAACATATGGTTTTGATAAGATACTAAATGATCAAGAACATGAAAGAACTAAATATCTTAGTGAGCCTTGGACCATTTCCTCTCAAAAGAAGAAATTCATAATATTTTATGCACACTAAGCCATCCAAATAATAAAATTAAAATGAACATTCATAACCACTAGCCTCTTAAAACTAAACCAAGATGACACATTTTCAAGATTTCAGATTATGACCATCTACACATTTTATGCCAATAAATATTTTTATTTAAATGTTAATTGTTGTCTAGGAAGACACATCTTCTTCCACTTGGTATGTATATGCTATAAGAGTGGCAATAACATCAAAATCAAACTTTTACAACCTTTAGATGTTAAAGTTTATTAAAAGGGCCATGTAACCATATCATAGTATATATGATCTCAACTAACATTGGAAAACATTTCATTCTAACTTTATGAATGACCCTGAAAAAGATATTCTCCACAATATGAGATTCTCAAATTAGAATATTTATTCTTCATAGAGAATACATAATTCTTGTCAGTGCTTTCCAACTCAGTTAACATGTGTGCATACATCAGCTACCTTTACAACCATATACACACTACTTAAATCTTGTTGATAATTACTTCAAACTCAATATCAGATCACAAATTCATGATCAATCAAGTTCATATTCATATTTTGCCAAAAAATGTTAAGAATCAAGCATAAAATTGCACTAGAATGCATAATGTTAATCTTACATTTTACTTGGCTCATCTACTTCAAGACAATACTATGTGTGCCTCTCTTTAAAAAAAAATCCACAATTTTCTCAGTGATCTTGTTGCCTGTCTAAATATCTCAAGATAGGCTAACAAGGAGCAACATCATGACCATTTGGCATTTGAAGGGTATTGAGTCCTTATGTTATAGTCTTGTTTATTGATGGTGATCATCAATCTAACCATCATAACAATAATCACGGTGATTATGATGATCATTTTCTTTATGTTCAAGTAATGGTGGCAGCAGCATAATTACCATTTACCTTAACCATTCTCATACAATATCGGTTATACCAAACACTTTTTAAGTATTAGATTTTGCAAAATCAAAAATTCTTCCAAGGATCATTTTTTATGATAAAAAGTATGAAGTAAAATCTAAGTGATTATATCTAGAACATAATCTAGACTTGATGTTCAATGAACCTCAAGAGATTCTACGTAAATTTCCAAAATGAAATGCTAATTGAAACATTCTCAAAACATGGCCAATCCTAGTTACTTTGCACATACGCAAAGTAAACACATTTGTAAAGCCACTTTTAAAAAAAGAACCAAGTGAATCACTTATGACACACTAGTACCTTTTAATCAGCCTAACTGTGCATTAACAAAATGTCACTTTTTATATCCTAGCAAAAACTTACTAGAATTTGTGAAAAAAAAAATAGTCATTAAGACTATATAGCAATAATTTTAAAAATAAGAAATTATTATTATTATCACTCAAATAAAACATCATGTAGAGGGGAAATTTGCATGGCAAGTAAGATATGTACAAAGAATATAAGAGGATCATATTCTCTTAAACTAATTACATATTACAAAACAAAAGTGTATTTTTCACTAAAGAGTCTCGCATGACCAACTCTTCAACTCCAAACTTGAAGTTTTGTTCACTAAAGACACATATGTCCTTTTGAACAATTATTCTCACAATAAATGTGAGTTTTGACCCCTTAATTACCAATTCACAATGAATTTTGATTTGGCCAAAATGTATATTCTACATATAATGTAAAGTTTGAAGAGAATGAGAAACTTCATACATAGTCACCAAGCAACCCTTTGCTTGGGTTTCATTGCAATTACAAACCAAACACTTAGTTTGTTTTTTTCTTGCATTTTCCTTTCCCAAAAAATAAATAAATAAATATGATGAATAATAACTCCATTTTACTTAGCACTTCTTAAAACATCTTTGTACATGACTTCTTTGTCGTCATCAAGTTTCAGATCAAAACTTGGTTCATTGATAAATCCACTTATGAAGTTAGCAATCTACAACATATAATAGTTAGTACATTAAATAGGAGCATACATCATAACAACAAGATAATTTTAAAAAAAAGTAAAATAAAACAACTTATCCATGACAAAACAAACCAAAAACATGTGCATGCACTTGTAATAAAACTTACTTTGACAAGTTTTCATTATTTAAGTTTACTTGTCTTAAATTACCTTATATATATATATATATATATATATATATCCATTATTGACACAAAGTCAATATTACTATCGAACAAAAACATATATGAAATCCGACCTATCAATATGCCCATAAAATTTTTAAGAACACAAAGTTCAAAAAAGATCCACAAATTGTATACACGTAAGGCTAAATACACCAAAATAATCTATATGCCTATCACCATAAGTTTTGGTTAACTTAATGTACGTAGCAAGTTTAAACATGCACATAGATTTTAGATTTAATAACCCAAACTAAATCTTAGCACATAGATTAGACTTAACGTCAATTATATTGGTATTACATGCAAACAGTTTTTAAACAACCTTAGGTTGTCTAAGGCAGCATGAATATTAAACCTATGGGCTCTGATACCAATGAAGAAAAATTAGTGCACAATTGATAAGCACTTGAATTTTCAGGATATAAAAAAATGTGAAAATTAATACGTACTTGGTTATCACTGAAGAACAGGGAAATAGTCTCCTTGATGAAAATGCCTCTTTGAATATATTATAGAAAACGTGGCTTGTTGTGAACACCTAATATCATATATTTAATGAATTTAGGAATACATGTAACTAAATATGTTAGTTCACACCCAATACTTAACTAGAATTCTTTTTATGGTTATAGAGAAGTGTGTGGGTGAAATAGAATAAGCAAACCCCTTAGAAGTTATGTTTATAACCTAATTTACATAATTCTATTGCCTTCTATTTAGAGGAGGTGAGTTGGCACTTATAGACGGTCATAACACTTCATAAAAGAGCCATAACTTTTTGTTAATGGTTGTACTAGTTTGCCAGGAGGTGCCCTTATCCACCCATCACTTCTTCCCTTGAAATAAGCGCATAACCACCCTTAAAAGAGATGTGTTTGTTTGGCCATAGACTCATAACTCTTCTAAGAGTTGTGTCTCCTTAATTCAAGGTCATAACTACCTCCTAAAGGTTGTTAAATTCACCTAAAACATGACCCTTCACTAAAATTCATGTTATTTCACTAACCAGGATAGTTATAGTGCATAACTACATCCTCATGGGTCATATATGTTAGGATGAACATATCCTTTCATTTAAAAGTTATATCCTTTCATTTAAAGGTCATATCCCTTCATAATATGAGTAGTTATAAGGTGGTTATTAAACAATTATCCCATTTGTCAAGGTGTACATGTACATATCATATAATCGCCATATGTCATCTTCTTATTGATTCCTGGGTAATGATGTGTCACACACATGTGCCACATCATCCTAACCACTTAACTACATCAAGTTAACGTTAGAAGTGGCAATGTGAGTTGATGTGACAGCACCAATATTTGGTGTGACTACACCAATCAATAGTAAAACAAGTATATCTTAGTGCATCTATGGAATTTAGTAATCACTCTTGTGAATTACTAAATTCTAACAAGTGATTATAAATCAAAGGTTGAATAATAATGTTCTCTTACAGTTTCAAAAAAGAATGCCAAATATTTTTGAACTACCCTAAAAACTAAAGCTTAAGTGTTTGAGAAGAGAAAGAGTATCTCCTATGATTTCTTTCTTTCATAGATTGTAGGAATCAAATAGAATAAATTGACTTAATTGAAGTTATTGAACAAAAATTACAATATGGTGTACCAGAGGTTGAGTGGAATTGTGTGTTGAATTCTTCACACCAATATTGCCTTAATAGTAAAAGCTCATTGGTTAATATTTTAAAAGCTTAGTGGCTATAAGAAAATAAAATTTAGTTTGGGGCGCCAAATGATTAATTTTGTAATAGTTTTGGGGCAACTAGGGATATGAGGCTTTCAAATTCTATTTCTTGCATTCTAGATAAAAAACACATTTCCAAGAAAAAAATTAGTAAGGTATATTGTTGTCCCAATTTTTTTTACAACTATATACTCATTTTGTCAAAATGCATGTAAAAAAAATGATCAACCCCTTTTGACAAAAAAACCCCAAGGTCACGTACTATTGCAAACATGTAGACAATTCAACAAGCTATTAACTGGGACATTGTTCTTATTTAAAATAAATTGTAGTAAGTAAATATAGAGAAGTAATATGTAGCATGATCATAATAGCTTTGTAATCCTTTTAATAGTAAGCATGTTGAGAGCTTAGTGGTCTGAGGTTGCCTTGGAAGTTACAAGAAAAGAACATTTTAGAGACACATGAAGTTATTTGCTCAAGGAGAACCATTGAATATCTAAATTAGTTTGTTGCTTAATGATGGTTTAAGTGTATTGTTAATAGTTAGTTTGTTGCTCATTGATAGTTTAAGTGTGTTGTTAATATCAATGGTTGTGTGCCTATTCATGTTATGTTATCTCCTTACATATGCTCAGTCCTTCAATTTTGGAATGTAATCTTTTTATTAATGGATTTGATTGCAAGCCCTTTATTTAGGGCTGTAATTAAGCTCTCTAGTTATCGATGATATATTTGTCTTACAGGACTACTACCTTTCTGGAATTGATTGGGTATAGGGACATCAGCCTTTAACCAACACTCTTGTTCTCTCTTTCTCTCTATGGGCTTAATGTGAGGTATATCTTGCCATGTATGATATTACTAGATAACCCATTGACTAAAACTACATCATAAATCCTACTTTAATTTCACTTCTTTGCTGAGTTGGCAATGACCAAAATTGATAATGATATGGTCAATCATGTTTTAATTGCAAATGGATTGTGAGTTATGGAAACTGGCACCCAGATATAGTGGATAATTTAACAAGGTGAACATCACCTTGTGAAAGCTTTTGACTATGTTACCTTGAAGTACCTTTTTAATATTCTAACCAAGTTATGAATGTTTTCAATTTGCTATGATCATTTTTGTCAGAACACTTTTCCATAAAGAAGTGTTATTAGAGTTGGCCCAAGCATATGTTTGGGCTTTGTTGGTGGGAAGTAGTAGGAGAAAAAAAAGCAGTAGAAATGATCCATAACCAATAGCTTGATGAGATATATTGAAGTTACCAATTTGAATTTGTAACTTTATTTTTCTTTCATTTGTAGCACATACTGTACTTCTATTTATAAAACTTGAGTAGGCCTTTTGACCAATATCTTAGAACTTTTGAGTATTTATGCCTTCAAAATACCTAATTTAGGGATTGCCTTGAAAATTTGCAGTAATTCTACTAAATTTGTATTCTTTCAATACAACTTGGTTAGAATGGAAAAACTCACAATTTGGTTAGAATAAATTGTAATTACATTCCAAGGAACATTTACAACTTGGTTAGTATAGGTTGTAATTGAGTTCCAAGAAATATTCATAACTTGGTTAGAATAGGGATATTCACAACTTGATTAGAATAGGTGTAGGTCCAAAAGTTGCAACAGGTGCTGAATATGCAATAGTGAACGAATTAGTCGTATAAGATTTTCTGATGGTTGACTTTGTATATTGTTCCATCATAAAGAAATGATTTTATCATAGATCCATTGTGGTCTTCAAATTTTATATATACATATAATAATGGAACTAGCAACCATAGTCAGCATTTTTATATCTAGTTTACTTGTAAGTTTTACAGGGTATGCCTTATATACTGTCTTTGGCAACCCTCTCAGCAATGAAGAGATTTATTCGAGGAATATGGGGACTGGTTAAAGAAGTAATTAAAGTAATGAGCCCCAAAATCTCAAGTGATGGTGTCAAAATTTTTTTATCTTTTTAATATATTAGACTATGATCCAACAACTCAATATAAGAATATATTAGATTATGTCCTTAGGCATCATGATGTAGTCATATAACATTTCAACTAAGTATATATATTCCTAGGCTTTCATAATTTTTTTTATTTATTCATAATGATAGCATGAGTGATTTAGGATGCCCATAATATATGTTTCAGATATCACTATATAATTACAACCTATCTTGGATAATAATATTGCTTTATTAATTCAATTTGCTAGTAGCTTGCAATGATCTTTTGCATTGATCCACTAATGCTAATAGGTCAATAATCTTTTAGAGTTATATGATTAGGTTTTATTGAATTAGTTTGATGAATTCATTATTGTTGGCACTTACCTTCCAATTTTTTTGAACCCTGTGACAAAATTAATCACTTCGCCTTTGATAATCAACCCTAACACTTTTTTTGAAAAGATTTAAATTTTTTATAATTGATGGGTTTTGGGAGCCAAACAGCGCAGCGGAATTTAACCGAAACCCTCTAGGATCCAAGTGAAATGGGGTAAACCGGGTGTTCGAAAATTTTCATACCTAATTTTCGGTTGAGATCTCTCATTCAACTGTAGAGTCAAATCACAAAACCTGAACAATTGACATGTTCAGGCTCTCTATGGTATCCACATGAGCCTCTCGGGATCACTACGCTTCCACCACGTCCTGGCAGATGCGTTTCTCTTGCGCTCGCAGCGCTAGCTTGCATCTTCCAAGGAATTGCAAGAGAAGAGTGTGGCTGTCCTTTTGGGAGGCTATGGCAAGGAGACCTGCAAATTTCTCACTAGAAGTTGCATTTATAGTAGACTCAACTTCTAGGCCTAATAGGTTTCAAAGCCCTAATCCAATTAGGCTTTAATTTCGAGCTTAATAATGGTTCAACTATTGGGCCCATTATTAATACGAAATTATTGTGAAACCAAAACCCAAATTATTAGCCCATGCAATCTAATGATCCAAATAGCTCTATGTGTGCGACCCAATAGGCTCTTACCACGTTGGCAATGATCATAAATCACATTTATGATCATAAGCAATGAGCGGTGTCTAGCAACACATCATTGCTACCCAAGTGACAAGATTGTCGATGATTCGACTAAACCTTTATGATCATCACCGATATATGCCATTGTCCCTTTGTTCAAGATATCAAGACTAGGCACGAGACATGGAATGTGTCACTCTCGTATAGCCCAATGTTTGGTTTCTTGATTACCAAGTAGACTAACTTAAACTGATGACATTGATATCGTATATCAACTCATCCGAGCATGGCCATGCATTTTTCTAAGTCATACTCTATCAAGGGGCCCAAAGATATCACTCCCGTTACATAGGAGGGACAAATCCCATCTTGATTATACAAATCCCTCCGCATGATATGTGACATACCCAATGACCTCCTTCAAGTTCACTCAGTTACGAGCAACAAAGGAAAGTGTCAAAGTATGTGACTCACATGTAGGGAACCTTGATGATCTTAGGTCAAAGGACTACATATACCATGATCACTATGAGAATCACTTATGACACTCATATAACGATCCATGTAGTGTTCTCATGGTGGGTCGGTCCAGTACACAAGTTCTCCAACTTGTACCCATATGTAGACTACATATCTCATATTAGTCTCCACATATACTAGTCGTTATGTATTATTGCAACCCGCTCCACAATAATACTAGACCAGGGACGTTTAAGAATATCATTATTCTAGGGTTACAATTATGTTTGTTAAGTTACGTAGAAACAAAACAACAAACATAATTGCTGGATTAATGCCTTAATAAAATATCATGACTCAATGTGCAAAAAAAATACAATCATCTCATGATTGGCTTTTGGGCACAACACTAACAATAATCACCCTAACACTTTTTTTAAAAAAAAATTGATAATCACCCTCATCATTTTTTGAGAAGATTAAAGTTATATTCATCTATCCCTAGTGCTTTTGAATATCCACAACTCCACATGACTTCCTTAATTTAATCCTTGTGAAATGGTTTTTCAACTTCTTAGGCAACAACCACATTTAGCCTCTACGCTTCTAAATTCCATATATGACCATTAACTGAAAACATCAAACAAGTCCTACTTATGAAATTTTTAGATGTTCTCTTTTTTTATGTCTAGTTCTTTCCTTCATACTCCATTAATTGAGGGACCTTTCATTGAGTTTTTCCTTTGCTTGTTGAGCATCATGGAATGAAAACACTTTAAAATTTTTTCTTTATGTAAACGACACAATGAGGAAGGGGAAGAGGTCTGCTAACCATGACTTGATCGGCCACCCTGAAGCCAATGTCCATCATCTTCATGTTCCATGTCTTATAATCACACAATTAACACTAAATTAAAACTAACTTTAATAAAACTAACAAAAAATTAAAATAATTAACACTAAAATTTATGTATACATACACAAACATATATTTATATGTTTATATATATAATAGTGTATATATATATATATATATATATATGTATATATAATATTATATTGTGTATATCTATGTATGAATGTATGTGTCTATGTATGTATGTGTGTGTGAGTGTGTGTGTACTATTATTTCGATAAAATTTAAAAAAGATATATTAATGTCTGACATTTTCTGCAAGACTGTGTACTGTTGGCCTCTAATATAAACATTCAGCATTGTGAATCCCTAAATATGTTGACAAACTCATTCTTATTCATCGAATAGTAACTCATCCTCGACATCTTCATCTTTAGGAATTTTAGGTTGACCAATGTGATCAACAACTATAAACGTTGCGTCTAGCTGTGGAAGAACTTTCCCATTAATGTTAAGGTCAACCAACATAACACGTGCTTCAACGCATATAGATTTTGGTCAGCAGTACTTTATGTTGCATTTGAAGTTGCTGGTATAGTTTAACTTCTTTAATTGTTGGCAGGCAGTTGACATTTGGATTGTTCGCCGACTGATTAACGATCAACGATGTCAAACTTAATGAAAGCACATGGTTTCACCTTAATTACTGTCCACCATTGTTGAAGTGAAGTGTGTGAATATTGACCATGATACAATTATATTGCTTGGTAGGAAATGATGAAAGGTTTTGTTGCACTTAATCTTGACCTCCACTTGACATATATAATTCAAGATGATATGTGTGTATGAAAACCAGGGGTTGGGTCAAGTCATGCATATTTGAAAATTGTAACTATAAATGCTCTCCATGTACTACCCCTAGCATGGATGCCAACGCAAACAAATCTCAATTTTTTTCCTTCAAATAAATTTTTATTAAGCAAGAAAAGCAAGCTAATTAAGGTTAAGTTAGGTTCCAAAGTGTGAAATGGCACCTAAAGGCAGGAAAGGTAATATGGTAATTTTATACCAAATCAATGGCATGACCATAATTTTGGTAAATTAGGGTCATGTAAGTGTTTTTAACAACATAAGTTAAAACCATATGTATTTCTAACCATTTGAACCAAAAGCGAAAGTTATCGCGCTAAAAATACACTAAGTATAAAAACTGGTAAATAGTGTCCATCGTCCCTGAACTAAGATGCATGTTACAGCTTCATCCCATAACTACAAAATGTTACATCATTCATTCTCTAACTGTGAAAATGTTATACAATTCATCTTACCTTAAGGTCGGGCCATTGGTAAGTAACAAAATGAGCACTTGGTGGGAGAAAAAGTGCATAGTCAGTCCTAAACTTAGTAAAATTTTCTATTTGAATCCTAAAACTTTACTATTTTCTAGTTTAGTCCTAAAACAATGAAATGTGTATATTTTCTGTTGACACCTAATTTCGTCCGGCTTAAAAATATAAAAAATTAATTAAATAAAAAAATTAATTATTTATTTTAAAAATTAAAACTTATTAAAAAAAAAATTATTGAATTACTTAATTAATTGATTACTTAATAAAAAAAATAATGATAGTAATAATGGCAATATTATTTTAGGGGCGTTCTTTTTAGTTTGTATGTTAAAAAAAAATGGGAAGAAAAAAAAATAAATAATAATAATAATAATAAATTAAATCTAAATTAATTAAAATTAAAAATTATTAATTAATTAATTAATTAAAAAGAAAAAGAAGAAAAAAACAAAAATAATAATAATAAATGGGGAGGGTGGCCGACAGAGGCTCCCCCTCCCCTTATCTCTAATCTTATCTTCTCTCCCTCTGACGAACTCTTATCTCTCTATTCTCTCCCTCTCACTGAAGGCAGACAACGCACACACACACACACAAAAAAAAAAGTTTCTCTCTATCTATCTCTCCATCACCTGCTCTCTTGAGATCTCTCATCTCACCTTCATCCCGGGGGAGGAGAGGGGGGGGGGGTGGATAATTTCTTCCCCTGTTGGTCTCCCTCTGCTACTCCTCTGTCTAGAAAGAAACAGCATTAAAACGGCTAATTCTACTCCTTCTCGGGGGGGACGATCTGATCTTTTGATTGAAGCTGAAATCTAACCAAGGATTTCACTTTTTTTTTTTTTTTTTTCTCTCTTGGCCAGGTCTCCCTCCACTGGCCCTCTCCCTCTTTCAGCTCTCTCACGTCTGTTATCATCTTCTTCACCCTCACCGTAAAACTCTACTCCTCCGCCGGCCCTCCTTCTTTCGTCTTCTGATCCTTATCTTTCTTGGCCGGAACACGGTCGTCGCTCCCCGCGAGCATCGCACTTGCCGCCCTTGCACGTCAATTCCGTCGGCAGCTGGCCCAGGAACGTGATCTCGTACGTCGGCATCGGGTTCATGAATACGAAGTATGGGTCCAATAGCTTGTGGCCATGGACGGTGGTGCCATGGAAGAGACTCTGTTTCGTGTTGATTGCGATGGGTACTATCCGATCGGTTAGCTCAGCGAATAGCGTGCTGAGGCGGAGAAGGAACGGCTTGCGGCAGCTCCAGTCGCGCCCTCTGCTCTTCGTTTCGTGTTCCGCCGTGCCACGCCCACGTTTCGAGCTTCTCCGCGCCTAGGTCCCCTCCCCCTGAGAAGGAGTCACCTTGTCGTGCCCTCTGCTCTCTGCGTCGTGCCCCCTGCCGTCACGTCGCCTCCCTGCTGCCCCTCCTCGCGCGCACCGTCGCCTACCTCCGCCTCTCTACGTCGCCCCTGTCGTCAGAAACAAAAACGAAAGAAACAAAAGAACAAAGAAGATAACAGACGTTGAAAAAGTCAAAATTTTTTTTTGGGTAAAACCCTCGTTTAGTCCTTGATCTTCCTTATTTTATCTATTTAAGTCACTAACATATTCTATTTTGCAGATTAACCACTTACAGCAAGTTTTTATTGTTTTCTTTTCTTTAATCTCTTTTGTTTACTTGTCTATTTTGGCCATTAATTAAATTTAGTCATAAAATTCATGTAGGATTATAACCTAGATTGTTTTACTTAATTTTATATCCATCCTTTTTATCTATTTAATTTTAGGATAGTTCATTTATTATTTAATATTCACGATCCATTTAAAAAAAAATCATTCCGGGTAGATTTAATAAATCTCTTGAATGAATATAGTATGATAATAAATTACAGAATTCATATCCAGGTAGTTCGGTTAGAATCCATGGTTTGGATATTAACTGCATTTATTTAAAGCCCCGAAAGTAAAAAAAAAAAAATGAAAGTAAAAATTAAACAAGAAAATGAAACTCGGATTGCAAACCGACTCGTTATCGATCCAGATCTGATTTGATCCATAATTTTGGGCATAATTAATTTTTAGCCTATGGATTCCTTTGATTTGCCTATTTGAGACCCTATGTTTGTTTCGATTTACAATCTGGCCATTGATTTACTGATGTTTATTAATTGTTCAGATAATTAAAAGCATAAATTTGCTTAGAAATTAACATTAAGCTTAATTATATGATTAGGATATATAGATATTTCTTTAAATAATCTGTCCCTGGATTTATTTGATTTTTGTCTATTTGAGACTCTAATGTTGTTTTGATTTACAATTTGGTCACTAATGTTTATTTTCATTCATGTTTTTATTTGATTATGAGCACAAATAAATAAATAAAATTAATATTAAGCATAATTGCATGATTAGGTTAGATAAACATTTTTAATAAATAATTTACCCCTGGATTTATTTTATTTGTCTAATTGAGTCTCTAATGTTGTTCTGATTTACAAATTAGTCATTGTTTTACTTATGTTTTCCTTTTATAGTTTTGTTTAGATAATTATGAATTAGCTTAGGAATTAATATTAAACATAATTAGATTTATACTTTTTAATAATTAATATGAAATTAGTTTGACATAATTAAAAAAAATCACACTTAGAAAAATTCAGGCTGCGTGTGCTATTTGATAATTAATTGAATAATTAAATTTTAAATTAAATTCCATGTCCAAATGATCCGCCAGGATCCATGGTTTGGAAAACCAAAATTTTTAAGTAAAATATAAAATAAAATTAATTTTTAAATAGTTTACTTTTTTTTTTATCCAGTAATAAAAACAAAGAAAAACTTTTTTTTAAAAAAATAAATATATGAAAATTAAACTTTTATATTTTTTACTTATTTTCTTTTAAAATAATAAAAAAATATAACTTTTTAATTCCTTTATTAAATAAACAAAAATCTTAGCCAAATGATTTCAAAAAAAAAATATATATAAGATAAAATAAATAGAAAAGAATTAAATATTTTAGACTTATTAATTGGATGTATTTTTTTTTTTAGACTTACAAATTAGATAATTACTTTAAAAACCTTATATCAAAATATAAATATCAAGACTTTTCTTTTATTTTTATAATATACATATAAATCTTTGGTTTCATTATTAAATAAATAAAATCTTAATTAAATAATTACTTTTTGGTTCATATTTTATCAAATAAAAAGAATAAACATAAAATAAAATATATGAATATCAAGATTTTTTTAAAAAAATATATAACTCTTTGAAAAAAAAAATTTATTTTTGGTTCCTTAAAAAAAAAAATAAATGATAAAGATCTTTCATTAAACAAGAAAATAAAAAGAAAAGTAAAAAGAAAAGAAAAAGAAAGAAAAGAAAGAAAAGAAAAGAAAATATAAAGAAAGAAAAATCAAATTTTTAGATTATTAATAAAACCTAAAATTTCCAAATTAATAATTAAACTAATAATTGATTCCATAAAAATTAAATAATTAACTAAAAATTAAAATAATTTCCATATCCGGATGATCCGGCAGGATCTACGGTTTAGAAAATATCAACCTTTTTAAAATAAATAAATTAAATAAAAAGATAAAAATCCATATTTACGATATGGATTAATCGATTAAAATTTCGTCAAATTCCGTGTCCAAATGACTCGTCAGAGTCCATGGTTCGGAATCACATCTTCCGTGTCCAAATGACTCGGCAGAGTCCATGGTTCGGAAGTATAAAATTCTATACAAATTAACTTAAAAATCCACATTTCGACTAATTCAGTTAAAATTTCTAAATTAACTGAAAATTATTTAAAAGCAAAGTAAAACAAAATTAAAATCAACTAAGGTGCCAATTTTGGGCGCTATAACAATATTGTTTTAGCGTAACCGTACTCCCGATCCCCGAACTCTCGCAGACCAATTTTAAGGTGACCAATCGACCTAAGAAAACTGATTGGTGGCGACTCCAGAAAACCCGACGTTGCCACATTTTCATTTTTTTTATTTTTGTCATCCTTTCTGGTGAAAGCCCCCATTATCAACACCTAGTTGTCCCCACTAATCCTTATCCTCAAAGTTATATTAAGGTAATCCCTAGTTTATTGTATTTGACGTGAAAAAATTCACTTAGTTACAAGTAGAATTAAGATGCATTTTAAGCTTAGTCATTGCTATGGATTGGTTTTGTGAGAATGGGCAATTCGAGAGCTACGCAAAATTTGATATTAAAATCTAATTTATTTATCATAACCCCATTACTTTATTTAGTAATGGTTTTCAAGATTAAGACTAAGATTACATGAAATGGTTATTCTTCTAGGCAATCTGCCTCTTTTAGGCAATTTCAGTTGTTGTGTTCACCACAAGTTTGTTGGTGTTTGAATCTCAGTTTTATTTGATTTGATTTCAATTTGATTTATATACCACAGTTGAACGAAGTCACCCAAGGCCCCCAGGAGGCAAGGTGCATCCAAGAATCGGCAGTTGACATGAGGTACACAATTTCTGGCTCTAGTTATTTTTCAATTTTTTTCAGCACAATATATTTTTAAAAGACAAGTAAATTATGTAAATAGTCTCTAATCTTTTATTGTCATTTTATTTTAGTCCCTAACATATTGAATATTTTGTTTTGATCATAAACTTATTAAAATTGTTTGGTTTTGGTCCCTCACTGGATGAAATTTAATAAATTAGAATAAATATCTGACATAAATTTTCAAAATTCTAATTGAAATATTTAGTAACTGTCTTATAATAAATTTAAACACTATAATAATTTTTTATAGCAAGTACATAATTTAAATTAGTATTTTTTTCTACCTAAATAAAATAACTTCATTTTATAAAAAGAAAAAAAACATGATTTGAATTTTCTATTAACTATAAAAAATTATTAGACAGATTAAGTTTATTGTAAAATAATTACCAGATAATTTAAATTATGATATAATTTTTTTTTATTAAATGAATATTTTAAGTTAACATATGTCATCCAATGGGGACCAAAATGAAATGTGTTTAGTAGATTTAGGACCAAAAAGAAACTTTTTAATAGGTTTGGGACCAAAATAGAGCATTCAATAGGTTATGGACTCAAGCAAAACAATAGTTAAAGGTTAGGGATCTGTTATGCAATTTACTCTTTAAAACGTTTTGCCTTGCTTTTCAAGTGAAAAATAATTTAAAATTAACCAAGGACAAGTAAGACTGGTTTTGTGGGCCAATGAAGCTCCTAGTATTATATCCATTTTATAATGTTGGCCATTACTCTTTACTTTTTAAAATGACTTGTTTCTTTTGTTTTTTTTATGATATATAAATATACAATTTTTTTTATGCAAACACAAAATAGAATCTTTTAGTCCATAAATATTATTTCTCTAGATAAATTAAAAAAAATAACATGAGAAAAGCTGGGACAACCTCAAGTTAAGAAAAAACTAAAATGTCACAAATATTATGGGATACATGGTGTAAAATAATTAACTTTATTTTTTTTTACCTTCTTCGCTTTTACTCTTTACAACATGCTTCGTGGAAAAAAAATATGTTTTATTGTTCCTATTGATAAAAAATCCAAAACATATACTCAAACATGTAGGTAAGACACTTATTCACCAAATTTAGATACTCAACATATCATACTAGATATTTAACTACCACAGTTAGGCATTTGGTTACTACAATTGGAAACTTGAACACAAACAAACCTACAACATATACTCAACCATTTACACAAGACACTCTATTACGAGAATTAGACACTTAATCTATCATATTAGGCAATTGACTATCATATGATCAGATACTTAACATGATACAAACCAAAAATATATGCTCTGCGATGTAGGTATGACACTCCCTTGCTATATATAGATACTCAAATTATCATACTAGACATTCAACAATAACAAACTGAGAATTGTATCACATTAAAGATGGTACAAGGATAGCTAACTTATTTAGATTCCAAAAGTATAGGAGTTCATAAAAATATTACTCTATTTTCCACACAAATATCCTAAAAATAGCATGATTATATCTTAATTGCATGTAAGATTTGAAAAAAAAAAATGCCTCTTCCACACCACTAGAAAATGACATTCAAATACTCTACCATTATAAAAAGGCACTGGATGCGGTATCAGACACTGTGAAATTGACACTAGCTTTCAACTCAGTGTCAAAGACACTCTCAACCCAACATAGGAAACCTTCCACCTACCTATGTTAATGTCCAACCTGGTAGACATCCACCATACTATCTCTACATGACTGCATCTTATTATTAAATTTTATCTTATGTGGACTGTTCCTTTCAAATGTTCAACTCCTCTTAATAGGAGCTGATTTCTTTTAATTTATTTGTGCAGAAGTACCTCAAGAATCAATTAGTTGGTTGCTACTTTAAGCTGGAGGAAGCTATTCTATGTTTATATGACCATCTTGGTCTGTTTGAAATAAGATTTGAATGAATAAATATTGAAAAATCATTTATATTTTGTTTAACTATTCATAATTTGGAAAAATATTTCTTTGCTAAATGTACATACTTAGCACTACAACAATTAAATCATTCATGAACTTAGTTAATGGCATGTGAATTAACCAAAATCCTAGATACTATGGGATAAATGGTGCGATGTTTGTATCAAAATCAAAACCAATACATTTGGATACACAGTATATGGCCATAATTTAATTGGTGAAATAGAGATACCTTTTCTTCAAGGCCAGAGGTGACGTGGACTTTTGCTCGTTTAGCATTTGTTTCATTTATAAAATGCATGCAACCTATTTTTGAGGTTAGAATATATTGAAACAGCATGCTCGTGTCAACTTGCACGCTGTAGAAAAAATTACTTGTCAAACATTGGATGGCCACTTACAATTTATTGAGGAATAAGGTTGTTTCTTTGGTAATCAGTGTGTGGAAAATAAAAAATATCATTGAGTCAATAGAAAAGCTAGAGTTCAAGAGCATTAGACGCTGCTCGGGAAGGAGAATTCTTCTAGCAAAAGTGGGGGGGGGGGGGGGGGGGGGGGGGGGGTATCTACATCTCCGGAAACATGTCGGTGAAAATTGATTACGAGAGCCGACTAGTGTTCTAATTAACTCCAAGATAAGGTTGCTCTAAATTGATCCCGTGGCGTTCTATATGAGGGCTTTGTTCCTTTTTTAGTTTTGGGTCGGCTTTAATTTTGGTGGGTTATAGCAAATTTGGGTTATTATTTAGGGGTTGGGTCTTGTTCTAGGTGATCAATTTTTCATCTTCTCCTTTAAGATGAAGTTTGTATCTCTTGCTTCAAAAAAGAAATTTTCATTGCCAACAAAAAAATATGTTACTTGGTGCAAGTATTATATTATATTTATTTGCCTAATTAGACATATTAATCCTACTGTTAATTCTTCATATATAAGCCACATCTAGCTCATATTTTGACCAAATTACCCCTCTCTTTTGAAAAAGAAAAATACCCTACCTCACAAATGCTGCCTCCCACTGTCATTCCTGTCACTCGGCTGGTTGATGCTCCACATCGAATCTTCTCTAGTCATCATTCCTCCACATCTCGCAATGTCGCTAACCTCCACATCTTGGCGTTATTACTTGCCAGATCATGCCACTTGTCCTCTCCGGATTGCATTGCTCATTGCTTCTAGATCACCACGGTCACTGCAGTGGCAACATTGCTTACTAGGTTGCTCATCTCTTACCTCCCCTGCCAAATTGCTAGTAGAAATAACATGTACAAGTGTGTAGGTAAGATATGAAGAAGTGTCTAATATAATGTTAGAAGTGTCTACAATAACATATAAAAGTGTCTAGTACAATATGAGGAAGTAACTAAAAATTGAAGTAATATAAAGACAATTTATTATCAAGAGAAATTTAATGTGTATGAAGCAATAAGAACAAGTGTCCAAGTGAGTATCAAAAAGTGTCTAAAAAATATGTAAAAGTATCTAAACCAACTTATAAACAATTTGTCATCTTCAGAAAATAACTATTTGCAATAATTAAAAAATGTTAGTATAAATATGTGAAAATGTCTGAACAAATATGTAAAAGTGTCTGAATAAGTTAATAAATAATTTGTTATCCATGAAAAATAATTATCTAAAACAATAAAAATAAATGTCTGAATGAATATACAAAAGTGTTTAAGCAAAAAAATAAAAGTCTCTGAAGTAATATCAAGATAGTTTATTTTTCTCAGAATTAGAGATGTGTAAACTAATAAATAATAAGTGTATGAAACAATAACTAGTAGATAAAATCTATTTATTTAGCTTTCTAGTGAAGAGTGGTAGGGAAAGAAAAAGGAGAATCAGAATGTCATACCTCGGGGATTGGTGAGGGGTTTATATGGTGAAGGTGTGCTTCGAGTAATTTGCCATTGGGTGAGAATCCCACAACTTATCCCATATTTATGGGATGCAATTTCCTTCCAAATAGGAGTTCCCCAGTCTAAAGACTCCTGAATTTGGGCCCTCTAGGCCCATTGCCTATTACCCATATTGATACTAATGCATTTCAATTTCATTTTGATCATGATTGCATCTATTTTGACATTGTCGATATGAATATTTTATCAGTTTAGTTATACAAATATATATAGTTCTTATAAAATTTTCTACACCTGTTATGAAATCTGCGTTCATATATCCATCTTTCATTAATTACTTGCACATCCATTTATGTCCCTTTACCATGCTTAAATTTCCTATAATTGAATTTGCATATATTCAAATACAACGAATAAGTATTACAAACCAACAACATTCAAATTGTCATTTCAACAAATTTCATAAAACGTGGGTGTTCACCAATATCCTAAACAATTCCTATAGGAAATGACCCTAGCTTATTCAAAAAATGAAAAATGAGGCTCATACTTTTACACAATTATTTATCTTAATAGTCTGAAAAAATTTCAAAAGCATCTCCTTTTATTTTCTTGGAATGCACAGTTTCTTTGAGACAGAAATCTCAAATCCAGTTTTCGAGGAGCAAGGTTTAATATAACTAAACTTGATTCACCCTTAAGATAAATCACAAACAATAAAGTATTGTCTAGATTTGTTTCATTCTTGAATTGCAGAATTGTACAGTTACCCTATATACATACTATTTTTCATCAAATCGAAAATCATTAATAGGTACTCTACGATTTAACTCTATGAATATGTTCATAAACTAATCAATCTCAAAAATAAGATAATTATTTTTTAATGCAAATAAATGAACTCAAATGAAATTTACCTCTACAGTCAAACGATCTATCTTTTGGAGGAAGAAATAGAAGTAAAATAGTAGAAACTGATCATTGTGGAGGGGAAGATGCAGGATGGAGTAGAAAGTTCGCACAACTTGACAAAGGAAGAATGAGATGCACAGTGGTTTTCTATTGTTGGGGTGACAGATACATGACCAAACATTAGGTAGTGACAGACAATTGACTGAACTTGAAACTCTTAAAAATTGAAATGATTGAGGGGCAACTACTCATGCTGCAAATGAAGTTTTTATGTCACCTTTCGGTTGGTCCCGTAGTTAGCCCTACAATGAACAATAGAGGGGTGACAGAGTCTCTTTGTAGATAGAAATTCAGTTGTTCATCTTTGTTGCCTTTGGAAACTTTTCTTATAGTGAATGTTAAAAAAGAAGCAGTTTAGCGGTCATTTGGAGAAAAAAGTTAACTAATTTTTTGTTGTGATTGGAAAATTTTATTATGTAAGAGTTTAAAATTAACAAGGAAAAATATTAGGGGATTGTTACGAGGATAAACTGTAAGTTTTTCTAGAATTTTAAGGCCATTTTTTCCCATTGGATTTAATGCGTAATTGTACATTATTTCTATGTAAACTAATTTTTTATACAAAAAACCAATTCATTAAGATCATACCTTTAAGAAGCCCAAAACGCAAAATATTTTTTGATTAATTTCTTAATTTATCTAACATAAAAACTGAAAAATTAATTAAAAAATACTTACTTTTAAAAAAATTTATAAAATTACTTTTTGAACTTCCTAGAGTATAGCATTTCAATAGATCATTAATTTAAATAAATAATTATTTTATATAAAAATAATATGCAGTAATATATTAAATTTAATTTTAAACGAATTCACGCGGTCGCAGAGCCGCATGCTTCGACTTCTAAGTTCTACCCGCTCACGTACGTGATTGCTTCGCTTTGAAATTATTTGTTTTCCCTTTCAAGGTGTTATCAATCATGAATAGTGAAGGACGAAAGTTTTTGTTATATAGACTTAGACATTTGAAGTCAAGGTTTTCAGAATTACATGAAGTCTGATTTGGGTTGGTGAAGAATTTTACGAGGTCGTCACTCTTGTTCTCTTCGTTGTGATTTTTTTAGAAGAACGAAAATTAATTGTTCTCTTTCAACGCGTAGAAATTTTTGTGTATAAAGCTACATAGCCTGAGGGTGGCTATGCACAAAAAAAAAAAAAAAACGGAAGAAGAAGAAGAAGAAGAAGAGTTCCAAGCCTTTCACCGCCTGCTTTGTTTTCTTCGTTGTGATTATTTTTATTGCGGCAGAAGCAATTTTGGCTTGACAACTACTACATGGTATAATATCATACCCATTACCTTTTCCTTTTTTTTTTAAATAAATATTTTTCTGTCGAAGAAAAAGATGCTGTCGGCTTATAATTTTGGTAGATTTGTTTATTTAAACAATGGTAACTGTTGAATATAACTCCAAGAAGGATACGAAAAGCTTACTAGTGAATCAATTGTCAGTCAATTCATATTTTATTTTAGAGTGACTGACTGGTAGCTGAACCATCAGTTGTCAGAAACTTGATTATCAGAATTTTGATAATGGATTAGTTATTGAAAGACCAGCAAGTGAATTTGGTAGTTAAGTATTTTTTTAATAACTGTTTTGCCACCAGTTTCCAACTAAAATACTGATTATTCAAATTTAGTTGCTCTTTCAATTGCTTTTTGTATTTTTCTTATAGTGTATGATAAAAGGATGTTATAACCCATAACATTTTCTGTGGGGAAAAAAAAAACTGCATTTTTATTTAATTTTAATTTTTTTTTTAAGTTCCCGTCCTCTCCTCGGGATTAGTTAAACCAGGTGATCCACTGCACGCGGGAGGCTGGCGCCAGGGACGTGAATCCAGGAAAAAGAAGTTGACTTGAGGTACACAATTTATGGCTCTCGTCATTTTTCGATTTTTTGCAGCACAATATACTTTTAAAAGATATCATCTAAACGTTATTTCTTGTTTTTTCAAGTGAAACATAATTTAAAATTAACCAAGCACAAAGCTTCATGAATGGATTTGGGGGCCATTGAAACTCCCGAAACTATATCCATTTTATAATGTTGGTCATTCTTCTTAACTTTTCAAAATGACTTTGTTTCTTTTGGTTTTTTCATGAGATATAAATATACAATTCTTAATTTATGCAAACACTAAATAGAATCTTTCAGTTAAATATTATTTCTCTAAATAAATTTAAAAAATAACATGAGAAAAACTAGGACAAGCTCAAATTAAGAAAAAGCTAGAGTCACAAACATTATGTGATGCACGGCGTAAAATAATTAACTTTATTTCTTTTTTCGCCCTCCGCTTTTACTCTCTACAACATTATAGCAACTTCATATTACAAAGGCGTTCTCGCGCATATACATAAGTACAGATATTATGGACATACACACATTCACATTGAGTAATGAATGTTTAGTTCGAGGATTCTCAAAATTTTTGTAAAATAAAATTATGAGCAGGTAAAATCAATTCTTCAAATATCATATACCGAAAAAATTATAACTAAAAAATTATTTGCTTTCTTCACACCATACAGGAAAATGAATAAATAACTGCCAAACATAATGCTATCTTAAACAAACATTTTGCTTATTATGGGACTTATTATGGGACTCTTCATATAATTGAGATTTTCCAATATAAACCTTTCACAACACTAAATAATTCTTCTATTTTTCTTTTAATACAATGGTTAGATGGAAAAAGAGTAAAGTAAGCAATTTTGACCATGGAGAAGGAACAAATTGTTCCTATGTAAAGCTATGATAATCACAGGTAATGACTTAATTCATCGGTTAACACTAATACTAACAAAATTTAGGGATTTTATATCATGTCTATAATAATATAAGGCTAGACTACTATGTTAAAATATGAGCATTAGCCTTTTTTATACTTATTCATATTCTTGCCAATTCTAGTGTATATTTAAATGTTACTAATATGGTATTTATGTTTTATTTCTTTGTCAATAGTAATTGGGTAGTCCTTAATTTACGAATGCTTAAAAATGCTTTTACAATGAAAACTCACTTGAACACACAAGGAGTCCTTAGAGAGTCGGCACAGGTCTGGACTCTAATTATAATGTTCTTATATTTTAAAAACTTATGCTAGGATCTTCTTAAAATCTGTAATTTTCTTTATATGACCTACCGTTTAGGACAAAATCTATTTCACCTTCTACTTTATACAACTGCACCAGCCTGCACTTGAAGCTAAATTGCAGAACAATACATGATGGAAGATTCTTGTGATCGATCTGGCCAACGTCGGCTAGAGACAGAACGCAACCAGAATTTGAGGGAATGAAATAAGACATTTCTTTTAAATCTTTAAATTTAAATTTACTAAGGAAATAATCATGTTATTTTTTAAGAAGTTTTGTGGAAAAGAAAACATGTTTTATTGTTCCTATTGATAAAAAATCCAAATCAATTACTATTTCTTATTTTTAATACCAAACAATTCTTAGTTTAACTGATGACGAGAATGTCATAGACAAAAAGAAGCAAAATTGTTTAGACATATGATATTAGGTGTCTACTCTTACTATTCTGTTGTTTATTTATAAAGTTAATACTGATTCTCCAAATTAACAAATAATATTTGTCATTTGAACATAACTAGTTTTAAACATTCAACCTATCCTTCTAAATGTCCAACCTCCATAGTTGAAACTTGGACTTTAGAAACATGTAGACTGGACAATCGCTTACCAGATTGAAACACTCAAGCTATTATAATAAGCATTTAGTAGCCACAATCAGATACTTTGACATCACTTATATGTAGATTAGACATTCAACCTATCATTTTAGACATTCAACCACTATAATTTAGACACTTCGACACCATAATCGGATACATGGACACCATACTGACCAAAATCATACGCTTAAACATGTAGACTAGACATTCTCTTACCAAATATAGACACTCAACATATCACACTAGATATTCAATTATCATAATTGAGCACATGAATACTGCAATTGGAAACTTGAACACATACAAACCTAAGTGATATACTTAACCTTTTAGACATGATATTCTCGTACTAGATTCAGACACTTAATCAATCATATTAGACGTTTAACCACTATATAATAAAATACTTAACATTATAAAACCTAAAATATATGCTTAATTAGGCATACAAGACATTCCCTTACTACATATAGACAATCAAACTGTCATAGTAGATATTTAAGGATTACTGATTGATAATTGTCTCACATTAAAGATGGTACAAGCGTCACCAACTTATTTAGATTCCAAAAATATAGAAATTCATAAAAAATATTTCTCTATTTTCAATATAAATATCCTTAAAATAGCATGATTTTCTCTTAATTACATGTAAGATTTAAGAAAAAGACTGCCTCATCCACACCTTTTGAAAATGACATGGAAATGCTCTAAGAATAGAAGTAGACACTCTCAACTCAGTGTTAGATAATTTTAAGCTAACACTAGCTCTCAACTTAGTGTCATAGATAGTCTTAATCCAATGTAGCAAACCTACCACCTAAAAATGTTAACGTCTAACACCCAACCAGACATCCATCATATTATCTCAACATGATCGTGTCTTATTATTAAATTTTGACTGTGTCTTATTATTAAATTTTACCTTACGTGGACAATTGCTTTGAAATGTTCAACACATCTTAATAGAAGTTGATTTCTTTTAATTTATTTGTGCAAACGGGCCTCAAGAATCAATTGGTTGGCAAGTTGCTACTTCAAGTGTGAAATGTTGTTCCATGTTTATGATCTTTTTCTATTTGAAATAAAATTTGATTGAATAAATATGGAAAAATATTTTATATGTTGTCTAACTATTCATTATATGTGCAAAAATATTTCTTTGCTAAATGTACACACTTAGCACTGCTACAATTAAATCATTAATAAACTTAACCGTTGACATGGGAATTAACCAAAATCCTACATAAAGTGGGATAAATATAGTGATGTTTGTATCAAAATTGAAACCAATATGTTTGGATACACAATATGAGAATAGTTTAATTTGTGACGTAGATATGCCCTTGCTTTAAAGGCTAGAGATGACATAGACTCTTACTCATTTAGCATTGGTTTCATTTATAAAATGTGCGCAACTTATTTTTGAGGTTATGAGCCCAAGTCCATGGAAACATGTTTGAACTTCCCAGGGTGAACATCTAATAAAGCAATGAGCTATTTTCAAGTTGCAAACTAATCCATCAGCTGAATGTAGAAAAAAGATCACTACATTGGATGGACACCCACAATTTATTGAAGAACAATGTCTTTTTTTGGCTATCAGTGTGTGGACAATAAAAAACCATTATTGTGACAATATAAAGGCTAGGACTTTATGGCATTAGATGCTCCTTCATGAACCTGATGCACAATACTTGTGCCCCACAACCAATTGCATTGATACCTTAATAAACCTAGGAATTATGGTCTTAATTTCCCATATAAGTGGAAACACCTCCAAGGTAATGGGAGAATCTTCTAGCTAGAGGAGAAAGGCCCATAAATAGTCTATGAGAATTGTGACATTTCGAATAGAGTTAGTTGAAGCAAATAAAAAAGCTTCAAGCATATTGGAGGAGAGTAAACACACTAGGCCAACAGCTCCATTATGATAGTATAGGTGCTAAACACCATCCACTAAAAAAATAGCTGGCAACCAATTAAAGCTAGTTGCAAATTTGGAAGCACGAGGGAAGGGACCCTACAAACCCTAGGGCATGACTTTATGCTCTTAGGTTGTAGAAGAATCCTAGATTATAGCATCCACACTTGACAAAATTTTTATGTTGGAGAGATATATGAGTATTGGAAGATAAAACTACTATGACTAAGCAAGATCCACCATACCATGCTAACAAGGTGATCAAGATGATCTTGAGACAAAGTGTAGTCTGGAGGTATAGCTTAAATTATTCAATCACTAAAATTTTCATCAGATAATAGAAGAGGGATGAAGTTGTTCTCCATAGTAGGGGAGACTCTTCACAATGAATGATTAAGTGAGAAAAATCTTAATCAGCAGCCCCAAACTAGGAGGAAACAAGAGGCCTAGTATTACATTGTTTAGCCAATTCCACAACCATAAACGAAGTGTTGTGGTTCATTTTCTTTATATTGCCTTAAGTTTAGATGGGAAGTTTACAGCTCATTTTCTTTAAAAATTTATGAATAAATTGAGATTTATGGGAAGGTACCAATCCGGAATTTGCTCTACTTATTCCATAACATAGCTTTTTCTTTGTGTAGTGGATGTCTGCATGCGTAAATTTCTTGTCTTAATAATCTTACAATTAATTGGATTACAAGTTTAAACAATTTTGGAGATTCAATATAGATATTTTGGTTTCAAATTTCTTGTGCGTTTTACTTGCATGGTCTTATGATTAACACTTTGAGGTTTCATGTAGAAGGGAAAAGTTTATTGATCACAAACTCAAAATTCAAATTGGGTGGAGAAATGTACAATTTCTTATTGATCACAAACTTGGAATTAAATTTGGTAGAGATGTAAATGACTTCCTTGCAATCAAGAGTGAGGCCAGGATTTTGGGTTAAGTGAGTGCACTTAAGACTTTTAATATAAAATGAACATAAGTTTATTTCAATTACACAAAAAATTATTTAAAAATCACCAATTAGGTCCTTATGAATTTCTTTAAAAATTTAAACTCCACATTCATGTATCGATTTCAAGCATCAATTTCATACCATATGGCAAGCTTCCATGAAAGACTCAAGAAAATAAATACAGTTTAAAGTTATGTAAAAACAAAATCAAAAGTCAGTCAACTATGATCATATTTGTAGCAAAAGTTTGAGCTATTTTTGTTTCAGTGTAAAACTCAAGTAATTATTTAAAAATTACAAATTAAGTTTTAGCCCAATTGGCACAACATGACATTCATCGGCCACTTGTGGTGGCCTATTGCCCAAGATCATCAAGAATTTATGAAATTCCTAAGTTTTGGTACACAATTAGTGATCGTAATAAAAACTGATGCATTTGACAAAAGCTTACTAACCTAGGCACTAGCATTAAACAATACATGAATTGTATTGGCACTAAAATTTAAACATAAAATAAAACATTGAAAATATTGGTGGAACCGTACTTAAAACATTTACAAACAAGACAAAGCTGTAAGCACATTTTCTACAAGCATCAACCCTTTGTACATTAGTTAACTATATACATAAATCATGGACCAAAACACATAACTACCAATATTGCTATAGGCATCTAGTACAAATAAGTACTCAAAGCATAAACTACTGAGATGAACAAGCTAGGCTAACAACTTGAGTTTGGTTCCTCAAATGACTATAGCCCTAACTATCACATGTGCTTTTAGATCAACTATTGCTCAAAGTCAACCAACATAGTTAGTGCAAAACATAACCAATAATCTAGAAACATAAATTAGCAAGTATAACTTATACCTACTTAATCTCGCTCAACAACCATCCTTGGGTTGCCAGCTAAACTATTTAAGTTTGCACACATAAACTAAGGGTGAGAATTATAGATTGCTACTAAGAGGTCTCTAGGATACTAGTAAAACAAAGTACTAGAGGACACTAAACAATATATGTCACATATCTACCATGAACTCATAATCGTTTGATGACTAACTTATGCAGATATATTTGGGTCTCTTGGTACCTCTCCTCCTTTTAGTCTTCCTACAAGGCATTATCCCACATCTAGCAAGTTTTGGGCCATTGTCAAGCTAATGAAAATAAATAAGCACTTGTTAGGAGGCAAGTCAATCTTTAATTTTTTGCTTTATTTTTTTCCTATTTATTTTTTTATGTTATTTTATTTGTGTGAGTTTTAATTTTGTGTAAGGATAATGCATTATAATTCTTGCTAGATTTTCTTGCAACATAGGTTATAGACATGTTTGAAAACTTTTGCAACTTCTTGGTTGTCATCAAGATTTTGGTTCTTCAACTCTAGGGAAATATTTATTTTAATTTTAATTTTATTTTATCTCTTCATTCTTTATTCTCACACATTGGGGACAATGTGTTATATAAAAGCGGTGGAGGTTCATAGGTTATGTCAGGTGTGAGATTTCTTTATATTTTTGTTGGTTTCAATTTTAAAAAATCGATTAAAAAAAGATGTCATTTTTATTTTCATCTTTAGATATTTTTAGGCTGTTGTGTTCTGCAAAAATAAAAATAATAATAAACAAACAAATACAGCCATTCCTCAATAACGACACAAAAAACTTGATAAGACTAATCCTACAAATGAACATGGTCAATTGTTGCAAGTTTTAATTCTTAGGACAAACCAATGGATCAATCCTGTAAGGAACAGATATTTAATCATTTGTGAAAACTAAAATGAAAGAGTTCATATTTTATGAAAGAAAATTAAATAAAATTAAAATAAGATTGAACTAAGCTAATGATGAATGAAAAAAATTCAGGATGGAAATGATCAAGTGATAGCTAAGATTTTGGGTTTATCTAACTAAAGGTCTTCTAATTATCTGAGTGGGTTTTTGGTTGTCAACAATCACTCTTAGTATTACAATTCCCTCTAGAGCAATTATAACATATTCAATTAACATAAGATTATCTCTCGATCTTTCATGTAGTTAATCAAACCCACTAAGTTCAAGTTGCCAAACTATCAACTCACAAGAAATAAGAATACCTCTATTCTAATTATTGTAACTCTATCTTCCTAATGCATGTGTCAAACTTTACCTCCTAGTCTTTCATTTAAATCCTCAGAATAAAATATCTATGGTTATCAAGTATAGACAATACTTGTTGCTGCCAAGGAAATAGGCTAATGCACAAACTCAAATAAATTAATTGAAATAATTCATGTCAAGTATATCCTTAGCTTTAATATAAAAATTTAGCCTCTCATACTAAATCTAACAATAAAACTCAATAAATTCAAAGAAATAAGAACAAGACATGAATAAAGAATATTTAAATTCAATTTAAAAAAAAACATAGAAAGAAAAAAAATGAACCAAATTCATTTCTCTCTTGTGCGGCACCTTTTTCTCCCATGCAGCTTAAATTCATTCTGTGACTGCTTTTTGCCTTTTTTCTTATGTTTCGATTCACTCCTATTCACAACTCTTTTCCCATTTCATCACGCAATACTCTTTTGTTCCCAATTCAACGCCTTCTATTCGCCAGCTTCCCCTTTTCCCTTTATTCATGAAACGTTCCTTCTCTCAAACCTTTGTGATCCAAATAACTAAATTACGCTTTATTTGAAGTGCATCATAATATTTTGAAAAGGGTATTTCAGTCAACCAAAAGAATAAAATTCTTTCAATTTTTTGATGCACCCTTGCTTTATAATTTTTTGCGATTAAGTCCTTTTACTCAACAAAAACCTTGTCAAATCCTTGGACAAGCTCATTTACCGAAGTAAGATAAAAACTAGACAATTGAGAGTAATGAATCACTTAATTATAACATAAATAACGTAAAATAGGTATAGAAATTAACAAGCAAATTAATGTGCCTTAGCAAGCCTTGGCTTACCAAACTCTCGTAGGTCATCACCTAGGCACTTAATTACCTCCCATTGAATACTACGTGTACTTGGAAAAGTCAAGTTGGGTGCATTAAGGTTTGATGCTAGTGTCTTTGGTCCAATACCTAACTAGGTCACTAGGTGGCACTATGGTTAACTTTGAGTAGCACATGGCCAATGTAATTTGGGCATACAAGGTTCCTACACTAGTCCCTTGAGTTTGAGACCTGATGATGAAGGGCAAGCAAGCTCAAGGGCATACAAGGAAAAGGGCCAAAGACATGCAAGGAACACTTAAAATTCTAATCTTAGAGCATTTGGAGCCTAATTTTGGCATACAAATTTCCAACATGCCAAAAGTTGTCCAGAACCTAAATTCATCCATTTCTACCAATTTAATGAAGATTCAAGCTAGAGAAGACAAGAAATCATGGCCATACATAAGAGGCCCAAGTGGAAGCCCTAAGGGCATTTAAGGTAGCACCTAAGAGCCCCTTTGGAGCCCTCTAAAGCACTTCAAGTGGTCTAGACCCTTTTATCCAATTTTTATTTTATAATTTATGTCCTTAGCTTATTTTTAGACTAAGGTACAGATTTGTGGCACATGGGATAAGGGCCACACAATTTGTACACTCATTTTGGAGTTGTAGTGTGTTATGGAGTCCAAGTAGCACAAAAAGTAGTATTTTGAGTGGTTTAAGACTTCTAGTCCACTTTAACTTTGTTTGGTTAACTAGCATAGCTATATTTATTTTAAATAAGTCATTTAATTCATGGGTTACACATATATTAATAACTTTTCAAGTTGCTTTATGCAATTTTTCCCTTTCTTGTTCTATCTCAACTCCTTAGCACATTGGTGCTTCTTATACTTCTTTTCTCATCAAATTTATTCCAATTACTTTTTTGCAATTCTTCTTCTCATCCTTGATTCTGTTTCTAACTTCCTTTCTTTTCTTTCAATCAATTTCTTATTCTAGGACCAAGTGTGGATAGCATACATTGCAATTCTACTAAGAACAAAATTATCTTAGGCAATAAGAAATCCATCAAGTGATGTTAGAGCTAGTCCTAGAAGCAGGACCTATCTTTCTTATTTTTTATGTTCATTTAGCTTTAATGCATTGTATTCTTGCATTATTTCATCTATTCTAGTCCATTTTGTTCTTGCCTTTTTCAGATTTCATCATTTGTGTCAAATTCATTCAAAACTGAGCAATCCTCATTCTTTCTTCATCCAAGTTTATCCCAGTGTTGTAGCCATTCTTTCATCTGTCTGTTGTGCATTTAAAACATCTAGAAAATATCAAAAATAAATTCATTATCGTTTTATTTCACTACATTCATTCCATACAAATTTCATTATTTCAAAACAAGTTACATTTTCCCTCTTATTGCAAGTATTGATTTCCTTTATTTTCTTTTACAGCAAAAGGTTATCTTGAAGTTTTGAAATCCAAGTCCAGCAAGAGAAACAAAAAATATCAATCATACAGTGGATGGATATCCTTTTTGAAAGCAAGCAAAATTCATTTAATCAAGAAAAAGCATGCAGGGATAGATAGCTTTACAATACAAGCAATATGCTAGCACTTTAATCTTGTGTTGGCGAACCTAGAGGCAAATGAGAGAAGGTGGGAAATCCAAGAAAAAAGAATAAAGGAACTTAGTTCTTAAGCACCACCTACAAGAGGCATTTTAGGCCACATTCCAAAGGGAGCACCACCTGGGTGAAATCCATCCCCAAGTTATAAGCTTAACCAATGAAAATGAGGACCTTGAAAACATGCCACCTCTACCATCACAAAGGAGACCCGTGAGGGGATAGCTTAAAGAAGATCCAAACCTTAACTTAATCAAGTTGGAAATTCCACAATTCAAAGAAAGAAATGATCTAGAAGCATTCTTTGAATGGGGCAGAGTGGAGATGATCTTTGAGTGCTACTTACATATCCAGAAGATAAGAAGGTAAAGCTTATCACTTTGGAGTTTACTAACTATGCACTTGCTTGATGGACCCAGGTTGTAAATTTAAGGCAAAGAAACCATGAGGATCCTATTTAAACTTAGGGTGAATAAAAGAGTATCATGATAAAGTAGGTGACACCAAGCTACTTCCAAAGAAAGCTTTACCAAAAGCTTTAAAGACTGCCACAAGGAGGAACGTATGTGGAGGACCATTTCAAGGAGCTAAAGGTGACCATGATGCTATCTATCATAGAGGAAGATCAATAAACAACTATGGGAAGGTTCTTACATGGCTTAGCTCTAGAGATAGCTAACCTTGTTGATTTGCAACCTTGTATAAAGGTAAAAGACATGGTACAGACAATGACCATGTTGGAGAAGCAATTAAAGAGGAGAGCAGTAGCAAGATATGCATAAAACTCAAGCCCCAACCTAAGGCAAACTTGGCCCAATAAAGAAAGGAAAGAAGCACCAAGGAAGGAGGAACTCAAGAGCAAGGTTAAGGCATCTTTCAAAGGCCAATTACAAAGGCTTAAAGAAGGTACTTTTGATTTAAAGAATGGTGTTATAAACCATGGCAAAATATGTTTTAAGTGTCAAGGTAAGGGCCATTTGGCAAAATAATGTGTTAGTCAATGAGTCGTTGTTATGAATGATCAAAGTAAAGTTGTGAGTGATGTGGGTGACATGGAAGATCATGATTTCCCAAGTATGCTTACTATGGAGGATGATTTGGATATAAAGTATGTGGATAAAGGAATTACACCTGTGGAAAAAAGAGCTTTGGATGTTCAAATCAAGGAGGAGAATGATCAAAGAGAAAACATTTTTCACACTAGATGCTATATTGGATGGAATGTATGTAGTATGATGATTGATGGTGGAAGTTGTACTAATGTTGGTAGTACTACTTTTGTTGATAAGTTGTAGCTTCAAATACTAAACACCCAAGACCCTACAAGCTACAATAACTAAACAATGAAGATGAGGTCAAGGTGATAAGGCAAGTGATAGTGGTTTTGAAAAATTGGAAAACTGAAGATGAAGTCTTATGTGATGTTGTGCCCATGGAAGCAAGTCATTTCATTTTGAAGTAGCCTTGGCAATATGATAGGAAGGTGACTTATGATGGTTTGAAGAATAGATACAAATTCAGGTTCAAGGAGAGGGCCATCACGTTGACATCACTCACACCATAACAACCTATGGAGGATTACAAGAAAATTCATAATGAGGCTGAGAGAAAAAAAAATTAGAGGAAAGAAAAAGATGTGGGACTGAGTGAAAAGAACTCAAGGGGAAAACTAAAAGATCATCTAAGAGGTGTGAGAAGAGTGGCCATGAGGGGAAGATGAGAGATGAGAGTTCTCGAGGTAAAACAACACAGGGGAGACTTGAGAGAAGAAAGGAGAGTTTAAAGATCGAAATGAATGATGCAAGGAAAGCCTTAAGAGCACAAAGGTCAGTGTATCTTTTACTTTTCAAAGAGTATTTCTTTTTTTTTCTAGTGACTTAACTAACAAACTTTAAAGTGTTGTTGCATCTTTGTTGAAGGAGTTTGAAGATGGGTTCCCGAATGAGCAAAGTGGTTTGACACCTTTGAGGGCCATTAAGCATCAAATTGATCTTATTCCTAGAGCATCCATTCCAAATAAGGCTGCATATAGAAGCAACCCCTAGGAGACAAAGGAAATTCAAAGGCAAGTTGAAGATGTGATGTCCAGAGGCCATGTGAGAGAAAACTTAAGTCTATGTATTGTGCCTGTGATCTTAGTGCCTAAGGAGGATGGTACTTAGAGAATGTGCATGAACTGTAAGCCTGTTTACAAGATCACTATAAAGTATAGACATATTATCCTTGGACTTGATGACAAGCTTGATGAGTTAGATGGTTATACTATCTTTTTAAGATTCATCTTAAAAGCAGTTATCATCAAATTAGAATGAGAGAGAGGGATGAATGGAAAACTGCCCTCAAGACTAAATTCTTGCCTTATGAGTGGTTAGTTATGTTATTTGGTCTTGCTAATGCTCCTAGTACCTTAATGAGTTTAAATAATCATGTTTTAAGATATTTCATTAGAAAGTTGTAGTTTACTTTGACGACATTGTAGTCTACAGGAAGAGTTTGCATGAGTATGTTGAGCATCTAAGGCATGTGTTGGAGACATTAAAGGCACAAAGCTTGCATGTAAATTTGAAAAAGTGTTCTTTTGTACTAACCATGTGATATTTCTTGACTTTGTTATGAGTTCAAAAGGTGTGGAAGTTAATCAATACAAGATAAGAGCCATATGAGAATGTCTAACTTTTAAGTCAATTTCTGGGGTGAGATCTTTCCATGGTCTTGCTAACATTTACAAAAAGGTTTGTGAGGGGCTTTTCTAGAATCGTAGCACCTTTGAAAGAGATTATTAAAAAGAATCTAGGCTTTAAGTGAGAGGAAGCTCAAGAAGATGCATTTAAGCTTTTGAAGCACAAATTGACCAATGCATATATTTTAGCTTTACCTGATTTTTACAAGACTTTTAAGGTTAAATCTAATGCATATGGACATGGTGTTGGTGTTATTTTGATGTAGAATTGGTGACCTATACCTTACTTTAGTGAAAAGTGAAGTAGGGCAGCCATAAATTACCAATCTGTGACAAGGCGATATATCCATTGGTGAGAGCACTTGAAACTTGGCAACATTACTTATGGCTAAAGGAATTCATCTTCCATGTAGACCATCAGTCATTGAAGCACTTGATAGGCCAAAGAAAGCTTAATAGCAGGCATGCAAGGTTGGTAGTGTTCAGAAAAATCTTTTCATACCACACAAAGTCTAAGCAAGGTAAGTAGAATGCTATGGCTGACACATTGTCAAGTAGGTTTGTTCTTCTTTCTAGTTTAGATGCAAAAATCTTAGGATTTATATGCACAAGATTTTGATTTTGGAAAGTCACATGCAAAGTGTGCAAATTTAGGTTTTGAAAACTTTTACAGAGTCGATGGCTTTCTTTTTAAGTGTGATGAGTTGTGTATTCCTAAAACTTCTTTGAGAGCTTTGTTAGTGTAGGAAGCTCATAGAGGAAGCTTAATGAGACAATTTGGTGTTGAAAAAATGCTAAGTACACTTGAAGAGAGTTCTTTTGGCCGAGGATGGAAACAGATGAGGAGAGGATTTGTTCTAGTTGTATTGAGTGTAAAAGGGCTAAGTCTAAGCGAAATCCTTATGGTCTTTACATTCCTTCACATATTCCATCGCATCCTTTGATTGAACTTTCTAGGAACTTTGTTGTAGGACTTCTTAGGACAAAGAATGGAAAAAATTCTATCTTTGTGATTGTGAATAAGTTCTCAAAGATGACTCACTTTGTTCCATGTCACAAGACTATTAATGTTGTGTACTGTGCCACTTATTCTTTAAGAAGGTTGTCAGATACATGGAATTATGAAGACTATTGTAAGTGACTGAGATGTTAAATTCCTAATTCATTTTTGGAATGTCTTGTGGAGTAAGTTAGGCACAAAGTTGATATTTTCTACAACTTGTCAAACAAACTGATGGCGAAATTGAGGCAACCAATTAGACTCTAATTACTATACTTAGGGCCATTATTCAAAATAATTTAAAATTTTGGGAAAATGTTTTACCACATGTTGAGTTTTCTCATACTAGGGTAATGCTCAAAATCATTGGATATTCACCATTTAAGATTGTCTATGGTTTTAATCCACTAACCCATATGGATTTAATGCCTTTGCCTATGAGTGATATATCTAGCTTAGATGGAGCTAAAATGGCTAAGATGGTCATGTTAATCCATGAAAAAATGAGGCTACAAATAGAGAAGAAAATGCAACAATATGCATCCTCAACAACAAATGATGGAAGAAAGTTACTTTTAAGCCAGAAGATTGAGTTTGGGTTCACATGAGGAAGAAGACGTTACCTACTTAAAAGAAATCCAAGTTGAAACCTTGAGGATATGGACTCTTCCAAGTCATAGAAAATATCAATGACAATGCCTAAAATTTACACATAAAAAGTGAGCATAATGTTAGTACAACATTCAATGTTTCTAATCCATCTTTGTTTGATGTAGGTGATGATTGTGGGGCAAATCTGTTTAGGGAAGGGGGAGATAATGGAGGACCATCAAGCTCAAAGACATGAAAGGACTAACTAGTGATTCATACTAGACAAATAACAAAGGAGAGTGACAAACACATGCAAAGAGCACTTAAAACCCTAATCATGAAACATTTGAAGACCTACTTTGGCATACAAGTTTCCAATATGCCAAAAGATTTGCATGACAAAAATCCATCCATTTTATCACTTTATTGAAGATCCAAGTTTCAGAAGACAAGAAATCATGGCCAGACATAGGAGGCCCAAGTGGAAGGCCAAACAGTACCTAAAGGTGCACCCAAGAGCCCCTTTTGAGCCCTCTGAGGCATTTTAAGTGTTCTAGATGCTTTTATTCTTTTCTATGTTTAATTCATATGTTTATATTATTTTAGAATAAGGTATAAATTTGTGGAAAATGGGATAAGGGCCACACAGTTTGTATGCTTATTTTGCGGTTATAGTGTGTTTAGGAGTCTAAGGAGCACTAGAACAAGTCTTTTGAGTGGTTTAAGACTTCTAGTCCATTTTAACTTTGTTTTTTTAAATTTGTTTGGTTGCCTAACCTGGCTACATTTACTTTATATAAAGCCTGTAATTCATGGATTACACATAGATTAATAAGATTTCAAATTACTTTGTGCAAGTCTTTTTTTTTCTTATTCTATCTTAACTCCTTGGCACAATGGTGCATTTTATCCTTCTTTTCCAATAAAATTTCTTCTAATTCCTTTGCTACAATTCTTCTTCTCATCCTTGATTCTATTTCTAACTTTCATTCCTTCTCTCTTAATCAATGTTTTATTCTTGGACAAGGTGTGGAGAGCATACATTTGGGTTTTATTAGAATTTTAAGTGCCTAGGGTAACAATAAATCTAATACTCAACTAGGTAACTAGGAGAAGTAAACCTCATCCATTTGATGTACTAGGCTCCCACTCTAGTCCCATGGGTCTAAAATGCACTTAGGCAATTAGGTGTTAATATGCCTCTATCCCTAGGTGTAATCGGTCCTTACTATAGTCACTCATGCCAATGGCCCAAGTAGGCTACCAAGAGTTACTAAGTGATGGGTTGCTTATTGCCCACAGATCCTAATTCCAGAGCGTACTCGAATTGATGCTTTACCAACTTGGTCCAAGAGAAATTAACTGAAGGAGAAAGACAGCATGTTAGAAAAACAAGTAAAGGTGAGAGAAAGAATTGAAGAAGAGAAGTTAGAAGAAATTAAAAAAAAAAAAAAGGAACTTGTGCACTTGTGCACCAAGGAGTTGAGAAAGAAAAAGAAAGAAGAGCATTGCTCGAGGCAACATGTATTCTTATTAATCTATGTTGAATACATGAATTTCAGGCCATATTTATAGTATTCTAAGCTAAGGTAACTTTCCATACAAAGTTTAGAAGGCCTAAGAACCTTAAACCTAGCAAAAGAAGTAATCCTAGTCAAACTAGGGTTTGAAAAACACTCTTTTAACACAAAAACTCAAGGAATTCATGTCGCATATTTTACATGTGCCACAACCTATTTTTTAAGCCTAAAAATAAGTTAAATAATTATCCTAAATAGGAAAATAACAAAAATATAGCCTAGAAAACAAACTAGCACTAAAACCCCTAAGGGCACTTTCAAGGTGCACCCTTATGTGTCATTCAGGGTTCATGGTTGTGCCTCCCTATGTTTGGCCATCTTTCCAAGGTTTTTTTATACTTGAATCTTGATAATATTATATGATTTGAAGTTCTTGAGGTCTTGGACACATAGAACTTGGCTTTTTTTTTTTTATGAAATGTCACTAGTAGGCTCTAAGGTAGTCTCTAAGTGCACTAGGATGAGCCCTTGGAGCTCTTCTTGCGTTTCTTTGGCCTTTTTCCTTATGAAAAGTCCTATGACTTTCTCCAATGGGTCCTTGAATGTCTTCAAAGCCTTTGAGCTCAACGTTCCTTCATCATATCCCCCATTCCTGAAAGAGATTTACCTCCAAATTGTCACCTACATCAAATACAGATACGTCAAAAAGATTGAAAGTTGCACTCACAGTGTGCTCACCTCTTAAGTTCAATTTGTAGGCATTATCATTGATATTTTCCAGCACTTGGAAAGTTCCATCTTCTCAAGTTTGAAGGTTAGACTTCCTTTGGTTAGGAAACCTTTTTTTGCTAATATGAACCTAAACCCAATTTTTGAGCTCAAAAGTAATTTTCTTCCATCCTTTGTTGGCTTGGGTTGTATATTGTTGGCTCTTTTTTTCAATTTGCAGTCTCACTTTCTCATGCAATGCCTTAACTATCTTGGCCTTCTTTCCACCATCTACATTAGAAATTTGGCTTAAAGGCAATGGTGTCGAATCCATAGGGGTTAGTGGATTAAAACCATAAACAACTTTAAATGGTGAATACCCGGTTGTTTTGTGCACTACCTTATTTTATGCAGACTCAACATGAGGTAAAACTTCTTCCCAAGTTTTCAAATTTTTTTGAATGATGGCCCTTAAGATAGTAATCAAAGTTCTATTTATTAGCTTAGTTTGGCCATCAATTTGTGGATGACAAGTAGGAGAGAACATGAGTTTAGTACTTAATTTGCTCCACAAAACTCTCCAAAAGTGACAGAGAAACTTCACATCTCGATTACTTATAATGGTTCTTGGAAGTCCATGCAATCTTACATCATCTTGAAAGAAGAGATTGGCAATGTGCATGACATCATCCATTTTGTGACATGGAACAAAGTGTGCCATCTTTGAGAATCTATCCACAACCATGAAGATTGAGTCTTTCCCACTCTTGATTTGAGGTAATCCTACAACAAAATCCATAGAAATATCATCTAAGGGTTAGTAGAAACAAGTAATGGAGTATAGAGTCCATAAGGGTTTAGTTTTGACTTAGCCCTTCTGCACTCAAGATAACTAGCACAATCTTTTTCAACATCTCTTTCCATCCTCGGCCAATAGAACTTCTTGTGAAGCATACTTAAGGCCTTTTGAACACCAAAGTGTCCCATTAAAGCTCCTCCATGGGCTTCCTGAGCTAGCAAAGATCTCAAAGTATGCTTAGGTATGCGCAAGTTATCTTGCTTGAAAAGAAAACCATAATCTCTAAATTATTTGTCAAAACCCGAATGTGCATACTTAACATATAGCTCACTAAAATCAAAATCATTATTATATAAGTATTTCAAGTACTCAATACCTAAAACCTTAGCATCTAAAGAAGTAAGAAGGACATACCTCCTTGATAATGCATTGGCCACAATGTTTTATTTTTAACCTTTTTTACTTGATGTGGTATGGAAAAGTTTATATGAACTCTACCTACCTTGCATGCCTCGTATTCAACTTCCCTTGGCATTTTAAGTGATTCAAAGGTTGGTTATCTGTATGGATGATGAATTCCTTTGGCCACAAGTAATGTTGCTAAGTTTCAAGAACTATCACTGAGACATGCATCTCTTGGTCATAGATGGGATTGTTCAATGTAGCTCCATTTAGGTTTTCACTAAAGTAAGGTATAGGCCTTCCTTTTTGCATCGGAACAGCTCCAATACCATGCTCACATGCATGACATTCAATTTGAAAAGTCTTTGAAAAATCAGGCAAAGCTAAGACAGGTGCATTATTCAACTTGTGCTTAAGTGTCCTAAATACATCTTCTTGTGGTTTTTCCCACTTAAAGCCTACATTATTCTTTATTACTCTATTTAAATAATAATAATGCTTAAGATATCTTTTATAAACCTCCTATAAAAACAAGAAATACCATGAAAATTTCTCAACTCCCAAACAACTTTAGGGGTTAGCCATTCTTGAATAGCCCTTAACTTTTCTTGATCAACCTCCACTCCTTTTTGAGCTCACAGAAAAACCAAGAAAGATAACTCAGGTAGTGCAAAAGGAACACTTCATAAGATTGATAAACAATTTTTTTGCACTTAAAGTCTCTAACATATGCCTTAGATGCTTAACATGCTCATGCAAGCTCTTACTATACACTAAGATGTCATTAAAGTAAACTACCAAAAATTCTCCAATGTAGTCCTTTAAAACATGATTCATGAGCCTCATAAAGTACTTGGAGCATTAGATAAATCAAATGGCATGATAACCACTTTTAAGATCAACATTAGAGAATATAGTGAAAACATGCAATTCATTAAGCATATAATCTAATCTAGGAATGGGATGCCTATACTTTACAGTGATTTTCTTGACTACCTTACAATCTATGCACATCCCCATGTACTATTTTCCTTTGGCACTAGTATCACAGGCACGGTGTAAGGACTTAAACTATCCCACACATAGCCTTTTGAAAGTAGGTCTTCAACTTGCCTTTGGATTTTATTGGTCTCCTCGGTGTTGGTTCTATAAGCTGGCTTGTTTGGAATGGGATCACCAGGAATTAGGTCTATTTGATATTCAATGCCCCGTATTGGTAGTAACTCATTTGGCTCCTCAGAAAACACATCATCAAAGTGCGTCAACAAGGAAATAATAACACTAAGAAGCTTTTTTGCTTGAAGGGCTTTCCTCACATCACTCATTTTTTTCATCAAGCTCTCTTTTCATCTCTCAACATTTTTCTCTCTATTTTTACCATAGGAACTCTCAACACTATTCTTCCTATCAAGTTTACTCACCTTACATCTCTCTTTTGATCTCTCAACTTTCCCCTCCTTACTAGGGCTGTCATCTATCTTTTTCCTTTTATTATTTTTCTCTCGGCCTCACCATAAATCTTCTTGTAATCCTCCATGACTTGTTGTGGTGATAGTGGCACCAATGTGATGGTTTTGTCTTTGAATTAGAAAGAGTATCTATTCTTGAAACCATCATGGATGACTCTTCTACCATATTGCCACAGCCTTTATAAAAGAATGTGACTTGCCTGCATCAAAATAGATCACAAAGCAATTCATCTTCATATCTACCAATCCAGAAGGTGACCAAGACTGGCGTGGTCACCTTCATTTCATTCTTATTGTTGAGCCATTGAAGCTTGTAAGGTCTTCGATTTCTTATGGTAGGTAGCTGCAATTTCTCAACCAGAGTGGTACTAGCAACATTAGTACAATTTCCTCCATCTATAATCCTGCTACATACTTTTCCTCCAATATATCATAGAGTGTGAAATATGGTCTCCTGTTGATGGTCTTTCTTGATGTGAACATTCAAGGCTCTTCTAACTACAAATGTAACTTCCTCATCCACAAATTCTATGTTGGGTTCATCATCCACGATTGGCTCTTCATGCTTTTCTCCATCACTTTGATCTATGACTATCTCTTGCACATCATTGAGCACAATGGTTATTTAACTTACCCTATCTCTTTCTAGATGCCCTTACCTTGGCACTACCTTGTAGAGGCCCTTAGGGTTTGCCATTGAAGGGTGCCTCAGACATAGCCTTGAAGTCTCCCTTCCTTGGTTCCTCCTTCCTCCCATCATGGCTCTAAGATGGATTTGGCTTAGCATTAGGTTTTATGGAAAACCTTGTTGCCTTTTCTTCACATGGTGACTCTGTGCCCTTGTTAGCATCATAGTGCCCTCCTCAGCCCTTATACATTTTTACTAACTACCTTTAGCTTTAAAGTCTCTTAAATCACCCTAGGGTTACTAACATATTACCGCAAATGATCATTCCTGCCTATAGCAAATTGTGCCACAAATTGTTCACATTAATATCATCTTAGTGCACAAGCATTACTCTTAGTTAACTAGCCCACAGTTCTAGTTCACCAAAGCCAGTTCACCATGCTCATTGCTTAAACTACTTGGTTACTCACTATTAATTCATCAACACTACCTAACAAATAACTATACGCCTCAACTAGAGCACCCAAGCACCCCTATATACAAACATGGTTCCATTGCACACACATCATCTGCTCCTCACTTTGTTTGATCCATTTCTCACTTTTTTTATGCTATGACCATTGCTATACTTCAAAAATTATTAGAAATATTTCAATACTATTTAAGAAACATTTAGAACTTAAAAAAAATCCTTTTGCTTGAGGTTTAAAGCAATTACAATGCTAGGCTTGTTACTGTAGCACAACAAAAAAAACCCTAGCATTGTAGTGCTAATACTGGTACCCCAGTGACAAGGGCACAATCTAGGCTTATTTGCCTTGGTGCCGTAATGCCTAAAACTTGTGCATCATTGACTTTCTTTGTGATTTCTATCCACAATGGCCGCACTCTTGTGTCCCAATGTCTTAGGCTTGCAAATCCATATTCCCAAGCCAAAATATGACTCAAAATACATTAAGGAAAGAATCATGAATAAGAATTCCCTTTACCTTAAACACACCCAAACCAAAAATCAAGCAAGTTGAGCACTATTGCACCAAATGAACTTCTTTTCATTTCTAAGGCTGTAGTCTCTTTTTTCTCATAAATACACACAAAAAAAAGATCTTAATTAAGATCATTCCAAAGCTTATAAATAAATTAGAGCCATGAAAAAATCCTGAGTAAGGACTCATCAAAGGCTGTTGAACTAGAAGTAAAAAAAAAAACCTCAAATAGCACCATTACATAGCTTATGCTTTGTCATGCGCAATTGGGAGCTTCCATTTTCACCGTGAATCATGCCTTTTAAAGCTTGTATAAGAGCTTCTATAGAGGTTCAAAGAGAAGGATGAAAGTGAGAGAGGTAGGAGATAAAGGAATAACGATCCTCTCAACCTCTCCCACTCAAAAACTTGTCCAAGTTCTCTGAACTCTCCAACTCTTTGTCTAAGCCTTGTTTTCTTTCACTTGGACCCCACTTGGCCTCTTGTGCCACTATTTATTGACCTAGGTGAAAGTTACATAAGTTTTCCTGTAGCTAGGTCCTTGGCCATTTATGCACATAAAGCACATAAAGACCCATTTTCATATATATTGCAATTTAGGTCATTCCACTTTACTATACGACGGGGAGACATAATTAAACCATTAAAAAGACCGTTGTTGTCTATTTTGTGTCATTGAATTTAGGTCTTCTTTTGAATGACATTCAAGCAATTTTTTTTAGGCCTCCTTAAGACCTTATTATATTGGGCTCTATACATATGCATCACAAAGGTTTTGAATGGTATAGATCAAGTCAACCCTTTTAACATCCCCAATGATCCACCTTTGCCACATCTTATTTAAACTTCTATCCTAGCCAAGGACTATACTTTTTGTCCTCCTCCTTCTTAATAACATCAATTGCACTACCAACCACCACCTCCATATACCTCATGATATTTGACCTTTTGTAACTATGACTATCTATCTTCATCAAACTTCCATAAAGATATATTGTTACTGCTTTTTCCTGATAAAATCTACACAAATTCACCATTAATATGAAGGTTTGAATGCCAAACTTATTGAGCTCCCTTTCAAGCCCCAATATATTTGATCCTTTAGGTAAATGTAAGAAGCTGAACCTACAACCAGCCTTTGACATTTTGTGAGTGATGTAGATGTCCACCATAATTCCAAAAATACATTAACACCTTCCACATATCCCTTGCATCCTAATCATCAAGAATTTTTATGTAGAAAAAAGAATCTCAAACTCTCTTCAAGTATTTGTTATTGTCCTTGCCAGAAGCCTCAGCCTTAGACTACTTCTCTGCCATAAAACCACTCACTCTCTAGTACAACATTATCGATAGTTTCAAGACAATGATGCAATATCTTGTAGTTTGAGAATCAATAAGCAGCATAAGTGATAATTTAGATATGATATACTTTATTTACACTTAATCAAACTTCCCTACCTTTTGGCTAGCTTTTTTAAGCCACTTAAGTTATAACTTTAGTTTTATATATACAGAGAAGAAATGAAAAAAGTTTGAAAGGATTATGTAACAACTCTTCTATTGGACAACTTGGTTTAATAAGGTAAGTAAGTTAAGCTTAAGTGTTCTTTTGGTTAAACACCTCAAATGAGTTTCTTACTAAGCAATAAAAGCAAGCTAAGTAGGGTTGAGGTTGAGTTCTTAAGTGTAATATGGCACATGAGGGCAAAAAAGGTAAAATGGTAATTTTGGCCCAAGTTAATGGCATGGTTATAATTTTAGTAAAATTATAGCCTTGTAACTATTTGTAACTAAATATGTCATGTATGTATCTGCAACTAAATAAGTTAAAGCCATAAATATTTCCTGCCATCTTAAACAAAAGTGGAAGTTAAGGGCTAAAAAAGTACTATATGTGAAATTGAGCTCTTATGTCTTATAATGTCCTAAATGGTTTAAGGATAAAGTGTGTGGGTAAGAAAAACCTTTCTTTGGGATAAGGATAGATAGTGGAGGAATGGCTTATGTTATGGCTCTCCTAGCTGGAAGCTTGCTTGGGGAAAGTAAAGTGTTTGAGACTTAGTTTAGAACATTAATTCAAATTCACATAGTAAGAATAGGTAAATTTAGCAAAGTTCACTAAGTTCCAGAAAGGTTAAGGCACTAAATGAGGTTTAGGGGCAAAATGGTAATTTTGTAGCTCAATTAGTTCGGCCGGGTTCTGAGTGTTAAAAATAAGTTTGTAAAACCTAACTTCTACTTTTTAACTCAATTTTAGCTCAAATAAACAAGATTTGACCAAGTTTGACTAAGGTTACCTAATTGAGGGAACTTATTTGAAAGTTTTTAAATTCTTGGATGGCTTATTGGTTAAGTGGCGTATAAAATTAGTAAACTGGAAGTGAGGTTGCCATTTTCATGCTTCAACCCGATCTCACCCTTCACCCTACCAATTCTCCATCAATCCAAGCCTAAAACCAAGAGATTTTGATGAAAATGGAATCCACCAAGGGTATGTATGCTATGGAGGGCTTGTTTCAAGCATAATTTAAAGTTTTTGAAGCTTGGAACCAAGTTTTTCACCTTCCCCTAGTTTTGAAATGAGGTAACACTTATGTTCTCAGTAGATTCTTGTTTATTAGAAGCTTCGAAGCTTGGGTTTTGGTTAAAAATTAGTTTTTATGTTTGTTTGCTTGGAACTAGGTAAAACTTTGTGGAACTTTGATTTGTGAGCAAGGGTTGCTTGTTTCTTGCTTGTGAGGTAAAGCTAAGGTAAAGAAGTTATGTTTTCAAGCTTAATTGATGCTATTGGAATGAGTTTGTTTGATGAATTCTAGTAGTTATAGCAATAGCATTAGTTAATGGGCAAAGTTGGTTAATGGTGGATTATGAGGTTTGTGATGATTGGAATGATGTTTAAATCAATCATAGGTTGGCTTGTGATAGTTGGTTGTGATCTATGCAACATGTTTTACATGTATGTGAAGTTTGGAGGATAACCAAGCATGTTTGATATGTTTGGTAAGTGTCCAAATTTCATAGCAGCAAAAACTGAAATTTTTTGGGCTGTCGCAGATATTGGTGACATATCGCCAATCATCGCTAGTACCCGTGACACGTCGCTGTTAACACAAAAACTGACAGCACATTACCAATTGTGGTGACATGCCACCATAAGGATGGTAACTGAAAATTTCAAATTTTGCTAGGAACGTTGATGGGAGACCTAAGGGGGTTCTTAGGGCACCCTGGGATCTAAGCATTTTGAGGGCATTCCGAGTCTTCCAAAACTCGTTCGAGACCTAGAAGTTTTCTTGAATTTTATGCCGTCTTATGGTTACTTCCACCATAAGCAAGGAAATTAGTTTTCAAAGCATCACAACTAAGTATTACTAGTTTGGGTGAAAGGTTTAGTACCCTTGGTGACCTAACCATGCAGTTAGCCACGAGGTTGCAAGGTGAAACCTTAGTGCACCTAGTCTACAAAGTCTTTATGGCCTAGTTAGGCTAGCAAGCTAAGCTTGCTAGAGGACAAGGTAATGCCTTGTAGTTCAAGGACTAGGTTGAGAAAAGGTCCAAAGGGACTGAGATTATGCACATAAGTCTAGCCTCAGGTTGTTTAAGTTCACAGCAAGTTACATATATTCATATATATGGAGTCTTTATTAACTTTTCTTGCAGGTGAAATGAAGACCCTTACTGGGAATGTTTGAATTCTCACTCCTTAGCTATGTTGTGCAGATACTGACATTGTTATGCCGAATAATCGCTGAGGGTTATCGTGGTAGTTTGTTTGTCTGGTAGTACTACGCCTGAGAATCTTTATGATTCTAGTCTACTTGGGTTAATTGTTGGTTAAGTAACAGTGCTAACTATAGCGTTTTTCTTGGCCGTAGAGCCTAGCAACATGTGGACAAGCTTTTGTGACTCGCCACTGGGATTCATTTCTAAGGTGGGACTTAGTTCAAGAAGATCACAGTTGAGGCTTGTATATATTGTACTCCTAGTCACCTCTTTTGTCTATAATGGAGTCCTAGACTCTAGGGTTGCTCTTGGGTGAGGGCATTAGTCTATTTTATGTATGAATGCTCCCATAAAGTTGTTATGTGTATTAAATTCACATAAATGTTTATTTGGTGTGCTTTGGCTATTTGAATTTGTTTTTTTTATAGAATTATCTTGGCCAAGTGAATGTTTTATGATTTCTTTCAACTTAAGTCAAAGTGTAAGAGAATGCATCTTGCATATTCTAGGTTAATCAACTAGTATCACGGAGTTTTAATCTGCAGACATATACAACTAGCCAATTGCAACCACTGTGAGATCAGTTTTCACAGGCTTCCTAGGCATGGGCTAAGGATGCCCATGTGAATTTGGCATTAAAGCCTAGAGCTCACTTTATAAATATTGGAGGCTAAGACTGAGATCTAGTGTTGGAAGTCTATGTGCTAGGATAGTTAGTACTGACCAACATTTAGGGAATGTTGTTTGGCTTGGATTGCAGGTTGCTATGGTTGACACTAGGTCAGGAGCTTCGAGAGGAGCTAGAGAACCTGGTGAATGTTTTAGTGACCCAGTTGTGGCAAGGCTGGATGAGAAATCCAGGGTGCTTCAGGGGTGACCTCAGACTGTGACACAAGTGGCTCAAGGAAAAGCACCAAGGCCAGGGCCCCGGGCCCCTTAAGATGGATGTATGCTAAAGAGGCTCGAATCACTCAATTTTCATCCCTAGGCTATCCTAAGACATTCTTTACCTTTGGTTTGGTCTAAATCCCATTCTTAAATTTGGAATTACATATTATTTGAGTGTAAACCAAGTGATGTGGTAAGGTTTTAGGAAATAATGAGTGGCTAAGGGAGGTTAAGGTGCTTAAGAAGGAGTCAAGAGACACTAAAGGGACCATGGATGGGATTGAGTACTTCATTGGCCCAAGACAGAGGTCTTGGATGTTTGAGTTAATAAAGTGAAACATATTGAAGTCCCAACCAAACCATAAGGTTTGGTAAGTTGAGCCATTAAGATGCCTAAGCCAAGCTCAAAGAGCTTGGGGAAGTAAAGCAACATAAGGAGTTACCTTGCATAATAAGATAAGTGAAAAATGGTTACCTAGCATTGGATGAGAGATGCCAATGTCCAAACAACCCCACCCATTTGAGCTCATAGCAAAGTTAAGACACCTATAAGTGTAAAGAAATCCAAAGTGCATTATGTGTGTTCATCAATCCATCCCTTCATCTTATATGTATTTGTAATTTTGCTTTGGTTGCTATTGTTGTTTTTCTTATTTCCTTTAATTGGATGTTTTGGTTGCCATATCTTGTATATTTTCTTGCTTGTGAGTTTTGTTTGTAGGAACCTCTAAGGGATCATTACTAAGTACAACAATGTACTCATCCTTTATGTTTCATTTTGCAGGTTCTATTAGTGGCCTAACAACTGAGTTGTGGGCTAAGTTTTCTTGTTTACAAGTATCTATTTATTTTGAATACATGAGGTCCTAAGTTTATGTATAAGTTAAGTTTGTGCTTACTTAAGGGCCTATGCTTCTTCAATTAAGAGGCTAAGATTTACACAAGGAAAAGTAAGGGATTTGCCCTTTGAGCCATTCAACTCAAAGTTAGGAGCCAAGTTTTATGGGTCTTGGTAGCAAGTTTTTGATGTATATAAAGTGCCTTACGTACTAAGTCGTTGCCTCTGTTAGGAGTCATTGTTATGTATAACACTTGAGTTACCATTGGATGCATGCTAATGTTCTAAAGTATACTCAACTTATTACTTAAAGTTGAAGCAACTAGAGTTTTATTATCTTGGCTTGTGTCTTAACTTTTGGTCTTAAATAATTGGTGCCAACATTTTCTTCTTATTTTATTTATTTATTTATTATTACATAACCAAGGCAAATGCATGTGTCTCTTCTTGCATGGTAAGCTATGTAACTTGTTGCATATAATTGTTTTAATTTACCTATACATAACAGTTAGTTAACTGTAATTAAATAGGATTATAGTCCAAAAGAGCTTGCAAGTTTATGTTAATTTTGGGTACTGGGAACCTGCTCCACTATAGTTGGTATCAAAGTAGGTCAATGATCTTAGTAGAGGTAATAAGTGGGTAAGATCCAAGTGTTCATTGTGCTAAGAATAGTTAACACTACTTACAAGTTGTTTTGCGGTTGTTGCCTAGCTTTGGCTGTAGTTCTATAGGTGGCAATCTTATAAGGTGCTAGCATTGATATAAGGATCCCAAGCAAAGGTTAGTAACCATATGGTGAATCATGGTGAAGATGGTAGAACTATTGTGGTGCATCATTATGGCATAAGTTGCCTAAGTAGTATGTAGCTTATAATGGATGCATGCTCACCCCTTAAAGAAGGGCAGACTATGGCTAAAGCTTAAGGGGTAAGGGTTAAATTTTTCCTAGCCTACTAATGTGCTAAGACCAAGAGAGCAAGACTTGCTCCAAGGGTGACACCAAGGTCAATGAAGCCTAAGTGCGTAAGCATGAGGGTAACTAATGGTAGGTAACCATGAAGGCTAAGGGTAAAGGTTGAGGTTTACTAAGTGTCCATGGTGTGTTGAGGCTAAGTGAATTACAATTACCCAAGGGTAAGGAGAGCCATAAGCACCAACAGTAATGTAATGCCATGTTTAAGGGCTAAGGCACACTAATTTTATATATGCACTAAAGCTAAGAAAGTAATATCTCTATCCTAAGATAAATGTGGAACTGGACCAAGAGCTCAAGTAACTACCATTTTAAGGTGGATTCTATATAACCTTCCAAGGAAGAATGGGAAGTTGAGAAGGGCTGTGTGCCTAGTGCATGATACTAAAGAGATCAAATGGATAATGGCTTGAGAATTCGTACGGTTAAGGCCTGAAGAAGGTAAAGATAAAGGAATGCCTTAGTCACTGCAGAAGCACCCTCAATACTAAAGGGCAATCAGTAGTTCTACTTGTACAAGTTAAATGGTCAAAGAGCCAACAGTAAAGGAAATGTAACTTTAATTTTGCAGCATAGAAGTAAGTAGTTTTTATTGATTAAATTGCTATGTTTCTAGTTGTGACTTGCCTGCCTAGGAAGTTAGCGTTGCAAAGGAAATATTGGGTAACTAAAACCCATAAAGACTTCAAGGGTAGATTGATTATACCACTAAAGTGGTAAAGGGTAATGCTTTGAAGGTTAGAGGAAGTTATTTTCTATGAGATTTATGATTGTGGGTTTGTCGAATGGTGAATTGACAATTCAGAATGGATTGGTTAAGGGCTTAAAGATGGACTTAACCATGTAAGTAACACGTGACCTTTGAAGCCACTTCGAGGGTAAAGGTGACTAATGTAGGAAGGTTGGTAAATGGTGCCACAAGCATGTACCATAAGTTAATGGGGCTTGTCCCCATGGTGGAAGAAATGAATTAGGCACCATAGGAAAGGATTTAAGAAGGAATTCTCAAAGTGCTAGGTTGTTTCCAAAAAGTCTTACTTAATAATCCATGAGGGTTGCCACATAAAAGGAGATCAAATTCTCTATTTACTAGTAATTAGTGGTGTGGTGGTTTAAATAGGCCAAGAGTTATGTTTAATCGATCCCGGTGCTATATAAGAAGAAATGAAAGATGGTACCCTAAGAACTTGTAATAATTGCAAGAAGATGGCAGCAAAAGTTAAGCACCATAACCCATAGGTTCCAAAACCATTAAGCTATCATTGAAATTAGAGCTTCCTAAATGAGGGGATTTTAAAGAAGCTATTGAAATGGTTGTGGTTTAAAAAGTCAAGTTGAACCTATGGACCAAAGGGTTTTATACTAATTTTTTCCTTGGTAAATCATAACCCAATAAGATATAGTAAGAAAGAACATAGAGGGCATAAAAAGCATGGAAGCTTAATGGATAGTTCTAAGTAAATTGAAAGGAATGTCCTAAGAGGCCTATGAGGTCAAGACATGAACATTGTCAAGGAAATTAAAATGGTTAAGAAGAACACCGAGTAATGGAAATAACCCAAATTCTCTAGTCAAGGACCATGTTGACCAATAATTGCTCACAGTTTTGTAGGTGTATTTGAGCAATGTTTTTCTAGTTAGGCAGGGAGTTCAAGGATAAATGATAATGGTATTTTGCAAAAACTTAGAAAAAAATACTAAGAAAGCCATGAGCTGTTAGGCTTAAGTGGACGAACCTAAGTTAACTTGAAAGGTTTATGAGGAGAAGGGCCTTTCACATCTAAAGTGTACCCTATTATCGAAGGAATTCAAGTAGATTAATGAGAACTAGAGAAGTGTGTGCAGTTTAAACCACCAAGTTAGGGTCTGGAATGACCCAAGTGACTCAGCATGAGTTATGTGTGAGATGATGTAACAACCTTAGTCATATGATTCAAAGCAACTAAAGGTTGAAATTCCTTAGAACTTAAGAAGGCTTGAATAGCCTAGAAATGTATGGGACTTTTTGTTTCTTAAAGGGTAAGAATGGTACCTAAGTGGTCTAAGAGTCATAAAAAAGGTCAAGTAATGACTATGGATGACTCTAGCCAAGAAGGTGACCAAGAAGGGATTTTAACACTAAAGAAGAGTTGGTCAAGCTGAGGTGGTTGGAACTACCTAGTGAATCCCATAAATTAAGCCAATTCATTTTAACTTAAGTCAACTTAATAAAAATGGTTTATTTTTATGTTTGCATTTTTGTGCCCAAACCCAATTTCATTTGAAATCCAATATTATGTAGATGTAATAATCTAATCAAAAGTAAATTTTCATGATGCTATTAAATCTTTATCAATTTTTCATTTTTATGCATTAAAAAATTCATAAAAATTTAATAACATGATAGAAATTTTGTTTCAAATAAATTATTACACCTACATAATATTAGGTTTTAAATAAAATTGTTTATAGGTGAAAAGGATGTAAAAATAAAAATATGTTATTTTATATTAAGTTGGCTTAAGTTAAAATGAATTGGCTTGCTTGACAGCCTTAAATCGCTCGTTGCCCATAAAAGTAAGTCATAGTATAAACTCTAGAATTTTTAACAAGCTAAAAGGTCTCTAAGTGCCTAAGTGAATATATGGAGGCCGGCGAGTGCCAAGTAAGACTTACATGGGCGTAAGGAGGTTGTAGGCCATAATCAAGCCCAAGGTTGTGCACACTGTTGGCTATCGATGTTTAAATCACACTAAAAATTCATCATAGTTTGTGCATAATAATGGGCTATATGGGACAACGACCTAAGAATGTGCATAAGTGTTAGGAGGCAAGGTATAGGTACCAAAGTGGTCTCATGGAGGGCATAGAGTGGTAAGTCTTGGCCTTGCCCAAGTGTGATGGGCAGCATGTCGTTTAAGTAAACCTTATGGGTTTGGAGTATTAAGAAAAATTCTTAGGGGTTCGAAGATGAACTTGGACAAGTATAAGAACCCCAAATGCAAAGTCTTAAGCAAGAATCAAGTGAACCTAAGGTTTTTAGGAACAACCAAGCGGTGTGGCATAAGTTAAAGGGCATTAGGTGTACCTAAAGGACCATACGGGCTATGTGCCAGAGGTCCTAAGATCTTCTTAAAGAGCTAAGAAATGCCTTAGAGCCTAAAGGGCCTTAGTGCTGAGCACACACCTAATATGGCTGAGTAGCTAAAGTAAGGCCTTAAAGGATGAATTATTGTCACGTTGAGCTGCATGGGGTATTTAAAGCACCTAAGTAAAGTTGATGAATGGTGTGAAGTTCAAGTCTTAAGTGATTTAAAAATACCTAAGGAAGGTTTGTGATGGCCAAGAACACCCTACTGCCAAGAGAGGCATTGTTCATTAAGTAAGGGTGCCTTAAAAGTTAAATGGCAAGTAATGGATAAGTGGATGGAGAATAGCCAAGGACCTTAACTGGATTAAGTGATTACCTAGAGGAGTCAAGGATTTAGAATTTGGCTAACGACTATCAACCTTAAGAGATCCAAAGAGTTAAAAAGTTCATATGGACTAAGATGCCTATAGTGAGGCCAAGGTTGTTAAGCTTATGGGTGCCCTGAAGGCTAAGAGGCACATGGGTAATACATGATAAGAAGCTACTTAAGGAGGCCAAGGGTAAATTTCCATAAGAAGTAATGTGCCTAAGGCACTAAGAGGCAACAAGGTTAAGATGCACCTAAGGTGGCTTAAGTGCCTAAATCAGGTATAAGAATTGCAAAGTTAAATTGTAAAAAAAGGATTAAGTGGTTGTGACTAAGAAATACCAAAGAGGGCACTTGTAAGCCTAAGTCCAAAGAGGGTGCTTGTAAGCCTAAGTGTGCTATAAGATTGTTCTAAGTCCCGCCAAGTGTTAAGTCTACATGTAAGAGACAATGTGCTTCCAAAAATACTTGATGAGGGAAATAACAGAAGCATAGCAAGCTAGCTCTAAGTTATATAGGACTAAAAAGAAAACTCCAAGTGTATGAAGGTGCCTTATGAAAAAAGGAAAGGTGTCCACCCCATATGTAGTGTCACCAAGGAATGGCCTCCTTAGGAGTTCCTTAAGAAGTTTCTTGACCGACAAGTTGAAAAGCTAAGAGTAGGAAGCAAAGTTATGGTTAAGGGCTATGGGAAATCATAGTAAGGAAATTTCATGCATAGGAATCAAGCAGACATAAGAGAAGTAGCAACCAAGTGGTAAGTTTGATTAAGAGTTGATATTTTGGGGGGCCAAATTTTTTAAGGGGGGAGTATATGAGAGCTCTCCTAGTGGACAACGTGGTTTATCGGGTAAGCAAATTAAGTTTAACTATTATTTTGGCTAAATGCCTCAAATAAATTTCTTACTAGGCAAGAAAAGCAAGCTAAGTAAGATAAGGTTGAGTTGTGGAATTTAAGGGCTAAAAATGCACTAAGTGTGAAATTTGAGCTCTTATGTCTTATAATGGCTTAAATTGCTTAAGGGCAAAGTGTATGGGTAAGAAAGATCCTTTTGTGAGACTAAGGAAAAATGGTAGATGAACGGTTTTAGTGTCCTAAGTGAATCAAAACTAATTTTGAGGGCCAAAGTGACAAGTAGGTGAAAATTTTGCTAGTGGAAGTAGTTGAGATATATTTGGATGGGTTTATCATCTTCTTTTAAAGCCATTTTCATATGTCAATCTTTTACCTACCTCACCATCATCATTTCTCTCAAATTCCTCAAATTTTCTAGAAAATTGAAGATCCTAAAACATCCACATCAAGTCCCTACCTAGCTTAAAGTGTATTTGGAGCATTTAAGTTACTTCTTGCTACTTTTTGTATCAAACCCTAAGGTATTCTTCTTTACTTCTTATTGATTAGTTCTAAGATCAATAAGTTGTTAAAAATGGTTTTAAATTCATGCCGTTGGTATCCATTTTTCCTGGAAATAGGCTTGGAACTCAAGAAGAGCTAGTTGATCTCATATGTGTCTTTTGTCGTTGTACTTACTTCAATCTTGATTTGTGGTCAATTTTAGGTATGGGAATAAGTTAATCTTTCCCAAATAATGCAAAAAAATATGATTTTATATGCATAATGATGTTGAAGCAAGCCCTAAAAGGACTGGGCATAGGGATGTGAAATGGGGCATGTTTTGGTGCAAGAGTGCACAAGAGTCATGTTGTAGGCTGTGCCTCTGTGCTACGGCACCCAAGTTGGCACTACAATGCTAAAAGCATGACCTAGAAGTATAGAGATTTAACTAGTGGCACTGCCCTTCGCACTACATTGTTGAGGCCAAATCCCCTCAAGATAGGAAAGTGCTAAGGAGCCTCCAATCACTCGGCTATCATAAGACAATCCATACCTTTAGTAAGGTCTAAAACTCATTTCTATGCATGGAATTATGTATTATTTAAATGGTAACTAAGAGATGTAGTAAGTTTGGGGCAAAGAAGAGTGGCCGAGAGGGTTAAGAGGCACTAAGGGGACTAAGGATAAGTTTAAGTGGTTTGTTGGCCCAGGAGGGAGGTCTTGGATCTGCAAGGTAATGAAATGAAACCTAAGAAGTCCCAAGCAAACCATAAGGATTGGCAAGTTAAGCCACCAAGATGCCCAAGCAAATGACATAAGAAGTTACTTTGCACAATAAGATAGGGGAAAAACTCGTAAGTATAGGTGAAAAATAGATGACTTATTCCAAGGTACATAAGTCGACTTTACAAGGTAAGAAAAATGCTAGTATTAGATGCGAGAAGCCAATGTCCAAAGAACCCCAGCCATTTGAGCTCATGGCAAAGTCAAGACACTAACGGGTGTAAAGAAGTCCAAAGTGTTATTATTAGCATTTTAATATGTATGCTAATAATATGTGTTAGCATTTTTGCTTTAGTTGTTATTGTTGCTATTGTTGTATGCTTTGATTGGATGCTTTGGTTGTCATATTTTGCATATTTGCTTACTTGTGACTTTTCTTTGCAGGAATCCCCCAAGGAACTCTTACTGAGTACAACTATGTACTCATCCCTTAAGTTTCATTGTGCAAGTTCTGTTAGTGGCCTAACAACTGAGTTGTGGGCTAAGTTTTCTTATTTGCAAGTATTTATTTATTTTGAATCCTTGAGATCCAAAGTTTACTTATAAGTTAAGTTTGTGCTAATTTAAGTGCCTATGCATTTTCAATTAAAGGGCTAAGATGTGCACAAAGAAAAGCAAAGGATTTGAACTTACAGCCATTTTGCTCAAAGGTGGGAGCCAAGTTTTTTGGGTCTTAGTAGTGAGTTTGCCTTGTATATAAACAGCATTATGCACTAGGTATTTGCCTCTATTGGGAGTCATTGTTGTGTTTAACACTTGAGTTACTTTTGGGTGCATGGTATGGTTCTAAATCTGCACAAGTTGTTACCTGAAGTTCAAGCAACTGTAGTTTTATTGTCTTGGAATGTGTTTTAAATTTTTTCTAATAATTAAAGCCAACATTTTCTTGTTATTTTATTTATTTAATAGTGCATAGCCAAGATGATGAATGCATACATATCTTCTTGCAAGGTAGATTAAGTAACTAGTTATTGTTTTAATTTACCTACAAGTAATGACTAGCCAACTATAACGATATGGGATCATAGTCCTTATGAGCCTACAAATATAAGTTAATTTTGGTTACTGGGACCCTGTTTCACCACAAATTCAATTCATCTTTTGTTTGTTATCAATATCATATGTCATTATATAACTACATGATTTATTCACCTTCCTAAGAAAAAATTGATTTATAAAGGAAGTAATTTGTTTATTGCAGAAATAGAGGAATTGCATGATAGAACTGTCAATCCCGAATTGAGTGAGGTTAGGGCTAAACCACGAGTAGGCAAATCCTCGGGCATGAAAGCCTCCTAGACTAGGGCTTGAAAATGAGTAGTAATGCACGAGCAAGGCCACGAAACAAAAACAAAAACAATGACCATGATGGACAACGATGATGACCTTGGACCTAGATGATCTATGTGCAATAATCACTTAGAACAACAATGATGGTGGACTTTGAGCATGGCCACAATGATCTTTATTTTTTTATTTTTCCTTGGTAGATTGGGAATTATAAGGGTCAAAGAATTAGCACTAATAATTTAGGAATTAGGATTAGGAAGCTTGTTAGAGTTGACAAGAAAATGGCCAAGCATCATAGGGCTCGAGCTTGGACCATTAAGAATTGAACTTATGTTTTGGATCAAGCTAGAGTTGAACTCTAAAAAGCTTGACTTGGGAAGCCTTAAATTGAGCTCAAGCTCAAGCTACCTGGCAAGGCGTCAACTCATAGTGGTTTCAGTTTTACTTTAGCTTTTCCTTTTAACTATTTATAAAAAAAACCTTTTCTAGAGAAAACAAACAATATTATAAAGCATTAATGCAATACTTAAATAATCTAAATGTGCACTAAAATATAGTTAATTAAGATCATCATTATCAATTTTTTAATTACACATACTAAGAATGAAAAATTAACCTGAATAAAATTGCACTGAAAATTGAATTATTTGATTCAAATTTTAACAAAACAAAACCGAAAAACTGACTCCATTCAATCCTTACAGCCTATGTACCTATAGCTAGAGTAAACCGATTGATCAATGCCGAATATAGCCCAAATTCTCTAAAAAAAACTGATATGAAGTCACCCAAGATTGAAATAGACTTGACCTGTGTCGAACTCGAACACTACTGAAAAAAGGTCATTTACCAATGGCTGTTACCAACGGTTTCATGTTGATAATTAATGTTCTGAAATTTTTTTTACCAACAGCTGAATACTAAGCTATTGCTAATTTTTAACATTTAGTAGTTAGTAAATAGGCAGTGAAAATTACCAATAGTTTGCGTTCAAATGTTTTGCACCAATGGCTTAACTTTTATCAACATGTTAGGCCGTTGGTAGCTACCAACACATTTAATCAATGGAAATTACCAAGGGTCTAGGCCAATGGAAAATATTAACATGTTTAACCGTTGATAGTTTTACCAACGCGTTAGGCTGTTGGTAAATATTTGGAAATTCAAAAAAAATTAAAGTAGTTTTCAATGTGAAATCGTTGGAAACTGCTATTGTTTTAAGAACAAAAGTATATACGAAAAAAAATTAAAATAATATTTTTGAAAAGAAAATTAAAATTTAAAAATTATTGTAGGAAAAAAAAGTAGTGCAAACAAATCAAGAAAAAATAATGGCCTATGTAATAATTTGTTGTCATATATAGCGGATCCAAAACTAGACAAAAAGGGTGGTCTATGTTATAATTTGCTAGCCCATATGTTCGTCTAGCCCACATAAACAACAAAAGCACAAAACCAAAATGTGCTATATTAAAATTTCTTGCCATCTCACTGTCCACTTTACTAGCAAAAACAACAATATGAAACAATAATTAAAATTAGCAAGCCAAAGTAGGCGTGTGTTCCTTGCATAGATAATGACTTGATGCAATGTCAGGAAACTCAAAACAAGCATCACCTAAGTTCAACAATAGACCATGAAACGAAATCATTGATAGTAACAACATTCGGTTTGGCAATTTAAAGAAACCCAAGGAATAGTTACATAATCTTGTTAATTCTATTCACAGAAAACCAAGGCACAAATATCTACAAATTCAAGAGAACATTATGAAAGAAAACCCTGAGAAATAAAAGGAGAAGAATAGTTTTTTAGCAGCTATCAATCGTTGGGCCACATGCCGCTCATCGGCCGAGCCCCCGCTACTGCTGCCACTACCACGTGATCTGTTCAACTTGTCTCTGGCTTGCCAATAAAATATTCCAAAGGAAAAGTACCAAAAACGCGGCATTTAAAAACCAGAAATAAAAAGAAAACTTTTCACTTCAAAACTTTGGAGCTTAATCTATGAAAATCAGTAATGTTTTTGAAGATATATCTTTAGAAGAATTTAAAGAGGATAACAAAAGGATCAAAACCATGTCAACAAAAAAAAGTTTTGGGAAAAGAAAATTTTAACCCAAAACTTTGAAACCACATATACGGAAAACGGTTGATTTTGGGAAGAAGTGACTTTAGACAAAGTAAAAAAAAAAAAAGGGAACAAGAAATCTAAACATGTAAATAAAAAAAATATTCTAAAAAAAAAACTCCAACAGCAATGCTGCCAACGGAAAATTCATTGTCAGCAACATCGCAGTTTTCTAAAAGCCTGCAATGGAAGAGGGAATGCAAGAGAAGAGAGAGAGAGGGAGGAGAAGAAAAATGAGTCAAAACGCGAAAGGTGAGTGGAAATGAGAGAGAAGAAAGAGTGGAACAAGAAGAAAATGGGTGGGGCACAGGGTGTTTTTATGATACATATATAAGGGCAAACTCCACTTTAGTCCCTCAATGTCTATATGGGTTTTAAACTAGTCCTTATTTTCAAATTTGTAACAGATTAGGTTGTTAGAAAAGTACCAATGGTTTAGGCAGTTGGTAACTACCAACTGTTTAGTAAATTACCATGTTTGCTCTTTGTTAAATTACCAACACGTTTGACCGTTAGTAAATTTCAAATTCAGTTTACCAATAGTCTAATGTATTGGTAATTACCAATGGTCTAACAGCTAATAAACAAGTAGTTAGAAAATGGCTGAATTTTAATAGTTGAGCCCCAATAAACCCAAAGCAACCTAACCTGAACCCTCCAAAATCAACCCAAACTCAAGTAACTTAATCAGAGTTCATTCATGCTATTCCTACTAAACCCTTACCTGAATTTTGCTTTCCCAGCTTCTTGCTAGCCAATAAAATTGTATTGCTTGACAAAAAAAATCTTTACCTGAATAATGTGACCTAAATTTGGCCCAACCTGGACAACTATCATCATTATGTGAAGGCTAATTTTATCAATGTGCTATCAAGAATCAATGTGAGAATCTTTCCCAAAGAAATGATTTTTGGATCAAATCAAGAATCCTATATTTAGATACCACAATCTCTTACATTCAAACCAATCTAATGCACATAATCTGTTTATGTAATTATTACTCCGCTGAAAATTCATTGCAATAATTACTATTTTGGCTAATACTGGTTGGTCGTCGAAACCGCAAAAAATAATTCTAGTATCACTAACAACTAAGAATAAATAAATTTGCAGTATAGCAGTGGAAACCAGGTCGAATCCCAAGAAAAATTTTTATTTGAAAGCTTCCTCACAGAAAACTTAGAATAAAAGATTGGGGGGATTTTTTACAAAAAAAGAATGAAATAAAAAAATTGATCAGAGAACAAAAATTAAGAAACCTATCAAGTAAGAAACCAACAAAACAATCAAGAATTCAAACTTTTGCATCAGTCAACATCCACCACCGAATTCTTAAAAGTGATCATCGATGCATAGATAGATCAATCCAAACTTTGAACATTTATCGTTGGAGCTATCTTCCTACCTCTCCTTAATCATAGTTAATCAGAAAACAAGCGATCTAATTAACCCTAACTGCTAAACAACCTAAGACAAGTGCTTTGATTTAATTTAACAATTGCGTTAAAAATTATAAAGATCGATGAAACTAAATAACACAAACATAAGCAGCTGCATTTAATTTAGTTAAATGTTCTCCCTAAAACTTAATGATTTCTGACACAGCAAATCACTAAACCTCAGTCGCTTCACAAATTAGATAAACCAAACAATTATGGATTTGATTTCTATCCCAGCAGTAGATTGAATTCGAATAACAACTAGTAGGCCTCTTAGAATATAAATGAAAAATCATAAAATTAATTATAGAAGAACATCCAATAATCAAAATATTAATTGAATAAATAAAAACAACTTTGATCTCACAGTACTGAAGAATTCGGAGTTTCAGTCTCCTTTAGCCAAAAATAAAAAGATCCCTAGAAAGAAAAAGAAAAAAAAAACAAGAAAAGAGACAGAGAGAGTTAGGGAAGAAAATGGGGCAGCCCCCTACGAGAGGGCCCGCTGGAGGCTGTGGCGCAGCTACCACTTTAAGCATCTAAAAGAATTAACCTAGTGTACTAAAATCATAAAATCTTCCTAAACTTTCTATTTTGTCACAAAATTACCCCATACAAATAAAAATATTCAAAATAACTACAAGGTTTCAAAGTTGTCAGCCAAGGAATGCTCCAGAACATCAGCGGCAACTTCAAGCTGAAATTCGACCTTGATATACCCTTGATTTATCAAAATTCAAAGCATGAAAGTTGTATAGCTCTTTCTTAGTTTCGAAACGACACATGAATCACATAAAACGAACATCTATAGCCAAAGATATGCCCAAAATACCACAATTGCTTCCGAACGAGGGATGACTCGTAAATCACAAATTTGAATCTGAATTCGACCCTCTTAACATGCAAACTAGGTTTCATGATCTACATATGATTTTTAGCTCCAGATGTTAGCTTTTCAATGAATTAAGAATCACTCAATTCTGATCTATTTAGCTTAAGATATGATTTTTCTACCGGAACATCACCAATCTGTTGGAATCCTGAAGGAACACAAATAAATTAAAACTTGTAAAATTCCAATTATATCCACTTTCAATCAATTGAGTCCAGATATGCTCTAAGCTACAAAACATGCTCACAATATATCTTTAAGATTCAAAACATATTAAAATATACTAAACATGAGAGAAATAAATATAATAAATATAAGCTTATCAAATTCCCTCACAATTAGCTTTTGCTTGTCCCTAGGCAAAACTCAAAATAGAAACATACTTTTGAGCTAAACCGAGTAAGATAATTTCACATCCAAGGGTCTTTAAAAACTTAATGAGAGGAATTAAGTACACAATCTACTCATTAATAGCAACTCAAAACTAAATAAGTCATTGAAAACAATTTCTTCTCAAGCTGGTAACAATTACCATTTAAAATCTGAGAAAAATATCAAACTTTTGTACGAAGTAAAGAGAACAAACCAGGATGATAAGAACTCAAAAAGCACAACTGGTCTTACCATAAACTCATGAAAAATAAGAAATCAATTGAAATTTTACTTTTTTTTATATTTGATTTTTTTTGTTTTGCCTTTTGCTTGTGTTCCACCGTTTAGCGAGTGTATAACAGGGACTCTGCCATACCCAAGCTACTAACTCGACACAACTCCAAAGTGGTATTTGACCATATGCATGTTCCTAGTACATTTTTCGAGCAGTGACCAACTCTTGCCTTAGGAGAAAAGCCCAACCTACTTCAATACACAGAATAGCAGAGTAGCAAACTTTTTTTTTTTATATTAGAATGCAACAATCCAAACAACAATTTTTATTTTTTTCTCAAATAATTCAAATCATCCGTCAACCGAACAAACTACATATTCAACTTAATAAGCTCATAATCTCACAAGGTTTAAATCAATGTACTAAGTACACAAATTTGATGTAAAAATAAACTTCTCAAGATAACCATCAACTACCTTGATAAAAAATTACAAAAATAATTTAAAAATAAAATTTAAAAGTTGCATAAAGACTAATAAATTACTAACTCAACACTTAAGCTAAGCATTCAAGAACCAAAAAGGTGAAATCATCTAACAATTCAAATCGATGCTAAAAAGTATGAATAAAAAAAATTTAATTCAAAAATTTTGAAAACAGAAAATTAGGGCTTAAGCTGCCCACTCCCCCACACTTAAATCAAACATTATCCTCAATGTTCACAATAAAAACACAGATGAGGAAAAAAAAAGGTACTGGCCTGAAAGATGTTTTTATAGTGATTCACAGCCTAGAATTTGACTTCAGCTTGCTGCCCCATATGGTTTGGTTCACCTCCAGCTTGAAAGAGATATTGTCTTTCTTTATTGTCTTTGGCTAGATAACCTGCTTCCTACATCAACCTGACCCATAGATAGGAGCAACCAAGTGAATCTCCTCTATCAATCCATCTAAGATTGACCAATTGACTGTTTGCCCTTTTGCTTTCCTGTTCGCCTTTGCTATCTTCTCGATCTCTGGATCAAACACTAATTCACTTGTACGAGAAGATCTTGGCATAAGTCAGTTTATTGAGAAAGAAAGGAAAAAAAGAAAAAATAAAAAGGAAACTTTAATAGAAAAAGAAATCTCTCCGGTAACAGTGCCAAATTTTTGGTTTGTCATCGAAACTGAAAAAAATAATTTTAGTCTCACTAACAACTTATCTCCTACTGTGATAAACCCATAAGAACTATATTACATATGAATTGATGGATGATGGAGATCATACCACATGAGACTTAATTCATCTTTGTAGTTCTTTAAAAGGTGTTCACAATCTATGAGTATATACATGGGTTGATTACTCATAAAAGATTGCACATATGACATTACTATATGAGATAGAGTGATTTGTCTCAATCACTGGAATATTGATTCCTAATGTGTATGTGGATATTTATGGAGATAAATATTTGAACAGGACCAAATCAATTACTCTTAGACCTTCAACTGTTGAGAAAGAGTAAATGTTATTTATTCCGTAGACTTGAGAATAATATGAATTTAAATGTATACTTTATGTGATTTTGATATGTCAACCAATGATGCCTACTATAGGATATACTTGGACATGTTGGATCACATAAATGTAACATGTTAAGTTCATGATTATTCAACATAGAATTCACCGCTCTTGAAATAAGAGTGAATATTGTGGAGTAAGTCTCTTGGTTTTTCGGATTAAGAAATCCACGTGGTCGATTTAGAAAAATATTGTTTTGGAAATATTATTTTCTATATATAAAATTATATATATGGTATATATAGATTTTATAAATGTTTTTCTAAATTGTTTAGAGTCCGAATAAACTTGAAGAGACGTGCACATATTTAATTCCGAATTGACAGTACCACGACTTGGATGTGGTTGGTCTAGTCCGGATTATGTGCAACAATATTGGACGGTGAACGGAATAGAATAAAATGGGTACTTGTGAATTGTCTCTGAAATCCTGGGAGATTTTACAAGGTCGTATAATATATTGTACTGACTTGTAAACAATAAATTAGTTGAGGACTAATTTGACAGGATTAAGAGATCCCAAGGGTCCCACGCCACATTCTAAACTCTACCCGGTCAAACTTCTAAAAGAAGTTGTACTTCAGCTTCTGAGAGAAACTATTGTACTTAACTTCTAAGAGAAGTTGTACTTTAGCTTCTAAGAGAAGCTACTGTACTTTTTGCCTATAAAAGGAGTGGTTGTGTATTATTGAACAAGAGAGATAATTAGTCCAGAAACAATAATAGCACAAACACTCATATAGTGCAACCGGAAGAGAAGGAATTCGAGCGTGTTAAGCTTGGAGAATTCTGCATTTGTGGAATTTCGAAAACAAGGTACCCGTGTGATTATTTCTACAATCCGATCCTGGTGTACGCTAAGTTAATAGCGTGAAACTCGTTCGGATTCCCAACATAGGATCCATGCATACTGGAGAGAATTTTTTTGTTTCTTTTTTAGCTTCCTAAGGCAGCAATCAGTAGCATTATCTACCTGTGAGGAAGATTCTTATGGGCAAGATCTGAGCTTAAGCGGAAGAGGTAGGAATGGCAACACGTTTTGTCTGCCAAAAGAAAGGGGTGGCTTGGATGTTCAGGACATGAAGCTAAGAACAAAGCTGCCATATCTAAATTACATAGGAAAAACAATGAAAACAAAGAGAGGCTTAGCCGCTTAGGAGACCTGTACTTTTTTTTTTTTTTTATATATATATAGCTTCTGGGAGGTTGTGGAAGCCAAAAATGTCCTCTAGGAAAAAATCAATTTAACTTGTTTGTCAATGGTCTAACTGTCATTATTTATACCCTACAATATCATTTATGATTTGGCTCGAATGCTAAACAAACGCACACAATTTTTTCCAAAAGCCCATGGCTCTTGAGCACATGGGAAAATGCTGAAAGAATTAGAAAGCCAAGGGGAAAGGGTTTGTGATTTGCTTAAGAAATCGCTAGTATCAGTTTAATTGTTTTTCCTTTCAAAGTAAGATCAAGTTAACCAATTTAATTATGATGATTAATTTTGTAAACATTCTCAACCGAGTAACATAACAACTTACTATATATATGAACACAACACTCAATCTGAAGCAGCCAACAAGAAGAAACTGATAATGAGAGAGAGAGCCTGGAGAAACCTGAAGAACAAACCTGAGGCGTGATGTGGAGAGAGAAGGCCTGGATGTCAGTATTGGATCAGCTACAGAAGCTGTTATTGAAGGAGACGATGTCTGAGAGAGCGAGTGAACGAGTAAGCTTTGGATCTTCACTTAGACTACCGGCGTTCGAGAGTGAGGAGAATGAAGAACAGAGCCTTTGGCGTAACAAGAATCACGACACCGAGATCTACATTAAGATCGAGACTCGAGAGGGTAGACGCGGACCAGGCGAAGGGTAGACGGAGAACAGGCAACGGGTAATTTTGATGGACTTGTTAAGTGAAGAAAGACAGGCTGGGCTTCAGGATTCTTCGGCTGCGATTTCAGAAGCTTTGTCAGGCTTAGAAGGTCCTTCGGCTTCGTTTTTGAAAACTTGTCAACCAAAGGGTTCTTCAGCCGAGTTTTTTAAACTTGTCAAAGTTTTGGAAGTTAAAAAGCTGCGTTTTAAAGAAAGGTAGTCGGCTTTCAAGAGTACTTTAGCTTCGTTTTTTTAAATAGTTGGGCTTAAGGAGTTCTTTACCTGCAATTTTTTATATATGACAGGAAACTTGTACATTTTCCCACATTTTCCAAGAAAAGTGAGGAACCTTCGGTCACCTTGGTAACATTTTGTTGTAGTGAGTCACTATAAGAAAAGACTGCTTTAATCGTTCAACAAAGAAAAATTCATAATAAAAGCTATCAGTTTGAATTGTACATTGTTTGCTAGTAGGTTTTAAAATTACATTGTCTATTACAAACAGTTATTTTTTTATTTAGAATCAGTTAATAAGTATAGTATAAAGTTTTTAAGCAGGTTTTTATAGTATTGAGAATAAGAAAAATACCGACTTTTTTCCTATTCAGGAGGCCTTCAAAAGTTACTTCATGTACCTTCTCCTACAGCAGGAAACTCGTCATCTAAAAAACTTTGGGATGTGACCATTAAGGCGTGCATATGGCTTCTTTGGTTGACTCGGAATAATCTCATCTTCAACAATAAGCTTCCTAACAAGTTGGAGATTGTTTCCTCTATAAAGTCCTTTTCTTATTTTTGGATTTCCAAGAGGTCGTGTAAGTGTCTTTTCTCTTATGATGTTTGGTCTTTACAACCAGCTCTGTCTCTTTAGTCTACGTAGGTTTTTCCTATCCTTGGTTGGCTTATTTTTCTGGTTATAGGCTACCTGTGAGCCGTGTTAATTCATCTTCTGCCTTGTACTTTGTTTCTTTCCAGCCTCTGGCTGGTGTCTTTTAATAATATATTCTTTTGGCCGATTAAAAAAAAACAAGTAATATTGGGTGCAAATGTTCGCCCTTGATCTATCCATTATCAACAAATTGCTCATAACAATGCATGGCTGGGTATTCGTACTTGCGTGACAATAGTGTTGGTTGGTGGCTGCTCAGGCGAGCTGGTGATCAATGACGGCAGTTTGTTCAGGCAGCTTGGCAATGGTGGTGGTATGCATTGTTTGAGGATGCAGGACGCGGCAGTTATTGGTGGATGTAGAAGTTTAGGGCCTAGTGTTAATTCTGAAAAGAGTTGGGAGTGTTCCTATTTTTAAAGCTTTCTTAGTGTTAGTTTGGTCTTTTTACGAGTCAACATAGATTGATCATTAGTTGTATTTAACAATACCAGTGCGAAATATATTGGTCATTCTATTATAGACAAATGTCTAATTAGATTATATTAATCCATCTCTAATTCTTCATATATAATCCACCATGTAAAATTTGACCAAATTGCCCAAAACCAGAACTTTCCCTCTCCAACTAGAAATCCTACATTGTCGCCATTACTAGAACTTCATTGCCCCCAAAAGACTTTGCAATTGATGATTTCCTCCGGATTGCAGCTTCCCAAGCCAATTATTGACTCCAAATTTTGCTGTCATCGCAAGTATTTAGGTCGCTCTGTCGCAACTTGCGTGTAGATCTTATCGTTGTTGATTGTCACTAGCCTTCGAATTGCACTACTTGCCCCGGATCTCATCGTTGTCGTTTGTCTCAGGATCGTGCCATCGATGCTCACCTGTAGATCCAATTATCTCTTCTAAATTGCATCGATTATGGTCTCAAGACTGTGACAATCTTCACCTCCCATTCGCCTCCATCACTACTGGTCCAGGCCACCATAGGCCACTTCCCTTCATCTCTGGCACCAAATTGTGCGCAAAACAAATTATGGAAATATCTAGGACAAGATGCAGAATGTTCAAGAGAATATTTAAAGTGCCCAGAAAAATATGTAAAAATATCTTAAAAAATATGTTGGGGTGCTGGTTGATTTAATATGTTTTTACCAATAATCCTTAAATCTTAAGTCCTTCGTCTTATCAACGGTGTATTCATTTATGAGTTTAATATCAAGGCAAAACTAGAAGTAAATAATTTCGTATCCTATAATATTGAACTCTCCAATTGACCCTTGAACTTAAACAAATGACCTTTTGTCTTCTAAACTAAATCAATTTTCAGAAAGCTCATAAATTTTCCAAATTGTACTCAAATACTTAATGAATGGTTAACCACGATAGCGATCATAGTTTCTTGTGAGTGATACTATATATTTTGAAAGAGTCAGACGTTATCTCCCCTGATTATTATGTTTTTTCTCTTAGGTTTATCTTTTCTTAGCCGTTATTTTCTCCTAGTTTTTATCTTTCCTTAACCATTATCTCTTAGAAGCCTAATCCTAATAGGTAACTTTGTACGAGCTATATATATTAACCAAAGTCAACCAATGAAGACAATATAAGTTTCATCCAAAATTTTACATGGTATTAGAGTAGGTTTGAAACTGCCCCAACTATTGCCAAAATAACCGGCATCATATAACCTACAAATGACCTACATGTGAGAGGATGTGTTAAGTTAGATAAATTCCACATGGTCAAGAAAAATGGTTAAGTCAATATTTTATATAATGATAAGGCTTCTCCACCTATCGGAAATTGGTTTTAGGTTGATTGTTTCACATGGGCGAAATCCCGTATAGCTAAGAAAATGGGCTAAGTCAATACTTTATATAGTGATGAGACCTGTCTACCTAATATAGTGATGAGACCTGTCTACCTATCGCCAATTGGTTTTAGGTTAGACTTTTTACATGGTAAGCGAGCAGATTTGACCTAAACTTCTTATTACCATCTCACCGCAAAAAAATGGAGTAAGACTATGACTTGGAGTCAACTGCATCTTTGCCTCAAATTGATGATATGCAAGGAGTATGGACTAGGATCTACAACATTATGCAAAACATGCCAACAGAATGGTGGGATCTGCCTATGGAGAATGTGGTCCTCAACGAGGGGTCAATTTCTCATGAAAAAGTAGAGATGGTAAGCTCTATAGCCAATCCCGTGGACTTGATGGGAGAGGATGAAACCAAAAAGATGCATGTGGATCAGTCAATCTTCTTAGTTCAAGGTTGAATCCCATGGATTTTTATAGGAGAAGATAAAAACAAAGAGACAAGCACAGTCAACTTCACAGGTACAATTGCTTGTTATGTTTTGCCTAGTACCAAATTACAAAAGACATGGATATTAAGCACTGGAGCCACATATCATGTAGCCTATCAAACAGAACTTGTTAAAGATATAAGACCGATGGCTGGTTGAACCTATACACTTACTTGATGGAAGCATCAAACTCATAAATAAAACTGGTACCTCATTCCTTAACAACAACATGAAACTTCATAGCATCCTCTACGTACCCAACTTCAAATGTAATACCAAAGAGCACAAATGTGTTGTGATCTTCTTTCCCGATTTCTGTATCTTGCAGGACCTTGTTACAAAGAAGCTAGTTGAAGTGGCTAACCAAAAACGGGGGTTGTATTATCTTGAGATGGATGAACAATAAGGAGCATCACTACCCGCAAGAACTAAAAATGTTTCTGTGATCTTGTGGTGCCAAAAATTGGTAACCTGTCCAAGGGTCATTTGAAAACAATCCCAAGTTTGTCTCATTTAAGTTCAGATAATAAAGAGTGTCTGGTTTTGTTTAAGCTTGAATGGGAACATGGTTTCATAGAATACCACATCTCTGGTGATGAAGTATTTACGTGTTTCCAGGTCAAACACTTGATACCTCTTTTGGTTGCTGGGATAACTAATAAAGATGTATGTGCATGACCTTGTGTGGAATTTGTCCTTCAGATTTAGTAGGTTTATGACATAACACAAGGATCCCAAGACTCATAGGTGATCATAGTCTAGTTTTTGCCCAAACAACATTTCATGAGGTGTATTATTTTTTAGGGCCTGGCTAGGCAATTGGTTGATGATATGGGTAGCAACTAGTACACAGTTTCCCCAAAACTTGTTGGGTAAGTTGGCTTGGAACTTTAAGGCTTGTGCAACATTCAAAATGTCTCTATTCACCTTTCAACTATGCAGTTTTGTTGTGGTGTCCTAGAGCATGATGTTTGGTTTAAGATCCTCTTTGACTTGTAAAAAATTCCCATGGCTTCTTTCATTATTTCTGAGACATTATCACTTCTTGCAATCTTGACACTCTGCCCATATTACATTGATATCATGTTGTAGAATGTTCGAAAAGATTTGCTGCCTCATTTCTTCATTTCATTAGAAAAGTCCAAATGGTTCATGTATAGTCATTAACTAAGGTGAGGAAGTAATGAGCTCCACTTGTTATGGCAGTTTGATATGGTCCCCATATATCCATGTGTATGAGTTCAAAAATAATAACACTTCTTTTATTGCCCAATGGAAATAGTGATCTGGAGAGTTTCGCCAACGGGCAAATGCGATACTCCTTACAAACATTAATGGACTTAACTGAAGAAAAATAAAGAATTGCCTCTAAGCACGCACTAGATGGATGCCCAAGTCTCTGGTGCCACAAACTTGCTAATGTGGTGGTACCAATCATGGGTTATGGTCCTTCTGATCTTCTATTCTTAAAAAAAAATATAGCTCTCTTACCTTTTCACCCACTCTTATCAACTTCCTCAAGGTTTGCTCCTATAACACACAAAATTTAGGGAAAAAAATTGCAACACAATTATTTTGCTTAGTGAGCTCACTGACGGAGAGAAGGTTGCATTTAAAATGAGGCACAAAAAAACACATTCTTTAAGCTCAAATCAGGACTTAAGGAGCACAAGCTAATTTTTGTTAGACTTTTAATTGACCTATTAGGTAGTGAAATTGTTTATTTAGAAACGGTTTTGGGTTCTTTTAGGAAGGCTTCATATGTAGTTATGTGATCGTTGGTGCCAGTATCTAGGATCCAAGTTTTATTTAGGCTACGTTTTATGGTGGAAATGTTACCAGTAAAGTTGATTATGCTTGTTCATTTGTCCTTCCTCAGCAACTCCAAAAGTTGTTGATATTGCTTTTTGGACAAGCTAGCAACAATTGATGCTTCCTGGTTCTCAGTTGGGCCCTTCCTCTCACAATGATTCGCACTACTCCCTTGCTTGTTTGGTTTTGTTCGCCTAAGTTGTCAGTCTTCCAGATATTCGATTATCTCCCAACAATCTTCCTTCATGTGCCAAATGTGTTTCCAATGGCCACATCTTGCCCTGGATTGATTTCCTCCTTTGTTGTTTGTTGTAGTTTTCGGTTGTCATCCAGCTGCAAAAGCTTCTGCTAACTCGACCTCCTAACTTTTGTGCAAGACTCAGCTACTTTTCTTCCTTAAACAAATTTAATTTAACTTACATTTGATAAAATTTAATTTTCCAATTATACTTTAAACAATTCCTAGAGGGAGTGACCATAGCTTATTCAAAAATGAAAATCTAACACATACTTTTGTCAATTATCTTAATGGTCTAAAAAAATTTTGAAAGCATATCACTTTAGCTCCCTGAAATGCACCATTTCTTTGATACAAAAATTTTAAATCCAGCTTTCAAGGAATAAGCTTTAATACAGCTAAAATTTTTCACCGTTAAGATAAGTCACAAATAGCAAAGTACAGTTTAGATTCTTGTTTTTTTTTTTTAACTTTCCAACTTGCATGATCAATGATTTCCAAACAGAGACATTATGCATATATAATAACTGCAAATCCTTGTAGTTGCCTTATATACATATTATTTCTTATCAAATCAAAAATAATTGATAGACATTCTATAATTTAACTATATGCATATGTAAACTAACCTATCTCAAAATAAGATAATTACTCCCTCTGTCCCATATTCTTTCAAACACTCACTTTTTAGCGATTAATCTATGATTTTTTATTTTCAATTTTTAGTATATAAATAAAAAAAATTTCTATATAAATGATCAATAAAGACCTCTAGTTTCTAAACATATTTTTTTAAATTTTTTTCTAACAACCAATAATATAAATAAATTCAAGTCAAACTAGAGCCAAAAGTCAACTGTTTCAAAGAACTTGGGACGGAGGTAGTATTATTTAATACAAAAAAAACTCGAATAAAATTTACATCTATAGTCAAATGATCTATCTTTTTGAGAAAGAAAACTAAAGCAAAACAACAAAAACTAGTGATTGTGGAGAGGATAAATGCAAGATGGAAAGGGAAGTTTGTGGAGCTTGAAATTGGGAGAATGAGGAAGAAAGAGAAGCATGGTATGGTTTTTTGTTGTTGGGGGGACAGAAAAGCAGTTGACCACAAGTTAGTAATCGAAAATTGACAAAACTTAAAACTTTCAAACATTGAGGTGACTGCTTATGTGGCGACTAAAGTTTTTTAGTCCCCCTTCAATTACTTTTTTAGTGAGCCCCACAATGAGCGATAGAAGGGCAACATATTCTCCTTTGAGACATAAATTCATTTTTTCATCTTTGTCACTTTTCAAAATTATGAATCTGAGAATAAAAGCAATTTAATGGTCATTAGAAGAAAAATTTTTAGGATAAGTCATTTTTTTTTATGCATATTTTGATTGCATGAGGGCCGCCTAAATGTTAAAAAGTAAAATGTTTGTAATTCTTACAAAGAGAAGCTGTTATTAAATTAGCTATTTCTTTTTGGTTGTGATTGCAAAGTTTTATTGTGTAAAGAGTTTAAAATTAATAAGGAAAAATATTTGGGGATTGTTAAGAGGATAAGTTATATGTTTTTTTAGAATTTTAAGACTAATTTGTTTTCATTTGGGCTTATTGCATTATTATACATTGTTTTTATGTAAAATAATTATTTATCCAAATTATTAATTTGTAAAGATTTTTCCCTTAAGAAGCCCAAAATGCAAAATAATTAAAATACTTAAAATTGCTTTCTAAACTTCTTAAAGTGTAACACTTCAATTGATCATTAATTTAAATAATTAATTATTTTATATAAAAATAATCTACAATTATATACTCCCTTCGTGGTGTATTCTTTGAAACCTTTGAATTTTTCAAAACATTGACTTTAGAAACAATCTGTATTTATTATTTACATATAAATTTTTTTTATTTGTATAATAAAATATTAAAAAATAAAAAATTATAGATTAATTGTTGAAAGGTAAATGTTATAAAGAATTTGAATTCACGCGGTTGCATGCTTCTACTTCTACCCCTTCACGTGATTGCTTCACTTTGAAATTATTTGTTTTCCCTTTCAAGGTGTTATCAATCATCAATAATGAAGGACGAAAATTTTCGTTATACACTTAGACATTTGAAGGCCAACGTCAGCAAGAGATAGAACGCAACCAAAATTTGGATGAATGAAATAAGACATTTCTTTTAAATCTTTAAATTTAAATACACTAAGGAAATAATCATGTTATTTTTAAAGAAATTTTGTGGAAAAAACATGTTTTATTGTTCCTATTGATAAGAAATCCAATTCAATTGCTATTTCTTATTTTTAACACCAAACAATTCTTAATCTAACTGATGATGAGGATGTCGTAAACAAAAAGATGCAAAATTGTTTAGATATATGATACTAGGGTGTCCACTCTTACTATTATATATGTTATTTATTTATAATGTTAATACTCATTGCCCATATTAACAGACGTTTGTCATTTGAACGTAACTAGATTTAAATATTCTACCTATCCTACTGAACGTCCAACCTCCATAGTTAAAACTTGGACTTTAGAAACATGTAAAGTAGACACTCACTTGCTAGATTGAGACACTCAAAGTATTACAATGGGCATTCAATAGCCACAATTGAATACGTTGACATCACATATATGCAGATTAGACACTCAACCTATCATTCTAGGTATTCAACCACTATAATTTAGACACTTTAACACCATAATTAGATACATGGACACCATATTGACCAAAAATATAAACTCAAACATGTAGACTAGACACTTTCTTACCAGATTTAGACACTCAACATGTCACACTAGATATTCAATTACCATAATTGGGCACGTGAATACTACAATTGGAAACTTGAACATATACAAACTTGAGTAATATACTCAACCTTGTAGACATGGTATTCTCTTACTAAATTCAGACAATTAATTTATCATATCAGATGTTCAACCACTATATAATCAAATAGTTAACATGATAAAACTTAAAAGGTATGCTTAATGATGTATACAAGACATGCCCTTACTACATATATATAAAGAATCAAACTATCATACTAGATATTTAAGGACGATTAATTGATAATTGTCTCACATTAAAGATGGTACAAGAGTCACTAACTTATTTAGATTCCAAAAATATAGGAACTCATAAAAATATTACTTTATTTTCCACACAAATATCCTTAAAATAGCATAATTTTCCCTTAATTACATGTAAGATTTGAGACAATTACTGCCTCATCTGCACCTCTTAGAAATGACATGCAAATATTTTAAGAATTAAAGTAGACACTCTCAAATCAGTGTCAGATGATTTTAAGCTAACACTAGCTCTCAGCTCAGTGTCATAGACAGTCTCAACACAACGTAGCAAACCTCCCACCTAAAAATGTTAACATCCAATACCCAAGCAGACACCCACCATATTACCTCTGCATGACCGTGTCTTATTATTAAATTTTGATCATGTCTTATTATTAAATTTTATCTTACATGGACAGTTCCTTTAAAATGTTCAACACTTCTTAATAGAAGTTTATCTCTTTTAATTTATTTGTACAGAAGTGCCTTAAGAATCAATTTGTTGGCAACTTGCTACTTTGAGTGAGAGAATGTTGTTCTATGTTATGATCATCTTGTTCTATTTGAAATAAAATTTGATTCAATAAATATGAAAAAAATATTTTATATCTTATATAACCATTCATTATATGTGCAAAAATATTATTTTGCTAAATGTACATTCTTAGAACTACTTCAATTAAATCATTAATGAACTTAACTGTTAACATGTGAATTAACCAAAATCCTAGATAAAATGGGATAAATATAGCGATCTTTGTATCAAAATTGAAACCAATACTTTTGGATACATAATATGAGAATAGTTTAATTAATGACGTAGATACACCCTTGCTTTAAAGGCTAGAGGTGACATAGACTCTTACTTGTTTAGCATCAGTTTCATTTATAAAATGTGCACAACTTGTTTTTCGAGGTTATGAGCTCAAGTCCACGGAAACATGTTTGTACTTCTTAGGGTAAGCATCTAATAAAGCAACAAGCTTGTGTCAAGTTGCAAACTAATTCATCAACTATGGGTAATGTAAAAAAAAGATCACTTCTCAAACATTGGATGGACACCCACAATTTATTGAGGAACAATGTCTTTTTTTGGCAATCAGTGTGTGGAACATAAAAAAACCATCATTGTGACAATATAAAGGCTAGGACTTCAAGGTATTAGACGCTACATGGTAAGCCTGATGCACAATGTTTGCGCCTCACAGCCAGTTGCATTGACACCTTAATAAACCTAGGAATTATGAACTTACTTTCCCATATAAGTGAAACCACCTCCAACGTAGTGGGAGAATCTTCTATCTAAAGTAGAAAGGCCTATAAATAGTCTGTGAGAATTGTGACATTACGAATAGAGTTAGTGGAAGCAAATAAAAGCTTTAAACATACTGGAGGAGGGTAAACACATTAGGCCAACATCTCCACTACAATAGTATGGGTGCTAAGCACCATCCACTAAAAAAATAGTTAACAACCAATTAAAGCTAGTTGGACCCCAAGTTTGTAAGCACGAGGGAAGGGACCCTACAAACCTTGGGGCATGACTTTATGCTTCTAGCTTGTAGAATGTAGAAAATAGGGCAAGGGGAAATGATTCTAGATTCTCTCTTGTATTACTAGAACTCGAAGAAGAATGTACATATAGCTTGGGTACAAAGTCTCTTACTTTAAACATGTGATTATGTGATCACGCTGGAGAAGGTAAACTACACCTATTTACATGAGTTTTACTTTAATCCTATTGCTGTACATACGCATGTGAGAAAATTAATTGCTCATTAGCCCTTCTTAAGATAGAGTGTGAAGGAACGAAACACCTATGTTGCGGAGAAGTTGATGAAAATGGTCATGACTAAACGCCTTTATGAAGATATTAGTCAATTATTCTCAAGATGGAAGATACTGCATTACTAGCTCAATGGATTGAAAACGTTCTTGAATGAAGTGACAATCTATTTTTTTGTGCTTAGTCCTTTCATAGTAGATATGGTTTGCTACGATGTGTAGAACAACTTGATTATCACAAAAGAGCTACATGGGGCATAAATGGTCAATCGTGAGGTCTTTCAACAAGGTGTGAAGCCATAGCAACCCACTAGTAGTTGCTACCATCGCTTTATTTTCAACTTCAGCAAACGAACGACTAACAATAGTTTGTTTCTTTGTTATTCATGAAATAAGCCCTTGGCATAGCAATTTGTAGCAGCTAGTTAAGGACCTTTAGGTCTCAGTGCACACCCCCCAATCTACATCATAGTAGGCACTAAGTTGGAGATCATTTTCATGTAAGAATAGTAAGCCTTGTCCCAACCCCTTAATGTATCTCAACACTCTAATGGCTGCTTGATGTTGCTCCATGCTCAGCTCTTGCATATGTTAACTGAGAATGTTCACAACATATGAGATATCTAGCCTAGTTATGGAGACATAAAGTAATCGACCAACTAGGTGGCAATAAGGGCCCAAATTTGATAATTTATTCTTGGACGGATGTGTCAACTGGTGTTGTTGAGCCATAGGTTCTCAACTAGGCTTTGCTTCTATCAAACCTACATCTGACAAAATGTCTAGAACATATTTTCATTGACTAATAAATATCCCTTTTGGACCACATGCTACTTCCAATCTAAGAAAATATTTTAGTGCCCCAAAGTTTTTAAGGTGAAAGTGTTGATGTAGGAACCTCTTTAATGCATGGCATTACTGATCATTGTTCCCTACCAACACCATATCATCAACATAAACAAGTAGTGCTAGGAAGGAGTTACCTCTCTTGCGAGCAAACAAGGAGGAATCTGCTTGTGATTGGATGAAGCCATACTCATTCAATGCTGATGAGAGTTTTGCAAACCATTCTCTCGAGGCTTATTTAAAGCCATAAAGTGACTTCTATAACTTACAAACTCTAGTGTCACCGTGTTGTAAGTGTCCTAGTGATGCTGCCATATAGATATCTTCATAGAGATCACTGTGTTGGAAAGTATTATGGACGTCTAGTTGACATAGTCCCAAACCCTTGGCTACAACTACTACAAGGAGGCATCTCACTGTGTTAAGCTTTGCTACAGGAGTGAAGGTCTCATGATAGTCTAGTCCTTCAACTTGTATAAAGCCTTGTATCTTTCAATTGAGCCATCCGAGTGATATTTGATTTTGCATACCCATTTATAACCCACAAGTCTTTTTCTCTTTAGTAATGGTATAATGTCCCATGTTTGATTTGTCTTGAAAGCATCAATCTCTACTTGCATTGCCTCTTGCCAACACCATTCCTTTTGGGCTGCCGAGTAAGACTTAGGTTCCAAGCTAGTCAAAATTGCTGCAAGAAAATGACAATGGTGTAAGGAAAAAGGTTCATTGGTAAGGATGATAGTGAAAGAGTAGGGAGTACCTGAGGAAGCCCTGTTGGAGTGTAATGAGTGGCCAGGAAGGCTGTAATCATATTCTGTCAAGTACTTGGGTAGTTGTCTAGCTTGGGTACTTCATTTCTATACAACTTCTTACTGCACCAAGTTTTCATCTTCTTCAGGCAATGGTTCATAGTCTTGGGTGGTAGGTATGTCATTTACTAGGGTAGGTTCATTAGGTTCAGGTATGGGTATTAATGGTTTGACTAAGGTAGTGGAAGGTTGAAGGTTCGGATTGCTAATTTTGGTTTAAGGATCATGTGGTTCAAGCTTGAAGGGGAACATGGTTTTATAGAATACCACATCTCTGGTGATGAAGCATTTCTGTGTTTCCAACTCAAAAACTCGATACCCTTTTAATTGCTAGGATAACCAATAAAGATGCATGAGCATGACCTTTGGTGGACAAAGTCTTTTAGATGTAGTGGGTTTATGGCATAACACAAGGATCCCAAGACTTATAGGTGATCATAGTCTGGTTTTTTCCTAAACAACATTTCATGTGGTGTATTATTTTTTAGGGCCAGACTAGGCAATTGGTTGATGATATGGGTAGCAGCCAGTACAAAGTCTCCCAAAAACTTATTTGGGTAAGTTGGCTTGGAACTTCAGGTCTCATGCAACATTCAAAATGTCTCTATGTCGCCTTTCAACTATGCTTTTTTTTTTTTTGTGGCAACCCAAAGCATGTTGTTTGGTTTAAAATCCCCTTTGACTTGTAAAAAATTCCCATGGCTTCTTTCATTATTTCTGGGGCATCATCACTTCTTACAATCTTGACACTCTGCCCAAATTACATTGATATAATGTTGTAGAATATTTTGAAAAGATTTGCTGCCTCACTTCTTCGTTTCACTAGAAAAGTCCAAATGGTTCATGCACAGACATCAACTAAGGTGAGGAAGTAATGAGCTCCACTTGTTGTTGCAGTTAGATATGGTCCCCATATATCCATGTGTATAAATTCAAAAATAATAATGCTTCTTTTATTGCTCAATGGCAATGGTGATATGGAGAGTTTCACCAATGGGCAAATGTGACACTCCTTACAAACATTAATGGACTCAACTAAAGAAAAATAAGGAATTGCTCCAGGCGTGCACTAGATGGATGCCTAAGTCTCTAGTGCCACAAACTTGCTGATGTATTGATAACAATCATGGATTATGGTCCTTCTGATCTTCCATTCTTAAAAGATACAGCTATCCTACCTCTTCACCCACTCCAATCAACTTCCTCAAGGTTTGGTCTTGTAACACACAAAATTCAAGGAAAAAATTGCAACACAATTCTGTTACTTAGTGAGCTCACTGATGAAGAAAAGGTTGCATTTAAAATAAGGCATAAAAAACACATTCTTTAAACTGAAATCATGGCTCAAGGAGCACAAGCCAATTTTGGCTAGACTTTCAATTGACCCATTAGGTAGTCAAATTATTTATTTAGAAACGGTTTTGGGTTCTTTTAGGAAGGCTTCATATGCAGTTATGTGATCATTGGTTCCAGTATCTAGGATCCAACTTTTATCTAGGCTAGGTTTTAAGGTGGAAATGTTACTAGTAAAGTTGATTGTACTTGTTCCTTTGTCCTTCCTCAGCACCTCCAACAATTGTTGATATTGCTCTGTGGACAAACTAGCAACAACTGATGCTTCTTGGTTCTAAGCTGGGCCCTTTCTCTCACAATGATTTGCACTACTCCCTTGCTTGTTTGGTTTTGTTCGCCTGGGCTACTAGTCTTCCGAATATCCGATTATCTCCCAACAATCTTCCTTTATGTGCTGAATGCGTTTGCAATGGTCACATCTTGGCCTGGATTAATTTCCTCCTTTGTTGTTTGTTATAGTTTTTGGCTGTCATCTAACCGCAAAGGCTCCTGCTGACTCGACCTCCTAACTTTTGTGCAAGACTTAGCTACTTTTCTTCCTTAAACAAATTTAATTTAACTTACATACATTCAATTTGTTGAAATTTCCATTTCAACAAATTTGATAAAATTTAATTTTCCATTTATACCTTAAACAATTCCGGCAGGGAGTAACCATAGCTTATTCAAAAATGAAAATCTAATACATACTTTTATCAATTATCTTAATGGTCTAAAAAAATTTCAAAAGCATCTCACTTTAGTTCCCTGAAATGCACCATTTCTTTGATACAAAAATTTCAAATCCGGCTTTTGAGGAATAAGGTTTTATAAAGCTAAAATTTTTTCACCATTAAGATAAGTCACAAATAGCAAAGTACGGTTTAGATTCTTTTTTTTTTTCATTTTTTTTAACTTTCCAACTTGCACAATCAATAATTTCCAAACAGAGACATTATGCATATACAATACTTGCAAATCCTTGTAGTTACCTTATATACATATTAGTTTATATCAAATAAAAAATCATTGATAGACACTCTATAGTTTAAATATATGCATACATACATAAACTAACCTATCTCAAAATAAGATAATTATTATTTAATAAAAACAAAAAACTTGAATAAAATTTGCATCTATAGTCAAATGATATATCTTTTAAAGAAAGAAAGCTAAAGCAAAATAGTAGAAACTAGTGATTGTGGACGGGATAGATGCAGGATGGAAAGGGAAGTTTGTGCAGCTAGATATTGGGAGAATGAGGAAAAAGGAGAAGCATGGTGTGGTTTTTTGTTGTTAGGGGCACATAAAAGCAACTAACCACAAGCTAGTGATCGGAAACTGACAAAACTCAAAACTTTCAAAAATTAAAGTGACCGCTTATGTGGCGACTGAAGTTTTTTAGTCCCCATCAATTACTTTTTTAGTGAGCCCCACAATGAGCGATAGAAGGGCGATAAATTCTCCTTTATGACATAAATTCATTTTTTCATCTCTGTCACTTTTCAAAATTTCTTTTCTAGTGAATGTCAGTATAAAAGTAATTTAACTATCATTAGGAGAAAAAAAAATAGGATAAGACATTTTTTTTTGTTTTATGCATATTTTGATTGCATGAGGGCCGCCTGAATGTAAAAAAGTAAAAAGTTTGGAATTATTACAAAGAGAAGCTGTTATTAAATTAGCTATTTCTTTCTGGTTGTGATTGCAAAGTTTTATTGTGTAAGAGTTTAAAATTAACAAGGAAAAGTATTTGAGGATTGTCAAGAGGATAAGTTATATGTTTTTCTAGAATTTTAAGGCTAATTTGTTTTCAATTGGACTTATTGCATTATTATACATTGTTTTTGTGTAAAATAATTATTTATCCAAATTATTAATTAGTAAAGATTTTTCCTTTAAGAAGCCCAAAATGCAAAATATTTAAAATTACTTTATAAACTTCTTAAAGTGTAACACTTCAAGTGATCATTAATTTAAATAATTAATTATTTTATATAAAAATAACCTACAATTATATACTCCCTTCATTGTATATTCTTTGAAACATTTGACTTTTTTTAAAAGTTTGACTTAAATTCATTTATATTATTACTTATTAGAAAAACTTTAAAAAAATACATTCAGAAATAATCTTTATTTTTTATTTACATATAAATTTTTTTTACTTATATAATAAAATATTAAAAAATAAAAAATTATAGATTAATTGTTAAAAGGTGAATGTTACGAAGAATTTAAATTCACGCGGTTGCATGCTTCTGCTTCTACCCCTTCACGTGATTGCTTCGCTTTGAAATTATTTGTTTCCCCTTTTAAGGTGTTATCAATCATGAATAGTGAAGGACGAAAATTTTTGTTGTGGACTTAGACATTTGAAGTCAACATTCTCAGAATTACATGAAGTCTGATTTGGGTTGGCGAAGAATTTTACAAGGGCCTCTTTTACGCGTAGAAATTTTTGTTTATATAGCTACATAGCCTGAGGATGGCTATACACAAACAATAGAAAAAGATGAGTTCCAAGCCTTTCACCGCCTGCTTTGTCCTCTTCGTTATGATTATTTTCGTTGCCGCAGAAGCAATTTTGGCTCGACAGCTACTGTTTGGTAATATTATACGCATCACTTTTCTTTTTAATATTTTCTGTTAAAGATAAAGATGTTATCGGCTTATAGTTTTGGTAGATTTGTTTATTTGGAGGCAGATAACTATTGAATATTGCTGTAAGATGGATGTGCAAAATTGACGAGCGAATCAATCAATAGTTAGTTGGTATTTCATTTTGTGGCGGCTGACTGACAACTGAAACTTATATGGTTAAAACTTAGTCACGGTATCCTAATGACCGATTAGTTATTAAATGGGTGACGATCAAGTTCAACCACTAAATACCTTTTTAGTGACCGCTTTGTGATTGGTTTCTAAACAAAATACTAGTGATCAAAATTTTGTTGCTCTTTTGGTCAATTTCTTTCATTTTTTTTTTTTTGTAGTGTATGATGAAAGAATATAAAAACCCGTGGCATCTTCTCTGAAAAAAAAAATTATTTTTTATTTGATTTGATTTCAATTTTTTTTGTAGCCCCCGAAATAGCGGGACCAGTTAAAGGAAGTGATCCAGGGCGCCCAGGAGGCAGGGTGGATCCAGGAATCGGCAGTTGACTTGAGGTACACAATTTCTGGCTCTAGTCATTTTTCAATTTTTTTCAGCACAATATATTTTTAAAAGATAAGTAAATTGTGTAAATAGCCTCTAATCTTTAATTGTCATTTTATTTAGTCCCTAATATATTGAATATCCTGTTTTGGCCCTAAACCTATTAAAATTGTTTAGTTTTGGTCCCTCACTGTATGAAATTCAATAACTCGATATAGCTATTTGACATAAACTTTTAAAATTTTGATTTAATATTTAGCAAATATCTCAAAGAAAATTTAAATAGTATAATATTTTTTTTATAGTAAATAGATAATTTAAATTAATAGTTTTTTCTACATGAATAAAATAAGTTCATTTTACAAAAAGAAAAAAAGCACGATTTGAAGTTTCTATTAACTATAAAAAATTATTATATAGATTAAATTTATTGTAAAACAGTTACTAAATAATTTAAATTATGATCTAAAAACTTTTTATCAAACAAATATTTTAAGTTAACATATTTCATTCAATGGGAACCAAAATGAAATGTGTTTAATAGATTTAGGACCAAAAAGAAACTTTTTAATAGGTTTAGGACCAAAACAAAACATTCAATAGGTTAGGGACTCAAGAAAAACAATAGTTAAAGATTAGGGATCATTTTTGCAGTTTACTCTTTAAAACGTTATGTCTAGCTTTTCAAGTGAAAATAATTTAAAATTAACCAAGGACAAGTAAGGGTGGTTTTGTGGGCCAATGAAACTGCTAGTATTATATCCATTTTATAATGTTGGCCATTCCTTTTTGCTTTTTCAAATGACTTGTTTCTTTTGTTTTTTTTTTATGATATATAAATATACAAATTTTTTATGCAAACACTAAATAGAATCTTTTAGCCCATAAATATTATTTCTCTAGATAAATTAAAAAAAATAACATGAGAAAAGCTTGGACAACCTCAATTTAAGAAAAAAAAGTCAAATATTATGGGATACATGGTGTGAATAAGTAACTTTATTTTTTTTTACGCTCTTCGCTTTATTGTTTACAACATGCATTGTGGAAAAAAAATATGTTTTATTGTTCCTATTAAAAACAAATCCAAAACATATGCTCAAACATGTAGACAAGACACTTATTCTCCAAATCTAGACACTCAACATATCATACTAGATATTTAACTACCATAATTAGGCATTTGGTTACTACAATTGGAAACTTGAACGCATACAAACCTACAACATATACTCAATCATTTACACAAGACACTCCATTACAAAAATTAGACACTTAATCTATTATATTATGCAATCGACTATTATATGATCAGATACTTAACATGATGCAAACCAAAAATATATGCTATGTGATGTATATAAGACACTCCCTCACTATATATAGATACTCAAATACATTAAAAAATGACAAATTGAGAATCGTATCACATTAAAGATGGTACAAGAATAGCTAACTTATTTAGATTCCTAAAATATAGGAGTTCATAAAAATAGTACTCTATTTTCCACATAAATATCTTAAAAATAGCATGATTATATCTTAAAAATAGCATGATTATATCTTAATTGCATGTAAGATTTGAAAGAAAAAAAAAGGCCTCATCCACACCAATAGAAAATGACATTCAAATACTCTATTCTTATAAGAAGCCACTCTGAATGCGGTGTCAAACAGTTTGAAGTTGACACTAGCTGTCAACTTAGTGCCAAAGACATTCTCAACCCAACATAGGAAACCTTCCACCTACAGATGTTAACGTCCAATACCCTAGCAGACATCCACCATACTATCTCAACATAGCTGCATCTTATTATTAAATTTTATCTTGTGTGGACAGTTCCTTTCAAATGTTCAACTCCTCTTAATAGAAGCTGATTTCTTTTAATTTATTTGTGCAGAAGTGCTTCAAGAATCAATTAGTTGGTTGTTACTTCAAGCTGGAGGAAGCTAGTCTATGTTTATATGACCATCTTGGTCTCTTTAAAATAAAATTTGAATGAATAAATATGGAAAAAATAATTTATATTTTGTTTAACTATTCATAATATGGAAAATAAATTCTTTGCTAAATGTACATACTTAGCACTACAACAATTAAATCATTCATGAACTTAATTAATGACATGTGAATTAACCAAAATCCTAGATACTATGGGATAAATGGAGAGATGTTTGTATCAAAATCAAAACCAATACATTCGGATACACAATATATGGCCATAATCTATAAATAGATATGAAAGCAGGTCACTTGGCCAAATTGTCTTTTCACACTATTTAAGATTTTCAAAAATTGTAGAATACTAACACGTGTATTTCTAAATTTACCATAAGGTGACATGTGATGATTTCCCAAATTACCCTTCATAGTTAACATGTGTCAATAACCTATTTGTTCCGTCCCATTTAAACGCTTTTCATATTGTTGCCACAACTTATGCATAGCCGACACGTGTAAATAACTTATTTAAGCCATTTTGCCTTGTACATGGTTTTTTCCGGCCTACATTCCCTTGTAAAACTTCCTATATCATGGTTGTAAAACTTCCTATATCATGGTTTCATTTATAGTTACTATAGCAGTTCCCCTCCCCCCCCCCCCCCCCCCCCCAAACTATCTATGGCAAACCACCCATACCCACTAAGGCTGTTATGCTCAAATATCCATCAATTATGATGCCTAGATATTCCAAAATCATTTACATTTATGCTCTTCCAAAAACTTCCTGTCCATTCAGGCCTTCTGCAAAAAAAATTTTGAAGCAGTTTGAATTCTTGGTTTCTCACTCCCAGTAGTCACCTTCACCACCAACAGTGTATGCCAATAACCTGCACCGACAATTATGCAGTAGTTAGCTCTAGCAGTAATAGGTTCTATAATTTCAATTCTCTATTTCTTCCAACAATAAAACACATGTAACCGACTCCTGTAATGTTCACAAAAATCCAACTTTCGAGCACACAAACTCAAGCTCAACAGGAAGGACAAGGAAATTTTTGAAAGGTATGAATGTTTCTTTTTTTTTTTGTTAATGATACTTTTTAGCATGGCTATTTACAATGCTTCACTATACATTCATGGTAGGGGTGAGATGGAGGGAAATACAACACAAACATTCTTAGATTCAAGACATTGCTAAACCAAAGGGTTCAACTAAAATTTTCAATAATCATTAATTACTCTATTTGTTTCTAATTGCACCTAAGAACAGTAGTAGTCTTTCTTTTAATGCTTGCATTACTTGCTTGCTGTAAGTAGAGGTGGGAGGTGTGCCGGGTTGGCCCGGACCAAACCGGGACCGCCCCACCGGTCAAACTTGCCCCGCCCCGCCCCGCAAGAAGCCCGTAATATTATGGGCCGAATATGGGCCCAATAGGAGGAGGAGGATGCAAAAAAGACCTGCCCGGACCAGACGAACCCGCCAGCCCGGACCGCCCCGCTCCACTGACCCGCGCGCAACGGCTCCCTGTATAACGTAAACCTGCGAATTTTTTTTTAAAAAAAGGGCTAATTACACAGCAGGCCCTCCAACGGTTTTCTGCTCCATTTGAACCCCCAAAATTTCATTTTTTCTCCTCCCAACAACTAAATTTCAAGGACTTTTTGGTCAAACTAATTTTTCCCCTCCCCCTATAAATACCAATGCCATTTTCACTCAATCCTCACACAATCACTCAACTTCTTTTCTTCATCTACTATATTCTCTCAACCATTCTCCTTATTTTCTTAATCTCTTCCAAATTTCTTACTAATCTCTCCCTAAAATCTTCATAATCCTCTCTTGATTTTGCATTAATCACTACTATTAGTACGTGAGTCATGGCTTCAAAAGGAAAGGGCAAGTCAACAGATAGTTCATCTTCCCGCAACACCGGCCTCCGAGCCTTGTTCCGTCGCCGATCTCAGGCCGCCGATAAAGGCATTTCAATTCAAGAGTTTCACGACGATGATGCCGGAATCAATATGACGAATTACGATTTGGGTCTCGACGATCAATTATCCGATTATGAAGTGGAAGAGTTGGATGCGATGGCGTTCGGGAATCCGTCAACAGAACCGACGCCTACAAGTCATGAACCCGGCGTGGAGGGAACTCAAGTACAAGGTAAATCCACGAGACTAACTGCTTGGGTTTGGGAGCATTATGAGCTCATAAACGAAGGGGAGTCGAGGTACGAAAAATGCAAACATTGCGGGAAAAATTTTGTGCATAGAAAGAATTCCGGCACTGGAACGCTGAAGCGGCATCTTGAAAATCAACATACTAACGTCCTCCCTAGTACCGGAACTAGTTCTGGAGGACAAACACAACTTGGGTCTACAACCGGCACCGGCGGACCAGGTATATTTCGTTTTAACCAACAATCTTGTAGAAAAGGTATGGTAAATTGGATGATGCTTACTGAAAAACCCTTTTCACAAGCTGAAGATGTCCACCTAGAATCTTGGATAAAATCACAATTAAATCCTGCATTTAGAAAAGTATTTAGGAAAACTGCTAGGAAAGAAAGCTTTAGACAATTTGAAATCGAAAAATCAAATTTGCAAGCATATTTTTCTGCTCTTGATCATTGTGTGGCATTTACTTCTGATATGTGGACATCACCTATAGGTCAATCATTCTATTGTGTTACTTCTCATTGGATTGATTCTGACTGGATAATGCAAAAATGAATTTTTTCATTTAAGGTTATTGAAACAGATCATACTGGTTTTCAAATATTTAATTGTATCTTAGAAACTTTACGTGATTATTTTTGTACTGATAAAGTTTTGTGCATTTCATTTGATAATGCTTCAAATAATGATGTTACCGCTCGCCTTTTGAGTCAAAACTTAAAACCACCGCTCAACGGTGCATTTTTTCACGTTAGATGCATGTGCCATATTTTAAACATTTGTGTGCAAAAGGGTTTAGAAGTTCTCCAAAATGAGATTTTGCCTATTCGAAACTCATTAAAATATTTGATGTCCAGACCTGCTATTTTTTGTGAATTTAAAAGCTTTTGTATTGAAAATCAAAAACCATTTTCTTGGAAACGGTTTAAATTGGATTGCCCAACCCGCTGGAACTCCACATTTTTTATGTTGCAAGATGCATTACCGTATGCAAATTTTTTGTCACATTTCATGAATTTAAAAATGGGTTCTGAATTTCTTACGACTGAAATTTGGGAGAAATGTTCCAAAACCGGTGAATTGCTTAAGTTTTTTTACGAGGCAACTGAATTTTTCTCTGGTGTTTACTACCCAACAAGTCATTAAGTTTTGTTTCATTTAGTGAACATCACATATGCTTTACATCAGTTTAAAAATGATGAGTTGTTAAAACCGACTGTCAAAGCCATGCGGGCTAAGTGGCTTCAATATTTTGAAAACATTCCACCTATCTTGTTAGTCGCTTCTTTACTTGACCCGTATGTAAAATTAACGGGCACAACAACACTGCTTGAAGGAATTTTTCATACTTATTTAGAAATGTCTCATATAAATGTTTTGGCTATGTCTGCTTCTGCTTCCGAGTACTTGCATTCTTTATACAAGTTATATTGTGAGCGGCATTCGGATAAGGTAAGATCCGAAGCTCCTCAAACTGAGCCTCCAAGGAGATCAATCTCCTCAAAATTCAACCCGGCGCTCCAAATGCTCAAACGACCTCGACCGATGACATCGGGATTAGCTGAGGTCGATGACTATCTCAACACATCATTCGAGACAAGCGACCTCGACATCTTGGAGTGGTGGAAACAAAAGAGATCAAGATTTCCGATCTTGTCGATAATCGCACAAGAAATTCTTGCCGTTCCAGTATCGATCGTCTCATCTGAGGTAGCGTTTAGTGCCGGAAAACAGGTGATAACAGAAAAACGCTCAAGATTGACACCCGACGCGGTAGAAGTATGCGTGTGCAACCGATATTGGGGTCTCGCAGCACTCCGGCATCAAGACCAAAAGAGTTTGGATGATGAGGTAATATCCGATACCGAGAGTTGAATTTTTTTTTTTCAATCATACATGTAATTTGTATTTGATCTGATTATGCTGTTCAGCACAGATCATAGGTTTCTATTATTTATCATTTCCGGAAAGTTTTTGCCATTTCAAAATGTAAGGCACGTTCCGATTATTTGTAAGTGCCGTTTGGCTTTTTAACTTAATAAAACTTACACCGGAGGTGGTGTTTTTTCTTAAAAATATTTATGACTTATATAATTAATAATTGTTCTATTATATATATATATATATATATATATATATATATATTTTAACCAAAAAAATTAAACCCACCCCGGGACTGCCCCGCCCACAGCCGGTCCGTGCCCGGGCCTCAGGACCCAGGCCGGGCCCGGTCCGGTCCCGGGCCGGTCCGACCCGGTTCCCAGCTCTAGCTGTAAGTAGCCACTAAAATGCCCACAAATTATGCATCCATTAAAATTTTCTCTGACCACTGCTTGATGTCTTATGATATTCCTAATATGCTTCATGAACAAGACAAACTTTAATTTGGGAAAGTGCAATGTGCCGATTTTTTTTATTCCAACTATGGATTTTTTTCCCCTGTTTTATCTCTCCAAATTGTTTATCTATTTAAAGATTTTTTTCAGGTTTTAGAAGGATTCAAGGACAATGTTTCCTGTTTGAATACTATTGTTGACTTTTTTACACCAATAATTGAATTGTGACCCATAAATAGGGGTCGCCTAACTAAAAGGGACAACGGCGTTTTATGAAGGCCCTATTGACATAGACATGAAGTTTGACCGGTGAAATGGTGGATCTTCTTCTAATAACCTTTATGACTAAGGGTCATTATTTACTTGTCTTCCAATTTTCAGACAATGGTTATTTGCATTACTTGTTTAGCTTTTATTGCATTGCAGACCTTTATGACTTGGTTATTTGTATGGTTTTTCATTTATTAACCTATCCTGTCAGTTTTTAATGTTATTCGTTACAATTTCGAATGTTAGCTTGCCCAAATTTTGTACACACTTATTTTTTACCAAGTTATAAACCCACATTGCATTTTCCCTTAGTACTTAGATGTCTCATGATCATGATATGGGATCTTAGGTGCTGTCTTAGATGCATGCAAGTCCAGCATACAAAGCATCAGTCAGAATGCATCACATAAACAAGTAGAGACTGTGTCTAGGGGTATAGTTTAAGAACTTCACTGTCACTACCTCTAGGCAACCTCCCTCGGTTTGACTTCTTCCCACTGTATTCTTCATTCAACCCAACCAGTGTAGTATTGCTCACAAAAAAAAAAAACCAGAGACAGAGAAGCAAATTAATCATTACTGAAATGTTGTGGTCTCAGAAGTTTTGATAAGAAACCTTAATTGGTTTCTATTATACTGGATCTTCCCCGTCCCCACCGGGTCCTGTTCTCTAAGATCTCAACCCAACCGGCGACAGATAACACAAGGATATCGACGCGTGACCTACCAGTTGCAGTGGCTAATACAACTGCGCCCACAGAAGAACGCTCTGGGAAACCATGAAACCACTTCATCATCCCCGAAATGAAAATCATGCTTTGCCATGAACCTTCGAACCCATGTTTAGAAAATCCCCATGAGTTTGTTAAGTATTAGGGATGAACCTACTGTTCTAGGGTTTTTAAAAAAATCTCTTACAAAAATTGCTTCAGTCAAAGTTAAAGAGGAGAAAAAACTCTATCGAATCATAAATTTTATTTTGAATTCTGGGAAAAAAAAATATCTGCACAATAGGGCAGCACTGCCACCGGCAAATACTTAGCCACGGCAGGTGTCAGCCAACGAATTCATCTTGACGACAACAGTGCACCGGTAAACTTTTACCACTGGCGGCGACGACGCCGTAAACTCAGGCGACTAATGGTGGCAACCCCAAAGGTCCAAGTATAAAAGAAGCATCAACGGCTTTGAGTGAAACCTAAAAACCAAATTTTGTTCGGACATGAAAGAGTTTCGGCTAAGATCTACAAAAACCTAGATGTTTTTTTCACTAAAATTGTGTAGAAGCTCTTAAAAATGACATGAAAACGTATCGATTAAGGGAAAAAAATTCAAATCTAGGTTTTGCTCCACTGCACTCGATGGTGACAGTACCAGGAAAATCATACGTCCGGCGGCACTACCAGCGGCAAATCCAAACCAACAGTGGCGAGGAGAAGACAACCCAGCTCTATTATTCAGCAAGTGTAGGGGAGAAAGAACGGAGGAAGAGTGAGACGGCTAGGGCTAGGCAAAGTGGCATATTTATAGGCAATATCTTCATAATACAAAATACAGTCCTTTCAAGAATCATCCGTTTCTGTTTTAGCCCCCATGTTTTTTTTCTATCCATTCTCACTTTTTTTCTCATTCATTTCTCTGAATGCACCGTTTTTGTCATTTCTAATTTTATAAACCCAGCCTTTTATAGGCCGTCCATATAAATCCCAATGGCACACTTGCTACTCCTTTCATGCGGTCGCCCCAGTTAACTTTCTTCCTACCCATTTATCTACTGGGCCATATAATTTAAACGTTGGAGCCCATATTCATATTATTCATTTGGGTTGTGCCTGATTTTTTTTATGTTTTGGTCCACATTTAAATGGTTTTGGACTAGGGTTAATTTTTTTGGGTTGTGTACCAAAGCTTTTTCTATCTATCATTATTCCATTAGTACATACCTTAAGAAAAAAAATTAAATTAAAAAATAAAATTTTATTTAAAACTCCTCAGAAATACTTACTGACTTTTTTCTACTCTGACACTTCTTTTGTCATTATTCTTTTACGGTGTGTCCTCAAATATTTTTTATATTTAAGCAAGTGTATAAATAATTATTTATTTTATATATTTTTCATTATTTGTCTACTTCCACTATTATTTGATAGATAATATTCTATTTACCTAGGTACCGTATAATTTCCTAGATTTGCGAATTAATTATTCCTTTAATATTTCATGTACAAGGATTAAAAAATTAATTAAAATAGACTAATTTTTTAACAAATGTTACAAATTTTGATTTATTGTTTCTAAATTCAAAATTTTATGTAAAAACGTATTTAAGTTTTTTCTGTTGATTAAAATATTTTTTTGTTGATTAATTTTTTTGTTGCTACATAATTTCAAAAATAGATTTTCCTTCCAACATATGACAACACCACCCCCAGGTGTTGTAACATTTAATAATTTATATTTTTTTTAATTCAAATCAAATTTTTAAGGACTTCCGTACATAGGAAGTAGAACATATATTTTTATATGAATTACTATCCTGCTCATTAGACAGGTTATGAAACTAGTTTAATTGGTGACATAGACATACCTTTTCTTCAAGGCCAGAGGCACTACAAGGATGAGTAGTATTTGCTACAGTCAATTCCTACGGAAAAAAGCGTACGAACAATTTTCGCAGGAAAACTGTTGGACAAAAAGGCATTAACTGGTCAATATGAAATCTATCTGACGATTTTCCTACAATAAAATTGTGACATAAAAAATCGTAGCATAAGTGTCAGAATTAGATGGTGGGAAATTGTGGCGCCAAATAGTCCAATGCTTTTCATGTGAACTAATGAGTAGGGACCACAACTGTAGGAAAAGCGTCTGACACTTTATTCGATGCTTTTCCTGCACAATTCTTTTCCTACGCTTTTGAGACAAACAAGGGCATGGTGTCTTAAAAATGTCGGAGTTGTATTCCTTCTATTTTCCTACAATTTTTATTTTCAACGTTTTTGTGATGTTAATTACTACATGTTTGTTACACAAGTCATGCAGTTTGTCTTTTGTATATATATCCTACGATTTTGCTACAAATTTTGCCAATCAATACACCTCCCCTCCCTCTCCTCCCATTCGTCTCAGCAACTCTTTCAACACTCATTTCCATCGGCTTCTGTTTCAACTTCTTCTTCAGCTCAATCAAGGTGGTTCAAAGTAACTTAAAGGTTAGTGATTTAGATATATAGTAATTAATTATTTTTTAGAAGATACAATTATGTTATTTTAGGTAGCTGACTTATAAGATAACATGTTGTTACATAACAAATATTTATTTATTAAACCTTAGATTCTCCATTCATAATTATGTTAATGACAAATATAATATTAGTCCGATTCAGATTGTGGGTAAACAAAATGTATTGGATTAAGTTATATTTGTGATTAACATAATCATGGATTGTCCAAGTTGGACAATTGAAAGTTGCATAAGCAGTATTACAGTTAATGTGTTCCTTTCATATTAGCTGTTTGTGAATTTTGGTACATTATTTCCCAAATTATTCCCGTTATGCGTTTCTCAATAAGTAGACATTATTAAGAAATGTTGTGAATGGGAACTGAAGGGAAATGTTGCCGAAATTTACATAAAATGCTACTAAAATGGAACACAGTTAAAATGCTTTACTGCTTATGCAACTTTCAAAGGAATAGGGCCCTTACCTTAATGGATTAGGTGGTTTAGAAATGGAAAGTTGACATGCATGCATCACATATATAAGTAATTCATTTACATTATCACTATATTTATATTTTATGAATATAATATATTTATTATGTATTTATGTTGAGGGTTTTTACTATTTGCTTTACAAGGGAACAAAATGACTGGTAATGGACGTGAGTGGATGTACCAGAGGACAGATGCAGATGGTTATGTGAATCCTAGATTTATGGCTGGTGTTAATGAGTTTTTACAGTTTGCCTACAATGAACAAGATGATAACAATTTGCACAATTTCAGTATGGCTCGTACCTATTTTCCATCATAGTCATATGGAGCAATAAGTGGGGAATCAAGTAGTGTAAATGCGTATGAACAAATGGTACATGAATTAGTTGGTCGATTATCATCGAATGTAGGATCTGGAAATAGTGAGGAGTTTATTGATGCTGATGACGAAGAAGATGATAATGTCAATGATAATAACGACAATATGTTCAATATGTCTGAAATAAGAGAGCGGTTACCTAATCCGACTGTAGAACAATTTTATAATTTTTTGGATAATGCAAATGCATCGTTGTGGGATGGGTGTAGCAAACATACACGATTGTCTACAATGACCCAATTGTTAAGTTGCAAAAGCGAGTTTAATATGATGGATCATTATTTCGATCGAGTGTTAGAGCTTATGAAAGAAATGTTGCCTGAAACTAATAGACTCCCAGACACGTTATATGATGCGAAACAACTCACAAAGGGACTTGGGTTGCCATATATAAAAAATCATGCTTGTGAGAATAATTGTATGCTATTTTATCAGGATGATGAGAAATTAACACATTGCCGAGAATGTAGAAGTATTAGATATGAAGAAAGAGTAACCTCTGGAAGAAGGAAGTTGATTCCCAAAAAAATTCTACGATATCTACCAATAACTAGTAGGTTGAAGCGGTTGTACATGTCATCAAAAACAGTGACTCACATGACTTGGCATGCTTAAAATAGATCATGCAATGATGGAAGTATAGGTCATCCATGTCAGTCTGAAGCATAGGGGCATGTAGACCAAGCATTCCCATCATTCGCTGTTGAAATCAGAAATGTTAGGCTCGGATTGTGTACCGATGGATTTAACCCGAATAATGTTATTGGTGGAACATATACGATATGGCCGATCTTTATAGTTGTTTACAATCTTCCACTGGATCTATGTATGAAAGAACCCTTCATTTTTTATGAATCTCCTAATTCCTGGTCCTAGAGCACCAGGGCGCAACATTGATGTATATTTACGACCATTGATTGAAGAACTCAAAACTTTATGGTCGGAAGGGGTTATTACATGGGACAGTGCTCGACAACAGAATTTTGTTATGAAAGAATGTTTATTATGGACAATAAATGATTTCCCTACACTAGGAAACCTTTCAGGCTGGAGTTCCCATGGTATGCTTGCGTGCCCATATTGCATGGATGAAATTGAAACATTTACGTTGAAGAAATTCAGAAAGCCATGTTGGTTTGATTGTCACAGGGTGTTTTTACCGCAGAATCACACATTCCGTTCAAATGTAACATCATTCATCCCAGGGAAGAAGGTTAGTGTTGTCGCTAGTCCATATAAGTTAGGTGAGGAAATTCATGATATATTGGGTAGCTATTGCTTTCCTCCATTTGGCTATGCATATGATAAACATTGAGTTGTGGGATTTGGAGAGTGGCATAATTGGTTAAAGTGATGTATATTCTGGGAGTTACCATACTGGGAGCATTTGCTAATCCGTCATAATTTGGACGTCATGCATATTGAAAAAAATTATTTTGAGAATATTTTCAATATTGTTATGGATATACGAAGGAAAACAAAAGATAATTCGAATTCTCACCATTCGTTTCAGGAGTTAAAAAATATTTTCCATGAACTACATTTACAAAATGTGAGGGGGAACTGTGTGAAACCAAAAGCTTCTTATACGTTGAGTCGGGAACATGTAAGAGAACCTACTCTGTGGCTGAGAACAATAAAGATGTTTGATGGGTATGCCTCAAACTTGGGTCGTACAATTAACTTAAGTGACAGTACATTCTATAACTTTAAGAGCCACAATTATCATATATTTATGCAGAGGTTGCTTCCAATTGCATTACGTGGGTACATGCCAGGTCCTATATGGGAGACAATTTCTAAACTTTGTTCATTTTTTAGAACATTATGTACAACTAGGATTCAATTTGATGACATACAACAATTAGATCAAAATATAGTGGTTACCATATGTAAGTTAGAAAAGATATTCCCTCCCGCTTTTTTTGATTCGATGGAATATCTTGTCATCCACCTCCCTCATGAGGCAAAGTTGTGTGGTCCAGTTTAATTTCGATGGATGTATCCATTTCAGAGGTACTTTTCGGTTTTACATTCATATTTATATCATTATTTTTCATATATGGCTTGCTAATAATTTATGGGTATTATATGTCATTATTTTACACTCTGTCTAATTTTTTTAACCTGGCAGACTCATTCGCTCGTTAAAGCAAAAGTCCCGAAATAAAGCTGCAATTGAAGGTTCAATTGTTGAAGCATACTTGATCCAGGAAATGTCTACATTCTGTAGCCACTACTTTGATTCAAATATTCCTACAAGGTTAAACAGAGTGCCACAAAATGATGACATCGATCTACCTATGGCTCATGTTAAGGGTGAATTGCTATTTATTTTCAATGCAAGATGTTGTAATATACCTAACAATAGGTGACAACGTTTACTGGATCCCACTGAGAGACGTCAAATCCACATGTACACTTTGCGGAACTACAATGAGATTACATCGATTGTCAGGTGCCATATAATCTAAAGAAGTGTTAAGGTTTTTTCTTTCAATCAGATTGCTTTAATTCATTTTTGGATAAACATCATTTCAGGTACTTTGACTCTTATATATCGACAAGATTTCCCCAATTCAATGAAACTCAAATTACAAAGTTATCAAGATGAACATTTCATCCACTGGTTCTTATCATACGTGAGTATCTTGACTGATAATTTTTATGTACTTTAATGTGTTGTGTTTGTATTCACTTTGCAGTGATATTATTATATTAACATACTATTTTCAGCTTGACCGTTTCAAGGATAAATTAGATCCTCGCATTATGCAATTAGCATGTGGTCCTATTCGAGTTGGGACATCATACAACGGATGTATTGTGAATGGCTTTCGTTTCTATACACAATCGTATGGCAAAGACAAAGCAACACAGAATTTTGGTGTTTGCGTTAAAGGTGAGACATAGGGATCCAGCAGGTATGATTTTTATGGGCTTATTGATGAGATTATACACATTGAGTACCACGGGACTGGGCATGAAGTCATGACGCTGTTCAAATGTACTTGGTTTGATCCAACACGTGGCATTCGAAGTTGTGCATATACCGATGTCATTGATGTTAAATGGAAGTTTAGATTGTCACCACCTAAGCCGTTTATCTGTGCAACACAGGCTCAACAAGTTTACCACTGTGAGTATCCTAACAAGAATCTTCATCAGTGGTGGGCGGTTGTTAAGACGAAGCCACGAGCTTTTATAGATTGTTCATCGAATAATGTCATAGATCGTTCTAACAATAATGATGAAATGTTGGATGAGCAAACTCATGTTTTAGAAACCACAGATGAGCCGATGCAAGATGCGATTTTAAGTGAAGTACCCATGGTAACAACTGATGGCACTGCCCTTGATGAGATTAACATACTTGTCGACTTCACGTGTTATCTTGAAATCGTTCAAGACATGGATCACAATATTGAGGTCATACAAGATGATGGTGATACATCAAATGATGATACATCCTTAGTTAGTTTAGAGTCAGATGAAGCCGAGGATGTTTGATTAAGATGAACTCGAGGATGTTTGATTAACTGTAATTGTTCAAAACATCTGCATGTTTTATTTAAAGTTGTAATAACTTTGAATTATATCATCACATATATAATTACTATGTTGAAATGAATATATCAATTTTTTTTCCAGTATAAAAATATACTCCCTCCGTCAGAAAATCTTTGCTCCATTTGAATTTTTGTTGTATTTTGACTTGATTTTTTTCATATTATTGTTTGTTCAAAAAAATTAAAAAATATATTTGGAAACTACATGTCTTGATTTTTCATTTGTATGCAAAAATTTTTAATTTATATATTAAAAATTTAAAAATAAAAAATCCTAGATTAATTGCTGAAAACAAATGGAGCTGTGGCAACGTGCGGGTCTTTTTCGGGAGTCGCCACCAATCAGTTTTCTTAGGTCGATTGGTCACCTTAAAATTGGTCTGCGAGAGTTCGGGGATCGGGAGTACGGTTACGCTAAAACAATATTGTTATAGCGCCCAAAATTGGCACCTTAGTTGATTTTAATTTTGTTTTACTTTGCTTTTAAATAATTTTCAGTTAACTTAGAAATTTTAACTGAATTAGTCGAAATGTGGATTTTTAAGTTAATTTGTATAGAATTTTATACTTCCGAACCATGGACTCTGCCGAGTCATTTGGACACGGAAGATTTGGATTCCGAACCATGGACTCTGCCAAGTCATTTGGACACGGAATTTGACGAAATTTTAATCAATTAATCCACATCGTAAATATGGATTTTTATCTTTTTATTTAATTTATTTATTTTAAAAAGGTTGATATTTTCTAAACCGTAGATCCTGCCGAATCATCCGGATATGGAAATTATTTTAATTTTTAGTTAATTATTTAATTTTTATGGAATCAATTATTAGTTTAATTATTAATTTGGAAATCTTTTGTTTATGAAATTTTAGGTTTATTAATAATCTAAAAATTTGATTTTTCTTTCTTTATATTTTCTTTTCTTTTCTTTCTTTTCTTTCTTTTTCTTTTCTTTTTACTTTTCTTTCTTTCTTTTCTTTTTTTATCTTTTCTTTTTCTTTTCTTTCTTTTCTTTCTTTCTTTTCTTATTTTTCTTTTCTTTCTTTTCTTTTTTTATCTTTTCTTTTTCTTTTCTTTCTTTTCTTTCTTTCTTTTATTTTTTTATCTTTTTCTTATCTTTCTTATCTTTTTCTTATCTTTCTTATCTTTTTCTTATCTTTCTTTTAGTTTTTTTTTTAGTGAAAGTTATTTATTATTTAAATAATTATTCAATTTATAAAAGAAAAATAAAAATAATTGGCTTTTTAAAAAAAATTATTTTTATTAGGCTTAATAATTAATTAAAAAATAATCTTCTTTTAATTTTCATTTATTTATTTAAGTAAGGGTAAAGGTGAGTTAAATTAAAAAAAATTATATAAAGGAAAATTAATAATAATAAAGTGTTGCTTTTTGGCCATCCACTTTAAAAATAAATAATAATAAAGGTTAGCAAAGTTAATTAAATTAATTAACAACAATAATAAAAATTAGCCAAGTTTAATTAAATTAATTGATTAACAACAATAATAAAAAGTTAGTCAAGTTAATTAAATTAATTAATTAACAACAATAGTTAGCCAAGTTAATTAATTAATTAACAAAAATAATAAAAAGTTAGACAAGTTAATTAAATTAATTAACAACAATAATAAAAAGTTAGCCAAGTTAATTAAATTAATTAATTAACAACAATAATAAAAAGTTAATTAATTGTTAACAACAATTATAAAAGTTAGTAATAATGCAAAAATTAAAAGGTTAGTAACAATAATAATATTAAAAGTTAGTTGTTAGTAAGTTAATAACAACAAAAAAAAAAGGGTTAGTAATAATAACAAATAAGTAAAACAAGTAAAAATTAAAATAGTTAGGAATTAATTCTGCAAGAACAAAATAAAAGGTTAGTGACCAAAGTGAAAGAAATTGAAAAATTGAAGGACAAAATGAGAGTTTTACCCTAGATTTTAATTTTTGAATTCTGCAGAAAAGGAAACAAAGCACGTCGCGCGGGAGGCGAAGGGGGGGGGTGGCTGGGCAAGGTGGCGGCGCGGCCAGGGGCAGGGGGGGACGGCGACGTCGGCGGGGTGGGACGGCGGGGCGACGGCGGCACGGGCACGGCGGAGGCGGAGGGAAGGAAGGAAAAGGAGCGACGGCGGACGGCGTGGACGGCGTGGATGGCGACGGGCGACACGGCTGGGGGGGGCACGACTGTGGCGCGAGCACGGCGGAGGAGCGCGACGGTGGCGGTGGTGCGGGACAGAGAAAACAGAGGAGAGAGAAAGAACACACGGGAGAAAAGGGCAAACGGAGAGGATGGCCAAAGCGTCACAAAGGAAAATTTTTTCGTTTTCTGGGAAGAGGAAGGAGGACCAGGGACTAAGGCTGTAATTTACTCTTTTTTTAAAACGGAGCTCTAAGCTTTCTCTATATTTTTTCTCTGTATTCAGAACTAAATTTGGAGGCCTATTTATAGTGGAAGTTTGGCCGAACTGTTGATGGATAAATTAATAAAAAATTTCAAACTTATCTTTTAAATTGGTAAAATGACAATTTCAGTCCTTTATGTCTCTCAGCCTCTTGATAAGTTCCTGAAGCTTCTGATTTTGACAATTTTATCGTTTTCTGTCAATTTGGGCCAGAAACGTCGGTCGACCCAAAAATTCATGTGACAAACTACCAAATGCTCCTGGAACTTTCAGAATTTGTCAATTTTTCCCGAAACTTCTTAATTTTGTCATTTTTACCTCAAACTTTTAAATTTTGCCAATTTTTTGGAGTTTTCTTTTTTTCTTTCAAATACACACATATATCATTTTAAATCAAATCTTCACAAAACAAAAATGTATTTTAAACTAATTAAAATTTTTAGTAATAATAATAATAAAAATAATAATTTTTTAATTTCTTTTATTTAATTTCTTTTAAAAATTTTTTTTATGGTCGGACGAAATTGGGTGTCAACAGGAGCAAAGATTTTGGGACGGAGGGAGTAATATTTACTTTAACAATAGTGATAATGACGTTAATAAAGTCTTCAACTAAACAAAAATGATATATATAATATATATAATTTAGTACAAAATATAAATATTTCTACCTATATATACAAATATTATACAAACTTGATACCTAGGGCAATGCACTATTTGACAGTTTTGAGTTAAGTTTTAAAAAAGTAGGAAAACTATAGGACAAAGTTACCTTGGGCAGTGCATCATCCGACGGTTTTGAGTTAATTCTTTTAAATATAGGAAAAATGTAGGACAGAGTTACCTTGGGTAGTGTGTTATTCGACAGTTTTAAGTTAATTTTTTAAAAAGTATGAAAACTGTAGGAAAATGTTACCTTGGGCAATGTGTTATCAGACGATTTTGAGTTAATTTTTTAAAAAGTAAGAAAACTAGAGGAGTTATCCAACGATTTTAGCACAAATATGGAACTGTAGGCGATTTGTTGGCTAATGTCAGAAATACGTAGGACTTAAAGCGAGAAATGAAATTTATGGCGGGTGAGTTAAATTTTTTGAGTCCTACACTTACCAGACGACTTTTAATTATAGTAACAAAATCGTAGGACTATTTCCTACATTTTTCCTACAAGTTAGCTAAAATGCAGGAAAATCGTATGTCTTTAGGGTAGCTGAACCGCCACTCTTTCCCTTTAAATTCATGGGAGTTTATCTCATTCGCCACAAACTCTTCTCTTTCTCTTTTGTGACGATCCCCTCCTTACCGCCTAAACCACCTCCAGAGATCCCCAATCCAGGTATTTTTTATTTCTTAAGTAGTTTTGTTCTTAAATAATTAATATTTGCTATTATAGTGATGATTTACATAATGCATGTTTTGTATGTTATATTTTTTAATGATAATTTTTTTGTACTAATTTTATGCATATTGTTAGTACTATGTATGTGGGTTAGTTATAAATAATTTTTACTATAATAATGGTAAGTTAAATATATACAGATGCATGTAATTAATGTGTATGTGGTCAGTTAAAGTTAATACAATATGGTAATATGTGTATATGTGGTAAGTTATAAAAAATGTTACTTCAATAATGTTGCTACAATAATTTTGTTAGTTCAATAATGTTACTTCAATAAGCTAAAGTTAGTACAGTAATGTTATTTCAATAATGTTATTATAATAAATGTTATTACAGTAACAATAATTTAGAAATTAATGATTGTACTGCAATAATGAAATTTAATAAGTAAATGTTACTGCAATAATGGTTATTTATAACTAAATGACTGAGATGTAAGGCATGGTAATTTATAAATAAATTTTTATATAATAAACGATTCTGTAATAATTACAAAAATTAAAAACAAGTTACTTTTAAATTTTAGGATGGTTCGCCCTAGACACTCAGGCTCGGGCAAAGGCTCGGGCAAAGGCCCGGCCAAGGACTTATATGACCCGCGACGCAGTCGGGGTCAACAAGGGCCCGCTGTGACACCTACCCAGGTGTCACAGATCCAAAGTCAAACCCAAGAGGCCCAGACCTCGGTGCCACATACCCAGGTGCCACAGACCTCGGTGTCATATACCCAGGCTCAGACCTCGGTCCCACAGACTCAGCCATAAACCCAATTGTCGTATACTCCGATGCGTAGGCTTTACGTGCCTCCTTAGACATTTGGAGCATTGAGCTCTGCATTTCATCAGTTCTGTGACACACCGACCGATGCCTATTACTCGGATATGAGTGGAATATCTGGGTTGTCTCATTACCAGCATACAGGTATCGGGTAGACCCCGTGGGAGCTCGATCCTAATGCGTACATTGATCCAGATGAGCTTGGTATATCCACTCATTTGCTTACCATACACCAGACTCAGCAGCAGCAGCCAGATGATGGTGGACCAGTCATCGCACATGACGAGCAGGCAGCTGATAACGCTCCACCCCATGGAGGGCGAGGCCCGCGGGTAGCTAACTTACCTCCACCTCCACCTCCATAGGACCGTCCGATGATCGTCCATCGAGAGTAAGTGTGATTGACTCCTGCAAATTTAATTGTTGCTATGTTATCTGTTTTTTTTTTTAATTACATCATTTTAATTACATCACTTCATATATATATATATATCTAACTATAATCTAAATTTGTTACGGCTTTCTCACTGATGAGTCCATTGTTCCACCGTAGCCTCCATTCATGTGAGGTTGTGGGATGAAAGTTGTATAGCTTGGTCACATGCATCTCGAGCTTTACGAGAGGAGCACATCACTAAGTTAGAGGTAAGTAGTTTTCGATGGATTTTTAAATACTAGTTTCTATATGCAGTAATTGATATTTTCCTCTCTTTTGATATTGTAGAATTATTATAGATGGGACCCTAAAGACTTTGGGCACATCCGTCGGCTCATGTTCAAGTACTGCTCGCGGTCCGTATGAAGCCGCGTCTATTACTGGAGGAACGTTGTGATTCAGAAGATCCCCAACTTCTTCGCCAACCTCGACTATAATTTGCTGCGGCCACACATTCCATCCTGCTACAGTTAGTAGATATGGAATTAGTTGTGTGACAAGTGGCAGCAAGAGGGATGGATGAAGTTATTGGTGGTTGGTTCCCATGCCAAGCACACGGTGGATGCCTCAGGCCTTGTTCCGAAGCACACGATGGGCTCCATCCCAGGCGAGATGCACTGGGATCGTATGGTACCAACTTCTGCCTTACATTCATTACAATTTTTTACATGATTTATTATTTACACAAATTTTAAATGATATGTTAAATTGTGCAGACCAAAGAACGAGATGGAGTTGAGCCATCATTTGATAAGTGGTGGTCTCATACTCATAGATGCAAGAAGACTGGTCAGCCTATCGATCCAATTGTACTACAGCTACAAGTAATAAATTTTTATTTTTCAGTGCTAACAATGTTTTCAAAATATATTAAGAGTCTTACTAACTTTAATTTCTTTTTCCTGTAGGAGGGATATGTCCAGCAAATTCAAGAAAAATCCCAGAATCCGAATGACCGCCCGTAATTCGATCCACAGTCTGGAGCGAGGTACAAGGCCCGCCAAAAAAGGGCCGACTATCGAGTGTTCCGCTCTGACTCACTGATCCTCACACTTTTGGACCACATCGGGTATTTTTCATTATTATTTAACTTAATACATTAATTTTATCACTTTTACATTGCTAATTGCTACTTAATTACCAAATTTGTTAGGCTCTATGTGCTGACTTGGCTGAGATTGCTCAGCTGAGAGTTAAGAACACCTAGCTATGGAGTGATTTTGCCTGGTTACAGACAGATGTTCATACTCAGGTTTAGCGAATGACTAAGGCTGTAATGAGCGCCATGCTTAACAGGTTGGTCCAACAAGGGATTATACCTGCATCAACTCTCTTAGACAATTTACGGACTGGATCCTCCAGTCAGCATCATGACGATGATGGTAGCCGGCGTGATAGCGATGATCAGCCTGGCCCGGCATCTCATTGATTTTATGTTACATCTCCAGTTATTTGTAGTTGACTTTTTCTGTACAGTTTGATTACTTCTATATATAGTGAAATGTTGACTACTTTCATCAATTGTTATCAATTGTTACATATATATAATCCTATTTAATAATAATATATATATATATATATATATATATATATATATATATATATATATATATATATATATATATATATAAATTATATAATCCCATACAAATAATATGTCTTAATAATGTATACAATCTTTATATATGTCATAATGTCTAAAATATGTATATATATAATGCTATATAGTATGATTTTAATTTGTGTATAAATTAATTTACAAAAATCTACAACATGTCACAGAATCGTAGGAAAACCATAGGAAATAATGTAGTCAGAAAACTGTAGGATAAATAGTTGTCACAAAAATGTAGGGAATGATTTAGTCATAAAACCGTTGGACTAGTGGAATCATAAAAGCATAGGACAAGAAGCGTCAGAAAACCGTCGGACTAGTGGGGTCAAAAAGCCGTCGGATAAGATGGGGTCCACAAATATCACAAAAGCGTAGGACAGATGATGTCAGAAAACCGTAGGAAATAGATTAGTCAAAAAATTGTAGGATTTAATGCACCTGAAAACTGTTGGACAAGATGGGGTTCACGGATATCACAAAAGCGTAGGATAGGCCTACCCTTATCCGACACTTTTTATATCCGACGCTACTTTTTCCTGCAGTTTTGTCTAACGGTTTTACTTGTAGGAAATAACTATTTCCTACGCTTTCCCTACACTTTTTCTTGTCTCAAACGCGTGATAGACCTTTGCTCGTTTAGCATTTGTTTAATTTGTAACATGCATGCAACCCATTTTTGAGGTTAGAATATATTAAAAAAACATGCTCGTGTCTTGCACATTGTGTCAAACATTGGATGGCCACTTACAATTTATTGAGGAATAAGGTTCTTTCTTTGGTAATCAGTGTGTGGAAAGTAAAAGAATATCAGTGGATCAATAAAAAAGCTAGAGTTCAAGGCATTAGACACTGCTTGGTAAGGAGAATTCATCTAGCAAAAGTGGGGCGGTATCTAATAAAACAACATGCTCATGTGACATGTCAACTCAACTTGCACACTAATCTATCAATTGTGCGTACTGTAGAAAAAATTACTTGTCAAACATTGGGTGGCCACTTACAATTTATTAAGGAATAAGGTTGTTTCATTGGTAATCAATGTGTGGAAAATAAAAAAATATCATTGAGTCAATAGAAAAGCTAGAGTTCAAGACATTAGACGCTGCTCGGTAAGGAGAATTCATCTAGCAAAAGTGGGGTGGTATCTAAATCTCCAGAAACATGTTGGTGAAAATGGATAACGACAGTCGAATAATGTTCTAATTCACTCCAAGATAAAGGTGCTCTAAATTGATCCTGTGGCGCTCTATATGAGGGCTTTGTTCCTTTTTATGTTTTGGGTTGGCTTTAATTTTGGTGGCTTATAGCAAATTTGGTTATTATGTAGGTGTTGGGTCTTGTTGTTCAGGTGATCATTTTTTCATCTTCTCCTTTAAGATGAAGTTTCCACCTCTTGTTTAAAAATGAAAAATCATTGCCAATAAAAAAAATACATTACTTTGTGTAATTATTATATTATACACATATATCTAATTAAGCATACTAATCCTACCCTTATTTCTCCATATATAAGCCACACTTAGCCTTGTATTTTGACCAAATTACCCTTTTATCTTGAAAAATAAAAAAAAACCCTACCTCATAGATGTTGCCTCCCATTGTCATTCCTGCCACTTCATCAGTTGATGCTCCACATCGAACCTTCTTCGGCTACCGTTCCTCTAGATCTTGCAATGTTGCTCACCTCCACATCTCAGTGTTATTGCTTGTTGGATTGTACCGTTCATCCCCTTTTGGATTGCATCGATCATTGCTTCCAGATCGCCACAGTCACTACAGCGGCAACGTTGCCCACTAGGCTACTCATCTCTTACCTCCCCTGTTAGACTGTTCATAGAAATAACTTGCAGAACTATATACGACATATATAAAAAAGTGTCTAATATAGTGTGTAGAAATCTCTCCAATCATTTATAAAAGTGTTTAGGACAGTATGTGGAAGTGTCTGAAGACTGAGGTAATTTAAAGACAATTTATTACTAGAAGAAATTTAAAGTGTATGAAGCAATAAGAATAAGTGTCCAAGTGAGTATCAAAAAGTGCCTAAAAAATATGTAGAAGTGTCTAAATCAACTTATAAGCAATTTTTTATCTTTAGAAAATAACTGTTCACAATAATTAAAAAATCTCTACATAAATATGTAAAAATGTCTAAACAAATATGTAAAAGTGTCTGAATAAATTTATAAACAATTTTTTATCCTCAAAAAATAATTATTTGAAACAATAAAAGAAAAGTGTTTAAATGAATATGCAAAAGTGTCTAAGCAAAAAAATAAAAGTGTCTAAAGTAATATCTAGATAATTTCTTTTTATTAGAATTAGAGATGTGTAAACTAATAAATAAGAAGTGTCTAAATGAATATCTAAAAATGTTTGAAGTAAAATACAAAAGTGTATAAAAAAATAACTAATAAATAAAATCTATTTTTCAAGACAACAAATCATAGTGGTCACTCTCCCTCACTAATCTATCTTTTTCTTGTCCATGTGCCTCCGCCATGGGTAAACGTTTCTTGCCAAGCTCTTTCCGCCATCCTCATCATCTTCTCACCTCGCCATCATTGTCGAGAGATCGAAGTAGTGCCATCATCATCATCTTCACGTCTTGTAAAGCCCGTACACTGCCTTATCCTCACAAGCCAGATTCAAGGAGAGGAGATCTGAAGCCAAGGAGTTTCAATGAGGAGGTCAAGCGACTTTCTCTGGATCATAGTGGTGTGATTCGATTGCCAACATTAAGCAGTGAGGCAATTCAAATCAAAGAAGTAAACCAATTAAATAAAACAAAGCTCGAGCATTCCTTTTAAAACATACTTAAAATGTGCCAAGATAATAAAACACCATTTACTTCAACTTCAAGTAATAATTTATACACATTTTTCAATACTAGCATGCACCCAAAAGTAACTCAATTTATTTTACACCATAATGTGTCCTAATAGAGGCAATATCTTAGTACACAAGGTATCTTATATACAAGGCAAAATCATAATTAAGATCATTCACTTGAGCTCCCACCATTGACTTATCAAGCTTCAAGTGCAAAGCCTTTCACTTATCCTTGTGTACTGCTTAGGCTTTAAACTATAAAGACATAAACACTTAGTTAGTACAAAATTATCATTCAAGCAACCTTAGAATCTCAAGGATTCCAGTAATAAGTACCTGTAAAATGAGAAACTTAGCCCACAACTATTCATTTAGTTGTTAGGCCTAGTGTTAGAACTTGCACAACAAACTTAAAGGAGTGAGTATATGATTGTACTTAGTAAGGGTCCCTTAGGTACTAGTAAGAAAATACAAGCAAGCGTGCAAAAATATGACATACAAATAAGCAACCACAAACCAACAATCAACACCAACAATAAACATACTAAAATATACAATGTATGAATGTATGATATGCAACATGCATAGGCCTTTGGACTTTTTACACCCGAGGTGCTTTAAACTTGCGATGAGCTCAAACAATAGAGGTACTTAAGACACTAGCCCACGTATCCTGAATCCTTTACTTCACTTAAGTCCTAGTTATGGATCCTATAGTAGGTAATCACCTCTTCTCAAATCTTGCCCGTCTTTCCCTTAACTTATTGTGCAAGGTAGCCATTTTATGTGGTCCAACTTACCAAGCTCTTCGAGCATAGCTTAGTGCTCCTTAGTGGTATGTTTATCAAGCCACAAGGTTTGGTTAGGATCTTCTTGGGTTTCCTTTTCATTGCCTGAAGGTATAAAACCTCCCGCTTGAGCTAATGAGGTGTCCTAAACCCTCATTGATCCCCTTGGTACTTTATTAGCATGTTGAACACTTTAACCCTTTTAGCCACGCCACCTTTCCCTACCTTAACCATACCACTTAGCTACCCTTTAAATAATTTATAATTCTTAACTTAGGAATGAATTTTAGACCTAATCGAAGTTACGGAACATCCTAGAAAAGCCTAAAGATGATAATCGAGAGATTGAGACATTATTAGGGTGCTATAAGTTTAAGTGGCTTTGTTCTTGGAGATGTGGTGCCAAGGGCATTAACAAAGGCAGCAATCCTTAGGTTACACCAAACAAACCTAGCGAAGCATGGCCATCATTGGTGATGTGTCCCCAATGGTGTGTTCTACACTTCATGTCCCTATGTTATCTTGCATAAATCTTGCTTAATATTTGAAATCCCAAAACCAATCCAAATGTGTCTTGTTTCTACTTCATTCCCACATGTAATACTATATTTTTATTCATTATTTAATCTAAACCAAGTTGAACCCTTACCTCAAATTCACCTACAAGGTAAGAGCAAAATACAAGCATCAGAAGCACACTTGAGCTTAATTTAGCTATCTTGAATTCTAGACCTAAAACCAACACGCTACGGCACCAAGAATGTGAAATCAATGCCACTTATAGCTAATCAATCAACTTAGAACTAGCTTAAACAAAACTAAGAAGCTTACCGTAGGTTTATGCCCAAAACATGTAATAAAGAGCTCAAATGAAACAATGCACCAAGAAAGAGCTAAAGGTTTTCTTGATTACATCTTAGGACATTCAAATTTGCTATAAATTTTTGGGATTTGTGAGGTTTGTAGTAGACAAGCTGCTAGGGAAAGACAGCCATGAGAATGCTAAAGAATGGAGATGAAGACTTGGGTCCAGTTGTTACAAATTTCACAACAACTCTACTAAGGTATTTTTCTTGATTTCTTATCTCATGGCCCTCAAGCTCTCTTTTGTTTCAGTTTGGCCACTAGACCAACACTTAAAATTGTCCCTTCTTGGTCCTAAGGAGTATTTTATGCCTCCCACACTTAACCATTAAGAAACTTAAGTTGCTTAAAACATAAATGGCTTATTTGAATACTTTGTGCTATTTTTGTAATGTTTCTTCAAAAGTTGGTTCTAAGAGCTAAAATAACTTATGGTCTTAAATTATTGTCCAAAAACCCTTACATGACCCTAATTCCATCAAAATTACAGTCATGCCATTCTTTCATGTTAAATCCTTTCAAATCTTAGGTGCCAAATCACACTTAGGAACTCATCTTTAGTTTACTTAGCTTGTCTTTCTTGCTTAATAAGATACTGGTTTAAGGTATTTAGGTAAAAAAACTTAAACAAAACATACTTATCGGGTCAAAGCCACTTGTTGACTAGGAGAGTTGTCACGTCCACCTCTCTTTTAAAAATTTGGTCCCCTAAATTCTAAGTCAACTGGGCAAATTTAGTTGGATATTGGTTTTGCATATCCTGCTCAAATTCCCATGTGGCCTCTTCTTCACCATGGTTAGATCATGGTACCTTGATCATTGGAATCTACTTTGTTCTTAGTTTTTTTGACTTGGTGATCAAGAAACTTAATGAATACTCTTCACAACTTAGGTCCTCTCTTATTTGTATGATGGATGGGGCTAGCACTTGCCTAGGGTTCACAACACATTTTCTTAAGAAACTTATATGGAAGACATTGTGAATGTGGGCCAAACTTGGTGACAAAGTTGACTAAAAAGCTACTTTTCCCACCCTTTTGAGGATTTCAAAATGACCGATGTACCTTAGAGCCAATTTCCCCCTTTGGCCAAACCTAGCCACACCTTTCATCAGGGAAACCTTAAGGAGCACTTTATATCCTACATCAAACTCCAAGTCATTTCTTCTCACAATGGCACACTTGGCTTGCAAGTCTGAGGCAGTCTTGATCATTGCTTGGATCAACTTAATCTTTATTGCAGCTTCGACAATGATTTTCAATCCAACATCAATTTCATTAGCCTTATCCACCTAACAATAAGGTGTTGCACACTTATGCTCATACTGTGACAGCTCTCCTAGTCAACTAATCAAGTAAGTGTTTATTTACTTTGATTAAGTGTTTATTAAATTAAGTACCTCAAATTAGTGCCTTGTTAAGCAAGTAACATAAGCTTAATTAAGTTAAGTGAGTTCCTAAGTGTGATTTGGCATAGTTAAGTCAAGACCATTAGTTGTTCTAGCTTTTAGAATCATCCTAGTAAGTTTTGACAACTTGTGGCACTAAGTGTTCTTTTTGAGCCATTTAGAACTTAAGTGGCTAAAGTGTTCAAGAAGATTTAGTTTGAGAAGCTTTTAGTACCTTTTAAAACAAAGAAAAGTGAGTTTGGAGTGTGAGTTGGTGAGCTATTTGAAACAAATGAAAGTATGAGGGCTTAAGTGCAAGGGAGAGAAAAGTTGCTTAATAAGCTTATAAGTTAAGTTTCTTCTTCTCTTCTTCATACTTAGCCATTTCTTGCAAACACCAAAAATTCGTGGCTCCATCTCCTCTCCCAAATTCCCAGCTCAAGCTTCATTTCCTTGCAAGTTTTCATCAAAATTAAGAGTGCCAAGGGGTTAGGGAAGATCACCAAGCTTTGTTTGAGGTGTTCTTACTTCATTTGATCTTTGGAAGCTTGTTTTGGATCCAATTTCGTAGGTAAGCTTCTTGAGATCATTTGGTGTGATTATAGGTTGTTTCTAGAGCTAGAAATGGTCTTGGTTTGATTGGTTTGGGTGCCAAATTGCTTTGGTTTTAGGCTTGGAACTCAAGGAAGCTCAATTGAGCTTAGGAGGCTTTGTTGCATTGCTTGCTTTGTGGCTAAAATTGAGGTAAGGGTTCAAGTAATTAAGCTCAAATAATGCATGGTTTTGTAGTTTTGTGTGTTGGGATAAATTAGAAACAAGACCCATTAAGTTTGGATTAGAAATGAGAGAGTTTGAGTAGCTTGTGTACAAGAACGACGCTATCGCACAAACCCAGAAAACAGAGTTGGCGACGCGTCGCCAATTTGGTCGCGAATTGGCGCCGCGGCGCCAGAGTGCGAAAATGTACACAGAACGTTTGTTCGGCGGCGCCGCGTCGCCAAAAGCATTTGCTCTTTGGCGCCGCGTCGCCAAATGCCAATTTGGCCTCGATTTCCGGCCATCCTAAAATTAACTTAGACTCTCGGTTTCTATCCCTAGGCTATTCTAAGACGTTCCATAGCCTCGGTTGGGTCTAGAATTTGTTCCTAAGGCGGGAATTGTGCATTATTTGGAAGGTAGTCAAGTTGTGTGGTTAAGTGTAAAAGATTGTGACTTGGTGGCTAAGTAACTCATAGTATTTAAGCTTTTAAATGAATATTAAGGGGATTAAGTGGGTTTTTAGACTCTTTATTGGCCGTATAGAGTATCAATTACATATGGTCAATAGAGAGAAAAACCTAAGTCGATCCCAACCAAGCCATTTGGTTTGGTAAGTGAGCCACTAGTAGTATTTTGAGTTAAACCTTGAGGGTTTGACTAGTTAAACCACATAGGAAGACTACCCTGTACAATAAATTAAGGGTAAAGGCGGGTAAGTTTGAGATAGGTGACGACCTACTCTAGAACCTGTAGATGGGACTTAATTGAGGTAAAGTGTCCGGGATACGAGGGCCAGTATCTCAAGTACCTCAGCCGTTTGAGCTCACGGCAAGAATTAAGGCACTTAAGTGCAGAAAGTCCCAAGTGCATGTGTTGTGTGCATTCCATACCATACATCCATACATCGCATTTTTGGCATTTTGTTGATTGTTTGTTGATTGAATTGCTTGGTTGCCATATTGCATATTTGTTGCATATTTCTTTGCAGGTATTTAAGAAGGGAATCCTTACTGAGTACTTTTAAGTACTCATTCCCTTAGTTTTATTGTGCAGGATCTAATCCCGGGCCTAATCACTGAAGTGATAGCTGAGGCCTAAGCTTTCTGTTTTGCAGGTATTTTATTGAGAATCCTAGTGATTCTAGTTTCTTGCAGTATAAGTTATGTGCTAACCAAGTTGTGCCTTTACAGTGTAGAGGCTAAGAGTACACAAGAACAAGTTTTTATGAAGGGCTACACTTGGAGCTTGGCCTAGCTCAAGGTGGGCTCAAGTAGTTCGATCTTAGTTAGTAGTAATTTTGTCTCTTGTACATAGTACTTGGTGTGCTAAGTCAGTTGCCTCTATTGGGATACATTAGGATGTAAATCCATCTTGTTACTTTTGGGTGCATGCTAGAGTTATATGTATGCACAAAACTGTTACTTGTAGTTAAAGCAACTAGTATTTCAATGACTTGGTACGTTTTTAGTATGTTTTGAGTAAATGCTCGAGCAATGTTTTAATTCAAGACTTTTAAATTTCGGTTGCATTGCCAAGTCAGAAGCATGCATAACTTAATCTGAGTAGGCTAAGTAACTAGTTGCATATAAATTGTTTTAATTTATATTGACGAGTAATAGTTAGCCAATTGTAACTAGTGGGATTCATTATCCCTAAGAGCCTATAAGATTAGGGGCACTGGGGCCCCGTTCCATCACAGAAATTGGTATCAGAGCGGGTTAATGTTCCTAGTAGAGGCAATAAGTGAACTAAGATCAAGGTGTTCTTGTGTTAAGTGTGGTTAGTACTGCTTATAAGTTGCTCTGGGTATGGTCTTCTGGCTGTGGTTGCCGGTATGGTGAATACACGGGCTGGTACTACTGCTGAGGCTCAGGGTTCCGGTGCAGGAACTAGTGACCCCAGTGGGGCAGACATGAGGGAAGTGGTTTCCTTGTTGAGGAGACTTAATGAATCCATGGACCGGATGTTACATGGCATGGCCATTTTGCTTGAGGAGCGTGCTCAACCTCCAGTACAGGGGGAGACCTTGGAGGACCCTAATGGGGTAAGGGCCGAAGTGCACCAAGGCCCAGCGGTGCACCAAGGTCAGGGGAGAAATCCCCCGCCCCAGGGGCAAGTGCAAGGTCAGGAACCATTTAATGAGCATGTTCAAGTAGAGTCCAGTGAGGACAGTGAAGAGGACAGTGAAGAGAACAGTGAGGAGGAAGATGAGGAGGACATCCATCCAAGGAGGAGACGGAGGAGACCCGTCATTCCAGACCATATGGGACTTGTTTCCTTATGCCGGGACATCAATACTCCCAAGTTCAATGGCATAGGAGATCCCGATATGGCTGAAGGGTGGTTGTATCAGATTAATGAGATCTTCAAAAACATGAAGTTGGATGACAAAGTAAAGATGGATTTAGTACCTTTCTTTTTAGAGGGCAAGGCATCATTATGGTGGAAGGATGTCATGGAAAGGCTTGATGCTTATAATGAAGGGAGGATCGGGCAAAGGCCTAAGGAGCTTGTTTGGATTGAATTCGAGAAGGAGTTTCAAAATGAATTCAATAGTGAGGCTGCCCAGGATCAAAAGCGGATTGAGTTTGATGAACTAATCCAGGGAAGGCTAACAGTTCATGAGTATGAAAGGAAGTTTAGTTCTCTTTTTCGGTATGCACCTCATTTGGCCGGGAAAGATGAACTAAAAGCAAAGAAGTTCATTCGTGGACTTAAGGTGGAGTTGAGGAGTTTTCTGACAGTGATTGGAGTTAGAACTTATCATGAGGCTGTCCAAAAAGCCTTAGTGTTGGAAAGGGAGTTGATGGAAGCAAAACCCAAGGAAAAGGCCGTTGAGCCAAGGGTTCCGGTACATTCAAGGTTAATGGATAAAAGGCCTAGTATGGGAGGTGATCAAGGACCCTCCAAGAAAATCAAGAAAGTTGGAAAAGGCCGTTGTCCTAAGTGTCAGAGATTTCATGGTAACAAACCTTGTACTCTTGGAACCGATCTCTGTAATTACTGCCGTCAGCCAGAACATTGGGCGAAGGAGTGCCCAAGGCTTAGACAAGACCAAGGTCAAGGACGACCGGGAGCCTCAGGAGTTGGTAGTGCTGGTAGTACTTTTGTCAGAGTTCCTCCTGTGCCACCACGAGTTTTTGCACTGGCAAGCCAGGTATCCAGAGAGCCTACAGCTGTGCAAGGTAACTTTAATGTTCAGGATAGTAGTATTAGAATTCTGTTTGATACTGGTGCTACTATTTCTGTCATTACTCTAGGCATGGTTGTTAAATTTGGTTTGCATAGAACTGTGCTTGATGAAATGATGTTCATTAAGTCAGTGGGGAGTAACCTTGTGTTTACCAATGAAATGGTTGTGGGATATCCTTTGGAATTAGGAGGTAGTAAATTTTTAAGTGACCTTTGGGTCTTGGCCTCAATTCCTTATGATATTGTCCTTGGAATGGATTGGTTAAGTAAGTTTAAGGCCCAGATTGACTGTGCGGGTTGTAAGGTCACTCTTGAGGATGCCTCAGGGGTAAGTATAACTTGCACAGGCGGTTTGGCAAGTAGTGTAAAAAGTTTGCACCTCAAGTTATTGGAGTCCATTCCCGTTCCGAGTGAGTTGGTCGCTTGCTCGTTGAACGGAGTGGCAGTCGAGGAGCAACTCAAGGAAATTCAAGTAGCCAATCTATTTCCAGAAGTTTTTCCTGTAGACCTCCCAGGGTTACCTCCAAGAAGGGAGATTGAATTCTCCATACATTTACAGCCTGGGGCAGAACCAATTTCCATACCCCCTTATAGAATGTCAGCACCTGAAATGGATGAGCTGAAAAAGCAATTAGAAGAGTTGCTTGAGAAAGGCTTTATTAGGCCAAGTATTTCCCCGTGGGGTGCTCCAGTGTTGTTTGTAAAGAAAAAGGATGGAACCTTAAGGTTGTGTATAGACTATAGAAAACTGAATGCAGTAACGGTAAAGAATAAGTACCCATTGCCAAGAATTGATGATCTATTTGATAGATTAAGAGGGGCGAAGGTCTTTTCGAAAATAGACCTAAGGTCTGGATATTTCCAGATAAGAGTTAGGGATGAGGATATCCCGAAGACTGCATTCAGGACTAGGTATGGGCATTATGAGTATACCGTTATGCCGTTTGGAGTGACTAATGCTCCGGCAGTTTTCATGGATACCATGAATCGGATTTTTAGGCCCTACCTAGATCAGTTTGTTGAGGTGTTTATTGATGATATTTTGGTGTATTCCCCGACTCCCCACGAGCATGAAAAACATTTAGAGATAGTTTTGCAAGTACTCAAGAGTAATCAGTTTTATGCCAAACTATCTAAGTGCCAGTTCTGGGCAAGTGAAATTCCTTTCCTTGGACATATTATAAATGCTCAAGGATTAAGTGTGGACCCAGAAAAGGTAAAGGCTGTGGTGGAGTGGAAACGCCCAACAACTGTAACTGAAGTTAGGAGTTTCTTGGGTTTGGCAGGCTATTATCGAAGGTTTATTGAAAAATTTTCTATAATAGCTTCGTCATTGACCGCCTTGACAAAGAAGGCACAGAAGTTTATTTGGACTCCTAAGTGTGAGAAGAGTTTCCAGGAGCTTAAGGAAAGGTTAATTTCTGCTCCCATCTTAATCCTACCAGATCCGCATGAGACTTTTGTGGTTTATACCGATGCATCTGGGACAGGATTAGGATGTGTGTTGATGCAGGATAAGCAAGTGATTGCATATGGGTCTAGGCAGTTAAGGCCTAACGAGTTGAATTACCCAGTGCATGATCTTGAGTTAGCAGCAGTTGTGTTTGCTTTAAAGCTCTGGAGACACTACCTTATGGGAAGGTCCTTTAAGATCTTTACAGACCATAAAAGTCTGAAGTACTTATTTACCCAAAAGGATCTTAACATGAGGCAGAGAAGATGGGTCGAGTATATCAAGGATTATGATTGCTCGATAGACTATTGTTCAGGTAAAGGCAACGTGGTTGCTGATGCCTTGAGCCGTAAGTATTCTGGGGTAATTCTCTCCAAGGATCAAGTAACACAAACGTCAAAAGATCCTAGTACAGAGCAATTCACAGTTTTATATGAATTGTGGAGAGAATGGGAAATGACTCAAGTCATGGTCCTTGAAATTCAGTCAGCATGGCTGACTAGAGTTAAGCAAGCTCAAGAGAGTGATTCGAGCTTGAAAAGAATTTCTGGGGAGGAAAAGCATGGTACTGTACTGAAAGAATTTTAGTACAAGGATGGGTTACTTTATTTTGGTGACCGGCTCTATGTGCCAAGTGAATTAAGGCAACAGGTGTTGCAGGAGGCACATACGAGTAAGTTTAATGTTCACCCTGGTGTGAATAAGATGTACCATGACCTTAGGACTCATTTTTGGTGGCCAAAGTTTAAAAGAGACATGTATGAATATGTGTCTAAGTGCCTCACCTGTCAAATGGTGAAGGCAGAGCACCAAAGGCCATCAGGAATGTTGCAAAGTTTACCACTCCCAGAAAGGAAATGGGGATCCATCACCATGGACTTCTGTGTTGGGTTGCCAAACACAAGAAGTCAGCATGATTCCATTTGGGTGGTGGTGGATAGGTTAACAAAATCTGCACATTTTATCCCCATTAAAATCACTTATACCATGGAGAAATTAGCCCAGTTGTATATCCGAGAAGTAGTAAGACTTCATGGTATTCCTGATCAGATTGTATCTGATAGAGATCCCCGTTTTGTTTCAAGGTTTTGGAGTGCCTTTCAAAAGGCTATGGGTTCCGCTGTGAACCTAAGTACTGCATATCACCCTCAGACTGACGGGCAGACTGAGCAGGTGATCCAAACCTTGGAGGATATGTTACGAAGTTGTGTGATGGACTTCAAGGGGGATTGGGACCAACATCTGCCTTTGATTGAATTTGCTTATAATAATAGCTATCAAGAAGCTATTAAGATGGCGCCCTACGAGGCTTTGTATGGGCGTAAGTGTGTGACCCCTCATTGTTGGGCAGATAAAGCTGATGAAATAGTTGTTGGTCCAGAAATCATTGCCGAGACCACGGCAAAGATTAAGTTGATCCAAGCAAGGATCAAAGCTGCCTCAGACCGGCAAGCTAAGTACGCCAATGTGCGAAGAAAAGATTTAGAGTTTGAGGTAGGAGACCGAGTACTCCTTAAGGTCTCACCTATGAAAGGTCTGGCTAGGTTTGGTCAAAGGGGTAAGCTGGCACCAAGGTTTATTGGTCCTTTTGAAATTCTCGAAAGGGTAGGAAAAGTGGCTTATCGGTTGGCTTTACCGCCAAGTTTAGCCCATGTTCATGATGTGTTTCATGTGAGTTCCTTAAAGAAGTGCATTGTGAACCCTGGGCAAGTGTTAACCCCGCCCACTATTCCCTTGAGAGAGGACCTAAGTTATGAGGAACATCCTATCAAGTTTCTTGATCGTCAAGTCCGGAAACTAAGGACCAAACGGATCCCAATGGTCAAAGTACTATGGTCTAACCATGGGGAGGAAGAGACCACTTGGGAGACCGAGCAGGATATGCTAAGGCAATATCCAAGTTTGTATGCTCAATTAAGTCAGAATTTGGAGGACCAAATTTCTGAGGGAGGGGAGGATGTGACAGCTCTCCTAGTCAACTAATCAAGTAAGTGTTTATTTACTTTGATTAAGTGTTTATTAAATTAAGTACCTCAAATTAGCGCCTTGTTAAGCAAGTAACATAAGCTTAATTAAGTTAAGTGAGTTCCTAAGTGTGATTTGGCATAGTTAAGTCAAGACCATTAGTTGTTCTAGCTTTTAGAATCATCCTAGTAAGTTTTGACAACTTGTGGCACTAAGTGTTCTTTTTGAGCCATTTAGAACTTAAGTGGCTAAAGTGTTCAAGAAGATTTAGTTTGAGAAGCTTTTAGTACCTTTTAAAACAAAGAAAAGTGAGTTTGGAGTGTGAGTTGGTGAGCTATTTGAAACAAATGAAAGTATGAGGGCTTAAGTGCAAGGGAGAGAAAAGTTGCTTAATAAGCTTATAAGTTAAGTTTCTTCTTCTCTTCTTCATACTTAGCCATTTCTTGCAAACACCAAAAATTCGTGGCTCCATCTCCTCTCCCAAATTCCCAGCTCAAGCTTCATTTCCTTGCAAGTTTTCATCAAAATTAAGAGTGCCAAGGGGTTAGGGAAGATCACCAAGCTTTGTTTGAGGTGTTCTTGCTTCATTTGATCTTTGGAAGCTTGTTTTGGATCCAATTTCGTAGGTAAGCTTCTTGAGATCATTTGGTGTGATTATAGGTTGTTTCTAGAGCTAGAAATGGTCTTGGTTTGATTGGTTTGGGTGCCAAATTGCTTTGGTTTTAGGCTTGGAACTCAAGGAAGCTCAATTGAGCTTAGGAGGCTTTGTTGCATTGCTTGCTTTGTGGCTAAAATTGAGGTAAGGGTTCAAGTAATTAAGCTCAAATAATGCATGGTTTTGTAGTTTTGTGTGTTGGGATGAATTAGAAACAAGACCCATTAAGTTTGGATTAGAAATGAGAGAGTTTGAGTAGCTTGTGTACAAGAATGACGCTATCGCACAAACCCAGAAAACAGAGTTGGCGACGCGTCGCCAATTTGGTCGCGAATTGGCGCCGCGGCGCCAGAGTGCGAAAATGTACACAGAACGTTTGTTCGGCGGCGCCGCGTCGCCAAAAGCATTTGCTCTTTGGCGCCGCGTCGCCAAATGCCAATTTGGCCTCGATTTTCGGCCATCCTAAGATTAACTTAGACTCTCGGTTTCTATCCCTAGGCTATTCTAAGACGTTCCATAGCCTCGGTTGGGTCTAGAATTTGTTCCTAAGGCGGGAATTGTGCATTATTTGGAAGGTAGTCAAGTTGTGTGGTTAAGTGTAAAAGATTGTGACTTGGTGGCTAAGTAACTCATAGTATTTAAGCTTTTAAATGAATATTAAGGGGATTAAGTGGGTTTTTAGACTCTTTATTGGCCGTATAGAGTATCAATTACATATGGTCAATAGAGAGAAAAACCTAAGTCGATCCCAACCAAGCCATTTGGTTTGGTAAGTGAGCCACTAGTAGTATTTTGAGTTAAACCTTGAGGGTTTGACTAGTTAAACCACATAGGAAGACTACCCTGTACAATAAATTAAGGGTAAAGGCGGGTAAGTTTGAGATAGGTGACGACCTACTCTAGAACCCGTAGATGGGACTTAATTGAGGTAAAGTGTCCGGGATACGATGGCCAGTATCTCAAGTACCTCAGCCGTTTGAGCTCACGGCAAGAATTAAGGCACTTAAGTGCAGAAAGTCCCAAGTGCATGTGTTGTGTGCATTCCATACCATACATCCATACATTGCATTTTTGGCATTTTGTTGATTGTTTGTTGATTGAATTGCTTGGTTGCCATATTGCATATTTGTTGCATATTTCTTTGCAGGTATTTAAGAAGGGAATCCTTACTGAGTACTTTTAAGTACTCATTCCCTTAGTTTTATTGTGCAGGATCTAATCCCGGGCCTAATCACTGAAGTGATAGCTGAGGCCTAAGCTTTCTGTTTTGCAGGTATTTTATTGAGAATCCTAGTGATTCTAGTTTCTTGCAGTATAAGTTATGTGCTAACCAAGTTGTGCCTTTACAGTGTAGAGGCTAAGAGTACACAAGAACAAGTTTTTGTGAAGGGCTACACTTGGAGCTTGGCCTAGCTCAAGGTGGGCTCAAGTAGTTCGATCTTAGTTAGTAGTAATTTTGTCTCTTGTACATAGTACTTGGTGTGCTAAGTCAGTTGCCTCTATTGGGATACATTAGGATGTAAATCCATCTTGTTACTTTTGGGTGCATGCTAGAGTTATATGTATGCACAAAACTGTTACTTGTAGTTAAAGCAACTAGTATTTCAATGACTTGGTACATTTTTAGTATGTTTTGAGTAAATGCTCGAGCAATGTTTTAATTCAAGACTTTTAAATTTCGGTTGCATTGCCAAGTCAGAAGCATGCATAACTTAATCTGAGTAGGCTAAGTAACTAGTTGCATATAAATTGTTTTAATTTATATTGACGAGTAATAGTTAGCCAATTGTAACTAGTGGGATTCATTATCCCTAAGAGCCTATAAGATTAGGGGCACTGGGGCCCCGTTCCGTCACACATACAAAGCTTCGTAGGATGCTATCTTAATAGCTTCTTGATAGCTATTATTATAGGAAAATTTGACCAATAGTAGGTGTTGGCCCCAATCTAACTTTGCAATATGTTTTTGAAGGTTTAGATCACCCACTCAGTTTTTCCACTGGTTTGAGGTTGATAAGCAGTATTTAGGCTTTTAGTGGAACCTAGAGCCTTTTGAAAGACATTTGAGAACCTTGAGACAAAATGAGAATCTCTATCAAATATAATCTGATTGGGGATTCCATGGAGTCTCACTGTTACGGCTCTGCCTCTAGGAAACCCTAATTACTAAGGTAATGATGTTGTTTTAGTAATTAAGTACCTTTAGAATATTCTTGCATGCTAAATCTTGGTTTTAGAGGCTTATAGTAGCTTATACCGGATAAAAATTTAGTCATTTAAGCAAACTAGACCAAGAGGGGCATTTTGGTCATTTCACATAATAACTCTTTTTTATTTGCATGGTTGAATAGATGATGGAAACATTTTGCATTTGATGTATTACAATTTTTTGTGATTCCTGCTTTATCCTAGAGAAATTGTGAATTGATTATGTTGCCCTTAGGCAGTTTAAAATGGAGCCCAAAATCGTTTTGAATTTGTGGCACTGTTTAGAAAGTTTGAGGGTAGAATTGTGTAATTAAGTTGAGAAGGAAATTAGCTTGAGAAAACCTGGAATTACTCCCAATCTTTCAGTGTTTTGTAATTTAAACACCAAGGGATAAAACACATGCACTTAGGCCATGTGTGTGTCTTGCACATGCTAGCTTACTTCATAAGCCAAATTAGTTGACCCAACTCATTCATCCATCTTCTACAGCGTTCACCTAGCCAAAACCTCTTTCACCTTCAAACCACCATAGCCAACGACTGTCGAAGCTCAATCCACCCAAATTCAAGCACAAATAAGCAAGATTTTGAAGCAAAATAAAGTATGGAACAACCCAACCCTAAGCTAAGAGTTCTTGCTTATTGTCTAAGTAAGTTTGGTTCTATTCTTTCCCTTATTTTTAAGCTTTAGTTTAGCTCTGTAAATTCTATAAATTGATGTTTAAACTTGGTTCTTGGATGTTTGATAAGAGAAAACAAGCAAAGAAGCTTTGAAGCCAAGCTTAGATCAAGGGTGCCTAAGTTATGCTTTTGTTTTGGGTGGGAAGGAAATGTTTCAGTTCCTTATTGCCCACCATTAATTCTAGGGTTTTCTAGGTTTAATTGATCTGGGGTAAGTGTAATTGGTTTAGTTTTTTTAGCTTCTAATTCAAAGCACATTGATGGAGGAAGGGTAGAACGTGTGTTTGTGAGTGGTTGATGGCTGCAGCTTATTCCTTTGTTTAGCTCCTGTTTTTTGTTACTTTAATTGGTAGTTTGGGAGTGTTAAACTGTACATTTCCAAGCTTGTTTAATAGTAATTAGATTGACCAAAAGCCTAGAAATTAAATGGAAAGAAAAAGGGTACAATATCGAGAGTGTTGTGGAGCATATGTGTATTTGTGTGTGTTCAATTATTCTAGTTTTTATGGAATTTATGGGGGCTGGAAATGTTGGTTTAATGTAGGTTCTTTGCTTGTTTGAGGTAGGAAGAATTGGTCTAGCAAGGCCTACTTTGGTTTCATAAGAAGGAACTTGAAACCCAAGTAACTTAGCAACTAAGGTTCATGTACATTAGTGCATTTTAAGCATTAGGTAAATCCATGTTTTTCCAACAAGCTTAAGGTTCCTATTTAAACTGGTTTAAGGTCTAAAAATATGAATTTTGAACTCATGAAGGATCAATTTATGCATGATAAATAAGCTATTATAAAGAGCGCAAAGTGGAGTACAAAACCAGGACACATTCTAGGAAGTTTGTGTGTGTGACATGCTTGCTTGCGGTAGTTCTAAGGTAATGGTTAAATTAAGTTATCTCATGCTTGTTTTTGTTTAAAGTTAGCTATAAAAGTTGTATATGGGTATAAATAGCTACATTGTTCAAAAAATGAGCATGAGAAGAGTAAGTATAGGTAAGGTAGCTCACGGTTACAGATTGGTGTGGAATACACCTTCACTGTGGAGCAATTGTCCAGATATAGGATGGTAAATAGCCTAAAACCCTTGGAAGACTCAAGGGATCCTCAGAAAGGCTCATGGAGCTAAGAATTCCTAAATGGATTAAAAAGTCCTAAGGTGGCATTACACCTTATCTGACACAAATTGGCAAATGGGCCAATATACTTACTCCTGCACATAAAAAGGGAAAATTAAATTGGTTGTTAGTGGAATACTAGCAAACTTAATAATATCCTGGCTATGAGCCAGTAATGCTAAGGAGAATAAAGAATAGACACTCTTAATGAGGATAAAGACTTAGGGTTCTCCTATAAATAGGACTAAGGGGGAAAATTAGAGGCAAGGTGCTCCAATGCGACCCTTGAACGTGGTAATCATACATTTAAGGCCTAGTGGTTGGGATTCCACCATCTATAAGGGAGGTAGCCTGTGGAGACCTCTAACATGGGATGATCACTGCTGGAATACTCTAATAGTGAATGGATCCAATGTCACAATAATGTCTATAAATTATACATAGCGTCCTATGGTGTTTCTTTACAAGTACACAATACCTTACTGGGTATTCTATGGAATTTTCACCCATATTATTTATTTGTAGGTACTACACTGACCAAGGGGCCCAACAACTAGTAGAAGATTGCTTGCCCAGCTTGATTGCAGTTACAAGATGTGAACTTACTTATGGTATAAGTAAGGTTTTATGTTATGGTTAGTAATGAATCTAACTAAAATGTTTCTTTCCTACAGCAGTCTCGAATTGGGGAGCACGAAGGAAGAATTTGGATGGGTTCAAATAGCCTTTGTACATGTGGTACTTAGGATGAACCCTTGTATATGATCTTGCACTAGTGTGTAGCTCATATGTATGTAGATGTGCCTTTAGTAAAACTAAACTTGTGTGAAATAAGTAACTTGGCTTGTTTGTGTAGAATGGCTTGTATGTGTATAAATATATTATACACTTTGGTCCTAGTTTTGGTTTCAATCAAGTGCAGGACTGCCATGTTTATAAATATTACTAAAAATTTAAATATAGGGTCAAAGTGACTCATGCACATTATTTTTGCTAGTGTTAGCTTAGAAAGCTAGGCATATGCATGATTTCTGACACTATAAGTAACCTCATAAAGAAGTTCAAGTTCAGAGGAGTGACCTCCTAAGTGGCTATGAATAGCCATTAATCCTGGGAAATTACTCTTAATTGAGTAATAGAGTTCCATGGGAATGGGGGATCTTACACTCACTACTTCCCTTATATATAGTTAGGCCAACTTATCCATGGTGTATATAATCTTAATGCGAATAAAGTGTGCAAACTTTGTCAACCTATCCACCACCACCCAAATCAAATAATGCTGACTTCTCATACTGGGTAACCTAACAAGAAAGTCCATGGTGATGGATCCTCACTTCCTTTCTGGGAGGGGTTCCTAATGGATTTTAGTGCTCTACCTTCACCATTTGACACGTGAGGCACTTAGAAACATATCCATACATGTCTCTCTTAAACTTTGACCACCAAAATTGAGTCATAAGGTCATGGTATATCTTATCCACACCAAGGTGAATGTTAAGCTTAATTATTTGTGCCTCTTACAATACTTGTTGGCTTAGGTCACTTGGCACATAAAGCCATTCACCATAGTAAAGCAACCCACCCTTGTACTAGAATTCTTTTATTACAGTGCCATGCCTTCCTCCCCAAAGGGTCCTCACCTTAAACTTCCTTAACCATAGCCAAGCACATTGATTGAATCCCAATGACCATGAATTAAGCCATTTCCTAATCTTACTAGGTTTCAAATAGGACTTAGAACTATTCCACATTGGAACCTTCTAACGTACTAGCCCTTGATCCTTGGAAAGAATCACTTCAAAATACTTACAGCTCTAGGCATCACCAACTACATTGTCCTTACCCGAACAGTAATCTATTAAGCAATCATAATCCTTGATATACTCAACATATCTCACCTGCCTTATGTTCAAGCCCTTTTGAGTAAATAAATACTTCAAATTATTTTGGTTTGCAAAGATTTTAAAGGTCCTTTCCATAAGGTAGTGTCTCTAGAGTTTTAAGGCAAACAAAATGGCTGCCAACTCAAGATCATGCACTGGGTAGCTCAAACCATTAGGCCTTGACTACCTAGACCTATATGCAATCACCTGCTTATCTTGCATTAATACACATCCCAATCCAAGCCCAGATGCATTAATATAAACAAAAAAAATTCTTATACCGATCTTGTTGGATTAAGATGGGAGTAGAAGTTAACCTTCTATTGAGCTTCTGGAAACTTTCTTCACACTTAGAAGTTTAAATGAGCTTTTGAAAACTTTCTTCACACTTAGAAGTCTAAATGAACTTCTATGCTGTATTCTTCAAGGCAGTCAATGGAGAAGCTATCATAGAGGTTTTTTCAACGAACCTTCTGTAATAACCCGCCAACCCAAGAAACTTTGAATTTCACTTATAGTGGTTAGGCATTTCCACAACACAACAACCTTCACTTTTTATGGGTCAACATTTAATTTTTGAGCATTTATTTTATGTCCGAGGAATGCAATTTCAATTGCCCAGAATTTGTACTTAGATAGTTTTGCATAAAATTGATTGTCCACAAGTACTTGGAAAACAACCTTTAAATGTTTCTTTTGCTCGTGGGGAATCTTAGAGTACACTAAAATATCATCAATGAACACCTTAACAAATTTACCTAGGTAGGGTCTAAAAATTCAATTCATGGCATCCATGAAAACCATCCCTCCTTGGTCCCAATGAGTATTTTATCCCTCCCACACTTATACATTTAGACACTTAATGCTACCAATTCGTTTAAATTTAAGTCAACTGGCTTATTTTTACTTTTTTATCTTTTTTTCTTGAAACCAATTTCATTTAAAAACCAATATTATATAGATACAATAATTCATTTGAAAGTAAATTTTCATGATGATGTTAAAGTTTTATGAATTTTTCTTTTTTAATTCCTAAAACTAGAAAAATTCAGAAAAATTTAGTACAATTATAAGAATTGTATTTGTAGTGGATTATTGCACCTACATAATGTTGGCTTTTAATTAAAAATTTTTTTAGGTAAAAAATGTGTTAGAATAAAAATAAGTCATTTAAAATTTAATTGATTTAAGTTAAAACGAACTGATTGGGCCTAAATGGCTCATTTGCATACTTTATGTTATTTTTGTACTTTTTCCTCAAAAAATTAGTTCCAATAACTAAAATAACTTATGGTCTTAATTTATTAGTCAAAAACCCTTACATGACCCTAATTCCAGCAAAATTACAGTTATGTCATTCACTCTAGTCAAAATTACCATTGATTCTTAGATGCCAAATCAAACTTAAGAAGTCATCTTTACTTTACTTAGCTTCCTTTTCTTGCTTAATAAGATATTAATTTGAGGTATTTAAGTACAAATACTTAAATAAAATATACGTACTGAGTCAAAGCCAATCATTAACTAGGAGAGTTATCGCAAATCCAATCGCTAAAATTTTCATAAAATAGCATATGAAGGATGTAGTTGCTCTCAATACTAGTTAAGACTCCTAACAATGAATGATCAAGTGAGCAAAAATCTTGATCAAAAGCCTCAAACTGAGAGCAAACAGGGGGCCTAATAGTACCTCATTTAGCCAATTCCTTAACCATAGACGAAGTGTTGTGGATGCATTTCGTAGGATTGTCTTAAGTTTAGAAGGGAAGTTAGCAGCTTACATTCGCTTTAAAAATTTATGAATGAGTTCAGATTTACGGGAAAGTTCCTATCCAGAATTTGCTCCATTTATTCCACAACATATACTTTTCTTTGTGTAGTAGATGTCTGTATGCGTAAATTTCTTGTGTTAATAACTTTACTTTCATAATTAATGGTATTGCAAGTTTAAACATTTTGGAGATTTGATATATAGATTTTGAGTTCAACCCTATTGTGTGCTTCACATGCATGGTCTTTTGATTAACACTTGGAGGTTTTTTGTAGGCACAAAAAGCTTCTTGATCACGAACTCAAAATTCCAATTTGGTGGAGACACGAACAATTTTTTTGTTGGCAATGAGCTCTGGATTTCAATTTGGTGGAGACGTAAATGGCTTCCTTGTAGTCAAGAGTAAAGCAAAGATTTTGGGTAAGGCGGTGCACATAGGACTTTTAATATAAAATGAAAATAAGTCTATTTGAATTACATAAAAAAATATAAAAATCACAAATTAGGTCCTTATGATGTTTTTAAAAAAGTTGAATCCCATATTCATGTATCGATTTCAAGCATCAATTTCATATCATATGGTGAGCTCTCATGAAAGACTTTAGAAACTAAATATAGTTTAAAGTTATGTAGCAAAAATCAAAAGCTAGTCAACTATGATCATATTTGTAGGAAAAGTTTCAGTTATTTTTCTTTCAGAGTAAACAATCAAGTAATTACCTTGTTTGAACAGCAACAAAAAGAATTTTACTAAATAAAGGAATGAAGAACAAACATTTACATTTCTACAACTAGCAAGATGCTTAGTTGCTCTAAATAAAGACAGACACCTGGACATACACCTCGCCTTTCGTCAAAGCAAAATCACCAATACTTGCACAATCTTATCTCAAGAATAAGCTAACAACTGCAGTGACCAAGTTGCAAAAATCAAACTCAAAATCCTGGCAAGTGGAGCTTAATCCCAATCAGACCACGAGCAATCAGCTTTGGAATGTTTATTTGTTATCCACAAAAAAGTCAGAGCCTGAATTTCTCCAACTAGATTTACGTGGCTGATGTTGGCTTCATTATGCACCACCTGATTCGGTCTTCTCCATATAGCCCAAACCGTAGCAAAACAAACTGCCTCGCAAGTTTTGAAATGTACTCTGTTTTGCTGTTGTGATTTGCTGCAATCAAAGACTTCATTCACATCAATTCCCGAAGTATTCTTGGTCTACCGCCAAATGATCCACCATTTCGATTGCTTCATTAGACAATGGACACATAATGCTGCCAACTAGAATACCTCTTCGAAATAGATTAAACCTTGTCGAGATCTTTCGCTGCAACGCCATCCGCACAAAGATTTTTTTTTTTTTTAACAATGCGAAAGGAATTTCATTGATAAATGTAAACCAGGCAGAGGCTGGAGAAACAGGGAGTTTACAAGAAATCAAAATTTTCTTGTTCACCTAATTCTCTGCCCCATAACAATCTAACCCAACTCCATTTCCATGACCAAACATCCCCCTGCCAACTGCGTCCCCTGTCACCGAGCACCAGCCCTTTTCATCTAAACGAAATAGACGGGGACGCGACTCCTTCGGGCTTTTCTCGCCAGCCCAAATGTCTTCTCATGTACTAACACCAATCCGTTTTAACTTAAGTCCGTTAACTCCAAAATGGCTTATTTTATTTTTATGTCTTTCTAACCTGAAACTAATATTAATAAAAACCCAACATTATGTAGTTGCAATAATTTATTAAAAGTATAATTTTTGTAACCTTATTAAATTTTTTATAAAATTTTCTAATTTAAGTCATTAAAAAACAAAAATTCATAAAAATTTAATAATATCATGAAAAATTACTTTCAAATGGATTATTGCGTGTATATAATATTATATTTCAAAATAAAATTAATTTCAAGCAAAAATGATATAAAGTAAAAATAAGTCTTATGTTAAAACGAATTGGATCTAATACTCTCTCATTTCCGACTACCCATACGAAGGATCTAGTGAAAGGCCCACCGGGCCATCTATTTCAAGCAAAGCCTTTCCAATTTTTCCCCAAACACCACCTGGACAACTATTCTTATCACTCACATCTGGACAACCACTCTCCCCATATATACTTTTGATCACTTTTACCCAAAGAGACTCCCTTTCATTTTTCAACTGCCACCACTATTTTCCTAACAAAGACAAATTCTTCACTACGAAAATTCAAGTGTTTACCAATTGCCATTTACCAACTGCTGCGCGTTGGTAAACTGAATTTACCAACGTGGAGCCGTTGGTAAACGCAAGTTGGTATTCGATACGTTGGAAAATTTTTTACCAATGCGCAATTAATAACACGTTAGTAATTACCAACGGTCAGGAACCAGGCTTGGTTTCCATCGCGTAGCTGGATAGTTGGTAAGTTACCAACTGCTGGCCGTTGGTAAGTTACCAACTGCCCAGCAGTTGGTAAATGGCAGTTGGTAATTACCAACAGACTTACCAACTGCCAGCCATTGGTAAGTTGCCAATTGCCATGGCAGTTGGTAATTACCAACTGTCAAGACAGTTGGTAGCAACCCGCGTTGGTAGTTACCAACTTACATTAGTTGGTAAGGGAGTTGTTATGAAGCCGTTGGTAATTACCAACGTGCATAAGCGTTGATAACAGGATGACAGTCGGTAATTACCAACGTGCGCGAGTTGGTAAACCCCGGTTGCACGTTGGTAATGTACATTAAACGTTCAAGGTTTCGGTTGTTTCGTATTTTTCCCAATTTGAAAATCATTCGAAATTAACATACCAATTCAAAAGTTCCCCCAGCTTTACTCAGCAATAAACATTACACAACTATGCAAACGTAATTAAAATAAAATATTCTCAAATACAGCATCATTAAAACAAGAACATATATGTCTGGAAGAAAGCATACAACATTCAACGGATTACACATTTCAGTAATTTCAACTGAGTCTTAATTAGGTCTAACAATTATTATGTAAGTCTGATAACACAAGAACTTTGGAAATGTGCTTACCTGTTGATGACGCCCATCACGGAGTCCCGACTATCTCCTTATCCTCCGAGTCTGAGTCATCAGGATACTGTGGAGCTGGTTGAGCCAGCGGGCACGGAAGGTTTAGCGAACGACAAATAATCTCCAACTGAGCCCGGTTTGCCTCCAATGCGGCTCTCTGAGCCTCCATCTCTGCTCTCTGTCTCCTTTTAATTCTCTCAAGCTTCCTCTCGTACTTTGCATCCCTTCACGCATTCTCCTCCGCCATCATCTTCTGTACTTGCTCGTTGAATTGCGGTGTCTGTGTGATGTCGATAGGCGGGATAGCACCTGGCTGTCGGCTTATTGCAACTTGTTGAGACCATTTTGGGTGGAAAATAACCCGGTTAAAGAGGAAAAGGCAGATGACACTAAATTGCAACTATGAGTGGCATATTTTGTTATGGCTGGCCAACCAGTGATTTACGATTGTGAACCAGTTCATTTTGATGAAAGAAAAATGTCCAAAAAATTTGAAGCATTTTTGCTTAGCAGAGCTCCAGTTGAATCCCCCTAGGCCTCAGTTTCTATTATACTAACCTGCACATGTAGAGCTGCTTCAAATTCGGGGAGGAAGACTTCTAAACTGAGGTTTGAGGGTTGGAACAAGTTACATATGATCCAAAGAGGGATTCTGCAAGCTTTGACTAATTTAGAGCATTAAAACTCAAGAAGACACTTTGAGTTCCAATTTTCTGTTAATACTACCTGCATAAAAAGAAAATATTCAAAATATTTAAAGGAGACATCCAAATTGGAGTTTTTGAGTTGGCACAGGTTTATTGTGATCTAAGAGAGGTGACTGCAAGATTTTGTGCATTTTGAAACACTGGAACTAAAGATGGTCTCTTAAAATCAAGATTTCTACTAAGACAGTCTACAGAAGTAGATGTTCTTCAAACATTGGGTTGTAAGCTTCTAAATTGAGGTTTAAAGGCTAAGACAAGTTTTACAGGAATTAAAGAAGGTCAATGCAAAGTTTGGTTAAGTTTGGAATGCAAGAACTCAAAATGACTGCCTAGTTTCAAGTTTTCTGCCATAACAACCAGCAGAGCTGGAAGAGCTTCAAACTTTGGGAATTTGATCTTTAATTTGAAATTTCATGATTAAGAAAAATTTCCTATACTGAAAAAGAGTTGTATGCAAAATTTGATGCCATTTGGAGTTGCAGCACTAAAAAAGAACCCTCAATTAAAGATGCAAGTTGCTGAAACATGCATAAGATGCCCTATTGGAGCAAGTTTGACCTATGTTTGACTTCAAGCTACAAAAAGTGGTTGGAGCTGAGATTTTTCAGTCAGGTGCCATAGGTAAACACGGACTAATTAAACTCAATAGAGATGCAAGGAAACTTGGTTTGATAGGAAAGTAAGGAGGAAACTTATATATTTTGAGGGCCTTATGCTAAATTGAGTGGCCAAACTATGATTTAGGGAATTGAATATGTTTCATTGAATGAGAGAACCGTAACTGCAAAGTTTTGGTAAGATATGATATGCAGAGGTTAGTGAATGCACCAAAAGTAAGCATTCTTGCTTAAGCAACCTGCAGAACAAAACATGCTTCAAACTTTGCATAAGGGATATCTAAATTGAAGTCTTGGGGCTGAGACAAGTTACTTATGCCTAAAATAGGATTCTTACAAAGTTTGAACCATTTTAGATGAGTAGAACACAAAATCACCCCACAAACTCCTGTTTCTGAAAGCTGTGGCCAGCAGAACTGGTCAAATACCAAATTCTGGTTCTGAAGCCTTGAACTGAGATTTTTGGATTAAAAAATGTTTCATTATGAAAATGAAACCGGACTGGAAATTTTGGTTGAGTTATGAAATGCAGAAGTTGGAAAACTCAGCAAAAACCAGGCTTTTGAACTCCTGCAATCTGCAGAATTGATAATGCTTCAATCTTTGGGATTGGATTGGAATTATGGGCTGAAATTTTGAAGTCAAGTTTACCAAAATATTCAGGGCTTTTCTACCAATTTTCACTAAATTTGGGGCAGCAGAACTTAAAATCACCCCCAAGTGAGCTAATATGCTAACATAACTAGCAGAGACACTTTTGCTTTAAACTTTAGGGAAATGGCCTCAAATTTGGGTTTTATGAGTTTGGGAAATTTACATATTGGTAAGAGAAGTTCCTTTCAGTTTTTGGTGACATTTGGAGCATTGGAACTCAGTATTGCCCTTTGAGTACAAGATAATGCTCAAAGAACCTGTAGGAAAGGAATTACTTCAAATTTTTGGAAGAATAATTATAAATTGATAAATTGGGGCTTAGATAAGTTCATTGTGAGTAAGAGAAGATGACTAGAATGTTTGGTGCTAATTAGAACACTGAAACTCAAGATACCCTTAAAAACCAAGAGTGCAGCTAAGATAACCAGCTAAGATACCTTTAAAAATAAGCTTCAAACTCTTAAGAGAAGGCTTCAAATTTGAAATTTTGAAGCTGGAATAAGTGTTGAATGATTATGGATGGTCACTGAAATTTTTTTCTGAGTTTGGAGTAGTAAAACTAAAAAATGGCCCTTGAAGTTGCTGATGCACGTTTGCAAACCTGCTTAGAAGGCTCAATGGAGCAGGTTTGACTCTAGTTGGATTTTGAGGAAGGAGATAGAATTTTAAAATGAGATTCTCCAAATTTATTTATGCCTTTAAAATGGATGTGTTCATGACCATAAACCTGAGTTTTGGACTAGAAATTGGACTATGCTTTTGGCTGCAAATTAAAGATAGTATTGCTCTATGAAGGTGCATGAGCAATACTCATGGTCTGTGAGCATACTTAGCTACTGTAGATTGGTTTTTAACTGAAGTATTACGTGCTGCAAGGTATAGAAGTGAATGACCAGCAGCATTGCTGAACATTTCTATGGCAGTACCCTTGAAAGATTCAAGGTTTGACTAATCCCTTGGCAATCGACAAAGTGAGTTGGTTGGCTTAGGAAACTTCATATATGAGTCAAGAATAATGGATAAAACTTGTTTAAGACAAGAAATTAGTACACTAAAGGTCAGACAAGTGAAATGCAGCAAAAACAGTAAGAACTTGAAAGGTTTTTGACCTTGTATTTGAAACCAAAGGAAAAAAATGGAGGTAAGAAAACAAAGATAAGAATATACTCGGGCGGAATAAAAAACAAATACTCCAGATTCAGAAACGCACAAGACATCGTAGCCACAAGTTGTATATAGAATTCACAAAACAGATTTTGGACAGTTGTATCTACTTCCATGGCTTTGGAAACAAATTACTTGATTCAAATTTGGCAACCGCCAACAATGGCCTTTGCACAGCTACAAACGAACTAAATCCCTGTGAAAATTTGACCAAACCCAAAAAACGACGCATGATAAGGGATTGAAAAAAAAAAGGCATTTACATGTTATTGACGCATAATTTCTTTCAGATGTGGGGAAACGCTAACCCGTGATCTAGACTGAAGCTAAGATGCAGAACATTACGTGAGAAGAAACCGCGATCAAAAACCAGGCAACGAATGCCAATGAGACAGATACCTCCCATCTCTTGCACTCAAGTGCGTTTTCCTTGCAGGAATTCAAGTCTCTTCCAAATAAAACTATAACCCCTGCTGATGCACATGCAGCTGCTAGTGACAATGTTGCAGTAACCTGCATATTCACAAGTGCAGCGTAGTTCTGTTAGCCTATCTCTTTACAGAAACAAAGCCAACCACACAACACCATATCAAGGAACGCAAAGCAGTTTAGTAGACAGGACATTAGCTTCAAGCCTTCTAAGTTCTCTAAACAAAGATAGCTGGCCCAAGCGGAAGTGGATACATTATCCATCAACTTTGAATCCCTTTTATTGCAGTTACCAGTGGACAAAAATTCAACTTCTATTTGATCTCTATGATTTTATCATGAAAACAAAATCACAGACAGTTATAGACGTTAAATTAAGAAAAAAGTTTGACAGAATTATGAAAGATAAGGTTTAAGATATTGAGGAAAAGACAGAAAGTTATGAAAGCTTCAAGAAGTTTGCTGCTGATGGTGAAGATGTGTTTCAAGCTAGGAAACCAAGTATACTCAAGGAATAGTGAAATTAAGCTTACCACTCTGCTATTCCCAGCATCAACATCTATCTTGTTCCCCAATACAACAAATGGGAAGTTTTCAGGATCTGAAGGACAGGCCTGAATAACAAATATTTGTTAAAGACTTAAGTCATGCAAATATGCTAAGCACTAGGAAATAGCAAGTGAAGAACAAATACCTGAACCAGGAATTCCTCTCTCCAGTTGTTAAGGTTATCAAATGATTTCATGACATTCACATCGTAAACTAGAACACAACAGTCTGCCCCATGGTAAAATGCCACACCAAGACTTTGGAACCTTTCCTACCTTGCTGTATCCTATATCTAAGCAATTACAGTCATAGGATCATCCATCTTCAGTAGCAATTCATGTAAGTAGGTTCCAATTCTTCATACTTCCATTATCTTTAGCTGTTTGATCAACTATCTACCACGATATGGCTTAAGTAGGAAGTATGACTAACAGGAGTGGAAAATAACAATTCTATCGAAACAAAGAAACTCGTGCCTATCTCACATGATTAGTAGAAGATGTCAGACAAGGAACATTGACTTATATTCCAATGTTGAACACCAAGTATTACAGCTGTAAATGAATCTCAGTCTGACCAACTAGAAAGAACAACAGCGTGAGGCAGTAAAGCTTTTGTTCCTCATACATAATCCTTAGACAATGATTTATTGTCATTATGGAAAATTTTCAAATTGCCAATGAGACAGAATGCTCTCCAGCAGCGAAGTATATGGTAACATAATGCATCTTGCTTGAAAGTTTGAAACACATCTTCACCATCAAACACCATGCAGAAGGAAGAAAAACCCAATTTCTAAAATGAAGAGCAAATGCGAAATCGAGAGGAAGAGATCAGAAATACCAAAAAGCAATGTACTCAGAGAAGGAACTGGCGGAAATCATGACTCTAATGGATGCAGCCGCAAATGCGCATTGACCAGTCCGCAACGCTAACCCACTAAATGAGCCGGGCCTCCCGATCAACTCCTTCATCTTCGTCTGAAGGATTCGAGAAGAAATAATCGGAAGCCGAAGAAGTTGTCAGAGCTTCATTTCGATCCAAAAAGAAGAAACCCTAGAATGGAGATCGATTGGGATTCGGAGCTCCGTCGGCGGCGTCGGCGTGATACCACGCTCTGGCAGCTTCTCTCTCCCCCTCCTCGCCCGAAACGCCCGACTGGTGCTGAAGGAGGAAGAAGAAACATATAAAAATCAATTACCAACGGCTAGCCATTGGAAAATGACAAAGTTAAACGCACCGTTTAATTTAAAATATTACCAACGGCTAAGCCGTTGGTAATTTAGCATTTAATAAATGCCCATTTATTGCACCAATGCACGGCAGTTGGAATCTCTAGCCGTTGGAAAAAAAATTAAATAAAAAAAATAGTTTACTGTTATACCAACGCGTGCACGTTGGAAATTGGTACCAACGGTCCTACACGTTGGTAATTACCAACGGCTAGGCCGTTGGTAAAAAACACGTTGGAAAATGAGAAAAAGTTAGTAGTGCTTCCCTCTTAAACTTCCTACACTGAAACACCCATACTCCTTTTGTGACACTATTTTACCACAAGCCACTGATGATAAACATTTTCCCTCCCCATTACCCCTAAAATTTTTTTTTTAACCTTTTACTCTCAAGTGTTTTTATAATTAATGCTCTCCTAGCATGAAACAGTGAGAAACAATATAGGGCCAAGCTTCTAGAACAGATTTTATCATGGCCAATTTACCACAAATTGACAACATCATCACCTTCCAAGCACCAAGCTTTGAATCAAACTGTTTTCACAATCTCCTTCCGAGAATTCACAATGTTCATATTAGAACTAACCGGCAAGCCAAGATAAGTGAACGCTCATTTACAAGCACAACAATTAATGGAATTAGCCAAATTATCTACTACCTCTTGATACACTCCTACTAAAGTTGTTAAAATCTCGATCATAATAATAGGATCATACAATCCTATTATCATAACATAGAAAACCTTATCAAAATGTTATAGGATCGAAGACATGGTAAGATCATGGTAGGATCGCAACTAGGATCGTAGGATCGAAGAATCCTATTGATCCTACCAAGTATTGAAATTTGCTGGGGGTAAATTATATGGATCATCCCTAATATTCAATTATCATTCTGTTTTCATCCCTAGTATATTAAAATTTTTTTTGTTTTGATCATAAACCTATTAAAAACATTTTATTTTGGTTCTAAATCTATGAAAAAAATTCATTTTGGTCTCTAGTTAAATGAAATTTGTAACTTCAAGATCCTTGTCTGATAGCAACTTTTTTAAGCATAATTTAAATTATTTGATAAATGTCTAACAACTAATTTAATATGTATAATTATCTTTTTTACAATTAATGGATAATCAAATTACAAGTTTTTCCTCCCTATAAGTTAAACTTATTGAATTAAGGAAAAAACTACAAATTTAAATTATCTACTAACTGTAAAAATTATTATATATTTTAAAGTTACAGAAAGTTAGTGATCAAATATTTAATTAGAATTTCTAACACTTATGCAAGCAGTTATTTTGAGAAAATGGATTTCATCTTTTAAGGCCAAAGTAAAATTGTTTTAATAGGTTCAAGACCACAACAAAACATTCAATAGGTAAAGAAAAAATTTATGACAATGTACTCTCTTTTATTTATCAAAGATGTGTTTATTTATGAATTTGTTTCAAACTTATGTCGATTATTTTGTTAGTAATGTTGATATATACTTTATTAAAACTTAAACTTTACTTGTATTGTATCAATAATCATGTTGTACCATTGCTATGAAACTTAAACTTTGCTTAAGTTTGTAATATAATTGGTCTTTTGCATGAACTATATTATTTAGATAAGAAATTTTGAGCTTTTGATAGGATCTTATGATCTATGATCTCAATCTTGCATGGTAAAAAATGATCCTAAGTAGGATCCCAAACTTGAAAACCTTGACTCACCAATGATTTTACTCTTGCTCATGTTTACTTTCAAACTGAAGAAAGCTTAAAACATATCAATAAAGGCATCAAATTAATCAAGTTTATTTTAGACCACTCACCAAAAAATAGCATGTCATCGACATATTGGAGGTTCGAATTCAACACATTATTTCTTTCGATTGCTACTATTTATAAACCTCGTTTCCACAGCCTCTTCTATAATTACATTTAAAGCTTCAGCTATTACAAGAAATTATTTAAAAATTATCAATTGGGATTTAGCCTAATTGGCATGAAGAGCTTTGTATAACATAACTTAAGTAATTTTTTTGGAGTTAGTGGATGGGCTCAGGTTGGGTAAGGTGTAGTATAAAGTTGGTTAGATAATACATATACTATCTCTTGTAACTTTTCCTTACAAAACTTTTGATTGAAACAAAAGAGAATCTTCTAAAACTTATCATCTATGTGTGTGTCACTCTTCAACATCACAATCATAAAAGTCTAAGGGAGAGAGAGATAGAGATAGAGAGATAAATAGAGTGTGTGTGAGGTACTCCTACACATTTTACTTAGATCAAGCATCCATTTTTGTTCATTTTACTTTGCCACAAGGAGAACTAATTAAACCATTGAAAAAACTATTTCAGCCTATTTTGTAGCATTGAATCTAGGTCTTTAGCATTTTTTTCTAGGTGTTTAACACCCAAGTTTCTGTTCGAGAAAAAGGTAAATTTGTATAAAAGTAAAAAAGTTTAGGGGGGGGATGTTTTGTGTTTAAAAGACTTGTAAGAGGGGTGTTTTGTCACTATGTTGTCATCCTCCCTAACCCATTTTCATAGCTCTCTCTTCCCTTCTCCATCATTTGCTCAAATCTTCTACAAATCTTGGTTTCTTAGCAATTTTGGAAGGCTTTCTTGGCGCCCAAGCAAAAGGAGGCTTGTTTTCCATGCATTTTCATAGTTTTAAAGCTTTTGTCATATTTTCGTGGCTTGGGCCTAATATGTGCATGAGGCACTCTTTTCCCCTTAGTGTTTTCACGTTTCTTGAGCTTAACTAAGATTGGGTTTTGTTTGGTTAATGTTAATCTAGTACCATATACCTTGTATTTGCTTATAACTTAGGAAGCTAGTGGAACCTTTTGAAGCTTGAGTTTTGTGGCTTGTCGTGCTTGATTCATGCTAATTCATGTGCAACTAACATAAGGGGTGTTTGATGCTATTCATAGCTTGTTTGCTTGTTAATTTCAAGTATTATGGTGAATCTCATATGTTGGTGGATAAAATTGATCGTGGTGGACTAGCAAGAAATTCATACTTACTATGATGTTATAAGGCATCCTAGGCTTGAATTAAATGGTGTATTGAGCTTTAGCGATGTTGTTTTACAAGTGCATAAATGTGGGATGTCCGAAGCATATTTTGAGGGATTAGAAACCTTTTATGGTGCTTAAGGCATCATTTTTTAGTCCAAGGTCCAGGGCACTAAAGCCATAACTCTAGGAAGTGGTAGCTGTGGCCCTAGGGTTTCCAACAGTGCCTAAGACACTAGGCTGATGGCCTTGAGAAGTGGGAGCTCCGACCCTAGGTGAAATGGCAAAAAATGATGCTTTTTCTTGGATGGGGGCTTTGGGGAAGGGCCAAGGGAAGGGTGCCTATGTTGCCTAAATTGAACGATGCTCGCCGATGCCCTGGCACTTTCAAAACTCTTATAAAAGCTAGGATTTTCCTTAAAATTTGTAGGTTATATGTTTACCCATTGAGGAAACTAGTTTGATTGGCCATAATTGCACACCATTAGTTTGGTGTAAGGTTTAGTACCATTGAAAGCCTAGTTAAGCCTTCAATTTTGAGGACCTGATGTGGGATCATTGGTGCACCTAAGTGGGTTTCATAGAACCTAGAGATTATGAGTCAAACCATAATAATTGTTACTCCACTTAGGTAAGCCAAGTAATGGTGGATAAGTAAGTAGCATGAGTGAAATTTAACTGCACTTGTAGTCTAAGCAAGATTACTTTACGCACAAATGAGAAACTAGTGCACTTTTGATAGGGTTATGAGGCTGGAGCTTACTACACAAGTGATGTTGGCATGCTCAATAGCTGGTGGCTTAGTACACCTAATTAGTTTGTTAGAACTCAAGCGATTTGTATTTGCCATGTTCACCTGTACAACAATTAAGGGACGGTTAACTAGTGAGCTAAGCTCACTAGGTTAATAAGCTAAGACTTGGTAGGAGTGCCTTAGAGGCTAGTACTCGCTAGGCATAGAGTGATGCCTATATGAGGACTAGGTAAAAGACAAGTCCCAAGGGATTGAAATGCTATGGGCATAGTTTAGCCTCACCTTCGCACTATATGAGCTCATAGTAGACGGTACACGCACACACACACAAGCACATGCACATGTGTGTGTGTGTGTGTGTGTGTGTGTGTATGGGTAAATGACACTCGTGTTAGTATCGTGCCCAAAAAGCCAATCATGAGATGATTGTATTTTTGCACATTGAGTCATGATATTTTATTGAGGCATTAATCCAGCAATTTTGTTTGTTGTTTTGTTTCTGCGTAACGTAATAAACATAATTGTAACCCTAGAATAATGATATTCTTAAACGTCCCTAGTCTAGTATTATTGTGGAGCGGGTTGCAATAATACATAATGACTAGCATATGTGGAGACTAATATGAGATATGTAGTCTACATATGGGTACAAGCTGGAGAACTTGTGTACTGGACCGACCCACCATGAGAACACTTCATGGATCGTTATATGAGTGTCATAAGTGATTCTCATAGTGATCATGGTATATGTAGTCCTTCGACCTAAGATCAGCAAGGTTCCCTACATGTGAGTCACATACTTTGATACTTTCCTTTGTTGCTCGTAACTGAGTGAACTTGAAGGAGGTCATTGGGTATGTCACATATCATGCGGAGGGATTTGTATGATCAAGATGGGATTTGTCCCTCCTATGTAACGGGAGTGATATCTTTGGGCCCCTTGATAGAGTGAGACTTAGAAAATGCATGGCCATGCTCCGATGAGTTGATATATGATATCAATGTCATCAGTTTAAGTTGGTCTACTCGGTAATCAAGAAACCAAAGATTGGGCTATACGAGAGTGACACATTCCATGTCTCGTGCTTAGTCTTGATATCTTGGACAAAGGAACAATGGCATATATCGGTGATGATCATAAAGGTTTAGTCGATTCACTGACAATCTTGTCACTTGGGTAGCAATGATGTGTTGCTAGACACCGCTCATTGCTTATGATCATAAATGTGATTTATGATCATTGCCAACATGGCAAGAGCCTATTGGGTCGCACACATAGAGCTATTTGGATCATTAGAGTGCATGGGCTAATTATTTGGGTTATGGTTTCACTTTAATTTCGTATTAATAATGGGCCAAGGAGTTAAGCCATTATTAAGCCCGAAATTAAATCCTAATTGGATTAGGGCTTTGAAACCCATTAGGCCTGGAAGTTGAGTCTCACTATAAATACAACTTTTAAGTGAGAAATTCCCAGGTCTCCTTGCCCTAGCCTCCCAAAAGGACAGCCGCACTCTTCTCTTGCAATTCCTTGGAGGACGCAAGCTAGCACTGCGAGCGCAAGAGAAACGCATCTGCCGGGACGTGGTGGAAGCGCGGTGATCCCAAGAGGCTCGTGTGGATACCATAGAGAGCCTGAACACGTCAACTGTTCAGGTTTTGTGATTCGACTCTACAGTTGAGTGAGAGATCTCAACCGAAAATTAGGTATGAAATTTTCGAACACCCGGTTTACCCCGTTTCACTTGGATCCTGGAGGGTTTCGGTTAAATTCCGCTGCGCTGTTTAGCTCCCGAAACCCAACAACTCGTTATCCCCAAACTATTCTAATATTGCATAATAATCCTGAAACTATGAATTGTTATATTAGTCATCCTCAAACTGCCCAATTATTACACTAGTCATCTTGTCATTATACTAGCCATTAAAATTGATGAAAATTAAGGGAAAATTTACACAATTAGTCCTAATACTTATGAAACTTTTTTATTTGAGTCCTAAGATTTTAATTTAAGGCTTTTAAGTGTTACAAAAGTCAAGCAAAGCTAGGATAGCTCTAATACCATGCCCATATATATCACATTCAATTTTAAAAGTCTTAGAAAAGTCAAGCAAATCTAGAACAACTCCAATACCATTCACACATGCATCATATTCAATTTCAAAAGTATTAAAAAACTCAGGCAAAGTGAGGATAGCTGCATTACTCAACTTGTGCTTAAGTATCCTAACCACATCTTCTTGTGTTTTTTACACTTAAAACCTACATTACTCTTCATTACTTCATTTGAAGGTTCAATAGTGCTTGAGATATCTTTTACAAACCTCCTATCAAAACTAGCAAGGCCATGAAAAGTTCTTACCACCTAAAAAAAATTAAGGGTTGGCCATTCTTGAATAGCCCATACCTTTTCTTGATCAACCTCAACTTCCTTTGAACTCACAACAAAACCAAGAAAGATAACTCAGTTAGTACAAAAATAACATTTCTTAAGATTGACAAACAATTATTGTGCTTTTAAAGTCTCTAACACATGCCTTAGATGCTCAACATGCTCATGCTTGCTCTTACTATACACTAAGATGCTATCAAAGTAAATAACCACAAATTTTCCAATGTAGTCCTTTAAAACATAATTCATAAGCCTCATAAAGGTACTAATAGCATTAGATAAACCAAATTGCATGACTAACCACTGATATTACCTGAACTTAGCCTTAAAGACAATATTCCATTCAACCGTCTCTTTCATCTTAATTTGATGATAACCACTTTTAAGATAAACATTAAAGAATATAGTGTAGCCACACAATTCATCAAGCATATAATCTAGTCTAAGAATAGGATGTCTATACTTTACAGTGATTTTTTTTACTGGTCTACAAGCCATGCACCATCTTCCTTTGGCACTAGTATCACAGGCATGGCACAAGGACTCAATCTCTCCCTCACATAACCTTTGGAAAGTAGGTCTTCAACTTGCCTTTGGATTTCCTTCATCCCCTCGATGTTGCTTCTATAGGCTAGCTTATTTGGAATAGGATCACAAGGAATTAGGTCTATTTAGTGTTCAATGCCCCTTATTGGCAATAACCCACTTGGCTCCCTAGGAAACACATCCTTAAAGTCCTTCAACAAATACACAATAACACTAGGAAGCTTGTTAGTAAGGTCACTAGATAAAAAGAAATTTTTTTGTAAACTAAAAGAAGCATTGGCTTTTATTCTTGAAGGGCTTTCCTCACATCACTCAGTTTTATCATCAAGCTCTCTTTTCTTGCGTCAACATTCTTCTTTCCATTTTTACCTTAGGAACTCTCAACACTTTTCTTCCCCTCAAGTTTACTCACCACAAGCCTCTCTTTTAATGTTTTAACTTTCCCTTCCTCACTCAAGCCCCCATCTATCTTTTTCCTCTCATTTATTTTTCTCTCAGACTCACCGTGAATCTTTTTTTGATTCTCCACGACTTGCTATGGTAATAGTAGTGCCAATTTGATGGTTTTGTCTTTGAATTGGAAAGAGTATCTATTTTTGAAACCACCATAGATGACTGTCCTACCATATTGCCACTACTTTCATAAAAGAATATGATTTGCCTCTATGGGAACAAATCACAAAGCACTTCATCTTCATATCTACCAATCTTGAAGGCTACCATGACTTGCTTGGTCACATTAACTTCATCCGTATTATTGAGCCATTAAAGCTTGTAAGGTCTCTGGTGTCTTGTGCTAGGTAGCCGCAATTTCTTAACCAAAGTGGTACTAGCAACATTAGTACAATTTCCTTAATCTATAATCATGCTAGATACCTTTCTCTAATATTGTATTGAGTGTGAAAGATGGTCTCCCCTTGATTGTGATCTTTCTTGATGTGAACATTCAAGGCTCTTCTAGCTACAAGTATAACTTCCTCCTCCATAAAGTCTATCTTAGGTTCATCCTCTACAATTGGCTCTTCATGGTCTTCCTCATCACTTTCATCAGTGACTATCTGTCCCACATCATTGAGTAACTTGGTTCTTTGATTTATCTCCTGCTAGATGCCCCCCTCCCTATCACTTAAAACAAACTTGGTCATGGTATTTAAATCCAATTTTAGAATTGAAACTACCTTCTAAATGCTTTTAGGATTAGCCTTTGTAGGGTGCCTCAAACTTAGGCTTGAAGTCCCCCTTCCTTGGCTCCTCTTTCCACCTATTATGGCTCCAAGATGGCTTCAGGTTAGGGTTAGGCTTTATCGAAAACCTTGTTTTCTTTTCCTTACATGGTGCATATGTGCCCTTATTAGCTTCATAGTACCCTCCTTGGCCCTTTGGCATTTTGACCAACTTCCTTTAGTTTTGAAAGCATTTAAATCACCCTAAGGTTGGTAACCTATTAACGCTGAATCATCATTCCTAACTATAGCAATTTGTGCCACAAATTACCAACACTAATAGTGTCTTAGTGCACATGCACTACTCTTGGTTAACTTGGCAATGGTTCTAGTTCAACAAATTTAGTTCACCATGCTCATCACTTAAACTAATTGGTTATTCACTATCAATTCAGCAACACTACCTTATGCATAACTACAAGCCTCAACTAGAGCACCCAAGTACCCCTATATATAAACATGGTTCCATTGCACACACATCATCTTTTCCTTACTTTGTTTGATCCATTTTTAACTTCTTTTTTATTCTGTGACCTTTCCTAGACTTCAAAAATTATTAGAAATATTTCAATATTGTTTAAGAAACATTTAGATCTTGAAAACTTTGGTTGAAGTTCAAAGCAACCATGGCATTGTAATGCTAGGCTTGGTGCTGCAGCATCACAGCAAGCAACCTAGCACTGCAATGCCAATCCTGGTGCCCTATGGACAAGGGCACAATCTAGTCTCATTCACCTTGGTGAATTATGGCCAGATTGGTGCCGTAATGCAGAGAACTTGCATTACATCAACCTTATTTGTGATTTTTATCCATAATGGCTCCAATCTTGTGTCCTAATTTCCTAGGCTTGAAAATCCATACTCCCAGCACAAAAAATGACTCAAATACATTAACTAAATTGTCAAGAATAAGAAATCCCCTTACCTTAAACTTAACCAAACCAAAATAAAGCAGGTTCGGCATGATTGCACCAAATGAGCTCCTATTGGTTTCTAAGGCTGCAATCACCGTGTCCTCACAAATGGGTACAAAAAAGGCTCAATCAAGATTATTCCAAAGCTTATAACTAACTTAGAACCACAAAAAACTTATGAGTAAGCACCAACCAATGGCTTTAGAGCTAGAACTCCAAAATAACCTCAAACTGCACCATTAGCTACCTTGCACTTTGTCATGCACACTGGGGAGCTTCCATTTTCACCATGAATCATGTCTTTTGAAGGTTGTATGAGAGTTTATGTGGAGGTTGAAAGACGAAAATAAAAATGAGAGAGGTAAGAGATGAAGTAATAGTGATCTTCTCAACCCCTCTTAATCAAAACTTGTCCAAGTCTCTAACCTCTCTAACTTTTGGCCTGAGCCTTACTTTCATTCACTTGGACTACACTTGGCCTCTTGTGCCATTACTTATTGACGTATGTGAAAATTAAATAAATTTTCCTGTAGCGAGGTCCTTGGGCACTTATGAACATAAAGCACATAAAGACCCATTTTAACACTGATTGCAATTTAGGTCATTCCACTTTACTATACCATAAGGAGACATAATTAAACCATTAAAACAATTGTTGTTGTTGATTTTGTGTCATTGAATCTAGGTCTTTTTTTGAATGACATTCAAGCAATTTTCAAAGGCTTCCCTGATACCTTATTGTATCGGGGCTCTACACATATGCACTACAATGTTTTTGAATGGTACAAATCAAGTTAGCCCTTTTAACATCCCCAATGGCACACCTTTGTACCCACATCTTATTTCAACTTCTATCTTAGCTAAGCACTCTACTTCTTATCTTCCTCCTTCTTAATGACATCAATTACATTACCAACCACCACCTCCCTATACCTCCTAACCTTCTATAACTATGACTATATGTTTTCTTCAAACTTCTATAAAAAGATATTGTTACTACTTTATCCCGATGAAATCTGCACAAATTCACCATTAACTTGAAAGTTCCATTACCTAACTTAATAAGCTCCCTTTCAAGCCCTGATATATCAAATCCTTTATGGAACCATAGGAAGCCAAACATACAGCCAACCTTTGAAATTTTTTTAGTAATGTAGATGTGCATCATAATTCCACAAACATAGGAACACCTTCCACAAATCCCTTACATCCTAATCATTAGGAAAATCTATGTAGAAAAATGAATTTGAAACTCTTTTTAAGTACTTGTTTTCCTTGCAAGAATCCTCAACCTTATACTACTTCTCTTCCATGAGACCACTCATTCTCTTGCTCATCTTTTCTCTTTTTCCAATATTACAACATTGTCAATAGTTCTAGGAGAATGATGCAACATTTTATAGTTTGAGGATGAATAAGTAACATAAGTGATAATTTACATGTGATATACTCTATTTAACCTTAATCAAACTTCTCTATGTTTTGGCTAGCCTTTCTTAGCCATTTAAGTTATAACCCTAGTTTTGTGTATATAGAGAAAAAATGAAAAAAGTTTGAAAGGATTATGTAACAACTCTCCTATTCGACAACTTGGTTTAACAAGGTAAGTTAAGTGTTCTTTTGGTTAAATGCCTTAAATAAGTTTTTTACTAAGCAATAAAAGTAGGCTAAGTAGGGTAAGGTTGACTTCATAGGTGTAAAATGGCACATGAGGGCAAGAAAGGTAAACAAGTAACTTTGGCCCAAGTCAATGGCATGGTTGTAATTTTTGTAAAATTATGGTTTTGTAACCATTAGTAACTAAATAAGTCATATATGTATCTGCAACTAAATAAGTTAAAGCCATAAATATTTCCTTCCATTTGAACTAAAAGTGGAAGTTAAGGGCTAAAAAAGCACTAAGTGTGAAATTGAGCTCTTATGTCTTATAATGGCTTAAATGGTTTAAGGACAAAGTCTATTGGTCAGAAAAACCTTTCTTTGGGACTAAGGATAGATAGTGGAGGAAGGGCTTAAGTGTCTTAAGTTAATCAAAACTAGCATTGAGGGCTAATGTGACAAGTAGGTGAAAATTTGGCTAGTGGGAGTAGTTGAAATATATTTCGATAAGTTTGTCACTATACACCATCTTTTTTCAAATCCATTTTCATAGTTCTATATTTTCCCTACCTCAAGATCTTCATTTCCCTCAAATTGGTCAAATTTTCTGGAAGATTAAAGGTCCCAAAGTATCCACATCAAGTCCCTAGCTAGCTTTTCATGTATTTGGCACATTTGAGTTCTTTTTTATAACTTTTTGTATCTAACCAACATAAGGTTCTTTACTTCTTGTGGGTTAGTTCTAAGCTCAATAAATGGTTACAAAAGGTCTTGAATTCATGCCCTTGGTGTCCATATTGGTTGGAATTAGGCATGGTACTCAATAATAACTAATTGAGCTCAAGTGTGTTTTTGTGCTCGTGTTTGCTTCAATATTGCTTTACAGTGAATTTGTGGTAAGGGTCTAAGTTAACCTTAAATAATATAGAAAAACATGCTTTTGCATGTAGGAATAAAGTAGGAAAAAGTCCTAAAAGGATTGGTCATGGGAACGTAGAATGAGGCAAGTTTTGGTGTAAGAATGTAAAAGAGTCATGGTGCAAGACGTGCCCCACCACCATGGTACCCAAGCTGGCACTATAATGCCAAGAGCACAATATTAAGGTAGAGATATTTTTCAATGTCATTACAACACCAAGGCCAAAGCCCCTTAAGATAGAAGCATGGTAAGAAGGCTCGAATCATTCGGTTTTCTTCTTTAGGCTATCTTAAGATATTCTATACTTTTGGTTTGGTTTAAAACTCATTCCTAAATTTGTAATTATGTATTATTTGAGTGTAAACCAAGTAACATGGTAAGGTTTTAGAAAAATAGTGGCTATGGGAGGTTAAGGTGACTAATGAGCCAAAGAGACACTAAAAGGACCAAGGATGGGTAAGTGCAAGAGGAAAGGAGATGAATTATCCCAAGATCCATAAGTGGAATTTATAGGGTGAGTAAAAAGCTAGCATTTGATGAGAGAGGCCAATGTCCAAAGAACCCAATCCATTTGAGTTCATGGCAAAGTTACGACACTTGTGGGTGTAAAGAAAGTGGGGATCGATCACCACGGACTTTTGTGTTGGGTTGCCTAACACAAGAAGTTAGCATCACTTAGTTTAGGTGGTGGTGGATAGGTTGACAAAGTCTGCACACTTTATCCCTATTAAGATTCCTTATACCATAGAGAAGTTGGCCCAGTTGTATATCTGGGAAGTGGTAAGACTCCACAGAATCCCTAATCAAATTGTATCTAATAGAGATCCTCGTTTGGTCTCACAATTTTGGAATGCCTTTCAGAAGGCTATGGGTTCCACTGTGAGCCTAAGTAATGTTTATCACCCTCAGATAGATGGTCAAACTAAATGGGTGATCCAAACCTTGGAAGACATGCTACAAAGCTGTGTGATGGAATTTAGAGGAGATTGGGACCAACATCAGCCCGTGATTGAGTTCGCTTATAATAATAGCTATCAAGAAGCTATTAAGATGACGTGCTACAAAGCTTTGTATGGGCGTAAGTGTGTGATGCCTCATTGTTGGGCAGATAAGGCAGATGAAGTAATTGTTGGTTCGGAAATCATTGCTAAGATCACAACAAAGATTAAGTTGATCCAAGCAAGGATCAAGGCTGGCTTAGACCGGCAAACCAAATATGCATATGTGTGAAGGAATGATTTAGAGTTTGATGTAGGAGACAAGGTACTCCTTAAGGTTTCCCTGCTGAAAGGTGTGGCTTGGTTTGGCCAAAAGGGTAAGTTGGCTCCAAGATATATTGGTCCTTTTGAAATCCTTGAGAGGGTGGGGAAAGTGGCATATCAATTGGCTTGGCCACCAAGTTTAGCCCATATTCACAATGTCTTTCATGTGAGTTCTTTAAGGAAATGCATTATGAATCTCAGACAAGTGTTGAGCCCATTCGCCATCCTAATAAGAAAGGGCCTAAGTTATGAAGAACACCCCATCAAGTTTCTTGACCACCAAGTTTGGAAACTAAGAACAAAGAGGATCGCAATGGTCAAGGTACTATGGTTTAACCATGGGGAGGAAGAGGGCACTTGGGAAAAATAACATGATATGCTAAGGCAATTTCCAAGTGATTTCACTCGATTAAATCAGAATTTGGAGGACCAAATTTTTGAAGGAAGAGAGGTTGGGACAACTCTCTTAGTCAACGATGGGTTTTGACCAGGTAAGTACATACATACATACATACATATATATATATATATATATATATATATATATATATATATATATATATATATATATATTATTTAAGTGTTTATACTTAAGTACCTTAAGTTAGCACCTTGTTAAGGAACTTGTTAAGCAAGAAGGGCAAGCTAAGTTTAAGTAAAAAATGAGTTCCTAAGTATGATTTGGCACCTAAAAGTCAAAAAGGGGTAAAATGGTAATTTTAACCCAAGTGAATGGCATGACTATAATTTTGATGAAATTAGGGACATCTAAGGAATTTTGACTAATTAAGCCAACACTATAGTTATCCTAGCTATTCGAACCATCTTTGAAGAAAAAGTGTAAAAAGTTTCACTAAGTGCTCAGTGAGCCATTTATGTATTAAGTGGCTTAAGTGTCCAAGAGGCTAAGTGTAGGAAGCGTTTGAGCATCCTTTAGGACCAGGGAGGGATGGTTTTGGGTGAGTGTTTAGTGACTAAATTGAAACAAAGGAGAACTTGAGGGCTAAGGGGGAAGAAAACAAGAAGTGTGCCTTAGAGGGGTGGTTAAGATATTTTAGGAAGTTTGACTCCCTTGTACCATTTGTTTTTTTCCCAATTTCGTAGCTGCCTTTCCCCACTAGATTTCCTACCCTAAAACTCCCTAATTCCACAGGTTTCTATTGAATTTGATGGCCCCAAGGTGATTATAAGAAGCCTCAAGCTTGTTTTTGGTGTTCTTACTTTAATCTAGCTCTTTGATCATTGTTGTGAGCCTAAAACCTAAGGTAAGCTTTTTGGTTTTGTTGGAGCTATTTCTAAGTTGTTTATGTAGTATAGATGGCCTTAATTTAAGGTTCTTGGTGCCATATCATGTTGGTTTTAGGATTGGAACTCAAGAGAGCTTGGTTGAGCTCAAGTGAGCTTGTGCTTTCATTCATGCTTTGTGGTTGAACTTGATGTAAGGTTTGAAGTTAATTTAGCTCAAATAATGCATAGAAATGTACCATTATGTGTGGGAATGAAGTAAAAATAAGATCCAAGTGAATTGGACTTAGGATGGAAAAGTTTGCCAAGTTTCGCGCAAGTTTGCACGCTGTCGCGCAATGCTGTATTGGATTGGCAATGCCATTTGGTGACGTATCACAAGTGGCAACGTGAATTCGCGATCCATCACTATTAAACCTCAAGATTCCCAAGCATTGATGCCTGTGGCGACTCGTAACCAATGGCCTTGCCAAGGCATTAGTCCCTCAAGCTCGAGGCATCCTAAGAATGTCTCAAACTCTTATTTATCATCCCTAGGCTAATTTAAGATGTTTTGAAGCCTTGGTTGGGTCTAAGACTCATTCCTAAGTCAAGAATTATGCATTATTTTAGAGGTAGCTAAGTAGAGTGGCTAAGGGCTAAAAGTGCTTAAGTTGTCAAGAGCGCACTAATGGGGATAAAGTTGATCTCAAAGGCTACATTGGCCTAGAAGAGAAAGGTCTTAGGGCTAAGAGAATTGAATGAGAAACCTAGGAAGATCCTAACCGAGCCATTTGGTTTGGTAAGTGTGGAGGTTGGCAAGTTAAACCACATAAGATGGCTACCCTATACAATAAATTAAGGGTAAGGTAGGTAAGTTTTGAGAGAAGGTGACAACCTACTCTAGGATCCATAAGTGGGACTTAAGAGAGGTAAAGTATTTAGGATACGAAGGGTAGTGTCTCAGGTACCTCCACCGTTTGAGTTGACAGCAAGTATAAGGCACCTAAGGTCCAAGAAGTCCCTAGGATTGTGTGAATTGCATGTCATACATTCATGCATTACATATCTTTCATGTTGTTGTCTTGTGTTGCTTGTTGGTTAATTACTTGATTATTTGTTTGTCATATTTGCATGTTTGCTTCTTTGCCATCTTCTTTGCAGGTACCCTAAGGAATCCTTACTGAGTACATGAATGTACTCACTCCCTTAAATTTGTTGTGCAGGTTTTAACACTAGGCCTAACAACTAGTGGATAGTTGTGGGCTAATCTTCCTTTTTTTGTAGGTACTCTTTCACTAAAATCCTTGTGATTCTAAGATTACTTGCGGACTAAGCTATGTACTAACTAAGTGTTATGCCTTTATAGTGTAGAGGCTAAGTTGTGTACAAGGACTAAGGAAAGGCTTGCACTTGGAGCTTTGATAGCTCAAAGGTGGGTCTCAAGTAAAGGATCTTATTAAGTTTTTGTCTTGCGTATATAGTACCTTGTGTACTAAGATGTTGCCTCTATTATGATACATTGTGGTGTAAAACCATTGAGTTACTTTGGATGCATGCTAGTGATGTTAAGTTTGCACAAATTATTACTGGAAGTTGAAGTAACTAGTATTTCATTGTCTTGTCATAGTTTAAGTAAGTTTTAAATAAAATATCAAGCAATTTTGTTGAAATAGTTTACTTAATTGTTGCATTGCTAGGATGAAAGCATGCATATCTTTTTGCAGGGTAGGCTAAGAAACTAGTTGAACATAAATTGTTTTAATTTAACGACGAATAATAGTTAGCTAATAGTAACTAGGTGAGATTCACAGTCCCTAAGAGCCTACAAGCCAAGTATTTTGGGCCATTGGGACCCTGTTCCTTGACCATTTGGTATCAGGGCGGGTCAATGGTTCTAGTAGAAGAAATAAGTGAACTAAGATTTAGGTGTTCCTTGTGCTAAGTATAGTTAGTACTACTTATGAGTTGCTCTGGGTGTGGTCTTTTGGCTTTGGTTGCAACTACCATGGTTAATACTCGGTCAAGTGTTGTTGCTGCTGAGGCTCAGGCTCTTAGTATGGGAATTAGTGATCCTAATGGGGTAGACATTAAAGAAGTGGTTTCATCATTGAGAAGGCTCAATGAGTCGATGGACTGGATGTTACATAGTATGGCTATCCTACTTGAGGAGTGTGCTCAACCTCCAAATGGAGAGCAGACCTTAGAGGGCTTCAATGGGGTAACGGCTGATGTGCACCAAGGTCAGGGGAGAAATCCCCCACCCCAAGGGCAAGTTCAAGGTCAAGAGCAAGTGTATAAGTGTGCTCAAGTGGACTTCGAAAAGGATAGTGGGGAAGAAGATGAGGAGGATATCAATCCATGAAGGGGAAGGATGAGACCCATTATTTTAGACCATATGGGACTTCTTTCGATATGCCGAGATATCAACACTCCAAAGTTCAATGGTGCGGGAAGTCCCAATAAGGCTAAAGGATGGTTGTATCAGATTAATGAAATCTTTAAGAACATGAAGTTGGATGACAAGGCCAAGATGGATTTGATGCCATTCTTCTCGGAAGGCAAGGCTTCCTTATGGTGGAAAGATGTCATGGGGAGACTTAACTCTTACAATGAAGGTAAACTCGGGCAAAGGCCCAAAGAACTTGATCGGACTAAATTTGAGAAGGAGTTTCGGAATTAGTTCAATAGCGAAGTAGCCCAAGATCAAAAGAGGATTGAATTTGATGAGTTGGCTCAAGGAAACTTGACGGTCCATGAGTATGAGAGGAAGCATAGTTCTCTTTTCTAGTATGCTCCTCACTTGGCTAGGAAGGATGAACTTAAGGCAAAGAAATTTATTTGTGCACTTAAGGTGGAGTTAGGGAGTTTCTTAACAGTGATTGGAGTTCAAACCTATCATGAAGCCATTCAAAAGGCCTTGGCATTGGAAAGGGAGTTGATGGAGGCAAAACCCAAGGATATGGCCTCTAAGCCAAGGGTTCCCATGCACTCAAGGTTGTCGGGCAAAAGGCCTAACCCGGTAGGAGACTAAGGTCCCTCCAAGAAAGTCAAGAAGATCGGGAAGGGCCGTTGTTCTAAGTGTCAAACGTTTCAGGGTAACAAACCCTGCACCCTAGGGACCAATCTTTGCAATTATTGCTGCTAGCCTGGACATTAGGCTAAAGAGTGCCCAAGGCTTAGGCAAAACCAAAGCCAAGGAAGGTTGAGAGCCTCAGGAGCTAGAAATGCATTTGCCGGAGCCCTTGTGTAGTCATGTGTCTTTGGTTTGATGGGCCAGGCACCCAGAGAACCAACAGCTGTGCAAGGTAACTTTAATGTTCAGGATAATAGTATTAGGATTCTGTTTGATACTGGTGCTACTATTTCTGTGATTTCCTTGAGCATGGTTGTCAAGTTTGGACTACAAAGAACTTTGATGGATGAGATGAGGTTTATTAAGACTGTTGGGAGAAACATATTTTTCACTTATGAATTGGTTAAGGGGTATCCTTTGGAGTCAAGAGGTCATAGGTTTTTGTGTGACCTTTGGGTTTTGACATCAATCCCTTATGATGTTGTTCTTGGAATGGATTAGTTAAGTAGGTATAAGGCCTAGATCGACCGTGCAGGTTGTAAGGTCACTGTTGAGGATGCCTCAGGGGTAAGTGTGACTTGCACGAGCGGTTTTGCAAGTAGTGCTAAGAGTTTGCACCCCAAGTTGATAGAGTCCATTCACATTGTGAGTGAGGAGGTGTCTTACTCACTAAATGGGGTGGCAGTTGAGGAGCAACTTAGGGAAATTTCAATAGCCAATCTATTTTTGAAAGTTTTTCCTGTAGACCTCCCAGGATTACCTCCATGTAGAGAGATTGAATTCTCTATACACTTACAGCCTGGGGCAGAACCAATTTACATACCCCCATACCAGATGTTAGCACCTGAAATAGATGAGCTGAAAAAGTAGTTAGAAGAACTGCTTGAGAAGGGATTTATAAGGCCAAGTGTTTCCCCATGGGGTGTCCTAGTGTTGTTTGTAAAGAAAAAGGATGGAACCTTACGGTTGTGCATAGATTATAGGAAACTAAATGTAGTGACTGTAAAGAATAAATACCCATTGCCCAGGATTGATGACTTATTTGATAGGTTAAGAAGGGCAAAGGTCCTTTTCAAGATAGACCTAAGGTCTGGATATTTGTAGATAAGAGTAAGGGATAAAGATATCTCGAAGATTGTATTCAGGACTAGGTATGGGCATTATGAGTACTCAGTTATGCCTTTTGGAGTGACTAATGGTCTAGCAGTTTTCATGAATGCCTTGAGTCAGACTTTTAGGCCTTACACTGATCAATTTGTTGAGGTGTTCATAGATGATATTTTGGTGTACTCTAAGACTCCCCACGAACATAAGGAACATTTAAAGATAGCTTTGCAAGTGCTTAAGGATAACCAATATTATGCAAAACTATCTACGTGCCAATTCTGGGTAAGTGAAATTACTTTCCTCTGCCATTAATGCTTAGGGACTACGTGTAGACCCAGAAAAGGTAAAGGCAGTGATGGAGTGGAAACGCCTAATAACTATAATTGAAATTTGATGTTTCTTGGGTTTGGTAGGCTATTACGGAAGGTCCATTAAGAAATTTTCTATGGTAGGTTCATCATTGACTGCCTTAACAAAGAAGGCACAAAGGTTCATCTGGACTTCTAAGTGTGAGGAAAGTTTTCAAGAGCTTAAGAAAAGGCTAATATCTGCTCCCATCTTAATCCTACTAGATCTGCATAAGACTTTTGTGGTGTACATTGATGCATCTAGGATAGGATTAGGATGTGTGTTGATGCGGGATAAGCAAGTGATTGCATATGGCTCTAGGCAGTTGAGGCCTAACGAGTTGAACTACTCGGTGTATGATCTTGAGTTGGCGACGGTTGTGATTACCCTAAAGCTCTGGAGACACTATCTTTTAGGAAGGTCCTTTAAGATCTTTACGGACCATAAAAGTTTGAAGTATTTGTTTACCCAAAAAAACTTGAACATAAGGTAGACGAGGTGGATTGAGTATATCAAGGATTATGATTACTCGATAGACTATTGTTCTAGTAAAGGCAATGTGGTGGCCGTTGCCTTGAGTGGTAAGTATTCTGGGGTGATCCTTTCCAGGGATCAAGTTACTAGTACCTCAAAACATTTCGTTGTGGAATAGTTCTTGGTCTTATTTGAAACTTGGTGAGACTGGGAAATGGCCCAAGTTGTGGTCCTTAAGATCCAGTTAGCGTGGCTGGCTAGGGTTAAGGAAGCTCAGGATAAGGACAAAAACTTAAGAGAGTTTCTAGGTTGGAAAGACATGGTGCTATACTAGAGGAATTTCAGTACAAGGATGGGTTGCTTTACTATGGTGACCGGCTCTATGTGCCAAGTGACTTAAGACATCAAATGTTGTAAGAGGCACATATGAGTAGGCTTAATGTTCACCCTAGTGTGAATAAGATGTACCATGACCTTATGACTCATTTCTGCTGGCCAAAGTTTAAGAAGGGCATACATGAATATGTGTCTAAGTGCCTCACTTGTCAAATGGTGAATATAGAGCAGCAAAAGCCATCGGGAATGTTGCAAAGTTTACCCTTCCTAGAAAGAAAGTGGGGATCCATCACCATGGACTTTTGTGTTAGGTTTCCCAACATAATATATTACCACTCTGAGAGCTTAAATACAGTGACAATTTTTAATGTGTCAATCTCCTAGGAGATATGCATGTTCTGTAGGCCATCAGAACAATGCTCACTATATTACCCAAGTGGCCCTCTTGGTCTTTATGAAAATATATGTATATTGGTCAAACCATAATACACATATTTACATTTATGCACACTATGGTAGCTAAATTGGAAAAAACTAACACAATTCTTAGTTTTGGCTTCCACACATTAGGCAATCTTGTTAGGTTCTAGTGATCAGCCACTGCACCTGTAACTTCCACTAATAAACTGTATCATTCTAGCCATGTAACCCCCTATTTTCTTTGTTTGATTATCAATTAGAGACTTACAGCAAACCAAGAAATTTTCTTTTACATCAAAAGCCCACCTATGAACCAAGTTATGAATTTTCTAAGTTTGGTTACCAAATTATGATCAAATGAACAGTAACTTAGCCAAGTTTGGAATGTCATATCTTTGGCTACAGGGCTTCAAATTTAGAAATTCGAAATTCCAATTCAACCTCTATATGTGCTCTAGGTGTGGTCAAAATTTCATACCAATATTTATTCTACACAGGGAGTTATGGAACTTTAAGTGCAGAGTCAAAATTCTGGCCACTTTATGACCATTTTTCCCATACAAAATTTCATAAGATTTATACACTTCATTTCCAGGTGCAAAACCAACATGGGCAGGTTCTTACATGTCTTAAACACTTGGGAAATTCATTCCCCTAAATTTAGAAGCATTCCATAAACATTAAACATAATTTTCTTTGGAACAGCTAATGAGTTGCAAAATGGATAGAATTGAACATTCAACCTCAAACATCACTTTATTGCTTCATATATCATCCATACACCATCCATAGTGTATTTACATTCATAGATGCATCATAAATATTTGCATCATAAATATTTCCTAGCTTAGTTGGGTATGTACACTAGCTTCTTGGAGAGCCTTACAACCACAATGCACTTTAGAAACTTCAAAAGACAGCTGCTGTGTAAGGCAGAAAGTACCAACACTAAAATTAGCAAATGTGATTTAAAAATCATGAAACACTCCATTTTAATACTAGACATATTATAAGTTCATGCACCTAAAATTTCACATGAAAAATCAAACTAGAACTATTAGTTTTGAATGTTCTCTTTCAGTTGTTCCTGAAAATGGACAGAAAGGGGAGTAAGCTCTTTGTAAAGAACTTAGTAAGGGTTTTCAATGTAAACTCTTCCATAGCAATGTACCAATTGAAATCCAAAGACATTAAAACATACAAAAACAACACATACACAAAAATATGGCAACCATATGCACCAAGAAACACAGCAACAAACACATGTAATGCTGGCAGTAATAACACATTAGGGTTAGTCCATAATCATTTAATAAAACAATGAGATATCACTTTAGTAATACTATGGCAGCCCTCCTCAAGCTTTTTCTTGGTCTTAGGAGTCTTTTATGTCTTAGTTAGCACTAACTTGGGCTCTAGAAACCCTTCTTTTTTGCTACCATCTTTAGCATGGTAACACTAAGGCCAAAACCTTGCCATGCTTCTTTCCCCTTAACCCATACTTGGTTCCTTGAGCTTTTTGCTCTCTTCCAAGTATGGTCTTAGCTTCGTGTATGTTTGGAAATACAGTAAACAATCCAAAAACTTTAGAAAACCCTTACCTTTTGCTATGAAATCTAAAAAACCTAATAGAACCAAAATTAGCTTTTCTTGCACTCTTTGATGTCTTATTTGCTTTCTCTTGCTTCCTCTTGTTTTCTTAAGGTATGGTGGCTATGGAGGATGATGGAAGAGCTTAAGGAAGAGTTCTTAGCTTTTGCAGGCCAAAATTTACGGAAAATGGCAATGAAATGAAGATTTTTCTTCATTTATACATCATTTTGACCAAGGTGGCATGTATGCAAATTTTTTAAAATTTGGTCAACACTTGGACAGTTTATTTCTAGCCATTTTGGCTGGGAAAATGACAAATTTTGGCCTCTTTTAACCTTGTCAAAAAATCATTTTGACTTTTGGCAAAAATGTGGACACTTAAGCACCTTAGTTGGTATTATGCCATAATTGATCAACTTTGCCTTTTTATGCATTTTGGTCCTCAACAATATCCTTAATTCCATCCATGTCCTTTCTTCATAATTCCATCCATGTCCTTCCCATAGCCATCTGTAGAGATTTGTGCAATTGAGTACCCAACCTTTGTAACCTTACTATTTAGTCCATAAGTTACTTGAAAATTAGGCGATGTGCCAATGTTTTCTTGAGAACCAAGCTATCATTGTTTTTTCCACTTAAGGGGTGTATATTGAATAATTTACACTTCACAAATCATACACTATGGTGAAAATTAAAGCATATAAGTTTAAGTCCTTATGCTGTAATTTTCCCATTTTGTGAAGGTGGTAACACAAGAAGTTAGCATGACTTGGTTTAGGTGGTGGTGGATAGGTTGACAAAGTCTGCACACTTTCTCCCCATTAAGATTACTTATACCATGGAAAAGTTGGCCCAGTTGTATATCCAGGAAGTGGTGAGACTTCATGGAATCCTCAATCAAATTGTATCAGATAGAGATCCCTATTTTTTCTCAAGGTTTTGGAATGCCTTTCATGAGGCTATGGGTTCCACTATGAGTCTAAGTGCTGCTTATCACCCTCAGACTGATGGGCAAATTGAGTGGGTGATCCAAATCTTGGAAGACATGCTATAAAGTTGTGTGATGGATTTTAGAAGGGATTAAGACTAGCATCTACCCTGATCTGAGTTTGCTTATAATAATAGCTATCAAGAAGCTATTAAGATGGTGCCCAATGAAGCTTTGTATGGGCATAAGTGTGTGACACCTCATTGTTTGGTAGATAAGGCAGATGAAGTAATTGTTGGTCTAGAAATCATTGCCGAGACCGCAGCAAAGATTAAGTTGATCCAAGCAAGGATCAAGGCTGCCTCAGAATGACAGCCCAAGTATACCAATATGCGAAGGAATGATTTGGAGTTTGATGTAGGAGACAAGGTACTCCTTAAGGTTTCCCCAATGAAAGGTGTGGCTAGGTTTGGCTAAAAGGGTAAGTTGGCTCCAAGATATATTGGTCCTTTTGAAATCCTTGAGAGGGTGGCAAAAGTGGCATAGCAGTTGACCTTGCCACCAAGTTTGGCCTATGTTCACAATGTCTTTCATGTGAGTTCCTTAAGGAAATGCATTGTGAATCCTGAGCAAGTGTTGAGCCCATCTACCATCCCAACAAGAGAGGACCTAAGTTATGAAGAACACCTTATCAAGTTTCTTGACCACCAAGTTTGGAAACTAGAAACAAAGTGGATCCCAATGGTCCAGGTACTATGGTTTAACCATGGGGAAGAAGAGGCCACTTGGGAAACTAAATAGGATATGCTAAGGCAATATCCAAGTGAGTTCACCCGATTAAGTCAGAATTTGGAGGACCAAATTTCTGAAGGAAGGGAGGTTATGGTAACTCTCCTCGTCAATTACAGGCTTTGATCGGGTAAGTGTGTGTGTCTATCTATATATATATATATATACTTAAGTACCTCAAGTTATCACCTTGTTAAACAAAAACAACAAGCTAAGTTTAAGTAAAAAATGAGTTCCGACGTGTGGTTTGGCACCTAAAAGTCAAAAAGGGGTAAAATGGTAATTTTGACCCAAGTGAATGGCATGACTATAATTTTGATGAAATTAGGAACATGTAAAGAATTTTGACTAATTAAGTCAACACCATAGTTATCCTAGCTATTAGAACCATCTTTGAAGGAAAAGTGTAAAAAGTTTCACTAAGTGCTCAAAGAGCCATTTATGTCTTAAGTGGCTTAAGTGTCCAAGAGGCTAAGTGTAGGAAGCTTTTGAGCATCCTTTAGGACCAGGGAGGGATGGTTTTGGGTGAGTGTTTAGTGACTAAATTGAAACAAAGGAGAACTTGAGGGTAAAGGGGGAAGAAAACAAGAAGTGTGCCTTGGTGAGGGTGGTTAAGATATTTTAGGAAGTTTGACTCCTATGTACCATTTGTTCTTTTCCAATTTCGTAGCTCCTTCTCCCCACTAGATTTCTTGCCCCAAAACTCCCTAGTTCCACAAGTTTCCATTGAATTTGAAGGCCCCAAGGTGATTACAAGAAACCTCAACCTTGTTTTTTGTGTTCTTTCTTTGATCTAGCTCTTTGATCCTTATTTTGATGCTAAAAACCTAAGGTAAGCTTTTTGGTTTCGTTGAAGCTATTTTTAAGTTTTTGATGTAGCTAGAAATTATCTTGATTTGAGGTTCTTGGTGTCGTATCATGTTGGTTTTAGGATTGGAACTTAAGAGAGCTTGGTTAAGCTCACGTGAGCTTGTGCTTTGATTCTTGCTTTATGGATGAATTTGAGGTAAGGGTTCAAGTTAATTTAGCTCAAATAAATCATAGAAATGTAGCATTATGTGTGGGAATGAAGTGGAAACAAGACCCATGTGAATTGGACTTAGGATGGGAAACTTTGAGCAAGTTTCGTGCAAGTTCAAATGCTGTCGCGCAATGCTGTAATGCATTGTCAACATGTCACCGTTGGTGACACCATTTGATGATGCATCGTCGTTGGTGATGCGAATTGGTGATGCATCACCGTTAAACCTTAGGATTCTTAAGCATTGATGCCTATGGAGATGCATCACAGACGGCATTGCCAAGGCATTAGTCCCTCATGCTTGAGGCATCCTAAGAATGTCTCAAAACTCTCGGTTATCATCCCATGGCTAATTTCAGATGTTCTGTAGCCTTGGTTGGGTTTAAGACTCATTCCTAAGTTAAGAATTATGCATTATTTCAGGGGTTGCTAAGTATTATGGTTAAGGTAGAGCTAAGTAGAGTGGCTAAAGGCTAAAAGTGCTCAGGTTGTCAAAAGGGCACTAAGGGGGATTAAGTCGGTCTCAGAGGCTACATTGGCCTAGGAGTGAAGGGTCTTGGGCCTAAGGGAATTGAATAAGAAACCTTGGAAGATCCTAACCGAACCATTTGGCTTGGTAAGTGAGGAGCTCCAGGAGCTTGGCAAGTTAAACTATATAAGATGGCTACCCTGTACAATAAATTAAAGGTAAGGCAGGTAATTTTTGAAAAAAGTGTTAGTGTTGAGCCCAAAATCCAATTATAAGATGATTGTATTTTTGCACATTGAGTTATGATATTTTATTAAGGTATTAATCCAGTAATTATGTTTGTTGTTTTGTTTCTGCGCAACATAATAAACATAATTATAACCCTAGAATAACAATATTCTTAAATGTCCCTGGTCTAGTATTATTGTGTAATGGGTTACAATAATACATAACGACTAGCATATGTGGAGACTAATATGAGATATGTAGTCTACATATGGGTATAAGTTGGAGAACTTGTGTACTGGACCGACCCACCGTGAGAACGCTACATGGACTGTTATATGAGTGTCATAAGTGATTCTCATAGTGATCATGGTATATGTAGTCCTTTGACCTAAGATCATCAAGGTTCCCTACATGTGAGTCATATACTTTGATACTTCTTTTTGTTGCTTGTAACTAAGTGAACTTAAAGGAAGTCATTGGGTATGTCGCATATCATTTAGAGGGGTTTTTATGATCAAAATGGGATTTGTCCCTCCTATGTAGCGGGAGTGATATCTTCGGGCCCCTTGATAGAGTGAAACTAAGAAAATACATTGCCATGCTCGGATAAGCTGATATACGATATCAATGTCATCAATTCAAGTTAGTCTACTGGGTAATCAAGAAACCAAAAATTGGGCTATATGAGAGTGACAGATTCCATGTCTCGTACTTAGTGTTGATATCTTGGACAAAGGGACAATGGCATATACGGATAATGATCATAAAGGTTTGGTCGAATCACCGACAATTTTTTCACTTAGGCAGCAATGATGTGTTGCAAGACACCGCTCATTGCTTATGATCATAAATGTGATTATTTGAGTGCCTATTGAGTCACACACATAAAGCCTATTTGGATTATTTGAGTGCATGAACTAATCTATTTGGGTTATGGTTTCATGATAATTTTATGTTAATAATTGGCCCAAAAGTTGAGTCATTATTAAGCCTGAAATTGAAGCCTAATTGGATTAGGGATTTGAAACCCATTAGGCCTGGAAGTTGAGTATTACTATAAATACAACATATAGTCAGAAATTCGTAGCCTTGCCCTAACCTCCCAAAAGAGACAGCCGCACTGTTCTCTTACTATTCCTTGGAGGAAGCAAGCTAGCATTGCAAGCGCAAGAGAAACGCATCTATTAGGATGTGGTGGAGGCGTGGTGATCCCGAGAGGCTCGTGTGGATACCATAGAGAGCTTGAACACATCAACTATTCAGGTTTTGTGATTTGACTCTACAGTTGGAGGAGAGATCTCAACCGAAATTAGGTATGAAAATTTTCGAACACTTGATTTACCCTGTTTCATTTGGATTTTGGAGGGTTTTGGTTATATTCCGTTGCACTTGTTTGGCTCCTGAAACCCTACAAGAAAGTGATGACCTACTCTAGGACCCGTAAATAGGACTTAAGGGAGGTAAAGTATTCAGGATACTAGGTCCAATGTCTCAAGTACCTCCGTTGTTTGAGCTCACGACAAGTATAAGGCACCTAAGGTGTAAGAAGTCCCGAGGATTGTGTGAATTGCATGTCATACATTCATGCATTGTATATCTCCCATTTTGTTGTCTTGTGTTGCTTATTGGTTAATTACTTGATTATTTGTTTGTCATATTTACATGTTTGCTTGCTTGCTATCTTCTTTGTAGGTACCCCAAGTGACCCTTACCGAGTACATTCATGTACTCACTCCCTTAAGTTTGTTGTGCAGGTTCTAACACCAGGCCTGGCAACTAGTAGATAGTTGTGGGCTAAGCTTCATCTTTTTACAGGTACTCTTTCACTAGAATCCTTGTGATTCTAAGATTACTTGCGGACTAAGCTATGTACTAACTAAGTGTTATATCTTTACAATGTAAAGGCTAAGTGGTGCACAAGGACTAGGGAAGGGCTTGCACTTGGAGCTTTGATAAATCAAAGGTGAGGCTCAAGTAAAGGATCTTAGTTAATTTTTTGTCTTGTGTATATGGTACTTTGTGTACTAAGATGTTGCCTCTATTAGGATACATTGTGGTGTAAAACCATTGAGTTACTTTTGGGCGCATGCTAGTGATGTTAAGTGTGCACAAACTATTACAGGAAGTCGAAGTAACTAGTATTTCATTGTCTTGGCACGGTTTAAGTAAGTTTTAAATGAAATGCTCGAGCAATGGTTTTGAAATAGTTTACTTAATTGTTGCATTGCTAGGATGAAAGCATGCATATCTTTTTGCAGGGTAGGCTAAGAAACTAGTTGCACATAAATTGTTTTAATTTACTAATGAGTAATAGTTAGCCAGTTGTAACTAAGTGGGATTTATAGTCCCTAAGAGCCTACAAGCCAAGTATTTCGGGCCGTTGGGACCCCGTTCCGAGACAAAAATTAAAGAAACTAGAGTTTTATTATCATGGCTTATGTCTTAACTTTTGCTCTTAAATAATTGATGCCAAAATTTTCTTATTATTTTGTTTATTTATTTATTATTACATAGCCAAGGCAAATGCATGTGTTTCTTCCTGCATGGTAGGCTACGTAACTTGTTGCATATAATTGTTTTAATTTATCTACAAGCAACAGTTAGTCAACTATAACTAAATAGGATCATAGTCCATAAGAGCTTGCAAGTTTAAGGTAATTTAGGGTACTGGGAACTTGTTCCGCCATAGTTAGCATCAAAGTAGGTCAATGATCCTAGTAGAGGTAATAAATGGCAAAGATCCAAGTGTTCGTTGTGCTAAGAATTGTTAACACGACTTATAAGTTGTTTTATAGTTATTACTTGGCATTGGTTGTAGTTATATGTTATATTGATGGAAATCATATATGGTTCTAGCACTGAGATAAGGATCCCAGGTGGAGGTTAATAACTATATGGTGAAGCATATGGAAGATGGCAGAATTATTGTGGTGCATCATTGTGGCATAAGTTGGCTAAGTAGTATGTAGTTCATAATGGAAGCATACCCACCCTTTAAAGGAAGGGAGACCAAGGGTAAAGCTTAAAGGGTAAGGGTTAAAGTTTTCCTAGCCTACTAGTATGTAAAGGCCAAGGGAGAAATACTCGCTCCAAGGTTGAGACCAAGGTCATGGAGGTCTAAGTGCATAAGCATGAGGGTAACTAATTGTAGGTAACCATAATGGCCAAGGGTAAAGGTCAAGGTTTAGTAAGTTTCCATGGCATATTAAGGCTAAGTGAATTACAATTACTTAAGGCAAAAGAGTGCCATAAGCACTAACAATCATGTAACACCAAGTGTAAGGGCTAAGGCGTATAAATTTTATATATGCACTAATCCAAGAATGTAATATCTTTATCCTAATAAGTGTGAAGCCAGACTAAGAGCTTGAGTAACTACCATTTTAAGGTGGATTTCATGTAACCTTCCAAGGAAGAAAGGGGAAGTGAGAAGGGTTATGTGCTTAGTGCATGATACCAAAGAGATCAAACAAATAATGGCAAGAGAATGCGTACGGTCAAGGCCTAAATAAGGAAAAGAAAAAAGAATGCCTCCGTCACTGCTGAAGCACCATCAGTACTCAGTGGCAATCAATAGTTCTACTTGAACAAGTTAAATGGTCAAAGATCCAACAACAAAGGAGAGGTAACTTTAATTTTGTAGCTTTTATTGATTAACTATTATATCGGTAGTTGTGACTAGCCTACCTAGGAACCTAGGTTGTGAAGAAAATAATGGGTAACTAAAACCCATAAAGACTTCAAGGTTGGATTGATTATTCCATTAAAGAGGGTTAAAGGTAATGTTTTGAAGGTTAGATGCAGTTATGTTTTATGAGATCTACAATTATGGGTTTGTTGAATGGTGAATTGACAAATTGGAATAAATTGGTTAAGGCATTAAGATGGACTTAACCAAGCAAGTCACAAATGATTGAAAACACTTCAAGGGTAAAGGTGACTTATGCTGGAAGGTTGCTAAATGGTGCCATTAGCATGTACCTTAAATAATGGGGCTTGTCTCCATGGTGGAAGAAGTGAATTAGGCATCATAAGAAGGGCTATAAGAAGGAATGCTTAAAGTGCCAATCTATTTCTAAAAAGTGTTGCTTAATAATCCATGAGGTTGCCACGTAAGGAGGGATAAAAAATTCTCTATGTACCAGCAATCAATGGTAAGCTAGCTTAAATAAGCCGCAACTTATTTTTAACTGATCTTGGTGCTATATAAGATGAAATGAAAGATGGTACTCTAATAAGTTGCAATAATTGCAATAAGATGGTAGCAAGAGTTAAGCACCATAACCCATAGGTTCCAAAACCATTAAGCTATGATTGAAATTAGAGGTTCCTAAAAGAGGGGATTCTGAAGAAAGTTGTTGAAATGGTTGTCAGTTAAAAAGCCAAGCTGAACCTATGGACCAAAGGGTCTTATCCTTAATTTTTCCTTGGTAAATCACAACCCAATAAGATATTAAAGGAAAGAATGTAGAAGGCATAAAAAGCTTTGAAGCTTAAAGGATAGTTCTAAGTAAATTGAAAAGAACGTCCCAAGAGGCCTATGGGGTCAAGGCATGAACATTGTTAAGGGAATTAAAATGGTTAAGAAGAATGCCTAGTAGTGGGAATAACCTAAATTCTTTAGTCAAGGACCATGTTGACCAATAGTTGCTCATGTTTTTAAAGGTGAATTTGAGCAATGTTTTTATAGTTAGTCAAAGAGTCCAAGTATAAACGATAGTGGTATCTTGCAAAAAATTAAAAAAAATATTGAGAAAGCCATGAGCTGTCATGCTTATGCAAATGAACCTAAGTTAACTTGAAAGGTTTATAAGGAGAAGGGCCTTTGGCATCTGAAGTGTACCTTATTATCAAAGGAATTTGAGTAGATTAATGGGAATCAAATAAGTGTGTGCAACTTAAACCACCAAGTTAAGGTCTTGAATGACCCAAATGGCTTGGTATGAGTTATGTGTGAGATGAGGTAACAAACTTAGTCATAGGATTCAAAGCAACTAAAGGTTTAAGTTGTTTAGAACTTAAGAAGGCTTGCATGGCCTGGAAATGCATGGGACTTCTTGTTTGTTAAAGGGTGAGAAAAGTACCTTAATGGTGTAAGAGTCTAAAAAAAGGTCAAGTAACAACTATGGACGACCTTAGACAAGAAGGTGACCAAGAATGGAATTTTAACACTGAGGAAAAGTTGGTCAAGTTGAGGCGGTTGGAGCTACTTACTGAGTCCCAAAAATTGAGCAAATTCATTTTAACTTAAATTAACTTAATAAATATGATTTCTTTTTATGTTTGCATCTTTTGTACCTAAAACCAATTTCAACTGAAATCCAAAATTATATTGATGTAATAATCCATTTGAAAATAAATCTCCATGATGTTATTAAATTTTTATGAAATTTTCCTTTTTAAGTATTAAAAAATTCATAAAAACTTCATAAGATGATAAAAATTTTATTTCAAATAAATTATTACACTTACATAATATTAGGTTTTAAATAAAATTGGTCATGGGGAAAAAGGATGTAAAAATAAAAATAAGCTATTTTAGATTAAGTTGGCTTAAATTAAAATGAATTGGCTTGTTTAATAGTCTTAAATTGCTAATTGCCCATAAAAGTCAGGCATATTATAAAATCTAGAATTTTTTACTGGCCTAAAAGTCTCTAAATGCATAAGCAAATATACAGGGGACTAGTGAGTGCCAAGTAAGACTTATTCGGGCATAAGGAAGTTGTAGGCCTTGATCAAGCCAAAGGGTGCACACACTGTGAGCTATAGGTGTTTAAATCACACTAAAAGGTCATGGTAGTCTGTGTATAAGGATGGGCTAAATGGGTCAATGACCTAAGTATCTGTTTAAGTGTCAGAAGGCAAAGTATAGGTACCAAAGTGGTCTTAATAAGGGCATGGAGTGGTAAGTCTCAGCTCAGGCCAAGTGTGATGGGAAGCACTTCATTTAAGTAAACTCAGGGGGTTTGGAGTGTTAAGAAAAATCCTTAAGGGTTGCTAAATAAACTTTGACCAGTATAAGAACCCCAAATGTAAACTCTTAAGCTGGAATCAAGTGAACCAAAGGTTCCTAGGAATGGCAAATGGGTCTGGCATAAGTTAAGGGTCATTAGGTGTACCTAAGTATAGGAGCTTAGAAGAACCAAAAGGGCTATGTGCCAAGGGTCCTAAAAGCTTTTTAGAGAGCTAACAAATGCCTTAGAACCTAAGGGACCTCAGTGCTAAGAACACACCTAAGATGGCCGAGTAATTGAAGTAGGCCATAAAAGATGCAATAGTGTTATGTTGAGCAGCATGGGGTATTTAAGGCACCTAAGTAAAGTTGATGTATCAGGTGACGCACAAGTCTTAAGTGATCAGAAAAGACCTAAGAAAGGTCTGCGATGGCCAAGAACACCCTACTGCGAAGAGAGGCCTAGTAGTTTAAGCAATGACTCCTAAGTAACAAAAATAATATAGGCATGCTAAGAGTGCCTTAAGAGTTAAAAGCCAAGTAATGGCTAAGTGGCAAAGGAATAGCCAAGGAGCAGAAGTGCATTAAGTGATTCCCTAAAGGAGTCAAGGATTTAGAATTTGGGTAATGACTATCAACCTTGAAAAGACCAATGAGTTAAGAAGTTCATGTGGACTAAGATGCCTATAGTGAGGCCAAGGTTGTGTAAGCTTATTAGTGCCTTAAAGGCTAAGACGCACATGGGTAATAAGTGTTAAGAAGCTACCTAAGAAGGCCAATAGTAAAATTCTGCAAGAGGTAATGTGCCTAGGGCACTAATGATCAACAAGGCTAAGATGCGCTTAAGATGGCTTAAGTGCCTAAATTTTGTATAAGGGTTGCAAAGTTAAATTTTGCTAAGAGCATTAAGTGGTGGTGACTAAGAAATACCAAATAGGTGGCATGTAAGGCTAAGTGTGTTATAAGATTGATCTAAGTCCCATCAAGTGTTAAGTCTACATGTGAAAGACAACATGCTTCTAAAAATACTTGATGAGGGAAATAGCAAATGCAGAGCAAGCAAACTCTAAGTTAGATAGGCCTAAAAAAGAAAAATTTAAGTGTAAGGAGGTGCCTTACAAAACAAGGAAAAATGTCCACCCCATAAGTAGTGTCTCCAAGGAAAAGTCTCCCTAGGAGTTCCTTAAGAAGTTTCTTGATCGAAAAGTTGAGAAGGTAAGAGTAAGAAGCAAAGTTATGGTTAAGGGTTATGGGCAACCATAGTAAGGAAAGGTCATGCATAAGAATCAAATAGATGTAAGAGAAGTAACAACCAAGTGGTAAGCTCAATTAAGAGACGGTATTTTAGGGGGGCAAATTGTTGAAGGAATAGGGGATATGATAGCTTTTATAGTTGACAATGTGGTTTAACCAGGTTAGCAAGTTAAGTTTAAGTATTCTTTTGGATAAATGCCTCAAATAAGTTTCTCACTAAGCAAGAAAAGCAAGCTAAGAAAGATAAGGTTGAGTTGTGGAATATAAGGGCTAAAAATGCACTAAGTGTGAAATTGAGGTTTTAAGTCTTATAATGGCTTAAATGGATTAAGGACAAAATGTTTGGGTAAGAATGACCCATTTTTAGGACTAAGGAGAGATGGTAGATGGAGGGCTTAAGTGTCCTAAGTGAGTCAAAACTAATTTTGAGGGCCAAAGTGACAAATAGGTGAAAATTTGGCTAGTAGAAGTAGTTAAGATATATTTTGATGGGTTTATCACTATTCATCATATTCTTTTAAAGCCATTTTTCATAAGTCTCTCTTTTCCCTACCTCACCATCTTCATTTCTCCCAAATTGCTCCAATTTTCTAGAAAACTAAAGGTCCCAAAACATCCACATGAAGTCCCTACCAAGCTCTTAGTGAATTTGGAGCATTTTAGTTATTTCTTCCAACTTTTTGTATCAAAACGTAATGTAAGCTTCTTTACTTCTTGTGGATTAGTTCTAGGATCAATAAGTGGTTAAAAATGGTTTTAAATTCTTGCCCTTGGTCTCCATTTTTCTTGGAAATAGGTTTGGAACTCAAGAAGAGCTAGTTGATCTCATGTGTATCTTTGTCGTTATGCTTACTTCAATCTTGATTTGTGGTGAACTTGAGCTAAGGGTCCAAGTTAATCTTGCCCAAATAATGCAAAAAAAAATGTAGTTTTATTTGCAATAATGATGTTCAATCAAGCCCTAAGATGATTGCCCATGGGAACATGAAATGGAGCATGTTTTGCTGCAAGAACACACATGAGTCATGGTGCAGGGCGTGCCTCTGTGCCACGGCACCCAAGCTAGCGCTATAGTGCTAGGAGCATGACCTAGAGGTAGAGAGATTTAACCTGTGGCACTTCCCTGAACACTACACTGCCAAGGCCAAATCTTATTAAGATGAAAGCATACTAATGAGCCTCCAATCACTCAGCTATCAATATCACATGTCATTATATAATTACATAATTTACTTACCTTCCTAAGCAGAAAGTTGATTTGTAGAGGAAGTGAGTTGTTTGTTGTAGAAATAGAAGAATTGCATGATAAAACTATCAATCCCGAACAATTGAGTGAGGTTAAGGCTAAGCCACAAGTGGCAAATCCTTTGGCATGGAAGCCTCCTAGACTGGGACTTGGGAATGGGTGATGACCATGGACCTAGATGATATATGAGCAATAATCACTCTAAACAATTATGATAGTGGATTTCAAGCAAGGCCGCAATGGTCTTTATTTTTTTTTTTCTTCATAAATTGGGAATTATAAGGGTCAAAGAATTAGTGCTAAAAATTTAAGAATTAGAAATAGGAAGCCTATTAGGGTTCACAAGAAAATGGCCGAGTGTCATGGAGCTCAAGCTCGGACCATTAAGAAATCAAGCCTATATTTCAAATTGAGCTCTAGTTGAACTCTACCGAGCTTGACTCATAAAGTCTCAAATTGATCACAAGCTCAAGCTAAGCGGAAATGCACCAACTCATATTGGTGCCAGTTTTACTTCAATTTTTCCTTTTAACTATATATAAAAAAACCTTTTCTAAAGAAAACAAACAATATTATAAAGTACTAAAAACAATACGTAAATAAACTAAATGTGTACTGAAACATAATTAATTAGGATTATCATTACCATTTTTTAATTATACATACTAAGAAATGAAAAATGAACCTAAATAAAATCAAACAGAAAATTGAATTCTTTGATTCAAATTTTAACAAAACAAAACTGTAAAACAAACTCAATTCAATCATTATGACATATGTACCTATAGCCAGAGTAATCTAATTAAATAACCTAAATATAGCCCGAATTCAAAAAAAAAAAACCAATTTGAAGTCACCTGAGATTGAAATTAACCTGACCTATGTTGAACTCGAACACTACTAAGAAAAGATCATTTGCCAGCAGTTTCACATTGGTAATTTTGAAATTACCGAGGCGAGACAGTTGATAGCAAGTCATTGGTAGCTAAAGTGCCAGAAATTTTTTTACCAGCAGCTAAATACTAAGACATTGATAATTTCCAAGATTTGGCCGTCGGTAAAGAGGCAGTGGAATTTACCAACAGTCTATGTTCAAATGTTTTGTACAAACGGCTTAACTTTTACCAGCGCGTTAGGCCATTGGTAGCTACCAACGCATTTAATTTTTGGTAAATTACCAAGGGTCTATGCCATTGGAAAAATACTAATGTGTTTAATTGTTGGTAATTTTACCAACATATTTTGAAATTAAAAAAAATTAAAGCAGTTTCCAATGTGAAACTATTGGAAACTACGATTGTTTTAAAAAAAATATGTATGAAAAAATTAAAATAATATTTTTGAAAAGAAAATTAAAATTTAAGAATTATTATATGCAAAAAAGTAGTGAAAAAAAATCAAGAAAAACTAGTGGTCTATGTTACAATTTGCTGTCATATATAGCAAATTCAAAACTAGAAAAAAAAAAAAAGAAAAGTGGTCTATATTATAATTTGCTACCATATATTCATCTGGCCCACATAAACAGCAAAAGCACAAAACCAAAATGGGCTACATTAAAATTCTCTACCATCTCAATCCACTTTACTAGCAAATACAACAATTGAAACAATAATTAAAAATAGTATGCCAAAGGACTCAAAACAAGCATCACCTAAGTTCGCAACAGACCATGAAATAAAATCATTGATGGTAACAAAATTCGGTTTGGTCAATTTAAAAAAATCCAAGGAATAGTTACATAAGGAAAACCAAGACACAAATAACTACAAATTCAAGAGAACTTTAGAAAAGAAAACCCAAAGAAATAAAAGCAGAAGAAAAGTTTTTTAGCAACCATCAATCATTGAGCCACATGTCACTCATCGGCCGACCCCCCACTGCTACTGCTACTGCCGCATGATCTGTTCACTTGTCTCAGGCTTACCAACAGTATATTCCAAAGGAGAAATGCCAAAAACACAGCAAAAAATCCAGAAATAAAAAGAAAACTTTTAGCTTCAAAACTTTAGAGTTTGATCTACGAAAATCAGTTATGTTTTTTAAGAAATGTCTTTAAAAGAAGTTAAAGAGGATAACAAAAGGATCAAAACCATGTAAACAAAACAAAGTTTTGAAAAAAGAAAAATTTAACCCAAAATTTTGAAACCACATATACAGAAACTGGTTGATTTTTGGAAGAAGTTACTTTAGATAAAGTTACGGAGAAGGAAGCGAGGAATCTAAACATGTAAACAAAAAAAAATTCTTACAAAAAATACATTATAGTGGCAACGCTGCAACTAGAAAATTCATCGTCATGCAACAACATTGTCATTTTCCAAAAGTGAAAGGAGAGAGAGAGATGGGCACATGAACTGGAAGAGGGAGTGTAAGAGGGAAGAGATATTAAAAATAAGCCAAAATGTGAAAGGTGAGTGGATATGAATAGGGATAACAAAATCTGACCCAACCCGATAACCTAGCCCAACCCATATGAACCCAAGCTCAACCTGATTTGATTTGACAAAAAAATCAACGACCTAAACCCGATTGTACTCAACTCGACTTGAACATGAACCTAATTAAAAGGAAACCCGAGAAAACTTGAACAAAAAATGACCCAAACTTAAAATACCCAAACCCAAAATGGGCCTGGCCTGAATTGAGCTGAACCCAAAATGACAAAAACCCAAGACTGACCTAATCCGAACCTGAGATGACCCGACAACTAAACCCAACAAGACCCGATTTTAACCCTCACCCTAAACATTAACTTTCCTCTTTCATTATCTTCCATATTTAGTAAGTCCTAAATATGGAGGTTTCCATATTTAGTAACTTCCATTTTTTAAAACTTTCATATTCAATATGTCCCATATTTAGAAATGGTGACTTCCATAATTAGTAACTTCCATTTTTTTATATTTCCATATTTAGTAAATCTTATATTTAGGAAGGGGATTTTCATATTTAATAGTTTCATTTTTTTCATATATTCATGTGTAGTAATTCTCATATTTTGATAGCATATTTCCATATTTAGTAACTTCTATTTTTTGAGGACTTTTTATATATTGCAAGTATCATATTTGAGGAAAAAACTTCCATATTTAGTAAGTTTCATATTTGGATTTTTCCAAAAGAAGTAATTTTTATATTTAGTAAGTTTAATGATCTTAATAAGTAATTGTTAAAATTACAACATTCATCCTTAAACTTTTAAATATAGTGCTATAAGGTACCTAAATTTTAAAAAAATTCATTTCAGTCACCCCTAATAATTACAACATGGGTTCCTAAACTTTTGAAATCTTTACAGTTTCACCAAAATTTTTTCAATTTTTACAGTTTAGTTACTAATAGTGAACTTGAATTGAATTTCGTAGTATTTTAAAGAAAATTCATCGAAACATAAGAATAGCAAAATTGTTGTAGTATTTGCCTGGGTGATAGTTTGGTGGGTGAAGATTTAAATGACTTATACAGTGATAGTTGAAGGGTATAGGTTTAGAGAAACAATCAAGTATTACTAACAATGTTAAATTACCTAAATATGTTCTAAACTATAATAAATAAGATTTTTATCAATATTTTAATTAAGTATACTAAAAAATGAAAAATTAATTTAAATTAAATTACATAAAATATCAAATTCTTTGATTTAAATTTGGCCTAATACACCTTTTGCCCCCTGAACTTTGCCAACTCAGACTTTGACCCCTTTAACTTTGACTCGATTCGACTAGGCCCTCAAACTTTGCAAACTGGGACCTTTTACCCCCTCGGTCCAATTAAATGAAGAATGTGTACTAAAATGAAAATAAAAGTAAAATTAAAGGGCTAATTAAATCATTTGTCTAATGGTTGACTATTGTAAGCAAACAAATAAAAGCCTTACACAAACTTATAGGCGAAAACAAGGAAAAGATGGACAATCTCAAATGTAAAACCAAACCCTTTGTGCTTATTGTTTGCTCACAAGGGTTAGCTATTGGACAAAAATTTAATTAGTCATTCAGTTCTCCTTTTATTTTTATTTTAGTACACATTCTCCATTTAACCTGGAAAATGGTTAAAAGGTCCCAATTTGCAAAGTTTGAGTGGTGAGTCGAACCGAAGTCTAGGGTGTAAAAGGTCCGAGTTGGCAAAGTTATGAATATATAAAGCAAAGCTGTGACAGCCTAGGAATATATATACCTAGTTGAAATGTGGTATGGTTGCATCATGATGCCTTAGGACACGATCTAATAGATTGTTATATCGAGTAGTTGGATCATAGTCTAATATATTAAAAAGATAAAAAAAATTATGACACCAGAACCCGATATTTTAGGGCTCATTACATTAATTATTTTTTCAACTAGTCCATGTATTCCTTAAATAGATCTCTTAGTTGTTAAGAGGGTTGCCAAAAGGTAGTATATAAGGCATACCCAGTAAAACTTACAAGTAAACCGGATATAAAAATGGTGACTAGGGTTGCCGGTTCCATTATTATATGCATATATAAAATTTCAAGACCACAACGGATCTATGATAAGTTCATTTATTTATGATGGAATAGTATACAAAGTTAACGATAAGAAAATCTCCTATGACCAATTGGATCACTGTTGCATATTCGGCGCTTGTTGCAGCTTTTGGACTTACACCTATTCTAATCAAGTTGTGAATATCCCTTTTGTAACCAAGTTATGAATATTTCTTGGAATGCAATTACAACCTATATTAACCAAGTTGTGAATATTCCTTGGAATGCAATTACAATTTATTCTAACCAAACTATGAATTTCTCCATTCTAAACAAGTTGTATTGAAGGAATACAAATTTAGTAGAATTGCTACAAATTTTCAAGGCAGTTTATAAATTAGGTATTTTCAAGGCAGGAATACTTAGAAGTTCTAAGATACTGGTCAAAAGGCCCACTTAACTTTTATAAGTAAAAGTATAGTATGTGTTGCAAATGCAATCACAATAAAGTTACAAATTCAAATTGGTAACTTCAATACGTCTAACCAAGCTACTGGTTATGGAGCACTCATACTACTCTTTTTCTCCTACTACTTACCACTAGGAAACCCTAAACATATGCTTAGTCCAACTCTAATAACACTTCTTTGTGGAGAAGTTTTTTAATAGAAATTATCTGAGCAAATTAAAATCATTCACAACTTTGTTAGAATATTAAAAAGGTATTTCCTAGTAACAGAGTCAAAAGTTTTCACGAGGTGATTTTCACCTTTTTAAATTGTCCACTATATCTAGGTGTCAATTTCCATAATTGACAATCCATCTATAATTAGAACACTGTTGGCTACATCATTATCAATTTTGGTCATTGCTAGCTCAGTAAAGAAGTGAAATTAAAGTAAATTAAAGTAGGATCATTGACAGGGAGACTCACTGCTCCTTTTCTATAACTGGTACAAGAAGAAGAGGATGCACTCTAAAATTTATGATGTAGTTTGAATCAATGAGTTATCTAGTAATATCATACATGGCCACATAAGCCTTACATCAAGCCCATACGGAGATAGAGCACAGGAATATTGGTTAAGGGTCGATGCCCCTTTACCCAATCTATACTAACATGGTATTAGTCTTGTAAGGCAAATATATCATCGATAAATAGAGAAATTAATTACATCCCTAAATATAAGTCTTACAATCAGATCCATTATTGAGGGGATTACATTCCAAAATAGAAGGACTAAACATATATAAGGAGATAACATAACATGAATAAGCACACAACCATTGATATTAACAATACACTTAAACCAACATTGAGCAACAAACTAACTTAGGCATTCAATGGTTCTCTTTAAGTAAACAACTCCATGAGTCTATAAAATCTTCTTTACTTGCAATTTCCAAGGCACCCTCGGACCACTAAGCTATCAATAAGCTTACTATTAAAAGGATTACAAAGCTATTATGATCATGTTACATATTAATTTTCCATAAAAGCTTGTTGAATTGTCTGCATGTTTGTAACAATAACTGACCTTGGGGTTTTTTTGTCAAAAGAGGTCAATCATTTTTTTTTGTTACGGGCATTTTGACAAAATGAGTATATAGTTGTAAAACAAATAGGAAAAACAAGAGACCTTGCTAATTTTTTTTCAAAATTTTTTTTATTATTTAGAATACAAGAAATAGGATTTGAAAGCCTTACATCCTCAGTTGCCCCAAAACTGTTACAAAATTAATCTTTTGGCCCTCTAAACTAAATTTGGTTTTCTAATACCCATTAAACTTTTAAAATCATACCCAATGAGCTTTGGCTATTAAGGCAATACTGGCATGAAGATTTCAACACATTGCTCCACTCAACCTCAAGTACATCGTATTGTAATTTTTGTTCAATAACTTCAATTAAATCAATTTTTTTATTTGATTCCTACAATTTATGAAAGAAAGCAATTATAAGAGATAATCTTTCTCTTCTCAAATGCTTAACCTTTAGTTTTTTGGGGTAGTTCAAAAATATTTGAAATTATTTTCTAAAATCTTAAAAGAACATTACTATTCAATATTTGACTTATAAGAACTTTTTGGAATTTAGTTGGCAAGAGTGGTTACTAAATTCCATAGACGTACTAATATATACTTGTTTTACTATTGATTGGTGTAGTCACACCATATGATGGTGTTGTCTCATCAATTCACATTGCCAATTATAACATCAACTAGAGGTAGTTAAGTGGTTAGGATGGTGTAGCACATGTGTGTGACACATCATCACCCTAGAATCAATAAAAAGATGTCATATGACGATTATGTGACATGTTCATGTACACCTTGACACATGGGTTAATTATTTAAAAACCACCCTATAATTACTCGTATTATGAAGGGATATGACCTTTAATTGAAAGAATTTGTCCACCCCAACATATATAACCCTTAGGGAGATAGTTATGCACTATAACTACCCTGGTTAGTGAAATAACATGACTTTTTCTTAAGGGTCATGTTTTAGGCGAATTTAATAACTTTTGGGACATGGTTATGGCCTTGATTTAAGGAGATACAACTTTTAGAAGAGTTGCTACTTTATGGCTAAACCAACACATCTCTTCTCAGGGCGGTTATGGCCTTATTTGAAGGGAAGAAGTTATGGGTGGATAAGGGCATCTTTTGGTGAACTAGTACAACCTTTAAGGCAAAGTTGTGACTCTTTTATGAAGGGTTATGACCCTCCATAAGTCCCAATTCACCCCTGTAAATAAAGGGCAATAAAAATGTGTAAATCAGGTTACGGACACAACTTCTAAAGGCTCTACTTGTTATGTTTCACCCTACACACTTCTCTATCACCGTAAAAAGAATTCTGGTCTAGTATTAGGTGTGAACCACCATATTTAGTTACTTATATTTCCAAGTTAATTAAATATTCATAGCAAGTCATGCCTTTCACAATATGTTCAAAGAGACATCTTTCATCAATGAGACTATTACTTGGTTCTTCAGTGACAACTACGTATGCCTTAACTTTTGTATTTATTTTATATCCTAAAAATTAAACTGCTCATTAGTCGTACACTAAGTTTCCTTTTGCACTAAGAGACTAATTTTTGTAAATTGGAATTAAAAGTCAAAGAGGCTAACTAAATTAGAATTAAGGGATTAATATCATACCCACCAAGTATATGTACTCCAACACTTGGTGAAATTAATTGTTTATAAAGTAAAACTAAAAATTCATAAAATTAAATTAGAAATTCATGGAATAATATTAGACTGACTAGAATTTAATAAAATTTTTAGTATGGTTCTTCCTGTTTTTGATATTATTTCATAACTATCTAATATTATTTTAGGAATGTCTAGTTTCATGACATTTTGAGGGTACATAAATATTCGATGTAATATACTATAAAATTTTGGAAGAAACATATATTGGCTTTATTCATCAACTTTGGTTATAAAAATGTAATATATAGCTCATCAAAGTTATCTACTGTGATTGGGATTCTAAGAGATAAAGGCTAAAAGAAGATAAAAACTAAGAGAAGATAAAAGCTAAGAGAAGATAAAACTAAGAAGTAAAACAAAATTATCAAGTGGAGATCAAGTTTGACTCTTTCAATATCCTCTATCAAGTTGGAGCATGAAGTTGCAAATGCCAAGCTTGTTTATAAACACATGAAATTGAGCATGACTAAGAGCTTTGGTGAACAAGTCTACCAGCTATTCATTAGAAGTAATGTACTGTGTTAAGAGTTCACTAGATTGATATTTTCTTTAGTAGAGTGACAATCCATTTGTATGTGCTTTATCTTCTAACGGTATATGCGATTAGCAGTAATGTACATGGCTACCTGATTGCCACAAAAAAGATCCATGGTTGGTAAAGAATTTAAGGTCAAATCCCTCAATAGAGCACTTAACCAAAATAGTTCACTTGTCGTTGCCTTTATGGACCTATATTTTACATCTATAGAGGACTTTTTTACCATCAGTTGTTTCTTTGTTTGATGTGATAAAGGCCCATCTCCTAGTGATGTGTAGTACCCTGTTATTGATAGCCATATATTTGGGCAGGCACCCCAATCTACATTGCAAAAAGCTTTTAATTTTAACTCATTGTAGTGAGGGAAAAGTTCTTGTTGAGAGGTCATTTAATATAGCACAGGACTTTAATGGCCACATAATAGTGTTCTATAGTGGGTTATTGCATGAATTTACTTAACATATTCACTACATATGTGATATCATGTAGCCCACCATATCTTACATGAGAGATATGTGAAAAAGCATTATGTGAATATATAGGCTCAAATTCCAAAGTACAATCACCTAACCCTTATCATTTTCTAAAGGACAGCTCATGTGGTGAGGGCTAGTGTTTCATTGACCAGTTCTAGACTTGGGTGGTTACAGGTAGTATCAGAGCATGAGAATGGTTCAAAATATGTGGTTGTGTCCATCGATATGGGATGGGGAACTTCTTTATATTGAGAGTCAATTCCTAAGTACATGGCACTTATCTTTTACTAAAGGATACCCCATATGGTGTGGGTAGGTGTTTCGTTGACCAATTCTAGACTTAGGTTGTTACAAATGGTAACAGAGCTGACCTGGGATCACGATTATATGGTGTACTAGGTATGCACATGCATCGTTTACTTGGAGCTTATCCTGGATTAGAGATGTTACTTTGCCGGGCCAGGTAATCTGATTAGAGAGTTTACTAGTCTAGTGGATCATAATCTGAATGACCCTTAATGAGGACGTTGGGTACATATGGGGGGAGTTTGTAGCACCCTCATATCCCACATAGGGGGAGTTTGTAGCACCGCCATATCCCACATGGGAGATATGTGGTAAGCCTTATACAGATATATAGGCATAAATTCCAAAGCACAATCACCTAGCACTTATCTTTTTTTAAAGGATAGCCTATGTGGTATGGGCAGGTGTTCCGTTGATTGGTTCTGGACTTGGGTCATTATGGGGGTATCAGAGCTAGGTGTCCTAAATGACCTAAGTCCAAAACCGGCCAATGAAACATCTTACCACACCACATGGGCTATCCTTTAGAAAATGATAAGTACTAGGTGCTTGTGCTCTAGAACTTAAGCCTATATATCAACATAAGGCTTCATACATTTCAACCATATGGGAAATGAGGATGTTACAATAGGAACTTAGCAATGTTTAGCCATTAAGTTCATAATCCAGCACAATAATTAAGGGGAAAGACAGGTAAGAAGTTAGCAAGTGGAAATGTACTCTACGTAGCCTATCAAACGGGGGTACGGTTCAAGTGGGTGGCGCCTTATTCTAAGGTGCTTGTAAAAAGACATCATGGGATTGTTTAAGTGCTAACATCGGATATGTGGGCTAGTGTCCAAGTACCTCAGCCGTAAGAGTTCACAACAGTTAAGAGCACCTTTAAGTGTAAAAAAAGTCCTAAGTGCATAAGGGTGTGCATCCACTCATCCATCCATACGTTGCATTGAATTATTGTTGTTTTATTAACTATTTATACTTATTGTTTGTTGTTTTCTTTGATTTTTTGGTTTTGTATGTGTGTGTGTGTGTATGTGTTGCTGTGTGTGTGTGTGTTGCTATGTGTGCTTGCATATGCCAAATCCCTTACTATGTATTTTAAGTACTCACCTTTTAAGTACTGTGCAGGTATTTAGAATGCTAGTCGGGGCCTAACACTTAATGAGGGGCAACTGTTAGTGTAAGTTTTTTTTAAAGGTACTCTCTAAGTATGAACCTTGTGATTAATGATTGCTTGTGATGTAAGTTAGTACTGATCAAAGTGATGCCTTTTCAGTTTTCACTCCTAAGTATGCAGAATGAAAGCAAGGCTTAGCACTTGAAGCTAGCTTGCTTAAGTGGGAGGCTAAGGATGGATCTTATAAGTTATTTTTCTTACGTGTACGGTGCTAAACGTTGCCTCTATTAGTGTCCATTCATGTGTATAACATTAAGGTTACATTCAGGTGCATCTAAGATTAAAGTAGATGCACATAGTTATTACTTAAGGTTAAAAAAACTATGGTTTCCATGTCTTGGATTGTTTTACTTATGTTTTATTAATTGACGTGATTATTTTCTTTATGTTTTTATTTACTTTTTATTGCATGGCTAGGATGGCACATGTATATTTTCTATTCAAGGTAGGCTAAGTAACTAATTTCACGTAAATGATTTAAGATATTTCATGAGTAATAGCTTGCCAATTGTAACCTAAGTGGGATCATAGTTCCCTAAAAGCCTACTAATGGTAGTAAATTTAGGGCCTTGGGACTTTATTCTGCCATAGTGACAAAGTTGATGATGCTTCCAAAATGTTGTAGTTTATTGTTTTTTATTCCTTCCATTAAAATCATAACCTCAAGATTCACTCATTTCATCCTCAATACAAATGCCCCAATTGGCAGTTAATTTTGTGGACTCATAAGTCCAGGTATGAAAGCAAATACCATTCACCATGCCTTTAATAAAACTTGTATCTGAATATGGCAAATTTTGAGATAATACAACAAGTCGTTCACCTAAATTGTTTGGACAGATTTCACCCTCTAGGTACAAAAAAGACATTCATGAAAAGTAAGTTTCACTGAATTCCTAAACCTAGTGATGTATATAGTGGATGCAAAGCATATGTATTCCAAAAACCATCACATAAAATATTGCACACATAATTTTTCCATTTTTCTGTCACTGTATTGAGGAAACTTTTGTCCAATTAGGTCATTAAAAACTTTACATATGTATACACATAAACGTTTGTAAGAGGTAATTTCAAACCATGAAAGAAGCCACATGCACAAATTTAAATACTAACTAGAAATATGGATCAACCTCGTCACATGTTTGTAGATTGAAGAGATGCACTTTACGTAACTCATTTTCCTCTAACACCCTCTATGACCCATGGGCAAAAAAGTTTCGGTTTTCATCAATATCAATGTCACACTACTGCATACAATTCTTATAAAATTATCTATACCTGCTATAAAATCTAGGTTCATGTATCCATCCTTAATTCATCACTTGTACATCCATTAACGACCCTTTGCCATGCTTAAATTTTCTACAATCGAAGTTACATGTATTCAATCTCATACAATTTAACTTACATACATTCAATTTGTTGAAATGAGAATTTCTACAAATTTGATAAACTTTAAGTTTCCATTCATACCTTAAACAATTCCTACAGGGAGTGACCACAGCTTATTCAAAAATGAAAATCTAACACATACTTTTGTCAATTATCTTAATGGTCTAAAAAAATTTTGGAAGCATCTTACCTTAGTTCCTTTAAATGCACTAACTCAAATCCAACTTCCGAGGAATGAGGTTTAATATAGTTAAAATTTTTTCACCATTAAGATGAGCCACAAATAGCGAAGTACGATTTAGATTTTTTTTTTTCTAAACTTTCTAACTTGCACAATCAATGATTTCCAAATAGAGACAAATTATGCATATACAATAACTGCAAATCGTTGCAGTTACCTTATATACATATTATTTCTTATCAAATCAAAAATCAATGATATGCACTCTATAGTTTAACTAAATACATACATACATAAACTAACCTATCTCAAAATAAGATAATTATTATTCAATACAAACAAAAGAACCCAAGTAAAATTTACTTATATAGTCAAATGATCTACCTTCTAGAGAAAGAAAACTAAAGCAAAACAGCAACAACTAGTGATTGTGGAGGCGATAGATGCAGGATGGAAAGGGAGGTTTGTGTAGCTTGGCATTAGGAGAATGAGGAAGAAAGAGAAGCATGGTGTGGTTTTCTGTTGTTTGGGGGACACAAAAGCAGCTAACTATTAGCTAGTGACAGAAAACTGACAAAACTAAAAAATTTCAAATATTGAAGCGGCTGCTTGCATGGTGACTTAAGTTTTTTAATCGCCCTTCATTCGCTCTTATAGTGAGCCCCACAATGAGCAACAGAAGGGTGACAAATTGTCCTTTCTGACATAAATTCATTTTTTCATCTTTGTCAATTTTTAAATTGCTTTTCTAGTGAATGTGAGAATAGAAGCAATTTAATGGTCATTAGGAGAATAAATTTTAGTATAAGTCATTTTTTTGTTTTATGCATATTTTGACTGCACGAGAGCCTAAATGTAAAAAAGCAAAAAGTTTGGAGTTCTTACAAAGAGAAGCTGTTATTAAATTAGCTATTTTTGTTTGTTGTGATTGCAAAGTTTTATTGTTTAAGAGTTTAAAATTAATAAGGAAAAATATTTGGGGATTGTTAAGAGGATAAGTTATAAGTTTTTCTAGAATTTTAAGGCTAATTTGTTTTCAATTGGATTTATTGCATTATTATACATTGCTTTTATGTGAAATAATTGTTTATCCAAATTATTAATTTATAAAGATTTTACCTTTAACAAGCCCAAAATGAAAAATACTTAAAATACTTAAAATTACTTTCTAGACTTCTTAAAGTGTAACACTTCAATTGATCATTAATTTAAATAAGTAATTAATTATTCTCTCCGTCATGCATTTTCTGAAATATTTGACTTTTTTGAAAAGTTTGACTTAAATTTATTCATATTATTATTTGTTAGAAAAATTTTAAAAAAATACACTAAAAAACAATCTTTATTTCTTATTTACATATAAATATTTTTGATTATATAAAAAAATTTTAAAAAATAAAAAATTATAGATTAGTTTCTTAAAAATGAATGTTGCAAAGAATTTGACACCAACAAAGTATTAAATTTAATTTGAAACGAATTCACGTGGTCGTATGCTTCTACTTCTAACCCTTCACGTGATTGCTTCGCTTTGAAATTATTTCTTTCCCCTTTCAAGGCGTCATCAATCATGAATAGTGAAGAACGAAAATTTTTGTTATAGACTTGGACATTTGAAGGCAGCGTTTTCAGAATGACATGAAGTCTGATTTCGGTTGGTGAAGAATTTTACAAGGGCCTCTTTTTCGCGTAGAAATTTTTGTTTATAAAGCTACATAGCCTGAGGATGGCTATACACAAACAAAAGAAAAAGATGAGTTCCAAGCCTTTCACTGCCTGCTTTGTCCTCGTCGTTGTGATTATTTTCGTTGCCGCTGAAGCAATTTTGGCTCGACAGCTACGGTTTGGTAATATTATACGCATCACTTTTTCCTTTTTTTTTTTAATATTTTCTGTTCAAGAAAAAGATGTTATCGGCTTATAGTTTTGGTAGATTTGTTATTTGGAGGCAGATAACTATCGAATATTGCTGCAAGATGCATGCGAAAAATTGACCAGTGAATCAATCAATAATCAGTTGATATTTCATTTTATGGTAATTGAATGGCAACTGAAACTTCTGTAGCTAAAACTTTGTTATCAGTGTCCTGATGACCGATTAGTTATTGAACGATTGACGATAGAGTTCAATCACTAAATACCTTTTTGGTGACCGCTTTGCTATCGGTTTCTAACCAAAATACTAGTGATCAAAATTTTGTTGCTCTTCCGGTCAATTTCTTGCATTTCTTTGTAGTGCTTGATGAAAGAATGTAATAACGCATCTTCTGTGAAAAAAAAAATTATTTGATTTAATTTCAATTTTTGTTGTAGACTCTGAAATGCCGGGACCAGTAAGAGGAAGTCCTCCAAAGCGAAGCCCAGGAGGCAGGGTGCATCCAGGAATCGGAAGTGACTTGAGGTACACAATTTTCTGGCTCCAGTCATTTTTCAACTTTTCTTCCGCACAATATACTTTTAAAAGATATTGTCCAAACGTTATGTCATGCTTTTCAAGTGAAAATAATTAAAATTAACCAAGGACAAGCAAAGAATGGTTTTGCGGACCAATGAAACCCCTAATATTTTATCCATTTTATAATGTTGGCCATTCTTTTTAACGTTTGAAAATGACATGTTTCTTTTTTTTTTTATGATATATAAATATACAATTTTTTATGCAAACACTAAATAGAATCTTTTAGTTTATAAATATTATTTCTCTAAATAAATTAAAAATAGCATGAGAAAAGCTGGGACAACCTAAATTTAAGAAAAAACTAAAAAGTCACAAATATTATGGGATACATGGTGTAAAATATGTTTAGTTGAAGGATTTTCAAATTTTTTGTAAAATAAAATTATAAGCAGGTAAAATCAATTCTTGAAATATCAAATGCCGAAGAAAATATAACTAAGAAAAAATTATGTTTTGTTCACACCATACAGAAAAAAGAAGAAAGTAATTGCCAAACTAATTATATATATCTTAAAAAATCATTTATTTTGTTATGGGATTCTTTAGATGGCTGTAATTACCAATAAACCTTTCACAACACCGAATAATTCTTCTTGTTTTCATACAAAGGTTAGATGCGTTAAACTTGGAGGAGCAAACCTTGTACCTATAAAGCTCTGATAATCACAAGTAATGGCTTAATTCATCGGTTAACACTAATACTAACAAAACTTAGGCATCCCCAAGCGCCAACTCGGTTGGCGTGTGGAAACACGTACCGTCCGCCGCACCAACTGGAATTTGATTCCTCTCTCAACCTTCTCTGATAATATGAAATATTGTTTTTGTTTGCTTCAGTTACTTTTTGGATCCCAAACAAGCCGGCACTCTTATTATTATATATGATAACAATATCTTCTTCAAACGTTATACTTTTATGTCTGATTCTAAGGTAAAAAGAAAAAGCTTAGGCATTTTATATTCAAAGTCTATCATAATATAAGGCATGAGTACTCCTCAAACACTATACTCCTCAAATCTTATACTCCTTTTATTTTTCTTCTTTTTTACTCTTTAAACCCTATATTTGTATACCTAATTTTAAATATAAAAAAGGCATGAGCACTACGTCAAAATATGAGCATTAGCCTTTTTTATATTTGTTCATATTTTTGACAATTCTGTTGCCTGTTTGAACGTTATTATCATGGGATTTATGTTTTATTTGTTCGTGAATGGTCCTGAATTTACAAATGCTTTTACAATTAAAAATTTTACAAATTAAAATGGCTAGATATATTGTTCATAAAACTCACTTGAACGCACATGGCGGTGCTTAGAGAGTATGCATAGGTCTGGCCTCTAAAAAGTTCTTAAATTTTAAAAATTCATTCTTTGCTCTTCTTTTAAAATCTGTAGTTATATTTATATGACCTACGGTTGAGGACAAAATCTATTTCACCTTCTAATTTATACAAAGGCATCCGCCCGTGCTTGAAGATAAATTGTTGAACAGTTATTGACCGTAGACTCTTGTTTTCGATCTGGCCAACGTAGTCTAAGGACAAAAGGCAAACAGAATTTGGGTGAATGAAATAAGAGTTTTTTTAAGAAAAAATCTTTAAACCTAACGAAGAAATAATCATGTTATTTTTTAAGATGCTTTGTGGAAAAAATATGTTTTACTGTTCCTAATGATAAAAAAAACTCCAGATCAATTACTATTTCTTGGTTTGGGTAAATGACACCTACCGTCTATGAAGTAAGGCTCATGTTGCGGACTCATCACGCAACTAAAAAAATGTTATACCATTTATCCTCTAACTATGAAAATGTTATACACTATTCATCTTACTGTTAAATTTCCTATCAAATTGCCATTTACCCTCTTGGTTTTAATATCAAACAATTCTCAATCTAAATGATGGTGAGGATGTCATAGAAAAAAAAGATGCAAAATTGGTTTAGACATATGCTATTATGGTGTCTACTATTGCTATTCTAGTATTTATTTATAGTGTTAATATTGTTTGCACAAATGAACGAACATTTGCCATTTAAAAATAACCATATTTAGACACCCAATGTATCATACTAAAAGTTCAACCTCAATAGTTGAAACTTGGATTTTAGAAACATGTAGATTAGATATTCACTTACCAAAGTTGGAATCTCAAGATATCATTACTAGACATGCAATCACCACAATCTGCCTACCATATTTGACATTCAATCATTATAACAAGATACTTTGACACCATAATCAGACAACTAGACACCATACATACCTAAAACATATGCTCAAACATTTAGACTAGACACTTCTCCACTAAATTTAGGCACTCAACATATCATACTAGATATTCAACTACCATAATTGCACATTTGGATACCACAATTGGAAACTTGAACACATACAAACCTGCAACATATACTCAACCATTCATACAAGGCACTCTGTTGCTAGAATTAGATACTTAATCTATCATATTAGACAATCGACTATCATATAGTTAGATACTTAACATGATACAAACCTAAAATATATGCTCCATGATGTAGACAAGACACTCCCTTACTATATATAGGTACTCAAATCATCATACTAGACATTCAAGAATGACAAACTGAGAATCGTATCACATTAAAGATGGTAAAAAAATTGCTAACTTATTTAGAATCCAAAAATATAGTAGTTCATAAAAATTTTGCTCTATTTTCCACTTAAATATCCTAAAAATAGCATGATTATATCTTAATTACATGTAATATTTGAAAAAAAAACTGCCTCATCCACACCACTTGAAAATGACATGCAAATACTCAACCATTATAAGAAGGCACTCTGAACATGGTGTCAGACACATTGAAATTGACACTAGCTGTTAACGTCCAACATAGGAAACAGAGACACTCTCAACCCAACACACAAAACCTACCACCCTAGGGTGTTAACGTCCAACACCCTATCAAACACCCACCATACTATCTCTACATGACCGCATCTTATTATTAAATTTTATCTTATGTGGACTGTTTCTTTCAAATGTTCAACTCCTCTTAATAGAAGCTAATTTCTTTTATTTTATTTCTGCAGAAGTACCTCAATAATCAATTAATTGGCACAATTGCTACTTCAAGTAGGAGGAAGCTATTCTATATTTATGACCATCTTGGTCTATTTGAAATAAGATTTGAAGGAATAAATATGGAAAAATAATTTATATTTCATTTAACTATTCATAATATGGAAAGATATTTCTTTGCTAAATGTGCACATACTTAGCACTACTGCAATTAAATCATTCATGAACTTAATTAATGACATGCGAATTAACCAAAATCCTACATACGGTAGGATATATAAATGGAACGATGTTTGTATTAAAATCGAAACCAATACATTCGGATACATAGAGGTGTACAATGGACCTGGCCCACTTTAGACACAGAACAGGCATGGCACGGCATGGATCGGATTAGGCTCGGAGGAAAGAGGGCTGAATTAGGCCTAGGAAGGAGAAAATGAGGTACGGCCCAAGACCGGCCCAAGCCAGCCTCAAGATCGGGAATGGTTGGCTCAGCCTTGGCACGACCTATCCTGTCCGACCAAATAGGAGCCTACCGTTTTCAAAAAATGGCTCCAATTGTCACCTGCTTTAAAAAAATGGCAAAATTACACTAGAAGGACCTCCGATTGCTAATTAATGTTTATTCAAGTCCAAAACCTTCTTTACCCTCACCCAACATTAAAAAACGGCTAGTTTCTAAAGGTATTTTCATCCAACCAAAATTTTGCCACTCTTATAAATACCCACCCTCATTTCCTCACTTCTCACACAACGTTTTACACTATCTTCTCTACATTTACTAGTTTCTTTACATTTCTCTCCTCAACTTTTATATTCTTTGAACAATTTTCTTAATCTCTTACTAATTTTTTCTTAATCTCTCCTTAATCCTTCATTAATCTTTCATTAATTTTCATCACCTCAATGGCTTCAAGGAAGAGTACTAGCTCGACCCCTACTAAGAGCTCCTCCTCCCGCACCGGCTTAGGTCGTTCTTCCATCGCAAGAGTTCTGCACAAAAGGGAATTCACATCCAAGATGTGTCTAAGCTTGGCAACATCGATATAATGAATAGTGATTTGCAATTTGATGAACAAGCATTTGACAATGATGTTGAAATCCAAGAGAGCCCCACTCAAAACGTTGATACGCAAGAAGGGGATGGTGAATAACCGACACCTCAAAGTCAAGTTCCTAAAGGAGGTGAAGGAAAATATTGTCACAAATCGTTTGTGTGGGGGCATTTTGAGACACTTTGGGAGAAAGACAACCGGTTCGCCAAGTGCAAACATTGTAGGAAGAAGTTGGCACACAAGATGAATTCTGAGACCAAGATGCTTCAATGACATATAAGGAGCGAGCATCCGATGCATTATCCAGGAGCCGAAGGGAGTTCTAGTGGACAGACACAACTCGAATCAACTGGTGGTTCATATATTTTTAAATTTAATTAGCAAGAATGTAGAGAAGGTATGATTATTTGAATGATGCTCATGGAAAAACCTTTTATGCAAGCCGAAGACATGCATTTAGAAAATTGGATTAGGTCTAATTTAAACCCTGCCTTTAAAAAGACATCTAGAACAACTGCACGAAGAGAAGCATTTAAAGTGTATGAATTAGGTAAATATAATCTGCAGACACATTTTTCTACAATTGATCATTACATTGCTTTTACTAGTGACATGTGGACGTCTCCTATAGGGCAGGATTATTTTTGTGTTACCGCGGATTGGATTGATGAGGATTGGGTAATTCAAAAAAGAATTATTGCTTTCAAATGTATGGAATTTGACAACACTGGATATAATATCTATCAATGTATCTTAAATGTACTTCGTGAATTTTTTTGTGCTAACAAAGTTTTTTGCATTAGTTTTGATAATACTTCTAACAACGATTTTGTCACCGGAGAACTCTGTACTACAATGAAACCCCCTCGAAATGGTGTTTTTTTTTTCCATATTAGATGCATGTGTCATATTTTGAACTTGTGTGTGCAAAAAGGGCTTGAGGTTTTGCTGACAAAAATCCATCCAATTCATGATGCATTATTATATTTGAAGCACGACCCAAAATATGTCGGGAATTCAAAGAGTACTACCTTTAAAGCAACCAACCATTTACGTGGAAACGTTTTAAACTTGATTGTCCCACCCATTGAAACTCTACATATGAGATGTTGATGGATGCTTGTCCATATACAGCCATGTTGACTGTTTTCCTATAGTTGAAATCAAACTCCGAACTTCTAACGGCTGAAATATGGGATAAGTGTTACAAATTTTCTCAATTATTATGGTATTTTTATGAAGCAATTGTTTATTTCTCCGGTGTTTATTATTCAACTATTCACAAAGTTTTGATGTATTTGGTAAACATTGTTTATGTTTTGAATCAACACAAGATAGATCCATTTCTAAAGGATGTTGTCAAAGAAATGAAGGAGAAGTTGGTTTTCTATTTTACATAAATCCCCCCCCCCCCATCTTTTTACTTGCATCTTCTCTTGACCCAACCATGAAAATTATTGGGACATTGTCTTTGCTTAACGGATACTATAGTTTCTTAGATATAATTCATATTAGTTGTTTAGCTATGACGGTTGAAATAGATGAGCATATGCAAGAGCTATACAAAGAATATTCGTCCCACTACAAAGACAAGGTAAGACTAACATCTTCGTCCACCGCAAGCACCTCATCCTCATCCTCCTCATCAGCACCATTTAAACCCACGGAACAGCTACTCAAGTTTCCTCGACCCACATCATTTGGCTTACCAGAAGTAGATGATTACCTCCACACTTCATTTGAAACAAGTGAGGATGACATTTTGGAGTGGTAGATTTCTGATTCTATCTATCCTAGCAAAGGAAGTTCTCACGGTTCCAGTTTCAATTGTTGCATCGGAGTCCGCTTTCAATGCTGGAAAATGAGTCATTTCAGAGAAACAGGCCAGGTTGATGCCCGAAGTAGTGGAGGTCTACGTGTGCAACCGTGCCTAAGGCCTTGTTGCCTTAAGAAAACAAGACCAAAAAAGTTCAGAAGATGAGATACAAGATGATGACGGCGCTTCGACATCCTAGATTTTCCTTTTCCATTCTTAGAATGTATTTGATCTGATTATGCTATGTAGCGTGGATCATAGGTTTTCATTGCATTCTAGTTTTTCTGCAATGTTTTGTCATTTAAATTGTAGGGCCCGTTCCAACTTGTTTGTAAGTGCCACTTAGCTTTGTTATTAATAAAATCTACACAGGCGGTGGTATTTTCTTTTTTTTTTCTTTTCATAGAACTATAAAAATTTTAAATAAAAATAATTAATCATTTTAAAATTATTAAAATTCTATAATTTTTTTAAAAAAGTTAAAATAAAATAAAAAAGTCCGGACAAGGCCCGCAAACACACAGGACTAGCTGAGGCCCCTCACGGCTTACGAGTGCCGTGCCCGGACCTGACTAGACCAGGCCTAGGCTAGGCCGGTCAGGCCCACTGTCCACCTCTATAGATACACAATATGGCCATAATTTAATTGGTGACATAGATATACCTTTTCTTCATGCCTAGAGGTGACGTGGACTTATGCTCGTTTAACATTTGTTTCATTTATAAAATGCATTCAAACTATTTTTGAGGTTAGCATCTAATAAAACAACATGCTCGTGTAAACTTGCACACTAATCCATCAACTGTGTGTACTGTAGAAAAAATTACTTGTCAAACATTGGATGGCCACTTACAATTTGTTGAGGAATAAGGTTGTTTCTTTGGTAATCAGTGTGTGGAAAATAAAAACTATCACTAAGTCAATAAAAAAGTTAGAGTTCAACTCAAGGCATTAGACGTTGCTCGGTAAGGAGAATTCATCTAGCAAAAGCCAGGCGGTATCTTCATCTTTGGAAACATGTTCGTGAAAATGGATAATGAGAGCCGAGTAGTGTTCTAATTCCCTCAAAGATAAGTAGCTCTAACTTGGTCTTGTGGCGCTCTATATGAGGGCTTTGTTCCTTTTTTAGTTTTGGGTTGGTTTTAATTTTGTTCCTGCATAACTGCCTAAGACAGATATGAAGAAATGTCTAATATAGTGGGTAGAAATGTCTATAATAATATATAAAAGTGGCTAGTACAACATGTGGAAGTATCTGAAGATTGAAGTAATATAAAGACAATTTATTGTCAAGAGAAATTTAAAGTGTATGAAGCAATAAAAATAAGTGTCCAGGTCAGTATAAAAAAATGTCTACAAAATAGTAAAAGAGTCTAAACCAACTTATAAACAATTTATTATTTTCAGAAAATAACTGTCTGCAATAATTAAAAACATGTCTGTATAAATATGTAAAAATGTCTAAATAAATATGTAAAAGTGTCTGAATAAATTTATAAATAATTTGTTATCCTTGAAAAATAACTATCTAAAACAATAAAAAAAAATTGTCTGAATAAATATGCAAAAGTGTCTAAGCAACAAAAATAAAAGTATCTAAAGTAATATCCAGATAATTTGTTTTCTTAGAATTAGAGATGTGTAAACTAATAAATAAGAAGTGCCTAAATAAATATCTAAAAATGTCTAAAGTAAAATACAAACGTGTATAAAACAATAACTAATAAATAAAATCTATTTTTTTAGGACAGCAAATTACAGTGGCCAATCTCTCTCGCCAATCTCTCTTTTTCTTATCCAGGCATCTTTGTCGTGGGTAAACATATCTCGCCAAGCTATCTCTGCCATCATCATCATCTTTGCACCTTGCCATAGTCGTGAAAGATCAAAGTGGTGCCATCGTCATTATCTTCACACCTCATAAAGCCTGTATGCCGCCTTATTCTCACAAAGATGAAGACAAGGAGAGGAGATTTGAAGTTGTGAAGTTTCCGTGAGGAGCGATTCGATTGCTGGCACTAAGTAGCTAGGCAATTCAATCACCAGTACGAATGTACCATGCCCTGCCCTATCCTCGCAAGCCAAAGCCAAGGAGAAAAGATCTGAAGCCGAGGCATTTCGGTCAAGAGGTCAAGCATTGATCGGGGATCGCAGTGCATGATTTGATTGCCGACACAAAGTAGTGACACGATTTGATCTCCAGTACTCGTTCTGGAACAAGGAGTGGCGACGATCGGTGGTGAGAATGTTGGAACAAAGAACGAAGAACAGCGGTGGTGATGAGAGGGAGAGAAACCATTTGAGAAGGGAAATTTGGGGTGTAAAATTGTACAAGAATCACTATGTCTAATTAAACATATGTCCACGATATCCATACATTTACATGGTAAGCCCGATGAGCAAATTTTGTGCCCCACAACTAGTTGCATTGACACCTTGATAAGTCTGGGAATGATTGTCTTAACTTCCCATATAAGTGGAACCACCTCCAAGGTTGTGGGGGAATCTTCTATCAAGAGGAGAAAGCCCTACATGTAGTCTGTAAGAATTGTGATATTTGAAAAATAGATAGTGGAAGCAAACTGAAAATCTTCAAGCATACTGGAGGAGGGAAAACACAACTGGCCAATAGCTCCACTACGACAATATGGGTGCCAGGCACCATTCACTATGAAAATAGCTGACGACCAATTAAAGCTAGATGAGCCCCAGATTTGGAAGCATAAGGGAAAATGTCTTATAAAGCCTAGGTTACAACTTTATGCTTTCAAGCTATTGGAAATTAATGGATTAGAGCATGCATGTTTGACATAATTTATTTTAGAGAAATTTAGGAGCATTTGAAGATAATGCTATTGTGACTAAGCCAATTGCACCATATAGTGGTAACAAGGCAATCAAGATGATCCTAAGACAAAAATGGAGTATAAAGGTATACTTTAAATAATCCTATCATGGAGCGGGATCTCAGTGCCCTAAATTATTTCAGATGTAGGTTCTTAGGGACTATAATCCCACTTAGTTACTATTGGCTAACTATTACATATAGATAAATTAAGATAATTTATATGCAATTAGTTACTTAGCCTACCTTGTAAGAAGATATGCAGGATTTTATCCTAGAAATTCAAATCAAATAAGTAAACCAATTAAATAAAATATAGGTCAAGCATTCCTTTTAAAACATACTTAAAATATGCCAAGATAATAAAACACCAGTTACTTCAACTTCAAGTAATAGTTTGTGCACTCTTTAACACTAATATGCACCTAAAAGTAACTAAATGGTTTTACACCATAATGTGTCCTCCTAGAGGTAATGTCTTAGTACACAAGGTACTATATATACAAGGTAAAATCACAATTAAGATCATCTACTAGAGCTCCAACCTTTGAGTTATCAAGCTTTAAGTGTGTAGCCCTTTACTTATCTCTGTGTACCACTTAGCCTTTAAACTATAAAGGCATAAACTATCACGGAACGAGGTCCCAATGCCCTGATTTATTTGGCTTATAGGCTCTTAGGGACTATGAATCCCACTAAATTACTGTTGGCTAACTATTACTCGTCACTAAATTAAAATAATTTACGTGCAACTAGTTACTTAGCCTATCCTGTAAAAAGATATGCATGCTTTCGTCTTGGCAATGTAAACGAATAAGTAAACCATTTCAAAAACATTTCTGGAGCGTTTCATGTAAATCATACTTAAGTCGTGCCAAGATAATAAAATACTAGTTACTTTGACTTCAAGTAATAGTTTATGCACAATTAACATCATTAGTATGCACCCAAAAGTAACTCAATGGTTTTACACCACAACGTATCCTAATAGAGGCAACACCTTAGTACACAAGGTACTATATATACAAGACAAAAATTAACTAAAATCCCTTACTTTAGCCTCACCTTTAAGCTATCAAAGCTCCAAGTGAAAGCCCTTCTTTAGTCAATGTGCAACACTTAGCCTCTACACTGTAAAGGCATAACACTAGTTAGTACATAGCTTAGTCCACATGTAAACTTAGAATCACAAGGATTCTAGAGAAAGAGTACATGCAAAAAGAGGAAGCTTAGCCCACAACTATCCACTAGTTGTTAGGCTCGGTGTTAGAACCTGCATAACAAACTTAAGGGAGTGAGTACATGAATGTACTCAGTAAAGGTCCCTTGGGGTACCTATAAAGAAGATAACAAACAAACAAGCATGCAAATATGACAAACAAGTCATCAAGTAATCAACCAACAAGCAACAGAAGACAATAACATGTAAGATATGCAATGTATGAATGTATGATATGCAATTCACACCATCCTTGGGACTTCTTGCACCTTAGGTGCCTTATACTTGTCATGAGCTTAAACGGCAGAGATACTTGAGATACTGGCCCTCATATCCTAAATACTTTACCTTCCTTATGTCCCACTTATGGGTCCTATAGTAGATCGTCACCTTCTCTCAAGACTTACCCGTTTTACCCTTAATTTATTACACAGGGTAGCCATCTTATATGGTTTAACCTGCCAAGCTCTTGGAGCTTAGCTTAGAGCTCATTAGTGTCTCACTTACCAAACCAAATGGTTCAGCTGGGATCTTCTTAGGTTTCTCATTCAATTCTCTTAGGTACGAGGCCTTTCTCTCCTAGGCCAAAGTAGCCTTTGAAACCGACTTAATCCCCCTTAGTACCCTATTGATAACTTGAGCACCCTTAGCACTTAGCCACTCTACTTAGCTCTACCTTAACCACAATACTTAACCATCTCTTAAATAATGCATAATTATTGACTTAGGAATGAGTCTTAGACCCAACCTAGGCTACGGAACATCTTAGAATAGCCTAGGGATGATAACCGAGGATTTGAGACATCTTTAGGATACCCCGAGTTTGAGGGACTAATGCCTCAGTGACGCGTAGCCAAAGGCATCAATGCTCTGGAGTCTTGACGTGTAATGGTGACACATTGGTGATGAGTTGCCAATGCATTACAGCATTGTACGACAGTGTGCAAACTTGCACGTAACTTGCTCAAACTTTCTCATCCCAAGTCCAATTCATATGGGTCTTTTTTCTTCTTCATTCCCACACATAATACTACATTTTTATGAATTATTTGAGCTAAATTAACTTGAACCCATACCTCAAATTCAGCCACAAAGTAAGGATCAAGGAACAAGCCTACTTGAGCTCAACCAGCCCTCTTGAGTTCCAATCCTAAATCCAACATGATATGGCACCAAGAACCTTAAATCAAGACCATTTCTAGCTATTCAAGAAACCTAGAATCAGCCCAAACAAAGCTAAGAAGCTTACCTTAGATTTTAGGCTCAAAACAAGCATCCAAGAGCTAGATTGGAGCTAAACCACCAAAGGTGAGTTTGGGGCTTCTTGTAATCACCTTGTGGCCTTCAAATTCAAAGAAAACTTTTGGAATTTGGGAGGTTTGGAGCAAAAATTCTGGTGGGGAAAGGGAGCTACGAAAATTGGAAGTAAGAGAATGGAGAATGGTGGTCAATAAGGGCCAAAATATCCCAACCACCCTCCACTAAGGCATACTTCATGTTTTCTTGTCCCCTAACCCTCAAGTTCTCATTTGTTTTACTTAGGTCACTAAAAACTCGCCCAAAAGCCTCCCTCCTAGGTCTTAAAGGATGCGCAAAAGGCCCTTACACTTAGCTTCTTGTACACTTAGGTCTTTTTAAGGCATAAATAGCTTAATTGAGCACTTAGTGCAACTTTTTACTCCTTTTCATCAAAGATGGTTCTACTAGCTAGGATAACCTATGGTATTGACTTCCTTAGTCAAAATTCTTTACATGACCCTAATCCCATCAAAATTATAGTGATGTCATTCACTTGGGTCAAAATTACCATTTGCCTCTTTTAACTTTTAGCCGCCAAACCACACTTAGGAACTCATTTTTACTTAAACTTAGTTTGTCCTTCTTGCTTAACAAGGTGCTAACTTGAGGTACTTAAGTAAAAACACTTAAATGAAAATACTTACTCAGTCAAACCATCAATGACTAGAAGAGTTGTTACATAAACACTTAGTTAGTACAAAACTTATCACTCAAGCAACCTTAGAATCTCAAAGATTCAAGTAATAAGTACCTGTAAAATGAGAAACTTAGCCCACAACTATCCATTTAGTTGTTAGGCTTGGTGTTAAAACTTGCACAACAAACTTATGGGAATGAGTACATGATTGTACTTAGTAAGAGCCCTTTAGGTACTAGCAAGAAAATGCAACGAAGCATGCAAAAATTTGGAATAAAAACAAGCAACATCCAACTAGCAATCAACACAACCAATAAACATACTAAAATATGCAATGTATGAATGTATAATATGCAACATGCATAAGCCTTGGGATTTCTTACAACTGAGGTGCTTTAAACTTGCCATGAGCTCAAATGGTGGAGGTACTTGAGACACTAGTCTACATATCCTGAATCCTTTACTTCACTTAAGTCCTAGTTATGGGTCTTCGAGTAAGTTGTCACTTCTTCTCAAATCTTGCTCTATCTTTCCCTTAACTTATTATGCAAGGTAGCCATCTTATGTGGTCCAACTTGCCAAGCTCTTCGAGCATAGCTCAGTGTTTCTTAGTGGTCTACTTACCAACCCACAACGTTTGGTTGGGATTTTCTTAGGTTTTCCTTCATTGCCTGAAGGTATAAGACCTCTCGCTTAGGCCAACGAGGAGTCCAAAAGCCTCCTTGATCCCTTTTATGCTTCTATGGCATCTTGAGTACTTTAACCCCTTTAGCCACTATATATTTCCCTACCTTAAGTACACCACTTGGTGGCCCATTAAATAATGCATAATTCCTAATTTAGAAATGATTTTTAGATCCAATCAAAATTACAAAATATCTTAGAATAGCCTAAAGATGATAACCGAAAGGTTGAGACATTCTTAAGGTGCTATGAGTTTATGGGGCTTAGGTCTTGGAGATACGGCGCCAAGGGCATTACCAAAGGCAACAATCCTTACGTTACATCAAACTCACCTGGTGATGCATACCCATATTTGGTGATGTGTCCTTAATGGCGTGCTCTACACTTCATGCCCTTGTGCTATCTTCCATAAATCTTACTCAATTTTTCAAATCCCAAAACCAATCCAAATAAGCCTTGTTTCTACTTCATTCCCGCATGTAGCACTACATTTTTATACATTATTTAATCTCAAACATGTTGAACCCTTACCTCAAATTCACCTACAAGGCAAGAGCAAAATACAGGCACCACAAGCATACTTGAGCTCAACATAGCTCTTTTGAGTTCTAGACCTAAAACCAACTTGCTACGGTACTAGGAACATGAAATCAAGGTCATTCATAGCTAATCAATCAACTTAGAACTAGCTCAAACCAAACTAAGACACTTACCTTAGGGTTTATGCCCAAAACATGTAACAAAGAGCTCAAATGAAGCAAATGCACTAAGAATGAGCTAAAGGCTTTCTTAATTTCACCGTGGGACATTTAAATTTGCTATAAATTTGTGGGAATACTTAACCCATTTGCTTTGCCCCATGTTCAAGTCCTTTTTCAGTAAATAAATACTTCAAATTCTTTTGGTCCGCAAAGATTTTAAAGGTCCTTATCATAAGGTAGTATCTCTAGAGTTTTAAGGCAAACACAACGGCTGCCAACTCAATATTGTGCATAGGATAGTTCAATTCATTAATACAAGCTAGACCCATATTCATTAATACTACCTAGACCCATATACAATCACCTGCTTATCCTGCATTAATACACATACTAATCTAGACCCAGATGCATCAGTATGAACAAAAAAGGTCTTATACAGATCCCATTGGATTAAGATAGAGTAGAAGTTAACCTTCTCTTGAGTTTCTGGAAACTTTCTTGACACTTAGAATTCTAAATGAACTTCTGTGCCTTCTTTTTCAAGGCAATCAAAAGTGAAGCTATCATAGGGAACTTTTCAACGAACCATTTGTAATAACCCTTCAACCCCAAGAAATTTTGAATTTCACTTACAGTTGTTAGGCGTTTCCACTCCACCACCACCTTCACCTTTTCTAGGTTGACATTTAATTCTTAAGCATATATTATATGTCTGAGGAATGAAATTTTACTTGTCCATAATTGACACTTAGACAGTTTTGCATAATATCGATTGTGTTTAAGTACTTACAAAACTACCTTTAAATGTTTCTTATATTCTTAGGGAATCTTAGAGTGCACTAAAATATCATCAATGAACATCTCAACAAATTTATCTAGATAAAGTCTAAAAATTCGATTGATGGCATCCATGAAACCATCCCGTTTCGGTCCTAAGGAGTATTTTATCCCTCTTACACTTCGCCATTTAGACACTTAAGCCACTTAAAATCTAAATGGCTCATTTGCACACTTTATGCTATTTTTGTACTTTTTCCTCAAACGTTGGTTCCAATAGCTAAAGTAACTTATGGTCTTAACTTATTAGTCAAAAACCCTTACATGACCCTAATTCCATCAAAATTATGGTCATGGCATTCACTCGGGGTCAAAATTACCATTGACTTTAAGGCGCCAAATTAAACTTAAGAAGTCATCTTTACTTTATTTAACTTGCTTTTCTTGCTTAATAAGATATTAATTTAGGGTATTTAAGCAAAAATACTTAAATAAAACACATTTACTGAGTCAAAGCCAGTCATTAATTATAAGAGTTTTCACAAATCCAGTCACTAAAATTTTCATAGATGAAGTGTTGTGGATGCATTTCCATAGGATTGTCTTAAGTTTAGAAGGGAAGTTAGCAACTTACATTCACTTTAAAAATTTATGAATGAGTTTAGATTTACCGGAAAAGTTCCTATCCAGAATTTGCTCCATTTATTCCATAGCATATCTTTTTCTTTGTGTAGTAGTTGTCTGTATGTGTAAATTTTTTGTGTTAATAATTTTACTATCATAATTAATGGCATTGCATGTTTAAACATTTTGGAGATTTAATATATAGATTTTCAGTTCAACCCTTTTGTGTGCTTCACATGGATGGTCTTCTGATTAATACTTTGAGGTTTTTTGTAGAAACAAAAATCTTCTTGATCACAGACTCAAAATTCAAATTTGGTGGAGACACAAACAATTTTTTGTTGGTCACGAACTCTAGATTTCAATTTGGTGGAGATGTAAAACGCTTCCTTGTAGTCAGGTGTAAGGCCAAGATTTTGGGTAAGAAGGTGCACATAGGACTTTTAATATAAAATGAAAATATATCTATTTGAATTACACAAAAAAATATTTAAAAATCACAAATTAGGTCCTTATGATTTTTTAAAAAAAAATTAAACTCCACATTCATGTATCAATTTTAAACATCAATTTCATACCATATGGCCAGCTTTCATGAAATACTTGTGAAACTAAACATAGTTTAACGTTATGTAGCAAAAATCAAAAGCTAGTCAACTATGTTCAAATTTGTTAAAAAAATTTGAGCTATTTTCGTTCCAGTGTAAACAATCAAGTAATTACCTTTTTTGAGTGGCAAGAAAAAGAATTTTACCAAGTAAAAGAATGAAGAACATAAATTCGCATTTCTACAACTGGCAAGATGCTAGTTGCTTTAAATAAAGACAAACACCTGGACATACACTTGGCTATTCATTACAGCAAAATCACCAATACTTGCTGATGGATTTGTTCCAAACTAAACTTTAATTTTGATGATGACAAATGCATTATTTTAGTGTGCTTAATCTCATTTTAGTGGGTCAAATTAGATGTGTTAAAGTTATGGTTCATTTCCAAGTAATTCAAATGTTATTTCAAAAGATTTGTTTTTAAGAAAACTTGTTTTGAAGAGAAGTTAGTAGGTCATCAATTTATATTAATGTTTGAATCACGTTTGATTTCCAAATGACAAGTTTTTCTAAGTTGTTTCAAGTTTAATCCATTAAGGAAATAGTTTAACATGTCTTTTTATCACCTAAATCTACGCAACTCCCAAGTTTACGCTTTAATGCATTAAAAGGGTTTAATCCGTAATCTGGAGCTACTGGTTATTTTTGAGACACCAAGTAACACGTTAAACTTTGATTTTAACCTGTTAACTGGAAGCCTAACAACTTCCGCCCAAACTCGTCGGCTGGCACAATTTCAGCCAAAATTTGAAATATCATTCAGATGAATTAGAGGACACCACCTGGACAGACGTACAATGCATTTAATGACTTGTCTCCAACATCTTTTGATTGTTGAAGGGGAAAATTGAGTTTAACCTATTAAACTCAAAACTTTACACGAAAAATGGAGCATTTTTCTACAAGAAAAACAAAGTAGCGGTCCCCAGTTTTTAATGAATTTTTCCAGGCATCTCCAGCATGGATCCAACGGTCTAATAGCTCTCTAAAGAGTATAATTACACTAAGATACATGTTTTAAAGCACTCTTGGCAACTAGAAAAAAGATATTATTCTAGATTATCATCAAAGAGCAAAAACTTGAGAATTGCCAAGAAGTTGTGCTTTCATTTGCTTATGTAGCTTTGAGTGCTTCCATTGTTCTTACCACCTTGTAACCATGAAATTATTGAGTTTATCTTGAGTGTTTGAATGATTTCCTTGTAAGGGAATGGAAGTGAAAAAGGTTCTTAGTTAGACTTTGGTAAAACTAGTGAGAAGTTGAGGTAGAGGGAACTACCAAACGAGTGTGTGCTCTTGTATGCTCTTGTATGCTATTGTGTTCTCTTGTGTTTCATAGTGGAGAAGAAAACTCTCAAGTGGTGAACTTGAGGAGAGGAGTAGACTCTCAAGGGAAGAGACCGAACCTCTATAAAAATTTCCTTGTGCAAGCTTCGCTCAATCTTTACATACTTGATCATTTGTTAGTGTTTGATGTTTCCTATTTTGGTTGAACTTGTTTGTCTTCAAAAATACTTCAAAGGTAGCTTTCAAAGTGAAAATTAGGTGGATTGTGGTAGTCTTTTTATGATTAAAATAAGGTGATTTATTGCTCATTGAATTGAGTTTTAGTTTTAGGGTTTAAGAACCCATTTTTGGTTTGCTTTGGAACTCAACTAATTCACCCCCTCTTGGTTGCACTTGTGACAATAATTGGTACCAGAGCTAGTAACTGTGTTTTGACAAGTTTAGCAATTTTTAAGCTCAAATATCCATGGCAACCACTAGTATGCATCTTGAGGGGCAAAACCAATCTAGGCCACCTTTGTTTGACTCTACAAACTTTAATTGGTTGAAAACTAGAATGGAGATTCAAATCCTAGTTATTGATCATGCTCTTTGGAAGATCATTCAGGATGGTCCTAGGATTCCTATAAAAATGGTTGATGGAAACCAAGTGCCGAAAGATCAAATGGAATGTGAATCAGAGGATGATCTCATGTGCACTATGAATGTAAGGGCAATGAATATCATATATTGTGCACTAACCCGTAATGTATTTAATTTGGTTTCATCTTGTGGAAATTCTAGGGATATATGGAACAAGCTATTGGTGATTTATGAAGGAACCACATAAGTAAAAAAAACAACAAGATGCATATGCTTGTGAGAGCATATGAGTTATTTACCATGGAGCCAATTAAAGCATTCAAGAAATGTTTAGAAGGTTTAATGAGATCCTCAGACTACTCAAGTTGCTTGGGAAAGAGTACACAAATGAGGAGTTGGTGAGGAAGATCTTGTGGAGCTTACCTCCCTCATGGAAAAGCATAGTTGAAGCTATTAATGAATAACAAAGCATCAAAACCATGTATGTGGATGAGCTCTTTGGAAAGTTGTTGACCTATAAGATGAAAGAGCAAGTTGAGGAAAGATACATCAAGAAAAATAATTTAATGGCTTTGAAGACTCAAGGGGATCACACATCATCAAGTGAAGATGGAGAGGTTGATGCGGCTTTCTTGGCAAGAAAATTTAGTAAGATGTTCAAGAAATCAAGAGGCAAGAACTTCAATAAGGAAAAGCATGAAAAGAGCAAGAGAGAACACTCCAAAAAGAGGGATGAAGTTATTTGCTACAATTGCAAGGAGCTTGGACATCTCCAATTCAATTGTCCATTGAAGAAGAAGAAGAAACTCAACAAGCACAAGAAATTCTCCAAGAAATTGAGTAGAAAAGCTATGACGGCTTGGAGTACAAGTGACTTATCTTCAAGTGAAGGTTCATCTTCATCCAATAGTCCAAGTGATCAAGCAAATCGATGATGTAGGCTCCTCATCAAGGTAAAGTCACTTGAACCTATGTCTCATGGCAAAAGAGGAAGATGAGGTAAATAATTATTCAAGTGACTCATTTAGCTCATACATATCTATAGGTAGTGAGTATTTAGAGTTGCAAAATGCTTTCAATGCTCTTTATAAGGATTCCCAAAAGCTTGCTAAACAAGTAGGTGAATTGAAAATTTTGAATACTTTCTTAACTAAAGAAAGAGATGAGCTAAAAAAATAGAACTTTGATCTTACACAATCTTTGTCTAGATTTGTCAAGGGAAAGGAAAAACTTGACTTATTACTTAAGGCACAAAAGTGTGTTTATGATAAGGTTGAAATAAGTTACAATCCTTTGGTTAAGGAAAAGAAATTTGGAAATAGATTTGTTGGTGCATCATCTACTATGTATAGCCAATTCACAACTTGTCATGCATGTGGTAAAAAGGGTCATTATGCATACGATTGCATAACCAAGAAACCAAACGCACAAATTGGCTATAAGAAGATTTGGGTTCATAAGGTAACTAAGGTTGCAATTAACATTGAAGGACCCAACAAAATTTGGGTACCAAAATGTAGCAAGTGATTGTTCATTTGTAAGGGGCAAGAAAGAAGACTTGGTACTTGCATAGTGGATGCTCAAGACATATGACCGGTGAAAAGTCTTATTTCATAAGTCTCAAGCCAAAAGAAGGAGGAACAGTTTCATTTGGGGATAATAGCAAAGGTACCATAATTGGTATGGGTAAGGTTGGTAAAGAAAATTCCTCCTCAATTGACAATGTGTTGCTTGTTGATGGATTGAAGCATAACTTGCTTAGTATTAGTCAATTGTGTGATAAAGGTTATAGAGTTATATTTAAAGCTCTTGTATGTCAAGTGATTGATATTGCTTCCAATCAAACTAAGTTCACTGGTAGAAGACAAGGAAATGTTTATGTGATTGATTTAAATGACTTGTGTTCTTTCGATGTGACGTGACTAATGGCCACAAACAAAGATGATAGTTGGTATGGCATATGAGACTTGGTCATGCTAGTATGCACACAATTTCAAAACAAGTAAAAAGTGATTTAGTTAGAGGTTTACCTAAAATGGAGTTTGAAAAAGACAAAGTGTGTGATGCTTGCATGAAGGGAAAACAAACTAAGGTTTCTTTGAAATCAAAAAATTGTGTTTCAACTTCTAGGTCTCTTCAACTACTTCATATGGACTTGTTTGGACCTATTAGAACTAGAAGTTTGGATGGAAAACAATATTGTTTTGTGATTCTTGATGACTATTCTAGATTTACTTGGGTATTTTTTCTTGCTCATAAAAGTTACATTGTGATGTGTTCATTCTATTTGCACATAGGATTCAAAAAGAAAAAGGCTCATGCACTAGTTCCATTCATAATGATTATGGTAAGGAGTTCATTAATCATGACATGATTTCTTTTTGTGAGTCCAGTGGCATTTCTCATAATTTTTTGGCTCCTAGAACTCCTCAACGAAATGGTGTTATGGAGAGAGAAAATAGAACTCTTGAGGAAATGGCTAGATCCATGTTATGTATGTGAAAGTGGTTTACCAAAGTATTTTTGGGCTGAGGCTACAAATACCGCATGTTACATTCTCAATAGAGCCTTGATTAGAACCACTCTCAATAAAACTCCATATGAGCTATGGAAAGGAAAGAAGCCAAATATTTTATATTTTCATGCATTTAGATACAATTGCTTTGTCTTGAATAATGGAAAAGATAATCTCGGTAAGTTTGATGAAAAGAGTGATGAAGCTATATTTGTTGGGTACTCTGGTAAAAGTAAGGCATTTAAGGCCTTTAATAAAATAACTCTTGTGATTGAAGAATCTATTCATGTTTTATATGTTGAGACTAACAATGATACTAGAAAAGAGTGTTATAGTGATGATGATGTTGTATATAATGTTCATCAAAAAGAGATCAATCACAATGACGAAGGAGTCTCTCATGTTCTACCAAATGATGACACCTTAGAGAGAGATGAGCCCAATGATGCACTGGTGAATACCCAAAGCCAAGAGCCTTTGCTTAACAATCAAGATCAACCAAAAGAACAACACTCACAACAAGAAGAGCATTCTCATCAAGGATTGCCCAGTGAATGGAAGTTCAAGCATAGATCTAGTCATGTGAAGGACTTCATAATAGGTGATGCTTCAAGAGGTATTGTGACTAGATCCTCTTTGAGAAATTTATGTAGTTACTATGCCTTCTTGTCTCAAATAGGGCCTAAAACCATCGATGAAGCCCTTGGAGATGAAAATTGGATTTTGGCCATGCAAGAGGAACTAAACCAATTTTATAGGAATGTGATTTGGGAACTAGTGCATAACCCAAAAGACCACTCCATTAGAGGGACGAAAATGGGTGTTTAGAAACAAGCTTGATGAAAATGGTGTTGTTACTAGAAGCAAGGCAAGACTTGTTGCAAAAAGTTATAGTCAAGAAGAGGGTATTGACTTTGAAGAGACCTTTGCACCCGTTGAAAGGTTAAAAGCTATTAGATTGCTTTGTGTCTTTACTCGCTATATGGAGATTAAGCTTTTTTAAATGGATGTCAAAAGTTCTTTTTTAAATGGTTTTATTAAAGAAGAAGTTTATGTTTCACAACCTCCCGGTTTTGAAGATCCAAAATTTTCAAACCATGTTTTTAAATTGAAGAAAGCTTTGTATGGGTCAAAGCTAGCTCCTAGAGCTTGGTATGATAGGTTAAGAAAATTATTGGTTGATCAAGGGTTTGTAAGAGGTAAGGTTGATACTACTCTCTTTATTAAGCATTTCAAGAATAATATGTTGATTGTGCAAATCTACATGGATGATATTATATTTGGTGCTACTAATGAATCCTTGTGTGAAGAGTTTTCTAAGTTAATGCAAGGTGAATTTGAGATGAGCATGATGCGTGAGCTTACCTTCTTCCTTGGGCTTCAAATCAAACAATCAAAGGAAGGCATTTTCATCTACCAAGCTAAGTACACAAGAGATCTACTAAAGAGATTTGGCTACTCAAATGCTAAGCCTAGTGCTATTCCAATGAGTGCCACAACTAAGCTTGATGAGGATGAAAATGGTAAGCCTATTGACCAGAAACTCTTTAGAAGCATGGTAGGTTCTTTGCTTTATTTGACCGCTAGTAGACCGGATATGTTGTTTAGTGTTTGCTTGTGTTCTCGTTTTCAATCATGTCCTAAGGAATCACACTTGAAAGTGGTAAAAAGGATTTTTAGATATTTGGTGGATACACCAAATTTAGGATTATGGTACTCTAGAGACACTAGTTTTAATCTTTTGGATATTTTGATGCAGATTTTGCCGAAAGCAAAGTGGATAGAAAATCAACTAGTGGTTCATGTCAATTTATTGGGTGTTGTCTTGTATCTTGGTTTTCAAAGAAACAAAATTCGGTTGCATTATCCACTGCGGAGGCCGGATATATAGTGGCTGGGAGTTATGTAGCTCAAATATTGTGGATGAACCAACAATTGAAAGACTATGGTTTTAATTTCAACAAGGCACCCATTAAATGTGATAACAAAAGTGCCATAAGTCTAGCTAAAAATTCAGCTTTTCACTCTAGAGCAAAGGATATAGAAGTTAGGCATCATTTTATTAACGATCATGAGCATGATCATGAAATTGTTCTTGAATTCATTGATACTCAACATCAATTGACAGACATTTTTACCAAACCCTTGTATGAAGAAAGATTTATTTTTATTAGAAGGGAACTTGGAATGAGCAACCCAAAGTAATTGTTTGATTTCTTACAAAGAATGGAACCATGTGTTCATGAAAATTCTCCTTTTCGAATGTGTTAAAAAAAATCTCTTAAAGTTGTTTTTCATTGCTGATTAATTTAACTGATTAAGTTTTAAGTTTAGTTCGAATAAATTGCATTTTCACGTTAAATAAAGTCTTTAATGGTTTAGTTGAACAAGTTAGCTCTCGAATTGCTTTTATCATCCACGTTGGATGGCTTTAATGGATTAATTGTCAAGTTTAACTTGTACCAATTCATTTTTGTCCTTTTTCTTAAAACAAAGCCAAACTTCTCCACCAGACCAGACATATGACCTTCCTCGCTTCGTTCACCTTGGCTCATTTCCCAGCCGAAATCCCTCCCTTATCACCTTCTCCTCTGGTCGATGATGTCTTTTCTGGCGATAACGCTCCAATCTTATCTTTGAATTCACCTCTCCTCTCACAAAATCCCCAATTCAAAATCGTAACCCCCTAGTGCTGCCTTCGCTCTGATTCCTTAGCCTTCTGGTAATGGCAAGAACAAAAGAGCTCGGTTCGACGAATAAACATAAAAAAGGGGATGATTCTCAACCATCTTCTTGACCAGGCAAGCAACTGATGCACACCTCTGAGAATAAAATGTGATGCTCTGAAGCATGACAACCCATCCCCTACTACCACTCAGCTACTGTGCTTTACTTGATAGACACATCTAAGAAAGCAGTGAAAGCTATTAGGCATAAAAAATTTTGTCCAGGACTTGCTGTGGATACGTGGTCTTTGCATCTTGAGAGGTTTTGTGAAGTGATAGATTGACTTGAGGGAAATAAGTTGGTTTCTTTTTGTGAGAAAAAGCCAGGGGGTTATTCCTTACTACAATTTAAGAGTGAAGAAAACAGGGGATACATTTCTGTTAACAAGTTTTGTGCAAGGGAAAATGGTTGAAATAACTCTTGTCTTAATCTATCAAGTTATTGGAGTGGAGTGTGCTTCAGAATCTAAGGATTCAGAAGTTGAATCGGAAGCTCTTAACTATTTCTTTGAAGAAGTAGTTCAAAAAGCTAAGGTTTTTCCTTCACATCCCTCTCCCAACTTACTCACTGCTGCTCATAGAATGTTGCATTGTATTGTTGGTGGTATTCTCCTTACTAGAACTAATATTAGCACAGTGACAGAAAAGGATTCCTGCTTAATGTATAAGTTGGTGAAGTGTTATCCGATTGATTTTGGTGGAAGAGTTCTCAAGCACATGGCTCAAGCTCAAAACAACATAACACAGCGGCTATCTCTTCCCTATTTCAGCCTCATCTCCCGCTTCCTTGAAACTCTTAAGGTTGATTCCTCGGGTGACACTCTTACCGCCATTGACAAGTTTTCTCTCACAGACAACAAACGGTTGGAAAAGAGTGCTCTTGAGTGGACTGGAAATATTTGGCAAAGGATCTCTAGTGCTTACCAGGCTACTCTTGATGCCACCCTCAAGGATAACTTGCAAGAATCCTCTTGCACAGAGGCCATTTAGGGAAGAAGTAGGCATCCTAATGCTGTAGCAAATCAAGCTTTAATAGTCATACCATCTTCAATTTAAGAAGTTGTGGAAAATTTAAGACCACCAAATCACTTTGAAAAGCTTGAATGAGAAATCAGGGAATTGCGAGAGTAAGTGGGTCTTCTTTTGTGACATTTTGGACTTGGCGGTGCACACAATATTTCAGCTAGGCGTGAGCCAGTTGCAGCTATCCCTACAGCAATTCCACTACCACCTGCTACCAAGACTAGCTTCCACTTTCATGGTCTTTTCCCTTCTCCACACCCAACCCCTGCCATCTCCTCCACATCTACCTTCTGTCGGTCCAAGAGTCTTTGATCAACAGCTGAAAGAGTCTAATAGTGACACCAACATGTTTCTTAACAGTTTTACATTACTTTTGAAACTTAGGTTGCCTCTTCCTACTATTTTCTATCCCTTTGGACCAATTTCGATTAGATATGTATCTTGGTGGATTTGTTCCAAACTTATACTTACTAGTTCATGTTTGTGTATATTTGTGGCTGTACTTCATGTTGCTTGTGCTTTCTTGCTCTCTCATTCATTCTTGATCTTTTTTATTATGAAAAAAAGGGGAGAAAATGGTGCTACTGTTATGAAAATTTTAAATTTTATGTTATGCATTAGATGATTGAGAACTTGCATAGAAAGCTTGTTATGGTGTAAAGTTGATTTAACTTTAATTGTTCTTGAAAGTAGCATGCAAGAAGTGAGGCGGAGTGTTGTAATGTATGTTGGAGTAAGGGGGAGCATGACCATATTTTTTAGTTGTTGCTTGTGGAAGTGATTGGATCACTATATATGCTGGATATTTGTGGTTGTTTTGTTGTTTTAAACAGAGAGGACTGTTATTCTTTAGGGGAGACCATGCCAAATTTTTTTCCAAAAATCTTTACTCTTGGCTTTCTCTAATATTTATTTCTAAAGGGTTTTGTCATCATAAAAAAGCGGGAGATTGTTGGATTTGTTCCAAACTAAACTTTAATTTTGATGATGACAAGTGCATTGTTTTAGTGTGCTTAATCTCATTTTAGTGGGTCAAATTAGATGTGTTAAAGTTCTGGTAAATTTCCAACTAATTCAAGTGTTATTTCAAAAGATTTGTTTTAAGAAAACTTGTTTTGAAGAGAAGTTAATAGGTCATAATTTATATCAGTGTTTGAATCAAGTTTGATTTCCAAATGACAAGTTTTTCTAAGTTTTTTCAAGTTTAATCCGTTAAAGGAACAGTTTAACATGTCTTTTTGTCACCTAAATGTACCCAGCTCCTAAGTTTATGCTTTAATGCATTAAAATGATTTAATCCATAGTTTGGAGCTACTAGTTATTTTTTGAGACATCAGGTAACGCGTTAAACTTTAGTTTTAACTTGTTAACTAGAAGCCTGACAGGTTCTGCCCAAACTCGTCAACTGGTACAATTTTACCCAAAATTTAAAATATAATTCAGACAAATCATAGGACGCCACCTGGACAGACCTACAATGCATTTAATGACTTGACTCCAGTAACTTTTGACTGTTAAAGGGTAAAATTGAGTTTAACCTGTTAAACTCATAACTTAACATGAAAACTAAAGCATTTTTCTACGTGAAAAACATAGCAACGGCCCCCAGTTTTTAAAGAACTTTTCCAGGCATCTCTAGCAGGGATCCAACGGTCTAATAGCTCTCTAAAGAGTATAATTACACTAAGATATATGTTGTAAAGCACTCTTGGCAACTAGAAGAAAGATATTATCCTAGATTATCATCAAAAGCAAAAACTTGAGAATTGCCAAGAAGTTTTGCTTTCATTTGCTTATGTAGCTTTAAGTGCTTCCATTGTTCTTACCACCTTGTAACCATGAAATTATTGAGTTTATCTTGAGTGTTTGAGTGGTTTCCTTGTAAGGGAAAAGGAGTTAGAAAGGTTCCTAGTTAGCCTTTGATAAAACTAGTGAGAGGTTGAAGTAGAGGGAACTACCAAAAGAATGTGTACTCTTGTATTCTATTGTGTACTTTTGTGTTTCATAATGGAGAAGAAAACTCTCAAATGGTGAACTTAAGAAGAGAAGTAGGTTCTCAAGAGGAGAGACCGAACCTCTATAAAAATTCCCTTGTGCAAGCTTCTCTCACTCTCTACATACTTGATTATTGGTTGGTGTTTTATGCTTCCTATCTTGGTTGAACTTGTTTGTTTTCAAAAATATTTCAAAGGTAGCTTTCAAAATAAAATTTAGGTGGACTGTGGTAGTCATTTTTTGGTTAAAATAAGGTGATTTATTGCTCATTGAATTCAATTTTAGTTTGAGGGTTTAAGAACCCATTTTTTGTTTACTTTGGAACTCAACTAATTCACCACCCTCTTGGTTGCACTTGGGACAACACTTGCACAATCTTATCTCAACAATAAGCTAACAACTGCAGTGACCAAGTTAGAAAAATCAAACTCCAGCTTAATCCCAGTCAAACCACGAGCAATCAGCTTTGGAATGTTTATTTGTTATCTACAAAAAAGAAGTTCTCCAACTAGATTTACTTGGCTGATGTTGGCTTCATGATGCACTCACCTGATTCCCTCTTCTCCATATTAACTTTCAAATAAGTTATTTTAAATTAAGTTGATTTAAATTAAAATGAATTGACCAGTTCTCACAAAGTAAAACCATTCAATACCAGGGACGATACACTTCCTCTCCCAAGGTCTAGAATTCTTTTTACATTCGGCTGCTAGATTTGAAAACTAATACTTAACCCTGTATCTTTGGAATAATACTTAAGTGACTCATGTTTCTGGTGATCACCCTTGTAAAATGTAGTTCTACACCACTTTCTAGCACAATTAGGTAACTATATCTAATATAGCGATAATTCCTAAATTAACTAATAATTTAAATTAATGAAATAAATTTCAAAAACTAACTAACATAATTCTTTCAATTTCAAATCGTAGCAAAACAAAATGCCTCGCAAGTTTTGAAATGTACCCTGTTTTGCTGATTGTGATTTGCTGCAATCAAAGACTTCATTCACCTCAATTCCAGAAGTATTCTTGGTCTACTGCCAAATGTTGATGCAATCCCAGATTGGCTTGGTAAAGATGCAACGTACCACACTATGATCCACCGTTTCGATTGCTTCATTAGACAATGGACATATAATGTGCTGACTGGAATACCTCTTCGAAATAGATTAAACCTTGTCGAGATCTTTCGCTGCAACGCCATCCACACAAAGAATTTTTTTTTTAACAATACGAAAGGAATCTCATTGATAAATGTAAACCAGCCAGAGGCTGGAGAAACAGGAAGTTTACAAGAAATAAAAAATTTCTTGTTCACCTAATTCTCTCCCCCATAACAGTCTAACCCAACTCCAATCCCATGGCCAAACAGCCCCCTGCCAGCTGCATCCTCTGTCACCCAGCACCAGCCCTTTTCATCTAAACAAAACAGACGGGGAGACATCTCTTTCGGACTTTGCTCGCCAGCCCAAATGTCTTCCCAGAAACTAATACTCTCCCATTTCCAACTACCCTTTCGAAGGATCTAGTGAAAGGCAAACCAGACCACCTATTTCAAGCCCAGCCTTTACAATTTTTCCACAAACACCACCTGGACAACTATTCCTATCACTCACATCTAGACAACCACCCTCCCCACATATACTTTTGATATCTTTTACCCAAAGGGACTCTCTTTCATTTTTGAACTGCCACCACTATTTTCCTAACAAAGACAAATTCTTCCCTCTTGAACTTCCTACACTCAAACCCCCATACTCCTTTTGTGACACTATTTCACCACAAGCCACCCATGATAATCATTTTCCCTCCCCAATACCCCTAAGAAATTTTTTTTTAACCTTTTACTCTCAAGTGTTTCTATAATGTCACCTAGCACGAAATAGCGAGAAGAAATATAGGGACAAGCTTCCAGAACATATTTGATCGAGGTCAATTTTCCACAAACTAACAAGTTCCACGCCTTCCAAGCACCAAGCTTTGAATCAAACTTTTTTCAAATCTACTTCCAAGAATTCACAATGTTCATATTAGAACTAACCAGAAGCCAAGATAAGTGAACGCACATTTACAAGCACAACAATTAATGGAATCAGCCAGATTATCTACTACCTATGCACTCCCACCAAGGTTGTTAAAATCGCAATCCTGATTGTAAGATCGGACAATATGGCAATCCTAACATAGAAAACCTTATCAAAAAATTATAGGATCAAAGACATTGTAAGATTATGATAGGATCGCAACAAAGATCGTAGGATCGAAGAGTCCTACTGATCCTAGTCTGGCATTAACTTTCGCTGGAGGTAAATTATATGGATAATCCCTAACATTTAATTGTCATTCTGTTTTCATCTCTAGTATACTAAATGTTCTGTTTTGATCCAAAACCTATTAAAAATATTTATTTTGGTTCTAAATATATGAAAAAGATTTTATTTCGGTCCCTAGTTAGACAAAATTTGTAATCTCAAAATAACTGTATGATAGCAACTTTTTAGAGCACAATTTAAATTATTCGATAATTATCTTATAGTTAATTTCATATGTATAATAATCTTCTTTTTTACAATTAATAGATATTCAAATTACAATTTTTTGCTCCCTATAAGTTGGACTTACTGCATTCAGGAAAAACAAAAACTACCAATTTAAATTATCTATTAACTGTAAAAAAATATTATATATATTAAATTTACTGAAAATTAATTATCGAATATTTAAATTAAAATTTTTAAAGCTTATGTCAGGCAGTTATTTTGAGACAATGGAATTCATCTTTTCAGACCAAAGTAAAACTGTTTTAATATGTTTAGGACCACAACAAAACATTCAATAGGTTAAGAAAAGGTCATGACATTGTATTTTCTTTTATTTATCAATGATGTGTTTATTTATGAATTTCTTTCAAACTTGTGTTGATTATTTTGTTGGTTATGTTGATATATACTTTATTAAAGCTTAAACGTTACTTGTATTGTATTAGTAATTATGTTGTATCATTGCTATGACACTTAAAAACTTTGCTTAAGTTTCTAATATAATTAGTCTTTTACATGAATTATATTATTTAGACAAGAAATTTTAAGCTTTTGGTAGGATATTACAATTTGTGATCCCATCTTACGATCCCAATCTTGCACGGTGAAAAACAATCCTATGTAGGATCACGAAGTTAACAACCTTGACTCCCACAACAATGATTTTACTCTTGCTCATGTTTACTTTCAAATCGAAGAAAGTTGAAAACATATCAATAAATGCATCAAATTAATCAAGTTTATTTCAGACCACTCACCAAAAAATAGCATGTCATCAACGTATTGGATGTGTGAAATCAACACCTTGTTTCTTCCGATTGCTACTCCTTTATAAACCCCCTTTCCACAGCCTCCTCTATCATTACATTCAAAGCTTTAGCTGCTACAAGAAATTATTTAAAAATTATCAATTGGATTTTAGCCTAATTGGCATGAGGAGCTAAGTATAACATAACTTAAGTAATCTCTTTGGAGTTAGTGGATGGTTTTAGGTTGGGTAAGGTGTGGTATGGAGCTAGTTAGATAATACATATACTATCTCTTGTAACTTTTCCTTACAAAACTTTTAAGTGAAACAAAAGAGAATCGTCTAAAATTCATCCTATATGTGTATGACACTTTTCAGCGCCACAATTGTAAAAGTCTAAGAGAGAGAAAGATAGAAATAGAGAGATAAATTGAGAGAGAGATAGAGAGAGAGAGATAGAGAGAGAGAGAGAAGGGCACTCCTCCATATTTTACCTAGATCAAGCACCCTTTTTTGTTCATTTTACTTTGCCACAGGTACAACTAATTAAACCATTAAAACAACCATTTTATTCTATGTTTGTGGAAAGGGTAAATTTGTAAAAAAATAAAAAATTTTGTGGAGAAGAGGTTTTGTGTTTAAAAGACTTGTGGGAGGGGTTGTTTTGCCACTATGTCCTCATCCTCCCCAACCCATTTTCACAACTTTCTCTTGCCCTCTCCATCTTTTTCTCAAATCCCCTCCAAATCATGGTTTCTTACCAATATTGCAAGGCTTTCATGGTGCCAAAGCAAGAGGAGGCTTGCTTTTCATGCATTTTCATAGTTTTGAAGCTTTTGTGGCATTTTCTTGGCTTGGGCCTAATTTGCACATGAGGCACTCTTTTCCCTTTGGTGTTTTCATGTTTTTCGAGCTTAATTAAGATTGGGTTTTGTTTAGTTAATGTTAATTGAATGGCATATACCTTGTATTTTGATTGGAACCTAGGAACCCAGTAGAACCCTTTCAAGCTTGAGTTTTATGGTTTGTGGTGCTGGATTCATGCTAATTCATGTGCAACTAATGCAAGGGATTTATTGTATTCGGGTGTTTGATGCTATTTATAGCTTGTTTGCTTGTTACTTTCAAGTATTATGGTGAACAGCATAAATTGGTGGATAGAACTGATCATGGTGTACTAGTGAAGAATTCATACTTACTACGATGCTATAGGGCATCCTAGGCTTCAATTAAATTGTGTATTCCACCCTAGGGATGTTGTTTTACAGGTACATGAAGTGTGGGATGTCCCAAGTATATTTTGAATGATTGAAAGCCTCCTAAGGTTCCTAAAGCATCATTTTCAGGTGCAAGGCCCTGGGCACCAAATCCATAGCCCTAGGAAGTGGGAGCCATGGCCTTGGGGTTTCCTGTAATGCTTAAGACGCTTGGTGAATGGCCCTGAGAAGTGGGAGCTATGACCCATTGTGCAAGGGCCAAAAATGATGCTTTTTCTTGGATGGTGGCTTTAGGAAAGGGTGCCTAAGTAGGAGGATGCTCGGTGGTGCCCTAGGAGTCTCATAAGAACTAGGATTTTCCTCGAGATTTTTAGGTTTTATGTTTGCCCATAGAGGAAACTAGTTTGATTGGCCACAATTGCACACCATTAGTTTGGTGTAAGATTTAGTACCATTGGGAGCCTAGTTAGGCTTTAAATTTTGAGGAGCTGGGGATCATTAGTGCACCTAAGTCAGTTTCATGGAACCTAAATATTAGGAGTCCAACCATGAAAATTGTGACTCCACTTGGGTGAGCCAATTAATAGTGCATAAGTAAGCACTATGAGTGAAAGTTTAGTGCATTTGTAGCCTATGCAAGATTACTGAAGGCACAAGTGACAACCTAGTGCACTCTTGGTAAGGTTATGAGGTGGGAGCTTAGTAGACAAATGACCCTGGCCAGTTTAATAGCTTGAGGCATTATGTGGTTGCTCAGTATACCTAATCAGTTCCTTAGAACTCATGGGAGGTGCATATGTCTTGTTCACCTTATCACTTGGTCGGCAGGCTAATACTTTCTAGGAGCAACTTAGAGGCCAGAACTGGCTAGACATGGAGTGATGCCTATACAAGACTAGGTAGAAGACAAATCCCAAGGGATTGAAATGCTATATGTATAGGTTTAGCACTACCTTCACACTATATGAGCTTATAATAGACACACACACACACACACACACACACATATGGTTAAATGACACTCGTTGTCCCTAAACTATTCCATTGTTGCATAATTATCCTAAAACTATGGATTGTTATATTAGTCATTCTCAAATTGCCCAATTGTTATAGCGGTTGTCCTATCGTTATACCAGCCATTAAAAGTGATAAAAATTAAGGGAAAAATAGCACAATTAGTCCTAATACTTATGAAACTTTTTTATTTGAGTCCTAATCTTTTTAATTTAAGGCTTTTAAGTGTTTTTCCCCTTGCTAAGGCATTTTTTATTTTTTCCTTTTTGCTTGTTGGGAATTTTTTTTGTTGATTTCCTAAAAAAGCTACATTAATCATTAATAGGATTTGTTCAACATTTTCCAATTTTCAAAAGCAACAAAAAGAATTAATGGAAATAAAAGGAGATGAACAGTTACCAATAGGGAGTGTCATAGCCAAATTATTGGGGTTGAGATGAGAATTAAAGTAATAATCCTGTGTAAGAAGCAATTTTCTTGAGACAAGCTCACTCATTCCACTTTCTTTCTCCCATGAGTATGTGACTTTCTAGTTCGACAGTGAATAATGGCTCATGTGCCATTCATACAATTACTTTTTACGTATTTTTTAAATAATCAACAGAGATTCTATAAATAAAATCCAGTAGACTCAAATTCAATAAACTCAAATCAACAAACATTTTTGTAAATTATTACACGACATTCATGTAGCTAACTTTCCACAATCTAAGAAGGGAATTCATTGCCTAACTTATCCCACAAGGAACTTCACACATAAGAAAACAAGAAAAGGAAAAAAAAATTCTAACTAGGATTAACTAGGAGCCTTCAATAACCATGACTCTGTAAAATAAAAGTAATGCAAAGATTTTACATTGTTTAAATTCCAGATGAAGAATAAGTACTAAAATGGGTTAAACTTGGTCCTCATAAAGTGGCAACTCAATTATGGACAATGCTAAAGGAATTGTAGTCAATGTGCAAACACAACATGCTTGGACAGTACTGTAACTTAAAAAAAATATAAACAACTATGCTTATTTAGAGTATACATGGCACAACCAATAGCAAAGAACGAAAATAAAATGAACTAATTTTAACGAATTACAATTGTGCGTTGATGAAAAGTTCATGTAGAATAGAAAAACTAAACCTAGGCAAGAATATCTTTCCTTGGAACCAATTTATGTAAGCATAAATCCATAATAAAACATAAACCTTGCATAACCAATCCCACAAATAGCAAGAAAAGGATGAAGTATAAAAAAGGTAGAACTATGCCAGCAACCCACAAACAAATTGCTTTAAAAGTGCACAAAGCAATTTTAGGACTTAAATAGAAAAATTGTAGGATTGATTTTTATATATGATCGTACTAGCAACCCATGAACAAATAGTTGAGTATTATGACTCAAATAGAAAATTTTTGTAAGTATAAAAAATGATTGTGCAATTTTTTCCCTAACTTCTATTACTTTTTAATGCCTGATATAATGACAAGATGACAGGTGCAACAGTTGGATAGTTTGAGCACAACGATGCAACAATTCATAGTTTCTAGATGATTAAGCAATACTTGGGATAGTTTAAGGACAATACATGTCATTTACTCTATATGTAAGTGTGTGTGTGTGTGTGTGCGTGCGCGCACGTGTCATCAATGTTTTTCTTATTGGTGGAAGGATCCCTTACTAAGAATCATTGATTATTAGTTCTCTTAGCATTTATTGTTTAATAATGTATATATAATGCCAATAACCATTAGGGGTTATTGAGCTAGGCTCATGCGTAAGTATTGTATTTGTCTAATTCTTTGTGATTCTATAATTGTGGTTTGCCCACTGGTTAAGTTATAATGCTAACTATAGCTTGGCACAAGGGATGACTATGGAGTTTATACATTTTGGATATAACCCTAATGTGGGAGTTAGTTGTGGATCTCAGTTGTTTAGCTTTAGTATATAGTTTTGTACACTAGCTTCGACGCACAAGGATAAGTAGTTAAGCTTTAGAATCACTCTTGGGTGCGAGCATAGCATTCTTATACTTGGATGTTCACTCACAGTTGATTATGTTTAGTTAATATCATAAATATTTCTTGTGCTTTGACGGTTTTGATGCTTGGTTTTTAATGAAATGCCATGCCTATGTTCTTTGTTTATATACTTATTTCATCACTTAGGTCAAAACATTACTCACATATGGTTTCATAGCTGGTACTATGTTTGTTTGCATCCTTATGATTCTATAATTATGGTTTGCTTGTTGGTTAGGTTATCGTGCTAACTATAGTTTTGTTTGGCGGATAGTAGCTAGTTTGGCACAAGGGAGGACTATGGAGCTCACACATTTTGGGTATGACCCTAAGGTAAGAGGTAGTTATGGATCTCAAAAGCTTAACTTCAATGTATAGTTTTATACACTAGTTTGTCTTCAGTGTACATGTTTAAGTAGTTAAACTCTAAAGTCACTCTTGTGTGTGAGCATAAATCTTTTTTTGCTTTAATGTTCTCACGTAGTTGATTATGTGTAGTTAGTCTCATAAATATTTTGTATGCTTTGAGGGCTTTGACTCATGGGTTTTAATGAAATGTCATGGCAATGTTTTATGTTTACGCACTTGTTTCATCATTTAATTAACTATAAGCATAAAGGTTGTAGCTAGTGCACTCATAATCAATTACGAATTACAACTAGTGTAGGACACATTCCCATAGGTTTCTTTGGCAGGCCCATGAGGGGCTATCACAAAATGTCAACTAAGAAATGGCAAAAGCAGTGGTGGAGTGAAAATGACCAATCACTGGAAGTGAAATTCAAAGCTCCTTAAGGTTGGTAGGTTATTATTGGAGATTCATTGAAAAATTCTTTATAATAGCTTGACTATTGACTGCCTTGACAAGGAAGGCACAAAATATCACTTGGATTGCTAAGTGTCAAGAGAGTTTCTAGGAGCTTGAAAGGAGTTTAACTTCTACTCCCATCTTGATCCTACTAAATATGCTTAAGACTTTTGTGCTTTATACCAATGCTTGTAGATCAGGATTGAGATGTGTGTTGATGCAGAAAAAGCAAGTGATTGCATATGGGTCTAAGTTGTTAAGGGCTAACAAAGTGAACTAACGAGTGCATGATCTTGAGTTGATAGCTAGAAGGACCTAAACATGAGTCAAAGTTGGTGCATTGAGTATATTAGAGATTATTATTGCACAATAGATTATTGTGCATGTAAGGGCAATGTAGTTGGTGGTGCCCTAAGATGTTAGTGCTTCTGGGTGATTGTTTCTAAGAATCAAGTGGCTAGTACCTCGAAAGGTTCTGATATGGAGCAATTCTTAGTCCTCTATGAAATCTAGCTCAATTGGGAAAGGGCTTAAGCCATGGTCCTAAAAATCTAGTTGGCTTGGCTAGCTAGGATTAAGGAAACCTAGGACAAGGACCCAAACTTGAAAAGAGTTTATGGGAAAAAAGCCATGGTACTATGCTAAACGAGTTTTAGCACAATGATGAGTTGCTTTACTATGGTGACTAACTCTATGTGCCATGTGATTTAAGGCAATAGGTATTGCAAGAAGTGCATACAAGTAAGTTTAACATTCACCCCGGTGTGAATAAGATGTACTATGAGCTTAGGGCTAATTTCTGGTGGCTAGAGTTTAAGACGGATGCATATATATGTCTATAAGTGCCTCACTTGTGGAATGGTGAAAGCAAAACACCAAAAGTAATTGAGAATGTTACAAAGTTTGCCTCTCCTAGAAAGAAAGTGGGAATCCATCACCATGTACTTTTGTGTCAAGCTACCCAGCAGAGGAAGTTAACATGATTTGATTTTGGTGGTGGTGTATAGATTGACAAAGTTGACACACTTCATCCCCATTAGGATTACTTATACCATTGAGAAATTGGTCCAATTTTATATTTTAGAAGTAGTGAGGTTCTATGAATTTTTTGATCGAATTATACCTAATAGAGATCCTTATTATGTCTTGAGTTTCTACAATGCCTTTCAAAAGGCTATGCTTTCTACTATGAGCCTAAGTACTGCTTATCACCTCAAACCAATGGACAAATTGAGTGAGTGATCCAAACCTTGAAAGACATGTTGAGAAGTTGTTTGACGGGTTTTAAATGTGATTATGACCATTATTTACCCTTGATCAAATTTTCCTATAATAATCCTTATCAAGAAGCTATTAAGATGGTGTCTTTCAAAGCTTTGTATGGGCATAAGCATTTCAAACTTCATTGTTGGGCGGATAGGGTAGATGAAGTAGTTATTGGTCCAGACATCATTGCCAAGACTAAGGAAAAGATTATGTTGATCCAAGAAAGGGTCAAGGCTACCTCGACTCAAGAAGCCAAGTATGCTAAAGTGCGGAGGAAGGACTTGGAGTTTTTTGTAGGAGATAAGATGTTCCTTAAGGTTTCCCTAATTAAAGGAGTGGCTAGGTTTGCCTAAAAGGGTAATTTAGCTCTAAGGTACATTTGTCCTTTCAAAAGCTTTCGAAGAATGGGAAAATTAATGTATTGATTGGCTTTAACATCAAGTTTAGCCCATGTTGACAACATTTTCCACATGAACTCCACGTGGAAGTGTGCTGTGAATCCCAGGCAAGTATTAGCCTTATCCGTCATACCGATAAAGGAGAACCTAAGTTAAGAAGAATGCCTCATTAAGTTTCTTGAAAGTCTAGTCAGGAAACTAAGAACTAAATGGATCCCAATGTTCAAGGTACTACAGTTTAACCATGGTGAAGAGGAAGCCACCTGGTAGACCAAGCAGGATACACAAAAGCTGTATCCAAGTAAGTTCGCTCAGTTGAGTCAAAATTTGGAGGACCAAATTTTTTAAGGAGGGGAGGATGTAACAGCTTTCCTCGTCAATGACTTGCTTTCACCAGGTAAGTATGTTTAATTTAAGTATTTTTATTTAAATACCTCAAATTAGTTTTGTATTAAATAAGAAAAGCATCAAAGAGCAAAAAGAATTTTGGTTTGAGTTTGTGCCATGGCTATAATTTCAATGAAATTAAGGGCATGTATATGTTTTCTACTAAATAAGTTAAGACCATAAGTTATTCTAACCATTGTAACCAAGATTGAAAGTTGAGGGACTAAAATGCGCTAGGTAAGAATTTGGGCCATTATATTTTGTAATGACTTAAGTGGCTTTAATGGAAAAGGGTAAAGACAAGAAAAAAAACATTTATTGGGACCTAAGAAGGATGATTTGAGGTGAGAGTTAGTGACAAAGAAAATAAATTAAAACTTGTTCTGAGAATGGAAGAAAAATAAGGCTAGAAATGGTAGTGGGAATAGGTGAAGATATTTGGACAAAAACAAAACAACTATTCACCATCTCTCCCCCCAAGCTATTTTCATAAGCCCTCTTCATCCATGACCAATTAAATTCATCACTCCCAAATTTCTCTATTTTCAATAAAAACTAAGGTTCCCAAAGCAATTATATCAACCTACTGCCAGAAGTTGGTGCATTTGTGCTTTTGAGCTCATTTCCTCAAGTTTTGAGTTTTAGCCCTAAGGTATGTTTTTGCAATGGGTTTAAGTTGGTTTTAATATTTAAATATGGTTAAGGAAGGTCTCAAATTAGTGTTTATGGTGCCATTTTTTCTTGGAATTAGGGTTTAAACTCACGAGAACAAATTGTGCACAGTGTGCTTTGTATTCCTTAGTCGCTTTGATCTTGCTTTAATTTGGATCTGAGAAAGGGGTTAAGTTAATTCAAGTTAAATTGATGTATTTCATGCTTTATTTTAGGATTTGAAAGTGAGATTTGGGGTGCCAAAGTGATGCAAGTTCATTGAAACCTAGCTTGCACGTGGGAAGGACGCAAACAAGGCATAAAGCAGATGCACCCCATGGTTGTGCAATCGCACCTTTTGGCTAGCGTGACTGAACCAATTAGATAAGCGACAAAAAATGGTGCTGTGATCATACCAAGGTAGAGGTGTGATCACACCATGTATTTTTTTGCCCAAGTTGCCTCCTTTGTGTCCATTAATTTCTAAAGGTTTCCAAGCACTTCTAAGATGGCTATGTTAAATAAGCTCCTATGCCACTTATAAGATATAATATGCATCAATTAAATAAGGTAATTAAGTGAGGGGTTTAAGAGGGCTTAGATTGGTGAATAAGTAAAGGTATGTTAAGGAAGATGTAAGGTACTAAGTATAGGATATGTGAGCTTCAGATTTTCTAATGACCCAAGTATGAGGTCCTATACTCCCGAGCATTGGAATAAAACCTAAGGGAGTCTAAACAAATGTGAAAAGCTTGGTAAGTTAGTCCACTAAAGGGCCTAGTTAGGTTTGGAGAACTTGGTGAGGTAAAGGCACTAAGGCGATTACCTCACATAATAAGTAAAGGCAAGATACTTAAGTGGCGGGAGTGGGTGACAACCTACTCCAGGACTCAAAAGAGAGACTTAAGAGAGGTAAAGGATATGGGATACATGGGCTAGTATCTCAAGTACCTCTACCTTTTGACATCACGACAAGTGTAAGACACCTTAGGGTGTAATAAGTCCTGAGTGATGTATGTTGCATATCATTCATAAGTGCACTGTATTTTTTATTGTCTTGTTATTTGTGATTGTTAGTTAGATGCTTGGTTGTTTGTTTGCCATATGTACATCCTTGCTTAAGATTTTCTTGAAAGTACCAAGCGTACACTTATTAAGTAAGACAATGCACTCACTCCTTTAAACTTATTTGTGTAAGTACTAACATTGGCCTAACAACTAAAAGGATAGTTGTGGGATAAATTTCTCTCTTTTGTAGGTACTTATTTTACATGGAAACTTGAGTTTCTAAGTTACATGTAAGCTAAGCTTTGTACTAACTAAGAGAATATGCCTTGATAAGTAGAGGCCAAGAGTTGGATAGGGACAAGTGAAGGCTTGCACTTAGATCTTGATGGCCCAAAGGTGTAAGCTCAAGTATAAGACCTTAGAAGTATTTGCCAGGTATATACAATACCTTATATACTAAGACATTTTCTCTATTAGGAAACATTAGGGTATATGACACTTGTGTTACTTTTGAGCACATGTTAGGCTTAAAAAGTGTGCACAAACTATTATTTGAAGCTTAAGTAATTAGTGTTTTGTTGTCTTAACATGTTTTAAGTATGTTTTTAACTAAACTCTCAAGCAATGTTTTTTCTACTTGCTTTATTTATTTGAGTTGACTTACCAAAACAATCACATGCATATCTTTTTGCAAGGTAGTTTAAATAACTAGTTGCATGTAAATTATTTCAATTCACCAGTAAGTAATAGTTAGACAATTGTAATTAAGTGGGATCACATTCCCTAGGAACCTATAAGTGAATTAATTTAGAGCGCTTGGACCCTGTTTCACGATAGCAAGTGTATTATCAAAGAATTGTGTCAATTGTACAAGAAACAATAGTTTAAATAAAGCTAGCTTAGGGCTCAAGAAACTATAAAATGAGTTAAACCTAATTGGACTAGGACGCTGGGCATATTACTAGGGTGCCTCGGGTGCAAATTTACGGACTTTTCACAAAAAGGTGTGAAACCGTATCTAGGTCGTGCCTATACTCAAAACTTAACAAAATAAGATTGTTTGTGTGTAAAGGTCCTAAGGAAAAAGTCTAGGCCACTAAGGTGCATGGTATGATGCTTCCTAGGTGCACTACAATGCATTCTCTAGTGTATGGCTTGGGGCATGTGTCCTGGGCACTTATGGGGCATGTGTCCTAAGCACTTCTTAGGCATGTGCCCTAGGCACATCTCAGATGTGTGTCTGGGGCATGTCTTAGGCATTTTTTGGGGCAAAGCTGGGGTATATGCTACATGGGTGCACTATCGGCCTCCACTAGGGTGCATATGAGGCTCGACCTCCACCACCACTAACCTTGTTAGTTCTTCCTTGCTTAACCTTTCATCATCAAAATATCCTTCCATAGGTGCCGACAAAGCCTCCCTTAGCACCTTAACTCGCCTTCTTGAGATAGGCAATCTTCAAGGGGTTTTAAGTAGTGCTCTTTAAGCCTCCATCACCCAGCCTCTTGTTAGCCAATAAAATTTTTGTTGTCGATAAAAAAAATCCTTGCCTAAATAATCTAACCTAAATTTGACACAATCCACCTAATTGTCATCCATATGTGAAAGCTAAGCTTATCAATGTACAATCAAGCACCACGGTGAGAATCTCCCCCAAGAAAATCTTTTCCGGATCAAATCAAGAAACTTATATTGAAGATACCTAAATTGCTTACACTAATCAGTTTAATGCATATGCTCTGTATATGTAAATATTACTCTGGCCGAAATTTGCTACAATAATAACTATTTTGGCTAATACCGGAATTATTGCAATATTTTTACATTAGGCACGCTTTTTACAATCAATTTACCTTACCAACATTATTTCAATTTTCACTTTAAAATCATAAAATAGCCACAAATTTTTCTTTAAAAAATAATCTTAGTCCTTGTATGCTTTTAAAATTTTTTGATTGAGTCATTATATTTTTAAATAGTTTGAAACTATCCCAACACTACTTGTCGCGAAACGCGGCCCCAGTGCCCCATAACCTTGTAGGCCTTAGGGATTTATGAATCCCACTAGTTACTATTGGCTAACTATTACTTGTCAATATAAATTAAACAATTTATATGCAACTAGTTTCTTAGCCTACTCAGTTAAGTTATGCATGCTTCTGTCCTGGCAATGCAAACAAATTTTATAAGTCGTGGATTAAAACATTGCTCGAGCATTTCACTAAAACATATATAAAACGTGCCAAGACCTTGAAAATACTGGTTGCTTTAACTACAAGTAACAGTTTGTGCATACATTACACCTCTAGCATGCACCCAAAAGTAACAAGATGGATTTACATCACAATGTATCCTATTAGAGGCAACTTACTTAGTACACAAAGTACTATGTACAAGAGACAAAAACTACTAACTAAGATCAACTATTGAGTCCCACCTTGAGCTATACCAAGCTCCAAGTGTAAACCCTTCACTAGATCTTGTTCTTCTGTACTCTTAGCCTCTACACTGTAAAAGCACAACTTGGTTAGCACATAACTTATATCACAAGTAACTTAGAATCACTAGGATTCTCAAGAATAATACCTGCAAAACAGGAAACTTAGGCCTCAACTATCACTTAGTGATTAGGCCCGGAGTTAGAACCTGCACAATAAAACTCAAGGGAATGAGTACTTGAAAGTACTCAGTAAGGATCCCTTGAATACCTGCAAGGAAAAATGCAGCAACTATGCAATATGACAACCAAGCAATCAAACAAGCAATTCAATCAACAAACAACTCAAACAATCAACAAAATATAAAATATGCAATGTATGAATGTATGGTATGAAATGCACACAATATATGCACTTGGGACTTTCTGCACTCTAGGTGCCTTAAAACTTTGCCGTGAGCTCAAACGGCGGAGGTACTTGAGATACTGGCCCTCGTATCCCGGATACTTTACCTCACTTGAGTCCCACTTACGGGTTCTAGAGTAGGTCGTCACCTATCTCAAACTTACCCGCCTTTTCCCTTAACTTATTGTACAGGGTAGTCTTCCTATGTGGTTTAACTAGCCAAACCCTCAAGGTTTAACCCAGAACACTACTAGTGGCTTACTTACCAAACCATATGGTTCGGTTGGGATCGACTTAGGTTTTTCTCTTCATTGACCATATGTAAATGACGCCCTATACGGCCAATAAAGAGTCTAAAAACCCACTTAAATCCCCTTAATGCTCATCTAAAAGCTTAAGCACTATGAATAACTTAGCCACCAAGTCACACTTTTGTTCTTAACCACACAACTTGACTACCTCTTAAATAATGCACAATTCCTGCTCTAGGAACGAATTCTAGACCCAACCGAGGCTACGGAACACCTTAGAATAGCCTAGGAATAGAAAGCGAGAGTCTAAGTTGCCCTAAGTTGCCCTTAAGATGGCCGGAAAAATGGCCCAAAATTCCTTAAGGTCACCTCTGGCGCTGCGGCGCCAAAGAGCAAAAGCGCAGCGCCGACGAACAAAACTTACTGAGCGAAAAATCGCCCTCTGGCGCCGCGGTGCCAGTACACTTACTTCTGGCGCTGCGGCGCCAACGCTGGTTTCTGCGTTGCGCGACAGCTGCGTTCTTGTACTTAAACTACTCAAACTCTCTCATTTCTAATCCAAATGATTTGGGTCTTGTTCCTAATTCATTCCCACACACAAAACTACCAAACCATGCATTATTTGAGCTTAATTACTTGAACCCTTACCTCAATTTTAGCTACAAAGTAAGCATTGATACATGAACTTCCTTAGCTCAATTAAGCTCCCTTGAGTTCCACGCCTAAAACCAAAGTCATTTGGCACCAAATACTTCAAACCAAGACCATTTCTAGCTATGGGAACAACTTAGAACCAATCCAAATGAACCCAACAAGCTTACCCACGAATTTTGAGTCCAAACTAGCACCAACAAGCAAATTGGAGCTAGAACACCAACAAAGAAGCTTGATGATTCCTACCCACACCTTGGGCACCCTTAATTTGATGGAAACTTGCAAGGAAATGAAGCTTTGAGCTGCCAATTTGAGAGAGGAGAGGGAGCTACGAATTTTTGGAACTTAGAACAAATGGCTAAGGATGAAGGAACTTAGCTTATAAGCATATAAAGCAACTTTTCCCTCCCTTGCACTTAAGTCCTCATACTCTCAAAAGCTTCAAATGAGTCACTAAACTCTCACCCAAAACTACATTTCTTTGCTCTAAAGGATGCTTAAAGCTTCTCAAACTTAATCTTCTTGGACACCTTAGCCACTTAGGTTCTAAATGGCTCAAAAAGAACACTTAGTGCCACAAGTTCTCAAAACTCACAAGGATGGTTTTGAAAGCTAGAATAACTAATGGTCTTGATTTAACTATGCCGAATCACACTTAGGAACTCACTTACTTAATTAAGCTTACCTTACTTGCTTAACAAGGTGCTAACTTGAGGTACTTAATTTAATGAAACACTTAATCAAAGTAAAATAAATACTTACTTGATTAGTCAACTAGGAGAGCCGTCACACTACTAAAGTTTGAAAACTAAGGGAAAATGTGAAATTTTGGAGAGTTGCGGTATGACTTGGGTAGGCTATTGTGCAAAGATTTGAACTCTTCAACCTGGCAGTGGGACAAACAACAACTCTTTATGTGACTTTGCCAAATAAAATTGCCGTCATTTAGTGGTTAGTTGTCAATCGTGTTGACAATTAGTTGTGTAGTTAATCACCATATTATTCCTATATATTAAAAGCTGTGGGTATACCACAGCTTTTTTATTTTTCATTATTATTATTATTATTATTATTATTATTATTATTATTTCTTTTTCCAAGTGAATGAGTAAATGCCTCTATTAGTACCTAAGTATGTTTTTTTTGCTCTTTTGGTCCCCAGACTTCTTCATCTGATAATCAGATCCCCGGTTTGCCATACATATAAATTAAATGACAATGACTTTTTTCTTTTTCCAATGAATGCATAAATTTCTTTTTCAGTCCTAAGTATATTCTTTCTGTCCTTTTAACCCTTACACTCCTCAATCTGACGATTAGATCTTTGGTCCTTTCACTATCATATTTCACTGCTATAAATTTGTATATAATCTTGTATCAAGATACGGATTCCCACAACTAATATATATTTATATAACGTGAAGATTCCTTAATTATTCTTATTGGTTGGGAATACAGTTCGCCGGACATATTAGATATGCCGGGGAAGTACCGAAAAAGTAAAAAGAGAACTGCAAACAAAAGATCTTATACTACAAGAAAAGACTGCTTCAACCCTTCAACACAGAAAAATTCATAATAATAGCTCTCAGTTTGAATTCTACATTGTTTGGTAGTAGATTTTAAAATTATATTGTCTATTTTAGTTATTAGCTAATTGTTTAAACAGCTTGGCCCGCATAGACCTGCCTCAGTACCCATTTAGGTTCGTCGCAAGACATCAAGCCCCAGTCCTTCAACAACGACTTCAAACTCTTATTTATGTTTCTAAGTACAAAAGAAAAACTTAAAAAAAAAAAAAAGGAAAAGAAAACTTAGTCACAATTCATCTTGTTTCGTACCTTTTTTTTCATTGTCCCACTTTAGTCTCCTAGCTTTAATATGTTGTATTAAAGTGCCCAACTAGCAATTGTTCGTCCTTCTATCCATAATCGACACATAACAATGCATTGCGGGACATTAGTTGTTCAGGCAGCTTGGCAATGGCGGTGGTATGCATTGTGTTTGACGCTGAAGGCTTTATCGGTCAATGTTGAAGTTTAGGATTTAGTGTTAATTTTTTAAAACAGTTGGGAACGTTCCTATTTTACAAAGCTCAATTAGTGTTAATTTGGTCTTTTTACGAGTCAACATAGATTGATCATTATTTACTTGGATTTAACAATACCAGTCAAGAGTGAAATATATGAGTTATTATATTATAGAATATGTCTCATTAGATTATATTAATCCACATCTAATTCGTCATATATAATTCGCCACGACTAGCACCCAGTTTAAAATTTGATCAAATTGCCCTAAAACCAAAACCTTCCCTCTTCCTCTAGAAATCCGTTGCCATTGCCGGAACTTCATCACCTTCAAAAGATTTTCTAGCCAATGATGACCTCTAGATTGTGCATTCCCGGGCCAATCATCGACTCCAAATTGTCACTAGCCTTCGGATTGCTTTGCTTACCTCCGGAACACGCTTATCTACACTTGCCCCAAATCTCGTCATTGTCATTTACGTCAAGATCACGTCATCATCATTCACTCCAGATCCAATTATCTTCTCCAGATTGCATTGGCTATGGCCTCAGGACCCTGACAGTCTTCATCTCCCATTCGCCTCAGTCATTGCCACTCCAGGCCACCATAGGCCACTTCTCCATCATCCTTGCCACCAAATTTGTGCACAAAACAAATTAAGGAAATATGTAAGGCAAGATGAAGAGTGTCCAAAACAATATTTAAAACTGTCCGAAGAAATATACCAAAATATCTGAAAAAATATGCTATGAGGCTGGTTTATATTACTATGTTTTGACCAATAGTCCTTGAATATCTTATGTCCTCCGACTGATAAATGTGATAAGCTTATATTTATTATATTTATTTCTCTCCTATTTAGTATGTTTTAATATGTTTTGAACCTTAAAGATATATTTTATGTATATTTTATAGCTTAAAGTATATCTGGACTCAATTGATTGAGAGTGGATTTAATTTGCCATTTTACAAGTTTTAATTTGGTTGTGTTCTTTCAGGATTTTGATAGATTGACGATGTTCTGGTACAAAAATCATATCTTCAGCTACAGAGGTCGGAATTGAGTGATTCTTGATTCATTGGAAAGCTAAAATATAGAGCTACAAATCACATTCAAACCATGAAACCCATTTTGTACGCTAAGAGGGTCAAATATAGCTTCAAAGTCGCGATTTGTGAGTCATTGCTAGTTTAGAAGCAGTTGCGGTATTTTGGGCATATCTTTTGCTGTAGATGTTCGTTTTATATGATTTAGGTGTCATTTAGAAGCTAAGAAGGAGGTCTACAACTTTCATGGTTTGATTTTTGAGAAATAGTAACTGCATCAAGGTCGAGTCTCAGCTTGAAGTTACTGTTGCTGTTCTGTAGCATTGCTTGGCTAACCGCTTTGAAATCTTATAGTTATTTTGAATCTTTTTATTTATTTAGGGTACTTTTATAATAATATAGAAAATTTAGGGAGATTTTATAAATTTTCCACACTAGGCTACTCTTTTTAGGTTTTTAAGAAGGGAGCACAGGAGCTCTCTCTCTCTCTCTCTCTCTCCGCTTCGCTCCTTTCTCTTTCGCAATTTCAGTTTTTTTTGTTCTTTGTTTTCTCATTCCATGGCTGAGTAATTTTTTTGTTCAGTTCTAGGGACGATTTCCATCACGAACACCAGTTGTGATGATTAATTTTACTTGCTTAAATTCTCTTTAATTTCAAGTATTTACTTCTTTGTTGTGAAGATTTATTGCAATTAATTTTCTTGTTCTCGCTTGTTAGATTGATTCTGCGATTGCAAATCTACTTTTCTTTTAACCACTTAGGTGAAGAATTCAATTAGAAGCAAGTGCATTGATTGGAGATTATTTTTATTTCTAGTTAGTTCATACACAGAAGTAAGATAGGTTAAATTGTTCAAGTTTTTGGATTATTGCATGGAATAAACTTTTGTTCATTGTTCTTAATTCTAATTTTAGGTTTATTAGAAATTGCTTTTCAATGTCTTATTACTCGAAATTAAGAAATTAATCTGAAATTTTTTCTGGTTAATTTTATTGCTGAATTCTTAGGGTTATTTTTAGTTTTAAAAAGAGTCCTGTTTATTTATTTGGATTGAAGAAATATTTTCTTTCGATGATCAACTGTGTGATTGGAATAGATAATTAACCTTGAACTAAGCGTTTTTAGTATCGGTTAATATTCTTTTGATTCTACAGTTAATTTATTTCAGAATTTAATTCAAGAAAACCCCCCAAACTTTTATTTCAGTTTTCTGACAGGAAGCATTCGGTTAAACAATTTCCCTTGGGATTTGACCTGGTTTTCACTGCTAGACTATAAATTTATTTATTCTGAGTTGTTAGTGATACCAGAATTATTTTTTGCGGTTTCGACGACTGACCAAAATGTCATATTCATTTATGAGTTCAATATTAAGGCAAGACCGGAAGTAAATAATTTTATATCCTAGAACGCGTATCATCTATGCTTGGCTTGTATTATTTACACGCATAGTCTTGGCAAAGATAACTATAAGCACCGCAGACAACAAAAAAGAGGGAAGAATAGAAAAGAAAAGAAAAGAAAGATGGTTCAAAGTCTACCACCAGTTTTATCGTCTTCATCACGATTCATTTCATTGAGCTAGAGGCAGTTTTTGCTCGACGATCACTATATGGTAAAAACTGATCCTTTTCCTTTTGTTTTTTTCTTTAATGTTTTGCTTTTGTTTTAACACGAGAATATAAAATTTTCTACGCTAAGCACAATTATTTGTAGACACTACTGGATGGGTTGGAGGAAGTAGTGGAAAGGGAAGTCCAGGAAACACTCCAGGAGGCGGCAATTGATTTGAGGTACAAGTACGAATCTTTATGAGTTTAAAATGAGAGCAGCGCCTTTGTAGTAGCAGACAATTATTTGCACTCAATAATAATAATAATAATAATAATAATAATAATAATGGAGCAGTGCTAGCATTAGATGTTCTATCAGACATTTTGAATACACCTGTTCTTATGTTAAACAAATAGTCCTTAACATATACTTGTGTTCGAAAGCATTTGGTGGAGCATCTGACCCTGGCACGTTCCTAAATTTCTCAAATTTGTTACTGAAGTCATCCAAATTTATAAATTATACAACATAAGGCCAAGTTTTGGTTCTCATTCAAACAAAAATACTTCGTGCTGCTAATTGTTTCAAATTATATATTGAGCCAAAAGTATCTATGTATTTTTAAATCAACTGAAATCTTCAATTGACCCCTGAACTAGAAAAAAATCATTTTTTTGTCCTATAAACTAAAATCAGTTTTCAAACAGCTCATAAATTTTCCAAATTGTGTTCAAGTACCTAAAGAATGGTTAACCACAATACCGGTCATTGTTCCTTGTGAGTGACGCTCTATACTACACCCAAAATATGTACTCCCAAAATCTTGTGAAACCAGACATTCTTAAAATAATACTTCTTCGATCTCACTTTCTTTGTTTCATTTGACTTTTTCTATAAGTTTGACTTGAATTTATTCATATTATTGTTTCTTAGAAAAATGTTCAAAAAATATATTTAGAAACTATAGGTCTTAATTTATCATTCATATGTAAAGGTTTTTAATTTATATGTTAAAATGTTAAAAATAAAAAATCCTAAGTTAATCACTGAAAAGTGAATGATGCAAAAAATTTGGGACAAAGGAAATATTAGATAATTTTGAAATAATATCAAAAGCAAGAAGAACCATACAAAACATTTTATTAAATACTAGGCAGTCTAATATTATTCCATGAATTTATAATTTAATTTTATGAGTATTTAGTTTTACTTTATAAATATTTAATTTCACCAAATGTCGGAGTTATGATATTAATCCCTTTATTCTAATTTAGTTAGCCTATTTCACTTTCAACGCAATTTTGAGAAAACTAGTATGAGAGCCCGGGCATTGTCGTAAGATTAGGGTGTCAAAAGGACATGCAAACAAGTACAGGTCTATATAAAAAATAAGACATATATATGCATACAAGATCATATTAGATGAGCATTTTTTTGTTGACACGCTATTATTATAGATGAAAAGGGAAAGCAGTTTGGTCCTTGTAATTATAATGTTTAGTAACTGAGAATTAAAATTTCTACAACCCTTTTTAATATACTATTATATAATTTTTAGAAATTTTTAAAATATTTATGAATCTTAATTCTTGATTCAAAATATAAAAATGAGAATTAATATTTCTAAATACCTTAAAATTTAAAAAATTCTTTTTTACTTTTTAAAATTTTGAAGCTTTCATAAATCTTAAATCTCAATGTAGCCCAGGTGAGTGGTAGAAATCCATTCAGTCCTAATTTTGTTCATTTCTGGCCATTTGGTCCTCGGTTTCAACCATGTCTTAACTCTACCTCATAAAAGTTGTGGACTACTATGGCAAAAGCTAAATATTTAGGGATCAAAAGAGAAGTTCGACCATCCCTGCCTTTGACTGATGAATGATTAAATCCTTAAATATATCTTGGTTACCACTTAACTCCCTAAACTCCTCGTCTTGGTAACTAAGTCCATGATTTTTAGGCACAATAGTGAACCAAAACATTAGATGGAATAGTTTGGGGAAGGACAGACCTAACATACCTAAGGACTGAAAGTGGAGTTTTACCATAAATGGGGAAAAGGCCAAAAGAAAGCCCAGGCGGCCGACCGTTCAATGAACAATAAATAACCGTACAAGCTTTAATATATAGTAAGAACGAGGTTCTTTTTACCTGCGTTTTGCAGCGGGCTCATTGAGTAGTAACATTACATGCAAATTAGTCAATATAATCTTTATACATAAATATTTCTAAAAATAAAAATTAATTCTATTTTTTTGGCCATATAATTATAAATTATAAAGAATTTCAAGACGCAGTTAAAAGCCAATTCATTTTAACTTAAGTCAACTGACTTATTTTTACTTTTACATCTTTTTATACCTAAAACCATTTTCATTTGAAACACAATTATTATATAGATATAATAGATATAATAATCCATTTAAAAGTAACACCAATTCATTTTAACTTAAGTCAATTTACTACAAAATGACTTATTTTTATTCTTACATACTTTTTACTTGGAACTAATTTAAATCAAAAGCTAATATTATGTAGTTGCAATAATTCATTGAAAATGAAATTTTTGTAATCTTACTAAATTTTTATGAACTTTTCTAGTTTAAGGCATTAAAAAAAATTCATAAAAATTGAACAACATCATGAAAATTTACTTTCAAATTGATTATTGCATCTACATAATATTGACTTTCAAATTAAATTAGTTTCTGGCAGAAAAGATGTAAAAGTAAACGTAAGTCAATTAACTTAAATTAAAAAAATTTGGCTATAAATTTTCATGATGTTAAATTTTTATAAATTTTTCTTTTTTAATGCCTTAAAGTAGAAAAACTCATAAAAATTTACTAAGATTACAAGAATTATATTTTCAAATGATTATTCCAGCTATATAATATTGACTTTTAATTAAAATTAGTTCCAGATAAAAAAGACATAAGAATAAAAATATGTCATTTTAAATTCAATTAACTAAAGTTAAAACAAATAAGGTGTAAGTTTCGCGAAAGTTTAAACAAAGAAAAGTCAACCTAGAACATGCATTGGAGAAACCACTTAGGGGAATGAAGCTATGAATATATATGGTTAAGATAGGTCATGAAAGCTGGAGCTGCGTGGTTGTCGCAGGTTGATTCTACAATACCATTAAGAAATACACAGAATGTAGTGTCAATAAATACACACAAGCACTGACGTGAAAGCATGACCCTAATAGATCATATGACCAGTAGCCATTTACAAAGTGGCACATCTACCTCCAAGCATCAAGGTTAATAATATATGACCTTATGAAGCTTTATTATCTGGATTCATTTCAAACATGTAAAAACAAAAAATAGAAACTTTAGTTTCTTTCTTCAAGATAAATATTCTAGCTTCTTTATTCTGAATAAGCAAGGTTCAAGTAACTAAAATGCTATAATCCAAAGAGGGAGCAAGTATCAAGGTCAATACTGTATGAGCATGACTTGTGACAAAAGCAAAGAATTGGATGTTGTACCCCAAAATCTTCCAATTATCTCATACACTTTTTGTACACTATCTTCCTATAAAATCATGTCGGATTGCAGAAACCGAACAGATTTCAGAAATCCCTCATTTATAGATGCTCATAGAAAGAAATCCCTAATCTATTCTCCTCTTAGAAAAAAAAATGGAAAGAAAGAAAGAATAAAGAATAAAATTTCCTATTCAATAAATCATATATAAAGACAAAGAAAAAGTAAATGTACTTCCAAAGTTCAATAGCCTCTTAGATCAGGATTGCAAATTGTGATAACTGAATACTTGATAAAACTAATGTGCACTACGAACAACAACAAACAACTAAATAATTGATGAATAAAGATCGCACATAGATTTAATTCTTTATGATGCTTGGGTTGACTTAAATTATGTGGAAAAAAACTAGTGAATCCTACAAATAAGAGTAACGCACAACACTCCCAACTTTTAAAAGTAGGAAGGCTATAACTCAAATTATGTAAAGCAAGTTAAAAGGAAGTGCATTGGATACCTGGGGCTCAAACTGTGAAATAATCAGGATCTTTAGTACTAACTGATGCCCAGCGGCATCTTCGTTGTACGACATGCTAGCCTAAGGAAGAGACTTCCGGTGTGAAGATGTCTGAATGAGAGACTTCCAGTATGAAGATGTCTGCAAGATTTTGAAGAACAGGGGTTAGAGACTCCCCGGAATGTGTTTCTGGGGGAAGAGCCTCCAATGCCCAAGTCAGTATTTGCGAGAGTAAGAGTAGTAAAGACCAGAGAGTAGGGGAATGGCCAGAGTTTTGTCTCTCTTACGAAGGTCTGTCCTAAGTATTTATAGGAGGGCAAATGGAGGAGGTCATTTGACATAGCCCGCTCAGATCATGATACGTGTTCGGTTAGATGTGATCCGTACCTTCAAAGATAGGTATCTCCAGCTGGCCGTAGGCTATTTTGTCCGGAGGGCAGGGGCGTGTGCGAGGTCTCTTTGTCAGAGGCTCCTTAACCGTTTTTTTCGTATCTCCGCGAGACCCCTTCGGGAAACTAGACCTTTTCGGGGGATGAGGACCCTTTGATAGAGAATATCCTCGTGGGCTACTGGGAGAGGTCCTTCCGCAGAGAGTGTCACCCTCAGGAGACGTTTAAATCTACCGAGGGTGGTGGATCTACTTTTCCGAGGTCGGTAGGTTTGTAAAATCCAAGGGTGGTGAAAGACACCCTTCCCCGAAGTTGGTCATGTAACCTTTCCAAGGGTGGTGTAAGTGTCCCCCGAGGTCGGTGTTAAGCCCTCTCTGAGGGTGGTGAGGGCCCCCTTTTTCCCGAGGTTGGTCACATGTGTTTCTCGAGGGTGGTGTTCATCCGGCCAATTTGGGAGATCTAAAAGAGGGATAGCCCTTCGGCTATCACCTGCCCCCCTCGGAAAGCCGAAGTTGTATCTTCGGTGCTCGAGCTTTTGCAAGCCTATTGTGGAACTCTTTGTGAGGGGTGATAGTCGTCTCAGTTAGTATGACTGAATTTTTGATCGAGGTTACCTTCTTTGGAAGAGGGCACCTCTTCGGTTCAAGACGCCTCTCCTAGCCGAGGTAGTTCCTTCGGCATTAAGTGGTACTCCTTACTTTTTGGCCGAGCTTTTAATGTTCCCGAAGTTGTTCATTCGGACTGGAGTGCATATTCCCCTTCTGAGTTTTTTGTTGCCTGCTAGTGAATCGTCACATCTTTTGACCAGATAAATGCATCACTTCGGGCTAGGCTTGCATAGGTCTGCTAGCTGTCAAAAGGCGTGCCCTTGTTTCTCACGTTAGGTGACACGTGTCACCAGGTGACTGGCGAACAGTCGCGTCCATTACATCAGTTACATCCCTTTGCCTGCAAAGGGTCATTATGGGGACGCTTCGCCTGCCTCATTCGATTTATATAAACCCTTCCTGCTTCAGACTTCTCTATACTTCTCAATTTTCACTACTCTTGCTTTATGATTTCCTCTTGTCTTTTTCCTTCTTTGGCGGTGGTGCTAGTGGCGGAGCGATTTTCGGCGAGCTTGCAATGGTCTATGAAGTCATTGTCTTCAGTCCGAATTAGGTGGGTTTCTTTTTTGAAGTGCTTTTTTCTTGTGTGTCCCCATTCTTTTTCCATCGCCTTTCCGAGATTAGGTTCCCTTTCCCCGAGCATGTCTTCTTACCATATAAAAACTCGTCTTGTTCCTGAGAGTTGGCTTCCTCTCAACTCTCATCCGAGCTGCACCACTTTGGAGAAGGTGGAAAAGTGGTCGGCTAAGATTTTTATTCCTTCTTATGTTGTCACTAGGCTACCTAGTCCAGGTATGCCTAGCTATGCTCCTTATTTGGGCGAGGTTACCGTCTTCAGGGCTCAGCTAAAGGCCGGACTTTGGTATCCTCTTTCAAAGATGGTTTGCAACTTTTTCTAGTTCCATGTCATAGCCGTGAATCAACTTCCCCTAAACTTCTATTCTTATTTCAACGCCTTCCTTTGCATATGTGGAGTCTTCAAGATAGAGCCCCACTTCATCTGCTTCATGCAATACTACAACCTCCACCCCGTTTTCAAGGGTGGGTTCTACTTCTTGCTTCCTCGGGGATCTGGGAGCAAGAAATATACATTCACCTTCGGAATGAAGGATAGTTGGCGAGGGTGGCAAAAGAAGTTCTTCTTTCTGAAGATGGCTAAGGCATGGAAACATGTGCCGACCAAATGGGCTTTGGGGACTCTTGATATTGATGTAGTAGATCCGAGGAAGCTGCTAACCTTAGAGTTAGAATCCCAATTTGAGGAATTTGACAGCCATATTCGTGGTGTCGTGGATTGGGATCCCGAGGTCCCTTCGCGTTCCCTATACCCCTTCCCCATCAGATGAAACTTTATGACTGAAGAGGTCCTTCAGGAGTTTGGGGTAATCAAGGAACATGTGACCGACAAGGGTATGTCGAAGCCCCTAATTGATGGCAAGAAGGTGTGGTTGGTAAAGCTCTTTCGGGCCGAACTTACGTATTCGGCACTTAAAGAGAGTAAGCTCATTCCTAGATTTTGTCATATATATCCTTCTGTACTTACACTGATGTTCTTCTTTTTGTAGAAATGGGTGACAAGTCTACTGCTTTTTACAAAAGCCTCTTCCTCGGCCAGGTCGAGAAGGGAGAAAAGTAGAAGAAGAAGGCGTTGCCTAAGAGGAAGAAGGCACCGGGTGGACCATCTTCGGTGTTGAAGTTGAAGAAAGCCAAGGAGGACTCCCTTCTTCCTCTGCCCGAAGACGCTATGGAGGTACTAGACCAAACTCCTATTCGTGCCGACCCATCTTCGGAGCCGGCCATCTGTTTAACTCCCCTTAGTCCTAGTACTGCTGCAGAGACTTTGGGGACTTCGGTCGGAGGACTTTCGGCCGAAAAGCTCAAGGGACACTGAAAGAGGAAAGGAAAAGGTGTTCGTACCAAGGTCTTCGACGTCAGTGACTCCGAGGGAGAAAATGCCGAACTTCCTTCAAGTTTGTCCCTTAGCCATTCTTCTATGAGTTTGGGAATGTTTGGTATTTTAGACCTTATAGACAAATGGCTAAAGGATAAAGTTCTAATGGAACTTTAGCGTGACTTTGCAGGCAAAGCAGCACAGGCTCCATGGGTAGAGGACCACGCTCGGAAGAGGGCTATTCAGGACTCCAAAATCTTGAGGGACAAGGTTCCGAGGGAGCCCTCATGAACTTTCATGTAGGACATGGACTTGTTCTCCGAGGATAACCAGAAGATGGCTCCCTAGATGGCAAAGGGTATTATAATGAATGCCACTTTTCAGTCCCTAACTGAGGAGTGTCCCAACGAAGAGGTCCTTGCTGCGAGGATGAGTGAACAAGCTGCCCAGGTAAACTTTAACCCTTTAGGACTTAGAAAATTTCTAAGTCTTGTTCCCTTTTTACCCTTATTCAGAATTTTCCCCTTTTGTAGCTGTTCGCATACAGTAGGTTCCTTCAGGCCTAGGCAACTAAGCAGTCTTAGGTCCAAAGTCGGTCGGAGGAGAGTTTGGCTAAGGCCAATAAACTCTTTGCTAGCTCAGTCGTCAAGTACAGTGAGCTTTATAAGATAGCCAAGGAGGAGCTGGCCAACCTTCGGTAGGAGGTGCTGAAGAGCCAGGGGGAGCTTATTCAAGACTTTTCTTCAAAGATGTCTGACCTCAGCTCGAAGGTGATATCTCTAACCTCAGCAAATGAGGCTTTTCAAAAGGAGAATGAGGATGCCATTGCCAATCTTTCAATGGCATTTGGTCTCAACTTTGAACTCCAAGTCGAGGTCGATTGGCTAAAGAAGGAGAAGAAGAAAAAGAAGAAGAAGTCGGAGAAGGAGTTTGAGGTCCTAAAAAAAGAACTGGAGGACTTGAAGGAGGAGAAGGCAAAGTCCGATGATGCGGCTAAGTCTTCTTACCAAGACAGTTTTTGCCTTGCTCGACACCAAGTCCTATCCAAGTTTCTCGACCTTGACCTTTCCTTTCTGATAGCTCTAGGCATTCCCAAAGGACCATCTTCAGAATGGTCAAGGGTAGAGTTCCTTAATCTCCCAATTCCTCCTCCCTCGGCAACCGAAGTCCGTGTTGATGAAGATGATGTCGAAGGCGACGAAGCCGAAGACATCAAGGAGCCAAAAGGTGGCCGAGACCCTGAATAGGCTTTATTTTTCTTCTTTTTCTGTTGTAAGCTACCCTTTGTATTTTGTGATGAAATTATTAATGAAATTTCTTTCTTCAAAAATTTGGCTAAGTCCTTGATTGGTCTTTGGATGCTATCTTCGTTCTTCAGTGCTTAAGTACTTTCGGCGTTGAGGGGTTTCATGACCATCTTTAGTCAACATCCTTCGAAAAAATAGTTACGTATTTTTTAAGACCAACCATGTTCAGTTGCACATCTTCAATGAAACTTAACTTTTGTAAAAAAGTAGTTAAATGCCTTTTTCACCAACCATGTTTGGTTGTGATAGCCAAAGGCTATTGCCTCCTCGGTAGTAACTCCCTGCCAGAATATTGGCCGAGGAGTCTGACGTCACCCAAGAGAGGATCTTTTCATTGACCTCGGAAGGTGCGAAGTCAAACACTATGAGCTCGAGACTTTGGTTAGCTCGTCAGGAATTCCGAGGACAACACCGTCTCCATCGAGGGGCCAAACTGACCGTCTTCGGGCAAGAGAGCCATCTCTCTGTAGCAAGGGAGAATCTCCCCGAAGGCAGAGGCCCCGAAGAGGTCTTCCCCGAACAAGAAACACCTGAACAAGGGAATCCCCGAACTATGGGTGTGAGTCCCGAAGAAGGTGTTCATCAAGGGAACTCCCAGAACTATGGGATAGATCCCGAAGGAGGTGCTCGCACCGAAGGACGGATAGAATCCGAAGAGGGTGCACGCACCGAAGGGCGACCTCGCCCAGGGGACCTCGGGAGTACGGTATGAGCATTTAAGGAGCCTCTGACATGCCGCCCACAAGCCCTACACGTCACATCAGAACGGCGAACTGACAGGCCGTAGCCGCCCCAGTCCTGACACAACCTGTCCGGGTCCAGGGCTAAAGGAGGCTGCAAACGGCTGCCTGTCCCCTAGGTCCAAAAATACAGATCAAATCCGACCGAACACGTGTCATGATCTAAACGGACCAGCTACTCCTATAAATAGTAGGAAACGGGACTGGGCAAAGGATGGGCATTTTCCTCCCTCTGAGAAAACACAAAACAGGCAAGACACTTGATCCCTTAGTGCTCTTCCTCCACTTTCACTCAGAAAACTGACTTGGGCGTCGGAGGGTCCTCCCCGAAAAAGCAAACCGGGGACCTCCTAACCTCTTCTTTGAGCTTTTCAGGCACACTCAGCTGGGAAACCAGAGCTCCAGGCGCTCGCCTCCTCAGGAAGTCTCTCCACCTGTCAACATGACAGCAAACGAAGATGCTTTGGGGCATCATTTGGCGCCGTCTGTGGGAACCTACTCCCAGGTAGCTGTTGTCGAAACTTGGCGTTCGAAGGACAAAGGACTCCCGAAGTCCCCGTCCGTGCCTGAGACCCAACCAGCTACCGAACAAAGTCCCCCAGAGACTTCTTTGCCTGAAGAGGAACGCCCTCTTGTCATCACCATGGGTTTTTTACGAGACTTTCAGAGGTCTGTTGTGGCTGAAATGACACAACAGATAGACCGAAGGTGGCCGCAACCAGCCCGGGTGCAAAAACCCACTTCGCCAGCACGACCTCGGGAGAAAAGCCCAAGGGCAATCCATAATAGCTCGGGAAGTGGGGAGCCACGGGAAGAGTCCTCGACAGATAACTTGCCCCTCGGAGCACGGCTGGCGGAAAAAGCGAGGTCTGAACGACCTGAAGTCCCGTCCAGAAGAAGTTTGTCGCCAGAGGCAAGGTCCCTCTCACCTCGGTACCGAAGTCGCTCCCCGAAGAGACGGCAACAGTCCTCTTACTGAAGAACCTCCAAGCACCAGGAAGAGGAGCCCAGTGCTGCGCTCCTCCTGGAGAAAGTCTTGGCAAGACTGGAGAGAGTGGAACAGCAGGTGGCACGCAAGCCTGTTTGGGCCAGGCTAACTGAAACCGTCTCTGGAGATGAAACACCTTTCGCCCGAACAGTGGTCGAGGCGGCCATGCCAAGTGACTTCAGGCTACCTCGGCTAGAGACCTATGAGGGTCAGACTGATCCCCAGGCCCACCTAACAAAGTACAAATGCAGCATGGTGCTACATGGGGCTGATGATGCTACACTCTGCAAGTGCTTTGAAGTCACCCTCGTAGGACCAGCAACTGCCTGGTACAATTCCCTGCCTCCCGGAAACATCAGGGGGTTCCAGGAGCTGTCCACAGCGTTCACCCAACAGTTCATTGGGAGCAAGCCGACGGCGAAGATGCCCGTCCAGATGTTTGACATAGCACAGAGAAACGAGGAGACCATCCGTGACTATGTCGAGAGGTTCAACAGAGAGGCCCTCAGCGTTTCGGACTTTCACCCCGAAATCCGCATCCTCGCCATGACGAGGGGCCTCCGGAGGGATTCGCACTTGTTTTATGAATTCTCCAAAGACCCCCCGGACACGCTGGGAGAATTCTACCGAAGGGCTGAACAACATATGACAGCCGAAGAGCTGAGAATGACTGGACCGAAGGCTGACCATATTCACGCTCGTGGTGAAGGATCCAGCCAGCAAGCCCGGTGTCCAACGGAACAGTTAGGCCGACCTCGGAGAATGCGAGTAGGAGGAAGGAAGCCCCAAAACTTTACACCTCTGAGCACCACGAGGGCTAACGTCCTCATGGCGTTGGAAAAACAGGGGGCTCAAATCCAACGACCGAGGGGCATGACTGCTGACAACAGAAGGAACATGAAGAAGTTCTGTCAGTTCCACCGTGATCACGGCCATGACACCGAAGACTGCTTTCAGTTGAAAAAGTACATTGAATCACTGATAAAGCAGGGCCAGCTTCGGCGTTATTTGAGAATGCCTTCCCCGAAGGGGAAAAAAGAGGAAGAAGGAAAGCCCGATGATGAGGATTACGATTCAGACAGGCGAAGGAACCGAAGTCCGAGAAGGCGTCCTCCACCTTCGGCAGGAGTAATACAGTCGATCACAATCGGACTTCCATCCTCGGAAAGAAAAAGAAGGGCCAGAGAGATAGCGGTGATGGAATATCAGAGCCCAACGAAAAAATTGACCCGCGAGGATGGCTCCACCATCGTATTTCCCCATGACGATCCATTGCTGATAATGGCGAGGATAGGAAACTGGGACGTCAAGAGGGTACTGCTGGACGATGGGTCAAACGCAGACGTCTTGTTCTCACATTTGCTGCCAAGCTTGGGCATATCCAGGAGTGACCTCAAGGCTGTTACTTCACCCACGTTCGACGTAGGACCATCTGAGCTACCTGTCCTCGGGTGGATCGACCTCCCCTTGATGATGAAAGGAACTTCGGGGAAAGAAACTGCTGAGTTGTTCGCCTCTACCATGGCAAGATTCATAGTCATGGACGTTCCTTCGTCATATAACGCCATCCTCGGCAGACAGACACAGGGAAATTTGCACATTCGCCCTGATGTAAAGTACTTGACCGTCACCTTCGCCACCAAAAAAGGAGACGCAAAGATCTTCATTGATCAAGGCGAGGTGAGAAAGGTGTTCGTCAGAGCACGAAAGGCTCCAGCAAGCAACTTAGCACTTGCTGTAGAAGCAAAAGAGCTGGAAAGGGGCGAGGCGGAAGATCCCACAAAAGCGGAAATAGAAGAAGTAGAGTTTGTCCCAGGCCATAGTACCCGAATAGGGAAAAGCATGGCCGAAGGAGACAAGGAAAAACTTGTATCTTTTCTCCTTGCAAATAAAGATCTGTTCGCCTACTCGTCGAAGGACATGCCAGGGGTAAACCCTCGCGTAATCCAGCATAGCCTCAAAGCGAGTCCGGAAGTAAAACCTGTCCGGCAAAAGAAACGGAGCATCTCAGCTCACAAAAGTGACTTCGTCAAGACTGAAGTCCAGCGTCTGATAGACGCTAGCGTTATCCGGGAGGTAAACTACCCCGAATGGCTAAGCAACGTGGTAATCGCTACAAAAGAAGGAAGTAGTAAGCTCCGGATGTGCATCGACTTCAGAAATTTGAACGATGCCTTCCCGAAAGATTCATATCCTCTTCCGCCAATAGACCAACTGGTAGACTCAACTGCCGAGTACGGACTCCTAAGTTTCCTGGACGCTTTCAGTGGGTATCATCAGATAAGGATGAACCCCGAAGATGAAGAGAAGACCGCCTTCATCACTGAGGGAGGAACATATTGCTATATCAGGATGCCCTTCGGACTAAAAAATGCAGGAGCCACCTACCAGAGGCTGATGAACAAAGTCTTCAAAGACCAAATGGGGAGGAACATGGACGTGTATGTTGATGATATGATAGTCAAAAGCAAACTGCCTGGCTACCACGTTGCAGACTTAGAGGAAACCTTCCAAAAACTCAGAGCCTTCGGGATCCACCTTAATCCTGAGAAATGCATCTTCGGGGTGACCTCGGGAAAGTTCCTTGGGTACATGGTATCCGAAAGAGGCATCGATGCTAACCCCGAGAAGATTAAGGCTCTGCTTGAATTCTGAACTCCTGCCACAGTCAAAGATGTGCAAAGACTCACCGGAAGAATAACCTTTCTGAGCAGGTTTATTTCCAGGTACGGAGATAGGTGTCGACCCTTCTTCAAAGTGCTCACAAAGGCAGCAAAGATGGAAGGTGACCTCGGAAGGAATGGTCATCCTTGGGATGAAGATTGCCAAAAAGCCTGGGAAGAACTCAAAGTCTACTTGGCCAGCCTGCCGACCCTGCGGCAACCTCGGGAGGGAGAGCCCCTCGTATTATACCTCGCCGTCACGAAAAAAGCTGTGAGCTCGGTCCTCGTGAAAGAAGAAGGGCCAAAGCAATGGCCGGTCTACTATGTCAGCAAGTCCCTGCATGGCGCCGAAGTCAGGTACCCTTTGCTTCAAAAAGCTATATATGCCTTAGTGCTTGCAGGGAGAAGGCTGCGGCCATACTTTCAGGCTCACCCCATTATCGTCCGAAGTACCCTGCCTCTACGGGATGTTATGAGGAAAGTTGATCACTCAGGAAGGCTTTCCAAGTGGTGTATAGAGCTTGGCGAACACGACATCACGTAGGAACCCCGGAAAGCTATAAAAGCTCAAGCTTTGGCAGACTTCATCGCCGAAGTACCAAACACCGAGGAGGGACATTCATTTTCGGGCGAAGACGAGCCAGAATGGACGTTATATGTTGACGGGGCCTCAGGATCCGAACACCAGGGAGCTGGAGTGATTATCAGAGGCCCCGAAGGCCTAGAAGTAATGAAGGCCATCAAGTTCAGTTTCAACGCCACCAACAATATGGCCGAGTATGAGGCCCTCATAGCAGGATTACGCCTGGCCAGAAAAATTGGCGTGAGAAACTTGAAAGCCCATAGTGATTCCTAGCTGGTGGTCCGGCAAATGGCAGGGGACTATGGCGCGAAGGACCCGACCTTGGCGAAATACCATGAGTTGGTAACAAAGCTTATTCGGGAGTTCGACGTCGTGAAAATCGAGAACGTACCCCGATGAGAAAATGCTGAGGCAGACTGTTTGGCGAAGTCCAAAACTTGCACCGAAGTGCTAAGCCACCCCAGCATCGCGGTGTTAAGCATAGAGACCTCGGGGAAAGGATGGAAAGAACCAATCAAAACGTATCTCGCAACCAACACAATTCCCGAAGACCCCAACGAAGCCGCAAAAGTGCGAAGGCACTCCGGACGTTTCTTCTTAATTGGAGAAGAACTATATCGGCAAGGATATGCAAATCCACTACAGAGGTGTGTTAGTGAAGAGGATACTGAAATGATCCTCGAAGAAGTTCACGAAGGTGCCTGTGGTTCGCACATCGGAACCGACGCCCTAGCAGCAGTGATACTTCGCCAAGGATACTTCTGGCCTACCCTGAGAAAGGACGCCAAGCAGTTCGTCCAGAAATGTGGTAGTTGCCAGAGACATGCGAACATCCAAAGAACACCCTCAGAGTTCGTGACTTCGGCAGACTATCCTTGGCCCTTCGCAGTTTGGGGCATAGATCTCATTGGGCCACTCCCAACGGCACCTGGAGGCGTAAAGTTCTGCGTAGTAGCAGTTGACTATTTCTCTAAGTGGGTCGAGGCAGAACCTCTGACAACTATCTCGGCAAAAGAAGTGCAGAAGTTCATATGGAAAAACATCGTATGCAGATTCGGCATACCGAAGGTACTCGTAGCGGACAATGGATCCCAGTTCATAGACAAAGGATTCCAAGAGTTCATTAGCGACCTCGGGACAAAAATGCACTTGGCCCCAGTAGCTCACCCCCAAAGTAATGGGCAGGTAGAAGTATCTAACAGGACCATAAAAGATGGTCTGAAAAAGAGATTGGGAGAAGCAAAAGGGAAATGGCCAGGAGAACTCCAAAGCGTGTTATGGAGTTACCGAACAACACCCCGAAGAGCCACAGGGGAAACGCCCTTTTCACTCGTCTTCGGTACAGAGGCCATCATCCCTGTCGAGGTAGTACAACCGTCAATACGAGTCCAAGTGTTCGATGAAAAAGGAAATGACCTCGGCCTGAGAACCAAGCTCGACCTCGTCAGCGAACACAGAGAAGTAGCTGAGCTGAGAAGAAAAGCTTTCCAGCAAAGAGTGGCAGCAGCCATAAACCTACGCGCCAAGCCAAAAGGAAAAAAGAAGGGAGATCTCGTTCTCCGAAAGGCTGAATTTGCACCCTGAAAGCCGTCCCACGCGGTACTTCGCGCAAATTGGGAAGGACCGTACCTGGTACTTGCCGAAGTACAAAAAGGAGTTTATAAGCTCGGTGATGCCGAAGGCATAGAATTAAAAAACACTTGGCACTCAGAGGCCTTGAAAAAATTCTATGCCTAAAAAGTTTGGTGGGAAAGTTGTATTGCACAAGTTGGACAAATTTGTCTAAGTAAAAAGTTCTGAAGAAGTACAAAACAAGAGTCTCACGAAAGCAATCGCCGAGGAAAGCAAATGTAAGTTTTCCGAAGTCTCTTGAGCGAATATGTTCGGGACAAAGGAAAGCAAAAGTATGGTTTTCCGAAGTCTCTTGAGCGAATATGTTCGGGACAAAGGAAAGCAAGAGTATGGTTTTCCGAAGTCTCTCGAGCGAATTATGTTCGGGACAAAGGGAAACAAAGGGATCTGGCAAAAAATACTTACCCAAATTTCTATCTATTGAGCCAAAGAGTGCTTACAGAGAAGAAAGTTGCTGAAAGACTACAGAAAGGAAGAAGAAAATGAAGACAAAAGGCCCTAGTACAAACTAAGGAACCTCGGCATCTTGAGAACTGCCAGCCTCTGTGCTTTTGTCAGCAGCCTTCGGCGCCGAGAAAGAAGGAGGCAGTTTCAAGTGCTCGATCTTGGACCAAGTCCACCGAGGCTCCTTCGGGATGTTCATGCCTTCCAGGAAGGAGAGGTCAAAATCTGGGAACTTCTGCAGAATTTGGTGCCGAGCAAGACAGAAGCCGTCTTGAAAGCCCAACTTCGTCATATCATCGGACTCCCGCTTCTTGACCGCCAAATCTGCATAGTCCTTCTCCAGATCCGCGTAATCCTTCTCCAGATCCTTAAGCTTTCTCTTCAATGCCTTCATCTTCTTCTTCTCTTCTGAAGGCTTCTTCAGAGATGCGACCTCGGCTTCGAGCTGGGCCTTTTCCTCGAGCGTCTTCGCAAGGATTGCGTCACTTTCTGACTTATCCTTTTGAATCGCTTCTACGGTCGAAGTCAGCTCCGCCATCCGAGAGCCGATGTCGGAAAGTTTCTGGGAGGTGCCTTTCTCAAGTTCCTCTTTCTCTTTTACGAACCCCTCCCGAAGTTCAGCAATTTCCTTCTCCAAAGACTGCTTCAGCTGAGCATTATCGGCAGCCAACGCCGAACACTGGGCCTTCATCTTGGTGTAAAGGTCCCAGAGTGACGCCCTCCGTTCTGTCTCTCGCGCCACCCGAACACGGAGCAACCCGGCATACCCCATCAGCTGCAAAAAAGGCAAAACAAAGGGAAAATGACGCTAAGTAAAAAGCAAAGGCGAAATTGGCACTAAGGAAACAGTGAAGCATACCTAGGCGGCATGTTCAGTGAGTTTGGCGGCCAAAGAGATGTCGCCTGGGTAAGCCACCGTAAGGGCCTTATAAGAGGCCTCAGTAAACACCCCTTTGCACATCTGCCTGGCCATCTCGGGACAGTCCTCGGAGTACATATTCATGTCCTCCGTGAACGTCCAGAAGGGCTCCTTCAGAACTTTCCCTGCTGGGACTTGGGCATCCCAAAGGGCCCTCTTGCGGGCGTGTTCGGCAACCTAGTCAGGAGCGGCCACCTCCGCTGCACAACAACGCAGGAAAATTGGTTAAGGCCAGAAAACCCTTAAGGATTTACAAGAGAAGAAAAGGGTTCTTCGACAAAGTACAAACCTGCTGGCACCTCGGTAACGTCGTTGTCAAGAATCGTCGTCGCCTCAGTAGAGATCCCCTTGCCTTTTATTTGGCGCCGTTCCTCGGCAGAAGGGGTCTCCTCCCCATCGCCCTCCAGAAGAGCATGCGAAGGCGTGGGGCTTTGAGGAAGGACGTCGGAAGAAGGGACGTCGACAGAAGGAACCTCGAGCAAAGGGGCAGTAAGGTCTTCGGGCTCCTCGCCTACCTCCTCCGGAATTTGCGAAAGAGAGGAAGGAGCAGCTTTCTTTGCCCGTTTGGAGGGAGGGCCGCCCGAAGTCTGCTTCCGCCTCTGAGAGGCGGCCTTCTTTGTCTGTTCGCCCCTCTAGGCCTGCCCGGTAAAAAGAGCCTTGTAGAAGGCAGCCGCGTCGTCGCCCATCTCTGAAAAAAGGAAGAGAAGATCAGTGTAAGTCCAAGATGAAGTTATGAAGGAAAAAATGAGAAAGTAACTTACTCTCGTAAAAAGACTCATAAGTCTCTTTCCCCCGAAGGAGTTTCACGAGCCAGGAGTCCTTCCCCGAAGAAGCCGGTTTCGGCATGTTGAGGTCTGTCACATGCTCCTTTACCACCTTGAGTTCCCGAAGGACCTCTTTGGTCATGAGCCTCCAGTTGATCGGAAAGGGGTAAAGGGCACGAGGAGAGACCTTGGCAGCCCAGTCAGAGACGGCCCGGATGCGCCTGTCGAAGTCCTCAAAGATAGGTGCTACGTCGGCGTCTAGCAGTATCTTCGGGTCAAAAACATCCATCTTGAGCCTCCCCTGAGCCCACTTGGTCGGGACGTGCGACCAAGCCTCCGACTTCTTCAGGAAAAAGAATTTTTGTTGCCACCCTCGCCAGCTGTCTTTGGTGGCGAAGGTGAACGTATACTTTTTGTTCCCGGATCCCCGAGGTAGCATAAAGTAGAAGCCACCCTTCGGGACCACGAAGAGCTTGTAGTACTGAAGAAAAACTACAAAGTGAGGTTTTATTTTGAAAACGCCGCACATACAGAGGAAGGCGTTGAAATAGCAGTACGAGTTCGGTGGGAGTTGGTTAACGGCAATGCCATGGAAGTTGCAGAACGCGCTAACCATCTCCGGGGGGGGATACCGAAGTCCGGCCTTCAGTTGGGCTCGGAAAACGGTGATTTCATCACTTCGGTTGGAGAAAGGAAATTGGTCAGGACGGGGCAACCTCGTCACAGAGTAAGAGGGTAAGAAAAACTTTTTCTTCCACTTCGCTAGTTTTGCCGGAGTAATGCAGCAGGGGTGAGAAAGAAGAGGTTGCCAACTCTCGGAAACAGGCATGATGAAAATGAGTTCGGGGAAAACAAGGAAAACGAGTTCGGGAAAAACAAAGAAGAGTCTTTGAAAAAAGCAGAAGGACTACAACCCACCAAAGGTCTTGCCGGAATCTGGATTTCTGGAAGCCGTCGTAAAAAGTGGTCAAAAAAATGCCTGAAAAAGGAGAACTGCCGCGGAAAATCGGGAGAGAATTAGAAGGCAAAAGAAAGCAAAAGCAGAAGAAGAAAGAGGGTTATGACAGGACTGATATATATAGGCCGAGAAGGCCAGGAGAACCGTCGTCATTAGTACCCCTCGGAAGGCGAAGCGTCGCCATAACTGCTAAGAGCGCCTGAAAAGTCACGCCAGCCGTACTCAGTACATTCTTACCCAATAAACGTGTGCCATGTGTCGGTCATCGCGCAGCAAACGTGCCATGTGTCGTCCATCACATCGAGCGCGCCCTCTGACTTTGGGCAGAAGGTGTATCTTCGGCACAGCGACAGCCTATCTTCTCGCGCCTCGAGGACGCAAAAAGGGCTGCCCATCGCTCCAGGCAGAAGAAGGCGTCTTTGGCGCAGATATCACAACCACAGGACCCGAAAACCGATGAACCGAAGCTTCTCACTTCGGCTTTTCGGAGGGGGGCCTGTGATAACCAAAGGCTATTGCCTCCTCGGTAGTAACTCCCTGCCAGAATATTGGCCGAGGAGTCTGACGTCACCCAAGAGAGGATCTTTTCATTGACCTCGGAAGGTGCGAAGTCAAACACTATGAGCTCGAGACTTTGGTTAGCTCGTCAGGAATTCCGAGGACAACACCGTCTCCATCGAGGGGCCAAACTGACTGTCTTCGGGTAAGAGAGCCATCTCTCTGTAGCAAGGGAGAATCTCCCCGAAGGCAGAGGCCCCGAAGAGGTCTTCCCCGAACAAGAAACACCTGAACAAGGGAATCCCCGAACTATGGGTGTGAGTCCCGAAGAAGGTGTTCATCAAGGGAACTCCCAGAACTATGGGATAGATCCCGAAGGAGGTGCTCGCACCGAAGGACGGATAGAATCCGAAGAGGGTGCACGCACCGAAGGGCGACCTTGCCCAGGGGACCTCGGGAGTACGGTATGAGCATTTAAGGAGCCTCTGACATGCCGCCCACAAGCCCTACACGTCACATCAGAACGGCGAACTGACAGGCCGTAGCCGCCCCAGTCCTGACACAACCTGTCCGGGTCCAGGGCTAAAGGAGGCTGCAAACGGCTGCCTGTCCCCTAGGTCCAAAAATACAGATCAAATCCGACCGAACACGTGTCATGATCTAAATGGACCAGCTACTCCTATAAATACTAGGAAACGGGACTGGGCAAAGGATGGGCATTTTCCTCCCTCTGAGAAAACACAAAACAGGCAAGACACTTGATCCCTTAGTGTTCTTCCTCCACTTTCACTCAGAAAACTGACTTGGGCGTTGGAGGGTCCTCCCCGGAAAAGCAAACCGGGGACCTCCTAACCTCTTCTTTGAGCTTTTCAGGCACACTCAGCTGGGAAACCAGAGCTCCAGGCGCTCGCCTCCTCAGGAAGTCTCTCCACCTATCAACATGACAGCAAACGAAGATGCTTTGGGGCATCAGGTTGATTTCCTTCAGCAGGGGCTACCTATTTTCACGAATGCTCCTTCGAAAGTGACCATGTTCGGTTTGCCCCCTCGAAAGCAAACATGTTTGGTTTTCTCCCTCGGAAGTGAACATGTTTGATCAATACGCCTCGGCAAAATTGTATAATTTTACACATAGGTACTTTCGGAAAAAACTTCATTCGGTTGGACACCTTCGGTAAAATATTGCACCATATCAATCATGCATCTTCGGAATCAACCAAGTTCAGTTTGCCTACTTCGGCATATACCATATTCAGTAGGTCATCTTTGGTAAGAATTGTACAATTTTTTTTCTTTAGGAAAAATTTTTAAGTGTAGAATTTTTTTTAAAGAATCTGAATGCCATGTATTTCTCAATTCTCCACCTTCGCTATAACCGAGCTTGTAGACTCCTGGCCAAACTTCGTTGAGGACCAAATAAGGTCCATCCCAGTTCGCCCGATGTACTCCGTGAGATGGTCTTCAGGATTCAAATTTAGCTTTTTAGAGGACAAGGTCGCCTTTCTTGATTCTTTTACGCATGACATGCAAGTTTGTAGCAACGGCTACTCTCTGCTAAAAAGCGTTTCTTCTGAGCTCGGCCATTTCTCTATGCTCGTCAATTAGATCCAACTTGGTCTTTAAACCGAGGTTGTTCCCTTCTTCGTCGAACACCTGTATCATCACCGATGGTTGTACGACCTTGACAGGGATAATGGCCTCCGCGCCAAACACGAGTAAGAAGGGTGTTTCACCCGTGGCCCTTTTGGGAGTGGTTAAGTAGCTCCACAGCACACTCGGAACCTCCCCTGGCCATTTTCCCTTTAACTCTTTCAACCTTTTTTTCGGGCCATCTTTTATCATTCTGTTGGATACTTTAACTTGTCCATTGCTCTGAGGGTGGGCGACCGGGTGAAGTGCAATTTTATGCCAAGGTCGGCTGTGAATTCCTGGAACCCATTATCAGTAAACTGGGAACCATTATTAGTTACTTTTACCCTTAGCATGCCAAATCTACATATGATGTTCTTCTAGACAAATCTTTGTACGTCCTTCGCCGATATTGCTACTAAAGGCTCTGCCTCAATCCACTTGTTGAAGTAGTACCCCAGCAAGGGCATCAATTCCTATGTGAGAACCACAGGCCCTCTTATGGACTTCTTTGAGGACCGTCTCAACATCTTCTTCACTTACACACCTCTGTAACGAACTTGCGTACCCTTGTTAGTACAACTCTTCCCCAATCAGGAAGTATCTTCCTGAGCGCTTTCGAACTTTTGCGGATTCAATAGGATTTTCGGGAAGTTCCGAAGTTGTGAGGTATTTCTTGACAGGATTTCTCCATCCTTTGGCCAAGGTTGTTATGCACATTATCATTATACTTGGCTGATACAGTACTTCAGTGGACTCTTTTGATTTGGCCAGAGTATTTGCTTTCATATTATCTCGTCGCGGTACGTTCTCTATATGTGCCGTGTCGAACTCTTGGATGAGCTTTTTCACGAGGTCATGGTACTTTTCCAAGTTTGGGTCTTTTGCGCCATAGTCCCCCCGCCATCTATCAGACTACTAATTGAGAACCACTATGGGCCTTCAGATTCATCACACCCACTCTTTTTGCCAATCACAAGCCCACTATAAAGGCTTCATATTCGATGCATTATTGGTGACTTTGAATCTAAATTTGATGGCCTTCATGGCTTCCATACCTTTGGGCCTGCGAAGGATTACTCCAGCTTCTTGGTGTTCGGAACCGGAGGCTCCATCAACAAAGAGTGTCCACTCAGGTTCATCCTTTCCAAGGTCCTTCAGAGTATCTTCAGTTTTTGGGACATCAACAATGAAGTCAGCCCATGCTTGGGTCTTTATTGCCTTCTCGGCTCATAGGTGATGTCGTATTCACCGAGCTCAATGCACCACTTTGATAATCTTCCCGAGTGGTCTACCTTTCTCATGACATCTAGAAGATGTAGGTTACTTCGAACCATGATTGGGTGCCTTTGGAAGTAAGGTCGCAACCTTCTACTTGCCAGTACTAGGGCATAGATGGCCTTCTACAGAAGAGGGTACCTAACTTCGGCACCATGCAGGGACTTACTCACATAGCACACCGGCCATTGCTTTCCTCCCTCTTCTTTTACTAGCACCGAGCTTAGTGCCTTTTCAGTGATGGCAAGGTAGAAGATGAAGGGTTCTCCCTCCCACGGCTACTGAAGTGTCGGCAGATGGGTTAGGTAGCTTTTAAGCTCATCCCAAGCCTTTTGGCAGTCTTCATTCCAAGGGTGTTCCTTGAGACCGAAGTCACCTTCATTTTTTGCTGCTTTGGTGAGCACTTTGAAGAATGGTCAGCACCTATCCCCATGTCTGGAGATGAATCTGCTATGGGTGGTGATTCTCCCCGCGAGTCTTTGCACGTCCTTGGTCGTAGTAGGAGTTAGAAATCCGAGCAAGGCCTTAACCTTTTTCGGGTTGGCGTCGATACCTCTTTCTGATACCATGAATCCGAGGAACTTGCCCGCATTCACCCCAAATATGCACTTCTTAGGGTTGAAATGGATTCTGAATTCCCGCAGTCGGTGGAATGTTTCCTTTAAGTCTAAGATATGACTACTAGGCAGTTTGCTCTTAACTATCATATCGTCGACATATACTTCCATATTTCTCCCATTTTAGGAGTCAAACACCCTGTTCATCAGCCTTTGTTACGTGGCCCCTGCATTCTTAAGGCCGAAGGGCATTCTGATGTAGCAGTAGGTCCCGACTTCGGTGATAAAGGCGGTTTTCTCCTCGTCTTTGGGATCCATCCGAATTTGGTGGTATCCACCGAAGGCATCGAGGAAGCTAAGCAGACCATATTCGGCAGTTGAGTCCACCAATTGATTTATCAGTGGTAGAGGATATGAATCCTTAGGACAAGCATCGTTTACATTTCGGAAGTCGATGCACATTCAAAGTTTATCACTCCCTTCCTTTATGGCAATAGCAACATTGCTAAGCCATTCGGGGTACTTGACCTCTCTTATTATGCCTGCCTCCATCAACTATTGGGCTTCAGTTTTAATGAAATTGCTCTTATACGCCGAGAGGCTACGCTTTTTTTTTCGAATGGACTTTACTTCCGGGCATACTTTAAGACTGTGTTGAATTATACCAGGTTTACCCCTGGCATGTCCTTCGGAGAGTAGGCAAATAGATCTTTGTTCATTAACAGAAAAGATACAAGCTTTTCCTTATCACCTTCGGCTAGTTTTTTCCCCACTTGGGTACTTCGGCCCGAGACAAGTTCTACTCCTCTGTTTCTATTTTGTCGAAGTTATTTTTTTCTCCTCTTATTGCCTCTTCAGGGAGTATGCTCTTTTCTTCTGAAGTCTGTGCATGAACTTTCATTGGGCTTTGCCTTGCCCTCACGAAGACTTTCCTTACCTCAGCTTGATCAATAAATATCTCTGGGCCCCCTTCCTTCGCACTGAAGGTGACCGTTAGGTACTTAACATCTGGACGAATTTGGAGATTTCCTTGTTTCTGCCTTCCGAGGATGGCATTGTATGAAGAAAGGACATCTATGACAATGAACCTTGTCATTGTGGAGCCAAAGAGGCCTTTCATGTTCTAAACCGAAGTCCCTCTTAGCATCAAGGGCAGGTCAATCCACCCGAGCACAGGGAGTTCGGAGGGACCTACACCGAACGTAGAGGAAGTAACGAGTTTGAGATCACCCTTGGAGATGCCCAAGCTCAGCAACAGGTGGGAGAACAGAACGTTGGCATTGGAACCATCATCAATGAGCACTGTTTTGAGGTCCCAACTCCCTGTCCATGCCATGATTAGGAAGGGGCATCATGAAGGAACTTCATGGTAGACCCATCTTTTCGAACAAGCTTGTTCGCTGGGTTTCCGAACTCCATCATTGAGATTTCCCAGACTTTCCTTTTTCTCTCAGCTGAGGGTATCCCAGTAGTAATTGTCTGGATCACTCCCGCCAGAGGTGGTGGATGCCTTTTGGGACTTCGGTTCCGATATCAGTCGGAATTGTAGTCCTCATCTTCCCCTTTCCTGTATTCTTCCCTTCTTCCTTTGGGGGACGGCATCCACAGGTAACGCCAAAGTTGCCCTTGCTTGATCAAAGATTCAATGTACTTTTTCAGCTGGAAGCAATCCTTGATGTCGTGCCCATGGTCTTGGTGGAATTGGCAGAACTTTTTCATGTTCTTGTTATTCTTCAAGGTCATGGCCTTCGGATGTTGGATCGTGGCCCCTTGCCTTTACATGGCCATCAGTATGTTTGTCCTTGTGGTGTTCAGGGGAGTGAACGACACCGGCCTCTTGCCTCATTGCTTCTGAGGTCTACCCCAACCCTCAGTCGGATACCGAGGTTGGTGATTCTAACCCTCGAAGTGATGGTGATCGGACTTCAGTCCTCCCATCCTCAGTTCTTTGGCTGTCATGTGCTATTCTGCCCTTCGGTAGAATTCTCCGAGGGTGTAGAGGGGATCCTTGGAGAACTCGTAGAAGAGTTGTGAATCTCTCTTAAGTCCCCTGATCATGGTGAGGATGCAGATTTTGAGGCAGAAGTCGGGTACACTCAAGGCTTATTGGTTAAACCTCTCAACATAGTCCCAAATGTTCTCCCCATTCTTCTGAGCTATGTCAAACATTTGGATGAACATCTTCGCTGTCGGCCTACTTCTGATGAACTACTGTGTGAACACGGTGGATAACTCCTAGAAACCCATTATGGTTCCGGGGGCTAGGGAGTTATACCACGCAGTTGCCGGCCCTGAAAGGGTGACTTCGAAGCACTTGCAGAGGGTGGTCATCAACACCAAGCTATGCCTATACTTCGTCAGGTGAGCTTGGGGATCATTGCGCCCATCATATGTTTCCAAGCGTGGTACTCGGTAGTCACTTGGCATAGGTGCCTCTACTACTGCACGATGGAGGGTGGCTCCTTTCCGATGAAGGTCTCCAACAACCTTGTCTAGACAGGTTTCCAAGAAATATGTTTCTCGACCCTCTCCAACCTTTCCAGGAACCTTTCCATTAGGATGGTAGTGGTGCCTTCTTCCATTTTCCTAGTAGCTGCCGGCAACGTGGAGCAACATCTCCTTTTTGGAAAGTAACCTCGTCAGCTGGGGGATTGGGGCTGCCCCTCTGGGGATGGACTCCACCGGCATGAGGTTCTGGGCTCTTTCGATACCATTCCCCCATTGTGACATTTTTTGGATGGCACGTTCTCCGTTGAGGACTTGTTGTGAAACCCCCCATTTTCTGAACTTTAGTGAGGTGACTTAGGACTTTTTCCCTGGCGGGTGACCGGAGAAGGTACTCTTCCTACCGAGGGTGGTTGAAACCACCTTTGGTAGAGTTGCTGGGTCATCTCAGCGACAATGGAGCACTAAAAATCTCACAGGAAGCTCATCGTGACCGTCAGAGGATTCCCATCCTCAGGTAATGAAGTCCTTACCACAGGCTGTTCAGTTGCCGTTTGAGTTTCCGGTGCGGACGGGGACTTTGGGAGTCCATTGTCCTTAGAACATCAGGTCTCAACAACGGTGACCTGGGAGTGAGTTCCCACAGACGGTGCTAAATGATGCCCGGTGGAATCGTCGTTGTACTACATTTTAGCTTGAGGGAGAGACTTTCGGTGTGAAGATGTCTGAATGAAAGACTTCTGGTATGAAAATGTCTACAAGACTTTGAAGAATAGGGCTTAGAGACTCCCCAGAATGTGTTTCCGGGGGAAGAGCCTTCGACACCCAAGTCAGTATTTGTGAGAGTACAAGTAGTAAAGAGCAGAGAATGGGGGAATGGCCAAAATTCTGTCTCTCTTACCAAGGTCCTTCCCAAGTATTAATAGGAGGGCGGAGGGAGGAGGTCGTTCGACACAGCCTATTCAGATCATGACACGTGTTCAGTTGGATGTGATATATACCTTCGGAGATAGGTACTTCTGGCTGGCCGTAGGCCATTTTGGCAAGAGGGTAAGGGCGTGTGCAAAGTCTCTTTGTTAGAGGCTCCTTAGCTGTTTCTGTCGTATCTCCGCGAAACCCCTTCGGGGGATGAGGACTCTTCTGTAGAGAATATCCCTGTGGGCTATTGGGAGAGATCCTTCGGTAGAGAGGGTCACCTTCGGGAGACCTTTAAATCTACCAAGGGTGGTGGATCTACTTTTTCGAGGTCGATAGGCTCGTAAAATCCGAGGGTGGTGAAAGACACCCTTCCCCAAAGTTGGTCATGTAACCGTTCTGAGGATGGTGTGAGTGTCCCCCGAGGTCGGTGCTAAACCCTCTCCAAGGGTGGTCAGGGCCTCTTTTTTTCCGAGGTTGGTCACATGTGTTTCCCGAGGGTGGTGCTCATCAGGCCAATTTGGGAGATCTAAAAGGAAGATAGCCCTTCAGCTATCACTAACATGATAGTGAGAAAATTTTCCTCACACACCTTCAGTTTAAGAAATCAAGACCATTTACCAACTCTATTTGAAATTTTCTACTTTGCCATTGGATTTGAACAGATGCAACGTTGCATAAGCCCACCCATGAAAACATCTTCAAAATCTGAATCTCTAAAATATAAACCATATAAGAAAAATAGCAAAAACTGATCATAAAGAAAAGAAGGGACTAAGCTAATCCAAATAAAAAACAAAAACAAGATACACAGAACCCCTTGTGAAAGTAAGAAAGAAGAACAAAATGTACTTAGCAGTAGCTCTTTCTCATTCACATAAGCTTAAAATAAATACCATTTCCCAAATATACATAAACATAAACATAATGCATGAAAAAAGGAAGAATAAAAGGTTATTTTTGGAATCGTGTGTGTAAGGTTTATGCTCTAACCTTATCTAGCTCATTGACATATCTTGAACCAAGTGCATACCAAACTGCACTAATAACAAACAGCACACAATTAAACATTTTTTGATGAACCAACAAAATAAAAATAAAAATGTATCTCTGATAGTTTATATCAAAGCATGCCATAAACTGAAACGTGATGCTAAGTGGCTTCATATGTAGTTAGTTGATTGATCTAAGATAGAAAACTATCAAGCTAGAAAAGTGAAAGAACAAAACATGTAGTAGACTATATTTGTGATATACCTTGAGTCAAGACATGAGATAAGGTTTTTACCCTTGAGACTGCCAAAGGAACTTTGCCCATAAATGCATGGATTCAAGATAGGCTGCACAAACAACTCATACAGCACTATTGAGATTCAAAATTAAACATGGATTGACATAGATTGAAACTTATAAATAAAATGAGAGAAATCACTAATCAATATGAGGCCTAGCTGTTGGAGGAACAGTTGCAATGCAAGGAAAAACTTGATAATTTGCACTACTCCCATTGTATGGTAGATGCGACATCGATAAACCAAATCCAAGCTAAGCTCATTGATCTATCAATATATATCTGCTTAAATGGAAGTAAATGATACAAAATATTATAAGTGCAAACAACTATAAAATGGAACAAACTCACTCCCATTACAAAAAAGGAGAGAAAAATCAAGAAACTTTTAAAGTAGTTTCTAATCAAGCAATAGCATCTATGAGTAATACCAAACCTTATAAAAAGCTGCTAGGCTTAGTATCATGTTGAATTTACCTACATCATAATAGAAAACTTCTTAAATTTAGGTTGAAAGACACCTTGTCTATAGTGAATTGATTGATTTGACATAGGAAACTATCAACTTAGAGAAGTAAAAGAACACAAAAATTACTGTCAAATAAAAATAAATCAAATGGAAAGAACCACCTCAAGTTTTGCCCACACTCTAATTGATCCTCAAGTATACAAAGTAATACCCTAATCCTGAAAAGAAATTAAATGAAACATACATATTATGTTTACACACCGGCATAAATCTACCAACTATATGAAACTATTTGGAAGGATTTGTTTGGGAAATAAGGATAACAAAGGTTTACTAAATTTAAAAAATAATTCTTTTTTATTTCTAAAATGCATTTATTGAAAAAAAACTACATCAAATTCATCTTTTTTTGTTATAGTGCTCATCAATAATACTAATCTAGGAAGAAATCAACTTGGGGGAACTCACACAAATCATCGTATTTCCCCTCATGTTGCAAATCAAATTCAAATCCAATTCATATAACCATACTAGTGATAGTTAATCACACTAATTCTTTCATCGAGATAATAACAATTACAAACCTTAAGCTACACTCGTGTATTCCCACATCCAAATTTATAATTTTATTTACAGTTGTTCGAGAAGTTTTTTGGCTACTTCTTAATCCCTTTAGTTACCACTTTGAGAAGTAGACTCTATCATTAATTGGCTGAATTTTTTTAAAAAGCAAATGCCAAAAGGAATGCAACAGCAAAAAGAAGTGTGATAACAGCAGAGATAGAAACATCTTTCAATGTGGCTATTTTCCCCATCTAGAGGTTATTAATTTTTTGAATCAAGGTTATTAGGAAAATAAAATAAATGGGTCTCAGTTTTGGATGGTAGAACCTATGGTCAATTTCATGAATCAATTATCAGATTCAATATTAAACAGGTCAAGGAAAAATAGTGAAAAAATATGACAACCCAATAAAAGAAAAAACATAGAAAATCAAAATAAGAGATTATATGGCTTAGAGAACAGTTGAAAAAATAGATTTTGCCAAAATCAGTGAGAGAAAGAGGTGGATCTGGCCAAGAGAGTAAGGAGCTGAGTAATCTATGCCAAACATCATTGAGAGTACTTCTTTGAAAACATCACAATAACACCACACATCTTCAGATATAAATGTAGATAGCAATTTAAATTAAAGATTTAAATAAGCTAAAGTACCAGAATCCTTAATTCAACAAAGCCTTCTTAAGTGTTGTGTAGCTTCCTCATAACAACACTGATGAGCATCAAAGACAGGGTCAACTTCCCAAAACAAAACTGTCAAAAATTGAAAGATATATAATAACAATACTAAAATCAAATAGAAACCTAGTCAAACAGACCAAACTTTGAGTTAGGCCAAGATAAAACTTACCTAACATCTAATATGCAGGAGGGAGTGAGATGTGCCAACTTTTCTAGCCAAACAGTTGATGCAGCCAGGTAAATACAACAAACCTCAAACGAAGGTGAACAATGCTGATGCTAATTTTTTTTAAAAGAAACCTTGTGAACTAATTGTTTCTTATCCTAAATGAAATAAGCATAAAAAGATAGACTAAAGGAGATGAAATTCTTCTCACCTGTTTAATCCATTTGGGATATTTTGTCAATATCACTATAAGTTAAATGTTCAACACCCTTAACTGTCTTCCCAGTGCAATTGATTGGCACCAATACCATAAAAGCAAATACCTAAATTGGGATGAAAAAAGTTTAGGTTGCAAAAGAGAACCAATGCATAACATCAGCATCAAGTAACAGCAACACTAGGATATATATCAACCAACAATCATGTCCATCAGTTAGTTGGAATTGGGTTTCAATTGGGAAAATATGGGAAAATGCATAACATGGTGACCGTCACAATAAGGATGATGACAATAAAAAGAAACCACATAGCAAAACTACTACACATAGCCCATAGAGAACTCAACCAAGGAGATAAATCTTCATGTATACAACAAAATCAAGTCTAGCATAATCAATAAGCACAAGTTTATGCATTTTTAGAGCTATAGGCATCTAGTTTAAGAACTTAATGTATGTCCCCACAACCAAATTTAGAAATTTCATTACAGTAAACCCAACTTGATAGGCTGAAGTCAGAGAAATAAAAAATCCAAAAGGAATGCAAACGTGAAAAAAAAATATTGATAGGAGTAAGAACACAAATATATTTTAGTGTGGCCATTTGTCCCATTCGGAGATTACTGCTTTGCTAAACCAAAGTTATCAAGAAAAAAATGAATGATTCTTAGTTCTAGATGAGAAAGATATCATCAGTTGCCTGAATCAGTTATCACATTCAATATTAAACAGGTGAAGAATTACATGAAAATGAAAATGAAAAGGAAGAACCTAGGGAAAAACAACAAAAAAAGAGTGAAACCAAGCAATAAAAACATACGGCAAGGGAAAAATAAGAGATTTTATAGTTAAGAGAATATGTGAAAGAGCAGATTTTACCAAAATTGCTGAGAGGGAGAGATGTATTCAACCAAGATGGCTAAAAGGTGTTTAATCTACAATGAATCTGAAAGTTCTGAGAAAATACCCCACTCTCTAGCTCGAAATTCTCCCTCTTTCAAATCTTTCTTCACGTATTCTTTGGCAATTTCATTCTCCACTGTTGGCCATGGTCACCCTCGAAGCTGCCACTAAGGGCTTCATTGTCGCTATGAATAAGGTTGCCCCATAACAACAGAAGCTTTTTGATTGTTTCCAACACTAGGAGAGCAACCTTTCCCACAACTCCATGCCTTCATCTTGCGAGAGGGGCTGAATGATTAAAGATGCCCCTGAACTCTATAATGCGATTCTCCTAGGCCAATAAATGATGTCATTTTTTTGCTGACAAGCCAAGCTAAAGTTCTGGGCTAAAAAGCAACAACTGCTCACCAACAGCCCAAAAAATGTGTACTGTTCATTGAACAATATTTTTATTCCATCTTTAAAATGTTGAAGTAATTAGTTCCTTACTACTTATAAGTCAAACACTGAATAGTAATGTTCATTTACATTTTTTTAAAAGGATGTCAAATATTTAAAACTAAAGTTTAAGTATTTGAGAAGAGAAAGAGTTTATACTATAATTGCTTCCTTTAATAAACTATAGGAAGCAAATAAAAAAAATTGATTCAATTGAAGTTACTGAATATAAATTAAAATATGGTGCACCTGAGGTCGAGTGGAGCTGTGTCTTGAAATCTTCATACCAGGACTGCCTAAATACCCAGAGCTCATTGGATAAAATTTTAAAAGTTTTGTTGATGTAAGAAAACCAAATTCAGTTTAGGGAGCTAAAAGATAATTTTTGTAATAGTTTTGAGGTAACCGGAGATGTAAGGCTATTAAATTCTATTTCTTGCATTCTAAGTAAAAAATGTATTTCCAATAAAACAAAAAATTAGCAAGGTCTCTTGTTTTCTCTATTTATTTTACAACTATATACTCATTTAGTCAAAATGCATGTAACCAAAAAAGTAATGATTGACCTTTACTGGCAAGAAATCCCCAAGGTCAATTACTATTGCGAACATATAAACATTTGGACAAGCTATTGTATGGGACATTATTCCCATTTGAAATAAATTGTTGTAAGTAAACATACAGAAGTAATATGTATGATGATCTTAGTAGCTTTGTAATCCTTCTAATAGAAAACCTGTCAAGACCTTAATGATCTGATAGTGCCTTGGAAATTGCAAATAAAGTAGATTATAGAGACTCATGGAGTTGCTTATTCAAAAAGAACCATCCAATACCTAAGTTAGTTTGTTGCCCAATGATGGTTTAAGTGTATTATGAATAACAATGGTTGCTTGCCTATTCATGCCATGTTATCGTTACATATTCTTAGTCATTCTATTTTGGAATCTAATCCCCCCATTAATGGATTTGATTGCAAGCCTGATATCTAGGGTTGTAAATATAATTGATTTATCTAGTTATCCATGATCTATCTGTCTTACTGGATTGGTACTTTATCAGAATTGGTCAGGTATAGGGGCATCAGCCCTTGACCAACATTCTTGTGCTCTCTCTCTCCATGGGCTTGATGTGAGGCTTATTTGACCATGTTTGATATTTTTAGATAACATGTTGATTCAAAGTACAACATAAATTTTATAATGCAAACCTTCTACCTCTACCAATTATGAAAAATGAGAGTGTGGGCCCTTCTATTGATGATCCTACTTTAATTTCACTTCTTTGTTGAACTGGTAATCTCCAAAATTGATAATGATGCAGTCAACAGAGTTCTAATTACAATTGGATTGTGAGTTATGCAAACTAGCACCTAGATATATTGGACAATTCAACAAAGTGAAAATGCCTTGTGAAAGTATTTGATTCAGTTAGTTGGAAATACCTATTTTAATATTCTAACTAAGTTGCAAATGTTTTTAATTTGATTCAATCATTTTTTTTGGAACAGATCTCCACAAAAAAGTGTTATTAGAGTAAAACTAAGCATATGTATTAGGTTTGACGATAGTGAGTAGTAAGAGAGAAAGAGAGTAGTGGAAGCACTTTGTAATTAGTAGCTTGATGATGGGATGTATTGAAGTTGCCAATTTGAATATATAACTTTATTGTGCTTGCATTTGCAGCATATGCTATACTTTTGCTCATAAAACACGATTAGGCCTTTTGACTATTATGTAAGAACTTTCGAGTATTCCTGCCTTAAAAATACCTAATTTACGAACTGCCTTGAAAATTTACAATAAATCCACAAAACTTGTATTCCTTCAAAACAACTTGGTTAGAATGGAGACATTACCAACTTGGTTATAATAGGTTATAATTGCATTCCATGGAACATTGAAAACGTGGTTCGAATAGGTTGTAATTGTATTCCAAGGAACATTTACAACTTGATTAGAATAGACTGTAGTTGCATTCCAAGAATCATTCATAACTTAATTAGAATAGAGATATTCACAAGTTTGTTAGAATTGGCATAGATCCCAAATCTGCAACAGGAGCTAAATATGGAACAATGATCCAATTAGTCAAGGGAGTTTTCCTAATGCTTGACTTTCCATATTATTTCATCTTAACTAATAAGATTGCTTTGTTAAATCTATTTGCTAGCGACTTGCAATAATCTTCTACATTTATCCATTAATGATAATTGGTCAATAATATTTTAGAATTGTATGATTAGAATTTTTTAAATAGTTTGATGAACTCATTATTGTTATCTCTTACCTTCCAATTTGTTTGAACTCTTTGACGAAATTAGTCATTTCTCCTTTGATAGTCACCTCAACACTTTTGAAAAAATTAATGTTGTATTCATCTAGCCCTACTACCTTCAAACATCCACAACTCCGCACAACCTCCCTAATTCAATCCTCATTAAATGGTTTTTTAGCTTCCTGGGCATCAACCATATTTAGCTTCTTTATGCATCTAGTTCTACTTATAAAAATCTTCTCATCTTCTTTTCTATCATATCTAGTTCTTTCTTCCATACTCTATTAACTGATAGACCTTTCACTGAGTTTTTCCTTCACTTGTTGAGCATCAAGGAATGAAAATACTTCAAATGTTTGTCTTTTTTGGTACACATGTAGCTCTAAATTTATTTTTCATCATTGATTCATTAATCTTAAGGCACCTCCATAACTTTTGAATGGTGCATTTCTTCTCACCTATTTCAGCATCCAAAAAATTCCTATTTTCTGCTGATCATCCTATGGACAATTTTGTAATCTTCATCTGTATATGACCAAATATTTCATAGTTCTAACATTTGAGACTATATTGCAGAATGTTCAATTTCTAGTTTAAAATATAACAAGCTCACCCTTCAACCTAAATTTTGCATCCATTCATCTTTAACAAACTTAGCAAAATCATTGTGGTCTAAGAATTTGATTGGAATAAGGAGAAAATTAGCCATATCTTTCTTGAGAAGAATTGGACAATAGTCCCAAAGTTTTCTTCTTTAGTCCAACTAACAATAAATTTCTCCAACACGACTCAAGCTCTTTTTGAAATCACAACTTTGTCAACTCTACTCATTTTGGAAACATAAATGCTATACCATATAAGACTACAAAAGAATGGGGCAGATTTGAAGTTCTATCATGATGATTGAAATAAAGGTAACAATGAATTGTAGCATAACCAATGCAAGTTCCAAGAGTTGACCAGTCAATCCTTGAACTGTGACAACTTTTTAACATTTATTATTCCCAATATAGCAAGCTCTAAATAATTTGCTATAAAATGATTCTGACAATATGAAATCATGATAACATCAAATGCTTTTTGGCAATTTTACTATGATTATTTTCGTCGGAATTAAGGCAGCATGTCAATATTGTCACAATAATGGATAAAATCCCCACTCATCTCAGCCTCTCATTTCCCTTTTCCCCTACTCAAACATCCCCATCCTCTCTTTCTTTAGCAACGTTTTCATCTCTTGCTATCTTATTTCTCAAATCCTTAAAACCTCTTTCTCGATCTCTTATTCCAGCAGTATCTAAGACAAACATTTCACTCACCTTCCGTGCAAGCTTCATGATATTTATCTTCATGGTAAGTTTATCTCAATTTACTTTATTTCTATATTTAATTTGTGTAATGTAAGAATTTTTTGATTTCCATTTCACTGACCTTCCATCCTAATATGTTATATTTATCTACAGACCTTCAATAAAAATTGACGACTTACTTCCTTTAAGATTCACTAGGGCCATATAGTAAGAACTTATAGAATTTTTATTATTTCATTATATTATACACAATTATTTCATTTCTTAATTCACTTAGTATTGTTGTAGACAAAAGTGCATGATGGAGATGAGCCGACTTTCGAGGTATGTTGAGCAAAGACATACTTGTGGAAGTCTAGTCAGCAAATCGATCTGGTCAAATGTCGGTGAGGGGTAACAATGATCTTATTTCTCGCTATAGTCTTCATTACACTATTCTATAAACTTTAATTTAATTTAACTAACTATAGGATGGATATATGGAGTGCCTCACCCTCAAGAACCCGTGTGCCAAGGATCACCCTCGTTTAGCCCTAATGTTTGTTAGGTGGTAGCAAGCTGCCGAATAAAGTCACATCTCAAGCCTTCCAAATTGCCTTGTAGATCCACACACCTTTGGATCACAATGGAAAATTTATTTTTCATCTACTAAAGTACTACTTCTTCCTTTTAAAAGATTTAAATTTTGAATCTCTAATCATTACTTTTCCTTCGTGACTTCATTTTGTAGCCATGCACTAACAACTAGTTACCAAGGTCTTGACTAAATGCCTCCTAAAATTCGGTTACTGGGCATTGAGGTGCATGAGCTCTAATTTTTTCAAATGGGTTTAGGACTTCATTAAAATCTCTAATAAGAAGAATAGGCTTAGAGTGGCAAGGAAAAGGTTGCTTTATTTCACCCCAAATATGTGACGGACCCACTTCCCTAAACTATATGATCGGTAGGCTCTTAGGGATTGCGATCCTACTTAGTTACAATTGGCTAATTATTACTCATTAGTAAATTAAAACAATTTATGTACAACTAGTTACTTAACCTACCCTACAAGAGAATATGCATGCATTTGTCTTGGTAATGCAACTCAGATAAACCAAAAACAAGTAAAGAAAACATTGCTCCAGCATTTATTTTAAAACATATTTAAAATATTCTAAGATAATGAATTACTAGTAAACGCTTCAAGTAATAGTTTGTGCACAAACTTAAACACTAACATGCACAAAAAAAAAAAAAGAATTCATCTTACACTATAATGTATCCTAATAGAGATGACAACTTATTACACAAGATACTATATATATACATGGAAAAAGTATAACCAAGATCCATCACTTAAGGCCCAACTTTGAGCTATCAAGGTCTAGGTAGGAGCCTTTCATTTATCCTTGTGCAACACTTAGTGTCTTAACTCTCAAGACATAAACATCTAGTTAGTACAAAACTTATCTCACAAGCAACCTTAGAATCTTAGGGATTCAAGTAAATAAGTACTTGCAAAAGAGAGAAACTTAGCCCACAATTGTCCACTTAGTTGTTTGGCCTGATGTTAGAACCTGCACAACAAACCTAAGGGAGTGGGTACGTGATTGTGCTTAGTAGGGTTCCCTTAGGGTACCTACAAAGAAACATAAGCAAATATGCACAATATGACATATAAATCAGCAAACAACCAACCACCAATCAACATAAACAATAAACAGAATAAATATGCAATGCATGAATGTATGATATGCAGCATGCACAATCCTTCGACCTTCTTATGTTTGAGGTGCCTTAAACATGCAGTGAGCTAAAAAGCAAAGGTACTTAAGACACGAAGCCATGTATCCTAAACCCTTTACGTCCTTTAACTCCTACTTACAACTCTTAGAATAGGTCATCACCTCATCTAAAAAACTTACCTCATTTCTTTCTCAACATTGTGCATGGTAGCCATCTTATATGGTATAACTTGCCAAGCTCTTAGAGCTTTACTTAGGGTTCCTTAGTGGCCTTATTACCAAACCACAAGGTTTGGTTAGGATCTTCTTATATTTTCTTTTTGTTGCCTAAAGGTATAAGACCTCCCACTTAGGCTAACGAGCAATTCGGAACCTGCCTCGATCTCCTTGGTGCTCCCTTCGCTTCTTGAGTACTGTAACCCCTTTACCTTGGCATACCTTAACCATACCACCTATCTACCACTTAAATAACACAAAAATCCCACCTTAGGAATAAGTTTTAGACTTAACTAACGCCACAAAACATCATAGAATAACATAGGGATGATAACGGATATATTGAAGCATTCTTAGGGTGCCTTGATTTTAAAGAGCTTATGCTGTTAGTGCCAAGGGCATTGCCAAAGCTTACAACCCTCTGGTTGCCTTAAGCCCACTAGGCAATGTGGTGTCACCATTGGCAACGTGGCACCAAGGTGTGCTTTGGAGCACGCCCTTTTATGCAACCTTGCACAAAACTAACTCAATCTTCAAAATCTTAAAGCCAATCCAAATTGGTCTTGTTTCTACTTTATTACCATATGTGATAAAAAATTTCTATGCATTATTTGAGCTCAAACAACATGAGCTGTTATCTTAAATTCAGCTACAAATCAAGAATAAAACACAAGTACCACAAGCACACCTGAGCTCAACTTAGATATCTTGTGTTGTAGACCTAGAACCAACATGATATGGCACCAAGAACTTGTAATCAAGACCATTTCTAGCTATTTGATCACTACTTAATCAACTTATAACCAACTCATTCCAAGCTTTAAAGCTTACCTTAGGGTTTATGCCCGAAACATTCAATAAAGAGCTCAAATGTAGCAAATGCCTTATGAATGAGTTGGAGGCCTCTTGATTTCACCTTAGGACCTTCAAATTTGTTAGAAATTTGTTAGATTTGTGGGGTTTGTTGTAGACAAGCTACAGGAGAGAGAAAGGCATGAAAATCCCAAATGTAAGAGATGAGAATAGTGATCATGTTTTGCAAAAATATTCCAACAACTCTACCAAAGCTTTCTTCTTGTTTTCTTGCCTTTTAGCCCTCATGCTCTTTCTTGTTTCAATTTGGCCATTAGTCCTGCACTCAAAATGATCCCCCCTAGTACCAAAGAGTATTTTTATGCCTCCTACACTTTTCCTTTTAAACACTTAAGTCACTTAAAACATAAATGGCTCATTTGAACATTTAGTGCAAACTTTTATGCTTTTTTCTTGAAATGGTGGCTTTAGTAGATAAAATAACTTTTGGTATTAACTTAATTAGTAAAAAATACTTACTTGACCCTAATTCTATCAAAAGTACAGTGATGTCACTCATTGAGTTCAAAATTACCATTTTGCCCCTATCTTCAAAAATCACCTAAACCTTATATGCAACTCAGCTGCTTATCCTACATCAATATATATTCTAATTCTGAGCTGGATGCAATGGTATATATTACAAATGTTGTATGTGGATTCAGTTGGATTAAATGGGAGTAGAAATTAACCTTTTCTTAAGCTCCTGAAAACTTTTCTCACACTTAGAAGTCCAAATAAAATTCTATACCTTCTTTGTCAAGACGGTCAATTGTGAAACTATTACAGTTTATTTTCCAATGACCCTTTGTAATAACCTGCAAGCCCAAGAAACTTGAGATTTCACTGACAGTGGTTAGTCGCTTCCACTCCACCACTGCCTTTACCTTTTATAGGTTAATACTTACACCCAATTCGTTTTAACTTAAGTCAACTTAATCTAAAATGATTTTAAATCATTTTCATCTAAAACTAATTTCATTTGAAAGCGAATATTATATAGGTGTAATAATCCATTTGAAATAAAATTTTTATCATATTATTAAATTTCTATGAAATTTTCTTTTTTAATGTTTAAAAAAATTCATAAAAAATTAATAGTATTATAGAAATTTTACAATCAATGGATTATTTCACCTAAATAATATTGAATTTCAAATAAAATTAGTTTCAAGTAAAAAAGATGTAAACATAAAAATAAGTTGTTTTGAATTAAGTTGGCTTAAGTTAAAATGAATTGGCCGTTATCTTTGAGCATTTTTTATGTGCTTAAGGAATGGAATTTCACTTGCCCAGAATTTGCACTTAGATAATTTTGTATAATATTGGCTATCTCAAAGCACTTGCACACCACTTTTAAATGTTCCGCATGTTCTTAGGGAGTCTTAGAGTAAACTAAAATATCAATAATGAACATCTCAACAAACTGATCTAGGTAGGGCCTAAAAATTCTATTCATGGCATCCAGGAACATGTCCAGAGCATTTATCACTCCAAAAGGTATAACCGTGTGCTCATAATGCCCATACCTAGTCCTGAATACAGTCTTTAGGATATCTTCTTCCTTTACACTTATTTGGAAGTAGCAAAAGCTTAGGTCTATTTTGGAAAAGACCATTACCTCTTTTAACCTATCAAATAAGTCATCGATCCTAGACAGTGGGTATTTGTTCTTTAGAGTTATTGTATTTAGTTTCATGTAGCCTATATACAAATGTAGGGTCCTGTCCTTCTTCTTCACAAAGAACACCGAAGCACCTAACTAGGAAACACTTTGCTTTATAAAGCACTTCTGAAGTAGCTCTTTTAACTGCTTATTTAGCCCAACCATTTGAAGTGTTGACATCCGATATGGGGGTATAAAAGTTGGCTATGCCCTAGGCTGTAAATGTATGGAGAATTCAATCTCCTTTTTTAAAGGTAACCCTAGAAAGTCTACCAGAAATACTTCTAAGAACAGATTGACTATTAGGATTTCCTTAAGATACTCATCACTGTAATGCCATCCAGTGAGTAATATTCTTCTTCACTCATAATGGGAATGGACTCCATTAAGTTGAGGTTCAAGCTTTTGGCAATACTTACCAACCACCCGTGTAAGTGACACATACCACTGAGGCATCCTTAAGAGTGATCTTACAACTTGCACAGTTGATCTACACTTTATGCCTTCCTAACCAATCCATCACAAGAAAAAAATAGTATGGGATCGAGGCTATAACCTAAAGGTCACACAAAAACCTACGATCCTCTAATTCCAAAGGATGCCACTTAGTCATTTCATTGGTGAAGATGATGTTTTCCCCATAATTCTAATAAACCTCATCTCTTCCATCAAAGTTCTTTACAATCCTACCTTAACAACCATGCTCAATGAAATGAAAAAAATAGTAGCAACAGTCACAAACAAAATCTTAATACTATTATCTTGAACATTAAAGTTACCTTGCATAGTTATCATCTCCCTAGGTGCCTAGTCTATCAAATAAAACAAAACATCGTTGCACAATGGCTCTACTAGATGCATTTCCAGCTCTTGAGGCTCTGGCCCTCTCAAAGCCTTGTCAATGCCTAATCCTTGGACATTCCCTAGCCCAATGTCTAGGCTAGAAAGAGTAATTACACAGGTCAGTCCCAAGAGTGTAAGGTTTGTTACCATGAAATTTTTGACACATTAGACAACGGCCTTTCCTGTTTTCTTTGCCCTTGTTGGTGTGACCTTGGTCTTTTATTGAGTTAGGCTTCTTGCACATAACCCTAAGTGCACTAGGACCCTGGGCTCATAGGCCTTATCCTTGGGTTTCACTTTCGACAACTCCTTTTCCAAAGCCAAGGCCTTTTGAATGGCCCCATGGTAAGTCCAAACCCCAGCAACCACCAAGGAACTTTTTAACTTCACCTTAAGTCCATGAACAAACTTCTTTGTTTTAAGTTCATCCTTCCCAATCATATGATGAGCCTGCCGAAAAAAGAACTAAATTTCCCCTCATAATCATAGACCATCGTACTTCTTTGGACCAACTCATCAAATTCTATTCTCTTTTGATCTTAGGCAACCGCACAATTGAAAATCTCCCTCTCAAATTTGGTCCACTCAAGTTCTTTAAGCCTATGTTAAGGTCAGCCCTCGTTATAAGACTTGAGCCTCTCCATGACATCCTTTCACCACAAAGATGCCTTACCTTCCAAGAATAAAGGTACCAAATCCACTCTAGCCTTGTCATCCATCTTCAACCTTCCAAATGTTTCATTTATCATGTATAATCAGCCTTCAATAGCATTAGGATCACCTGTGCCATTAGATTTACGAGTGTTAAGGTCTTGGCATATCGAGAGAAGCCTGATGGGGTCCAAAATAGTGTGCCTCCTCCTTCTCTTATAAGGTGGATATCTTCCTTATGCTCATCTTCACTATCCTGTTCATTGTTCACTTGAACATGTTCATTGTTTACTTGAACATGCTCATGCACTTGCTATTGATCTTGCACTTTCCCTTGGGAGGGGGATTTTTCCCCTGACCTTGCTACACTAGTAGGCCTTGCTGCACTTCAGCGCTTACCCTATTAAGGTTCTCCAAGGTCTCCCCTTTATGCAAGAGTTGAGCATGTTTCTCAAGTAGGATAGCCATCCTAGGTAGCATTTAGTCTATGGAGTCATTGAGACTACACAATAAAGCCACCACCTCTCTTATTAAGCCCACGCAATAAAGCCACCACCTCTCTCATGTCCGCACCATTGAGGTCACTAGCTTTCTCATCGAGAAACTTGATAGCCAAAGGCTATCGCCTCTATTTGGCCGAACTCCTTGCCACAAGAGTGGCCAGAAGAAACTGGCTCTACCCGAGAAAAGGTGGGATCATACACCTCGGGAGATAGCCGAAGAGCTCCGAGCCCGGCACGCCAGGAAACTTGAGGATACTACTAGCCCCCCGAGGTTGTAAACAGATCGCCTTCGGAAAAGAGGCACCAGCTATTGCGGGCCGAACATGATCTCCCGAAGGCGGAACTCCCTAAAGCTGGGTACCCCCGAACTGAGGGCGTGCTTCCCGAAGAAGCACCGTCCGTACCAAAGGACGACCTCGCCTAGGGACCTCGGGAGTATGGCAGGAGCATTTAAGGAAGCATTTAAGGAAGCCTCTGACACGTCCTTTCACAAACGTCATAAAGCCGCCTCAATAGGCGCTCTGACACGCTGACGCCATCAAAATCACATCATGGCCCATCTCAGAACAAGGCTCAAGGCAACCTGCTACCAGCTATCTGTCCCCTACGCCCAGAAACTCAGGGAACATCCGACCGAACACGTGTCGCGATCTGAACGGGCTAGGCATTCCTATAAATACCAGGAAATAAATACTTGGCAAGAGGTTGGTTGGCAGAGGTCTGACTCCCAGACTCTGAGAAAATCACCAGGCGAGACTCTTCAGCCCCTTTGTGCTATTTCCTCTGCCTTTCTCAGCCACCACTGACTTGGGTGTCAGAGGCTCCCCCCCCGGAAACACATCCGGGGGCCTCCTAACCCTTTATTTCTGGACTTTCAGGCACACTCCCAAGGGCGAACCATGCTCCAGGCGTTCTTCCTCCTAGAAGTCTCTCCACCAGTCACCATGACTCTAAACGATGAGGCCCCCGACCATCATTTGGCGTCGTCTGTGGGAAACCGCTCTGAGATTGCCATCGTTGAAACTTGGCGTTCTAAGGACAAGGGACTCCTGAGGTCTCCGTCCACGCCTGAGACACAACCGGCTGCTGAGCAAACACTCCCAGGGACTTCTGTGCCCGAGGAAGACCGCCCTCTAGTAATCCCTATGAGCTTTATGAGGGAGTTTCAGCGTTCGGTCATGGCTGAAATGACGCAGCAGATCGACCGAAGGTGGTCACAGCAGACACAGGCCCAAAGACCTCCCTCACCAGCACGCCCTCGGGAGAGAAGCCCGAAGTCTACTCATTGCAGTTTGGGAAGTGGAGATCCGCGCGAAGACTCATCCACAGAAAATACGCCCCTCGGGAAACAGCCTGTGGGGCAGAAGAGGTCTGAGCGACCGAGGGTCTTGCAGCAAAGAAGTTCGCTGCCTGAGGCGAGGTCCCTGTCCCCTCAGCGCCGAACTCGCTCCCCGAAGAGGCGCCGGCAATCTCCCTTCCCTGAAGAAGGGCCTAGTGCCACAGTGCTTATGGAGAGGATATTAGCACGCCTAGAAAGGGTGGAGAAACAAATGGCCAGAAAACCCGTTTGGGCCAGACTTTCGGGAACATTCTGCGAAGATGACTCCCCATTCATTCAGGTCGTTGTTGAGGCAGCCATGCCAGGTGACTTCAGAGTACCTCGGTTGGAGATTTATGATGGCCGTAGTAATCCACAGGCCCATCTGACGAAGTACAGACGTAGCATGATAATGCACGGTGCTGATGACGCTACCATGTGCGAGTGCTTCGAAGTCACCCTCACAGGGCCAGCAACTGCATGGTACAATTCATTGCCTTTAGGGACCATCACTGAGTTCCAGGAGTTGTCCACGGCCTTCACGCAGCAATTTATTGGGAGTCGACCTACTGCGAAAATGCCTGTCCAGATGTTCGACATAGAGCAGAGGAACGGAGAAACCATCCGAGACTATGTCGAAAGATTCAACAGGGAAGCTCTGAGCGTCCCAGACTTCCGGCCCGAAATCCGCATTCTTGCCATGACACGGGGCCTTCGGCGAGACTCACAGCTATTCTATGAGTTCTCAAAGGACCCCCCTGAGACCCTCGGAGAATTTTACCGAAGGGCAGAACAGCACATGACCGCCGAGGAACTAAGAATGGCTGGGCCGAAGTCCGATCACCACCGCGCCGAAGGGTCCAGTCAACAGGCAGGATGACCTCGGAGGATGCGGGGAAGGAAACCCCAAAGTTTCACACCACTGAGCACTACACGGACCAACATCCTCATGGCGCTGGAAAGGTAAGGGACGCAAATTCGGCGGCCAAGGGCCATGACCGCCGATAATAAGAAGAATGCAAAGAAGTTCTGCCAGTTTCATCGCGACCACGGTCATGACACCGAAGACTGCTTCCAGCTGAAGAAGTACATAGAGTCGCTGATAAAGCAGGGCCAACTTCGGAAACACTTGCGGATGCCATCCCCGAAAGGCAGAAAAGTGGAGGAAGAAAGGGCCGAAGATGAGGACTATGACTCCGACAAGCGGAGAAACCGAAGTCCAAAAAGGCGCCCTCCACCTCCGACAGGGGTTATCCAAACGATCACCACGGGGCTCCCATCCTCGGAAAGAAAGCGGAAGGCCAGAGAAATTGTAGTCATGGAATATCAAAATCTAGCAAAGAAGCTGGCCCGCAAAGATGGATCCACTATCGTCTTTCCCCACGACGATCCACTGCTGATCATGGCGAGGATAGGGAACTGGGACATCAAAAGGGTGCTACTTGATGACGGATCAAATGCGGACGTCCTATTCTCGCACTTACTGCCGAGCTTGGGCATCTCCAGCAGCGAGCTTAAGCCAGTCACCTCGCCCACCTTCGGGGTTGGACCATCCGAACTGCCCGTTCTCGGATGGATCGACCTCCCACTGATGATGAAAGGGACTTTGGTAGATGGAGCACCTGAGTTGTACGCCTCCACAATGGCGAGGTTCATCGTCATGGACGTCCCGTCCTCGTACAACGCCATCCTTGGAAGGCAGACACAGGGAAACCTGCACATTCACCCTGATGTGAAGTACTTGACTGTCACATTCGCCACCAAGGATGGAGATGCAGAGATCTTCATAGACCAGGCCGACGTGAGAAAGGTGTTTGTGAAAGCACGAAAGGCTCCGGCGAGCAACTTCGCACAAGCAATGGAGGCAAAGGCGCCAGAAAAAGGCAAAGAAGAAGATCTCGCAAAAGCTGAAATGGAAACAGTAGAACTTATCCCAGGACAATCTACCCGAATAGGGAAGAGCTTGGCTGAAGGTGAGAAGGAAAACCTTGTATCCTTTCTGCTGAAAAATAAAGATATGTTTGCCTACTCGCCGAAAGATATGCCAGGGGTAAACCTTGGCATAGTACAGCATAGCCTCAAAGTAAGCCTGAAAGCAAAACCTGTCCGGCAAAAGAAACGAAGCATCTCAGCTCACAAGAGCAACTTTGTCAAAACCGAGGTCCAGAGTCTGTTAGACGCCAAAGTCATCAGGGAAGTGAAATACCCCGAGTGGTTGAGCAATATGGTGATTGCCACAAAAGAAGGCAGCAGCAAACTTCGGATGTGCATCGACTTCAGAAACTTGAACGATGCTTGCCCGAAAGACTCATACCCTCTTCCGCCAATAGACCAACTGGTAGACTCAACTGCCGAATACGGGCTCCTAAGTTTCCTAGACGCCTTCAGTGGCTACCATCAAATAAGGATGGACCCTGAAGATGAAGAAAAAACCACCTTCATCACCGAGGGAGGAACATACTGCTATGTCAGGATGCCCTTTGGGCTAAAAAATGCAGGAGCCACCTACCAAAGGTTGATGAACAAGGTCTTTAAAGACCAAATGGGGAGAAACATGGAGGTGTATGTTGATGATATGATAGTCAAGAGCAAGCTGCCTAGCTATCACGTTGCAGATCTAGAGGAAACCTTCCAAAAGCTCAGAGCCTTCGGGATTCGGCTCAATCCTGAAAAATGCATCTTCGGGGTAACCTCGGGAAAATTCCTTGGGTACATGGTATCCGAAAGAGGCATTGATGCTAACCCCGAGAAGATTAAGGCGCTGCTTGAGTTCCGAACTCCTGCCACAGTCAAAGACGTGCAGAGGCTCACCGGAAGAATAACCTCTCTGAGCAGATTTATTTCCAGGTACGGAGATAGGTGTCGACCTTTCTTCAAAGTCCTCACAAAGGCAGCAAAAATGGAAGGCGACCTCGGAAGGAATGATCACCCTTGGGACAAAGATTGCCAAAAGGCCTGGGAAGAACTCAAAGTCTACTTGGCTAGCCTGCCGACTCTGCGACAACCTCGGGAGGGAGAGCCCCTCGTTTTGTACCTCGCCGTCACGGAGAAAGCTGTAAGCTCGGTCCTCATGAAAGAAGAAGGGCCAAAGCAATGGCCAGTCTATTACGTCAGCAAATCCCTGCATGGCGCCGAAATCAGGTACCCTCTGCTTCAAAAAGCTATATACGCCTTGGTGCTTGCAGGGAGAAGGCTGCAACCATACTTTCAGGCTCTCCCCATCATCGTCTGAAGTAGTCTACCACTACGGGATGTTATGAAGAAAGTTGATCATTCGGGAAGGCTCTCCAAATGGTGCATAGAGCTTGGCGAACACGAAATCATATATGAACCTCAGAAGGCCATAAAAGCTCAAGCACTGGCAGATTTTATCACCGAAATACCCACCACTAAGGAAAGCCATTTGGATCCGAACGGAGGTGAGCCAGAGTGGACCTTGCATGTTGACGGAGCCTCGGGATCCAAACACCAGGGAGCTGGAGTAATTATCAGAGGACCCGAAGGCCTAGAGGTAAAAAAGGCTATCAAGTTCAGCTTCAGCGTCACTAACAATGTGGCTGAGTATGAAGCCCTCATAGCGGGATTACGCTTGGCCAGAAGGATTGGCGTGAGAAACTTAAAAGCTCACAGCGATTCCCAGCTGGTAGTTCGACAAACGGCAGGAGATTATGGGGCGAAGGACCTAATCTTTGCAAAATACCACGAGCTGGTAGCAAAGCTTGTCCAAAAGTTTTGACGCCGTACGGATCGAAAATGTACCTCGGCGGAATAACACTGAGGCAGATTGCTTGGCGAAGTCAAAAACATACACCGAGGTGCTAGATCACCCGAGCATCTCAGTGCTGAGCATAGGGACCTCGGGAAAAGGATGGAAAGATCCAATAAAAAGATACCTCAGAGAAAATGTGCTCCCTGAAGACCCCGGCGACGCTGCAAGACTGTGAAGACGCTCCGGCCGATTCTTCTTGATTGGTGAAGAGTTATACCGACAGGGATATGCAAACCCGCTGCAAAGATGCGTGGATGAAGAGGATACTGAAATGGTCCTTGAAGAGGTCCACGAAGGCATGTGTGGTTCACATATTGGAACTGATGCCCTTGCGGCAGTGATACTTCGCCAAGGATACTTCTGGCCTACCCTAAGAAAGGACGCAAGGCAGTTCGTCCGGAAATGCGGTAGTTGCCAGAAACACGGGAACATCCAGAGGGCACCCTCGGAAATGGTAACTTCGGCTGACTACCCCTGGCCCTTCGCAGTCTGGGGTATAGACCTTATTGGGCCACTCCCCTCAGCGCCCGGAGGCGTGAAATTCTGCATGGTAGCAGTGGACTATTTCTCCAAATGGGTCGAGGCAGAACCCCTAGCAACTATCTCGGCAAAAGAAGTGCAAAAGTTTGTATGGAAGAACATAGTATGCAGATTTGGCATACCGAGGGTGCTAGTGGCTGATAATGGATCCCAGTTCATAGACAAAGGATTCCAGGAATTTATCAGCGACCTCGGAATAAAGATGCACTTCGCCCCGGTAGCTCACCCCCAAAGCAACGGGCAGGTGGAAGTATCTAACAGGACCATAAAAGATGGCCTGAAAAAGAGACTGGGGGAAGCAAAAGGGAAATGGCCAGGAGAACTCCAAAGTGTATTATGGAGTTATCGAACGACGCCCCGAAGAGCCACAGGGGAGACTCCCTTCTCACTCGTCTTCGGAACAGAGGCCATCATCCCTATCGAGATAGTTAGACCATCAGTACGGGTGCAAGTATTTGATGAAGGTGGAAAAGACCTCGGCCTAAGAACGAAGCTTGACCTCGTCGGCGAACATAGAGAAATAGCTGAGCTGAGAAGAAAAGCTTTCCAGCAAAGAGTGGCCGCGGCCATAAATTTGCGAGCTAGGCCAAAGGAAATCAGGAAAGGAGACCTCGTTCTCCGAAAGGCTGACTTTGCACCCCGAAGGCCATCCCACAGAGTACTTCGCACAAACTGGGAAGGACCTTATCTGGTCCTCGCCGAAGTACGAAAAGGCGTGTACAAACTTGGCGATGCCGAAGGCATAGAATTGAAAAACACTTGGAACTCAGATGCCTTGAGAAAATTCTACGCCTAAGCTTGAGCGAAGGAATCATACTGTACGAAAAATATTCTAAGTACAGAAGTGCCTTGAGAAAATTTCTTAAGCACAGAATTGTACAGAATTCCGCAAAGATGCTCGCCACAAGCGCAGATATGACTTTCCGAAGTCCCTTGAGCCATCACGCTCAGGAAAGATGGGAAAATCTCTCAGCGGTACTCGCCGAAATAAGCGTAGAGACAGTTTTCCAAAGTCCCTTGAGCCATCACGCTCGGGAAAAATGGAAAACAAAAAATCTCGCAAAAGGTTTCTTAAGTCTCTTGAGCGAACATGCTCGGGACAAGGGGAAATGAAAAATTTCGACTAAAGGGTTTTCCGAAGTCCCTCGAGCGAACGTGTTCGGGACAAAATGGAAATGCAAAAACCTGCAAAAAGACTTAGTCAAATTTTCCAGACTTTCCGAAAAGCCTCTTGAGCGAACAAGCTCGGCCAATGGAAAGATCTTTCACACTTAGTCAAGTTTCTTTGATCGCAGGTTTTCCGAAGTCTCTTGAGCAATTGTGTTCGGGGCAATGGGAATAAAGAAACTTGCAAAAACACTTAGCCAAAAAAGATCTTCATTTACAAGAAAGCTAGCTTACAAAGAAGAAGTGCCCGAAGAAGGAACACAAAAACGAAGAAGAAAAAAGGAAAAGGCCTAAGGGTTCTCGGCGTCCCGGGAGCCACCAGCCTCTGTGCCCTTTTCCACCACCTTCGGCGCCGGAATTGTGGAAGGCAGGTTCAGGTGCTCGATCTTGGACCAGGACCACCGAGGCCCCTCGGGAATGTTGAGAGCTTCTAAAAAAGAGAGGTCCAGACCTGGGAACCTCTCAAGGACTTGGTGCCGAGCAAGGCAGAATCCGTCTTGGAAGGCGACCTTGGTCATTTGGTCAGATTTGTCCTTCTCAACCTCAAGGTCCTCGAGCTCGTCCTTCAAATCTGCAACCTTCTTCTTCAGCACCTTCACCCTCTTCTTCGCATCGGGCTCCTTCTTCAAAGACTGGACCTCGGCTTCGAGGGCCTTTTTCTCACTCACCAACGACTGAATGAGATTGTCAGAATCTGACTTATCTTTGAGAAGGTCTTGGTTGGCAGCGAGCATCCCTTTCACCTGATCGCCGAGGTCAGCAATCGTCTTTGAGGAGTTCTTTTCAAGATCTTCCTTCTCTTTCCGGAACTCCTCCCGAAGGGCAGCAACTTCTTTCTTCGCAGCATCTGACAGCTGCTGGTTCTTGGCGATCAATGCCAAGCGCGTGGCATTCGCTTTCTCTAAAGTCTCTAAGGCCGAAGCTCGGAACGCCGAATGCCTGGCTACCCGAACTCGGAGAAAGCCGGCGTACCCCATCAGCTGCAAAAAGATGAACGCAAGGTCAGTAAGAGCCAAGCACTTAGGAAAAATTGAAGGGAAAAAGGTGTGAAGAACATACTTGAGCAGCATGCTCGGTGACTTTTGCGGCAAGGGTGTCATCGTCCGGATGGGCCGCCGCGATGGCCTTGAAGGAAGCCTCAGTAAGCACCCCCTTCGAAATTTGCTTCGCCATTTCAGGACAGTGCTCGGAATACAAGTTCATGTCCTCCGTGAGTGTCCAGAAAGGCTATTTCGGTATTTTCCCTTGCGGGACTTTGGCATCGCGAAGGGCCCGCGCCTTTGCGTGTTCGGCCGCCCAGTTCGGGGTAAGTAACTCCCCTGCACGGCAAAAATGAGAAGCAGGTCAGAGACAAAGGAAAATTCAGAAAAACAAAAAGAGCCATACTTGTTCTGAAAGCAACAGACCTGGCGACACTTCGAATACGGCGTCCTCGGAATCCTGAGACTCCTCGGTCGAAATCCCCTTGCCTTTCTTCTTGCGCCGCTCCTCGGCAGAAGGAGCCTCTTCCACGGCCTCCAGAAGGGCCTGCGACACAGAAGGGCTCTGGGGAGGGACGTCGGCGGAAGGAACCTCGGCAGAAGCCTCGGGAGGCGGAATCTCGGCTGCCACAGGCTCCTCGTCAGCCTCCTCGGAAATTTGCTCCAGAGGAACCTGGGCAGTTTTCTTTGCCCGTTTCGCCGAAGGCCCAGCGCCAGTAGACTTCCGCCTTCAGGAAGCTACCTTCTTTGTCTGATCGCCCTTCTCCACCTGGCCGGAGAAAAGGGACTTGTAAAATGAAGCAGTCCCATCGCCCGTTTCTGAAAAGGAAAAAAGACATCAGCGTAAGTCCGAGGAAAAAACAGCAAGGGAGTAGAAGATAACTCACTTTCGACAAGCGTTTCGAAAGAGATTTCCTCCTTAAGAAGGTTGACCAACCAGGAATCCTTCCAGGCGATGACAGGAGCTGGCATCTCGAGGTCGGTCTCGTGCTCCTTAACCACCTTTACCTCCCGGAGGACCTCTTCGGTCATCAACCTCCAGTTGATAGGGAAGGGGTATAGAGAGCGCGGCGCGACCTCAGGAGCCCAGTCAGAGACGGCACGGATGCAGCCGTCGAAGTCCGCGAAAGTGGAAGCCAACTCTGGAGTCAGCAACAACCTTGGATCAACTACGTCCACATCCAACCTTCCCTGAGCCCATTTGGTTGGAACATACGACCAGGCCTCCTCCATCTTCAGGAAGAAGAATTTCTGTTGCCACCCCCGCCAGCTGTCCTTGGTGGCGAAGGTGAACATGAATTTTTTGCTCCCGGATCCCCGAGGTAGCATAAAATAGAAGCCACCCTTCGGGACCACAAAGAGCTTGTAGTACTGCACGAAGATTATAAAATGGGGTTTTATCCCGAAGACGCCACACATACAGAGGAAGGCGTTAAAATAGCTGAACAAGTTCGGGGGAAGCTGGTTCACAGCAATGCCATGAAATTGGCAGAACTCGCAAACCATCTTCGGGGGAGGATACCGAAGTCCGGCCTTCAGCTGGGCTCGGAAAATGGTAATCTCGTTACTATGGTTTGAAAAAGCATAATGGCTAGAGCGAGGCAGCCTAGTAACGGCGTAAGAGGGAAGAAAGAACTTTTTCTTCCACCTCTCTAATTTTGCGAGGGTGGTGCAACAAGGATGGGCTAAAAGAGGCTGCCAGCTCTCAGGGATAGGCATTTTCGACATGAAAACGAGTTCGGAAGAGGCAAGAAAATAGTTTCCGGAAAAAACTCAAAAGAGCAGAGGAATCAAAACACTCTGGAAAACAAAAACCCACCAAAAGATTTGCCAAAGTCTGAGGACGCCGTCGTGAAAGTTGGCTAAAAAAAGCTCTGATTAAGGTAGCTCCGCCATAGAAAGCAAGAAAGTACGAAAACAGGGGCAAAGCAGAGGAAAGAGCAGAAGTAAAAGCAAATGGGACTTATGATGGAATGGGCTATTTATAGGCCAAAGGTTGGTAACCGAAACGTCGTCATAAGTACCCTTTTGGAGGCGAACCGTCGCCGTAACTGCCCTCTGCACCTGAAAAGGCGCGCCCTCTGTAACCGACGCGACTCTCCTCCAATGGCAAAGCGCCATGTGTCAACCGCCGCGCCAAAACAGAGGACACGTCTTCTGACATCCCTAAAAAGCTGGGGCGCGTCGCTTAGACTGACACGCTTGGCCATCAGACACGACGTTACACAGACTTGCAAGAAGAAAAAGCAGGTTACCTCGAGGACACCAAGAGACAGGCTATGGCCAAACAGCCCATGATCTTCGGGCAAGAGGTGTATCTTCGGCACAGGCTCCGCCTCGAAGACACCAAAGAACAGGCCAAGGCCGAACAGCCCATGACCTTTGGGCAAGAGGTGGATCCTCGGAACAGGTTGAGCTTCCTAAGAGACTCCCAAGAACAACCTCGGAAAGAGATGCAAAACCGAAGTCTTCACTTCGGCTTTCCAAAGGGGGGCATGTGATAGCCAAAGGCTATCGCCTCTATCTGGCCGAAGTCCCTGCCACAAGAATGGCCAGAAGAAACTGGCGCTACCCGAGAAAAGGTGGGATCATACACCTCGGGAGATAGCCGAAGAGCTCCGAGCCCGGCACGCCAGGAAACTTGAGGATACTACTAGCCCCCCGAGGTTGTAAACAGATCGCCTTCGGAAAAGAGGCACCAGCTATTGCGGGCCGAACATGATCTCCCCGAAGGCGGAACTCCCTGAAGCTGGGTACCCCCGAACTGAGGGCGTGTTTCCCGAAGAGGCACCATCCGTACCAAAGGACGACCTCGCCCAGGGACCTCGGGAGTACGGCAGGAGCATTTAAGGAAGCATTTAAGGAAGCCTCTGACACGTCCTTTCACAGACGTCATAAAGTCGCCTCAATAGGTGCTCTGACACGCTGACGCCATCAAAATCACATCATGGCCCATCTCAACACAAGGCTCAAGGCAACCTGCTACCAGCTATCTGTCCCCTACGCCCAGAAACTCAGGGAACATCCAACCGAATACGTGTCGCGATCTGAACGGGCTAGGCACTCCTATAAATACCAGGAAATAAATACTTGGCAAGAGGTTGGTTGGCAGAGGTCTGACTCCCAGACTCTGAGAAAATCACCAGGCGAGACTCTTTAGCCCCTTTGTGCTATTTCCTCTGCCTTTCTCAGCCACCACTGACTTGGGCGTCGGAGGCTCCCCCCCCGGAAACACATCTGAGGGCCTCCTAACCCTTTATTTCTGGACTTTCAGGCACACTCCCAAGGGCGAACCATCCTCCAAGCGTTCTTCCTCCTAGAAGTCTCTCCACCAGTCACCATCACTCTAAACGATGAGGCCCCCGGCCATCAAAACTGAGCCTTAATATAGCACCTGACCAAGCATTCACCAGATACCTTCAACCATAGCCAAAACACAACACCTAGAGTAACTTATAAGCAGTACTAGCTACACTTTGGATAAGGAACACTTTGATGTTAGTTCACTTATTGATTCTAATAGGACTACTAACCTATTTATATACCAAACTATAACAGAATAAGGTCTCAATGTGCTGAATTATATGATTACTAGGCTCTTAGGGGCTATGATTCCACTTAGTTACAGTTGACTAATTATTACCTCTTAGTTAATTAAAATAATTTACGTGCAACTAGCTACTAAACTTACCCTGAGAAAGAATATGCATGCATTTGTCCTAGCAATGCAACTAAGATAAACAAAAAATAGGAAGAGAAAATATCATTCGAGCATTCTTTTTAAAACATATTTAAAACATTCTGAGAGAATAAAACAGTAGTTACTTCAACTTTAAGTAATAGTTTCTACACACACTTTAACACTAGCATGCACCCAAAAGTAACCCAATAGTTTTACTAAAACATGTATCCTAATAGAGACAACAACTTAGAACACAAGGTACTGTATATATACATAGAAAAAGTATAATCAACATCCATCACTTGAGCCCCACTTTTGAGTTGTCAAGCTCTGGGTGTGAGCCCTTCAATTATCCATGTGCACCACTTAGCCTCTTAACTGTCAAGGCACAAACACTTAGTCTAAAAATTATCTGTCAAGCAACCTTAGAATCTTAGGGATTCAAGTAGTTAAGAAGCTACAAAAGGGAGAAACTTAGCCCATAACTATCCATTTTGTTAGGCCCGATGCTAGAACCTGCACAACAAACTTAAGGGAGTGAGTGCATGGTTGTACTCAGTAAGGGTCTCTTGTAGTACCTACAAGGAAAGACAAGCAAGCATGCAAAATATGACATACAAATAAGTGAACAACCAACCAACATTCAACATAAAAAATAAACAAAAAAAATATGCAATGCATGAATGTATGATGTGTAAATCCTTGTGACTTCTCATAATTAAGGTGCCTCAAACTTACTATGAGCTCAAATGGAGGAGGTACATGAGACATTAGCCTATGTATCTTGAACCCTTTACCTTTCTTATGTCCTACTTATGGGTCCTAGAGTTGGTTGTCACCTCCTTTAAAAAACTTACTCATGTATCTATTAACTTATTGCACAAGGTAGCCATCTTATGTCACCCAACTTGCCAAGCTCTTGGAGCTTAAGGTTCATTAGTGGCCTATATACCAAACCACAAGGTTTGGTTGAGATCTTCTTAGATTCCCTCTTCGTTGCCCGAAGGTATAAGACCTCCAGCTTAGGCCAACGAAGAATTAAAAATTTGCCTTGATCCCCTCAGTGCTCCCGTGGCATCTTGAGAAATTTGACCCCCTTAGCCACCCTATTTTGCCTTACTTTAACTACACCACTTAGCTACCACATAAACAATCCATAATTAGGGGTGTAAGTGGTGACCCTAAACCTAAACCTGAACCCAAATCCGATCCTAATTTTAGGGTTTGGGTTAGGTTAGGAGAGGGACAAATGTGTGTTTGGGTTGGCCCAATCTGATCCGTTTCTAAAACTTCAGAAGTCGGTTTGGGTTGGGTTGACCCGAAAATATCTAAACCGACCCTCTTTTCTGCTTACTTAGGCCCAATCCTATATTTATATTGATTAATCATAGGCTAGCATAGCCCAACCCAAGTAGGCAATTAGTGTGTAAAGCCACAAGTTATATCCAATTTCCAAGCCCAAGTACGCTAGGTCCAATTTCCAGCCCAAGTCCCAATTAATTTGTATTTTTCTCACTTCCTATTTTCTACTATGATGTCATAGCCACTAGTCTCCAAAGCTATCAAGTTAGCTCTAAGCTCTAGTTCACCAAGCCTTCACTACATCACATGTGAACATAATCTCATTCCCATCAGTTCTAACTAGATAAATTTCATTTATAGTGCATACTTTAAGGTTCATAGCTTTACCAAGCTTAAAGGATATCACAAACAAGGATACACCTGTATCAAATAAAACTGACACTTCATAACCATTAAATGAAATAACACCTTTCAAAGCTTTCTTAGTCAGCCTAGCATGATCCATCTCTTCCTCCTCAACCTTGGGTTCCTTGGCCTCCTAGGTCCTCTTTGAGGTTTCTGCCTGGAATACCCTTCCAGGGGCCAGATTCTACCTTTTTCTATCTAGAGGCATATTGGGGCCTTTGTCCTTCTTTAGTGGAGGTACATTTTGCCTCCTTATGGGTATCTGCCCCTATGCCCATCTGTTCTAAAATCTCCCCATCACCCTTTGATCTTCCTTCTTGATGGGGCAATCCCTCACCAGCAATCCTGGGCCCTACACTTGAGGCATCCCTCAATTAATCTATAGCATGGATTTTGTCCATGGTACTTCCCACATGTTCTACACTGAGGTCCATATTGTCCTGAACTCTTCTCTTTCTTGGCCTCATTCCTTGGCTCATACATTAACTCCTCTCAACCTCTCTTCCTGGGTGGCTTCTACACCCCACTTTTACTTTAAGAGCCACTTATAATTTGCCCCCTAAACTCCTACTCTAAGGCCATCACTCTCTGGACAACCTCATAGTACTCTCGGGCTCCCACAGCCTTGAGTATTTGTCTTAGCTTAGGTCTGAGTCCCCTGAGGAATCTCTTGGTCTTCAGCTCCTCTTGGCCTTTATACTAACAAGCATAGCATATGAGGCTGTTAAACCTCTGCTCATACTCCAGAATTGAGAGCTCTCCTTGCTCAAACAGGTCAAACTCCACCTACTTTTGGTCATTCGATCCTTCACTGATGTATTGTTGTTGGAAAACTTGCAGAAACTATGCCCGTCTCATGGCTGTTCTCCTGGAAGATGGAATCTTAGCATTCTTAGTGTAAGTCCTAGGGACTACCCTCCACCACAAATCTACATTACCCTCAAGTCTGAAGGTATCAAGCTAGACTTTTTTAGAAGAGGAAACCTCAATTCTATCAAATATCTTTTCAACTTAGTTGATCCAAAACTCTGCTACGTCTAGATCACTTCATCCTCTAAACACTAGAGGTTTCAAAGTAAGAAACCCCTCCAGTTGATCTTTCCTCAGGCCACCAACCTCTCGGCCTATGAGCCTTCTAATGGTTATCCCCTCACTGTCTCAGTGGTAATAATGAGTTGGGTAGGCCTCTCAATTTCTTCTATGTCCAGCTCTTCTTCTTTTTTACTTACTCCCTCCTAAACTCCTATTTCCTATTTCACTTCTGACCTTACCTTTCTTGCTCTCGAGTTCTTCTATTATTCATCACCAACATTATCATTCTCCTTCCCATTTCCACTAGATTGATCACCAAGCATTAGTTCTTTACTAGGCCGCCCCCTAACTTCTATTTCTCAAGCTTGCCCAGTAGGTTTTGGGACTTATGCCTAACCTCTAGTCAGGGCTTGCATGACAACAACTAGTTGGGCAATAGCTGCTTGCATGACCTCCATCATATGCTCCACTCTTCCTTGCCCATCCACACTAGGGCCAGGCATATTGGCCTCACGCTTAGGCTTAGTGGCCCTAACAGGCTCTTTAGCCCTAACTTGCTCATCTAGCACAATATTAGGATGCTCATCCTTTAGATGGCTAGCATTACTCTCATCCTGGGCTCTAGCCTCTCTATCCAGATTTTGGATCCTCATCCTGAACATAGAAACAAGTAAGGCACACATATGCTCAATATTCATAAGTGGACACAACCTAGTGTATGAACAAGTCTATACTTCAAACAAACCAAATTTTGGTCCTAATAGCAATCTAACACTAATACCAACAAAAGCTATCATGGCCAACATAGCCCCTAGTCCATTTGGGAGGTTTAGACCCCAAAGAGAAAGTTAAGACACATGATTATGTCTACCCAGTTTGAACTAGTAACTTGGTTCCTAAGTATTTGGTACATAATACTTGTAAGCACTTAGGCACCTTAAGAGAACTAGGACAGAATGGTAGTAGTGGTGGGCCATGCCTGGACACTGCTAGGACACATAAGCATGCACCTAGGACATGTACACCGCACATAGCTTATTACTTATTCAAATTTCTTGCTCTCTAAAATAGGCTAAGTACTTAGGTAGATTTCAAGCTAGATTCATCTCAAGAGTCATTCAATCATCAAGTATATGCATGACAACCAAAACACTTGTTTAATTTTCAAAACATAGGTTTACACGCACGTATCATGCACACACACAAGTTTCGGTAGGCCTACCATTGGCCACCCTAGTACACATAGTACCAAAAATTACTCATGCGCATACTAGTGCACTTAAGTTCTGAAAGTGCCAATACTCAAGCAACAAGCCCTTACTTCATTAGCTAACATACATATGCATTCTTCTCCAAGATGTTCAACTTACAAACACATGTGTCTTAGAGACCCTACCTTAGGCCATTCATACAAGTATTACCTGAAACATCCATACATAGCTTAAGGACTAAGTATGCACAAGTACTAGCTCACATAGGATCATCAAACATGTACATAGGACTTGGTAAACCTACCAAGAACACCAAAATATACTACAACCCGAAAGTGCATAGAAACATGTATTGCACTTAAGCATACTTGAAAGTGATCAATACTAACTGAAACATGATTATAGTCTCCAAAACCACCATACATATAACCAAAAAAATAAGCCATAACATATAAGCCTTGGTACACATCTGACCTCACTAGACTTTGTTCCCACAACTCTAGACACACAAGGCCTATAACAAATGAAATCATATTCATTAGCTTGATACACAAGCACTCCAAAGCACTTAGGATATTAGGCAATATCACAACCCAACACTATACCTTCCAAAACCTAAAAGAGTGTAACCCAGTCTTGATTTTCTTACTTCTTCCTTTCCTACATTTAAAGTAGGGAAATGAGTTTGATAAACTCAGTAAGGATTCCATATGGCTTCCAAAGCCTATCATAGGTTAAGTACTAGCTTAACCGAGACTAAACTCGAAGCACCTACAAATAAAGACAAGAAAATAAAACACAATACATGTATGTACGTACAAACAAATCTGGCATGAAACACTTAACCTCTCACATAAAAGATTCCTTCAATATAAGCACCCAAATAAACATACAGTTTAGTTCCACAACTTCTTAAATCATCCTTTGCATGCCATGCTTCTCGGCCAAGTTATTAGTGAGATTAAAAGGTTCAAAGTTTCAAAATACTCTCAAGCCTCAGACAAAACATGACCCCCCAAGTCCAATGAGCCAAAACCTAAGTCGTTCACACTTCTCAAGCCCTAATTCAACATAGTGCTTAGCCTAAGCACTTAGAACTTTGCGGCATTACAAGTGGAGTCCACCAATTGATTGATTGACGGCAGTAGGTTTAAGTCTTTTGGACAAGCATCGTTAGCATTACTAAAGTTGATGAACATTCGGAGCTTATCACTCTCTTCCTTGGTTGCAACGATGTTGTTGCTACGCTAGTCAGGGTATTTGACTTCCCTTATTATGCTGGCTTCCAAGAGTTGAAATTTCCTTTTTAATGAATTCACTTTTGTGTGTCGATATGTTTTGTTTCTTCTACCGAACAGGCTTAGCTTTAGGGCTCACTTTTAGACAATGCTAGATGATGTCTGGGTTTATTCCGGACATATCCTTCAAGGAGTAAGCGAATAGGTTCTTTTCCTCACCGGCCAGATGTTTTCCCATTTGGGTACTTTGGTCGGGAGTCAGTTCCAAGTCCTCAATTTTTATTTTTTCACTACCCTGCCCTTCCCCTTCTAACCTATCCTTGGTATGAGTGTCATCCTTTCTCGAACTCAGCAGGTGGACTTTGGAGGGATTTTGCCTTGCTTTGACAAACACTTTTCTAACCTTAGCTTCATCGATGTATATTTTGGGATCTCTTTCTTTTGCTTCAAATATGACAGTCAGGTACTTCATGTTAGTTCGGAGGTGAAGGTTGTCCTGTGTGTATCTTCCAAGGATGGCATTGTAAGATGATGGAACATCTATGAGTATGAATCTTTTCATAGTGGAGGCAAATAGCTCCTTCCCCGTCTCGACCGAAGTAACTTTCAGCATAAATGGGAGGTTAATCCATCCTAATACGGGGAGTTCAGCAGGTCCCACCTTGAATGTGGGTGAAGTCATCGACTTGAGCTCACTCTCGATAATACCCAAGCTTGGTAACAGACTGGAAAAAAGGACATTGGCATTTAAACCATCATCTAAGAGCACTATTTTGATATCCCAATTTCTGACCCTAGCCATGATCAGGAGAGGATCATCATGCAGAAACTTCACCACAGACATATCCCTTCTAGTTAGCTTGTTTGCAGGACTTTCAAATTCCACCATTACTATCTCTCACTCCTTCCTTTTTGTCTTAGCCAAGGATCTAGTGGTGATTGTCTGAATTACTCCAACCAAGGCTGGCAAGTGTTTTCATGGACTTTGGTTCATCCGACGTTTGTTTAAATCATACTCCTCATCTTCTCCCTTCTGTTCTTCTTATTTTTTGCCCTTTGACTTGGCTGAGGTTATTCTCAGATACCTCCAGAGTTGGCCTTGTTTGAAAAGGGACTTAATGTATTTCCTCAGCTAGAAACAATCTTCTATGTCATGGCCATCATCCTGATGAAATTGACAGTATTTTTTCATGTTCTTCTTATTATCCGAAGTCATGGGCTTCGACCGTTGTATTAACGCTCCCTATCTTTCCAAGGCCATCAAAATATTTGTCGTTGTGGTGTTCGAGGGAGTGAATGCTGTTGGCCTTTTGTCCTTAGATTTCCAAGATCTGCCACCATGATACCGAGGTTGGTGGTTTTGACGTTCAAATGGTTGATGATCTATCTTTTGCCCTCCCATCCTCAGTTCTTCAACAGTTTGCTACTCAAATTTTCTATAGAACTCCCTTAATGTCTCTTTGGGGGTCCTTGGAAAACTCATAAAAGAGCTAAGAGTCTCTCTTGAGACCTTAAATCAATGCCAAGATTCGTATCTCCAGACAAAAGTTAAGGACACTGAGGGCTTCTCAGTTGAACCATTTGAATTGTCCCTAATGGTCTCCCCATTTTTCTAGTCCCTGTCAAACTATAGGACGGGCATCTTTGCCACTGGCCTGCTTCCTATGAACTTCTGGGTGAAGGTGGTGGTTAACTCTTGGAACCCCATGCAATACCATGCTCCTCTTATACTTGGTCAGATGTGCCTGTGGGTCACTCCGTCCATCGTAGCTTTCCATATGGGGTACCCAGAAATTGCCGGGCATAGGTGCTTCCACTATCTTCAGATGAATGGGGATTCATCTCTGATGAAGGTCATAGACAACCTCAACCATACGGGTTTTTGGTAGACTTGTCTCTCAACCTTGTCCAACTTTTCCAGGATCTTCTCCATCAGAATAGTAATGTTGTCTTTTCTCTTTTTCTTGGAGTGATGTGGCAAAGGGGAATGATGTCTCCTCTTGGGCAAGTAACTTTGTCGGTGAGGAGAAAGACTCTGTTGCCATGAGACCCTTTGCTCCTTTGACCTTGGCCTCACTATATGACATTCACGGGATACCATGTTCTCTATCGAGGACTCGTCATGGGGACTTCCACTGGCAGAGCACAGGAGAGGTGACCGATGACTTTTCTCTTAATGGGTTTCTGGTGAAGGTGTACTTCCCCAAGAATTGGCTTATGACCACCTTTGGTCAACCTGTTGCATCATTTTAGTGAGGATGGAGTATTGAAAGTCCCATAAAAAGCCCATTATAATCGTCGAACATTTGTCCTCCAGCAATGACTGCTTTAGAGGTGCGAGATCTGTTGTCATGTGTGGCTTAGGCGTGGACTGGACTTTGGGACTCCATTATCCTTGGAACTTTGAGTTTCTATGATAGTGGCCTAGGAATGGGTTCCCACAGACAGCGCCAAATGATGCTTTAAGACATCTTTGATGTAGGACACGTTCGACCTCTAGTATACCTTTGCTTGAATGATATCTATAACACTTGAAGAATGCGAGTTAGGAGCTCCCTGGAGTGTTTTTTGGTGAAGGTATTTCTAACACCCAAGTCAGTTTATGAGGGAAAGGTTGCTAAGAGTAGAGACCAAGAATGGGGTGTTTCCTATGTATTACCTGAGAGCCTCCTAAGTATTTATATGAGGCTCTAGGGCAAGGGCCGTTTTTCCTAATTGGGCAGATTAGGACACGTGGTCAGCCAGATTTGCTCATCTTTTGTCTGTACCTCGGGGAGAGGTATACCCAGCTGTCTGTAGGTAGTTAGGCCTTGGCTGGAGGTTAGGGGCGTGTGGAGATTCCTTGTCAATGGTCCTGCTAGCCATACATTTTTCATCTTCCTCTATAAGACTTCAGAAGTCCATAAGCCCCTTTGGAGGCCATGCTCATCTTCGAGGCTATTGAGGGATTCCACAAGGTGACGTTGGCTCATAATTCGAAGGTAGCTAACGTTCATCCTGAAGTTGGGTAGACAGCATTCAGAGGTAATGCATGCCATTTTCCAAGGGTCACTAGGTAGTTATTCGAAGGTGATGCCCAAATCTTTTCGAGGTTGCCTATGTCACCTTCCAAGGGTGGTTCCAGGACCTTAACCAAGGTTGGCTATGGCACTTTTAAGGTTGGACTTGTTCCATTCCGAGGGTGGTGTGACCACATAGTGCTTTGGCTATCACTTAGTACCATAGCACCCTAGGTAAGCCAATGGCTTAAGGCATTATGTGGGAGCCTAGTACACACAGTGAATTACTTAGAGCTTAAGTAAGGATCATCCACCTACACAACAACCAAGGGAAAGTTGAAGTTACTACCTCAGTAAGCTAAGCCTTCCTAGGAGCAAGTTAAAGAGCAGAACTCACTAGGCATAGAGTGATGCTTGTGAGAGGGCATGATGATGAAGGGTCCTAAGGAACTCAGATGTATGCACATATGTTAGCCCTCAGACTACAAGCACACACAATAGACTTCATGTATTGAATATATGTGCATCCTTAGGATTTTTCTTGCAGGTTGAAAGATCCCTTACTGAGAATCTTAGATTCTTACTCCCTTAGCTTTTGTTGTGTAGTTTTAGGAGTTGTTAAGCCAACCACCATTGAGGGTTGTTGAGCTAAGCTCACATAAATGTATATGATTTATTTGAATCTTTATGATTCTAATTTTTAGTTTGCTTATTGGTAAAATTATGGTACTAACTATAGTTTTCTTTTTGGCCAACAAAGGCTAGTGAAGCATAAGGGAAGCCTTATGGAGCTCGCCACTGGAAGTTTGCTCTAAGGTGGGAGCTTAGTTGATGATCTCAGTAGTGAATTTTAGTGTATAGTTCTCATGCACTAATTGCCTCCAATGTTCATGTTGAGTAGTATACTCTAGAGTCACTTTTGGGTGTGAGCATATTCTACTTTTGTATGGATGCTTGCACATGATTGATTATGTGTAGTTAATTCCATAGTTATTTTGTATGCCTTGACTGCTTTGAAACTTGGATTTTAGTGGAAAGCCCGAGAAATGTTTTATGATTTATGATTGTACTTTATAACTTGTTTTACTACATAAGTCAAAGCATTACTTTTGCATGATTGCAAAGTCGGATTAAATAACTAAAAGCATAAAGGTTTTAGCTAGTGTGCACGTAATCAATTAGCCAATTATGACTAGTGTGAGACAAGTTCCCATTGGCTTCCTGGGCTAGCCCACCTAGGGTCGTGTCAATTTTGGTACCGAAGCATGGTCATCGTAATTGGAGGCTAGGAACTAAGATCTAGTGGATTGTCCTTCAGCTAGGGTAGTTAATGCTAACCAACATCTATGAGTTGTCGTCTGGCTTTGGCTACAGGTTACAATGGTGAAACTGGGTCAGGTTTGCTTTCGGATACTAAGGTCTAGGAATGGATTCTAGCAGTCTAGTGTGGCAACATTGGGGTAGTTGGTTTGGCTTGCTCTAAAGCTGGGCAACACTTTGGTGCAAGTAGTTGGGATGTGAAAACCATCCTAGAAAGTTGTTTTGGACCTCAAAGATGAAATTGGCAACACGATCCATAGGACTAAAATGGCATGGAAACCCCCAAGTTGGGGAGCACAACATTGCGGAGTTGGTTAGTCCTGAAGTGTCCAGAACTTGAACCCACTAGCTCAGATGCATTAGGCAACACCGAAGAGACCTGAGGATTCACTGACCCAAGTGAGAAACACTTGCTCATGAAAGATATAAAGCAACAAAAGTAGTACTCTCGTACTTTTCCATCGAGAGTAGGAGCTTTAGGCCCAGTTTCCCAAAGCCCTAAGCTAGCATATGAAGGCACTTGATGATTGCCAAGGTGGGCCACTGGCAAGTAGTGCAAGATGCAGTAGCTCTCGAAAGAGAGTTAGATGACCCTAACACACGAGACTGCAAGGTGAAGCTTGGCTCATCCAACCTAGTAAAAGCATGGGTGACAGGACCATAGTGCAAAAGTTTACCTGAGACTAAAGAACAAGAACGGATCATGTAAGAGAAGGGGCTTATGCCTAAGTTGTAAAAAGCCCATGGTTCTTATGATGCACCTAAGAATTTTTGCCAACGGTCCAAGTGATCATTGAACTTGTCTCATATTTGGCTCAGTTAAGTTAAGACCAGCCTAGGAAGTTTGTCCCAAATAGTTGTTGCCATAAGGAGTTGAACTAGTGCACCAGAGTAGTAGTTTCAGTTTTGCTTCGATTATCCAAGTAATTGAAGTAGGTAGCCACTAGTCGAGTACGATGGGTAGTTATAGTGAACTCGCGGTAGGTGAACTGCTAGTGTTAGGAAAGTCTCTAACCTTTCACTAGTAGTCTAGTTACTTTGATGGAATTCTAGCATCAGTTTACTAGCAGAGTCTTCTTTGGCATGTTGATTATAGTTTTGAGCGGCATTAAGGGTTAACCCAAGTGCATTAGGAACCTAACGATGCACCAAGAATTGGGGAAATACCTGGGACCCTAGCATCCGCTTGCTAGTGTGTGAAGCCTCATAAGTGGGGGCCTAAATGCCTTAGATTCTATTTGTCTTTAGGTTCCATAGGTTTTGTTCATTCACAAGAAAAGTTTTGGTTGGCCTAGTTGGTAATCTAAAGACTAGCTACTTGAACGACTGAGTTCTTTAGAGTAGCTGATCAATGCAAAGGTTCAGTCAGATGCTAAAAAGGTAAGTAGGTAAGTTTTAATTTTTATTTCTAATAGTGGAATGAAGGTGTGACTATAGGAGAAGCAAGGAGTAAGGAATTCTTCTAAGGGTAAGTAAATGGATAGTTTTTCTCATTTGCTAGTTATAAACACTAAGGTAGGGCTAGTAGCAGAAGAGTCATTGCTAGAGTGCGGCTTGACCACCAAAAGGTAGTTAGAAAACCTGAGCAATAGGAATGACTGCCATGGACCGAAGGATAGTTTGTGACCTGAAGTCATCATCTCGCTGTTAAGTGGAGTCGAAGGACATCGAGTTGACCTGTGGAAGAATAGAGACTCGACTAGTGGAACTAGCTGAGTAGGTAATGGACTAAGTCCTAAATGGAATTGAGGTTGTTTTGGTGATCACTTGTTGTTATTTTAGTGCCAGTATGCTTGTATAACTTTGAACTATTAGGTTAGAAATGATCAGTAATGCCTGAAAAAGGATGTTTTACCTCTACCCTATGGGGTAGTGTCTGAGGAATGCCCATAAGGGAAAGTTAACTATGACCTGTAGAGAGTCAACTCACAAGTAGCCACAAGGCGAAGTAATCTCCCACCTAGTTAAGTGTCATGCTTGGTAATCAAAGTGCCAAGTCCAGTATTGGTACAGCTGTGCCCAGGCATCTGTTTTGTGGCTTTGGCAGTTCTCATGTTTTCTGAAATAGTGAGAACTCAACGGTTGAAAGTCTAGTTGGTAAGGATATTGGTTGAGCTACTTAAAGCCTAGAGTTAGAGTGTTTCACTTGACCTTAGTGCCTAGGAAAAAAAGGGTAATGACTTGCAAGATTGGTCAAGGGCTAGCGGGTGAGACTCATAACTCCAAAAGGGATAAGCTAGCCCTAAAGTGCATACCTTGGTGCACTAAACAGTGTTGTATCATATGAGCCACCCAAGCTAATTTTCATAGACAACCACCTCTAGATAATTAACAAAGGTTATTTCTTTCACCATGTAAGTTCAGTTGATGTTACGAAGTCACAGGTACATCATCTTGATGAGAGATCAGCACGGTGTAGTTATGGTATGGTAGCTTAGCATGGAAGTTGGATATGGTTCTTTGTAACCATAGACTAAGTGGTGGATGGTCATTGAGTGGTCACTTGATACTGTTAGACGTCAGGAGGTCTGAGGTAGTCAAGGTCATAAGTAAGACTTGAGAAATGTTGGAGCCTAGTGAATAGGGCCAAGGTGTCTTGTCAACCATCAAGCCAAGGGCACCTTGGATGGCCCAGGATTGGGTAGTACCTTGTAACTCGGCTAAGGACCCTATAGGTGTTTTAGGCACAGAGTAAGTGTCGATGGTTGGGAAGAAAGTGTACTAAGGACACACCTGAGAAGCTAATATTGCATGTGTAGGGTGATGGGCATTGAGTGCAGCTAAGTGAAGAAACTGAATTTGTAGGCTTCAGGCACCTAGGATACTCTAAGTGGAGCAGTTGAAGTGTCAAGAACTTTAACTTGGGTAGTATATCAGTAGCTTAAACACCAAGTGCTGAATGGCCTGAGTAGAGGGGCACGGATGACGCCCAATGGCTGCTAGCTACTTGGAGGTCTTGGCACTAATGCCAGAGAGGTTTTGTCTGGTAGGCTTGTGGGTGTAAGAGACTCCAAATTAGCAAGAGCAATAAGATCATGGTGCTTAGGTGGTGCGTGGGTACCTTGCCTAATGCACTATTATACCTGATGCAAATGGGCCATTCGAGAAGAGCATTGGAAGGCTTTTACTCTAGGGTGGGCCGGGACTTGCAACTCTTGGTAGTTCATTCATTTAGAAGAGCCCTAGAGTATAGTGGAGCTTGGAGTGCAGTATGCCATAGTACACTTGTGACACACTTAGTCTAGTGATAGTTAAGAGTTGTTAGGTACTAAACCTAGAGCAAGGAACTAACTGTGTGAGACTAAGTGGACAAGTTTCATACTTGTTAAGCTAGCTTGTACTAAGGGGTTTGGTATAGGAGCATGGGTACCGAACCTAGAGTGGAACTTTTTAGTGTAAGTGTTAACGAACAAGTCTAACTTGTTAAGTTAGCTTACATGAGTGGGTTCTGGCATAGAGGAGTAACTGAAATAGGTTGTTGGTGCGGAGCTTTCAGTAAGACCCTATCAGTGTAAGGTTAATGGACAAGCTTTTAAAAGCTTGTTAAGCTATCTTACACCAGAGGACTTAACATAGAGTATGGTGTGGGGGATTCATGATCATTGGATTCATTGGGATAGCTTGGAGTAGCCGGATGTCCGTCAGGAGTACCGTGTTCTGAAGGTAACAAAAAAAAGCCATACCATGGTCTTCGGAAATAAAAAATTGCATTAAAATGTTTGGACCGAGTAAGGTCAGTCTAAGAATAGTGAATAGTGATTAGACTATAGTTGGGAATGAGTACAAAGAATGGCATTGACCATAGTGCCTATATAAGACAAGGCTCATGTTATAGCTCTTCTAGTAGAATGCTGGTTGAGCAAGGTAAGCTTATAAATCCCTAGCTTAAATACCTTAATTAAATATAAATTAGCAAAATCAAGTAAGTTATCCAAGGGTTAGTTGGTTCCAAGTTGTTTATGGCACTAGGTTTTCCTAGGGACAAATGTTCATTTTGCACCTCAGAGGGTCGAGACATGTCCCGCAAGTAAAATGTATGTTTTTAAAACCCAAAGCCCAAGTTAGCAAAGTTTGCCAAGGTTTTAATTACCTAGTTACTATTTGGGGAAGAGGTTTTTTTGCAAGTTTTTAAAAAGGTTTGGGGTGGAAGGGGGTTTTGTTGTTAAAATAGTTGGAAGAGATGAGTTATTGGCACTATTCACTCATCACTCATCCTTTCCCTTCCAATTTCGTAGCCATCTCTTCCCCTCTCCATTTCTTGGTGAAAAATGAAGGCTTCCTTGGTGCCCATAAGGAGAATAGCTTGTTTTATGATTGTTTTGCACCATTGGAGCCATTGGAGGCATTTTTCTAGCTTAGGTTGGTTTTGTGCATGAGGTATGGTCTCAATCCATGATTTTAATTGTTTCTTGAGTTGTTTCAAGCTTGATTTTTATTGCATTTATGCTAAATTAGTGCCATATGCCTTGATTATGCCATGGAACCTAAGAACCTAGTAGCACCCTTTAGAGCTTATTTTGTTTTATGGCTTGTGGTGCTTGATTCAAGCTAGTTTAAGGTTAATTGAGGTAAGGGATTTGCATTTCATGCTTGTTTCATGCCATTCATAGCTTGCTTGTGGTAGAATCCAAATAGTTTCGTAAATGGCAATGATTGGTGGATGGTGGTGCATATGGTGGACTTGTGACAAATTCAAGCTTAGTATAGTGTTATGGAGCACCAAGAGCTTGATGAAAATGGTACATTATGGCCTAGTGTATGTGATTTGTAGGTAAGAAGAACTTGGAGTTGTTCCATGGATGTTTGAAGGGGCATAGAGGCCTCCAAAAAGGCTTTGGAGGTTTTTTCTTGGATTCAAGGCACAGGGCCCTGGCGCCTAGGCTCCACATGGGGTTGCAGTGCCAGGAAAGCTCATGCCCGTGGCTCCTAGGTGCCATGTTAGGTGGTAGCACTAGGATGCCATCTGGAACCTGAGAAAAAAATGCTTATGGCGCCTAGGCACCCGCACTCAGCAGCATTGACATGCTTTAGTATTTTCCCGATAGCATTTCGCTCGGGTGTCTATTTGAGGTGATTCAAGTTTCCACACGAAGCTAAAAGGAAAGGATATCATTTCCATTCTTTTCCTAACCATGGTTTTCCCTAGGCTTAATGGTGTTTTCACTCAAATTAAGGGGATACTTGGCCACATTAGAGCACCATTAGTCAAGTGAAAGGTTTAGTACCATCCGGAGCCTAGTTCAACCTTTAGGTTTGAGGTCCTAGTGTGGAAACCTTAGTGCACCTAGGAAGGTCCAATGGAAACTAGAATTTATCAGTCCAACCATGATCATTGCCACTCCACTGGGGTAAACCAAGTAATGGTGTATAGGTAAGTACCTTAAGTGAAGGTTTAGCACACTTGTAGCCTAGGCAAGATTACTTGAGGTACAAGTCAAAACCTAGTGCACTCTTGGAAAGGTTTTAAGGTGGAAGCCTAGTATGCAAGTGACCTAGGCAAGCCTAGGGCCTTGAGGCACCTTGTGGAGGCTTAGTGCACCTAGTGAGTTCCTTGGAACTCAAGCGAGGTGCATCCACCATGTTAACCTGCAAACAACCAAAAAAAGGCTAAAGTTACTTCATTGGTAAGCTAAGGCTTACTAGGAGCCAGTTAGGGGCCAAGACTCGCTAGGCACAAAGTAATGCTCGTGAGAGGACTAGGAAGAGGAGAGGTCCCAAGGGACTTAAATATATGCGCATATGTTAGCCCTCAGACTGCAAGTGCACAAAGTAGATTCATATATCAGATATATGTGTGTGCTCAGTATTTTTCTTGCAGATTGAAGGATCCCTTAACAAGAATCATTGATTCTCACTCCCTTAGCCTTTGGTGTGAAGTTTTTGGGTATTGTTGAGCCAGCAACCATTGAGGGTTGTTGAGCTAAGCTCATGAGCAGGTATATGGTTTATTTAAATCTTTATGATTCTAGTTTGTGGTTTGCTTATTGGTTACGTTATGATACTAACTACAGTTGTTTACTTAGCTGAGAAAGCCTAGTGTAGCACAAGAGAGGGCTCATGAAGCTTGCCATCGGGAGTTTACTCTAAGGTGGGAGCTTAGTTGTTACCCAGTCTGGGGTAATCCAGTTATGATGCCAAAACTATGTATTTAAACTCCTAGGAGTGTGTCCTGTAGATCACCAGAACAACACCCCTAGTGTACATACTTAAGTGACCCTCTTGCGCACTATGTAAATATATGTATATTGGTCTAACCATAACACACATATTCACATTTATGCACACTATGGCAGCTAAGAAGGAAAACACTAGCACAAGTCTTAGTTTTGGCTTCCACACATTCATCATTCTTACTAGGTTCAAAAATTCCGGCCACTGGACCCAAACTTCCTCCAATAAACTGTATCATTATAGCCAAGTAACCCCTTATTTTATTTGCTCCATTATCAAGTAGAGACTTAGAGCAAACCAAGAAATTTATTTTTACATCAATAGCCCACGTATGGACCAAGTTATGGATTTTTTAAGTTGGTTACAAAATTCTGACCAAATGAACAGTAACTTAGCCAATTTTTCAACATCATAACTTTGGCTACAGGGCTCCAAATCTAGAAATTCCAAGGCCCAATTAAACCTCTCAGTGTCCTCTAGGCTTTTCCAAAATTTCATATCAAGATTCATTCTACACAGGGAGATACAGTGTTTTGAGAAGGTCAAAATTCTGGTCAGTTTTGAACCATTATGCTCATACAATTTTTTCCAAACCATGCAAACACTTCATTCACAAGAGGAAAGCCATTCAAGGCTACCCGAAATATATCCAATACACATAGGAAATACATGCCCTTGCATTTAACAACAATATGTGGCCAAAACAGAATTTACAAGTAAGCAGCCTATCATTCACACTTAGGCAGCTTTACACCACATCACATACATAGCCAAAACACTACTCAAATGTTCACATACTTGTCTCATTTTACATACACTACATGTACATGCATACATATACTAAAAAATGGTCTTAAATTAGCTAAATACACACCTTAAGTTACAGGAGTTCCTAAGACACAATGGACTCCAGAACAGGATGCTGGACAGCTGCTGCACAACACAATAAGTACCATCACTAAAAATACCAAATGTACTCCTAAGATCACAAAAATTTCCAGATCACAAGTAGACATATGGAAGTTCAAGTACCTAAAAATTCAGGGCAAAAATCAAACCACAAAGGTTAGTTTGAAGGTGATCTTTCATCTGGACTTGAAATGACAGAATTAGGTGGAGTAAGTTTCTTTGAGAAACTTAGTAAGGGTAGCACTTGGATTCAATAGGCAATGCAACCATCATTAAAACCTGCATCCAAAGACACTAAAACAAAAAAACCACAATGCATATATACAAGATATAGCAACCAAAAGCAGCCACCATTCACAACCAACAAATACATGAAATGCGGCAGCAACATATACCATTGATTAGTCCATAAAACACATCATAAACATAACCAAATCACTATGGCAGCCCTCCTCAAGCTAATGCTTGATCTTAGGAGGATTTTAACACAAGTTAGTACTAACTTTGGGCCCTAGAAACCCTCATTTCACTGCCATCTTTGTGCACTTCACACTAGGTCACAAAACCTTCAATAAGTGCACTCCCCTCACTAAGCTTGGTTCATCAAGCTCATGGCTCTCTTCCAAGCTTAGCCCTAGCTCCATGGTTGCTTGAAAATACATAAAACAACCCATGGGAGCAAGAGAACCCTTACCCAAGTGGGTAGGCCGAAAATCAAGCTTGATCCTTGAAGTATCCAAGCAATAGCTCTAGTTTGCTTCCACTTGCTTCCTTTTGCCTTCAATTTCAATCAATTGCAAGTTTGAAGGTGTGGTGCCTATGGAGGAACTGTGGCTATGTTCTTGGGTTGGAGGAGGCCAAAAATGGGAGAGATATAAGTGAGTTGGCCACTTAAATGGGCTAAAATGAGCTTAAGTGCACAAAACACACTTAACAAGCTTAACCTTGCTTTATGTCCTTTTCCTTGCCAATAAGCATGGTTTCTTTTTCTTTAACTTATTGGTCCACATTTTGCCCACATTTTTTACCAATTTCCAAGCCATAGCCGCCTCTTCCTATGTGGGAAAAATCTAACTTGCTTCATTTGACTTAAGTCAAAGACATACACATCTTAAGGCCTACATTAGAACACTTAGATCCTTTATGCCTTTTTGTGTTTTCTTTGTCCTTAGTTGTCTTCCATAAGCAATTTGGTCCTCAAATAGCACTTTCATACCATTCATATCCTTCCCATAACTCTCCAAAGCTCTTTCTTGAGAGTTTGCAATTAAGTACTCAAATTTCCAAAACATTACAAAAAAGTCCATAGGTTGACAAACAAGCAACCCTTAAGGCTTTTCTTGGGGGCCAAGTTACCAACTTGGAACACTTTTAAGGAGGTGTTCATTATACCTCTTACCCCTCACACTTCAATCACTATGAAGAGAATTACACAATATAATGGTTTTTAGCCATTATGCCACACTCGTAATTCCCCCATTTTTGTGAGGTGGTAACATTAGTTGTGGATCTCAGTAGTATGATTCAGTGTATAGTTTACATACACTAGTTGCCTCCAATGTTCATGTTAAGTTTTGTACTCTAAAGTTGCTCTTGGGTGTGAGCATACTCTACTTTTTCTTAGATGTTCACACGTGGTTGATTATGTGTACTTAACCATATAAGTGCTTTGTATGCTTTGCCTGTTTTGATATTTTTTTTTAATAAAATTCCATGGACATGTTTTGTCTTTTTCTTGTTTTATTATTGAAGTCAAAGCACATATTCATGTATAATTGCATAGTAGGATTAATTAACTAGAAGCATAAAATTTTTAACTTGTGTGCATGTTATCAATTAGCCAACTGCGACTAGTGTGGGACAAGTTCCCATAGGCTTCCTGGGCAGCCCACAAGGGGCTGTGTCAGCTCGACTCAAGTGCCCTAAGGGTATTAGTTGAATGGGTCGAGTAGTCCGACAGCAAGTGGGTTGTTATGACCTACACCCATTGGTAGTTTTGATCGGGATATGTTGGCACCATATCCTAGCATTATGTCTTAAGATGGGGAGATTGAATTTGGAGGACCAAATTCTCCATAGTGGGGAGAATGTTATAGCCCTCCAATCAGAATGCTCGGTGAGCGAGGTAAATTCATAAATCCGTTGTTTAAATGCCTTAACTAAAGGTGAATTAGCAAGATCAAGTAAGTTATTAAAGGTTTAGTATGTTTCAAGTGGTTTATGGGGCTAGGTTTGCTTGGGGACAAAATGGTAATTTTGCATCTCAAAGGGTCAGGATGAGTTTCTGGAGTAAACATAGCATTTTTAAAACCTAAAGCCCAAGTTAGCAAAGTTTGCCAAAGTTTTAAATTATCTAGTTACTATTTTAGGAAGGCGTATTTTCACGAAAAACTTAAAAAGTTTAAGGAAAAGGATGTTTATTGGTTTATAAACTTGTTAAAAGGGTGGAAGCTACCACTATTCACCAATTTAGCACTAAAATTCACAACTTTCTCTTCCTCTCTCCATCTTCACCTTAAATCTTCACAATTACATGATTTATTGGCAAAATTGAAAGGTTTTCTTGCCGCCCAAGTGGTTAAATGCTCACTTTGCACTTGTTTTCTTGGTTTGAAGCTTCTTGGGGTGTTTTTCTTGCTTAGGCTTAGTGTGTGCGTGAGGTATGGCTTTGATCCTTGATTTCTCTTATTTCTTGAGTTGCTTTAAGCTTGGGTTTTGTTAGATTGGTGTTAATTTAGTGCCATATGCCTTGAATTTTCCTTGGAACCTAGAAAACTTAGAAGAGCCTTTGGAATTGGAAATTCTTGGCTTGTGATTCTTGGTGCTTGCTAGTTCTTACGTAATTGAGGTAAAGGATTTAGTTATTCTTTTGCTAAATTGATGTATGTTGTTTGTATGTTAGTTATGAAGCTTGATTTGGTGAGTTAGTGCTTGAAATAGCTCAAGTAAAGCCCCATTTATGCATAGGCATCATGAGGAACTTCATATCTCTTGATTTGAAGGAGATGCAAACACACCACGGGGTTATGCATTCGCATCGCAGCCTAGAGCCTATGTTGCGTACACATAGCATAGATGGTGCATACACACCATTTCTAGAATGGATGGGTTGTTAGAGTGCATGCGCACCAGGGAGGTGGTGTGTTCGCAATGGACCTAGGAGGCCTAGTTCATGTATAAGGGAGTCCTTAAGGGCTCGAGGGGGCCTCGGGGCACCCTAGTTAAGCTCACTAAGTTTCTCCATGGCTAGTTAAGCATCAGTTTAGTAAGGGAATAGTTGTATTGCTTGCTAAATTAATGTATAGAACTTATATGTTGGCCATGGAGGTTGATTTGGTAAGTTATTGCTTAAATTAAGGCAAAGGAAGCACCTCTTGAGCTTTGGCAACACTAAAAACAAAGTAGAGCTTTTCCCAGGCAATGTAAATCCACCAGCCCGTGTTACGTTTGCAAAAAATCCAGAATTGAGAAGCTGACTGACCGCACCATGTGCCTAGTGTGTACGCATCATGGCCTGAAGAGCTAGTTTGATTACATGGGCGTTCCTAAGGCCTTGGGGGACCTTGGTGGACCCTAGCTCTTCTTAATCACCTCCATGGTTAGTTAAACATTAATTTAGTAATGAAGCAAGTAATGGTGGATAGGGGAGCACGATTGATGAAGGCTAACTACACTTGTAGCCTAGCCAAGGCACAAGTGAAAGCTTAGTGCATCCTTGGTAAGTTAAATGGTGAGGCTTAGTACCTTGGTGATATAGGTGAGCTTACTAGCTCAAGACACCAAGTGGGAGCCTAGTGCGTCTAATTGGGTGGAGGCTTAGTACCATAGCAACCTAGGTGAGGCAATGGCTCAAGTCTAGTACACCCAATGAGTTCCTTAGAGCTCAAACAAGGAGCATACACCATGTTCACCTGCACAACAATCAAGGGAAAGTTAAAGTTACTGCGTTAGTAAACTAAGACTTACTAGGAGCAAGTTAGGGGCTAGAACTCGCTAGGCATGAAGTGATGCTCGTGAGAGGACTAGGATGATAAAGGGTCCCAAGGGACTCAGATATATGCGCATATGTTAGCCCTCATACTACAAGCACATGCAGTTGACTTCATATACTGAATATTTATGTGTCCTCAGGATTTTTCTTATAGGTAGAAGGATCCCTTACTGAGAATCTTTGATTCTCAATCCCTTAGCTTTTGTTGTGCAGTTTTGGGTGTCGTTGAGCCAGCAACTATTGAGGGTTGTTGAGTTAAGCTCACGAGTAAGTATATGATTTTTTTGAATCTTTATGATTTTAGTTTATGGTTTGCTTAATGGTAAAGTTATGGTACTAACTACAGTTGTCTTTTTGGTCGATAGAGGTTAGTGAAGCACAATGAAGGGCTTATGGAACTTGCCACCGGGAGTTTGCTCTAAGGTGGGAGCTTAGTTGCAGATCTCAGTAGTGAATTTCAGTGTATAGTTCTCATACACTAGTTGCCTCCAATGTTCATGTTAAGTAGTAAACTCTAGATTCACTCTTGGGTGTGAGCATAATTTACTTTTGTGTAGATGCTTGCACACAATTGATTATGTGTAGTTAATCTCATAGTTATTTTGTATACTTTGACTGCTTTGAAACTTAGATTTCAGTGGAAAGCCCAGGCAACATTTTATGATTTATGTTTATACTTTATAACTTGTTTTACTACATAAGTCAATGCATTACTCATGTATGATTGCATAGGAGGATTAAATAACTAAAAGCATAAAGGTTTTAACTAGTGTGCACATAATCAATTAGCTGGACAAGTTCCTATAGGCTTCTTGGGTAGGCCCATGAGAGATCGTGTCAATTAGTCCTCCTATTCACCATTGTAGCAATGGTATTTGTATGTTTGCTTGACAGGCAAAATATGCATGTTATTGGTATATGACTAGTTGCTATTAATGAGAATTGTGTTACTTGAATTAATTGTTATTTAGACATAGTTATTTGTTGTTTTTTATTTCATTCAAACATATTTATTGTTGTTGTGTGAGAAATTTAATGTAATTTACATGTTAGATTTCTCTTAATCTCATATATATTTCTCTTAAACTCATATGTAACAATTTGACACATTTGTGGGCTGTAAACTCACATCTTACCCACCAATCCGCGAGTAGGATACAAGTTTAGTAAATCCAACCCAATGTGGGTTGTGTATAAGATTTTTGTTAGCGAAAGTTATAGGAACCCTCTTGGCATTTGGCTTAACCTACACTTTCCCCCCTTTACTTTAGAAAACATACATTTTACCCTCTAGGATAGTCACATCAATCAAAGTCACTACCATGCAAGTTGGCCAAATGCCATTATTGCATAATAAGATTTGCAAAATTGCGCAAATCAACTACAATATTCATGTCATGTTATCTCCAATCCATTTTCTTTGAATATATAATATATACAAATTTACTAATAATTTCAAGATTTATAATACATTTCCATATTTACAAACCAATAGTTTATGCTTGTGATTAATATTAATATTTACTTGTTTAATATTTTATTCTTTTTTCAATTAGTTCAAATAGAGAAGTATTACCTTTTAGGGGAAATATATTTTAGCTAATTTGATTTTGTTTTGAAAACTGATTTTCACCATATGAAGGAAATCTACATATTCCATAATTTTTTAGCAACACATAATATAAATAATATATTAATTATACACATCATTAATTATGTATCATTATATAGTTAATTAAATACATTTTTTTGCCAAATGGTAATTAATTTTTTGTAACATTTTAGCCTATCCAATGAAAAAATGAATAAGTTATACTTACTTATTTGTAAAAAAATAATTAAAAGAAAAAAATTCTGAAAATATAATTACTTCAATAAATGTGAAATTTTGCTTCTGTAAAAAAAAAAAAAACACAAATGTGAAGCTTAGTTGTGCATTCAATGAATATGTTACTCATTTATTATTTTTTAATTACCATTTAGTTGTGTATTCAATAAGTTTGAGACTTTTGTTCTTAAAAGAAGACCTCAAGCAAGTCCTAGTTTAAGCCATAAATTATATCATTAGGAAGTCATTATCAGCCTTCTTGGTATAGGATTGAAATGTTAGATAAAAATTTATGGTGGATATTTATTTTTTAGAGGATAACAAAGTTTTCCAAAATTAAATACATGCATCTACATAAGAAAGTTATCCACGTGACAAATTGGGACCCACCATGAGGGCATCAAGTGCCATGTAGGCAAATTCTATCAGAAATAATGCCAGAATTAATGGTCGAGACTGAACAAGAACATGCTAGTTAAGTTAGAGAACTTTAAGAGGCTAAAAAAAAAATTATGAGATCACTTTAAAATGACCCTTTAATTTAATGGATCATATTTTGATTTTAATATCCCCAGCTTATAACTTAAACTATAGACTTGCATGGACTCTTCAACAGGGAACAAAAACCTCAAATTTATTGATTACACAACGAAATGGTAATTAAAAAATAACACATATGTAATACATTTATTGAATATACAACTAAATTTTACATTTACTGAAGTAATATATTTTAAGAATTTTTTACTTTTAATTTTTTTCTAAGATAAGTATAATTTATTATTTTTCTCATTGGATAGGCTAAAAAGTTAGCAAACATTAATTACCATTTGACTAAAAAATATACATCATTAATGATATAATGATACATAATTAATGATGTGCTTAATTAATATATTATTTATATTATGCAATGCTAAAAATTCTAGAGTGCGTAGATTTATTTCATATGGTGAAAATTACTTTTCAAAATAAAATGAAATTAGCTAAAATATATTTGTCTTAAACGATAATACTTCTCTATTCAAACTATTTGAAAAGTGAATAAAATGTTGAACAAGTAAATATTAATATTAATGACGAGCATAAACTATTAGTTTATAAATTTGGAAGTATATTACGAATCTAGTAATTATTAGTAAATTTATAAAGATAGAAATTATTTAGGACTATAAAACTTATTAGAAATATGTTATATATTTAGAGAAAATGAATTGGAAGCAGCATGAAATAAATATTATGATTAATTTACACAATTTGCAGATCTTATTGAGTAATCATGGCATTTGGCCAACTTACATGACAGTTAAATTAATTAATGTGACTATTCTAGAGGGGGAAAAGTGTATGTTTTCTAAAATAGAATTAGGCAACTAAAGATTAAGCCAAATGTCAGAGGGTTCTTGTAACTTTCCCTTTATTTTATATGGATTGTGTTTGCAGGACTGGTTACAGAATTGCATAACCCTACCAAACTCACCCTATTGACATCACTAATTGGACAATTGACAAAATAAAAACAAGTGGCACACCATGTAATTTTCTCCAAAGCCAGGCCTCATGCACTATCCTAATAGGCTAACTGACCATATGGAAAATGGGGTCCCATTAAACCCATTAATCCCAACCTAACTCACCCATGTAGACTTTATATAAATTGCCAATGAAAATTACGACATGTAGATTTTTAATACAAAGATAATTTTAGCAAATCATCACTTCATATAAGAATAATGATCAATGATGCATTAAAATTAATGTAAAATCAGCTGCCCATCAATTCAACACAAGGCATGGATGAAAGTGAATCATCATTCTGGTCATTAGCCCTTCACATCTTTACCGTCGTTAATCATTTTGTATGAAGCAACAGAAATCTCAATGCAACTTCAGAATATGGTCAAGCACATCTAATTCAGACGGAAGTTTTAACTTACCCCCACAAGACAAAGTTGCATCTAATAGTCATACATATTGATGGCTCTGGATGGCCATCGTAGATGTTCCCGCCGTGGCTCCACGACGGGAGTAACAGGGACCTCCTGAGGAATGTCGCGCGTGGCCGTCTGTGATGGATAGCGGTGGCCGAGAAAGCTTTCCGGTGCTGGAAAGAGCCTGAAACGGGGATGTCCTCAAGTAGTGCGGCCTGAAACATGCAGAAAACAGGGGTTAGGAGGTCCCCAGAGTGGTTTTTCGGGGAGGAGACTCCGACGCCCAAGTCAGTGCCTCTAAATGGGGACGAAGAGTAAGCACAAAATAGACTTGCCGGGAGTGTTTCTCTGGTATGCACAGAAGGGAAAGAATCTCGCCGAAGGCGTTTTTCTGGCATGTCTAGAGGAAAAAAGGGGGGGAAGCTAGAGCCTGGAGCCCCAAAAAACTCATGTCCCACCTCCCTTACCGAGAGCCTCCCCTACTGTAAATAGGAGAAAATGAGCCCCTCGGATTGCGACACGTGTATGGACGGATGCCGCTCGTACCTCTGACCAGAAGAGTGGCCAGCCGCCTACAGAATTTCTTGGGCAGTGGCTTATCGAGAAGTGTGTCACAGCGTGTCAGAGTGCTTGAGGTCGACGTTTAGTGCGTACGGGCAAATATGTCAGAGACTCCTTCGTGGCACCCATCGCTCCTCCGAGGTCCCTTCGGCCGGCGTTATCTTTTAGGGGGATGAACAAGGACCTCTCCCCGGGGTGATACTGTTTCTTCGGGGTGTTCTTATTCTTCTGAAGTCGGTTCATTCGTCCTACGATGGAGAGGCGATATGGTAATTTCCCGAGGTTGGTACGATGGGGCTTCCGAGGTCGTATACCTCATGTGTTTGGCTCCCTCTTTCTCCGAAGTCAGTGGACAGGGCGATAGCACTTCGGCTATCACATGCCCTCCTTCGGAAAGGCGGAGAGTAACTTCGGTTTGTAGCCCTTTCAGGAGCACTTTTAGAGGATCCGGCTTATATCGTTTGCAAGGAAGGTACTTCACCATTTTAAGGGCGTAGTTTGTTCGGGCGGACGTCGCACACCTGCCTTTCGGCGTCCTTGAGATTTCCAATCTTATTTTTTCTGTCTTGAATTAGTGGACTGTCATGCCTTGAAACTGGGCGTGTCAATCTGGGGATGCACCTAAATCTTCAGGATGTCAGAAAACATGCCCCAGTTTCTCGCGATGGTCGACACGTGGCAAGCGTCAATTGGGATGGCACGTCTTTTTGCGCGGGAAGGATAATTACGGTGACGTTTCACCCCCACGCAGCAGTTATGACACCTTTTCAATTTCCCTTCCCAGCTCTATATAAGCCTCCTCCTGCCATTCTTCTCATTTGTTTTTTCTTTGCTCTCACCTTTGCTCTCATTTTCTCTCGCCTTTTCCATCTCTTTCTGCGACGGTTTGCACGGCGGAGCGATTTTCGGCCATTACTTACGACGGCATCCAGGAATCCTGACTTCGGCAAGGCTTTTCGTGAGTACCTTCCCCGGGAATCGTTCGACTTTTGCTAACTTCTCAGCCTCCCGAAGTCGTATTTTTTCAGTTTTTGCTGACGTTTTCCTTTCTTCTTGCAGCTCCTTTTTTGGCTAACCGTTTTTGGACTCACATCTTTAGCTTCAATGCCTTTTTGGACTCATACTGATGCTTTTCCCCTTTTTCAGAGATGGCTGACGATTATGCCGCCTACTACAAGGGTCTCTTCCTTGGTCAGGTAGAGAATGGAGAACAAGCAAAGAAAAGTGGCCCCAAAAGACGTAAGTCTACTGGGAGTGGACTGTCTTCGGCCAAGAAGTCAAAGAAGAGGGCCCTTACTCCACCTTCGGAGGATGTGGTGGAGGTCGATGAAGTTATTGCTACTTCCACCAAGATTGCTATCTCAACCGATGCGATAGCAACTTCCACCGATGCTATTGCAACCTTCGCCATGGTTGATGTCACTCCAATATCCACCAAGGTTGCTGCCCCCTCCGAAGTAGCTGCGACATCTTCTCAGGCTGATACTGCTGCAGCCGAGGTGCCCGCCGGAGTAGTCACTCTTCTCACTCCGTCGAGTCCTACCTCGTCGGTGGAGCTTTTAGGCTCCTTGCCCGAGAGTCCTACTGTTAAAAAGCTGGAGAGACGTCGCAAGCACAAAAGCAAGCACATTCCGGCCTTTGTGGAGGAGGCTACCGTGGTTGCGCTAGGTTTGCGTCGGATTCTTTTTTGACACCTCTTCCCTCATAACTTGTGTTTTCGGGGAGCCCTTCCTGACTTGCGCCCCTCCATTTTGCAGAGGACCGAGCGGCCCCAGTATGGATGGTTGACCATGCCCGAAGACGGGCTCTCCGGGACTCCCTTCTCCTGAAAGACAAGGTTCCGAGGGAGCCGTTTTGGTCTTCCACGGAGGACATGAACTTGTTCTCCAGGGATTGCCAAGAGATGGCTCCCCAGATGGCGAAGGGTGTTCTTACCGAGGCGTCTTCTAAGGCAGTTGCCGAGGAATGTGCTTCTGGGGATATCCTCGCCGTTAGAGTTTCTGAGCGCGCAGCTCAAGTGATCCTTTTGGCCTCCTCTTTTTTGCCCAAGTGTTTTGCCTTCCCTTATGCTGCTTTCACTGAGGATTTTCTCCTTCTTCTTCATAGCTTTTGGGGTACAGTGAGCACCTCCAAGTTTGGGCGGCAAAGTAGTCTTCTACCCGAGCTTGGGCTGAAAGTGAACTAGAGAAGGCCCGGCTCTTATGTATTAACTCGGACATAGCTAATGTCGAGTTGAGGCGCATAGCCAGGGAGGAGGTGGTCCAGCTCCGGGATGAGTTCCTGGTAGGCCAATCAGACCTCTTGAAGGACTTTTCCCGCAAAATACGGGACCTTGGCGAGGAGGTTGTGTACTTGACTTCGGCCAATGAGGTTATTCAGAAGGAGAAAGAAGAAGAAGCTGCCCTTCTGAAGAAAACTCTTGCCGAAAAAGCGGCTCTTCAAGCCAGGGTCTATTTTCTGAGGAGGAGTGCGATGAAGAGGAGGAACGTAAAGAGATTGGTGAGGAGGATTGCCGATCTTAAGGAAGAGGTCCTGGGTCTCAAGAAAGAGGTTGCTGGTCTTGAGAATGAGGCGGACTTGCTAGACGTAGAAAAGGACAAAGCCGTCCAAATGTTGAAGGTGTCCTTTCAGGACAGCTTCTGTCTAGCTTGTCATCAATTTCTGCAACGATACCTGGACCTCGAGACCTCCTTTCTTGCGGCCCTGGATATTCCCGAGGGTCCTCGGTGGACCTGATCGAAAGCTGGTCACCTCAACCTGCCACTTGTTCCTCTACTTGCGCCGAAGGCGACGGCTAGAGACACGGGAGCAGGAACTTCTCGCGTCGCTGGGGATCCTTAGACATCCTAGGGTTTTTCATTTTCGTGCTTCTCTTGTACTCCTCTTGTACGAAATACCTTCTTTAATGGATTCTTCTTCATTTCTTCGCTCTGTCTAACTTGAGCAATTTTTTTTTTCTAGTTGCCCTGGCTACTTCGGAAAGCCAATCCCTGCGCTTTCTGCTGGCCGATCTCGCTTTCTCGGCCACCCTGATTTGACAAAGACTTTTCAAGCGAACACTAGTCTATCCTCGTTGATTGCCTTTGATGGACTTCATTCTTCTTTCTCTCTATTTTTTTTTTAGAAGGAAAACATATCATATCCTTCGACCACGTGTGCTTTAGCTTTGTTCGGTGGGTAACCTGTACAGGGGAAAAGAGAAATTTCTCTAAGTATAGCTTGTTCATCTAAAAATTCTAAGTATAGAATAAAATTCTAAGTATAGAATTCTTCTAGGGTATTTCTCGATTTTCTCCCATTGACACTGCCAAGCTGATAATCCTCTCTTTCGGACCTTGCCCTGGATCAAGCGAGGTCCTTTTTCGTAGTGGCCGAAGTTCTCCCCTGAGGTAGTTCTCGGGGTTCTATCTTGGCCTTTCGGAGAATGAGATCTCCTTTTGGCGTTCGGCGCAATTTTGCGCTCACGGCCACCTTTTACGGAGAAAACACTTTTCCTGAGCTTGTTCATGCTTCGGGGAGTGGCTCAAGTTTGGTTTCCCAATCCGAGGCTATTTCTTCCTTTACCAAGCATTCTTCCCGAGCTCGTTCTTCCTTCGATGTTTGGCTAATCGGTCGATTTCAGTCGTCAAACTGAGAAGCGAGGTCCTTTTTCCTAGTGGCCAAAGTTTTCCCCTGAGGTAGTTCTCGGGGTTCTGTGTTGGCCCTTCGGAGAATGAGATCTCCTTTTGGCGTTCGGCGCAATTTTGCGCTCGCGGCCACCTTTTACCGAGAAAACACTTCTCCTGAGCTCGTTCATGCTTCGGCGAGTGGCTCGAGTTCGGTTCCCCAATCCGAGGCTATTTCTTCCTTTACCGAGCATTCCTCCCGAGCTCGTTCTTCCTTCCACCGAACACTCGCGCTTCACTCGGTAACTGTATTGCTCCAAGTGGGCACTGGTCTTTGCAGGCGAGTAAGGAAGGTTTTTTCTCCCTGTGGTTTTTTGGGAAGTTTGTCTGATTATTCCCATAAGGAATTTTCTCGGCCATTCTGGACCTTCTCCCCTTTGCTTCTCCCAACTTTTCTGTAGTCCCTTGTGTACAATTCTATTCGGGGGCTCTACTTGCTTGTTGCTTCAGAACTAAGCTGGTGGACCGAAATGTCATTTCGCTCCGGGGCTAATGGTGAACTTTTTGGCCTCCTTCGTCTAAAGACTGAAGCCATTATGCTACTGGCAATAATATGCCATCTTCGTGCATCATGTTCCTTTAAGCAGGCTTTTGTATACCTTTTGCCTGCTTAATTAGTAGGGGTTCTGTCTTGTCTCGCGAAACGAAGTAGTTTACTACTTTCTCATAGCATTATACTTCAGGCGTTGTTGGCTGTGGACTGTATTTGTCCTTTTTTGTAGAGGGCTGAGGGCAGTCTCTCGGGGTTACCCACTCCAACGGGAGTCTTACGGGTATTTTATTTCGAAGGCAGTCTTTTGGGTGCTGGTGCATTTTTGGCCATTCTCGTCCTTTTTTGGACGCATTTTTGTTCGCACCTCTTTTTTTGCGCGCTGTTCTGCACCTCTTTCTGCCGATGCCTTTCTATAGCGGGCCTGAGCTTCCTTACCGATGTCCTTCCTCTTCAATCAAGGAAGACTGTTTGGAACATTTTCTGTACTTTCCGCCATTTCATGAAGATTTTTTAGGCTTCTTGGGAGATGCCACTTTGCGGGGCATTTTTTGCATTCTTAACCACTTCGCGAGGGTTTTTCGGGACTCTTGGGAGATGCCTTTTTGTGGGGTTCTTTCTCCTCTTGTCCTATGTTTTCATTCCTAGCAAATGCCGAGCTTGGGTGGTCCAACACTTCATTAACCGAATATGCTAACTCAGGTGACTTCCCTATCCTCGGGCCTCCGAGGTACCGTTCCCGCGCCGCAGTGTTTTTGCGCCTGGGATTTCTTCGGCTGGGGGTTCCTTCTTTTGGATTTCATCTATATTCAGTCCTCGTTGGATTTCCCTTTTTCTGTTTCTGGAATTTCGGCAATAGTCTGCTAGCACCTGGGGTTATATTGCCCCTCTGGGCTCGTGCGCGATGTAATATCTTTGGAGTTCGGTGCACTTGCCCGATTACCCTATTCCCTCTGACGTCGTGCGGGGGCGGCTCATTTTTGGACGATGGTAATGTGTCCATTGGAGTAGGATCATAGCCTTTTGCCTGTTTAATATCAAAGCGTAGGCGTCTTCTCAAGGTAGTGGATTCAGTGTTGCTGCCGGAGGAATAACAACCTTTCTTTGGCCCGAACTCCTTCGTCAGGGAGGTCTGGATAGCACCGACCCTACTTTTTCCCATCCATCATGTTCCGCAGGGAAGCACGTCCTTTGGGTACTCATCCCACTACTCTTTGTTTCTCCCCCTGAACTCTTGGGTTACCACTACTTCTCTAGTCGAAAGGATTGAGAAAGGAGACTTCGGCTCGAATTTGCACACGACCATCTTCGGTCTACCCGCTGCACTACTTAGTCCACGGCGATGCGTGGGAAACTATGCAGGAAAACCACGGCAATATCCGGAGGAGGAATCATCCTCAGGATGGGAAGTCCCTGCGCTTAATTGTTCGGCCGCCGGGCGAATCTCCGGCGCGGACGGGGGCCTCAGGGAGCCTTTGTCCTTAGAACGCCGAGTTTTCGACCACGGCTGCCTGGAAAATTCCCACAGACGACGCCGAATGATGGCTTTGGATGGCCATCGTAGATGTTCCCGCCGTGGCTCCATGACGGGAGTAACAGGGACCTCCTGAGGAATGTTGCGCGTGGCCGTCTGTGATGGATAGCGGTGGCCGAGAAAGCTTTCCAGTGCTGGAAAGAGCCTAAAACAGGGATGTCCTCAAGTAGTCCGGCCTGAAACATGCAGAAAATATGGGTTAGGAGGTCCCCAGACTGGTTTTTCGGGGAGGAGCGTCCGGCGCCCAAGTCAGTGCCTCTAAATGGGGACGAAGAGTAAGCACATAATAGACTTGCCGGGAGTGTTTCTCTGGTATGCACAGAAGGGAAAGAATCTCCCCGGAGGCGTTTTTCTGGCATATCTAGAGGAAAAAAGGGGGGGAGGCTAGAGCCTAGAGCCCCGAAAAACTCCTGTGTCCTTCAAGAGGTCCGATTGGCCTACCAGGAACTCATCTCGGAGTTGGACCACCTCCTCCCTGGCTATGCGCCTCAACTCGACATTCGCTATGTCCGAGTTAATACCGAATAGCCTGGCCTTCTCTAGTTCACTTTCAGCCCGAGCTCGGGCAGAAGAATGCTCTGCCGCCCAAACTCGGAGGTGCTCACTGTACCCCAAAAGCTATGAAGAAGAAGGAGAAAATCCTCAGTGAAAGCAGCATAAGGGAAGGCAAAACACTTGGGCAAAAAAGAGGAGGCCAAAAGGATCACCTGAGCGGCGCGCTCAGAAACTCTAGCGGCGAGGATATCCCCAGAAGCACATTCCTCGGCAACTGCCTTTGAAGAAGTCTCGGTAAGAACACCCCTCGCCATCTGGGAAGCCAACTCTTGGCAATCCCTGGAGAACAAGTTCATGTCCTCCGTGAAAGACCAAAACGGCTCCTTCGGAACCTTGTCTTTCGGGAGAAGGGAGTCCCGGAGAGCTCGTCTTCGGGCATGGTCAACCATCCATACTGGGGCCACTCGGTCCTTTGCAAAATGGAGGGGCGCAAGTCAGGAAGGGCTCCCCGAAAACACAAGTTATGAGGGAGGAGGTGTCAAAAAAGAATCCGACGCAAACCTGGCGCAACCCCGGTAGCCTCCTCCACAAAGGCCGAAATGTGCTTGCCTTTGTCCTTGCGACGTCTCTCCAGCTTTTTAACAGTAGGACTCTCAGGCAAGGAGCCTAAAAGCTCCATCGAAGAGGTAGGACTCGACGGAGTGAAAAGGGTGACTACTCCGGCAGGCACGTCGGCTGCAGCAGTATCAGCCTGAGAAGATGTCGCAGCTACTTCGGAGGGGGCAGCAACCCTGGTGGATATTGGAGTGACATCAACCTTTCCCCCTAAAAGGTAACGTCGGCCGAAGGGACCTCGGAGGAGCGATGGGTGCCACGAAGGAGTCTCTAACATATTTGCCCGTACGCACTTGACGTCGACCTCAAGCACTCTGACAGGCCACTGCAGTCTGCACTCTGACACGCTGCGACACACTTCTCGATAAGCCACTGCCCGAGAAAGCCTGCAGGCGGCTGGCCACTCTTCTGGTCAGAGGTACGGGCGGCATCCGTCCATACACGCGTCACAATCCGAGGGGACCATTTTCTCCTATTTACGGTAGGGGAGGCTCTCGGTAAGGGAGGTGGGACAGGAGTTTGTTGGGGCTCCAGGCTCTAGCTTCCCCCCCTTTTTTCCTCTAGACATGCCAGAAAAACGCCTCCGGCGAGATTCTTTCCCTTCTGTGCATACCAGAGAAACACTCCCGGCAAGTATATTTTGTACTTACTCTTCGTCCCCATTTAGAGGCACTGACTTGGGCGTCGGAGGCTCCTCCCCGAAAAACCACTCCGGGGACCTCCTAACCCCTGTTTTCTGCATGTTTCAGGCCGGACTACTTGAGGACATCCCCGTTTCAGGCTCTTTCCATCACCAGAAAGCTTTCTCGGCCACCGCTATCCATCACAGACGGCCACGCGCGACATTCCTCAGGAGGTCCCTGTTACTCCCGTTGTGGAGCCACGGCGGGAACATCTACGATGGCCATCCAGAGCCATCACATATCATCTTCAATCCGAATCTAATATAAAAAGCATAGTACAAAATGCCACCGCCATAGCAGCTCCTCTCTTTCTGGGAATCCCTCAACTCACAAGCGCAGGTGATCATGATTCCAACTTCGTTTTGCCCTTCCCTAGCTCCAAAATCATCAACCCTTCCCAGTGCCAGCCTTCCCACCTGATTTATATGGGCCACAAAGAGATGGATGAGTATCAATTTCACACAAGTTCAAGCAAGCAAGCATAGTATCGTCATCATTATTATTCTGCTACCGGTTAATCTCAGCCATCAGAGGATGAGTAACATAAGGCTCATTACATCAATTAGCTATTACTCCAGAAAGACTCCCTCTCTCTCCGTAGCCCAACTGTAAGAGGCAGGAATAAATGCGTCCAAGTGTGTGTTTATAGATTCGACAGTTTAGGTACAAAGGATTCATGGGACAACATTTCAAGCCATGGCACCACTGGCATTAGAAACCAGAGTCATCAAGCCATTTTTCTGGCCACAAATATCATCACCCAAACTTACAACTAGTTTCAACATCAATTCCCAGGACAAATTCTAGAACAGCAGCCCCCCTAGAATGCATCTAAAAGGCTGGCACAAGCTAATTCATCAGACAGGCAGACATTAAATTAACACCAAAATAGGAACGGTACAGCAGGAAAGACTACCTTCATCCCATAAATAAAAGTCACAGCTTCCGGTTGTCACATCCATTCGAATCAACCATTGACCACATCGATTGGTTTCACTTAATCCCCAAACTACACACTTCTTTTACCTATCAAACTCAGATTGCAGACTTCCTAAAATCTCTGCTCAACTGCAGGTGCTGAGAAATCAATTTCTGAAAAGGCTTCAAATTATGAACCCAGTGTGTACAACAAAGCCCAAGCTAGGTAGTGGTACAATTTAGAGTTTTTGCGGAGTTATAGCTTAAGATGCAGAGCACAAAATCTGCAACAACTTAACTATCAAGCATAAAGAGTGGAGGGGTATCTCTGTATGGATGAGACATGAAATTATTACTTGACAACCAGAAAGGAACAACTAACGAAAGAAAAATGGTGCGTGGAATGAATGAAGTACACTAACCAGCATCATTCATTCATTAAAGTACAGGGCAACACAATAAACATGTTATCCGCTAGGAGCTAACACAGGCAGACGATTCAAACGTTATGAAAGGAACTCATTCGAGAATATATATTAAAGAAGCATGCAATTGAATTAACAGCCCATGCTTCGCCTAAGGTTGAAGGTCCATGGTTTCAACACCCGTTTCGCATTGCTCATGAATACCACGAGAAGGATGGAGGGGAGAAAAAGAACATGTGATTAGTGCGCAAAGGCATTGCATTGGATAGAATCACATATGCCTTACTTGCATCTCAAGACGGAATCACAATTGTATCGCTCAGACTCAGTCTACAACCAATAGTCTGCAAAGTTGGGAACAGAAAAAAAAAAAAGAAACAAACTCTTATCAGTTGTTGTCACATCACGTGTACATAAAAGAAAGAAAACAATTGCAAGAGAGTAATTGAAGAGCGGTCATTATTCCAACTTACTGTAATCCAATAGAGAGGCATGCTCGGGCCTCCGGCAAGCCTCATAGACGAACCAATTTAGGCGGTCAATGTAAGACTTCCGCTTAAAATTCACGATCTTGAAGGGCAAGTTTCCATCCTCACCACAGTCATCCTCATCCTCATCCTCCTCACCAAAGTCATCCTCATCCTCATCACCACAGTCATCCTCATCCTCCTCACCAGGGTCATCCTCCCACTCATCGGAGCTCAAATCAACTCCAGAGAAGAAAAGCTTCTCGTAATCCAGCCTAGGTCCCAGTAGATCAAAAGTGCAGATATGCACAACAGGATAACACGAATATGGAGAGCAGGTTAAGAGGGCACAGAACTTGGTGCCGCCAAGATGATATATGTGGCTTTCTGAAACAGAAGAACAAACAAAATTGGACCTGAGAATCTGGCAGGAAGGCGAAGGCCCCTCCGCATCTCCGCCTCGGAGAGAGGTAAAGTCAAACGCAGAGAGGAAACCATCCGGGCGGATGATTAGGGAAAGATCCTTCACATAAGCACGATACGGAGCAGATTGGCATGCAGGCACATTAAAAAACTTCACATCAGAAAAACACTTCACATCAATATGACCATCAATAAGCTTCAGACATTCTCTCTTGATTTTTGCCAATTCACTCCATTTGTCGAGCTTGACATCGTATTCATAGAAACACGCCAGTACCTCGCGACAAAGATAGCTAGTCAAACTTGTAATTTCCCGGACATGGATAACAATCTTATCGTCACCAACGCAAGCGCAGCCTTCAACGCAACCGTAGCGCTTCTGGAGGGGAAGGAAGGGAGGAGGACGCAGCATCCGCCAGCCGGATTCCTGGTGGAGCATCTGAAACGATCCATCCCCATCAGAGCCGGAAGTGTGGACATCGAGCGCGTAAATTTTGCCAGCGAGGCAGACCAACAAAGGGTAGAACATGCCAGCGATGAGAGGAGGGCCGGGCGTCCACTGCAAAGGAGGGTCGGCGAGGTCGCAGACATAAACGTCTTCGCGACGTTTTTCGGTATCCACGGAATCGAGGCCGCCGACGACGTAGATTTTGGAGCCAAGGACGGCGCATGCGGCGGAGCGTTTTCTGGAGCAGCGGCCGAATTGAGCGTGGTGGAAATCGATAACGTGAAACAGCATAAGGTCCTGGGGATTAACCAAGAAGATCATCAGCACCGTCGACGATTCTGCTTCATCGGCCGAAAGAAGACGACCGTGTTCTCGGGCCCATTCCTCACAAGCATCGGACGGCAGTTCCCCAATATACTTTTCCACACCGAAAAGATCAGCGCCATCGAACAGATAACGGCGCCAGCCGAAGCTCATTCTCGAACGCTAATTTTGCACTTTCTGCAAATCAGAATATTTATACCTTCGGTCGGGCACAGATCTAGAGCAACTTCCCTCGGGTTTCAGCGCAAAAAACTTGGTAAAGCCACTGTTATTTTCGTTTCCGCTCAAATCCAGCCGCAGATATTTGTTCTCGGCACAATTAGATCGCTGTAAATTTAGGGTGTAAATGGGCCTGGGCACTCGATCTGAGCCCCTTATCAAAATAGCACTACCCGAGCTTGAGCTTGATATGCTCAAGCCTGAATTTTTAGGCTTGAGCTTGGCTCAAATTGGGCCCAAACTTGGCCTCTTAGACTCGTTAGACCTTAATTTCTAGCTCTGTACAAAACTTATGTGTGAAGTTTTAGATGTCATTCAAGACCCTTCCAACCAACAATAATGATAAACAATCTACACAGAAGTAGAACTGACACGACCCCTTATAAGCCTTCCCAAGAAGCCTATGGGAACTTGACACACACTAGTTGCAAAAGACTAATTGATTACATGTACACTAGTTAAAATCTTTATGTTTCTAGTTAATTAATCTTACTATGCAATCATCCATGAATAATTCTTTGCATATGTAATTATAGTAATGTGATTTTTGGGAGTCTCCACCAATCGATTTATACTTAGATCGATTGAAAACCTTAAAATGGTCTACGAGAATTCGAGAGGTTCAGGAGTACGTTTATGCTAAAATACCCTTATTTTAGCACCCAAAAATTGGCATCTAACCAAGTCCTATAATCCTAGCTAATGTTAGTCACCAAAACTAATTCATGGTCCTAAAAGAAATAAAACAACCAACCAAGAAAAAAAAATTGCTGTCAGTGACCAATTTGCCAAATATAGAAGGAGGTAGGACTGGAACGAACAAAAGAAGAATATTAGAGGTCTAGGTGTGAGTTTTACCAAGGTGGATTAGTTGACTCGGGCGAACAGAACTTAAAAACGGGCCGGGTTGCGGGTCGTCTGGCCGGATCGTCTTCGATTCTTCGTTCTCCAGGGATGTCAGGACGAACAAGAACTTGGATTTGCACGAGGGAGTGGCGGTGATCCTAGGTAGTATGAGAGCGGCGGCAGGCGGCGACTTGGCGGTGGTGGACGGAGCTTGGAGCGTCGCAAATCCTTCGTCCTGTGCTTCAATTGGACCTGCTGACGACGGAGGATCCCCGAAGATGGTGGCGCGGGTTCGGACAGACCAGGGGAGGCGAGCTGGACCGACGGCGAGGGCTGGAGGCATCCAGACAACAGGAACTAAGGCATTGATGGGTGGTGGTGGCAGGTCGATAAGCTAGGGTTCCCGGCAGCGAGCTACGAGAAATCAGGGACTGAGGCTGGGTTTGACCTTTTTTTCGTTGGAGCTTAAGTTTACGTAAATTCTTCTCATTTTCTCTGAAATAATGACCTTAGTAACCTATTTATATACTAGGGGATGTGTAAAACGTGATCAGCCAGGCTTTGAGAGGTTTTAGCCAATTAGGATATAATCTGGTAAAATATCAATTATAGTCCAACAAGACTCTTAAGCTGCTAGTTTAGCCCTAAATTATGTGAAAATTTCAATCTGGCCCAAAACTTTTTGAATTTGCCAATAGAGCCCAAAACTTCCTAAAATTTTTCAGATTTCCCTAACTTTCCAGGATCTCGCCATATTTGCCCCACACTTTCCAATTCTGACAAATTTACCTTAGACTTTCCAATTTTGCCCGAAATCCTCTAAAAATTTCCAATTTCTTCCCAGACTTTTCCTTTTTAACTAAATTGACCCTGAAAGATCTTTAAGACCCCCAAATTAGTACCTAAATAAAACAAATTCCTATTTTGACCCTAAATGACCATTCTAGACTTCTAAAGATTTATGACACGAACAACCATGTAACCTAAATGTGACTAAACCAATTAACTTTAAAGTGATAAAAATGACCTAAATGTCATAATAATTGACCAAATTGCCCATAAAAATAAAAATGTCCGCTAAACTAATTTTTTTAACCTAAAACTTAAACAATGGTCAGTGCTCGCACAAAATTAGGTGTCAACAGTAATAAAACAAGTTATAAAGTATAAACATAAATCATAAAACATTGCTCGGGCCTTCCACCAAAATCCAAGTTCCAAAGCAGTTAAAGCATACAAAATAGCTATGGAATTAACTACACATACTCAATTGTGTGCAAGCATCCATACAAAAGTAGACTATTCTTGCACTCAAAAGTGACTCGAGTACACTACTCAGCATGAACATTGGAGGCAACTATTGCATGAGAACCATACACTGAAATTCACTACTAAGAGCTTCAACTAAGCTCCCACCTTAGAGCAAATCCCGATGGCAAGCTCTATAAGCCCTTTATTGTGTTTCACTAGCCTCTATCGGCCAAATAAATAACCGTTGTTAGTACCATAACGTAACTAACAAAGTGATCCACAAAGTAGAATCATAAAGATTGAAATAAACAATATACCTGCTCGTGAGCTTAGCTCAACAATCGTTAGTGGTTGCTGGCTCAACAACACCCAAAACTGCACAGCAAAAGCTAAGAGAGTAAGAATCAAAGATTCACAGTAAGGGATCCTTCAACCTACAAGAAACATCCTCAGGATACACATATATACAATACATATGAAATCTACTATGCCTGCTTACAGTTTGAGGCCTAACATATGCGCATACATCTGAGTCCCTTGGGACCCTTCCTTATCCTAGTCCTTTCATGGCTGTCACTCCATGCCTAGCAAGTTTTGGCACCTAACTCGCTCCTAGTAAGCCTTAGCCTAGTGACGCAGTAATGTTAACTTTCCTTTGTTTGTTGTGCAAGTGAACATGGTGGATGCTCCTCACTTAAGCTATAAGGAACTCACTGGGTGTACTAGGCTCCCACATAGTGCCTTTAGCCATTGGCTGTCATGGAGTGGGGTCTTAGTGCCCCGAATTACTTAACATGTAGGCTCTTAGGGACTGTAATCCAACTTAGTTAATATTTTCTAGCTATTACTTGACTGTAAATTAAAATAATTTACATGCAACTAGTTACTTAGCCTATCTTGTTGAAAGATATGCATGCGTTTTTCCTAGCCATGCAACTCCAATAAATAAAACAAGGAAAGAAAATGTTGCTCAAGAATTTTATTTAAAACATAGTTAAAACGTGCCAAAACAACAAAACACTAGTTACTTAAACATCAAGTAATAGTTTTGTGCACACACATAAGCTCTAGCATGCACCTAAAAGTAACTTAGTGGTCTTGCACCACAATACGCCTTAATGGAGGCAATGCCTTAGTACATAGGTACCATATATACAAGGCAAAATGTTACCACCTCACAAAATGGGAGAATTACAAAGTGTGTCATAATGGTCGAAAACCATTATATTGTGTAATTTTCACCATAGTGATTGAAGTGTAAAGGGTAAAAGGTATGACCAACACCTCCTTAAAAGTGCTCAAAGTTGGTAACTTAGCCCCTAAGAAAAGCCTTAAGGATTGCTTGTTCGTCAAGTAACCTATGGATTTTTTTGTAAGATTTTGGAAATTTGGGTACTTAATTGCAAAACTCTCAAAAGAGAGCTCAGAAGAGTTATGAGAAGGATATGGATGGTATGAAAGTTCTATTGGATGATTAAATTGCTTGTAAAAGATAGCTTTGGGCAAAGAAAACACAAAAGGACTTTAAGGACCAAAGTGTCCTAGTGTAGGCCTTTGGATGTCCATGCTTTTGACTTAAGTCAAATGGAGACATTTTGGGGTTATCCCACTCAAGGGAGGAAAGCTAAGGAATGGTAAGGAAGTCAAATGTGGGCCAAGAAACTACGACTAATAAACCATGGTCTTGTAGCAAGGAAAATGACATAAAGTATGGTTAAGGCTAGTTAAGTGTGTTTGTGCACATAAGACCATTTAAGTAGCCATCCTTATCATTTCTCCCCCACTTTTGGCCTTCTCTAGTAGCCAAAACTATAACCCTCCACCTCCATACTTCCTCCATAACCACCATACCTTCAAGCTCTCAACTACTTGCAATTGAAGTCAAGAAAGCTCAACTGGCAGCATACTAGTGCTACTACTTGGGTACACCTAGAATCGAGCTCAATTTTGGCCTACGCAACAAGGTAAGGTGTTCTCTTGCTTTCATGGATTGTTTACTGTATTATTCAAGCATCCATGGAGCTAGGGTTAAGCTTGGAAGAGAACTAAGTGCTTGATGAGCAAGCTTAGTATGGGGAGCTGAACTTAGTGAAAGTTTTGGCCTTAGTGTGAAGTGCACAGTGATGGCAATGATAACGAGGCTCTCTAGAGCACAAAAGTTAGTATTAACCATAGTTAAAACTCTCATAAGTCCAAGATTAAGCTTGAGGAGGGCTGCCATAGTGAATTGCATATGTTTATTGCATGTTTTGTGGAATAACCAATAATGTTTGTTGCTGCTGCATTCATATGTTTGTTGTTTGTGTTTGACTACTGCATTTGGTTGCTATTTATTGGAAATTTTCCTTGTGTTTCTTGTGTTTTTGTGTCTTTGAATGTAGGTAATATCATGGCTAATGTCACCTTAAGCACATAAGTGTGCTCCTTACTAAGTTTCCAAGTGAAACTTACGTCCCCTCAAATCTGTCCATTTCAGGTGCTTCGGATAGATCTCATTCAAAATGACCTTTTTGTTTGAATTTTGATCTAAAATTTCATGTACTTTACCTTCCATGTATCTAGTTGTGATCTGAAAAATTTGGTGATTTTATGATTACATTTGTTATTTTTAGTGATGGTGCTTTTTGTGTTATGCAGCAGCTGTCCAGCATTCTGTTTTCTGGAGTGCATTGTGTCTGAAGCTTTCCTGTAACTAGGGTGTGTCTTTCATTTGAGTTAAGGATATTATGTAGTGCATGGATACATGTACATGTAGTATAAATAAATTTTGGACAATGGATGTGAAAATTTGTGGGCCGTTTTGCTATGTTGTGGAAGCTATGCATAGGCTGTCTAAGTGTGTAAAGCTGCTTGTTTGTGAATTTTTGTGCTGGCTTTGTAAAGATGCTAGTTGAAAGGGAATGTATTTATCATGTTTCTTGGACATGTATGGAACAGGCTTGAGGGCCTTACCCCTTGTGAATGAAGTATTTGCATGCTTATAAAATTTTGTATGGGCAAAATGGTCCAAAAGTGACCAGAATTTTGACCTTGCACTCTAAGCACTATAACTCCCTGTGTAGAATGAATCCTGGCATGAAATTTTGACCACATCTAGAGCACATCTAGAGGTTTAAGTGGGATTCATAATCACTTCATTTGGTGCCTTGTAGCTAGAGATATGATGTTGCAAAGTTCACTAAGTTACTGTTCATTTGGTCAGAATTTTGTAACCAAATTAAAAAATCCATAACTTGGTCCATAGTTGGGCTATTGATGTAAAACTTGTTTCCTTGGTATGCTTTAAGACTTTACTTGAGAATGGAAAAAATAAAATGTAGGGGTAGATGGTTAAATTAATATAGTTTTTAGGAGGAAGTTACTGATGTAATGGCTGGAAATAAGAACCTAGTAAGAATGACTTTCGTTTGGTAGTCAAGACTAAGACTTGTGCTAATGTTTTCCTTCCTCGCTACCATGGTGTGCATAAGATGTGAACATGTGTGTAATGGTTGGACCAATGTGCATGTATTTACCTAGTGCCTAGGAGGACCACTTGGGTATGCACACTTAAGGGTATTGTTCTAGTGGCCTACAAGACATACAAATCTTGGGGGTATAAATACACAATTTTGGCACCATAGCTAGACTACTCTGAAGTGGGTAACAAAAAACCCTACTAAGATCATTTACTTGAGCTCCCACCTTTGAGCTATCAAGCTCCAAGTGCAAAGCCCTTACTTGTCCTTATGCAACTCTTAGCATCTAGACTGTAAAAGCACAAACACTTAGTTAGTATAAAGCTTAGATTATAAGTAACTTAGGAACACAAGGTTCCAAATAGAATAATTGCCTACAAAATAGAGAAACATAGCCCACAACTATCCACCTAGCTGTTGGGCCTGTGGTTAGAACACTCACAAATAAGCTTAAGAGAGTGAGCACGTTATCGTACTTTGTAAGGGGTCCCTCGATACCTGCAGGGAAACCCAAGAAAACATGTACATAAGACAAAAAAACAACCAAGCATCGAACAATCAACCACAAATAAGAAAATAATAATAAATACAATGCATGAGTGAATGATATGCACCATACAACACTTTGGGACTTTTTACAACCTAAGGTGTCTTAGACTTGCCGTGAGCATAAATAGTGGAGGTACTTGAGATACTGGCCCATGTATCCTAAATCATTTACCTCCCTTAATTCCCACTTACAAGTCCTAGAGTAGGTCGTCACCCACTCCCATCACTTACCCCACCTTTGCCTTGCTTATCATGCGGGATAATTGACTTAGTGTGATACCCTGATGGTATAAAGACCATGAAACATGCCCAAGATGTTTTTCAAGCTCCACAAGACATCAAAGAGATTGGATTTGAAGACCCCCACCCCTAATCAACCTATGACTAGAAACGAGAAGTATAAGAACCCCAAGAACACAAGCACACTTGTGCACCAAGGTATTCCGCAAAGAACCAAAGAGAAATTCTCTCCAAAGTAGCAATATTATTTCATTTCAAGGCTATTTTTTTCCACCCAGAATATGTCCCTATTTATAGACCTAAACTAGGGTAAAAACTCATTAAAATTCGCAGCCCAAGTTACCTAGGAAACCTAGTTACAAAGGACTCAAGAAAACCTAGTCAAACTAGGATTCCTAAACCCTTTAAACACATGTTTACGGTGTGCAGCGAATTCCATTTATCCTAAGTGACCTGAATCACTTCCATGACCTAAATAACATCCTAAATAATATAAATAAACAGGAAAATAAAATAAAATACGTTACAAAACAAGATTGGCCATAAAAACCCCAAAATGGTCTTCTTGGGTGGTTCTTGCTTGTGTCTTCAACTTCAAGATGAAATTCGACCTTGATACAGCCATGATTTCTCAAAATTCAAAGCATAAAAGTTGTATCTCTATTTCTTATCTTTTAAATGACACCTGAACCACACAAAACAGACATCTAAAGCCAAAGATATGCCAAAAAAACTGCAACCGCTTCTGAACCAGCGATAACTCACAAATCGCGGATTTGAAGCTAAATTGGACCTACTTAACGTGAAAAATGGGTTTCATGATCTTCATATGATTTGTATCTCCATATGTTAGATTTCCAATGAATCAAGAATCACTCAATTCTGATCTGTTTAGCTCAAGATATGATTTTTCTACCAGAACATCGCCAATCTGTCAACATCCAAGCTTGGCCATCATCTCCATATGATTCCTTGCATGTTCCAGCAGCTTCTTGCGAAATTACATGCCTATTCTCCATGAAAATTCTTGAGACAAAAGCTTGAGGTGCACTAGTGAGCTCCTTAGCCTTTTTCCTTGTCAATGGTCCACCAGTTATCTTCAATGGATCATTGTCATCCTTGGTTGTGCCTTCTTTGATCATATCATAGTGGCTTGATTTCGCCAAGTTCTTCAAACTTGACTCAGGACCCCTTAGTGGACCCACTTACCAAGCTTCATAGCTTGGTTAGGACTTTCTTAAGTTCTATTCTAGTGACTAGGTTCCACAACCCAACACTTAGATCATTAGAGAAACTGAACCCTACTTAGCTCCCTACTTGGCACTTTAATTCTTCCTTAAGGTACCCTTAATTATCCACCAAACATAGTCTTTTTAAACCAAACACTTAATTACCCTACTTAATTAATTCTCCAAAATATTTTAGAAGTGAATTGCTAATTAATTTGAGCACGATAAAACCTTGGGATTGCATATGAAACACTTAAACATGTTTTTACAAGACCAAAAAAGTAACTTGGGGAAACTTTAGGTTGATGCGGTCGCACCCTTTTTATTGAAGCTATCACATCTCACTTTTTCCCCAGTTACCGGAAATCATGTTGTCGCACCACCAAATGAGGTGTGATAGCATCACACCTAATGCTTCATTCGCCCATAGCCTTTTTATGCCCATTTTGCCTCCTAATCTCATTTTCTTTCAATCCTTCTACAACTTAGCTCAAATCTCACTTCTAATACTTAAATTATGTAAGAAATGCATCAATTTAACTTAATTTAAGTTAAACCCTTAGCTCAAATTCAAACCAAAGCAAGATTAAAGCAAACAAAGCCCACTTGTGTTCAACTTGATTCCCTTGAGTTCCAAGCCTAAATCCAAGTAAAATGGGCACCACAAGCACTCAATTAAGACCATCCCTAACCATATTTCAAGCTGAGAACCAAGTTGATCCCATGGAAAAACTCACCTTTGGGTTTGAAGCCAAACTTGCAAAAAAGCAAGGCAAATGCACTCAAACCACCAAAAATAAACTAAGGCCTTAATATATATGCTTTGGGACCTTTTATTTTGTATGAATTTTATGGGATTTTGAAGAAATGGTGAAGATTAGTTATGAAGGAGAAGGAAGAACGAAAATGGGTAGGGAATGAGATAATGAATAGTTACTTTGCTTGTTCTAAAATATCATCACTTACTCCTACTTAAAACTTTGACTTAGTTTCTTCCATAGGCCAAATTTTATTTTATTTTTCTTCTTTCTCATCCTACCAGCTGGCTATGTCTAGGTCCCAAAGGAGAAAAATTGTCTCCTTGCCCCTAGCTTTCCATTTTTATGTCACTTGTGGAGTGAAAAAAACCTAATTCCTTAGTGCATTTTAGTTCCCTAACTTTTATTTTGGTTCCAATGGTTAGAAAAACTTAAGGCCTTAACATATTTGGTAAAAAATACTTACATGACCTTTGGTATGGTCATGCCACTTACTTTGGTCAAAATTACCATTTTTCCCATTTTCCTTTTGGTGCCATTTTAAAATTAGGAACTTAATACAACCTTACTTAGCTTGCTTTTCTTGCTTAATAAGAAAAAAAATTTGAGGCATTTAAATAAAAAAACTTTAATTAAACATACTTACCAAGTCAAAATTAGGCATTGACTAGGAGAGTTGTCACATTGTCCCTTCCTTCAGAAATTTGGTCTTCCAAATTCCTACTTAACCGAGTAAATTCATTTGTATATTGTCTTTGCATGTCCTACTTAGTCTCCCAAGTGGCCTTTTCCTTCCCATAGTTAGACCGCAGTACCTTGACCATTGGAATCCACTTTGTTCTTGGTTTCTATACTTGGCGGTCAAGAAACTTGACATGATATTCTTCATAGCTTAGGTCCACCCGTATTGGAATGATGGATGATGCTAATACTTGGCCGGGTTTCACAATGCATTTCCTTAAGCAAGTCACACGAAAAACACTATGAACATGGGCCAAACTTGGCGGCAGCCTTGATCCTTTCTTGGATTAACCTAATCTTTGTTATGGTCTCAGCAATAATTTCAGGGCCAACAACTACTTCATCTGCCCTTTTTGGCCACAATAAGGTGTCATGCATTTATGCCCATGTAGAGCTTCGTAAGGCACCATCTTAATAGTTTCTTGATAGCTATTATTATAAGCAAACTCAATCAGAGGCAGGGGTTGGTCCTAGTCCCCTCTAAAATCTATCATACAACTTTGCAATATGTCTTCCATGATCTGGATCACCCGCTCAGTTTGCCCATCGGTTTGAGGGTGAAAAGCATTACTCGGGCTCATAGTGGAAGCCATAGCCATTTGAAAGGCATTCTAGAACCTTGAGACAAAACAGGGATCTCTATAAAATATAATCTGATCTGGGATTCCATGGAGTCTTACCACTTCCTGGACATACAATTGGGCCAACTTCTCCATGGCATATGTGATCTTAGTGGGGATAAAATATGCAAACATTGTCAATCCATCCACCACCACCCATATTGAGTCATGTTGACTTATTATATTAGGTAACCTAAACACAAAAGTCCATGGTGATGGCTCCATCCTTTCTTTCCAGGAGGGGCAAGCTTTGCAATATTCCTTACGGCTTTTGGTGCTCTGCCTTCACCATTTGACAAGTGAGGCACTTAGACACATATTCATATATGTCCTTCTTAAACTTTGAACACTAGGAATGAGTCCTAAGGGTATGGTACATCTTATTCACACCAGAGTGAAGGTTAAGCTTAATAGTATGTGCCTCTTGCAACACTTGTTGCCTTTAATCGCTTGGCACATAGAGTCAGGCACCATAATAAAGTAACCCATCCTTACATTGAAATTCTTTCAGTGCAGTACTGTCCCTTTCCCCCGCATAAATTGTCTTCAAGTTTGGATCCTTGTCCTGGGATTCCTTAATCTTTGCCAACCAAGTTGACTGAATTTCCAAGACCATGACTTAAGCCTTTTCCCAGTCCTACTTGAAATGGTAGGACTGGGAACTGTTCCACATTGGAACCTTTGAGGTACTAGCCACTTAATCGTTGGAAAAAATCACCTCGAAATAGTTACGACACAATGCATTGACAACCACATTGCCTTTACCAGAATAATAGTCTATTGAGCAATTGTAATCCTTGATATACTCGATCCACCTTTTCTACCTCAAGTTCAGGTCCTTTTGGGTAAACAAATCCTTTACACTCTTTTGGTCCGCAAAGATCTTGAAGGACCTTCCCATAACATAGTGTCTCTAGAGCTTTAGGGCAAACACAACATCTACCAACTCCAGATCATGCACCAAGTAGTTTACTTCATGAGGCCTTAATTCCCTAAACCCATATGAAATCACTTGCTTATCCTGCATCAACATACATCCTAATCCTATCCTAGATGCAATGATATAAACCACAAAAGTCTTATATGGATTTGGTAGGATCAAGATGGGAGCAGAAGTTAACCTTTTCTTAAGCTCCTGGAAACTTTCTTCACATTTGGAAGTCAAAATGAACTTCTGTGACTTCTTTGTCAAGGTAGTCAACAACGAAGCTATCATAGAGAAATTTTCAATGAACCTTCGGTAATAGCCTGCCAATCCCAAGAAACTTTAAATTTCAGTTACAGTTGTTGGGCGTTTTCACTCCACCACTACATTTACCTTTTCTGTGTCAATACTTAGTCCTTGAGCATTTATAATATGCCTAAGAAATGGAATTTCTCTTGCCTAAAATTGGCACTTAGATAGTTTTGCATAGTATTAGTTATCTTTACACACTTGCAAAGCTATCTTTAAATGTTCCTCATGTTCTTGGGGTTTATAGTACACCAATATGTCATTGATGAACACCTCAACAAGTTGATCTAGGTAAGGCCTAAAAATTAGATTCATGGCATCCATGAATACTGCCGGAGCATTTTTCACCCCAAAAGGTATAACCTTGTACTCATAATGGCCATACCTTGTCCTGAATGTAGTTTTTAGGATATCTTCTTCCTTACTTTTATTTGGAAGTATCTAGACCGTAGGTCTATTTTAGAAAATACTTTTACCCCTCTTAAGCTATTAAATAAGTCATTGATCCTAGGCAATGGATATTTGTTTTCTACAGTTACTTCATTCAATTTCCTGTAATCTATACAGAAACATAAGATTCCATCTTTTTTATTCACAAACAACACCGGGGCACCCCATGGGGAAACACTTGGCCTTATAAAGCCCTTCTCAAGCAGCTCTTCTAACTATTTTTTCAGCTCATCGATTTCAGGTGCTAACATCCGATATGGGGGGTATGGAAATTGGTTCTTCCCTAGGCTATAAGTGTATGGAGAATTCAATCTCCTTATTTGGAGGCAACCTTGGGAGGTCTGTAGGAAAAACTTCTAGAAATAGATTGGCTATTGGGATTTCCTTAAGTTGCTCCTCAATTGTCACCTTATTCAATGAGTAATATCCTTCTTCATTCATAATGGGAATGGACTCCATGAACTTAAGCTGCAAGCTCTTGGCAGTACCGCCAAACCACTTATGCTAGTCACACTTACCTCTAAGGCATCCTCAAGGGTAACCTTACAACCGACACAGTCGATCTAGGCTTATACCTTCTTAACCAATCCATTACAAGGATAACATCATATGGGATCGAGGTTAAAACCCAAAGGTCACACAAAAACATATGACCTCAAAACTCTAAAAGATTTCATTGGTGAAGATAATATTCCTCCTAGTGATTTTAATAAACCTCATCTCATCTATCAAAGTTCCTTGCAATCCTAACTTGACAACCATGCTCAAGGAAATGACATAAATAGTAGCCCCAGTATCAAACAAAATCTTAATAGTACAATTCTAAACATTAAAGTTACCTTGCATAACTGTCAAGTCTCTGGGTGTTTGGCCCATCAACAAAACAAAAAGTGGCTACACAAGCACTCCAGTAGATGCATTTCTAGCTCCTGAGGCCCCAACCTTCCTTGGCCTTACTCTTGCCTGAGCCTTGGGCACTCCTTAGGCTAATGTCCAGGCTGGCGGTAGTAATTACACAAACTGATCCCGAGGGTGCATGGTTTATTGCCATAAAATCTTTGACACTTAGGGCGACGGCCCATCCTGACCTTTTCGCTTTTCTTGGAGGATCCTTATCCTTGGTTTCTTCCTAGGTTAGGCCTCTTTCCTGACAACTTCAAATGCACTAGGAGCCTTGGTTCAATGGCTTTTTCCTTGCATTTTGCTTCCATCAACTATCTTTCCAAAGCCAAAGCCTTTTGAATGACCTCATGAAAGTTTCAAACCCTAATAACTGCCATGATGCTCTTTAACTCCACTTTAAGCCCGCAAATAAACTTCTTTGCCTCAAGTTCATCCTTCCCTGCTATATGATGAGCATACCAGAAAAGGAAACTAAATTTTTTCTCATACTTATGAACCGTCATATTTCCTTGAACCAACTCATCAAATTCTATCCTAGTTTGATCTTGGGTAGGTTCACTATTAAATTCATTCCAAAATTCCTTCACAAATTTGGCCCAATCAAGCTCCTTAAGCCTTTGCCAAAGTCTAGCCTCATTTTAGGACTTGAGGCTCTCCATGACATCCTTCCACTATAAGGATGCCTTGCTTTCCAAAAAGAAATGTACTAAATCCATTTTAGGCTTGTCATCCAACTTCATGATCTCAAAGATTTCATTAATTTGGTACAACCAACCTTTGGTTGCATCGAGATCACCCATATCATTAAACTTAGAAGTGTTAATTTTTTGGCATATCGAGACAAGCCCCATGTAGTCTAGAATAGCGGCTCTCCTCCTTCTTCTACAAGGATGGATATCTTCCTCATACTTCGCCTCATTAACCTTGTCGATGCTCACTTGAACATGCTTATGCACTTGCTATTGACTTTGCACTTGCCCTAGGCATAGGTGATTTCTCCCCTGACCTTGGTGCTGTAGGGTTTCGGGATCCAAACAAGCATAGTGGAATATAACCGAAACCCTTCAGGATCCAAGTGAAACGGGGTAAACCAGGTGTTTGAAAATTTTCATACCTAATTTCGGTTGAGATCTTTCACCCAACTATTGAGTTGAATCACAAAACCTGAACAGTTGACGTGTTCAAGCTCTCTATGGTATCCACATGAGCCTCTCGGGATCACCACACCTCCACCACTTCTCAAAAAATGTGTTTCTCTTGTGCCCACAGTGCTAGCTTGTGTCCTCCAAGGAATTGCAAGAGAAGAGTGCGGCCGTCACTTTTCAGAGACTAGGGCAAAAGCTTGAAATTTCTCACTATATGATGTATTTATAGTGAGACTCAACTTCTAAGCCTAATAGGTTTCAAAGCCCTAATCCAATTAGGCTTGAATTTTGGGCTTAACAATGGCTCAACTTTTGGGCCAATTATTAACATGAAATTATTATGAAACCATAACCCAAATAAATTAGCCCATGTACTCAAATAATCCAAATAGGCTTTATGTGTGTGACCCAATAAGCTCTTACCACGTTGGCAATGATCATAAATCACATTTATGATCATAAGCAATGAGCGGTATCTAGCAACACATCGTTGCTACCCAAGTGACAAGATTGTCGGTGATTCGACTAAATATTTATGATCATTATCGGTATATGCCATTGTCCCTTTGTCCAAGATATCAGTACCAAGCACGAGACATGGAATGTGTCACTCTCATATAGCCCAATCTTTGGTTTCTTGATTACAGAGTAGACTAACTTAAACTAATGACATTGATATCGTATATCAAATCATCCGAGCATGGCCATGCATTTTCTTAGTCTTACTCTATCAAAGGGGCCCAAAGATATCACTCCCGTTACATAGTAGGGACAAATCCTATTTTGATCATACAAAACCTACGCATGATATGTGACATACCCAATGACTTCCTTCAAGTTCACTCAATTACGAGCAACAAAGGGAAGTATCAAAGTATGTAACTCACATGTAGGGAACCTTGATGATCTTAGGTCAAAGGACTACATATACCATGATCACTATGAGAATCACTTATGACACTCATATAATGATCCATGTAGCATTCTTGTGGTAGGTCGGTCCAATACACAAGTTCTCCAACTTGTACCCATATGTAGACTACATATCTCATATTAGTCTTTACATATGCTAGTTGTTACGTATTATCGTAACCCACTACACGATAATACTAGACTAGGGACATTTAAGATTATCATGATTCTTGGGTTATAATTATGTTTCTTATGTTGCACAGAAACTAAACAACAAACATAATTACTAGATTAATGCCTTAATAAAATATCATGAGTCAATGTGCAAAATACAATCATCTTATGATTGGCTTTTGGGCACAGATACTATCAGGTGCATCGTTGGGCCTTGGTGCGCTTTGGCCCATTCCTCATTAGGGTCCTCCAAGGTTTCCCCTCCATTTGGAGGTTGAGCATGCTCCTTAAGCAGGATAGCCATGCCATGAAGCATCCACTCCATAGATTCATTGAGCCTACGTAGCAAAGCCACCACTTCTCTCGTATCTACCCCATTGAGGTCACTGGTTCCCATACAAGGAACTTGAGCCTTAGTAGCTACACTTGACCAAGTATTCAGCATGATACCTATAACCAAATCTAGAAGACCACTCGTAGAGTGATTTATAAGCAGCACTAACTACACTAAGCATAAGGAACACTTAGATCTTAATTCACTTATTGCCTCTACTAGGACGATTGACATATTCTGATACCAAACTTTCACGGAGTGGGGTCCTAGTGCCCCAGATTACTTAACATGTACGCTCTTAGGGACTGTGATCCCACACAGTTACTAGTAGGTAACTATTACTATTGAGTTTTGGGAGCCAAACAAGTGTAGCAAAAGATAATTGAAACCCTCCATAATCCAAGTGAAACGGGGTAAATCGGGTGTTCAAAAATTTATACCTAGTTTGGTTGAGATCTTTCACTCAACTGTTGAATTGATTCATAAAAATTGAACAGTTGATGTGTTCAAGCTCTCTATGGTATCCACATGAGCCACTCGAGATCACCATGCCTCTACCATGTCCTAGCAGATGTGTTCCTCTTGCGCTCGTAGTGCTAGCTTGCGTTCTCCAAGGAATGGAAAGAAAAAAGTGCAGCTAGAACTCTCAGAACTCTTCTAATTTCATCTTTAAGGAGGATAAGGCAAGAGCTACAAATTTCTCACTATATGATGTATTTATAGTGAGACATAACTCCTAAGCCTAAAGGGTTTCAAAGCCCTAATCCAATTAGGTTGAATTTTGGGCATAATAATGGCTCAACCTTTGGGCCAATTATTAATATAAAATTATCATGAAACCAAGACCAAACAATTTGACCCATGCACTCAAATAATCCAATTGGCTTTATGTGTGTGACCCAATAGGCTCCTATCATATTGGTAATGATAATAAATCACATTTATATCACAAACAATGAGCGGTGTCTAGCAACACATTATTGCTACCCAAGTAACAAGATAGTCAGAGATTTGACTAAACCTCTATGATCAATATCCGTATATGCCATTGTCCCTTTGTCCAAGATAACAAGACCAAGCATGAGACATGGAATGTGTCACTCTCGTATAGCACAATTGATGATTTCTTGATTATTGAGTAGACTAACTTAAATTGATGACACTAATATCATATATCAACTCATCCAAGCATGGCCATGCATTTTCTTAGTCCTACTCTATTAAGGGGCCTGAAGGTATCACTCCCGTTATATAGGAAGGACAAATCCTAGTTTGATCATACAAAACCCTACGCATGATATGTGACATAGCCAATGACTTTCTTCAAGTTCACTCAGTTACAAGCAACAAATGGAAGTATCAAAGTATGTGACTCACTTGTAGGAAACCTTGGTAATCTTAGGTCAAAGGACTAAAAATACCATGATCACTATGAGAATCACTTATGACACTTATATAATGATCCATGTAGCGTTCTCATGGTAGCTCAATCTAATAACCAAGCTCTCCAACTTGTACTCATATGTTGACGGGATATTTCATATTATTAGTCTCCACATATGCTAGTTATTATGTATTGTCGGAACCCACTCCATGATAATACTAGACCAGGGACATTTAAGATTATCATTATTCTAGGGTTATAATTATGTTTATTACATTGCGCAGAAAGAAAACAACAAACATAATTACTAGATTAATGCCTTAATAAAATATCATGAATTATTGTGCAAAATACAATCATCTCATGATTGGCTTTTGGGCACAAATACTAACAATCTCCCACTTGCACTAAAGCCAATCATCTATGTACCTAATACCGATGAAGATAGAATGGCTATCATGCTTCTGCTGCGTAAGGGGCTTTGTCAGCAGATCAGCAATGTTGCTGTCCATAGAAGTCCTGCATATCCTTACATCACCCCTATTGATGATCTCCCTGATAAGATGATAGCGTTGGAGTATGTGTTTAGATTGCTGGTGAGATCGAGCTTCTTTAGCCTATGCGATTGCTTTATTGTTATCACAATAGAACTCTATCGGGTCGGCAATGCATGGAACCACTCCAAGTTTTGTGTTGAACTTCTTGATCCAAACTGCCTTTTTCGCAGCATCAGAGGAGGCAATGTACTTAGATTCTGTTGTAGAGTCGACTACTGTCTCTTACTTTGAACTCTTCCAGCGCACAGCACCACCACCAATACAAAACACATAACTAGATTGTGACCTAAAATCATCCTTGTCGGATTAGAAGCTAGCATAGGTTAACCCTTTACAACAAGCTCATCTTTGCCCCTAAAGACCAAGAATGCATCCTTAGTCCTTTGCAAGTATGAAAGGATGTTCTTAATAGCTATCCAGTGACTCTCATCAAGGTTCGATTGGTGCCTGCTTGTCACGCTCAGGGCATATGAGACACCGGGATGAGTACATATCCTGGCATACATGATAGATCGAATTGCTGAGGTATATGGAATCTTACTTATGCACTCTCTCTCCTTGGGTGTACTCGGACACTAAGATCTAGAAAGAGCTATACCATGTGACATGGGCAAAAATCCTTTCTTGGAATCTTGCATGCTAAAACTCTTTAGTACCTTGTCAATGTATGTACTTTGACTTAGGCAGAGCAATTTTTGAGATTTATCTCTACAGATCCTAATGCCTAACACATAGGCTACCTCACCCAAATCATTCATAAAGAAACATTTCCCCAACCAAGTCTTCACAGACTGGAGCTTGGGAATGTCATTCCCGATGAGTAGCTTTGCAACTTACACACTTTATTTGCATTCTCAGGAGTGACAAAACCTTCAGGCTGTGTCATGTACACATCCTCAAGTAGCTTTCTATTCAAGGATGCAGTTTCAATATCCATTTGCCATATCTTATAACCATAGTGTGCAGCAATAGCCAATAAGATTTAGATGGATTTAAGCATGGCAACTGGTGAAAAAATTTCATCATAGTCAATACTATGAATTTGCTTAAAACCTTTTGCAACCAGTCGTCCCTTAAAGGTAATCACATTACCATCCATGTCGATTTTCTTCTTTAAAACGCATTTGCACTTTATAGGTTTTACCCATTCTGGTGGATTAACCAAACTCCATATTTGGTTTTCATACATGGATTCCATCTTGGACTTCATGGCCACTGCCCACTTTTTAGAATCAGGCCCCAACATAGCTTGTTGGTACGTTGTGGGCTCATCCTGATCCATGAGCATCACATCACCAATGTGAGTCATGAAAAATCCATATCTCTCGGGCTCATGCCGAATCCTACCAGACTTACATGGGCTCTATGCTATGGGAACAGACTTTTTGAGCCACAACATCTTGTGGTCTCTGTTTAGGTTCCATTTCAGGTTCAATGTTCCCTTGTTGTTCTTGAATTTCTTCAAGTTCTACTTTCCTCCCACTGGTTCATTAAGAGGTAAAATTTTTCTCTAGAAGGACACCAATTCAAGCAACAAGCACTTTTTGCTCATAAGGATTGTAGAAATAATAACCCTTTGTTTTTTTGGGATACCCAACAAAAAGACATTTATGAGATTTGGGCCCTAGCTTGTCAGAGGATTGACATTTCACATAAGCGTCATAGCCCCAAATCTTCAAAAAAGACAAACTGGGATGCCTTCTACTTTATATCTCATATGGTGACTTTTGAACCAATTTAGATAGACCTCGGTTTAGTGTAAAAGTGGCTGTCTCTAGAGCATGTCCCTAAAAGGAGTTTGGAAGGTCAACTTGACTCATCATAGATTGAATCATGTCTAACAGAGTTTGATTTTTCCTTTTAGATAAACCATTCCATTGAGGTGTACCAGGTGGAGTGAGTTGTGATACTATACCAAATTCTTTTAGATAATCAAAGAATTTTTGATCCAAGTATTCTCCACCTTGATCTAATTGAAGTACTTTGATACTCTTCCCGAGTTGATTTTCTACTTCATTCTTGAATTCTTTGAACTTTTCGAGGGAATCTGACTTGTGTCTGATGAGATATAGATGGCCATATCTACTGAAGTCATCAGTAAAGGTAATGAAGTATTGGAAGCCTCCTCTAGCATGTGTAGACATAGGGCCACATACATCACTATGTACGAGTCCTAGTAAGTCATTGGCCTTTTCACTCTGCCCTGTGAATGAGGCTTTGGTCATCTTGCCCAATAAACATGACTCACATCTCTCATATGATTCAAAATCAAATGAGTCCAAGAGTCCATCCTTATGGAGCTTGGATTTATGGGTCTCATTTATATGGCCCAAATGACAGTCCCAAAGGTAGGTCAAGTTTGAATCATTCAATCTGACCTTCTTGGTATTCACATTATAGATTGGATTTTCTAGTTCTACAACATACAACCCATTGCTAAGTTAGGCACTACCATAAAAGATTTCATTCAAATAAATAGAACAACATTTTTCCTTTATTATAAATGAAAAAACTTTCTTGTCCAAAGAAGAAATAAAAATTAAATTTCTATTAATAGTAGGCACAAAGTAGCAGTTGTCTAATTCTAAAACTAATCCATTAGGCAAAGTGAGAATATAAGTCCTTGAGGCTAAGGCAGCAACCCTTGCTCTTTTTCTAACACGCAGGTCCACTTCACCTTGGGCCAGTCTTCTACTCCTACTTAAATACTGCACAATTGAAGAAATGTGAGATCCACATCTGGTATCGAATACCCAAGATGAGGAAGTAGAAACATTAGCCTCTAGAACAAGAATAATTGAAGTGGAAGTCTTACTTCCTTTCTCCTTAGCAAGTTCTTTAAGATAGAGTTTGCAGTTGCACTTCCAGCGTCCAGGTTGCTTATAATGGAAGCACTCCCCTTCCTTTGCCACACCACTAGATGGTTTCAGTGCAGTTGAAGAAGAATTAGCATTGGACTTTCCTTTAGCTTTGTCCTTCTTCTTGTTGGATTTTCCGTTTCCTTTGCCATTTTGTACCATCATAATTGATGCCTTGAGACATTTTCAGTGGAAGGCATGGTGACTTTCGGGAGGACTTCCTGTGAGGGAGAGCGTCTGGAGTTGAGGTTTCCTAGGGGAATGTGCCTGAAAAGCTCAGAGAAGAGGGTTAGGAGGTCCCCGGGGTGTTTTTCCGGGAAGGAGCCTCCGACGCCCAAGTTAGTTTCCTGAAAAAGTAAAAGGGGAAGCACTAGAGTTTTTAGTGGGCTTGCCTGTATTTTCTCGAGGAGGAGGAGTCGAACCATTTGCCAGGGTCTGTTCCTTGGTATTTATAGAAGTGCCTAGCCCGTTCAGATGATGACACGTGTTCGGTTGGATGTTCTCTGAGTTTCTGGGCATAGGGGGCGAGTAGCCGGTGGCAGGCTCCTTGAGTCCTGAACCAAGACAGGTCATGACAAGACGTGGACGGCGTCGGCATGTCAAATCGCCATTTGAGGTGACATGTAGCGTCTGTGGGCGGCATGTCATAGGCTCCTTAAATGCTCATACCGTACTCTCGAAGTCCCTAGACGAGGTCGTCCTCTGACGCGGATGGTGCCCCTTCGGGAAATGTGCCCGTAGTTCAGGGAGTTCCCTGATTCAGGGTTCTGCCTTCGAGGAGATCCTCTTCAGCTTGCAATAGCTAATTCTCCATCTCCGAAGGGGATCTGTTTAGTACCTTGGGGGGCTAATAGTATCCTCGCGTTTCCTGATGCTCCGAGTTCGGGTCAGATAGAGGCGATAGCCCTTCGGCTATCAATAATGGGCTTAGCCTTCTTAAAGTTTTGCTTAGTAGTTCTCAACATGTTGAGCAATTTGGGGAGAGACTTGTCAATATCATTCATATTGTAGTTCATGATAAATTGACTGTAGCTTTTCGAGAATGATTATAGAACAACATCAATAACTAACTCTTTCTAAAGAGCAACTACCAAACTCTCAAGATTCTCAATGTACCTAGTCATCTTGAGCAAATGAGGACCCATGAGACTTCCCTCAGACATTTAGTAATGAAATAATGCCTTAGAGGTCTTAAACCTCTCATGCCTAGCTTGCCTTTTGAATAGCATTTTAAGATGTTCGATCATATCGAATGACCCTATGTTCTCATGTTGCTTCTAAAGCTCAAATTCCATGGTTATTAGCATGAGGCAAGCAACATCCAAAGCATCATCAGAATGCTTCTTATGAGCTTCACTTTCAGCTCTTAAAGCATTGGTAGTAGGCTCACTTAGAATTTGTTGCTCTAGGACATAATCCTTTATCTCTTGCTTGAGGACTATCCTCAAATTTCTATACCATTTGAGAAAGTTAGTCCAATTTAGTTTTCCTTCTCAAGGATTGATCATAATGAAAGTGTCAATGTGTTTTGTGCCATGGTAATCTACAACAGTAAATATGTAGTGTAAGAGTCATGCATTTTAATTCATTTAATAAGGACTTTTATTAAATGATATTCCCACTATTTTACTCAAAATAATAACCCTCGATATTATTTCTCAACACCTTGGCGCTAAGGTATTCTAGTAGGCCAAGATCCATATTTCACCAAAACCTGAGTCAGCTTTGGCTTTTCTCTCAAGTTATAGTTATTTAGGCAGGCAACTCCTTGCCAATTGCATCTCATGCAACTCTTGGATAGTTAGGTGAACAACACTTTTCCAAGCTCATCTAATGAACTTAAGCCCAACTCTATGCCTCTAAGTCCCCAATCCCATTGGGATGACTTAATTAAGTCAAACCTAAAGTTAGTAATTTGGAAATCACTATTATCCCATCGCATCTTAGTGTTTTACTTTGGCAAACCCACCAAATGTTGATCAAAGCCTTGACAAGAGCCAACATTTGGAAGACATCAAATTTAATGACTTAATATTTTGTTTGAGGGATTTTCTTTTGATCTCATTAATTATTATGTTCGGTTGTCTTATACATGCATCACATACAAATATAAAACATGTATCTTCTCTAATAGCAAAATAAATGTAACATGGTTATAACCCAAACTATGTGATATTCTCAAGTCAATGAGAATATCATAAAAGCCTAAGAGAAAAAAGGTCTTCACAAGCTCCTTCTCTTCCTTGTTTGGTTATCTCTTTGTGGTCACCTCTTTGGAAACACCACCTCAGATGATCCCGAAATGTACAATTACATCAATAATAGAATCCTTAAGTTACATTCGAGGGGAGTAAGGTGAGTAGGAATGTACAATAAGAGCAACAAGAAAAGGCACAACTCACAAGCCGTGTTTACAAGTGCAATCAACAAGGGCTATAACTATGCACCATGCTTCAACCATTAATCAGCATATCATGTCAAATCTCATTCAACAAAAATGCATCCCAATTAACGCGCACTTATTAACCAATTTTATTAATGTGTCACTTTGCATATGGTGGTCCCGCTAGGGTACTGAGCACCCTTGACCACCTTTGTCTGAGCCACCAAAAGTACTCTACTCAAGGTGCCTAAACAACCCTAATCCATCCTTGCTAGGGTTTCACAACTATTGTAGCAATCATAATAAAGATAGGCATCTCATACCAATCAATCTAGGGTTAACTCATTAACCAGTGTGTGTCATTTCTTTATATATCTCATATATACATTATGAGTTCCGGTTTCATGCATCATGAATCAATCTAATTAATCTAGATCAAAACATCGTAACACACAACATATCATATGATTTGACACTTAATCCTGATTAAGGGTTTCACAACCTCACTCTGATACCACTATTGGGTTTTGGGAGCCAAACAAGTGTAGTGGAAGATAACTGATACCTTTTAGGACCTAGGTGAAATGTGGTAAATCAGGTATTCAAAAATTTATACATATTTTGGTTGAGATATTTCACCCAATGGTTGAGTCGAATCATGAAACTTGAACAGTTGACCTGTTCAAGCTCTCTATGGTATCCATACGAGCCTATTGGGATCACCATAGCTCTACCACATCCCGGCAGATGCATTCTTCTTGTGCTCGCAATGCTAGCTTGTGTCTTCCAAGGAATGGTAAGAGAATAGTATGGTTGGAACTCTCAGAACTCTTCTGATTTCATCCTTGAGGAGGCTAGGGCAAGAGCTATGAATTTTTCACTATATGATGTAATTATAGTGAAACTTAACTCCCAAGCCCAATGGGTTTCAATGCCCTAATCAAATTAGGTTTAATTCCAGGCCTAATAATGGCTCAACCATTAGGCCAATTATAAATATGAAATTATCATGAAACCAAGACCAAACAATGTGGCCCTTGTACTCAAATAATACAATTAGCTCTATGTGTGCTACTTAATAGGCTCCTATCATGTTGGCAATGATAATAAATCACATTTATGACCACAAACAATGAATGGTATCTAGCAATACATCATTACCACCAAAGTGACAAAATAGTCGGTGAATTGACTAAACCTCTATGATCATTATCTGTATATGTCATTGTCCCTTTGTCTACGATATCAAGACCAAGCACGAGACATGGAATATGTCACTCTCGTATAGCTTGATCTATGGTTTCTTGATTACTGAGTAAACTAACTTAAAATAATGACATTGATATCATATATCAACTCATCTAAGCATGGCCATGCATTTTTTTAGTCTCACTCTATCAAGGGGCCCGAAGATATCACTTCCATTATGCAGGAGGGACAAATCCCAGCTTGATCATACAAAAAACTCCCCCGTATGATATATGACATACCCAATGACCTCCTTCTTGTTCACTTAGTTATGAGCAACAAAGGGAAGTATCAGAGTATGTGACTCACATGTAGGGAACCTTGATGATCTTAGGTCAAAGGACTACATATACCATGATCACTATGAGAATCACTTATGACACTCATATAACCATCCATGTAGCTTTCTCATGGTGGGTTGGTTTAGTAAACAAGTTCTCTAACTTGTGCCCATATGTAGACTACATATCTTATATTAGTCTTCACATGTGCTGGTCTTTATGTATTATTGCAACCCGCTCCACAATAATACTAGACCAGGGACATTTAAGAATATTATTATTCTAAGGTTATAATTATGTTTATTACGTTGCATAGAAACAAAATAACAAACACAATTACTGGATGAATACCTCAATAAAATATCATTACTCAATGTGCAAAATACGGTCTTCTCATGATTCACTTTTGGGCATAACACTAACAATTACTTAGCTATAAATTAAAATAATTTACATGCAACTAGTTACTTTGCGTACCCTGCAGAAAGATATGCACGTGTTTGTCCTGGAAATGCAACTTAAAGAAATAAAATAAGTAAAGAAAAATGTTGCTCGAGCATTTCATTTAAAACATATTAAAAATGTGCCAAGACAACAAAACACTAGTTACTTAAACCTCAAGTAATAGTTTTGTGCACACACATAAGCTCTAGCATGCACCCAAAAGTAACTTAGTGGCTTTGTACGACAAGACGTCCAAAAATAGGCAATGTCTTAGTACACAAGGTACCATATATACAAGGCAAAACACTACTAAGATCATCTACTTAAGCTCTCACCTTTGAGCTATCAAGCTCCAAGTACAAAGCCCTCATTTGTCCTTCTCTAACCTTAGCCTCTAGAATATAAAGGCACAAACAGTTAGTACAAAGCTTAGCTTATAAGTAACTTAAGAACACAAGGTTCCAAATAGAATAATTACATGCAAAATAGAGAAACTTAGCCCACAACTGTCCACCTAATTGTTGGGCCTAGGGTTAGAACCTGTACAAATAAGCTTAAGAGAGCGAGTATGTTATTGTACTCAGTAAGAGGTCCCTTGATACCTATAAGGAAACTCAAGCAAACATGTGCATATGACAAACAAACAACGAAGTATCCAACAATGAACCCTACTTAGCCCTCACTTGGCACCTTAATTCTTCTCTAAGGTACGCTTAATTATCCCCCAAACTTAGCCCTTTTAAACCACACAATTAATTACCCTACTTAATTAATGCTCCAGAATATTACCTTACTTAATTAATGCTCCAGAATATGTTAGAAGTGAATTTAGAACTTAATTTAAGCATGATAAAACCTTGGGATTGCATAGGAAACACTTAAACATCTTTTTAGGAGACCAACAAAGTAACTTTGGAAAATGTTGGGTTGATGTAGTCATACCCTTTTTATTCATGCTATCGCATCTCACTTTTTCCCCAATTGCTGGATATCATGCTGTCACACCACCAAATGAGGTGCGATAACAACACACCTGACGCTTCATTCGCCCATAGGCTTTTTATGCCCCATTTTGCCTCCTAATCTCATTTTCTTGCGATCCCTCTACAACTTAGCTCAAATCTAACTTCTGATACTTAAATTATGTAAGAAATGAATCAATTTAACTTAATGCCTTACCTTAAATTCAAACCAAATCGAGATTAAAGCAAACAAATCCCACTTGAGCTCAATATGTTTCCTTGAGTTCTAAGCCTAAATCCAAGTAAAATAGGGACCACAAGCACTAAATTAAGACCATAAGTAACCATATTTCAAGCTTAGAACCAAGTTGAACCCATGGAAAAACTAACCTTAGGGTTTGAAGCCAAAACTTGAAAAGAAGCAAGACAAATGTACCCAAACCACCAAAAATAAGCTAGGGCCTTGATATATATATGCTTTGGGACCTTCAATTTTACATGAATTTTGTGGGATTTTGAAGAAATGGTGAAGATTAGCTATGGAGGAGAAGGAAGAATGAAAATGGGCAGGGAAGGAGATGATGAATAGTTTCTTTGCTTGTTCTAAAATATCGTCACTTACTCCCACTTAAAACTTTGACTTAGTTTCTTCCATAAGCCAAATTCTATCTTTTTTTTTCTTTCTCATCCTATCAGCCTGCTGTGTCTAGGCCCCAAAGGAGAAACATTGTCTCCTTGCCCCTAGCTTTCTATTTTTATGCCAAAAGTGGCATAAAAAAAACCTAATTCTTTAGTTAGTGCATTTTAGTCCCCTAACTTTCATTCTTGGTTACAATGGTTAGAAAAACTTAAGGCCTCAACTTATTTGGTCAAAAATACCTAAATCAGCTTAATTTCAATGAAATTACATCCATGCCACTAACTTCAATCAAAATTACCATTGGCTCACCTAGGACATTATGGTACTAAGCCTCCACCTTATTAGGCGCACTAGGCTCCCACTTGGTGTCTTGAGCTAATAAGCTCACCTAGACCACCAAGGTACAAAGCCTTACCATTTAACCTACCAAGGAGGCACTAAGCTTTCACTTGTGCCTCAAGTCACAACTTGGCTAGGCCATAAGTGTTACGACCTCACAAAAATGGGAGAATTACAAAGTGTGGCATAATGGTAAAAAAAACCATTATATTGTGCAATTCTCACCATAGTGATTGGAGTGTGAAGGGTAAAGGGCATGATCAACACATCCTTAAAAGTGTTCCAAGATGGTAACTTGGCCCCCAAGAAAAGCTTTAAGGATTGCTTGTTTGTCAAGCAACCTAGGGACTTTTTTTGTAAGAGTTTGAAAATTCGGGTACTCAATTGAAAAACTGTTAAAAGAGAGGTAAGGAGGGTTATGGAAAGGATGCCAATGGTATGAAATTACTATTTGATGATTAAAATGCCTATGGAAGACAATTGCGGACAAAGAAAAACATAAAGGGCTTTAGGGACTTAAGTGTCATAGTGTAGGCCTTTGGTTGTTTATGCTTATGACTTACATCAAATGGTGAAATTTTAGAGTTAACCCACTCAAGAAAAGGCAGCCAAAGCAAGATAAGGATGGTCAAATTGTGGGCCATGGGATTAAGCTTCATAAACCATGGTCTTGTAGCAAGGAAAATGACATAAAGCATGGTTTAACTTGTTAAATGTGTTCTGTGCACTTAAGGCCATTTAAGTAGCAAACTCATAATTTTCTTTAACCATTTTCATCTTCCACTAGCAACCCATCATCTCCACACTTCTTCCATAGCCACCATACCTCCAAGCTTGCAATTACTTGCAATTGAAGTCAAGGAAGCAAAATTGGAAGCCAACTAGTGCTATTTCTTGTGTGCACCAAGAATCAAGCTCAAATTTTAGTATACCCATCAAGGTAAGGATTTCTCTTACTCTCATGGAATGTTTCCTATATTTTCAAGCATCCATAGAGCTAGGGCTAGGCTTGGAAGAGAGCCATGAGCTTGATCAACCAAGCTTAGTGAGGCGAGTGCACTTAGTTAAGATTTTGTGACCTAGTGTGAAGTGCACAGTGATGGCAGCGAATTTCTGGGTTGGTGGAGCCCAAAAGATAGTAATAACTAGTGTTAAAGCTCTCCTAAGACCAAGCTTATGCTTGAGGAGGTCTGCGATAGTGGTTTGCTTATGTTTATTGCATGTTTTATGGAGTAACCAATGTTAATTGTTGCTGCTACATTTCATGTGTTTGATGTTTGTGTTTGGTTGCTGCATTTGACTGCTATATGTCGGATATATGCATTGTGTTTCTTGTGTCTTAGTGTCTTTGTATGTAGGTTATACCAAGGGTTTCACTACCTTAAGAGTATAAGTGTTCTCCTAACTAAGTTTCACAATGAAACTTACTCCCTTCAAATTTGTCCATTTCAGGTCTAGCAGATAAAGCTCATTCAACTTGTTGTTAGAATTTTGAGCTAAAATTTTAGGTACTTGAACTTTTATATATCTAGTTATGATCTGGAAATTTGGTGATTTTAAGAGTGTTAGTGTTGTGCCCAAAATCCAATCATGAGATGATTGTATTTTTGCACATTGAGTCATGATATTTTATTAAGGCATTAATCCAGCAATTATGTTTGTTGTTTTGTTTTTCCGTAACATAATAAACATAGTTGTAACCCTAGAATAATGATATTCTTAAACGTCCCTGGTCTAGTATTATTGTGGAGTGGGCTACAATAATACATAACGACTAGCATATGTGGAGACTAATATGAGATATGTAGTCTACATATGGGTACAAGTTGGAGAACTTGTGTACTGGACAGACCCACCATGAGAACACTACATCGATCGTTATATGAGTGTCATAAGTGATTCTCATAGTGATCATGGTATATGTAGTCCTTCGACCTAAGATCATCAAGGTTCCCTACATGTGAGTCATATACTTTGATACATTCCTTTGTTTCTCGTAACTGAGTGGACTTGAAGGAGGTCATTGGGTATGTCACATATCATGCGGAGGGATTTGTATGATCAAGATGGGATTTGTCCCTCCTATGTAACGGGAGTGATATCTTCAGGACCCTTGATAGAGTGAGACTTAGAAAATGCATGGCCATGCTCGGATGAGTTGATATATGATATCAATGTCATCAGCTTAAGTTAGTCTACTCGGTAATCAAGAAACCAAAGATTGGGCTATACGAGAGTGACACATTCCATGTCTCTTGCTTAGTCTTGATATCTTGGATAAAAGGACAATGGCATATATCGGTGATGATCATAAAGGTTTAGTCGAATCATCGACAATCTTGTCACTTGGGTAGCAATGATGTGTTACTAGACACCGCTCATTGCTTATGATCATAAATGTGATTTATGATCATTGCCAACATGATAAGAGCCTATTGGGTCGCACACATAGAGCAATTTGGATCATTAGAGTGCATGGGCTAATTATTTGGGTTATGGTTTCACTTTAATTTCATATTAATAATGGGCCCAAGAGTTGAGCCATTATTAAGCCCGAAATTAAATCCTAATTGGATTAGGGCTTTGAAACCCATTAGGCCTGGAAGTTGATTCTCACAATAAATACAACTTCTAGTGAGAAATTCGCAGGTCTCCTTACCCTAGCCTTCTAAAAGGACAGCCGCACTCTTCTCTTGCAATTCCTTGGAGGACGCAAGCTAGCACTGCGAGCGCAAGAGAAACGCATCTACTGGGACGTGGTGGAAGCATGGTGATCCCAAGAGGCTCGTGTGGATACCATAGAGAGCCTGAACATGTCAACTATTCAGGTTTTGTGATTCGACTCTACAGTTGAGTGAGAGATCTCAACCGAAAATTAGGTATGAAACTTTTCGAACACCCCGTGTACCTCATTTCACTTCGATCCTGGAGGGTGTTGGTTAAATTCCATTGCGCTGTTTGGCTCCCAAAACCCAACAAAGAGCACATTTGGTTTTTTTAATGATGCTGCTTATTGTGTTATGCAGCATCTGTCCAGCATCCTGTTTTCTGGAGTGCATTGTGTCTCAAGCTCTCCTGTAACTTGGGTGCATTTTTTAACTAAGTTAAGGGCATTATGTAGTGCATGGATGCATGTACATGTAATACTTGTAAATTGGAAGCAAGTATGTGAACATTTGAGGACTGTTTTGCTATGTTTGTGAATGTGGTGCACAAGCTATCTAAGTGTGAATGATAGGCTGCTTGTTTGTAAATTCTGTTTTGGCCACATAAAGTTGCTAGATGCAAGAGCATGTAATCTCTATGTGTATTAGACATGAATGGGATAGCCTTGGAGGGCTTAGCCCTTGTGAACAAAGTGTTTGCACACTTATGAAATTTTGTATGGGCAAAATGGTCATAAAGTGACCAGAATTTTGACTCTGCACTCTAAGTTCTATATCTCCCTATGTAGAATGAATCTTGGTATGAAATTTTGACCAAACCTAGAGAACATCTAGAGGTTTAATTGGCCTTTGGAATCTCTAAATTTGGAGCCCTATAGCCAATGTTATGATGTTGCAATGTTGGCTAAGTTACTATTCATTTGGTCAGAATTTTGTAACCAACTTAAAAATCCATAAGTTGGTCCATAGGTGGGCTATTGATGTAAAAAAAAATTCGCCCATTTGGTTTAAGTCTCTACTTGATAATGAAGCAAATAAAATAGGGGGTACATAGATAGACTAATATAATTTTTTGGAGAAAGTTACAAGTGCAGTGGTTGGAAATAAGAACCTAATAAGAATGTCTTTTGTTTGGTATTCAATATTAAGACCTATGCTAATGTTTTCCTTCCTTGCTGCCATGGTGTGCATAAATTGTGAATATGTGTGTAATGGTTAGACCAATATGCATGTATTTACATAGTGTCCAAGAGGGCCACATGGGTATGCACACTAAGGGTATTGTTCTGATGGCCTACAGGACGTACTAAACTTGGGCATTTAAATGCACAATTTTGGCACCATAACTAGACTACACCAGAGTGGGTAACAACAAGTGTACTAAGCCTTCATCCATGGTGCTCCCCTCTCCACCATTACTTAGTTCACTACTAAATAAATGTTTAACTAACCATAGAGGTGATTAGGAAGCTTAACTAGGGTCCCCTAAGGTCCCTTAAAGCCTTAGGAGCACCCATATAATTAAAATAGCTCTTCAGACCATGATGCATATGTACTGGCCATATGGTGCATTCGCATCTCAGTTAGCTTTTCAATTCTAGATTTCATGTGAATGCACCATAGGCTGGTGCATTTACAACACCTGTGAAAAGCTCTACTTTGTTCTTCGTGTTGCCTAAGCTGAAGATATGCTTGCTTTGGCTCAATTTAAGCAATAACTTTCCAAATCAACCTCTATTGCCAACATATAAGTTCCATACAATAATTTAGCAAGCAAAAGAACTACTCCTTTACTAAACTCATGTTTAACTTGCCATTGAGAAACTTAGTGAGCTTAACAAGGGACTCCCTTGTGCATGAACTAGGCCTCCTAACCCCAATGCAAATGCATCATCTCGCTGGTGCACACGCATTCTGATAGCCTATCCATTCTGGAAATGGTGCATATGCACCATTTGTGTTGTGTGTATGCGTCAAAAGCTCTAGGTCGTGATACGAATGCACAACCCCATGGTGAATTCACATCTCCTACAAATCAAGAGATATGAAGTTCCTCGTGATGCCTATGCACAAAGGATGCCCTACCTGAGCCGTTTCAAGTACTAACTCACCAAATTGAGCTCCACAACCAACATACAAACAACATACATCAATTTAGTGAAAGAATAACTAAATTCGTTACTTCAATTGCATAAGCATTAGCAAGAATCAAGCACCATAAGCTTCAAGCTTCAAGCACAAAGGCTTCACTAAGGTTTCCTAGGTTCCAAAGCACAAACAAGGTTCATGGCACTAAATTAAAGCAATCCTAGCAAACCCATGATCTACAAAGCTTAAGAAACAAGAAATCTACTTGGGTAAGAAGGTACCTCACGAATTCAACCATGCCCAAGCTTGAAAATGTCCTAAGAAGTTCAATAGTGCAAAAAACAACACAAAGTAGGCTACCCCGTGCTTGGGTATGCCAAAAGCCTCCAAAATTTGACAAGAAATCATGATTTTGATGAAGTTGGAGTAAGAATTAGGGAGGGTTGGAGGGAGCTACCAATTTGAAGTGGAAGGGATGAGGGAATAGTACCACAACCTCTTCCTCCACAAGTTTTAAGTGTAAAACAATCCCTTCCCCAAACTTTTTCATTTTTTTCAAATTTATCCTATCCCCAAATACTAACAAGGTAGTTAAAAACTTTGGCAAACTTTACTAACTTTGGCTTTGGGTTTTAAAACCTTCATTTTTGGCTTTGGGTTTTAAAACCTTCATTTTTACTCCTAAGACTAATCACAACCCTCATAGGTGCAAAATGACCATTTTGCCCCTAGCCAAACCTAGTGCCATAAACCACTCAAAACCTACTAAACCTTTGATAAATTACTTGATCTTGCTAATCCACATTTAATTAAGGCATTTAAATTATTGATTTATGAATTTGCCTAGCTCATCGAGCTTTCCACTAGGAAGGCTATAACATTCTCCCCACCTTGGAGAATTTGGTCCCCCAAATTCAATTTCACCACCTTAAGACACTATCCTAGGATATGGTGCCAACATATCCTGATCAAACCTACCAATGGGTGTCGGTCACAATGACAATGCACTTGGTAACAAACTACCTGACTTGCTCAGCTAATGCCCTTCGACACTTGAGTTGGCCCTTATCTCATATAGGTACTATGGCCAATATCATCCTTTATGCTCTCCTTAACTGTAGTCTGATTACTACTCACTATTCTCCTTACCTTATTCTAACATTACGCGGTCTGAAAAACTTAATGCAATTTTATTCTTGAAGACTATGGTATGGCTTCTCCTTTACCTTTAGCTTATGGCTATAGCGTAAAGATCTCCAACCACTTAACTTGCTTCCATGGGTCTGGTGACCATGACTCCCTTACACCAAACTTTATGTTGAGTCCTCTACTACAAGATAGCTTAACAAGCTTTTAGAAGCTTGTCCACTATCCTTACACTGATAGCTCCTTCTGAAAGCTCGACACTATCCAACTTTCTTAATTCTCCCTCTTATGCCTGAACCCGCTAGTGTAAGTTAACAAGTTAAACTTGTCCATTAACACTTACACTGGAAAGAAAAAATTCCACTCTAGGTTTGGCACCCATGCTCCTCTACCAAACCCCTTAATGTAAACTAGCTTAACTAGTATGAAACTTGCCCACTAATTTTCACATTGATAGTTATGTACTCGAAGCTTGGCACTATTAAACTTCCCTTAATCTCTCTCGTCTGTGCCTTAACCCACTAGTATAAGCTAACTTAACAAGTTAAACTTATCCATTAACACTAACACTAAAAATGTTTTGCCCTAGGTTTGGCACACAAGGTCTCTATACCAAGCTTTTTAGTGTAAGTTAGCTTAATGAGCATATAACTCATCCACTAACCCTTACATTGATAGTTCCTCACTGTAGGTTTGGTATCTAACAACTCCTAATGATCACTAGACTAAGTGTGTCACTAGTGTACTATGGCCTCGCCACATACACCACTAGCACCATAAGGCATACTCCACTTCAAGCTCTACTATACTCTAGGGCTCTTCTAAATTAGTGAACTATTAAGAGTTACAAGTCCTGGCCCAGCCTAAAGTATACGTCTTCAAATGCTCCCCTTAGACTGTCTCTATGCATTAGGCATACTAGTGCACTCTGTAGGGTACCTATACATAACCCAAGCATCATGATCCTCTTGCATTTGTTACTTTGGAGTATTTTACACCCATAACCCTACCAAAGAAAACCTCTCTAGCATCAGAGCCAACACCTTATACATGATGGATTAGTTTTTTAGCTATGTCCTTAGTACACTTGCTTCTCGGCCACCAAACCTACCTAATATATAAAGCACCTATGGGTCCTTAGCTAAGTTGCAAGGTACCACTCATTTCTTGGCCAACCTAGGTATATTTAGCTTGGTAGTTGACTAGACACTTTGGCCCACTTCACTAGGCTCTAACATGTTCTAGCCTTATTCGACTCCTCGACAACATCCTAGGCCTCCCGGCCTCTAACACCAACAAGCATCACTTTAACAACCATTCATCACATAAGATATGGTCATAAGGAACCATCTCCACCCTCCATACTTAACATCCATACCATACGTACATCATACTAACCTATCATCTGGATGATGTACCTGCAGCTTCACCATATCCACTCAACTTACTTGCTGGGAGAACTAACTTTAGTTAACTATCGGAAGGTGGTTAGCCAAGGAAAATCACTTGGGAAGTTTATCCTCTACAACTCCATCTGGTGCTCTATCTATGCACTTCAGGACTATTTCTATCCCTAAGAGTTATGACCCTGCCCACTAGCCTCAACTAGTCTTGGAAGTTAACTAAAGTCATATCCCAACTACTTGCACCAAAATGTTGCCCAACTTTGGAGCAAACTAAACCAACTGCACTAACATTGCCAAATAGGGCTACTAGGATCCATTCTTAGAGCTTAGTACCCTAAAGCAAACCTAACCTAGTTTCACCATTACAACCTATAGCAAAAGCTAGGTACAACTCATAGATGTTGGTTAGTACTAACTAACCTAGCATGAGGACATTTTACTATATCTCAGTTTCTGGCCTCTAATGACCATGATTGAGCTTTGATACCAAAATTGACACAAGCCCTCATGGCCCTGCATAAGAAGCCTTTGGGAACTTGTCCCACACTAGTCATAATTGGCTAATTGATTAACTGAACACTAGTTAAAACCATTATGCTTCTAGTTAATTAATCCTATTATGCAATCATGCATGAGTAATGCTTTGACATATGTAATAAAACAAGTTATAAAGTATAAACATAAATCATAAAAAGTTGCCTAGGCTTTCCACAAAAATCCAAGTCTCACAGTTGTCAAAGCATACAAAATAACTTTGGAATCAACTATGCATAATCAATTGTGTGCAAACATCCGTACAAAAGTAAACCATACTCATGCCCAAGAGTGACTCTAGAGTACATTACTCAACATGAACATTGAAGGCAACTAGTGTATGAGAACTATAGACTGAAATTCATTACTGAGATCTTCAAATGAGCTCCCACCTTAGAGCAAGCTCCCGGTGGCAAGCTCCATAAGGCCTCCCATGTGCTTCACTAGACTTTACCGGCCAAAGAAATAACTGTTGCTAGTACCATAATCAAACCAACAAGTGATCCATAAACTAGAATCATAAAGATTCAAATAAACAATATACTTGCTCACGAGCTTAGCTCAACAACCCTCAATGGTTGTTGGCCTAACAAAACTACACAACAAAACCTAAGGGTATGAGAATCAATTATTCTCAGTAAGGGATCTTTCAACCTACAAGAAAAATCCTGAGGACACATATATATACAATATATATGAAATCTACTATGCGCATTTATAGTCTAAAGGCTAACATGTACGCATATATCTAAGTCCTTTGGGACCCCTCCTCATCCTAGTCTTATCACGGGTGTTACACCATGCTTAGTGAGTTCTGCCCCCAAACTTGCTCTTAGTAGGCTTTAGCTTACTAACATAGTAACCTTAACCTTCTTTTGACTGTTGTGCTGATGAACATGGTGGATCCTCGTTACTTGAGCTCTAAGGAACTCACTAGGTGTACTAGGCTCCCACATAGTGCCTTAAGCCATTGGCTCACCAAGGTCACTATGGTAGTAAGCCTCCACCCAATTAGGTGCTCTAGGCTCCCACTTGGTGTCTTGTGCTAATAAGCTCACCTAGACCACCAAGGTACTAAACCTCACCATTTAACCTACCAAGGATGCATTAAGATTTTGCTTGTGCCTCAAGTCACAACTTGGCTAGGCCATTAATGCACCAAGGCTTCATCCATGGTGCTCCTTTATCCGCTATTACTTAAATCACCACTAATTTAATGTTTAACTAACCATGGAGGTGATTAGGAAGCTTAACTAGGGTCCACCAAGGTCCCTCAAGGCCTTTGGAACACTCATGTAATCAAATTAGCTCTTTTGATGATGCATACACAATAGCCGCATATTGCGTTTGCATCTCAGTTAGCTTCTTAATTCTAGATTTTGTGTGAATGCACCATGAGATGGTGTGTTTACATAACCTAGGAAAAGCTCTACTTTGTTCTTCACGTTACCTAAGCCCAAAGGGTGGCTCCCTTGGCTCAATTTAAGCAATAACTTACCAAATAAACCTCTATGGCCAACATTTAAGTTCCATACATTAATGTAGCAAGCAAAACAACTATTTCCTTGCTAAACTAATGATTAACTGGCCATGGAGAAACTTAGTGTGCTTAACAAGGGTCCCCTAAGGTCCCCCAAGCCCTTAAGGACTCGAGCATGAACTAGGCCTCCTAGGCCCATTGCAAATGCACCACCTCCCTAGTGTGCATGTACTTTGATAGCCCATCTATTCTAGAAATGGTGCATATGCACCATCTGTGCTATGCATATGCATCATAGGATCTAGGCTACAATGCGAACGCATAGCCCTGTGGTGCATTCATATCTCCTACAAATCAAGAGAGATGAAGTTCCTCATAATGCTTATCCACAAGGGATGCCCTACTTGAGCCACTGAACTACTCCATTGCTTGGTTACTATAAGGAACTCATCCGTTCAACTAGCCAGTCATTCGCTATCAACTAGGCCACTTAACTAACTTATGTAAGAAGACAACTTATGGAACCTTAGGAAAAATCCAATCTAAGGCATTTAAGCTTTCACTTATGTGGTTTCACTCATTAGCATGTAGGCCCTAGGGTGCTAGGTATTAACCTAATAATTGGTGCATCATTAAGTTTTTAATGCACTTGGGATAACCCTTAACCATGTTTAAAACTACTGCCCAACATGCCAAAGAAGACTATGCTAGTAAACTGATGCCAGAACTCCAACAAAGTAACTAGACTACTAGTGAAGGTTAAAGACTTATGTCACACTAGCCATGCACTACCTATGAGTTTTCTACAGCTACCGTTGCACTCAACTAGTGGCTGCATACTCTGACCACTTGATTGGCTGAGCAAAGCTCAAACTGCTGTTCTGGTGCACTAGGTCAATTCTTTGTGGCAACAACTATTAAGGACAAACTTCCTAGGCTGGTCTTAACTTAACCGAGCCCAAATATTAGACTAGTCCAATGACTACCACTACTGTTGGCAACAACTCTTAGGTGCATCATAAGAACCATGCATTTTTTGCTTCTTCAACATAAGCACCTTCTCCTACATGATCCATTATTGTACCTTAATTTTAGGTTAACGTTTGCACTATGGGTGTGTCACTCATTCCCTACTAAGCTGGATGGGCCAACCTCCACCTCATAGTCTTGTGTCTTCAAGCCATCTAACTCTCTTTTGAGAGCTGCTGCATCCTCCACAACTTGATAGAGCCCACCTCGATGATTGTCAATCTCCTTTGTATGCTAGCTCAAGGCGTTAATGGACTTCGCTCGAAGCTTATACTCTCAAGTATAATGGCACAAGAGTGCTTCTTTATGTTTTTTTGTAGCCTATGTGACCAAGTGTCTATCCCTTAGGTTAGTGAATCTTTAGGTGTCCTTGGTGTTGCCTAACCCGTCCAAGTTGGTGGGTTCAAGTTCTGACACTTTAGGAGTAACTGACTCGGCATTGTAGTACTCCCCACCTTGGGAGTTTCCATGCCTTCTTAGTCTTATGGATTATGTTGCCAATTTCTTATTTGAAGTCCAAAACAACTTCCTAGGATGGTGGTCACATCCCAACAACTTGCACCAAAGTGTTGCCCAACATTAGAGCAAGCCAAACCAATTGTGTAAACATTGTCATACTAAGCTACTTGGATCCATTCTTGGACCTTAGTATCCAAAAGTAATCCTTACCTACTTTCACCAATGCAACCTCCAGCCAAAGCCAGATGACAACTCATGGCTGTTGGTTAGTGCTAACTACCACAGCACAACAATAATCTAATAGATCTCAGTTTCCAACCTTTAATAACCATAACTGAGCTTTGGTACCAAAATTGACATGACCCCTCATTGGCCTGCCCAGGAAGCCTAATGGAACTTGTCCCACACTAGTCATAATTGGCTAATTGACTATGTGCACACTAGTTAAAACTTTTGTGCTTCTAGTTAATTAATCCTATTGTGCAATCATGCATGAGTAATGCTTTGACATATTTAATAAAACAAGTTATAAAGTATAAAAATAAATCATAAAATGTTGCCCAGGTATTCCACAAAAATCCAAGTTTCAAAGCAATCAAAGCATACAAAATAAATGTGGAATTAACTATAATTAATCAATTGTGTGCAAGCATCCATACAGAAGTAGATTATGCTCGCACCCAAGAGTGACTCTAGAGTACATTGCTCATTATGAACGTTGGAGGCAACTAGTGTATGAGAACTACAAACTGAAATTCATTACTGAAAAATTCAATTAAGCTTCCACCTTAGAGCAAGCTCCCAGTGGCAAGCTCCATAAGCCCTAGCTTGTACTTTACTAGCCTCTATTGGCCAAATAAATAACTGCAGTTAGTACCATATTGTAACCAACAAGTGATCCACAAACTAGAATCATAAAGATTCAAACAAACAATATACCTGCCTGTGAGCTTAGCTCAACAACCCTCAATGGTTGCTAGCCTAACAACACCCAAAACTGCACAATAAATGCTAAAGGAGTGAAAATCAAAGATTCTCAATAAGGGATCCTTCAACCTATGAGAAAAATCCTGAGGACGTACATATATATGATATATATGAAATCTACTGTGTGCACTTGCAGTATGAAGGCTAAGATATATAGATATATCTGAGTCCCTTGGGACCCCTCTCACAGACATTACTCCGTGCCAAGCGAGTTCTGGCCCCAAACTCACTCCTAGTAAGCCTTAGCTTATTGACATGGTAACTTTAGCCTTCCTTGGATTGTTGTGTAGGTGAACATGGTGGATGCTCCTCGCTTGAGCTTGAAGGAACTTACTTGGTGTACTAGGCTCCCACATAGTGCCTTAAGCCATTGGCTCACCTAGGTCGTTATAGTACTAATCCTCCACCCAATTAGGTGCACTTGGCTTCCACATGCTGTCATGAGCTAATAAGCTCACCTAGACAACCAAGGTACTAAGCCTAACCATTTAACATACCAAGGATGCACTATGCTTTCACTTGTGGCTCAAGTCACAACTCGGCTTGGCCACAAGTGCACTAAGCCTTCATCCATGGCATTTGCCTATCCACCATTACTTAGTCCACTACTAAATTAATGTTTAACTAACCATGGAGGTGATCATGAAGTTTAACTAGGGTCCCCCAAGGCCTTAGGAGCACCCATGTAATCAAACTAACTCTTCAGGCCATAATACATATGCACTAGTCACATGATTCATTCACATCTCATTTAGCTTTTCAATTTTGGATTTCATTAGAATGCGCCCATTGGTGCCTTTACATCACTTGCAAAAAGCTCTACTTTGTTCTTTATGTTGCTTATGCTCAAGGTGATGCTCAAGAACATCATTCGTGTAAGACATACTAGACCTCCGATAAAACTTTGACTGAATGGTATCTATAGCACTTGAAAAATATGGGTTAGGAGCTCCCTAGAATTTTTTTAGGGGAGGGATCTCTGATGCCCAAGTCTGTTTACGGGAAAGAAGTTTCTGAGAGTAGAGAGTAGAAAGAGGGTGTCCTGTGTGTATTACCTGGGAGTCTCCCCGAGTATTCATGAGTTGGTCAAATTCAGTCCATACCATGGGGGAGAGGTTCCTCTAGCTATTTGTAGGTAGTTATGCTTAGAAGGTTAGGGAATGTCCGAGCAGGGGCATGTGTAAGGTTCCTGTCAGAGATGCATTAACTGTATTTTTCATTTTCTGCCATAGACCCTTGGTGATTTGAGGACCCTTTTGGAGGTTTGATCTCTTTCGAAGGTGGTTGAAGATAGCTCATTGGGAGCCCAGACTGTTCGTGAGGTCATTGAATGCCAAGGGTGGTAGCCTTCTGTTTTTTAAGTTGGTCAAGTTAGCGTTTGGAGATGATGATTTGCCAAAATCGAAGTTAGTTGTGCTTCTGTTTGAGGTTGGTGTGCAGTCTTTTCTGGGGTTAGTCCCTTGATCTCCCGAGGACAGGTTTTTATATCCTACCAAGATTGGTGGTATCACTTTCTGAGGGTAGTGTGGGGTTTGAATATCTGAAGGTCTTATGGGCGATAGCCCTTTGGCTATCACATGCCCTCCCCTAGAGAAGTGAAGTTATGCCTTCGGCTTTAGTACATTGCCATTCGGCTAAATGATATTTGCCATTGTGAAGCTATGCCATTGTGTGATGGGGCTATGCTTAGTTGAAGTTGTACCTTTGGCTTATGAATGTCACTTCACTGGGGGGTTTCTTATTTCTCAGGGAAGCTACATCTTTGGCATTGTCGGGCCACTTTTTAGCCAAAGGCTTATATATTCAAGGGAACTTCTTTAAGCCAGGACTTTATGATTAGTGAGGTTGCGTCTTTGGCAAAAGTATTGTTACCTCAAACCAAGGCTTTTTCCTTGTGAGGCCATACCTTCTGGCACAAAAGTAACAATTTCCCTCCAGGGATTTTCATTTCCCACCATTAGGAGGTAGTAGGTTTGCTATCTTAATTTGTGTGTCATATAGATCATTAGGCGTGGCCTTATTTTTCATGTCAGATGACAGGTGTCTCCAGTTTACTAAACATCTTTCCCATCCATTGCATCGGTTGCATCTTTCCACCTGCTGAAGGTAATTATAGTGTCCTTTTGCCTATTCCCTTCTGGCTATATAAGCCCTATTTTTCCTAAGAAGTTCTTCACTTCTTCTCATTTGTGTTTCGCTCTTTTCCTCTAAAGCTTTTCTCTTCCTCCTACTCTCACTTTCGATGGTGGTTGTAGCGACAGAGTGAGTTTTGGTAACCCTTGATAGCCGAAGGGCTATCATCCACAAAAACCTTCTTCATCGGAGGAACTTAACACCACACTCAGAAATTCATAATGCCAACCTTGAAAGGAATCTCTCCACCACCCTTGGTAATAACCATAGCTGACTCCGGGAAAAAGGCTCTTCGCCACCCTTGGAGGTACGCACTACCAATCTTGGGAGCATAGGTTCAAGATCATCAATAGATGAAGACGTCCTCCAAGGATGGTTCGTTCATCCGAAGGGCCTTTTCTAGTAGCTCTTGAGGAAAATCCCTGCTTGAAGGGGTCTCACGAAATTATGACAAATACAGTTGAGGGATCTCTGACAAAGAAGCCTCATACATACCCTTACCCTTTGGCCGAAGCTACCTATGACTAGTTGGAGATACCTATCTCTGAAGGTATGGACTAGATCTAGCTGAACACGTGTCCTGATCTACACAGGTTGTGCAAAATGGCCTTCTCCCCCCATCCTCCTATAAATACTTGAGAGGCTCCCAGGTAAGGACATGGGACCCTCTCTCTGTCTCTCTTATTCTTTGCTCTTTGCTCTTTGCTCTTAACAACTTTTCTCTTGTGTACTGACTTGGGCATCGGAGGCTCGTCACCTGGAAACACACTCTGGGGAGCTCCTAACCCATATTCTTCAAGATCATGTAGATACCTCATTGCCGGAAGTCTCTTTTAGCCCTAGCATGCCATACAACGAAGATGCCAATGGGCATTATTTGGCGCCGTCTATGGGAACTCATCCTCAAGTCACTATTTCAAAGGACAAAGTACTCTAAAGGTCCTAGTCCACGCCAGAGACCCTAGCAACAACTGAAGAGCTTGCAATAGAGACTTCCTTGCCGAAGGATGAACGTCCTCTGATAGTGACAATGGGCTTTCTACGTAATTTTTAGCACTCTATCATGGCTGAAATGACATAAAAACTCAACCAAATTTGTTCACAAGCACCTCCAAAAGTAAGAGCATCCTCTCCAGACACATGTCCGAAGAAAAGTCACAAGTGACCTCGTCGGAGCTCCGAAAGTAGTGGTTCTCACGATGAGTCCTCAATAGAGAACATACCATCCTGGGGACGTTGCACTATAGGGGCAGGGTGGGGCAGGGTTGAAAGAGCCTAGAATTTCCTATCTGTGAAGTCCTTCCCCAAATGAGAAGTCCTTGTCCCCTCGCCAGCAAAGTTCCTCACCAAAAAGATGATGCTATTCCCCACTTTTGACGATTCCTAGGCAGCATGGAAATGAGGGTGCCACTACCCTAATGGAGAAAATCCTGGAGAAGTTGGAAAAGGTTTGAAAAACAAGTCTCTCAAAAGCCTGCCTGGTCAAGGCTATTGAAAACCTTCACCGGAGAAGAGTCCCCCTTCATCCATATGATAGTCAAGGCACCAATGCCTAGTGACTTCTGAGTACCACATCTGGAAGCATATGATGGACGTAGTGACCCCCAAGCCCATTTGATGAAATATAGGGGGAGCATGGTATTGTGCGGTGTCGATGACATATACCCTCTGTAAATGTTTTGAAGTCACCTTGTTGGGGGCGGCAACTGTGTGGTATAACTCCCTGGCCCCCGGAACCACAATAGGTTTCCAAGAGTTGTCCATCGCCTTCACCCAACAGTTCATCAAAAGCAGGTCGACGGTAAAGATGCCCGTCCAAATGTTCGATATCGCCCAAAAGAATGGGGAGACCATTCGGGACTATATCGAGAGACTCAACAGAGGGGCACTGAGTGTTCATTTTTTCCCCAAGATTCAAATCCTCGCTATGACCAAGGGCCTAAGGAGGGACTCATAGCTCTTCCTTGAGTTCTCTAAGGATCCTTCGGACACCCTTGGGGAGTTTTACTAAAGGGACGAGCAACATATGATAGCCAAAGAGCTAAGGATGAGTGGCCTAAAATCTGACCATAATCACTCCGAGGGTCAAAGTCACAAACCTTGGTATTCCACCGAGGGAGGGGGCAGACGTCGGAAGCCAAGGGGGAAGAGGCTAGTATCGTTCACCCCCCTAAATACTACAAGAACAAACATCCTGATGGCCCTAGAAAGACAAGGAACAGTTATCCAGCGTCCGGAGGCTATGACCTCGGACAACAAGAAAAACATGAAAAAATTCTATCAATTTCATCGGGACCACGGGCACGATACCAAGGATTGCTTCCAATTGAGGAAGTACATTGAATCTTTGATCAAGCAAGGGCAACTTTGATGTTATTTATGGATGCCATCTCCCAAAGCCCGAGAAAAAAAAAGAAAAAGAGAGGAAAGGAAAGGATGAGGACTATGATTCTGACCGATGTCAGAACCGAAGTCCCAAGAAACAGCCACCAGCTTTGGCTGGTATAATCTAGACAATCATTACTAGAATACCCTCAGTTAGGAAAAAAAGAAAAGCTCAGGAAATAGCAATGATGAAATTTGACAACCCAAAGAGCAAACTTCTTTGGAAAGATGGGTTTACAGTGAAGTTTCTACATGATGACCCTCTCTTGATCATGGCAAGAATAGGAAACTGGGACATGAAAAGCGTTCTCATTAATGATGGATTGAATGCCGACGTCTTGTTCTCCCACTTGTTGCCAAACTTGGATATTTCCTAATGTGATCTTAAGATGGTTACCTCGCCAACCTTCAGTGTTGGTCCTTTGGAACTTCTGGTGCTTGGGTGGATTGATCTGCCCCTGATGCTAAGGGGTACCTCGGTTCAAACCAAGGAAAAAATTTTTACTTCTACTATAACAAGGTTCATTGTCAAAGATGTCCCATCTTTAAATAATGTCATCCTCGAAAGACAGACGTAGGGCAACCTTCACATTTGAACAGATATGAAATACTTAACTATCACATTCAAAGCAAAGAAGGGTGATGTAGAAATGCTAATTGATCAAGCTGAAGTAAGGAAAGTGTTCATCAAAGCAAGATAGGCTCTGGTGAAAGTTCACATATAGACTTCAGTAGATAAGAGCCTAATTGGTGAAGATGCGATGGAAAGAGAAATGAGTGATCTTGAAAAGATAAAAACAGAGGATGTAAAACTTGTTCCAGGTTAAAGTACCTGAGTGGGTAAAAAACTGGCAAAGGTGACAAGGGAAAACTTGTATCCCTTCCATTAATGAAAAAAGATCCTTTTGCTTACTCTCCAAAGGATATGCCCGGGGTAGACCCAGGTATAATTCAACACAGTCTCAAGGTACGGTCCGAGGTAAGGCTTGTTCATATAAAAAAGCATAGGCTCTTGGCACAAAAGAACAACTTCATAAAAAATGAAGTTCAGTGAGTAATGGAGGCAAGCATAATAAAGGAAGTCAAGTACCCTAACTGGCTCAGTAATGCTGTTGTTGCCGCAAAGGAAGGGAACGATAAACTCTAAATGTGCATCGACTTTCGGAAGGTTAATGACACCTGCCTGAAGGACTTGTACCCTTTGCCATCAATAGACCAATTGGTAGACTCCACTATTGAATATGGTCTGTTTAGTTTCGTTGACACTTTTAGCGGATACCATGAAATTCGGTTGGATCCCGAAGATGAGGAAAAAACCACCTTCGTTACAAAGTCGGGTCCTATTGTTACGTCAGAATGCCTTTCGATCTTAAAAATTTAGGAGCCACATATCAAAGGCTGATGAACATGTTGTTCAGTTCCGAAATTGGGAAAAATATGGAAGTATACATCAATGATATGATAGTTAAGAGTAAAATGCCTAGTAGTCATATCGTAGACTTGGGGGAAACATTCCACCAACTTAAAAAATTTGAAATCTGTCTTAACCCTGAAAAATATGTCTTTGGGGTAACAACAGGGAAATTCCTCAGATTCATGGTATCCGAAAGAGGTATAAATACCAACCTCAAAAAATTCGGCGCCCTATTAGCATTCCTAGCTCCAACAACAACAAAGGATATACAAAGGCTCATTGGAAGAATAATTTTCCTTAGCAGACTTATATCCAGGTATGGAGATCGGTGCCGATCATTCTTCAAAATACCTAGAAAAGCAGCCAAAAAATGAAGGCAACCTCAGAGCTGAGGAACACCCTTAGAACGAGGAATGGCAGAAATTATAGGAAGAGCTCAAAAATTATTTGACCCATCTGCCGATACTTCGGCAACCAAAGGAAGTAGACCCGCTCATTCTCTACCTTGCAGTAACTGAGAAAGCCGTAAGTTCGGTTCTGGTTAGGGAGGAAGAAGAGAAGCAGTGGCTAGTGTATTATGTCAGCAAGTCCCTACATGGTGCCGAAGTTAGGTATCTTCTTCTACAAAAATCCATATATGCCCTAATATTGGCTAGCAGGAGGCTTCAGCCTTATTTCAAAGGACATTACATCATAGTGCGAAATAATTTATCTCCTTGGAGTGTCATGAGAAATGTAGACCACTAGGGCAGACTATCAAAGTGGTGCATCAAACTCGGTGAGTATGATACCACCTATGAGCCAATAAGGGCAATAAAAGCCCAAGCACTAGCAGATTTCATTGCTAAGGTACAGAAAATTGAAGGTATTTTAGGAGACCTCAGAAATAACGAACCTGGGTGGACATTATTCATCGATGGAGCCTCAGGATCTGAACACTAGGGAGCTAGAGTAATTCTCAGAGGACTTGATGGTATGGAAGCATCGAAGGCCATCAAGTTCAGTTTTAATGTCACCGATAACGTTGCGAATATAAAGCCCTCGTAGTAGGATTACGATTGCTAAAAAGAGTTGGTGTAAGAAATCTGAAGGCCGATAGTGATGCCCAACTGGTGGTCTGGCAGATGATAGGGGACTATGAGGTGAAAGACCTGAACTTGGCAAAGTACCATAATCTCATAAAAGGGCTTATTCAAGACTTTGACAGGGTACAAATAGAAAATATACCCCAATGAGATAATGTGGAAGCAGATACTTTGGCCAAATCAAAACAGACCATTGAAGCACGGGATCATCCGATTATATCAATAATGGCTATTGCAACCTCGAATAAAGGGTGGAAGGATCCTATCAAATAGTATCTTGTAACTTTGGAATTACCAGAAGACACTATGGAAGCTACAAAGGTATGAAAACACTTGGGTAGATACTTCCTGATCGGGGAAGAATTATATTAACAAGAATACGCGAATCCACTACAAAGGTGTATCAGTGAAAAGGATATGGAGACAATCCTCAAAGAAGTCCACAAGGGAGCTTGCGAATCTCACATCGAGACCGACACCCTTGCTGGGGTACTACTTCCGCAAGGATATTTCTGGCCTACCTTAAGGAAGGATGCAAGGCAGTTTATCAAAAAATGTGATAAGGAATGATGCAAGGCAGTTTGTAAAAAAATGTGATAGATCCTTGTGACACACACCAATTCAAAGAATACCCTCAAAGGAAGTAACTTTGGCAAACTATCCTTGCCCTTCTGTGGTTTGGGCTATTGACCTTATTAGGCCCTTCTCGACAGCTCCGAGAGGAGTGAAATTCTACATATTTGCTAGAGATTATTTCACTAAGTGGATTGAGGTAGAGCATCTGGCAATAATTTCCACAAGGGACATCCAGAAATTTGTCTGCAAGAACCTCATATGCAGATTTGGTTTGCCAAGAGTGATAGTAGTAGATAATGGTTCTGTGACGACTCCCCTAGTTAATGACGAGTCTTAACCAAGTAAGTATTATTTATTTTATTTTATTTTTTTTAAGTGTTTTAATTAAGTACCTCAAGTTAGCACCCTGTTAAGCAAGAAAGACAAGCTTAGCTAAGTAAGTGAATTGCTAAGTGTGGTTTGGCACCTAAAAGTCAAAAGGGGCAAAATGGTAATTTTGACCCAAGTGAATAACATGACTATAATTTTGATGAAATTAGGGTCATGTAAGGAATTTGGACTAGTTAAGTAAAGACCATTAGTTAGCCTAGCTATTATAACAGTCTTTGAAGGAAAAGAGTAAAAAGTTGCACTAAGTGTTCAATCAAGCCATTTATGTCTTAAGTGGCTTAAGTGTCCAAAAGGCCAAGTGTAAGAGGCTCTTGGGCATCCTTTAGGACAAAGGAAAGATGGTTTTGGATGAGTATTTGGTGACCAAATTAAAACAAATGAGAACTTGAGGGTCAAGAAGCAAGAAAACAAGAAGTATGCCTTAGTGGGGGAGTTAGGATATTTTTGGGTTAGCTGACTTCCTTTACCATTTGCTTTCCTTCCTAAAAATTCATAGCTTCCTCTCCCCACTAGAATTTCTACTCCAAAGCTCCCTAATTCTACAAGTTCCCATTGAATTCGAAGGCAAGAAGCCTCAAGCTCCATTTTGGTGTTCTTGCTTCAATCTAGCTCTTTGATGCTTGTTTTGGACTTGAAACCTAGGTAAGTTTCTTGGTTTTATATGGGCTAGTTCTAAGTTGTTCACATAGCTAGAAAGGGTCTTGATTTGAGGTCCTTGGTGCCATATCATGTTAGTTTTAGGATTGGAACTCAAGAGAGCTTGGTTGAGCTCAAGTGAGCATGTGCTTCGATTCTTGCTTCATGGCTGAGTTTGAGGTAAGGTTCAAGTTAATTTAGGTTAAATAATGCATAGAAATGTAGTGTTCTTTGTGGGAATGAAGTAGAAACAAGACCCATGTGAATCAAGCTTGGGATAAGAAAGTTTGAGCAAGTTTTGTGCAAGTTCGCACGCTGTCGCACAATGCTATAAATGCATTGGCGACGCATCGCCATTAGCGACGCCATTTGGCGATGCATCACCGTTGGTGATGCGAATTGGAGATGCATCACTGTTAGACGTTAGGGTTCTAAAGCATTGATGCCTTTGGCGATGTGTCACCGATGGCATCACCAAGGCATTAGTCCCTTAGGCTTAGGGCATCCTAAGAATGCCTCAAACTCTTGAGTATCATCCCTAGGCCAATTTAAGACACACCATAGCCTTGTTTGGGTCTTAGACTCATTCCTAAGTTAGGAATTATGCATTATTTAACAAGTATCTAAGTAAGGTTGTTAACTTAGAGCTAAGTAAAGTGGCTAAGGGCTAAAAGTGCTCAAGTTGTCAAGTGGGCACTAAGAGGGACTAAGTCGATTTTAGAGGCTACATTGGCCTAGAAGAAAAAGGTCTCAAACCTAAGAGAATCGAATAAGAAATCTAAGAAGATCCCAACCAAACCATTTGGTTTGGTAAATGAGCCACTAAGGAGCTCTAAGCCAAACTTTAAGGGTTTGGCTAGTTAAACAACATAAGAAGGCTACCCTGTACAATAAATTAAGGGTAAGGAGGGTAAGTTTGAGAGGAGGTGATGACCTACTCTAGGACCCAAAAGTGGGACTTAAAGGAGATAAAGTATTTGGGATACGAGGGCTAGTGTCTCAAGTACCTCCATCGTTTGGGCTCACGGCATGTATAAGGCACTTAGTGCGCAAGAAGTCCTAAGGATTGTGTGAATTACATACCATACATTCATGCATTGCATATCTTCCATGTTGTTGTCTTGAGTTGCTTGTTGGTTGGCTACTTGATTGTTTTTTTGTCATGGTTCCATATTGGCTTGCTGCTATCTTCTTTGTAGGTACCCCAAGGGACCTTTACTGAGTACATTCATGTATTCACTGCCTTAAGTTTGTTGTGTGGGGTTCATACATTGGGCCTAACAACTAGTGGATAGTTGTGGGCTAAACTTTTTCTTTTTATAGGTATTCTTTCTCGAGAATCCTTGTGATTCTAAGTTTACTTATGGACTAAGCTACATACTGACTAAGTTTTATGCCTTTACAGTGTAGAGGCTAAATGCTACACAAGGACTAAGGAAGGGCTTGCACTTGGAGCTTTGATCGCTCAAAGGTGGGGCTCAAGTAAAGGATCTTAGTTTGGGTTTTGTCTCATGTATATAGTACCTTGTGTACTAAGGTGTTGCCTCTATTAGGATACATTGTGATGTAAAACCATTGAGTTACTTTTGGGTGCATGATAGTGATGCATTTCACTTTGTTGGCATGATTTAAGCATGTTTTAAATAAAATGCTTGAGCAATGTTTTTAACAAATAGTTTACTTATTCGTTGCATTGCCAGGACAAAAGCAAGCATCTCTTTTGCAGGGTAGGCTAAGAAACTAGTTGCACGTAAATTTAAATTTTATTAAGGAGTAATAATTAGCCAATAGTAACTAAGTGGGATTCATAGTCCCTAAGGACCTACAAGCCAAGAAATTTGGGGTGTTGGGACCCTGTTCCATGACAGGTTCCCAATTCACTAATAGAGGATTTCAGAATTCATAATGAACCTTGGGGTAAAACTGCACTTTGCCCCAGTAGCCAATCCTCAAAGCAATAGGCAAGTTGAAGTGTCTAATAGGACAATAAAAGATGGTCTCAAGAAGAAATTGAAAGAAGTAAAGGGAAAATGGCCAAGAGAACTTTCGAGTGTGCTATGGAGTTACCGAACAACTCTGAGAAGAGCTACTGGTGAAACACATTTTTTGCTCATCTTCGGCACTGAGGCCATTATCCCTGTCGAAGTTGTACAACCATCTATCAGAGTACAGGTGTTAGTCAAAGAATGGTACAACCTCAATTTAAGAACTTAATTAGATATGGTTGATGAACATAGGGAGATGGTTGAACTCAGAAGAAAACTTTCCAGCAAAGGGTAGCCCTTGCAGCAAACTCCTATGTTAGACCTAAAGGAATTAAGAAATGAGACCTTGTTCTCTAAAAAGCTGAACTCAAATCCTGAAGACCATCTCATGGAGTAGTTTGGGAAAATTGAGAAGGACCTTATTTGGTCTTTGTGAAAGTTTGGCCAGTGGTCTATAAACTCAGAAACATTGAAGGAGAAGAGTTGAAAAACACATGGCATTCAGACTCTTTGAAAAAATTCTACGCTTAGAAATTTCCAAGGGATGAGCTTAATTATGAAAAACTTCTCCAAAGAAATCAATTGATTATAGCAATCTCCTAGGCTGCTCAAAGTATACCAAAGGAGGTTAACCGAATATGGTTTGCTTCCAAAGGTACATGAGTGATATTGTACAATTCTTACCAAAGGAGGCTAACCGATCACAATTGATTTTGAAAATACATGAGTGATATTGTTCAGTTTTACTGAAGGAGGTGAATCGAATATGGTTGATCCCAAAATTAACAACTTTCCAAGGTGTTTTTGTACATAGCAAGTTTCCCAAAAATGTTGCTTGAATTCTATTCTAAAACACTTGGGAAAATACTCAACTTCAAAAGGCTAAGGCTTTAAACCCGTGATAGTATTTTTGTCAAGGGTAGTACGTTATCGTAGTTGTTCAACGTTGCTGAACCAAAGAATGCAAATCACTCAAACGTGGCGAATAAAAAAAAAATACATCATAGTCAAGTAATGCTCACTGAAGACAGTGCTAATTATGGGACCAACTTTCTCAAATGGTACCAAAATTTGAGGATAGTCCTCAAGTAAGAGTGAAAGGCTTATGTCCTAGAGCAGCCCATTCTGAATGACCCTGTTGCCACTTCTCCAAGACTTGGAAAGGATGCTCACAAGAGGCATTCTGATGATGCTTTGGATGTTGCTTGCCTTATGCATATTATAATGGAATCTGAGCTTTAGAAGCAACATGGAAACATGAGTGCGTTTGGTATGATCAAACATCTCAAAATGCTCTTCCAAGAGCAAGCTAGGCATGAGAGGTTTGAGACCTCTAAGGCATTGTTTCAATGCAAAATGTCTGAGGGAAATCCCGTGGGTCCTCATGTGCTCAAGATGATTGGGTACATTGAGAATCTTGAAAGTTTGGGATTTGCTCCCAAAAAAGAGTTGGCTGTTGATGTAGTCTCACAATCATTGCCCAAAAGCTAGAGTCAGTTTGTCATGAACTATAACATCAATGACCTTGATAAGTCCCTCCCTGAATTGCTCAACATGTTGAGAATTGCTAAAAAGGCTAAGCCTATTTTGATGGTTCAAAAGGGCTAGGGAAAGGGAAAAGCCAATAAAAAGAAGAACAAACCTAAAGGAAATTCCATTGCTAATTCTTCTTCAGATGCACTAAAACCATCTGGTGGGGTGGCTAAGGAAGAGGAGTGCTTCCATTGTAAGTAACCTAGACACTGGAAGTGCAACTATAAGCTCTATCTTGAAGAACTTGCTAAGGAGAAGGAAAGAAAGACTTCTACTTCAAGTATTTTTATTATAGAGGCTAACTTTTCTACTTCCTCATCTTGTGTATTGGATACTGGCTATGGATCTCACATTTATGCAAATGTGCAAGGCCTAAGTAGAAGTGGAAGATTGGCCCGAGGTGAAGTGGACCTACATGTTGGAAATAGAGCAAGGGTTGCTGCCTTAGTTGTAGGAACTTTTATTCTCACTTTATCTAGTGGATTAATTTTAGAATTAGACAACTGCTGCTTTGTGCCTACTATTAGTAGAAATTTGATTTCTGTTTCTTGTTTGGACAAGAAAGGTTTTTCATTTATAATAAAGGAAAAATGTTGTTCTATTTATTTTAATGAAATCTTTTATGGTAATGCTGAACTTAGCAATGGGTTGTATGTTTTAGAACTCGAAGATCCAATCTATAATGTGAATACCAAGAAGGTCAGATTGAATGATTCGAACCCGACCTATATCTGGCACTGTCGTCTGGGCCATATAAATGAGACCCACATATCCAGGCTCCATACAGATGGACTATTGAACTTATTTGATTTTGAATCATATGAGACACGTGAGTCACGTTTATTGGGCAAGATGACCAAAGCCCCATTCACAAGGCAAAGTGAAAGGGATAATGACTTACTAGGACTCATACACAATGATGTATGTGGCCCTATGTCTACACATGCTAGAGGAGGCTTCCAATACATCATTACCTATACTGATGACTTTAGTAGATATGGCTATATGTATCTCATGAGACACAAGTCAAATTCCTTTGAAAAGTTCAAAGAATTCAAGAATGAAGTAGAGAATCAACTCGAGAAGAGTATTAAAATACTTCGATTAGATCAAGGTAGAGAATACTTGGATTGAGAATTCCTTGACTATCTAAAGGAGTGTGGTATAGTATCATAACTCACTCCACCTATGACACCTCAATGGAATGGTGTATTTGAAAGGAGAAATCAAACTCTGTTAGACATGGTTCAATCTATGATAAGTCAAGCTAACCTTCCAAACTCGTTTTGGGGACACGCTCTAGAGATAACAACTTTTACACTAAACCGAGTTCCATCTAAATCAGTTCAAAAGACACTATATGAGATATGGGGTGGAAGGCATCCTAGTTTGTATTTTATGAAAATTTGGAGTTGTGACGCTTATGTGAAGCGTCAATCCTTGGACAAGCTAGGGCCCAAATCTCATAAATGCCTCTTTGTTGGGTATCCCAAAGAAATAAAGGGTTACTATTTCTACAATTCTTTTTAGCAAAAAGTGTTTATTACTCGAATTGGTGTCTTTTTAGAGAAATAGTTTATATCTAAAGGAACCAGTTGGAGGAAAGTAGAACTTGAAGAAATTCAAGAACAACAAGAGGACATAGAATGTAAAATAAAAGCTGAACAGAGACCACAAGATGTTGTGGTTCAAGTGTCTGTTCCTGTAGCACAGAGCCCACGTAGGTTTGGTAGGATTTGGCGTATGCATGAGAGATATGGATTTCTCGTGACTCACACTAGTGACCTGATGCTCATGGATTAGGTTAAGCCCATAACCTGCCAACAAGCTATGTCGGGGCCTGACTCTAAGAAGTGGCTAGAGGCCATGCAGTCCAAGATAGAATCCATGTATGAAAACCAAGTATGGACTTTGGTTGACCCACCTAAAGGGGTTAAACCTAGAGGGTGCAAATGGGTTTTCAAGAAGAAAACTTACATGGATGGTAATGTGATTACATTGAAGGGATGATTGGTTGCAAAAGCTTTCAAGCAAATTCATGGTATTGACTATGATGAAACTTTTTCACCAGTTGCCATGCTTAAATCCATTCGAATCTTAGTGGTTATTGCTGCACACTATGATTGTGAGATATGAAAAATGGATGTCAAAATTGCGTTCCTAAATGAAAAGCTACTTGGGGATGTGTACATGACACAAATTGAGGGTTTTGTCACTCCTAAGATTGCCAATACAGTGTGTAAGTTGCAAAGGTCCATTTATTGACTGAAGCAAGCTTCTCGGAGTTAGAATCTTCATTTTGATAAAGCAATCAAAGAGTTTGGTGTACACACAAATTTCACGTGTAAAAATTACACCCTAAAATTAATTGTAGAAAAAAATTAGAAATTTAAAATTTAGAACAAAGATTTTGGGGGATCAACTCTCTAGTGTACTTCTCATGTGCACAATCCTTTGATTAACGCTTCGAGCATTTGGTGGAGACACGAATGGCTTCTTCACATACACAAACTTTGGATTTGTCTTGCACGAACACGAACTAAGATCCCTGCCACTTCTTTCGGTTTAATATTTTCTATTGTACTCCTTGGACTTAGGGGGCTTTCAGGCAATGTCCTCTACTTTCTTGCTGCTTTCCTTGGAGTTTGACTTGATGCAGCACAGAAATGAATCCTTCACGTTCCTCACCCTTTCGCCGGATCTGGACTTTAGCTTGATGCAGTGCTGTCCCGCGTTCTTCACGTTCCTTATTGCATTTTTTAAATCTGGCCTCAAAATTGGGATTTGATCTTCTTTGGAGTTGATTTCTCCTTTTTCCAAGTGTTTGTGTGTGATCAGCCTGAAGAACAAGAGAAAACTTCTAGAATAGAGATTTTTCTTCCTCTCTAAATTTTTTTCTTCTCCAATTTCTTCTCTTCTTCCTTTTTCTATGGCCTTGGGGGCCTATTTATAGGTGTAGAAAAAAGGTCGTTTGGTTCAAGGAAGCCACATGTGACAATTATCGTGTATTTATCTCTTGTATTTATCTTAAAAGAAAATAAATATGATAATTATCCCCCATTAATTATCCAATTTATTTAATTTAAAATGATAATGAATGGAACATTCTAGATTGTTCTAGAATATTTGAGCTAAATCATGGGCTTTAATCATTTTGGATTTTAAGGCCCAATTTGCCAAAATTGGACTTTGGCTAACGTAGCCTAATGATTTTTCATTCGGGGCCTTCAGTTGCATTCTTTTAGGCTCCAAACATTGGATTTTTTAAATTTGTAGTTTCCAAAATTGATTAACTTTTTGAATTTTGAACATCAATTCTGAAATGGGCTAGACAAATTAAATTGGGTTTAATGTATATTTAACCTAATTAAATTTTGATGTCTACAAATGCTCCCTCAAAGATTATTTATTTATACACTTTTTTGTGTGGTGTAATAAATATAATAATCTTGATAAGGAAATTTGTCGTGTCCTTCAAAATGGGAGAAGAATTTTTCCATGGGGCATGTGCCTGGTTGCACCAACATTGGTCTCCTCCATGAAGTATATTCCCAATTTGAGTAGGAAATAATATTTGATTTGAGCTATGTACTCATCCTAACATCAAATAAACTTGACTTGAAGTAGGAATTGTATTTGCCTTTTATTTTGTGACAAAAGCATGAGTCAAAGTAGGGCTTTAATTCCATTAGGATTTAACCTCCAAGTTCAGCTATGTTTTCCAATCCCAATAGAACAAAGCCAGTAGCATGTATAAATTAAGCACTAATGACCACAATTTTTCACGCAAAACAAGTGCTTCTCTTCTTCCTTACTTTTTTTTTTTAGTGTGTTTGTCGTTCATTGATTCACCTTCTTGTTCATCTTTTTTTTTTTTATAGGTAGGCACAGGTTTCTTTATTTATCTGAGACATTTCTTCTTTTTCTCAAGCTTACATGTGAGTGTTGCCTGCACGTTTTCTCGTCCATGCATTTTATTTGTCTCAGGCTTTGAATCTTTTACTTGTCTTTGTTTTCACGAGCACACACACTTGCTATTTATTCAGAAATTTTGCTCACCTGTCATTGTCTATTTTTTTTTCTGTCTGATAGGCTTCCAACCCAGCGTTTATTTCTTCCCAGTTCTCTATTCCATGTTGAAGCTTTTTGCCACCTTGTCCATGTGCAGATTGTATATGTTTCTTGTTCTTTTTTTATCCATGCTTTATTGTGTTGATTTTTCTTCTTTCTTTCATTTTTTTTTAATCTTATTCTTTGTCTTTTTGCCATATGTACATAACTTGAAGATTTCTTTCTACCAACAGCCACAAGTATGCACTTTTTCAAGTGTTGCTGACTTGTTTTGCCACCATTGTTATACTTTTTTTTAAATGATTGAGCCCTTTTTTTTTACAGGGCTTCTTGGCTTGGTTGAGTTTGTGACTCCTTGATGCCATGAGAAACTGATGGTTTAGGTATAGATCATCTCCAAACTTTGATTTTGGATTTTTCAATCTTTTTAGATCCTGACAGCGTAGATGAACCTTTTAGGTTTTAAGGTGAATCTTTTTTAGTCTTGTCTTTATGCCTCTTTTCTTGGATCATGGACCACATAAGTCCATTGTTGCAGAGTGATTGTTGTTGCTTTGGCTGCTACATCAAGTTTCTTTTCTGAGTCAGATACTTTGTTGTAAGATGGCTGCCTCGAAGATGTGTTCAAAAATTGTACTAGCTTCTAGGCTTGTGAAGATTGATTGGATTGTTGAGTCTAAAGATGGCAAGTATTTAATACTTCCAAGGGCCACCATGAAGCCATGGTTTGGAGGTGATGCTGGCCCACTTAGGCTTGTCATCGTTATCCTTCTGTTGGTTCTTATGCCATGGAGCACGTACATCGTGTTGAAGAATCAAGCATGCTGAGGCTTAGTGAGTATCCTTTGGAGAAGGATATGGTTCCTGGAGATGTTGTCTAGCCAGATTGTCGACCATCCTTGTGCTTTCCCCTCTCTCATGTAAATGTTCATGATGTTCCAAGGCTGCATGTTGCTGAGCTCATTTCCTATCATCAACTGAAGTATGGCTTTTCCCTTGATTCAAGAAGTGAGATTCAATATTTGCGTGGTTTTAGGGAATGGACTGTTGACACTCGTGGTTTGCTGCGGGTGAGTGAGCTTACTGATTTAGCTTCTACCATTGGAGCTGCGCATTTTGACTGCCATCGACCAAATGGGATGTATCATGCTTTGGTTGAGGCTTGGTCTCCTAGTAGGAATAGTTTCATTACTTTAGAAGGTGAAATTGGCATGTCACTCTAGGAGTTGCATAAGATCTGTGGCCTTTTCATTCGGGGAGAGTATTACAAAGAGGTTGTGCCAAGCTACAATGAGCTCATGGATCGTACTACAGATGGCTTGTCGGAGACTTGTATGTACCTCTTCATGGCTTTCTCAGAAATTGCTTTTAACATGAACAAAGATAGGCTTTCCCATGCTAATTGGATTGATTTTTGGTTTAAAGTGAAAGATCTTATGCCCAATACTCATGCCTTTAAGCAATATCAGGTGGTGGCTCAAGTGACGTATAATCGTAGCTGCCTATGCACTAAAAGTCCAGAATTCAAGAGACCATTTGTGATGGCTTCCCAGAACTCTGATTTTCCATTTCATTTACCGGCTTTCCCTAAGCTTAGGTGTCGTACGTCTCCAAAATTTTGTGATGAGCTCAAAATTGTTGCTTGCTTGGCTTTTTGGCTTTGCTGCTACATTCTCCCTGTCAATGATGACTTACGGCCTAGAACTTTCAAAGCTGCATCAAAGATGGCACAAGGAGTCACCTTTGGTTTGGTACATCTTGTCTTGGCATGCATTTATAAAGGGCTCTCAGAGACTAGGCAGCTTGAAGGAGAGTCTCATGATCTTGGCAGGGTGAAAGTAGCATACATACGTGGTTTACTGTTCATTAATATTAAAATATATATATTAAATAATTATTTTTTTATGTTGGTAAAAATCATCACTTGGCGGCCCTTCATGAGAAAAAATCATATCTGGAGCTACAGGATCGGAATTGAATGATTCCAAATTCACCTAAAAGCCAACACATAGATCTTCAACTCTGCTTCATTCCGCAAGCTAGTTTCATCGTTTTCATTGCCGAAATTTGATTATAGATGAGACACTTCGTTATTTCGTGTGCTAAAGAGCAGTTTCGGTAGAAAAATCATATCTTGAGCTACAGATGTCCGATTTGAATGAGCAAGCTATCAATTCGAAGCTAAAGAGGAGATCTACAAGTTCCATTATTTGAGGAAGAACTGATCTAATGTCTACAATGGCCAAAAAATTAAAATAAATTGCCACCTGCCATTGTTGATTTGTCTTTACCAACATTTTACCATTTTATTTTTACCATTTCACTCACCCCAAAACTTTATAAACAGCCACCTTGGGGGGATGGTGAAGGTTGCTAATTTCTTATGCCATTTTCTTAGGCCTCCTTTATGTTCTTGTATCATCCTTAAGTTTTCTTCTTTAGTTTTATTCTAGTTGTCAATACCGAAGCTCTGTCCAAGTGTTTTCTCATTCTTGTTCTTGTTCTTCCTCTGATCTTTCAATCTATGTTTATTTCATCTTTCTTCATGTTGTTTACTTTTATTATGTCTAAATAATCTTATTTTTTCTAAGGTGAAAGGGTGAAGCTTTTGGTGTAGAGGTTATGATTGATTTGAATGGATCACAACGTTAACGGTATTTTCTTCCTTAATCTATTTAACTTCCTTCCTTGTTAAGTAGGAGTCTTGATTCATCATAGTCAAATCATTGGCACAAAAGCTACTTGATTCCCTTTGTAGAACATGGCTCTGCCAGCTATATTGGAATCTTGAGTTAATGTCGACAAAGGTTGGCATGATGAATACTTGAACCCATTAGCAAGTTTTTGGCGCCGTTGCCGGGGAAGTAAAATTAGAATACAAGTTTAATTTTTTTTTCCTTTTTTTTCTCTTTATTTTGTTTTATTTTTTTTCTTTATATGGCGGGCTGAGCCTCCTACCTTTAAATTTGTATTAATCTTATTTTTCTTTATTGTTTATTTTCTATTTATTTTGTGTTATTTTTTTTTTATTTTTGAATGGCAGGTTGAGTTTCCTCCTTTTTATTTTTTATTCATATTGCTTCCTTTTTATTTATTTTTCTTATTATTATTGTATGGAAGGGTGTGCCTCCTACCTAACTTGTTATTGATATTTGTTTTTCTTGTTGTTATTTTGTTTATGTATGAAAGCTTGGTCACGTACCTCAAGTGGTAGACTGGTAAGAGAATCTCCAACTTTTTCAAACATGGTTGAACACATTAATGAAAAGATAATCATTCTCTTCATAATGACCGAAATCGGCCTAGGACACTTAGAGAATACATGAACCCCATAAGGAATAGCACTCCATCATGTCTAATTTTTCCTACTGATGCATGTAACTTCAATTTCAAGCTAGGTATTATTCAGCTTTTACCAACTTTTCATGGCGTTGACTCTAAAAATCCATACTTGCATTTCAGAGAATTTGAAGAAGTCTGTCACACATATAACAACCTAAACTGTAGCATGAACACCATCAGGCTTAAGCTTTTTCCTTTTTCTTTAAAAGATAAAGCTAAAGCTTGGCTATAAAATCTTAGGTCAGGCTCCGTCAATTCATGGGATGAACTGCAACAAGAATTTTTGAAAATTTTTTTTCCTTCCAATAGAACAAATTCTTTCAAAAGGCAAATCACTACTTTCACACAAAAACCAGGAGAAACCTTTTACCAATGTTAGGATAGATACAAGGATTTACTTAACACATGCCCACACCATGGTTTTGAAACTTAGAGATTAGTCTCACATTTTTACGAAGGTTTGTCACCTAGGGAAAGAAAAATGGTAGAAATGATGTGCAACGGAACATTTGAGGATAAAGATCCTGACGAGGCAATGAATTTTCTAGACATGTTAGCAGAGAATGCACAGAATTGAGGAACCGTTGGTACCTATGAGGCCCCAGGTAAGACTCAAACCCGTACATCTAGTGGAGGCATATATTATCTTAAAGAAGATAATGACCTTCAAGCAAAATTTGCATCTCTAGCTAGAAAGATTGAGCCTTTAGAAATGAAGAAAACTAGTCATTTAAAATCTGTTGAAGAAGTTGTTTGTCACATTTGTGAGACCAATGACCATCCCACTAGCAATTGCCCAACTTTTCCCTCTTTCAAAGAATGTCTCCATGACCAAGTCAATGCATTAAATAACTTCAAAAAGCCAACAAAAAATCCATACTCACAAACTTACAATCCTGGTTGGAGGAATCACCCAAACTTCAGCTGGAAAAGTGACAATCATGCTCAACTGTCACAACCACCTTTGCACACCCAACAAAATTTTCAACAATCTCAACGGTATGTACCATATGTTCCTCCTTTTAGGAAAAAATTTGAAGATACATTGCATTCATTCACTGAGAAGCAAGAGTCCATCAATGCTCAAACAAGTCAAAACCTGAATGATTTGAAAAATACTCTTGCAAAATTTGCATCTGCATTCAACATTCAGGAGAAAGGAAAATTTCATTCTCAACCACAAGAAAATCCCAAAGGTCAAACCATGGATCAAGTGAAGTCAACCATTACACTCCGCAATGGTAAGGTTGTTGAAAAATCCATTCCTGATCCTTGTGAAGGAGATGATGAGTCAACTTCTACGAGTAAAGAAGGGGTTGAAACTTTACCAAGCAAAGAACAAATTGAATCTCTACCAGCACCTCGATTTCCATAGGCATTAACTGTTCCTAAGAAGGTGAACCAAAATCTGGAAATTTTAGAAATTTTCAAGTAGGTAAAGATCAATATTCCTTTGTTAGATGCGATCAAACGTGTTCCTTCTTATGCAAAATTTTTAAAGGATTTGTGCACTATTAAAAGAAAGCTGAATGTGAAAAAGAAAACCTTCTTGGCCGAGCAGGTAAGTTCTATTATTCAAAATAACACTGTTTTGAAATACAAGGATCCTGGTTGTCCAACAATTTCATGTTTTATTGGAGAACATAAAATTGAGCAAGCATTACTTGATCTTGGGGCTAGTGTAAACTTACTTCTACATTCAGTTTACCAAAAACTAAATTTGGGTAAGTTAAAACCAACTGACGTAACTCTTTTGCTTGCTGACAGATTAGTGAAAGTACCAAGAGGAGTTGTTGAGGATGTGTTAGTCCAAGTTGATAAATTTATTTATCCTGTGGATTTTATTATTTTGGACACACCACCAATGGAAATTAAGAATTCAATACCTGTTATTTTGGGACATCCATTTTTAGCAACTTCTAACGCTTTGATTAATTGCAGAAATGGACTAATGAAGTTGTCATTTGGAAATATGACATTAAAGCTAATTGTTTTCAATTTGCTTAAGCAACCTTCTGAAAAAGAAGATGAAAGTGAAGGTGACTGTATCATTGGTGAAATTGTAGAAAATTATATCCAAGAAGGGAGTATTTCTGATCCTCTTGAAAAATGTTTAGTTAATTCGTTTGAATCAAGTATGCAAATGGATTAGGATACTTCTAACATATGTGCATTACTTGATTCTTCACAGGTGGAAGGAAACACACATTGGAAACCGAAAATTGAGGAGTTGGAAAAACTTAAAGTTGAAAAGCAGGACGAAATACCCACACCAGAGCTGAAGCCATTGCCCAAAGAACTGAAGTATGCATTTCTTGGGGAAAATTCCTTTTATCCGGTGGTAATTTCTTCTACTCTCACATTCAAGCGGGAAAGTAAGTTAATTGAGTTACTTAAGAGGCATAAAAGTGCAATTCGATGGACATTAAAGGACATAAAAGGCATTAATCCTTTAATTTGTTCACATAGAATAAATTTAGAGGATAATGCTAAACCTTGTCAACAACCTCAAAGAAGACTCAATCCACACATGAAAGAGGTAGTAAGAACTGAAGTTCTCAAATTACTTGATGTGGGAATTATTTACCCTATCTCTGACAGTAAATGGGTTAGTCCAACTCAAGTTGTTCCAAAGAAGTCCGGCATCACAGTGGTGATAAATAAAAAAGGTGAATCTTTACCAACTCGAATACCATCCAGTTGGAGAATGTGCATTGATTATAGGAAATTAAATCTTGCCACTAGAAAAGATCATTTTCCATTACCTTTCTTGGACCAAATTTTAGAAAGAGTAGCAAGACATACTTTTTATTGTTTTCTTGATGGCTACTCAGGTTATTATCAAATTCCAGTAGCTCTCAAGGACCAAGAAAAAACCACATTCACATGTCCCTTTGGAGCCTTTGCATTTAGACGCATGCCTTTTGGACTTCGTAATGCCCCAGCAACATTTCAAAGATGTATGCTGAGTATTTTTAGTGATATGATTGAAAAATATCTTGAAGTTTTCATGGATGATTTAACCGTTTATGGAAATTCATTTGATAATTGTCTTGAAAACTTGGAAAAGGTTTTAAAAGGATGTGAAGAAAAAAGTTTGGTACTAAATTGGGAAAAATGTCATTACATGGTCACCTCTGGAATTGTTTTGGGTCATGTTGTTTCTTCTAAAGGAATCGAAGTTGATAAAGCAAAGGTGGAACTCATTGCTCAGTTACCTTAACCTAAAACTATTAGAGAAATTCGCTCATTTTTAGGACATGCAGGCTTTTATCGAAGGTTCATTAAAGGGTTTAGTGAAATATCTAGACCTCTTTGCAAACTCCTTGTGAAAGATGTTCCATTTGAATGGACTCAAGAATTCCAAAATTATTTTGATAAGTTAATTGGTCTTCTAACATCCTCTCCAATCATGCAACCCCGGACTGGTCCTTGCCCTTTTAGGTAATGTGTGATGCTAGTGATTATGTCGTTGGTGCTGTTTTAGGACAAAGAAAGGAAGGTAAGCAATATGTAATTTATTATGCAAGTAGAACTTTGAATAGTGCACAAGTGAACTACACTAAAACTGAGAAAGAACTACTTGCAGTAATATTTGCATTAGATAAATTTCATTCTTATCTAATTGGTTCAAAAACGATTGTTTACACCGACCATTCTGCTGTCAGGTATCTAATGTCAAAGCAAGATGCTAAACCAAGGCTGATACGCTGGATCTTATTAATTCAAGAATTCAACATTGAGATCAAGGATAAGAAAGGCACCGAAAATGTTGTTGCTGACTATTTATAAAGGCTGACAATGAATTCAACAATTTAGACTGCACCCATAAATGATTGTTTTCCTAATGAATTTTTATTCTCTGTCACTACAGTACCTTGGTTTGCTAATATTGTCAATTTTTTGGTGACAAGACAGATGCCAGCTCAATGGAGTGCTCAAGATAAGAAATAAATTTTACATGAGGCGAAAAACTTTTACTAGGATGATCCTTATCTTTTCAAATATTGTCCTGATCAGATATTTAGGAGATGCATATCCAAAAATGAGGTAAAAAGTGTTATTGAATTTTGTCATTTAGAAGCATGCGGAGGGCATTTTTCATCAAAGAAAACAGCTGCAAAGATTTTTCAGTCTAGATTTTACTGGCCCTCTTTGTTTAAAGATGCACTTGTATTCTGCAAAGCCTATGAAAATTGTTAGAAATTAGGATCAATTTAAAAAAGAAACATGATGCCTTTGACTCCTATCTGATAGCCAAAAGGCTGTCGCCTCTTTCTGGCCGAACTCCCTGCCGGGAGAACGGCCTGGAAACCTGGCGTTAACCAAGGAAAGGTGGAATCACGCACCTCGGAAGCAAAGCCGAAGATCCCGAGCTCGGGACGTCAGGAGACTTGAGGATACTACTAGCCCCCCCGAGGTACTAAACAGATCGCCTTCGGAGAAGAAACACCCGCTAGTGCAAGCCGAAGAAGATCCCCCGAAGGCGGAACCCCTGAATTAGGGAACCCCCGAATTGCGGGCATATTTCCCGAAGGGGCATCGTCCGTACCAGAGGACGACCTCGGCTAGGGACCTCGGGAGTACGGCAGGAGCATTTAAGGAGCCTCTGACTTGTTGCCCACAGATGCTACAGATCGCCACAAACGGTAGTCTGACACGCAGACGCCATCCAAGTCACGTCACGGCCTGTCTCGGTTCAAGGCTCAAGGAGCCTACCACCGGCTACTTGTCGCCTACGCCCAGAAATTCAGAGAACATCCGACCGAACACGTGTCACAATCTGAACGGGCTGGACATTCCTATAAATACCAGGAAACAAGCCCTGGCAAACGATTGGCAAACAATCCAGCTCTCCCTATCTGAGAAAATACAAACAGGCAAGCCCACCAAGCCTCTTAGTGCTATTCCTCCATTTTCTCTCAGGATTACTGACTTGGGCGTCGGAGGCTCCTCCCCAGAAACACACCTCGGGGACCTCCTAACCCTCTTTTCCTAAGCTTTTCAGGCACGCCCTCCTGGGCAATCTGGCCTCCCGGCGGTCTCCCTTTCAAGAGGTCCTTCCACAAGTCTCAATGTCACCCTACGAAGATGCCGCTGGGCATCATTTGGTGCTGTCTGTGGGAACCCGCTCTGAGGTCGCCGTCGTTTAAACTCGGCGTTCTAAGGACAAGGGACTCCTGAGGTCCCTGTTCGCGCCTGAGAACCAACCGGCTGCTGAGCAAACATTCCCAGGGACTTCTGCGCCCGAGGAAGACCGCCCTCTAGTCATTACGATGAGCTTTCTACGGGACTTTCAGCGTTCGGTCGTGGCTGAGATGACACAGCAAATAGACCGAAGATGGACACAACAAACTCAGGCCCAAAGACCTCCCTCACCAACAAGCCTTCGGGAGAAAAGCCCAAAATCGGCTCATCGCAGTTCGGGAAGTGGAGACCCGCGTGAAGAATCCTCTACGGAAAACATACCCCTCGGGAAACGGCCTGTGGGACAAACAGGGTCCAAGCGACCCAAAGTCTCACAACGAAGAAGTTCGTCGCCTGAGGCGAGGTCCCTGTCCCCTCGACCCTGAACTCACTCCCCGAAGAGGCGGCGACAATCTCCCTTCCTAGAGGAAGAGCCTAATGGCACGGTTCTTATGGAGAGGATACTAGCAAGGCTGGACAGGGTGGAAAAATAGGTAGCTCGCAAACCCGTCTGGGCTAGACTGTCAGGAACCTTCTGTGAAGATAAGTCCCCATTCATCTAGGCCGTAGTTGAGGCAGCCATGCCAGGCGACTTTAGAGTACCTCGGCTGGAGATTTATGATGGCTGCACTGATCCACAGGCCCATCTGACCAAGTACAGACGCAGCATGATAATGCATGGTGCTGACGATGCTACCATGTGCAAATGCTTCGAAGTCACCCTCACGGGACTGGCAACTGCGTGGTACAATTCATTGGGTCCAGGAACCATCACTGAATTCCAGGAGTTGTCCACGGCTTTCACGCAGCAGTTTATTGGAAGCCGGCCGACAGCGAAGATGCCTGTCCAAATGTTCGACATAGAGCAAAGGAATGGAGAGACCATACGCGACTATGTCGAAAGGTTCAACAGGGAAGCTTTGAGCGTCCCAGACTTCTGGCCTAAAATACGCATCCTCGCTATGACGCGGGGCCTTCGGAGGGACTCACAGCTATTTTACGAGTTCTCTAAGGACCCCCCGGAAACCCTCGGTGAATTTTACCGAAGGGCCAAACAGCACATGACTGCCAAGGAGCTCAGAATGGGTGGGCCGAAGTCCGATCACGCCCGCGTCGAAGGCTCCAGCCAGTAAACTCGGCATCCGACTGAACAGACAGGCCGAGGTCGGAGACTAAGGGGAAGGAAACTCCCAATTTTCACACCCCTGAATACTACACGGACAAACATCCTCATGACGATGGAAAGGCAGGGGATGCAGATTCGGCGGCCAAGGGCCATGACCGCTGACAACAAGAAAAACATAAAGAAGTTCTACCAGTTTCATCGCGACCACGGCCACGACACCGAAGACTGCTTCCAACTGAAGAAGTACATTGAGTCGCTGATAAAACTGGGCCAACTTCGACAATATCTACGGCTGCCTTCTCCGAAAGGAAGAAAAGATGAGGAAGAAAAGGCCGAGGATGAGGATTACGACTCCGACAGGCGGAGGAACCGAAGTCCCAAAAGGCGTCCTCCACCTCCGGCCGGGGTAATTCAGACAATCACGACAGGGATCCCATCCTCGGAAAGAAAAAGGAAGGTCAGAGAGATAGCAGTCATGGGATATCAGAATCCGGCAAAGAAACTGGCCCGAAAGAACTGATCCACCGTCATTTTTCCCCATGACGATCCGCTGCTGATCATGGCAAGGATAGGAAACTGGGTGTCTAGAGAGTGCTGCTCGATGATGGATCGAACGCTGACGTCCTGTTTTCACACCTACTGCCGAACTTGGGCAAATCCAGCAGCGAGCTTAAGCCCGTCACCTCGCCTACCTTCGGGGTCGGACCATCCGAACTACCTGTCCTCGGATGGATCGATCTCCCCTTGATGATGAAAGGCACTTCGGTGGATGAGATTGCTGAATTATACGCCTCCACGATGGCGAGGTTCATTGTCATGGATGTCCCTTCATCCTACAACGCCATCCTCGGAAGGCAGACACAGGGAACATTCGCCCTGATGTGAAGTACTTGACTATCACTTTCGCCACCAAGGATGGAGATGCAGAGATCTTCATAGATCAAGGCGAAGTAAGGAGGGTGTTCGTCAAAGCACGAAAAGCTCCAGCAAACAACTTCGCACAAACAATGCAGGCAAAGGCACCAGAAAAGGGCAAGGAAGAAGATCTCGCAAAAGCAGAAATGGAAACAGTAGAACTTGTTCCAGGACAATCTACCCGAATAGGGAAGAGCTTGGCCGAAGGTGACAAGAAAAAACTTGCATCTTTTCTACTGGAAAATAAAGATCTCTTTGCCTACTCGCCGAAAGATATGCCAGGGGTGAACCCTGGTGTAATACAGCATAGCCTCAAAGTAAGTCCGGAAGCAAAGCCTGTCCGGCAAAAGAAACGGGGCATCTCAGCCCATAAAAATAACTTCGTCAAAATCGAAGTCCAGCGCCTTCTAGACGCTGAGGTTATCAGGGAGGTCAAGTACCCCGAATGGTTAAGCAACGTGGTCATTGCCACAAAAGAAGGCAGCAGTAAGCTCCGAATGTGCATCGACTTCAGAAACTTGAACGATGCTTGCCCAAAAGACTCAAACCCCCTCCCACCAATAGACCAATTGGTAGACTCGACTGCCGAATACGGGCTCCTAAGCTTTCTAGACGCCTTCAGTGGTTACCATCAAATAAGGATGGACCCCGAAGACGAGGAAAAAACCGCCTTCATCACCGAGGGGGGAACATACTGTTACGTCAGGATGCCCTTTGGGCTAAAAAACGCAGGAGCCACCTACCAAAGTTTGATGAACATGGTCTTTAAAGACCAAATAGGGAGAAACATGGAAGTATATGTCGACGACATGATAGTCAAAAGCAAGCTGCCTGACAAACACGTCATGGATCTTAAGGAGACTTTTCACCAGCTCAGAGCCTTCGAGATCCATCTCAATCCCGAAAAATGGATCTTCGGCGTGACCTCGGCAAAATTCCTGGGGTACATGGTATCCAAAAGAGGCATTGATGCCAACCCAGAAAAAATTAAGGCTCTGCTCGAGTTTCGAACTCCCGCCACAATAAAAGATGTGCAGAGACTCACTGGAAGCATAACCTCCCTCAGCAGGTTTATTTCCAGATACGGAGATCGGTGTCGGCCATTCTTCAAAGTCCTCACAAAGGCAGCAAAAAAGGAGGACAACCTCGGAGGTGATGACCATCCCTGGGGTGAAGATTGCCAAAAGGCCTGGGAAGAACTGAAAATCTACTTGGCCAGCCTGCCTACTCTGCGACAACCTCGCGAAGGAGAGCGTCTCGTACTATACCTCGCCATCACAGAAAAAGCTGTGAGTTCGGTCCTTGTATAAGAAGAGGGGCCAAAGCAATGGCCGGTCTATTACGTGAGCAAATCATTGCATGGCGCCGAAGTCAGGTATCCTTTGTTGCAAAAAGCTATATATGCCTTGGTGCTAGCAGGGAGAAGACTATGACCATACTTTCAGGCTCACCCCATCATCGTCCGAAGTAGTCTACCACTACGGGACGTCATGAGGAAAGTTGATCATTCTGGAAGACTCTCTAAGTGGTGTATAGAACTTGGCGAGCATGACATCGCTTATGAACCTCGAAAGGCCATAAAAGCTCAAGCACTGGCAGACTTCATTGCCGAAGTACCCACCACCGAGGATAGCCACCCAGACCTAGGCAAAGGCGAGCCAGAATGGACCTTGCATGTTGACGGAGCCTTGGCGTTCGAACACCAGGGAGCTGGGGTAATTATTAGAGGCCCCGAAGGCCTAGAGGTAATGAAGGCCATCAAGTTCGGCTTCAACGTCACTAATAATGTGGCTGAGTATGAAGCCCTCATAGCGGAATTGCGCCTAGCAAGAAAACTTGGCGTAAAAACTTAAAGGCCCACAGCGATTCCTAGTTAGTGGTCCGACAGACGGCAGGAGACTATGGGGCAAAGGACCCAACCTTGGCAAAATACCACGAGCTGGTAGTAAAACTCATCCAAGAGTTTGACGCCGTACGGATTGAGAACATACCCCGGAGAAATAACACCGAGGCAGATTGCTTGGCAAAATCAAAAACATACATCGAGGTGCTGGACCATCCGAGCATCGCAGTGCTGAGCATAGTAACCTCGGGGAAAGGTTGGAAAGACCCAATAAAAAGGTATCTCACAGAAAATGTGCTCCCCGAAGACCCCGGTGACGCTGCAAAGTTGCGAAGACGCTCAGCCCGATTCTTCTTAATCGGTGAACAGTTATATCGGCAGGGATACGCAAATCCGCTGCAAAGGTGTATGGACGAGGAGGATACTGAAATGATCCTCGAAGAAGTCCATGAAGGCATTTGTGGTTCGCACATCGGAACCGATGCCCTTGCAGCAGTAATACTTCACCAAGGATACTTCTGGCCTACCTTGAGAAAGGACGCAAGGCAGTTCGTCCGAAAATGCGGTAGTTGCCAGAGACATGCGAATATCCAGAGGACACACTCGGAAATGGCAACTTCGGCTGACTATCCCTGGCCCTTCGCAGTTTGGGGCACAGACCTCATTGGGCCGCTCCCCACAGCGCCTGGAGGCGTGAAATTCTGCGTGGTAGCAGTAGACTATTTCTCCAAATGGGTTGAGGCAGAACCACTAGCGACTATCTCGGCAAAAGAGGTGCAGAAGTTCATGTGGAAGAACATCGTTTGTAGATTTGGCATACCGAGGGTGCTAGTAGCTGACAATGGATCCCAGTTCATAGACAAAGGATTCCAAGAATTTATCAGCGACCTCGGAATAAAGATGCACTTCGCCCCAGTAGCTCACCCCCAAAGCAATGGGCAGGTAGAAGTATCTAATAGGACCATGAAAGATGGTCTGAAAAAGAGACTGGGGGAAGCAAAAGGGAAATGGCCAGGAGAACTCCAAAGCGTATTATGGAGCTACCGAACAACACCCCAAAGAGGCACAGGGGAAACGCCTTTTTTCGCTAGTCTTCGGTATAGAGGCCATCATTCCAATCGAGGTAGTACGACCATCAGTACAGGTGCAACTGTTTGATGAAAGTGGAAATGACCTCGGCCTAAGAACAAAGCTTGACCTTGTCGGCGAACATAGAGAAATAGTCGAGCTGAGAAGAAAAACTTTTCAGCAAAGAGTGGCCGCGGCCATAAATTTACGAGCCAGGCCAAAAGGGATCAAGAAGGGAGACCTCGTTCTCCGAAAGGCTGACTTTGCACCCCGAAGGCCATCCCACAGAGTATTTCACGCGAATTGGGAAGGACCTTATCTGGTTCTTGCCAAGTACAAAAAGGCGTGTACAGACTCGGCGACGCCGATGGCATAGAATTAAAAAATACTTAGCATTCAGATGCCTTGAAAAAATTCTATGCTTAAGGTTTCGTGGAAGAATTGTGTTGTACAAATTGGAGAAATATTCTAAGTACAAAAGTTTTTTAGAGAAATTCTTGAAGTACAAAACCAGAATTCCACAAAGGTGCTCGCCGAAAAAGCGCAGATGATTTCCCGAAGTCCCTTGAGCAATCATGTTCGAGAAAAATGGGAAATAGCGAACCGCGCAAATATACTCACCGTAACAAATGCAGATGCCGTTTCCCGAAGTCTTTTGAGCGAATGAGTTTGGGGCAAAGGGAAATGAAAAAACTCGCAAAAAGACTTAGCCAAAAAATCTTCATTAAAGATAAACCAGCTTACAAAGAAGAAGGATTGCCAGAAAGAAGAAGAAGAGAAAAAAAGAACGAGGAAAAGGTGAAGGGCCCTAGAAGAGACTAAGGATTCTCAGCGTCCCGAGAGCCACCAGCCCCTGCATCCTTCTCCACCACCTTGGGCGCCGGGAAAGAAGAAGGCAGGTTCAGATGCTTGATCTTGGACCAGGACCATCGAGGCCCCTCGGGAATTTTCAAAGCCTCCAAAAAAGAGAGGTCCAGATCTGGGAACCTCTGAAGGACTTGGTGCCGAGCGAGGCAAAACCCGTCCTGGAAAGCGACCTTAGTCATCTGGTCGGATTTATCCTTCTCGAACTCCAGGTCTTCGAGCTCATCCTTCAGGTCCGTGACCTCCTTCTTCAGCGCCTTTATCCTTTTCTTCTTCTCAGGCTCCTTTTTCAAGGAATCGACCTCAGCATGAAGCGCATTCTTCTCAATCAACAACCTCGCCAGAAGTTCTTCAGACTCTGATTTCGACTTTAAAAGCGCTTCGTTGGCCGAAAGCAGTCCCGCCACCTCAGAGCCAAGGTCAGAAATCTTCTGGGATGAGTCCTTCAAAAGCTCCTCTTTCTCCTACCGAAGGGCGGCAACCTCCTTCTCCGCAGCATCAGCCAGCTGCAGGTTCTTGACGGCCAGTTCTAAACACATGGCCTTTGTTTTCTCTAAGTCCTCTAAGGCCGAGTTTCGGAACTGCGTCTGCCTGGCCACCTGAACTCTAGGGTAGCCAGCGTATGCCAGCAGCTGCAAAAAGATGAAGGCGAGGTTAGTAAGAGCCAAACACTTAGAAAAAATTCTTCAAGGGCAAACCCGCATACCTGGGCAGCGTGCTCGGTAACCTTCGCTGCGAGGGTGTTATCGCCCGGATGAGCCGCCGCAATAGCCTTGAAGGAGGCCTCAGTAAGCACCCCCTTCGAGATCTCCTTAGCCATTTGGGGGCAGTCTTCGGAGAACAAATTCATGTCCTCCGTAAACGTCCAAAAAGGCTTATTCGGGATCTTCCCTTTCGGGACTTTGGCATCACAGAGGGCTCGCTTCTGGGCGTGTTCGGCCACCTAACTTGGACTAAGGGACTCCTCTGCATGGCAACACGAGCAGCTGGTGAGAACAAAAAGAACTTCGGAAATTAAAGGCATTACACTTCGGTGAAAAAAGAAAACCTGGCGGCACCTCGACGATGTCATCGTCAGAAGCCGGGGCCTCCTCGGTAGAGATCCCCTTACCCTTGCGTTTACGCCGCTCCTCGGCAGAAGGAGCCTCCACCACGGCATCCAGAAGAGCCTGCAACGGAGTGGGGCTCTAAGGAGGGACGTCAGCAGTAACCTCGGGAGGCGGAATGGTAGCGACCTCGGGCTCCTCGCTTTCCTCCTCAATACTTTCCAAAGGGGGAGGAAGAATAGTCTTCTTCGCCCGTTTGGCCGAAGGTCCAGCACCAGTGGTTTTCCGCCTTCGGGAAGCTGCCTTCTTCATCTGCTCGCCCTTCTCAACTTGGCCGGAGAAGAGGGACTTGTAGAAGGCAGCAGTGCTGTCGCCCATCTCTGAAAAGGAAAGAAAGCATCAACATAAGTCCGAGACAAAAGCTATAACAACGGGAGTCAGAGATAACTTACTCTCATAAAAAGTTTCATAAAAAACCTCCTCCCGAAGGAGCTGCACCAACCAGGAATCCTTCCCGGTGATGGAAAGAGCTGGCATCTTGAGGTCCGTCTTGTGCTCCTTCACTATCCCTAACTCCCGAAGGACTTCCTCGGTCATTAGGCTCCAATTGATAGGGAAGGGGTAGAGAGAGCGCGAAGTGACCTCGGGACCTCAGTCCGAGACAGCACGGATACGTCCGTCGAAGTCCGTGAAGATAGGAGCCAACTTCGGAGTTAGCATTATTCGTGGATCTATGACGTCCATCTCCAGCTTTCCCTGAGCCCACTTAATCGGAACATGCGACCAGGCCTCCTCCATCTTCAGGAGAAAAATTTTTGTTGCCACCCTCGCTAGCTGTCCTTGGTGGCGAAGGTGAACATATATTTCTTACTCCCAGATCCCGGAGGTAGCATGAAATAAAAGCCACCCTTTGGGACCACGAAGAGCTTGTAGTACTGCATAAAAATCACAAAATGGGGTTCTATCCCAAACACGCCACACATGCAGATGAAGGCGTTAAAATAACAGTACAAGTTCGGTGGAAGTTGATTTACGGCAATGCCATGGAATTGGCAGAAGTCGCAAATCATCTTCGCGGGAGGGTACCGAAGTCCGGCCTTCAGCTGGGCTCAAAAAACGGTAACCTCGTTGCTACGGTTTGAAAAGGAAAATTGGTCAGGACGAGGCAACCTTGTAACAGCATACGAAGGAAGAAAGAACTTTTTCTTCTATTTTTCTAGTTTCTTGAGGGTGGTGCAGCAAGGGTGAGATAAAAGCGGTTGCCAGCTCTCGGGAATGGGCATATTGGCAGAAAAATGGGTTCCGAAAAAGGCAAGAAAACAAGTTCCGGAAAAAACTCTAAAAATCAGAAGAGTCTAGAAAACAAAAACCCACCAAAAGACTTGCCAAAATATGGGTTTGGAGTCGCCGTCGTGAAAGGTTGCAGGAAAAACTCTGTTAAAACATCTCCGCCGCAAAAAGCAAGAGAAAGCGCAAAAGCAATGGCAAGCAGGGAAAAGAGCAGAAGCAAAAGCAAAAAGGGAACTTATGATGGAATGGGCTATATATAGGCCGGAAGTGGCTGGTCAAATCAGTGTCATAAGTACCCTTTGAAGGTGAACCGTCGCCATAACTGCTTTCTGCGCCCGAAAAGACACGCTCTCCGTGACCGACATGACTCCCCTCAAATGACAGTGTACCACGTGTCAGCCGCCGCGCCAAAATAGGGGACGCGCCTTCTAACATCCCTAAAAAACTGGGATGCGCCGCTTAGTTTGACACGCCTGGTCATAAGACGCAACGTTACACAGACCTGCAAAAAGAAATGAGTAGGTTACCTCGAAGACACCAAAAGACAGGCTATGGCCGAACAGCCCATAACTTCGGGCAAAAGGTGCATCTTCGGAACAGGTTGTGCTCCCTGAAAAAACTCCCAAAGAACATCCCCGGAAAGACCACAAAATCGAAGTTATCACTTCGGCTTTCCAAAGGGGGGCATGTGATAGCCGAAGAGCTGTCGCCTCTATCTAGCCGAACTCCCTGCCGGGAGAACGGCCTGGAAACCTGGCGTTACCCAAGGAAAGGTAGAATCATGCACCTTGGAAGCAAAGCCGAAGATCCCGAGCTCGGGACGTCAGGAGACTTGAGGATACTACTAGCCCCCCCGAGGTACTAAACAGATCACCTTCGGAGAAGAAACACCCGCTAGTGCGAGCCGAAGAAGATCCCCTGAAGGCAGAACCCCTGAATTAGGGAACCCCCGAATTGCGGGCATATTTCCCGAAGGGGCATCGTCCGTACCAGAGGACGACCTCGGCTAGGGACCTCGGGAGTACGGCAGGAGCATTTAAGAAGCCTCTGACGTGTCGCCCATAGATGCTACAGATCGCCTCAAACGGCGGTCTCACACATCGACGCCATCCAGGTCACGTCACGGCCTGTCTCGGTTCAAGGCTCAAGGAGCCTGCCACCGGCTACTTGTCCCCTACGCCCAGAAATTCAGAGAACATCCGACCAAACATGTGTCACGATCTGAACGAGCTGGACATTCCTATAAATACCAGGAAACAAGCCCTGGCAAACGGTTGGCAAACAATCCAACTCTCCCTCTTTGAGAAAATACAAACAGGCAAGCCCACCAAGCCTCTTAGTGCTATTCCTCCATTTTCTCTCAGCATTACTAACTTGGGCGTCGAAGGCTCCTCCCCGGAAACACACCCCGGGGACCTCCTAACCCTCTTTTCCTAAGCTTTTCAGGCACGCCCTCCTGGGCAATCTGGCCTCCCGGCAGTCTCCCTCTCAAGAGGTCCCTCCACAAGTCTCAATGTCACCCTACGAAGATGCCGCTGGGCATCACTATCCTTGAGATTGAAATTTTGAACTGTTGGGGAATAGATTTCATGGGACCATTTCCACCATCATTTAGCTTTGTGTATATTTTAGTTGCAGTAGATTATGTTTCAAAATGGGTAGAAGCAATTCCGTGTCAAAATAATGATCACAAAACTGTAATTAAATTTTTGAAGGAAAATATTTTGAGTAGATTTGGGATTCCTCGGGCCATAATAAGTGATGGTGGAACACATTTTTGTAACAGACCATTTGAATCCTTGTTGAAGAAGTATGGTATCACACATAAGGTTGCCACCCCTTATCACCCACAATCAAGTGGACAAGTAGAATTAGCAAATAGGGAGATAAAACAAATCTTTGAAAAAACAATCAACCCAAATAGAAAGGATTGGTCTTTGAAACTAACCGATGCACTTTGGGCTTATCGCACTGCTTTTAAAACATCACTTGGCATGTCTCCCTATAGGTTAGTTTATGGAAAACCTTGTCATTTGCCTGTGGAACTTGAACATAAAGCTTATTAGGCTATTAAAGCTTTCAATTCAAATCTCAATGATGTTGGCGTTTTGCACAGGTTGCAATTAAATGAGCTTAAAGAGTTGAGAAATGATGCATATGAGAATTCAAAAATTTATAAAGCTAGAACCAAAGCTTTTCATGACAAAACAATCTTAAGAAAAACACTTGAGGTTGGTCAAAAGGTTTTGCATTATAATTTTTGACTTCATATATTTCCTGGAAAACTGAGATCTAGATGGAGTGGACCTTTTATTGTGAAACATGTTTATCCTTATGGGGCCATTGACATTGAAAATCTAAAAAATGGTAATGTGTTTAAAGTAAATGGACAAAGAGTTAAACCATTTTTGCAGAATCATGATTTTCAGGAAAAAGTAGTTCATCTTAGTGACCCTCACAATGATCATGGTAAGTAAAAGTAAATATATTTTCCCTTCTTAGATAGTTTTCTTTTAAGTTTCATTTTTTTCTTTCTTACTTTGCTTTTCATCTTTTCCCGGTTAAGTGGTGGATACGGTACTCCGTGGCTCTCAAGTCGGTTTTTTCAGTTTCTCATAATAACTGATTTTATTTTCTTTCTCTTCTTTCAATTTATTCTTAAAAAAAAATGGAATCTACTCTTTTTGTTTTGTGAAAATACTTTCCTTCTCTCCCAATGAATGTTCTTAAAAGGATTTATCAAGCTACATGTGAAAGATTAAAGTTTTGATGCACAAAGGCATTCCTGAAGATGTGCGTTGGTTAATTGAAGTTAAGGTCCGCTTGGCTGGTGAAACCCCAGATGCATTTCTATCTCACATGCCTAGCTTAGGCAAAAGCTTTTATACCAAAACGTGAAGAGCGAAAAGGTTACGAGTCTGTCACAAATGTGGTCAATGGAGTTGTGATACTAGATGTCATTCTTTAGGAATTGTGTCCGATAATCGAGAAGATAAAATACAATTCATCAAGAATGGCATGAGTTGATGCCCCAAGGCATCCTCGTTAAGTGACATTGTGGACTTCCTGAGAGGGAGAACGCCTGGAGCCCAGATTTCCTAGAGGGGCGTGCCTGAAAAGCTCAGAAGAGAGGGTTAGGAGGTCCCCGGAGTGTTTTTCCGGGGAGGAGCCTCCGACGCCCAAGTCAGTGTCTTGAGAAGGTGAAGGGGCAGCACTAAAGGTTTTAGTGGCCTTGCCTGTTTGTCTCTTCTCAAGGAGGAGGACTCGAACCGTTTGCCAGGGTCTATTCCCTGGTATTTATAGAAGTGCCCAGCCCGTTCAGATGACGACACGTGTTCGGTCAGATGTTCTCTGAGTTTCTGGGCGTAGGGGACAAGTAGCCGGTGGTAGCCTCCTTGAGCCTTGAACTGAGACAGGTCGTGACAAGACCTGGACGGCGTCGATGTGTCAAATCTCCGTTTGGGGCGGCATGTAATGCCTATGGGCGACATGTCAGAGGCTCTTTAAATGCTCATGCCGTACTCCCGAGGTCCTCTGGGCGAGGTCGTCCTTTGGTATGGACGCCCTTCTTCGGGAGTTATGCTCGTAGTTCAGGGAGTCCTTTAGTTCGGTGGTTCTACCTTCGGAGGATTCTCTCCTGCTTGTAAGGGCCTTTGTCCCGAAGGCGATCTGTTTGGTCCCTTGAAGGAGCTGGTAACGTTTTGGAGTTCCTGAGGTATTAGCCGAAGTCCCGAGTTCGACATGTCTTGACTTTGCTCCTTCCGAGGACAGTGATAGTGCCTCCTTCGGGTGACATTAAGCTCTTCGGTTACCTTGTTTTCGGCAGGAGGCACGGGGTGAGAGAGGCGATAGTTCTTCGGCTATCACAAGCCCCCTTTTGGAAATCCGAAGTAGATACTTCGGTTTATTAGCTTTTGAATGCAGTCTTTCAGGGCCTTGGTTATAACAATTTTGCCAAGGATGGACCTCTTGTCTGAAGACACTGGCTTGTTCGGTCATAATCTGTCTCTTGGTGTCTTCGAGGTAACCTACCTCTCTCTTTTTGTAGATCTGCGCCACGTCGCGTCTCGTAACCAGACGTGTCAGTCTAAAGCGGCGCGCCCAGGTGTAGGAGTGTCAGAAGACGTGAGCCCCTTTGGCGCAATGGCTGACGCGTGGCAGCCTGCTATTGGCAGGAACCGTATCGGATAAAGCAGGCGCGTCTTTTCATGCGCTCTGAGCAATTATGGCGACTGTTCGCCTTCGCGGAGTAGTTATGACGCCGGTTCGCCTTCGCCTCTCGGGCTATATATACTTCTGTTCTGTCATAACCCTCTTTTGCTTCTGTTTTTTCTCTCAACTGCTTTCACTTTTTCTCCTGCTTTTTTCGGCGATCCTTTTTAACGGGGTGTTTTCTGGCAACCTTTCGCGATGGCGTCTTCAAATCCTGATTTCGGCAAAACATTTGGTGGGTTTTAACTTTCAGAGCCTTTTGCTTTTTAAGCTTTCCCGAAGTTGTTTTTGGCCTTTTTCCGAAATCATTTTTCAACCAACCATGCCTATTCCCGAGAGCTGGCAACCCCTTTTGTCTCATCCTTGCTGCACCACTCCTAAAGAATTACAAAAATGGAAGACCAAGTTCTTCCTTCCCTCGTACGCTGTTACCCGGTTGCCACATTCGGACCAATTTAGCTTTTCGAACCGTGGCGACGAGGTTACCGTTTTTCGAGCTCAACTGAAGGCCGGACTTCGATATCCTCCTCCGAAGATGATTTGCGACTTTTGCCAATTCCATGGCATTGCCGTAAATCAGATTCCGCCGAACTCGTACTGCTATTTTAACGCCTTCCTCTGTGTGTGTGGTGTTTTCAAAATAGAACCCCATTTCATCACCTTTATGCAGTACTATAAGATCTTCGTGGTCCCGAAGGGTGGCTTTTACTTCATGCTACCTCAGGGATCAGGGAGCAAAAAGTATATGTTTACTTTTGCCACCAAGGACAGCTGGCGAGGGTGGCAACAAAAATTTTTCTTTCTGAAGATGGAGGAAGCCTGGTCGCACGTTCCGACCAAGTGGGCTCGGGGAAGGCTGGAGATGGACGTCGTAGATTTGAGGATAATGCTGACTCCTGAGTTGGCTCCCATATTCGCGGATTTTGACAAACGTATCCATGCCGTCTCCGACTGGGGTCCCGAGGTCCATTCGCGCTCCATCTACCCCTTCCCCATCAATTGGAAGCTGATGACCGAGGAGGTTCTTCAGAAGTTTGGGGTAGTGAAGGAGCACAAGACCGACCTCGGAATGCCGGCTCTTGACATTGCTGGGAAGGATTCCTGGCTGGTGCAACTCCTTCGGGAGGAAACTACTTACGAAACTTTTTACGAGCGTAAGTTATCTTCGAATCCTTCTGTTATAATTTCACCTTGGACTCACGCTGATGTCTTCTTTCTTTTTCAGAGATGGGCGACGACACTGCTGCTTATTACAAGTCCCTTTTTCTCGGTCAAGCCGAGAAGGGCGAACAGACGAAGAAGGCCATCTCCCGAAGGCGGAAATCGTCTCGGGCTGGGCCATCTGTGGCCAAACGGGCGAAGAAGGATGCACCTCTTGCTTTTCCAGAGATTTCCGAGGAGGCGGGCGAAGAGCCCGAGGCTGCTACTGTCCCGCCGGCCGAGGTCGCTACCGACCTCACTCCTCAGAGTCCCACTCGTTCGGCGACTCTTATGGATGCTTTGGTACAAGCCCCTTCTGCCGAGGAGCGCCGTAGGAGCAAAGGCAAGGAAATTTCTGCCGAGGGGACTCAAGGCTCGGACGACGATGTCACCGAGGTGCCTCCAAGTTTTCTTTCTCAGACAAACTGTGATGCCTTTACTTTTTTGAACTTTGAAATTTACTTGCCTTGACCAGCTTCTTGTTTTACCGTGCAGGGAAGTTACTTACTCCGGGTTGGGTAGCTGAGCAAGCCCGGAAGCGAGCCCTTCGGGATGCCCGTATCCCGAAGGGGAAGATCCCGAAGGAGCCTTTCTGGTCGTTTACGGAGGACACGAATTTGTACTCCGGAGACTACCAGCAAACGGCTAAAGAGATCTCAAAGGGGATGCTTACTGAAGCCTTCTTCAGGGCTATCGCGGAGGCTCACCCGGGCGATGATTCCCTGGCCGCGAAACTTTTCGAGCACGCTGCCCAGGTATATTTTGCGCCTTTCTTTCTTTTTTTCCTTTGGATTTGTTCCCAGTGTTTGGCTCTCTCTTTTCTCTTTTGCCTTACTGAATTTGCCTATTTTTTTGCAGCTGCTGGGGTACGCTGGTTTCCTCAGAGTTCGGGTGGCGAGGCAGACAGCGTTCCGATCCTTGGCCTTAGAGGTTATAGAAAAACCTAAGGCCACATGTTCGGAATTAGCTGCCTAGAACACGCAGCTGGCTCAAGCTGTAGAGAAGGAGATTGCCATCGTTCGGGAGGGGTTCCTGAAGGAAAAAGAAGGACTTTTGAAGGAATCCTCCCAGAAGATTTCTGACCTCGGCTCCCAGGTGGCGGAGCTGATTTCAGCGAATGAAGCCTATCAAAAGTAGAAGTCAGAGTCTAAGGTTCTCCTGGCGAAGGCGCTTCCTAAGAAGGCCGCGCTTCAAGCCGAGGTTGATGCTTTGAAGAAGGAGCTGGAGAAGAAGAAGATGAAGGCATTGAAGAAGAAGGTCGTGGATCTGAAGAAGGACTTTGATGCCCTTGGTGTCGAGAAGGATATGTCCAACCAGATGACCAAAGTCAGTTTTCAGGACGGCTTCTGCCTTGTTCGGCACCAAGTCCTGCAGAAGTTTCAAGTTCTGGAGCTTTCTTTCTTGAAGGCCTTAAACATTCCCGAGGGACCTCGGTGGGCTTGGTCAAAGATTGAACACTTGAACTTGCCCCTTTCGCTCCCGGCGCCGAAGGTAGTGGAGAAGGACGCAGGAGCTGGTGGCTCCCGGGACGCCGAGATCCCTTAGTTTGTTTTAGGGCCCTTTACCTTCTTTTCCTTCTTTTTTGTACTTCTTCTTTTGGCAATCTTTCTTCTCTGTAAGCAGATTTGTCCTTAATAAAGATTCTTTTTCGGCTAAGTCTTTTTGTGAGATTTTTTCATTTCCCGTTGTCCCGAACATGTTTGCTCAAGAGACTTCGGAAAATCAAATCTGCGGTTATTACGGCGATCGCCTTCGCGGAATTCTGGCATGTATAATTTATACTTAAGAATTTTTCTAAGAAACTTTTGTACTTGGAATATTTTTCTAATTTGTACAATACAACTCTCCCATGAGATCCTAAGCATAGAATTTTTTCAAGGCATCTGAATGCCAAGTATTTTTTAATTCTACGCCTTCGGCATCACCGAGTTTGTACACCCCTTTTCATACTTCGGCACGAACCAGATAAAGACCTTCCCACTTTGCGTGAAATACCCCATGGGATGGCCTTCGGGGTCCGAACTCAGCATTTCGGAGAACGAGGTCTTCTTTCTTTATTCCCCTGGCCTGGCGCGCAAGTTTATAGCCGCGGCCATTCTTTGCTGAAAAGCTTTTCTTCTCAGCTCGGCTATTTCCCTATGTTCACCGATGAAGTCGAGCTTAGTTCTTAGTTCGAGGTCATTTCCACTTTCATCAAATACTTGCACTCGTACCGATGGTCGCACTACCTCGACTGGGATGATGGCCTCTGTACCGAAAATGAGTGAAAAAGGCGTTTCCCCTGTGGCTCTTCGGGGAGTTGTTTGGTAGCTCCATAATACGATTTGGAGCTCTCCTGCCCATTTCCCTTTTGCTTCCCCCAGTCTCTTTTTCAGACCATCTTTTATGGTCCTATTAGATACTTCTACCTGCCCATTGCTTTGGGGGTGAGCTACTGGGGCGAAGTGCATTTTTGTCCCGAGGTCGCTGATAAATTCCTGGAATCCTTTGTCTATAAACTGGGATCCGTTATCAGCTACTAGTACCCTTGGTATGCCAAATCTGCACACGATATTCTTCCATACGAACTTCTGCACTTCTTTTGCCGAGATAGTAGCCAAGGGTTCTGCCTCGACCCATTTGGAGAAATAATCTATCACTACCATGTAGAACTTCAAGCCCCCAGGTGCCGTTGGGAGCGGTAATATGAGGTCTATGCCCCAAACTGCGAAGGGCTAGGGATAGTCGGCCGAAGTCACCATTTCCGAGGGTGTCCTCTGGATATTCGCGTGTCTTTGGCAACTACCACATTTCTGGATGAATTGCCTAGCGTCCTTTCTTAGGGTAGGCAAAAAGTACCCTTGGCAAAGTATTACTGCTGCCAGGGCGTCGGTTCCAATGTGTGAACCACAAGTGCCTTCGTGAACATCTTCGAGGATCACTTCAGTATCCTCTTCGCCAACGCATCTCTGTAATGGAGTTGCATATCCCTGCCGATACAACTCTTCGCCAATTAGGAAGAATCAACCGGAGCGCCTTCGAACTTTCACGGCTTCGCCAGGGTCTTCGGGGAGTACATTGTCTGCGATATACCTCTTTATTGGGTCCTTCCAGCTTTTTCCCGAAGTTGCTATGCTCAGTATTGCAATGCTCGGGCTGTTTAGTACTTTGGTGCATGTTTTCGACTTTGCCAAGCAGTCTGCTTCGGCATTATCCCGTTGAGGTATTTTTTGATTTTTACGGTGTCGAACTCCCGAATGAGCTTTGCTACCAATTCATGGTATTTTGCTAAGGTTGGATCCTTCGTCCCATAGTCCTCTGCTGTTTGCCGAACTATCAGTTGGGAATCGCTGTGGGCCTTTAGATTTCTCACGCCAATTTTTCTGGCTAGGCGCAAATCTTCTATGGGGGCTTCATACTCAGCTGCATTGTTTGTGACGTGAAAGCTGAACTTGATAGCCTTTATTACCTCTAGGCCTTCGGGACCTCTGATAACTACCCCCGCTCCCTGGTGTTCGGACCCCGAGGCTCCGTCAACATACAAAGTCCACTCTGGCTCACCTCTATTTGGATCCGGATGGCTGTCCTCGATGGTGGGTACTTCGGCAATGAAGTCGGCCAAAGCTTGAGCTTTTATGGCTCTTCGAGGTTCATAAGTGATTTCGTGTTCGCCAAGCTCTATACACCATTTGGAAAGCCTTCCCGAATGATCAACCTTTCTCATGACATCACGCAGGGGTAGACTGCTTCGGACGATGATAGGGTGAGCCTGAAAGTATGGTCGCAGCCTTCTTCCTGCTAGTACCAAGGCATATATAGCTTTTTGCAACAAAGGATATCTGACTTCGGCGCCATGCAGAGACTTGCTTACATAATAGACCGGCCATTGCTTCGGCCCTTCCTCTTTTACAAAGACCGAACTCACTGCTTTTTCTGTGACTGCGAGGTATAACACAAGGGGCTTTCCCTCGCGGGGTTGCCGCAGAGTGGGCAGGCGGGCTAGACAGACTTTAAGTTCTTCCCAGGCCTTTTGGCAGTCCTCATTCCAAGGGTGATCACCACTCCCGAGGTTGCCTTCCTTTTTTGCGGCCTTTGTGAGCACTTTGAAGAATGCTCGGCATCGGTCTCCATACCTGGAAATCAACCTGCTAAGAGAGGTTATCTTTCCAGTGAGTCTTTGTACATCTTTTATTGTGATGGGAGTTCAAAATTCAAGTAGAGCCTTAATCTTTTCTGGGTTAGCATCAATGCCTCTTTCTGACACCATGTACCCAAGAAACTTTCCCGAGGTTACGCCGAAGATGCACTTCTCGGGGTTAAGGCGGATCCCGAAGGTTCTGAGCTGGTGGAAAGTTTCCTTTAGGTCTACAACGTGGTCGCTAGGCAGCTTGCTTTTGACTATCATGTCATCGACGTAGACTTCCATATTCCTCCCTATTTGGTCGTTAAAGACCTTGCTCATCAACCTCTGGTAGGTAGCTCCTGCATTCTTGAGCTCGAAGGGCATTTTGACATAACAGTACGTTCCCCCCTCGGTGATGAAGGCAGTTTTCTCCTCATCTTCGGGGTCCATCCTTATTTGATGATATCCGCTGAAGGCTTCTAAGAAATTTAGGAGCCCGAATTCGGTGGTTGAGTCTACTAATTGGTCTATCGGTGGGAGAGGATATGAGTCTTTCGGGCAAACATCGTTCAATTTTCTGAAGTCGATGCACATCCGAAGCTTACTGCTTCCTTCTTTTGTGGCAATAACCACGTTGCTTAACCATTCGGGGTACTTGACCTCCCTGATGACATCAGCGTTGAACAGGCGTTGGACTTCCGTTTTGACAAAGTCACTTTTATGGGCTGAGATGCCTTGTTTCTTTTGCCGGACAGGTTTTGCTTCCGGACTTACTCTAAGGCTATGCTGTATTATGCTAGGGTTTACCCCTGGCATATCTTTCGGCGAGTAGGCAAACAGGTCTTTATTTGTCAGCAGAAAAGATACAAGTTTTTTCTTGTCACCTTCGGCCAAGTTCTTCCTTATTCTGGTACTTTGGCCTGGGACAAGTTCTACTTTTTCCATTTCCACTTTCGCGGGATCTTCTGCCTCGTCCTCTTTTGGTGCCTTTGCCTCTATTGTTTGTGCGAAGTTGTTTTCCGGAGCTTTTCGTGCCCTGACGAACACCTTCCTCACTTCGCCCTGATCTATGAAGATTTCCGCATCTCCATCCTTGGTGGCGAAAGCGACAGTTAAGTACTTCACATCAGGGCGAATGTGCAGATTTCCCTGTGTCTGTCTTCCAAGGATGACGTTGTACGATGAAGGGACATCCATGACAATGAACCTCGCCATTGTGGAGGCGGATAATTCGGCAGTCCCATCTACCGAAGTCCCTTTCAGCATTAAGGGGAGATCGATCCATCCAAGGACAGGCAGTTCGGATGGTCCTACCCCGAAAGTAGGCGAGGTAACGGGCTTGAGGTCACTGCTGGATATGCCTAAGTTCGGCAGTAAGTGTGAAAACAGGACGTCGGTGTTTGATCCATCGTCAAGCAACACTCTCTTGACGTCCCAATTTCCTATCCTCGCCATGATCAACAGCGGATCGTCATGGGGAAAGATGACGGTGGAACCATCCTTGTGGGCCAGTTTTTTTGTCGGACTCTGATATTCCATGACTGCTATTTCGCTGGCCTTCTTCTTTCTTTCCGAGGATGGGAGCCCCGTCGTGATTGTTTGGGCGCCTTTTCGGGCTTCGGTTCCTCCGCCTGTCGGAGTCGTAGTCCTCATCCTCCGCCTTTCCTTCCTCCTCCTTTTTTCCTTTCGGGGAGGGCATCCGCAGATAACGCCGAAGTTGGCCCAGTTTTATTAGCGACTCTATATACTTCTTCAATTGAAAACAGCCTTCGGTGTCGTGGCCGTGGTCGAGGTGAAACTGGCAGAACTTCTTCATGTTCTTCTTTTTATCAGCGGTCATGGCTCTTGACCGCTGAATCTGAGTGCCCTGCCTTTCCATTGTCATGAGGATGTTGGTCCTTGTGGTGTTCAGAGGTGTGAAAATTGGGGGTTTCCTTCCCATCATCCTCCGAGGTTGGCCTGCCTGTTCGGTTGGGTACCGGGTTTGCTGGTTGGACCCTTCGGCCCGGGTTCGATCTGACTTCGGTCCACCCATTCTCAGTTCTTCGGCCGTCATGTGCTGTTCGGCCCTTCGGTAAAATTCACCAAGCATGTCCGGGGCGTCTTTGGAGAACTCGTAAAACAGCTGTGAGTCTCTCCGAAGGCCCGGCTTCATGGCGAGAATGCGTATTTCAGGCCGAAAGTCTGGGACGCTCAAGGCTTCTCTGTTGAACCTCTCGACATAGTCGCGGATGGTTTCTCCATTTCTTTGCGCTATGTCGAACATTTGGACAAACATCTTCGCCGTTGGCCGACTTCCAATAAATTGCTGCGTGAAGGCCGTGGATAACTCTTGGAATTCTGTGATGGTTCCTGGAGCTAATGAATTATACCACGTAGTTGCTGGTCCTGTGAGGGTGACCTCGAAACATTTGCACAAGGTAGCGTCGTCGGCACCGTGCATCATCATGCTGCGTCTGTACTTAGTCAGATGGGCCTGTGGATCAGTACGGCCATCATAAGTTTCGAGCCGAGGTACTCTGAAGTCGCCAGGCATGGCAGCCTCAACTATGGCTTGAGTGAACGGGGACTCATCCCCACAAAAGGTTTCAGACAGCCTGGCCCAGATGGGCTTGCGGGCTACCTATTTTTCTACCCTGTCTAGTCTTGCTAGTATCCTCTCCATAAGGATCGTGGCACTAGGTTCTTCCTCTGGGAAGGGAGATTGCCAGCATTTCTTCGGAGAGCGAGTTCGGCGTTGGGGCGACAGGGACCTCGCCTCAGGCGACGAGCTCCTTCGGTGTGGGACTTCGGGTCGCCTGGACTTAGCTCGTTCTATAAGTCGTGCCCCGAGGGGCATATTTTCCGTTGAAGACTCCTCACGCGGATCTCCGCTTCCCGAACTACGGTGGGTTGGTTTGGGGCTTCTCTCTCGAGGGCGTGCTGGCGAGGGAGGCCTTTGTGCCTGAGTCTGTTACGGCCACCTTCGGTCTATCTGCTGTGTCATTTCAGCCACAACAGTATGTTGAAAGTCACGCAGGAAACTCATGGTTATGACCAGAGGACGCTCTTCCTCTGGCGTGGAAGTCCCTGGAAGGGTTTGCTCAATGGCCGGTTGAGCTTCAGGCACGAACGGGGACTTCGGGAGTCCCTTGTCCTTTGAACGCCGAGTTTCAACAACGGCAACCTCAGAGTGCCTTCCCACAGACGGCGCCAAATGATGCCCCGAGGCAACCTCGTTAAGTGACATTGTGACTTCTGGAGGGACTTCCTGAGAGGGAAAATGCCTGGAGCCCAGATTTCCTAGAGGGGCGTGCCTGAAAAGCTCAGAAGAGAGGGTTAGGAGGTCCCCGGAGTGTTTTTCTGGGAGGAGCCTCCGACGCCCAAGTCAGTGTCTTGAGAAGGTGAAGGGGGAGCACTAAAGGTTTTAGTGGCCTTGCCTGTTTGTGTCTTCTCAAGGAGGAGGACTCGAACCGTTTGCCAAGGTCTGTTCCCTGGTATTTATAGAAGTGCCCAGCCCGTTCAGATGATGACACGTGTTCGGTCAGATGTTCTTTGAGTTTCTGGGCGTAAGGGACAAGTAGCCGGTGGTAGGCTCCTTGAGCCTTGAACTGAGACAGGTTGTGACAAGACCTGGACGGCGTCGACGTGTCAGACCGCCGTTTGGGGCGGCATGTAATGCCTATGGGCGACATGTCAGAGGCTCTTTAAATGCTCATGCCGTAGTCCCGAGGTCCTTTGGGCGAGGTCGTTCTTTGGTATGGACGCCCTTCTTCGGGAGTTATGCTCGTAGTTCGGGGAGTCCTTTAGTTCGGTGGTTCTACCTTCGGAGGATTCTCTCCTGCTTGTAAGGGCCTTTTTCCCGAAGGCGATCTGTTTGGTCCCCCGAAGGAGCTGGTAATGTTTTTGGAGTTCTTGAGGTTTTAGCCGAAGTCCCGAGTTCAACACGTCTTGACTTTGCTCCTTCCGAGGTCAGTGATAGTGCCTCCTTCGGGTGACATTAAGCTCTCCGGTTACCTTGTTTTTGGCAGGAGGCACGGGGTGAGAGAGGCGATAGTCCTTCGGCTATCATGAGTAAACATTCTTTTGATAATATCCGATTGACTCTTGAGACGCATTCTTGTGGATTAGTGAAAAATGAACTTCTTGGTTTATGGAGTATTTTTCATAAAGAACGAGAGCATTACAGTCTTGGGAATCTGACTTTAAATGACCCTGTTTGCTAGTTTGGAAGAAAACTTGATGGGAAGCATATCCCCGACTCATAAAAGGCATTGAAGCCGTTACTAGACGTAAAACCAGTGGAAGATGTGAGCCACAATCACAACTACTGTACATTAATGTCATTTTTTTTTCTTTTTACAGGTTGTCAACCCTTAATAAGTGGTGAAGCACTATGGAAGAAAGCAATCGGACTTATGGATCTGTTTATTTTGTCTTTTAGTTTTACTATTAGCATTTTCTTTATTCTAGTTTAAGTTATTTCAGGTTTTACATTTTCAATAATTACCATTTTAGGTAATCCCTTCTTCACTCTTCTTATCTATATTTTGACATTGGGGACAATGTCTTAATTTGGTTGGGGGGAGGGATAGTTGATATTTGATTTTTTTTTTAGCTTAGTTTCTCTCATGCTGATATTAGATAAAGCACTTAGTTTATGATGGCTGAGTAAAGAGTAATTTTTCACTCTTGAGACACATCCTATTTTATGTGACATGCATAACATTTTTTTTTCTTGCAAGCATAAATAGTTGCATGTAGGAACATTTAGCATGAATTTACATTATTTGTTTGCATTTAGGAACCCAACTCATGGAAATATCATCATTGGATGTGTACCTTGTAAATTTGGAATGGTTGTTGATTTTTGAAAGCAGTTAAAGTATGTTGCTTGTTACCTGAGGAAAATAAATAACCGGTAAGCACTTTTGAGCCCTTAGTATTTATTAGGATGTGTGAATTTCTTTGTTAAGAGTGCTTACTTTGTGTTTTGAGTTAGACCTTGCTTGGATGGGTGACCTTAAGTACCCATGCAGCCTCACTTCTTGTATGTAAATTTAAGGAAGAAGATCGCATTTTAGGGCCAACCACTTACCAAAAGGCTAACCTTGTACATTATCCCTTAGTGAGCCCCTTTGTGCCTTATAGCCTTATTCCTTCTTTGAACCCTATATCTTTAACCACTTCCACTTCATTTTGATTTTTTATTTTCCTCGGAACTAGTGATGCTTATCTGATTATGGGCTTAGAGAATTAAAATGAATGTGTTATTTTTTGTAAAATAAAGAATAAGTGTGGGGTGTACTTCAGAATATGTTAGGTTACCTTGTGTTTAATTTGTCATAGTAGAAAAATTGGGGTGAGTTGAGCTTAAATCATAAAAATTGAGTGTATATCATTGGATGGTTGAGTTTTAAACAAATTTTGATTTATGGTAGAAAAAGGCAAAAGCGAGTTCATAAGAAAAAGCCATCGCAAAATAAAGTAAAAAAATATATATATATAGATAAATTAAAAAAAAAAGACTCTTCGTTTCATAATACTTAGCCTCTTTTTCTTTTATGGCAATCTAAAAAAAAATTGTTCTATTTCCCTTTCAAATAAAATTATACATGCTCATACCCATGTGGAATCTTTACTAAAGCAAAGATGAAAGATACCTTCTTTTATCTTTTTATGACAGATAAATAAATAAACATGGGAGATAATTTTGAAAAAAAAAAACACAACTTCAGCCTTAATATTTGTTCAAGTCAAGTGAGGTAAGCTATTTTGAAACGGAGAGAAGTTAGAAAAAAAAAAAAAAGAGAAAGAGAGAAAAAAAAGTGTTAAATTCAGTAAGTTTAAAACTCAACCATATTTGTTTTTTAAACTCATGTGTTGATAAGGAATTCTATTTTGGAGAGGACCTAGAGACTAGAGTTGATTTGGGTATTTAGTGTATTAGGTGCCCATTATTATTGTTCATTGTATTACTAGTTCTCTTAAACTCTACAATTAAAAAGCCTCCATCCGATTCCGCTTTCACCAAACCCAGCCTTATTACAACCATGTATAAAGACCATTGAACTTAAATTTATGTGCAGTCCCCTTTTGGGAATCTAGTGAGGGTGAAGTTTGATCCCCTTGCAAGCTCCAGATTGAGAAACACAAAGTAAGCTATTCACAAACCCACCTTAAAAATAAGTGCAAATACTTAGAGAGTGGCCTTCTACCTCCGGTAACAAGGACTTAACTTTTTCTCCTTTCATTAATTACTTTCAAGTCAAGTTTACAAGTTTTACATATTCATAGCATGATTTGTCATGAGTTGTTAGATTATGTATTTTGTTTATTTTCTTAGGTTACACTTGCTAAGGACTAGCAAGAACTTGGTTGGGGGGTGTGATGAATACTCATAAGTGTACTGTTATTAAGGGTTTAAATCATCATTATACACTCTGAGTATGATTAATATTTATATTCTGAGCATTTTTTCACCGGGTTACTATTCACGCATTTTCACTATTCATACACGGTTTACTGTTCATTAATATTAAATTATATATATTAAATAATTATTTTTTTATGTAGGTAAAAATCATTACTTGGCGGCCCTTCACGAGAAAAAATCATATCTAGAGCTGTAGGCATCGGAACTGAGTGATTCTAAATTCATCTGAAATCCAACACATAGATCTTCAACTCTGCTTCATTCCGCAAGCTAGTTTCATCGTTTTCATTGCCGAAATCTGATTATAGATGAGACCCTTCGTTATTTCGTGTGCTGAAGAGCAGTTTCGGTAGAAAAATCATAACTTGAGATACAAATGTCCGATTTGAATGAGCAAGCTATCAATTCGAAGCTAAAGAGGAGATCTACAACTTCCATTCTTTGAGGAAGAGCTGATCTAATGTCTACCATGGACAAAAAATTAAAATAAATTGCCACCTGCCATTGTTGATTTGTATTTACCTACATTTTACCATTTTATTTTTACCATTTCACCCACCCCAAAACTCTATAAATAGCCACCTTGGGGGGACGGTGAAGGTTGCTAATTTCTTATGCCATTTTATTAGGCCTCCTTTATGTTCTTGTATCATCCTTAAGTTTTCTTCTTTAGTTTTATTCTAGTTTTCAATACCGAAGCTCTGTCCAAGTGTTTTCTCATTCTTGTTCTTGTTCTTCCTTTGATCTTTCAATCTATGTTTATTTCATCTTTCTACATGTTGTTTACTTTTATTATGTCTAACTAATCTTCTTTTTTCTAAGGTGAAAGGGTGAAGCTTTTGGTGTAGAGGTTTTGATTGATTTGAATGGATCACAACGTTAACGGTATTTTCTTCCTTAATCTATTTAACTTCCTTCCTTGTTAAGTAAGAGTCTTGATTCATCATAGTCAAATCATTGGCACAAAAGCTGCTTGATTCCCTCTGTAGAACATGGCTCTGCTAGCTATATTGGAATCTTTAGTTATTGTCGACAAAGGTTGGCATGATGAATACTTGAACCCATTAGCAAGTGTTGGCGTTTTAAGATCAACGAACGTTAATACTAATTAAATTCCCCGATTGGGAACTCCTTTATGTGTGGATCTCAATTGAGTGGTAAGATGAGCTAAAAATTAATCATAATCGATATACTAAAAGTGGATCCCCTAACCTTAGCTATTTTATTTGAATTTCAATTTTAATTCACACTTGTTTACACCTTCCACCAAAACTTTCTTTACCAAGATCTTTCCTTTGTAACAAATGTATAATTTGTATTTCTTAACTCACTTTCCTGTGGTTCGACACTCGGACTCCCGAGATTTTATTACTTGCGACAACCTACACTTGGGTTACAACTGCTAGAGTGCAGCAGTCACCAATCATCCTTTTTTTCGATGATGGAAATAGTATGACTGCACCTATATTTCTTGGCTAACATTTTTGGTACCACTCATCTCTTGTGTACTTGGACCAAGGCTTCCTGCTCAGTTGAATTTGCTAGAACGGCTACCAGGTTGGCTAAAGCATCGGTATGTTGATTATGCCCCTAGGCAACATGATGAATGCTTACTTGATCCAGCCGCTCCAGTGAATTCCTTGCATATTCAAATAAAGGGAGTAACTTAGGTTTTCAAACGTCATATTCTTGGAGAAGTTGATTGACCACTAGCTTAGTTCCAAAGATCTCCAATTCTTGTATTTGCATGTTCATGGCTACTTCCAATCCAATTAGCAAGGCTTCATACTCCACTACATTATTCAAGCACTTATCGAGTAAGCTGAAAGAGTACGGTAAAACTTCATTGTAAGGAGAGACAAACAGCACATCTGCCCTCACTCCATATTCTCGAGATGCATCATCAAAGAAGACCTTCTAGGTCGACATGATTTGTGCAAAGAAGACTTCCTCATCTGGTAAGTCTTCTGGGAGTTCCTATTCTGCTGGTATAGGGTGATCGGCCAGAAAGTTTGCCAGTGCTTGTCCTTTGATTGCCTTTTGTAAGATAAACATTATGTCAAATTCAGACAAAAGAAGAGCCTAGTTAGCCAACCTTCCCGAAAGCACCGGTCTTGACATCAAGTACTTTAGTGGATCGGCCGTTGACACAAGATGGACTACATAGGCTAGCATATAATGCTTTAGCTTCTTTATAGCAAAGATTAGTGCAAGGCATATCTTCTCAATGGGAGAATAGTTAGCCTTCGCCCCTACTAGCCTTTGACTTAAGTAGTAGAGTGCATTTTCCTTCCCCTTATCATTTTGTTGAGCAAGAAGTTGCCCCAATGAGTGTTATTGGGCAGCTATGTACAATATTAAAGGCTTTCCTTGAATTGGAGCAACAAGAACGGGTGGATAGAATATGTAGTCCTTTATACTTTAAAATGCATTCTTGCAAGCATCATCCCAGATAAAAGGCGTATCTTTTTTTAGGAGCCTATTAAATGGGTGGCATCATCCTACTAGGTTAGAGATAAACCACCTTATGTATGCTAATCTTCCTTGCAAGCTTTTAAGCTCATGAGTGTTACTTGGCTCAGGCATTTTATGGATTGTGTCTATTTTTTATCGGTCAACCTTAATGCAACGATGATGGACAATGAATCCTAAGAACTTTTCAGACATAACACCAAAAGCACATTTCAGAGCATTCATCTTTAGTTGGTATTTTTTAAGTCGATCAAAGACATTACGCAAGTCCTTTAGGTGCTTTAACTTGTTCTTCGTCTTCACCACGAAGTCATCGACATAGCATTCTACTTTCTTCTGCAACGTGTCATCAAAGATTCTTTGCATCACTCGTTGGTAAGTTGCACCAGTATTCTTGAGTCCAAACGGCATAACTTTGTAGCAATAGATCCCCTTTAGAGTACGAAAGGCTATAAACTCCTCATCTTTTGAATCCATGCGAATTTGGTTGTAACCGGAGAACCCATCCATGAAAGACAAAGCTTCATGTCCTGTCATTGAGTCAACCATTAATTCTATTATTGGTAAAGGGAAGTCACCCTTTGGGCAGGCTAGATTCAGATCCCGAAAGTCTATGCAGATTCTGATTTGGCCATTCGTCTTCCTTACAACCACAATATTTGAAATCCAGGTAGGATACTTAACTTCTCAAATAAAACCTGCATTAAAAAGCTTATCTACTTCAGCCCCCATTTGTGGAATAAGTTTTGGCCAAAATCTCTGTTGAGCCTGTTTGACGAGGCGAGATCTATGCTTCATGGCAAGGTGATGGACAATGATCTTTTGATCCAATCCGGGCATCTCCTTATAGGACCATAGAAAGACATCTTCATATTCTTTAGTAGCTTAAAGTACCTTGCCTCCTTTTAAGGACTTAACAGGGAGCTCACAAACACCGGCCTTGGCTGATCAGGCGTCCCTAAGTTTAGTCGTTCAAGTCATCAACAGTTGCTTACCCGCTTCCTCAAAAGCTTCAGGTGCAGGGCTTGGTTCAGTTTCCTCAATTACTTCCTCCATGCTCGGCTTATCTTAATGTCACCCTTCAAGTGTGATGTTATTGCAGGAGGCTACTTCCTCTTAAGGATCATTATCTTCATGAGATGTTTAGTGGTGATGCCTTTGTCTCCTTTGCCTTTGGCGCTTGGCCTTTGCTTGTGCTTTTTGATTATCTCCATTTGGCCCGAGCCGTGCAAAAATTGAGGTCTTTTGTATATTATTGGTAAGGGCCTTTGGCCCAAGTGTTTAAACATGAAGACTCGAACATTCTCACGGGTTACTTTTTCTTCTTGGTTAACCTACAACTTTATTTGATCTTCATCATACTCATAAATCTGGATCATCACCAAGTTACATGATGCATTCTTTGCGAGGTTAGATGGTTGATATCCTAAACCATGCTTTTCTCCAAGTTACTTTTTTCCAAGGATTGCATTCAAATCACCAAGTTGCCAAGGTTTACCCTTACCATATCCTGCCTTTTGAAACAATTTTTGGACCTTGGGACAAAACCATGCATTTACTTTCAAGGTTCGAAATTCTTTCATTTTCTTTGTAGGTTCATTAGACACAGCCAATTTGGAGAGTGAGGAAATTGGTAGGACCAAGTCTTCTTTTAGCATTTTAGAATCTTCTTTAGAAAAGCAAGGTTTGCTGGTCGAGGCAGGAATGTTCCATTTGGTGCTCTTTTCTTTAGGGAGCATTATGGAGAAAGCCTTGGGCTTCATATCTTGGTAGTCCTCCAGGTAGAACTTAGCATCGGCAAAATGGGTTTGCTCAATTTCAAAAGGGTCAATTTCTGCCACGACACTCTTGATGCTTCCGTCACTATTAACATACTTGAAGCATTAGTGCCAAGTTGATGCTAAAACTCCATTTTTATGCATCCAAGTACACCCAAGTAGTAAGCCAAATGAAGTATTTACGTCAATAACATGGAACAAAGCAGAGTTCTTCAACTCTACTATCTCAATTGTGATAGCCAACGTGCTATTGCGCCCGAGATCTTCTGATCGGCTAACCTGAACCCACCCTCGGAAGGAGCTTGGCCACAACTTCGGGGCATTCACAACACCACTTTCAGAAAGGAACATGATTAGCTTCAGGAAAAGGTGTCTTCACCACCCTTAGATTTGTGAAGCTACTGACCTTAGAAAACTAGATCCACCATCCGCGAGAGAGGAAGTAGTCGACCGTAGGTTACCCACTCTTCCGAAAGGCCTTCCCTGATAGCCCTCAGGGGGAAAATCTCTGCCTGAAGGGGTCTTATGAAGATACGACAAAAATGGTTAAGGAGCCTCTAACAAAGAGACCGCGCACATGCCTCTGCCTCCTGTCCAGAACAGTCTACAGCCAGTTGGAGATACCTGCCTCTGAAGGTATGGATCGGATCTGACCATACACGTGTCATGATCTGGATAGGTTGTGTCAAACGGCCTCTTCCCTCCACCCTCTTATAAATACCTAGGAGGGACCTTGGTAAGGATACAAAACTCTTGTTATTCCCTACTCTTTACTCTTTACTACTACTCTTACAAATACTGACTTAGGAGTCGAAGGCTCCTCCCCCAGAAACACACTCCGGGGAGCTTCTAACTTATGTTTGTTCTAAGTGTTTCAGACATCTCCACATAGGAAGTCCTCCCAGTAGGCCAACATATCATTCAATGAAGATGCTGTCGGGCATCATTTTGCGCCATCTGTGAGAACCCATTCTCAAGTCGTTGTTGTTAAGACTCGACATTCTAAGGACAAGGGACTCCCAAGGTCCCAATCCACACTGGAAACTTAAGCGGCAACTGAACAGCCTGCAACAAAGACTTCCATGCCTGAGGATGAATGTCCTCTGATGGTCATGATGGGCTTTCTACGTGACTTTCAAAACTTTCAAAACCATCATGGCTGAAATGACCTAACAGCTCAACCAAAGGTGGTCACAACCACCTCTTAGGGGAAGGGCACCTTCTCCTAGTACCCGTCAAAAGAGAAGCCCAAGGTTACCTCACCGGAGCTCCAGAAGTGGGGGTTCTCACGATGAGTCTTCAATGGAGAACGTACGCTTTAGAGAACGTCACACTGGAGAAACGATGTCAAAAGGGCCTAGAACTTCCCACTAATAAAGTCCATCCACTGGCGGGAAGTCCCAGTCCCCTAATCGGTGAAGTTACTGGCTGAAAAGATGACGTCACTTTCTGTTGCTAGTGACTACCAGGAAATGAGGAGAGGATAGTTCTACCATCCTTATGTAGAGAACCCTTGAGAGGCTGGAGAAGGTGGAAAAATAAGTTTCTCAACAACCTGTCTGGTCAAGGTTGTCGGAGACCTTCACCGGAGAAGAGTCACCCCTCATCCCTGCAGTAGTAGAGGTGCCTATGCCAAGTGACTTCCGAGTACCATGCTTGGAGACATATGAAGGACACAGTGACCCCCTAGCCCACCTGATGAAATATAGGCGTAGCATGATGTTGCATGGTACTGATGACGGCACCCTTTGCAAGTGTTTCAAAGTCACCTTGTCAGGGCCAGCAACTATGTGGTATAACTCCCTGGATCCTAAAACCATAATGGGCTTCCAGGAGTTATGCACCGCATTCACCCAGCAGTTCATCGGAAGTAGACCGATGGTTATGATGCCCGTCCACATGTTTGACATAGCCCAAAAGAATGGGGAGACCATTCAGCACTATGTCGAAAGGTTCAACCGAGAAGCCCTGAGTGTGCCTAATTTTTGCCCCAAAATCTGCATCCTAGCAATGATCAGGGGACTTAGGAGAGATTCACAACTCTTCTACGAGTTATCCAAAGATCCCCTCAACACCCTCGGAGAATTGAGGATGGGAAGGCCAAAGTCTGATCACAATCACTCTGAGGGTCAAAGTCACCAACCTTGGTACCCCACCAAGGGTGGGGGTAGACCTCGAAAACAAAAGGGGAAGAGGTTGGTGTCATTCACTCCCTTGAACACCACAAGGACAAACATACTTATGGCCATGGAAAGGCAAGGAACAATAATCCAGCATCTGGAGGCAATGACCTTGGACAACAAGAAGAATATGAACAAGTTCTGTCAATTGCACCGAGACCACGGGCACGATACCGAAGATTTCTTTTAGCTAAGAAAGTACATTGAATCCCTGATCAAGCAAGCACTTCGTCATTACCTACGGACGCTGTCTCCCGAATCCTGGGAAAAGAAGGAGGAAGATAAAAATGGAGAGGATAAGGACTATGATTCCGACCGACATCGGAATAGAAGTCCCATAAAACACATACCACCTCCTGCAGGAGCAATCTAGACGATTACCACGGCAATACCCCCGGCTGAGAGAAAAAGGAAAGTCTAAAAAATCTCGATGATGGAATTCGACAACGTGGTGAACAAGCTTATTCGAAAAGATGGGTCTACCGTGAAGTTCCCTCACGATGACCACCTCATAATCATGGCGAGGATAGGGAGTTAGGTTGTCAAAAGAGTGCTCATCAATGATGGCTCCAACGCTGATGTTTTGTTCTCCCACTTGTTGACAAACTTGGGCATATCCAAGGGTGATCTTAAACCCGTTACCTCTCCCACTTTCGGCGTAGGGCCTACGAGGTTCATCGTCATAGATGCCCCTTCTTCATACAATGCCATCCTCGGAAGGCAAACACAAGGAAATCTTCACATTCGCCCAGATGTGAAGCACCTAATGGTCACATTTGGCACAAAGGAAGGGGATGCGGAAATATTCATTGATCAAACCAAAGTAAGGAAAGTCTTCGTGAAGGCAAGACAGAGCCCAATGAAAGTGCATGCACACACTTTAGGAGAGAAGAACATAGTAAGCGAGGAGGAAATAAGCAACTTTGAAAAAATAGAAACAAAGGATGTAGAGCTTGTCCCAGGCCAAAGTACCCGAATGCGTAAAAAACTGGCCGAAGGTGTCAAAGAAAAGCTTGTATCCCTTCTATTAATGAACAAAGATCTATTTGTCTACTCTCCAAGTGATATGCTTGGGGTAGACCCTAGTATAATCCAACATTGCCTTAAAGTGTGTATGGAGGTGAAGCCTATTTGGCAGAAACAACGTAGCCTCTCGGCGCATAAGAACAACTTTGTTAAAACTAAAGTCCAATAGTTAACGGAGGCGGGAATAATAAGGGAGGTAAAGTACCCCGAATGGCTAAGCAATGTAGTTGTTGCAATGAAGAAGGGGAGCAATAAGCTCTAGATGTGCATCGACTTCCAAAACATCAACAATGCTTGTCCAAAGGACTCGTATCCTTTGCCACCAATAGACCAATTGGTAGACTCCACCGCCGAATATGGTCTGCTTAGCTTCCTCAACGCCTTTAGCAAATATCACCAAATTTGGATGAATCTCAAAGGTGAGGAAAAAATCACCTTCATTACTGAAATTGGGACTTACTACTACGTCAAAATGCCATTTGGCCTTAAAAACGCAGGAGGAACATACCAAAGGCTGAGGAACTAGGTATTTAGCTCCCAAATTAGGAGAAATATGGAAGTATATGTCAATAATTTGATAGTCAAGAGCAAACAGCCTGGTAGTCATATCATAGACTTGGAGGAAACATTCCACCAACTTTGAGAATTCGAGATCCGTCTTACCGAGAAATGTGTCTTCGGGGTAACGGCCGGCAAATTCCTCAAGTTTATGGTATCCGAAAGAGGTATCGATGCCAACCCATAAAAGGTTAAGGTCCTGCTAGGATTCTAAGCTCCCACGATGACCAAGGAAGTGTAAAGGCTTACTGGGAGAATCACGGCCCTTAGCAGATTCATCTCCAGAGACGGGGACTAGGGCCGACCATTCTTCAAAGTGCTCACCAAAGTAGCAAAGAATGAAGGTATCCTCGGTTCCAAGGAACACCCTTGGAATGAAGATTGCCAAAAGACTTGGGATGAACTCAAGAGCTCTTTAACCTACCTGTCGGCACTTCGGCAGCCGCTGGAAGGAGAACCTCTCATCCTCTACCTCATCGTTACTGAAAAGGCTGTAAGTTTGGTACTTGTAAGGGAAGAGGGAGGAAAACAGTAGCCAATATACTATGCAAGCAAGTCCCTGCACGGTGCCGAAGTTAAGTACCCTCTACTGCAAAGGCCATCTATGCTTTAGTGTTGGCAAGCAGAAGGCTATGGCCTTACTTCCAAGGACATCCTATCATCGTTCAAAGTAACTTACCTCTTAGGGATGTGATGAGGAAGGTAGAACACTCTGGAAGATTATCAAAGTGGTGCATCGAGCTCGGTGAATACGACATCACCTATGAGCCGAGAAGGGCAAAAAAGGCCCAAGCATTGGTGGATTTCATCGCCGAAGTTCCAAAAACTGAAGATACCTCGGAGGACTTCAATAATGACAAACTTGAGTGGACACTCTTCATCGATGGTGCCTCCGGTTCTGAACATAAAGGACCCGGAGTAATTCTGCGAGGACCCAAAGGTATGAAAGCATCAAAGTCCATCAAGTTTGATTTCAACGTCACCAATAATGTTGCAGAATATGAAGCCCTTATAGCAAGCTTATGGTTGGCAAAAAAAGTTGGTGTGAGAAATCTAAAGGCCCACAGCGATTTTCACCTTGTCATCCAATAGATGGTGGGGGACTATAGGGCAAAAGACCCGAACTTGGAAAAGTACCATAACCTCACAAAAAGGCTTATCCAAGAATTCGAGAGGGTACAGATAGAAAATGTACCTCAGTGGGACAATATGGAAGCAGATACTTTGGCCAAATCAAAGGAGTCCACCGAAGTACTTTATCAGCCAAGCATAGCATTAATGTGCATAGAAACCTCGGGTATAGGGTGGAAAGATCATATCAAGAAATATCTCACAACTTTGAAACTTTTTGAAGCTGTGAAAGTGCAAAAGTGCTCTGGTAGTAGACACTTCTTAATCGGAGAAGACTTGTATTGACAAGGGTTCGCAAGTCCACTATAAAGGACATTAAGATAGTCCTTAAAGAAGTCCATGAGGGGGTCTGCAGTTCTCACATCGGGACTGATGCCCTTGCCAAAGTGCTACTCTGCCAAGGATATTTCTGGCCTACCTTAAGGAAAGATGCGAGGTAGTGTGTCCAGAAATGTGACAACTGCCAAAGACACGCTTCCATCTAGAGACTACCCTCGGAAGTAATAACTTCGACAAACTATCCTTGCCCCTTCACTGTTTGGGGTATTGACCTCATTGGGCCTCTCCCAATAGCTCCAGGAGGAGTGAAGTTCTACGTAGTCACAGTAGACTATTTTACCAAGTGGATTGAGGCAAAGCCTTTAACAGCAATATCATCAAAGGACATACAAAGATTTGTCTGGAAAAACATCATATGCAGATTTGGCGTACTGAGGGTGATAATAGCCGATAATGGTTCCTAGTTTACTGATAAAGGTTTCCAGGAATTCGCAGCCGACCTTGGAATAAAATTGCACTTCAACCCGGTTGTCTATCCTTAAAGCAATGGGCAAGTTGAAGTGTCCAAGAGAATGATAAAAGATGGTCTAAAAAATAGGTTGAAGGAAGCAAAGGGAAAATGGCCAAGAGAGCTTTCGATCATACTGTTGAGCTACCGAATAACTCCTAGAAGGGCCACGAGTGAGATACCCTTCTCACTCATCTTCAGTATAGAGGCCATTATCCCTATCAAGGTCATACAGCCATCTGTTAGAATGCAGGTGTTCGACAAAGAATGGAACAACCTCGATTTAAAAACCAAGTTAGATATGATTGACGAGCATAAAGAGATGGCCGAGTTCGGAAGAAAAGCTTTTCAGTAGAGAGTAGCCATTGTTAGAAACTTGCATGTTAAGAGTAAAGGAATCAAGAAAGGGGACTTCATTCTCTGAAAGGCTGAATTTGAAGCCTAAAGACCATCTCATGGAGTACTTCGGGCAAATTGGGATGGACCTAATTTGGTCCTTGAGGAAGTTTGGCCAAGAGTCTATAAGCTCGGTGACACTGAAGGTGAAGAATTGAAAAATACATGGCATTCAGACTCTTTGAAAAAATTCTACACTTAGAAAAATTTTCAAGGGAAAAATTATGCAAAAGATGAGAAAGGAGGTGAATCGAATGTGGTTGCTTCCAAAAATGCATGAGTGGTATTGTACAATTTTCACCAAAGGTGGTGGACCAAACATGGTTGGTCCAAAGGTACTTAACTATTTTTGAAAAACAAGTCTTCCGAAGAAGGTTGACCGAAGATGGTTGTGAAACCGTCAGAGGGACTAAGGTCATGAATCCTTGATAGTTTCTTTAAAGGACAATATGACTCATCGTCAAAGATTGTTAAACGCCGAAGGACAAAGACAATGTTCGTAGTCGTATGAATCAGGGACTTAGTCAAAGTCCAAAGTTGAAATGACGAAGTACAAAGTACAAAGAAAAAAATAGGAGAGGAGAGGCCTTTGCTTGTCTTGCCCATCTTTGGGGTCTTCAGCATCCTTGGCGTGATCATCTTCGGCATCATCATCCTTATCTTGGCCACCATTGTTAGCCAAAGGATGAAGAACGGGCAGGTTGAGAAACTCAATATTCGACCACACCAAGGATGGCCCTTCAGGAATATCAAGCGCTCATAGAAATGAGAGGTCCAGGTCAGGATACTGGGAAAGGACTTGATGGTGAATGAGGCAGAAGCCATCTTGAAATGAGGACTTAGTCACCTCATCTGATTTAGCCTTCTTCGGCTTTAACTCCTCCAGTTCTTTGTTCAACACCTCGACCTTCTTCTCTAGTTTCTTTTTCTTCTTTTTCTTTTCCTTCTTCAGCCGAACGATCTCAACTATGAATTTGGCATTGAGCCCTAACGCCTTTGTGAGATTAGCAACGAAGTCCTCCTTTTCTTTCTGAAAGGCTTCATTTGCTGAAGTCAGTGCAACCATGCTCGTGACAAGGTCTGCCACTTTGGAAGAGCAATCCTCCATTAGTTCCCTTTGACCCTTCAACATCTCTTATTGAATACTGGCCAGGTCTTCCTTCATGATCTAGTTCAGCTTTCCGTACTTGACGACCGAGCTCCCAAACATTTCCTTGGCCTTGGCCAGGTTATCCTCTGATTGACTTCGGATAAAAGACTATTTGGTTGCCTAAGCTTGAAAATATCCACCATATGCCAAAAGCTGCAAAAAGAAGGATTTTGAATGTGGATCAAAAGTGAAAAAATATCTAAATTTTTCTAAGTCCTAAAGGGCTAAGGTTTAGCTGGGCAGCATTCTCAGTCATCCTCACAGTGAGGACCTCCTCATTTGGGCACTCTTCCATCAGAGACTGGAAGGTAGCATTAGTCATAATGCCCGTCGCCATCTGAGTAGCCATCTTCTGACTATCCTCGGAGAACAAGTCCATGTCGTCCGTGAAGCTCCAAAAAGGCTCCCTTGGGACCTTGTCCTTCGGGATTCAAAAATCCCGAAGAACCCTCTTCTGAACATGCTCCACCATTCACTGAGCCTGTGCTTGCTCATCTGTAAAATCACGCTGAAGTTCAGTCATAACGTTATCCCTTAGCCATTCATCTACAAGGTCTAAAAGACCAAAAAATCCCAAACCCGTAGACGAATGGCTAAGGGACAAACCTGGATGGAGTTTGAGGCCCTTTTCATCAGACTCACTGATGTCCAACACTTCAGTGGGGATGTCCTTGCCCTTACTTTTTTGCCGTTCTTGAGCCTCTTTAGCATACCTCTCCTCCAGCGAAGTTCCCAGTGCCTCAACAGTAGCATTGGGACTTAGAGGGATAGAATGGATGGCCAACTCTGAAGGTGGGTCAGCATGCACAGGACTTCGGTTGAGGACCTCAACTTGACCTTCAGGCGGAGGTGGAAGGGAGTCCTCTTTACTTTTCTTCAACTTCGGGGCCGAGGATGGCCCAGCTGGCACCTTCTTCCTTTTGGGTGCCTCCTTCTTCTGCTGCTCCCCCTTCTCGACATGACCAAGGAAGAGACTCTTGTAGAAGGCTGCAGATTTATCACCCATCTCTACAAAAAGAAGAGCATCAGTGTAAGTACAGAGAAGTTATAAAAAGGAAAGTAGGAAAAAAGCTTACTTTCTGATGGCCGAAGGGCTATCACCTCTCTCAGTACATACTTCCTGCCAATAGTGTGGTCGGGAAGCCTGACGTCATCAGAAAGAGGCACTATCACTGACCTCGGAAGGAGCGAAGTCAAACACCTCGAACTCAGGACTTCGGCTAGTACGTCAGGAATTTCAAGGATGTTATCGGCTCCCTCGAGGGACCAAACAGATCACCTTCGGGGATGAAGAACCAGCTATTTCAAGCAGGAGAAAATCTCCCGGAGGTGAAACCCCCGAACCAGGGAACTCCCCGAACTACGGGCATAATTCCCGAAGAGGGGCGTCTGTACCAAAGGACTACCTCACCCAGAGGACCTCAAGGGTACGACATGAGCATTTAAGGAGTCTCTGACATGTTGGCCACATGCGCTACACACTGCCTCGAAGAGGGGACTGGCGCGCCGACGCCGTCCAAGTCTTGTCACGACCTATCTCGGTCCCAGACCCGAGGAGCCTACAAACGGCTACTTGTCCCCTATGCCCAGAAGTACAGATCGCATCCGACCGAACACGTGTTGCGATCTGAATGGGCTGGGCACCCCTATAAATACCAGAGAACAGGCCCTGGCAAAGGATCGGACCCCTCCCCCTGAGAAAACACAAGCAGGCAAGATCCCCCAGCTCCCTTGTATTCTCTCCACCCTTTTCCTCCTAAAATACTGACTTGGGCGTCGAAGGCTCCTCCCCGGAAAGACACTCCGGGCACCTCCTAACTCCTTTCTTCCGAGCCTTTCAGGCATACTCCCCTGGGAAATCTTTGTTCCAGACGTCCTCCCTCACTGGAAGTCCCTCCCGAAATCACAATGTCACCTGACGAAGATGCTGCTGGGCATCATCTGGTACCGTTTGTGGGAACTCACCCTCAGGTCACCGTTGTTGAAACCTAGCATTCAAAGGAGAAGGGACTTCCGAAGTCCTCGTCTGGGGCTGAAGCTCAACCGGCTACTGAGCAAACCCTTCCAGGGACTTCCTCGCTTGAGGAAGAACGTCCTCTAGTCATAACTATGAGTTTTCTGCGCGACTTTCAGCGCTTTATTGTGGCTGAAATGACACAGCAGATAGAGCGAAGGTGGCCGCAACCAACTCAGGCCCAAAGGCCTTCCTCGCCAGTACGCCCTCGGGAGAAAAGCCCTAAATCAACCTATCGCAGTTCGGGAAGCGGGGATCCGCGTGATGAGTCTTTGACAGAAAACATACCCCTTGGGGCATGACCTGCGGGACAAATGGGGTCCAAGCGACCTATAATCCCACGCCAGAGGAGCTCATCACCTGAAGCGAAGTCCCTACCCCTTCGGCGCCAGAGTCAGTCCCCGAAGAGACGCCGGCAATCTGCCTTCCCAAAAGCCTACAAGCACTAGGAAGAAGAGCCCAGTGCCACGCTCCTTATGGAGAAAATATTAACGAGGTTGGAGAAAGTGGAAAAATAGGTAGCTCACAATCCAGTCTGGGCCAGGCTGTTTGAAACTTTCTGTGGGGATGAATCGCCGTTCACCCGAGCATTAGTTGAGACAGCCATGCTGGGTGACTTCCGGGTGCCTCGGCTGGAAGCCTATGATGGCCGAACTGATCCACAGGCTCATCTAACCAAATACAAACGGAGCATGGTGCTGCACGGTGCTGATGATGCTACCCTGTGCAAATGTTTGGAGGTCACCCTCACAGGACCAGCAACAGCGTGGTATAATTCATTTGCTCCCGGAACCATCAAGGAGTTCCAGGAGTTATCTACGGCCTTTACGCAGCAATTCATTGGATGCCGGCCGACAGCGAAGATGCCTGTTTAGATGTTCGACATAGCACAGAAGAATGGAGAAACCATCTGCGACTATGTCGAAAAGTTTAACAGAGAAGCCTTAAGTGTTCCAGACTTTTGCCCCGAAATACGCATTCTCGCCATGACACGGGGCCTTCGGAGAGACTCACAGCTGTTCTACAAGTTTTCCAAGGACCCCCCAGACACGCTTGGCGAATTCTACCGAAGGGCCGAGCAGCACATGACAGCCGAAGAGCTGAGGATGGGTGGACCGAAGTCCGACCACACCCATGCCGAGGGGTCCAGCCAGTAAACGCGGTATCTAGCCGAGCAGGCAACACGACCTCGAAGGTTTAGGGGAAGGAAACCCCCAACCTTCACACCCCTGAACACCATAAGGACCAACATCCTCATGACGATCGAAAGACAGGGCACCCAGATTTAGCGGCCAAGGGCCATGACCGCTGATAATAAAAAGAACATGAAGAAGTTCTGCCAATTTCACCGCGACCACGGCCACGACACCGAAGACTATTTCCAATTGAAAAAGTACATAGAGTCGCTGATAAAACAAGGCCAACTTTGGCGATATCTGCAAATGCCTTCCCCGAAAGGAAGGAATGAGGAAGAAGGAAAGGCAGATGACGAGGATTACAACTCCGACAAAGGGAGGAACCGAAGTCCGAAGAGGCGTCCTCCACCTCCGGCAGGAATAATACAAACAATTACGACAGGACTTCCATCCTCGGAAAGAAAAAGGAAGGCCAGAGAAATATCAGTGATGGAATATCAGAGTTCGACGAAGAAATTGGCCCGCAAGGATGGTTCCACCGTTATATTTCCCCATGACGACCCACTGTTGGTCATGGTGAGGATAGGAAACTGGGATGTCAAGAGAGTGTTGCTTGACGATGGATCAAACGCCGACGTCCTGTTTTCACATTTGCTGCCGAGCTTGGGTATATCCAACACCGATCTCAAGCCTGTCACTTCGCCTACTTTCGGGGTAGGGCCATCCGAACTGCCTGTCCTCGGATGGATCGATCTTCCCCTAATGATGAAAGGAACTTCGGTGGACGGGACAGACGAATTATTTGCCTCCACAATGACAAGGTTCATTGTCATGGATGTTTCTTCGTCATATGACGCCATCCTTAATCTGCACATTCGCCCGGACGTAAAGTACTTAACCGTCACTTTTTCCACCAAGGATGGAGATGCGGAAATCTTCATTGATCAGGGCTAAGTAAGGAAAGTGTTCGTCAAGGCGCGAAAAGCTCCAGCAACCAACTTCGCACAAACTGTAGTGGCAGAGGCTTTGCCAGATGGAAAACCAAAAGAGGGAGAGGCAGAAGATCCCGTGAAGGTAGAAATGGAAGTAGTAGAACTTGTCCCGGGCCGAAATACCCGAATAGGGAAAAACTTGGCCGAAGGTGACAAGAAAAACCTTTCTACTGATGAATAAAGACCTGTTTGCCTACTCGCCGAAAGATACTTGCATAATACAGCATAGCCTTAAAGTAAGTCCGGAAGTGAAACCTGTCCGAAAAAAGAAACGAGGCATCTTAGTCCATAAAAATAACTTCGTCAAAGCCAAAGTCCAGCGCTTATTGAACGCAGATGTAATCAGGGAGGTCAAGTACCCCGAATGGTTGAGCAACGTGGTTATTGCCACAAAAGAAGGGAGCAGTAAGCTCCGAATGTGCATCGACTTCAGAAACTTGAATGATGCTTGCCCAAAAGATTCATACCCTCTCCCACCAATAGACCAGTTGATAGACTCAACTGCCGAATACGGGCTCCTAAGCTTCCTAGACGCCTTCAGTAGGTATCATCAAATAAGGGTGAACCCCGAAGATGAGGAGAAAACTGCCTTCATCACCGAGGGTGGAACGTATTGTTACATCATAATGCCCTTCGGGCTCAAAAATGCAGGAGCTACCTACCAAAGGTTGATGAGCAAGCTCTTTAATGACCAAATAGGGAGGAACATGGAAGTCTATGTCGATGACATGATAGTCAAGAGCAAGCTACCTAATGACCAGATCACAGATCTAAAGGAAACTTTCCACCAGCTCAAAACCTTCGGAATTCACCTTAATCCCGAAAAGTGCATCTTCGGCATAACCTTAGGAAAGTTTCTTGGGTATATCAGAAAGAGGCATTGATGCTAACCCAGAAAAAATTAAGGCTCTGCTTGAATTCCGAACTCCTATCACAATAAAAGATGTGCAGAGACTCACCAGAAGGATAACCTCTCGTAGCAGGTTTATTTCCAAGTATGGAGACCGATGTCGAGCATTCTTCAAAGTCCTCACTAAGGCAACAAAAAAGGAGGGCGACCTCGGATGTGATGATCATCCTTGGAATAAGGACTGCCAAAGGGCTTGGGAAGAACTCAAAAATCTGCTTAGCCCGTCTGCCCACTCTTCGACAACCTCGTGAGGGAGAGCCCCTCGTGTTGTACCTCGCCGTCACAGAAAAAGCAGTAAGCTCGGTCCTTGTGAAAGAGGAAGGGCTGAAGCAATGGCCGGTTTATTATGTAAGCAAGTCCCTGCACGGCGCCGAAGTCAGGTATCCCTTGCTACAAAAAGCTATATATGCCCTGGTACTGGCAGGAAGAAGACTACGACCATATTTTCAAGCTCACCCAATCATCGTTCGAAGTAGTCTACCGCTACGGGACGTCATGAGGAAAGTTGATCATTCGGGAAGACTTTCCAAATGGTGTATAGAGCTTGGCGAGCACGACATTACTTATGAACCTTGGAAAGCCATAAAAGCTCAAGCTCTGGCAGACTTCATTGCCGAAGCACCCATCTCCGAGGACAACCATTCGGATCCTGGCGAAGGTGAGCCAGAATAGACTTTGTATGTAGACGGAGCCTCAGGGTCCCAACACCAGGGAGCTGGGGTAATTATCAGAGGCCCCGAAGGTCTAGAAGTAATGAAGGGCATCAAGTTTGGCTTTAATGTCACCAACAATATGGCTGAAAACGAAGCTCTCATAGCAGGGTTACGGCTAGCCAGAAAAATTGGTGTAAGAAACTTGAAAGCCCACAGCGATTCCCAGCTGGTAGTTCGACAAACAGCAGGGGACTATGGGGTGAAGGACCCGACCTTGGCAAAATACCATGAACTGGTAGCAAAGCTTATCCGAGAGTTTGACACCGTACGAATAAAAAATGTGCCTCGTCGAGATAATGCCGAGGCAGATTGCTTGGCAAAGTTGAAAACATGCACCGAGGTGCTAAACTACCCGAGCATCGCAGTGCTGAGCATAGTAACTTCGGGAAAAGGCAGCAAAGATCCGATAAAAAGATATCTCGCAACCAGTGCGCTCCCCGAAGACCCAAACAAAGCTGCAAAAGTGCAAAGACATTCCGGTCGTTTCTTCCTAATCGGAGAAGAATTATATCGGCAGGGATATACAAATCCACTACAGAGGTGTGTTGGCGAAGAGGATACTAAAATGATCGTCGAAGAAGTTCACGAAGGCGCTTGTGGTTCGTACATTGGAACCGATGCCCTGGCAGCAGTGATACTTCACTAAGGATACTTTTGGCCAACCCTAAGAAAGGACGCTAGGCAGTTCGTCCAGAAATGTGGTAATTGCCAAAGACACGTGAGTATCCAAAGGACACCCTCGGAATTGGTAACTTCGGCTGACTATCCCTGGCCCTTCACAGTTTGGGGCATAGACCTCATTGGGCCACTCCCAACAGCGCCTGGAGGCGTGAAGTTTTGCGTAGTCGCAGTGGACTATTTCTCTAAATGGGTGGAGGCAGAACCCTTGGCGACTATCTCGGCAAAAGATGTGCAGAAGTTCGTATGGAAGAACATTGTATGTAGATTTGGCATACCGAGGGTATTGGTAACTGACAATGGATCCCAATTCACAGACAAGGGGTTCCATGAATTTATCAATAACCTCGGAATAAAAATGCACTTCTCTCCAGTAGCTCACCCCCAAAGCAATGGGCAAGTAGAAGTATCTAACAGGACCATAAAAGATGGTCTGAAAAAGAGGTTGGGGGAAGCAAAAGGGAAATGGCCAGGAGAGCTCCCAAGTGTGTTATGGAGCTACCGAACAACAACCCGAAGAGCCACAGGGGAAACACCTTTTTCACTTGTTTTCGGTACAGAAGCTATCATCCCAATTGAGGTAGTACAACCATCGGGGCGAGTACAAGTGTTTGATGAAAGGGGAAATGACCTCGGCCTAAGAACCAAGCTTGACCTCATCGGCGAACACAGAGAAATAGCCGAGCTGAGAAGGAAAACTTTTCAGCAAAGAATGGCCGCGGTTATAAACTTGCACGCTAGGCCAAAGGGAATAAAAAAAGGAGACCTTGTTCTCCGAAAGGTTGAATTTGGATCCCGAAGGCCATCCCACGTGGTACTTCGCACAAATTGAGAAGTTCCTTATCTAGTACTTGCCGAAGTGCGAAAAGGAGTTTACAAGCTCGGTGATGCCGAAGGCATAGAATTAAAAAATACATGGCATTCGGATGCCTTGAAAAAATTCTATGCTTAGGATTTTGGTGGGAAAATTGCACAAGTTAGAAAAATTTCTAACTACAAAAGCTTCTAAGAAAATTTTTTCTAAAGTACAAAAAGCTCCTTTTCACCAGAACGGTCGTCGCCGACCACGGGTTAAGAGAATTTATTTACAAAGGTTATCAACTTTCTCTGAAGTTGGAAATATACTTAAAGAGAATTTCGCGAGGGTGATTCCAAGGCTAATTGGTGTGATAAGCATAAATATGATTTTCCAAAGTCTCTTAAGCGAACGTGTTCGGGACAATGGGAAATGAAAAATCTTGTGCAAAAGACTTAGCCAAAAATTTTTACAAAAGAAAGAAGGAGTCTTTATTAACAAAGATGAATCTAATTACAAAGAAGGAAGCTCGCCAAAAGAAGAAGTACAAAAAAGGAGAAAAAGAAGGCAAAGGACCCTAAGACAAGCTAAGGAATCTCGGCATCTCGGGAACCACCAGCTCCTGCGTCCTCGTCCACCGCCTTCGGTGCCGGAAGAGGAAAGGGCAAGTTGAGGTGCTCGATTTTGGACCAAAACCACCGAGGCCCCTTGGGGATGTTTAGGGCCGCCAAAAAGGAGAGGTCCAGATCTGGGAACCTCTGTAGAACTTGATGACCGAGCAAGGCAAAAGCCATCCTGAAAACCGACCTTGGTCGCTTGGACGGCCTTTTCATTCTCGACCACTAAATCGTCAAGTTCCTTCTCCAGATCAGCGATCTCCTTCTTCAGTGCCTTCGTCTTCTTCTTCTTCGGCTCCTTCTTCAAAGACTCGACCTCGGCCTGGAGCGCGGCCTTCTCAGCAAGCACCTTCGCTAGGAGAGCCTTAGACTCTGACTTCTCCTTTTGATATGCCTCGTTTGCCAAAGTCAGCTCCGCTACCTTGGAGCCGAGGTCAGAAATCTTTTGGGAGGAGTCCTTCAAGAGCTCGTCTTTTTAACTCCTCCCGAACGGCAGCGACCTCCTTCTTTGCAGCTTGAGCCATCTCCGCATTCTTGGCAACTAAGTTAGAGCACATGACCTTGGATTTCTCCACACAGTCTAAGGCCCAAACTCGGAACGCCGCTTGCTTCGTTGCCCGAACCCTGAGGAGGCCGGTGTACCCCAACAGCTGCAAAGAAGTAAGAACAAAATCAGTAAGGCAAAAAATGAGCCAAACATTTAGAAGAAATCAAAAGGAAAAGACAAAGGCGTGAAATATACTTGCGCAGCGTGCTCAGAAACTTTTGCAGCAAGGGATTCTTCATTCGGGCACGCCTCGGAAATAGTCTTGAAGGAGGCCTCGGTGAGGATCCCTTTTGAAATTTGGTTGGCCATTTGCTGGCAGTCACCGGAGTACAAGTTCATGTCCTCCGTAAACGACCAGAAAGGCTCCTTCGGGACCTTCCCCTTCGGGATATGGGAATCCCGAAGGGCCCGTTTCCGGGTGTGCTCAGCCACCCATGCCGAAGATGGTACCTCCTCTACACGGTAAGAAAAGAAGCTTGTTAACGCAAGCAATCCTCAAAGTTCAAAAAATAAAGACACTACAGCTTGTCTAAAAAAAAACCTGGTGGCACCTTGGCAACTTCATCGTTAGAGTCCCGGACCCCCTCGGCAGAGATTTCCTTGCCTTTGCTCTTGCGGCGCTCCTCGGAAAAAGGGACTTCCACCAAGGCGTCCAGAAGAGCCGCCGAGGAAGTAGGACTCTGAGAAAGGGCGTTAGCGGTGACCTCGGTTGGCGGGGGCAACAGCGGCGTCAGGCTCTTTGTGTGCCTCCTCGGGAATTTCCGGGTGAGGAGGAGGCGTGTCTTTCTTCGCCCGTTTTACCGAGAATGGCCCGGCCCCAGACGATTTTCGCCTTTGGGAGACGGCCTTCTTTGTTTGCTCCCCCTTCTCGGCTTGACCAAGGAAGAGCGCTTTGTAGAAAGCAGCGGACTCGTTGCCCATCTCTAAAACAGAAGGAAAACATCAGTGTGAGTCCAACACGTACCTATAGCAAAAAGATTCTGAGATAACTTACACTTACGAAAGGCGTCGTAAGTAACCTCCTTCCGAAGGAGTCTCACCAGCCAGGAGTCTTTCCCCGCGATGGTAGGAGCCGGCATCCTGAGGTCTGTTTTATGCTCCTTCACTACCCCTAGTTCCCGAAGGACCTCCTCGGTCATCAGTTTCCACATGATGGGGAAGGGGTAGAGGGAGCATGAAGGAACCTCGGAATCCCTGTCGGAGACTGCTCGGATCCGTTTGTTGAAGTCCGTGAATCTGGCCGCCAACTCAGGAGTCAGCAGCCTCTTCGGGTCTACAACATCCGTCTCCAGCTTTCCCCGAGCCTACTTGGTCGGAATGTACGATCAGGCCTCCTCCATCTTCAGAAAGAAGAATTTTCCTTACCACCCTCGCTAGCTATCTTTAGTGGCGAAGGTGAACATATACTTTTTGCTCCCTGATCCCTGAGGCAGCATGAAGTAAAAGCCACCCTTCAGGACCGCGTAAAGCTTATAGTACTACATGAAAAGAATGGAATGGGGTTCTATTTTGAAAATGTCGCACATACAAAGGAAGGCGTTGAAATAGCAGTACGAGTTTGGGGGAAGTTGATTTACGGCAATGCCATGAAATTGGCAAAAGTCACAAATCACCTTTTGATGGCCCAAGGCCTCATCGTTGTGAGTCATGATGACTGTTGAGGAGACTTCTAGGAGGAAGAACGCCTGGAAGGTGGATCGCCCCAAGGAGAGTACCTGAAAAGCTGGTAAACAGGGTTAGGAGGCCCCCGGAGTGTTTTTCCGGGGGGGGAGCCTCCGACGCCCAAGTCAGTGGTGGCCGGAAGAAGGAGAAAGTCACTAGCTCAAAGAGAAAGGCAGAAAAGTCTCGCCTGGTCTTTTCTCAGGGTGTGGGAGCTGTATATCCGGCCTGCCAACCTCCTGTCAAGTATTTATTTCCTGTATATATAGGAATACCTAGCCCGTTCAGATCATGACACGTGTGCGGTCGGATGCTCCTGAACGTCTGGGCGTAGGGGACAGATAGTTGGTAACTAGATGGCCTCGAGCCTTGTGCTGAGACGGGCCATGATATGATTCTGATGGCGTCTGCGCGTCAGGGCGACTTTTTACGTCTCTGGTGGGACGTGTCAGAGGCTTCCTTAAATGCTTCCTTAAATGCGCCTGCCGTACTCCCGAGGTCCCTGGGCGAGGTCGCCCTCTAGTTCGGACAGAGCCTCTTCGGGAAGCCTACCCTCAGTTCGGGGGTTCCCAGTTCCAGGGGGTTCCGCCTTCGGGGATATCATATTCGGGCAGCAATGTCTGGTGCCACTTTTCCGAAGGCGCGTTGTTCACAACCTTGGGGGGCGAATGGAGTCCTCAAGTTTTACTGGCGTGCCGAGGCTCGGAGCTCTCAGGCTATCTCCCGAGGTGCATGATTCCACCTATTCCCGGGAAGCCCCAGTTCTTCTGGCCGTTGTTGTGGCAGGGTATTCGGCCAGATTGAGGCGACAGCCTTTGGCTATCACATGCCCCCCTCTGGAAAGCCGAAGTGAAGACTTCGGTTTGCATCTCTTTCCGAGGTTGCCGTTGGGAGTCTTGTTGGGAAGCATAACCTGTTCCGAGGTCGCACCTTTTGCCCGAGGGTCTGGGCTGTTCGGCCTTGGCCTATTCTTTGGTGTCTCCGAGGCAAAGCCTGTACCGAAGATACACCTCTTGCCCAAAAGTCATGGGCTGTTCAGCCATAGCCTGTCTCTTGGTGTCCTCGAGGTGGCCTGCTTTTTATTTCTGCAGGTCTGATGGCCAAGCGTGTCAGACTGAGCGGCGCGTCTCCATTTCTCAGGGATGTCAAACGACGTGTCCCAATCAGGAGGCGTGTCCCGGTTTTCCAGGCACATTTGGGGAGGCACGTCCCCCATTTTTGCGCAGCGGTTGACACGTGGCTTCTTGCCATTGGAGGAGAGGCGCGTCATTTACAGAGGGCGCGCCTTTTCGGGTGCAGCGGGCAGTTACGGCGACGGTTCGCCTCCAATGGGTACTTATGATGTTCTTTCGGTTACCCACCTTTGGCCTATAAATAGCCCATTCCATCATAAGTCCCACTTACTGTTTTTCTGCTCTTTTTCTGCTCTGCCCTTTGTTCTTGCATTTTATCTTGCTTTCTGTGGCGGAGCTTCTTTAATCAGAGCTTTTTCCTACCAACTTTCATGACGGCATCCTCAGGCAAATCTTTTGGTGGGTTTTGATTTCCAGAGTACTTGATTCCTCTGTTTTTCTGAGTTTTTCTGGAAAACTGTTGTTTTTTCCAAACTCGTCTTCTGAGTTTTTTCTGGAAACTATTTTCTTTTCCATCTGAAACTCTTTTTCATGTCTGCGATGCCTGTTCCCGAGAGCTGGAAACCTCTTCTGGCCCATCCTTGCTGTACCACCCCCGAAAAACTAGAGAGGTGGAAGAAAAAATTCTTTCTTCCGTCTTACGCTGTGACCAGACTGCCTCGTTCTAGCCATTTTGCTTTTTCAAACCGTGGCGACGAGGTTACCGTCTTCCGAGCCCAACTGAAGGCCGGTCTTCGGTATCCTCCCCCGAAGGTGGTTTGCGAGTTCTGCCAATTCCATGGCATTGCTGTGAACCAGCTTCCCCCGAACGCGTACTGCTATTTTAACGCCTACCTCTGCATCTGTGGCGTGTTCGGGATAGAGCCCCATTTCATCATTTTCATGCAGTACTACAAGCTCTATGTGGTCCCGAAGGGTGGCTTCTATTTCCTGCTGCCTCGAGGATCCGGGAGCAAAAAATTCACCTTCACCTTCGACACGAAGGATAGCTGGCGGGGGTGGCAGCCTAAGTTCTTTTTCCTCAAGGTGGATAAGAACTGGTCTGATGTCCCGACCAGGTGGGCTCAGGGAGTGCTGAACGCAGACGTCGTTGATCCGAGGATGCTGCTGACCCCACCGTTGGCTTCCGTGTTCGCGGATTTCGACGCCCGCATTCGGGCAGTCGCTGACTGGGCCCCCGAGGTCTCTCCTCGTGCTCTTTACCCCTTTCCTATCAACTGGAGGTTGATGACCGAAGAAGTCCTTCGGGAGCTGAAAGTGGTTAAGGAGCACGTGACTGACCTCAATATGCCCGCTCCCGCCATCGCCGGGAAAGACTCCTGGCTGGTCAAGCTCCTTAAGGGGGAGACTTCTTTCGAAACTTTTGCCGAAAGTGAGTAATCTTCCATCCCTTTATACTTTTTCCTCGGACTTACGCTGATATTTCTTCTTTTTTTCAGAGATGGGCGATGGGGCTGCCGCTTATTACAAGGCCCTGTTTTCTGGCCAAGTGGAGAAGGGGGAGCAGACAAAGAAGGCGGCTTCCCGAAGAAGGAAGACGACAGGGGCGGGACCCTCGGCGAAGCGACCTAGGAAGGCTCTCCAGCCTTCTCAGCCAGAGCTTTTGGAAGAAGAAGCTAGCGAAGACGCTGGTCTTGTTGAAATTCCACAGGCCGAGGTCCCCGCTACTTCCGCCGAGGTGCCTCCTCTCGACCTCGAGGCCCCCAGAAACACTGTAGTGGTAGAAGTACCCACCGCCGAGGAGCGGTACCGGCAGAAGGGTAAGGGTCTTTCTTCCGAGGGGCCCGAGGATCCCGAGGACACTGTCTCCAAGGTTCCTCCAGGTATGCCTTTAGGCGAAGTTCAGCTCCTTTTCCTTTCGCGAATTTTTCTTCTGCTCCTAACTTCCTTCTCACTTTCAGGGGAGCCTCTTACTGCTGGCTGGAGGGCCATTCATGAGAGGAAACGGGCCCTGCGCGATGCCACAATTCCTGAGGGGAAGATCCCCTTGGAGCCCTTTTGGACAATCACGGAGGATATGAATTTGTTCTCCGACGATTGTCCGAAGATGACCAAAGAGATTTGGAAGGGGATGACCACTGACGCCTCCTTCCGGGCCATTGCGGCGGCTCACCCGGGGGATAATACCCTCGCCGCAAAAGTCACCGAGCACGCTGCTCAGGTATAGTCTTTACACTTTTTTCCCTCAATTTTCTAAGTGTTTAGACTTGTACTAACCTGGACTTTTGCCTTGCCGTAGCTGCTGGAGTACGCTGGTTATCTCCGAGTTCGGGTGGCCAGACAGGCTGCCTCCAAGGATGCGACTTCGCGGGAACTCAGTGAAGCGAAGGCTTCGCTTGCGAAGGTGATCGCCAGTAACCAGCAGCTGACAGCGGATTGTTCTCAGCAACTTGCTGCCATTCGGGAGGAGTTCTCGAAGAAAAGAGAAGAACTTGAAAAGGACTCCTCCCGGAAGATTGCCGACCTCGGCGACCAAGTAAAGGGGCTGCTCGCCGCCAACGAAGATCTTGTCAAGGACAAGGCTGTTTCTGACAGTCTTGCGTCGAGGTTGACGGACGAGAACAAGGCTCTTCAAGCCGAGGTCGAGGCTCTGAAGAAGGAGTCCGGAGAGATGCTGGGGATAAGCGAGCTCGAAGAGGAGGTTGCTGAGCTGAGGGACGAGGTCAATGTCCTTGGCATTCAAAAACGTACTTCTGATGACATGGCCAAGGTCGCCTTTCAGGACGGCTTCTGCCTCGCTCGGCACCAGGTGCTGCAGAGGTTCCCAGATTTGGACCTCTCTTTTCTGGAGGGCCTAAATATTCCAGAGGGACCTCGGTGGCAGTGGTCCAAGGTCGAGCATCTGAAGCTTCCTGGTCTTCGTCCGCCCGGCTCTCCCTAGTTTGTTTTAGGGCTCCTCTTATTTTTCTCCTTCGTGCTCCTTCTTTGGACACTTCTTTTGTAAGGCAGCGTTTTGCTCTAAATGAACAATCTTTTCGGCTAAGTCCTTTCTTGCAAGTTTCTTCATTTTCACTGTCCCGAACACGTTTGCTTCAAGAGACTTTCGGAAAACCTGCAACCAAAGAAACTTTTTACCTTCCTTTGTCCCGAGCGTGCTCGCTCAAGAGACTTTCTGGAAAGTTTGTAAAAATTTGGCTAAGTCTTTTGCAGGCTTTTTGTTTCCTTTTAACCCGAACATGTTCGCTCAAGGGCCTTCGGAAAACCTTCAGCCAAATTTTTCTGTCTTCCTATTGTCCCGAGCATATTTGCTCAAGGGACTTAGGAAAATTTTCACGAGATTGTTCATTCCCTTTTTCCCGAGCACGCTCGCTCAAGGGTGTTCGGAAATTACCTCTGCTTTTGTTTTGGCGTGTACTTTTGCGAGATTCTTGTTTCCCATTTTTCCCGAGCATAGTGGCTCAACGGATTTCGGGAAGTCATATCTGCTTTTTTCGTGGCGAGCACCTTCGCGGAATTTTGTCCTGGACAATTTGGTATACTTAAAATTTTCTCAAGGCCATTCTTCTCCGGACCATCTTGTACTTAGAATGCTTTTTGTACAATATATTTCTTCCGCTCAACCTTAGGCGTAGAATTTTTTCAGGGCGTCTGAATGCCAAGTGTTTTTCAATTCTACGCCTTCGGCGTCGCCAAGCTTGTACACGCCTTTTCGTACTTCGGCGAGAACCAGATAAGGTCCTTCCCAATTTGCGCGAAGTACTCCGTGAGATGGCCTTCGGGGTGCAAAGTCGGCCTTTCGGAGAACGAGGTCTCCTTTTTTGATTTCTTTTGGCCTGGCTTTTAAGTTGATAGCCGCGGCCACTCTTTGCTGGAAAGCTTTTCTTCTCAGCTCGGCTATTTCTCTGTGTTCGGCCACAAGGTCGAGCTTAGTTCTCAGACCGAGGTCGTTTCCGCCTTCATCAAATACTTGCACCCGTATTGAAGGCTGAACTATCTCTACTGGGATAATGGCCTCTGTTCCGAAGACGAGTGAGAAGGGAGTTTCCCCTGTGGCTCTTCGTGGCGTCGTTCGGTAGCTCCACAATACACTTTGGAGTTCTCCTGGCCATTTCCCCTTGGCTTCCCCAAGTCCCTTTTTCAGGCCATCTTTTATGGTCCTGTTTGATACTTCCACCTGCCCATTGCTTTGGGGGTGAGCTACTGGGGCGAAGTGCATCTTTATTCCGAGGTCGCTGATGAATTCCTGGAATCCTTTGTCTATGAACTGGGATCCATTATCAGCTACTAGTACCCTCGGTATGCCAAATCTGCATATGATGTTTTTCCATACGAACTTCTGCACTTCTTTTGCCGAGATAGTTGCTAGTGGTTCTCCCTCTACCCACTTTGAGAAATAGTCCACTGCTACCACGCAGAATTTCACGCCTCCGGGCGCTGTGGGGAGTGGCCCAATGAGGTCTATACCCCAGACTGCGAAGGGCCAAGGATAGTCTGCCGACGTTACCATTTCCGAGGGTATCCTCTGGATTTTTGCATGTCTCTGGCAACTACCGCACTTCTGGACGAACTGCCTTGCGTCCTTTCTCAGGGTAGGCCAGAAGTATCCTTGGCGGAGTATCACTGCTGCAAGGGCATCAGTTCCAATGTGCGAGCCGCACATGCCTTCGTGGACTTCTTCGAGGACCATCTCAGTATCCTCTTCGCCCACACATCTCTGCAGCGGATTTGCATATCCTTGCCGATATAACTCTTCACCAATCAGGAAGAATCTTCCGGCGCGTCTTCGCAGTCTTGCAGCATTGCCGGCGTCTTCGGGAAGCTCATTCTCTGCGAGGTATCTCTTTATGGGGTCCTTCCACCCCATTCCCGAGGTCGTTACGCTTAGCACGGAGATGCTTGGATGGTCTAGTACCTCGGTGTATGTTTTGGACTTCGCTAAGCAATCTGCCTCAGTGTTATTCCGCCGGGGTACATTTTCGATCCGCACGGCGTCAAACTCTTGGGTGAGTTTTGTTACCAGCTCGTGGTATTTTGCCAAGATTGGGTCCTTCGCCCCATAATCTCCTGCCGTCTGCCGAACTACCAGCTGGGAATCGCTGTGAGCCCTTAAGTTTCTCACGCCAATCTTTCTGGCCAAGCGTAATCCCGCTATGAGGGCTTCATACTCAGCCACATTATTGGTGACGTTGAAGCTGAACTTGATAGCCTTCATCACCTCTAGGCGTTCGGGTCCTCTGATAACTATTCCAGCTCCCTGGTGTTCGGACCCCGAGGCTCCGTCAACATGCAAGGTCCATTCTGGCTCACCTTCTTTCGGATCTGAGTGGTTCTCCTCAGTGGTGGGTATTTCGGCGATAAAATCTGCCAATGCTTGGGCTTTTATGGCCTTCCGAGGCTCATACGTGATTTCGTGTTCGCCAAGCTCTATGCACCACTTGGAGAGCCTTCCCGAATGATCAACTCTCTTCATAACATCCCGTAGTGGTAGACTACTTCGGACGATGATGGGGTGAGCCTGGAAATATGGTCGCAGTCTTCTTCCTGCAAGCACCAAGGCGTATATAGCTTTTTGAAGCAAAGGGTACCTGACTTCGGCGCCATGTAGGGACTTGCTGACGTAGTAGACCGGCCATTGTTTCGGCCCTTCTTCTTTTATCAGGACCGAGCTCACGGCCTTTTCTGTGACGGCGAGGTACAGTACGAGGGGTTCTCCCTCCCGAGGTTGTCGCAGAGTCGGCAGGCTGGCCAGGTAGACTTTGAGTTCTTCCCAGGCCTTTTGGCAATCTTCATCCCAGGGATGATTGTTTCTTCCGAGGTCGTCTTCCATCTTTGCTGCCTTTGTGAGGACTTTGAAGAAAGGTCTACACCTATCTCCGTACCTGGAAATAAACCTGCTCAGAGAGGTTATTCTTCCGGTTAGTCTCTGCACGTCTTTAACTGTGGCAGGAGTTCGGAACTCAAGCAGAGCCTTAATCTTCTCAGGATTGGCGTCGATGCCTCTTTCGGATACCATGTACCCAAGGAATTTTCCCGACGTCACCCCGAAGATACACTTCTCGGGGTTAAGGCGAATCCCGAAGGCTCTGAGCTTTTGGAAGGTTTCCTCCAAATCTGCAACGTGGTAGCCGGGAAGCTTGCTTTTTACTATCATATCATCAACATATACTTCCATGTTTCTCCCCATTTGGTCTTTAAAGACCTTGTTCATCAGTCTCTGGTAGGTGGCTCCTGCATTTTTCAGCCCGGAGGGCATTCTGATATAGCAGTACGTTCCTCCCTTGGTGATGAAGGCAGTTTTCTCTTCATCTTCGGGGTCCATCCTTATCTGATGGTAGCCGCTGAAGGCATCTAGGAAGCTCAGGAGCCCGTATTCGGCCGTTGAATCTACCAGTTGATCTATTGGCGGGAGGGGAAATGAGTCTTTCGGGCAAGCATCGTTCAAGTTTCTGAAATCAATGCACATCCGGAGTTTGCTGCTACCTTCTTTTGTGGCAATGACCACGTTGCTTAACCATTCGGGGTATTTTACCTCCCTGATAACTTCAGCATCCAATAGGCGCTGGACTTCGGTTTTCACGAAGTTGCTTTTGTGGGCTGAGATGCTTCGTTTCTTTTGCCTGATAGGTTTTGCTTCCGGGCTTACTTTGAGGCTGTGCTGTATTATGCCAGGGTTCACTCCTGGCATGTCTTTCGGTGAGTAGGCAAACAGATCTTTATTTTTTAGCAGAAAGGATACAAGATTTTCCTTATCACCTTTGGCCAAGCTCTTCCCTATTCGGGTAGATTGTCCTAGGACAAGATCTACTGCTTCCGTTTCTGCTTCTGCGGGATCTCCTTTTTTGCCTTTCTCCTGCGCCTTTGCCTCCACCGTTTGTGTAGAGCTGTTTGCCGGAGCCTTTCGTGTTTTTACAAACACCTTTCTTACCTCGGCTTGGTCGATGAAGACCTCTGCATCTCCATCCTTGGTGGCGAATGTGACAGTCAAGTACTTCACATCGGGGCGAATGTGCAGGTTCCCCTGAGTCTGCCTTCCAAGGATGGCGTTGTACGAAGACGGGACGTCCATGACGATGAATCTTGCCATTGTGGACGCGTACAACTCAGCTGCTCCGTCTACCGAAGTGCCCTTCATCATCAAAGGGAGGTCGATCCATCCGAGGACGGGTAGTTCGGATGGCCCCACGCCGAAGGTGGGCGTGGTGACAGGTTTCAGCTCGCTGCTGGAGATGCCCAAGCTCGGCAGTAAGTGCGAGAATAGGACGTCAGCATTTGAGCCATCATCAAGCAACACTCTCTTGACGTCCCAGTTCCCTATTCTCGCCATTATCAGCAGCGGGTCGTCGTGGGGGAAGACGACAGTGGAGCCATCTTTGCGAGCCAATTTCTTTGATGGACTTTGATACTCCATAACCGCAATTTCTCTGGCCTTCCGCTTTCTTTCCGAGGATGGGAGCCCCGTGGTGATGGTTTGGATGACCCCTACTGGAGGTGGAAGGCGCCTTTTTGGACTTCTGTTTCTCCACCTGTCGGAGTCATAGTCCTCGTTTTCGGCCCTCTCTTCATCCTCTTTTCTGCCCTTTGGGGAGGGCATCCGCAGGTACTTGCGAAGTTGGCCCTGTTTGATCAGCGACTCTATGTACTTCTTCAGCTGGAAGCAGTCTTCGGTGTCATGACCGTGGTCGCGATGAAACTGGCAGAACTTCTTGGCATTCTTCTTATTATCGGCGGCCATGGCCTTTGGCCGCCGAATCTGCGTCCCTTGCCTTTCCAGCGCCATGAGAATGTTGGTCCGTGTCGTGCTCAAGGGTGTGAAACTTTGAGGTTTCTTTCCTCGCATTCGCCGTGGTCGACCTGTATGTTCAGAAAGATGCCGAGCTTGCTGGCTGGACCCTTCGGTGCGGTGATGATCAGACTTCGGCCCCGCCATCCTCAATTCCTCGGCTGTCATGTGCTGCTCTGCCCTTCGGTAAAATTCTCCGAGGGTCTCCGGGGGGTCCTTTGAGAACTCGTAGAACAGCTGTGAGTCACGCCGAAGGCCCCGTGTCATAGCGAGGATGCGGATTTCGGGCCGGAAGTCCGGGACGCTGAGTGCTTCCCTGTTGAATCGTTCGACATAGTCTCGGATCGTCTCTCCGTTTCTCTGCTCTATGTCGAACATCTGTACAGGCATTTTGGCCGTCGGCCTGCTCCCAATGAACTGCTGGGTAAAGGCTGTGGACAACTCCTGAAACTCAGTGATAGTCCCTGGGGGCAACGAATTGTACCATGCTGTTGCTGGGCCCGTGAGGGTGACTTCAAAGCATTTGCACATGGTAGCGTCATCAGCTCCGTGCATTATCATGCTCCGCCTGTACTTCGTCAGATGGGCCTGTGGATCAGTCCGGCCATCATAGATCTCCAGCCTAGGCACTCTGAAGTCGCCTAGCATAGCTGCCTCAACGACGGTGTGAATAAACGAGGAGCCATCTTCACATAATGCCCCCGACAGCCTGTCCCAAACGGGTTTTCTGGTCACTTGCTTCTCCACTCTGTCCAGCCGTGCCAATATCCTTTCCATAAGCGCAGTGGCGCTAGGACCATTTTCGCGGGAGGGAGATCGACGGCGCCTTTTCGGGGAGCGAGTTCGGCGCGGAGGGGTCAGGGCCCTCGCCTCGGGCGACGAACTGCTTCGCTGTGAGACTCTCGGTCGCTTGGACCCGGTTTGTCCCACAGGCCGTTTCCCAAGGGCTATATCTTCTGTGGATGATTCTCCGCGAGGATCTCCACTTTCTGAACTGCGGTGTGTAGACTTGGGGCTTCTCTCCCGAGGGCGTGTTGATGAGGAGGGTTTCTGGGCCTGTGACTGCTGTGGCCATCTTTGGTCGATCTGCTGAGTCATTTCAGCAACGACCGAGCGCTGAAAGTCCCTCAAGAAGCTCATGGTGATTACCAGAGGGCGGTCCTCCTCTGGCGTAGAAGTCTCTGGGAGTGTCTGCTCAGCAGCCGGTTGTATCTCAGGCGCGGACGAGGACCTTGGGAGTCCCTTGTCCTTAGAACGCCGAGTCTCAACGACGGCAATCTGCGAGCGGGTTCCCACAGACGGCGCCAAATGATGGCCCAAGGCCTCATCGTTGTGAGTCATGATGACTGTTGAGGAGACTTCTAGGAGGAAGAACGCCTGGAAGGTGGATCGCCCCAAGGAGAGTACCTGAAAAGCTGGTAAACAGGGTTAGGAGGCCCCCGGAGTGTTTTTCCGGGGGGGGAGCCTCCGACGCCCAAGTCAGTGGTGGCCGGAAGAAGGAGAAAGTCACTAGCTCAAAGAGAAAGGCAGAAAAGTCTCGCCTGGTCTTTTCTCAGGGTGTGGGAGCTGTATATCCGGCCTGCCAACCTCCTGTCAAGTATTTATTTCCTGTATATATAGGAATACCTAGCCCGTTCAGATCATGACACGTGTGCGGTCGGATGCTCCTGAACGTCTGGGCGTAGGGGACAGATAGTTGGTAACTAGATGGCCTCGAGCCTTGTGCTGAGACGGGCCATGATATGATTCTGATGGCGTCTGCGCGTCAGGGCGACTTTTTACGTCTCTGGTGGGACGTGTCAGAGGCTTCCTTAAATGCTTCCTTAAATGCGCCTGCCGTACTCCCGAGGTCCCTGGGCGAGGTCGCCCTCTAGTTCGGACAGAGCCTCTTCGGGAAGCCTACCCTCAGTTCGGGGGTTCCCAGTTCCAGGGGGTTCCGCCTTCGGGGATATCATATTCGGGCAGCAATGTCTGGTGCCACTTTTCCGAAGGCGCGTTGTTCACAACCTTGGGGGGCGAATGGAGTCCTCAAGTTTTACTGGCGTGCCGAGGCTCGGAGCTCTCAGGCTATCTCCCGAGGTGCATGATTCCACCTATTCCCGGGAAGCGCCAGTTCTTCTGGCCGTTGTTGTGGCAGGGTATTCGGCCAGATTGAGGCGACAGCCTTTGGCTATCACCTTTGAAGGAGGGTACTGAAGTCCGGCCTTCAGTTGGGCACAGAAAACGGTAACCTCGTCCTTGCGGTTCATGCAACTGAATGTTTGGGAGCTAGGAAGTCTGGTGGTGGCATAAGAAGGAAGAAAGAATTTTTTCATCCACTTCTCCAATTTTTCTGAAATGGAGCAGCAGCGATGGTGGAAAAGGGGTTGCCAGCTTTCTGGAAAAGGGGAAACAGTCATAAGAGGAGTTCGCGAAGACATTTTCGAAGAAAAAAGGACTTCGGCGGATGAAAAACCGACTCCGGGAAAGCTTTCAGAAAAGCAAAAGAGCACAGAAAATCAAAGAATTTTGAAAGTCAAAACCTACCAAACGTTTTGCCAAAGTCTGGGTTTGGAGTCGCCGTCATAAAAGTTGGCCGAAAATCGCCCAAGAAAAAGCACCGCCGCAAAAAATGGAAAAACAGTTGTGAGCAGGGGAAGAGCAAAAGCAGAACAAAAGGAGCTTATGATGGAATAGGCCATATATAGGCCGAGGGAGGATAGGCGAACCGGCGTCATAAGTACTCCACAAAGGCGAACAGTCGCCATAACTGCTCTCTGCGCATAAAAAGGCGCGCCTGCGGTAACCGATGCAGTCCCCTCCAATGATAATCGTGCCACGTGTCAGCCATCGCGCCAAAAGAGGGACATACCTTCTGACACCCCTAAACCCTGGGTGCGCCACTCCAGACTGACACGCCTGGTTAGGAGACGCGACGTTGCGCAGACCTGCAAAAGGAAAGAAGTGGGTTACCTCGAAGACACCAAAAGACAGGATATGGTCAAACAACATATGTATTTGGACAAAAGGTACATCTTCGGCGCAGGTATTACACCCAAGGCCCCGAAGGATGCCCTTCGAAAGCCTACAAGCCGAAGTTTCCACTTCGGCATTCTAAAGGGGGGGCCTGTGATAGCCGAAGGGCTATCACCTCTCTCAGTACATACTTCCTACCAATAGTGTGATCGGGAAGCCTGACGTCATTCGGAAGAGGCACTATCACTGACCTCGGAAGGAGCGAAGTCAAACACCTCAAACTCGGGACTTCGGCTAGTAAGTCAGGAATTTCAAGGATGTTACCGGCTCCCTCGGGGGACCAAACGGATCGCCTTCGGGGATGAAGAACCAGCTATTTGAAGCAGGAGAGAATCTCCCGAAGGCGGAACCCACGAACCAGGGAACTCCCAGAACTACGGGCATAATTCCCGAAGAGGGGCGTCCGTACCAAAGGACGGCCTCGCCCAGAGGACCTCGGGGCTACGGCATGAGCATTTAAGGAGTCTCTGACATGTCGCCCACATGCGCTACACGCCGCCTCAAAGAGCGAACTGACGCGCTGACACCGTCCAAGTCTTGTCACGACCTGTCACAGTCCCAGACCCGAGGAGCCTACAAACGGCTACCTGTCCCCTACGCCCAGAAGTACAGATCGCATCCGACCGAACACGTGTCGCGATCTGAACGGGCTGGGCACCCCTACAAATACCAGGAAATAGGCCCTGGCAAAGGATCGGAGCCCTCCCCCTGAGAAAACACAAGTAGGCAAGATCTCCCAACTCCCTTGTATTCTCTCCTCCCTTTTCCTCCTAAAATACTGACTCGGGCGTCGGAGGCTCCTCCCCGGAAAGACACTCCGGGGGCCTCCTAACCCCTTTTTTCCGAGCGTTTCAGGCACACTCCCCTGGGAAATCTTTTGTTCCAGACGTCCTCCCTTACTGGAAGTCCATCCCAAAATCACAATGTCAGCTGACGAAGATGCTGCTGGGCATCACTTTCCACCAGTGCCAAGTGCATAAGTTCACCCTGAAGGACCATGACCAACCACAATTTCTTTCCATCCATGGCCGATTTCGGCATGTTCAAGTTAGTAAGGTGCTTTTTGATAACTCCTAGTTCCCGAAGTACTTCTTCGATCATGAATCTCCACCTAATAGGGAAGGGGTTGAGAGAGCGTAGAGGAACCTTAGCATCCCAGTCCAGAATAGCTCGAATATGGCTCTGGAACTCCTATAATTGGGCCTCCAATTCTAAAGTTAAAAGCTTCCTTGGGTCTACTGCATCAATGGCTAAGGCACCTGAAGCCCATTGAGCAGGAAGATCTACTCATTTTTTATCAATCTTCATGAAAAATTACTTCTTCTACCAACCTCGTCAATTATCTTTTGTCCTAAAAGTAAAAGTAAATTTCTTGCTCCCAGCTCCTCGATGGAGTAAGAAGTAGAATCCACCTTTTGGGACGTGATGGCATTTGAAATGTTGCATTAAAAAGATGAAATGGGGCTCTATATTAAAGACCCCACACATGCAAAGAAAGGCATTAAAATAAGACTATGAGTTCGAAGGAAGTTGGCTGACGGCTATGCCATGAAATTGGTCGAAGTCACAAACCATCTTCAGTGGAGGATACCGAAGACCCGCCTTCAGCTGTGCTCTGAATATGGTAACCTGGTCATGCTGAGGAAGGTAGCTCAACATAGCAAGCCTTGGAAGATGGGTGATGGCATATGAGGGAAGGAAAAATTTGGCTGACCACTTCTTCAACTTTTCCGAAGTGGCACAGCTTAGGTGAGAGTTGAGAGGAAGCTAACTCTCAGGAATGGGTTTTTCTAAGACTTGCTCAAAAGACATATTTGGGGGCAAAGGTACTAACCTCAGACAAATGAGATGAAAAAAAAAAAGAAGGAAGAGGAAGAAGAACTACTTGAGAAACAAATCCACCTAGTTCGGGAGAAAAGGAGATTCTAGAGAATGCCGCGAAAGCTGTAGGAAATCGCCTTGCCGCTAGCACCATCGCAAAAGAAATCTAGAAGGTGAGAGGAAATTCGTCAGTGAAGCAAATAAAGTAGAAGTGTGAAGAAACCCCTGAGAGCAAAGGCCATATATAGACCAAAGGAGGAAGGCGACACGTCACCATAATGACCCTTTGTAAGCGAAAGGATGTAACCAACGTAACATCACCACAATCAAGGGCACGCTTACTGACATTGGCAAGCCTATACTGCCTAGCCCGAAGTGACGTGACTGCCTAGTTAGATAGGAACAGTTCACTAAGAGAAGGCAGGAATATTAAGCATTGAATAAATTATGGCCCCTCACCTTCGAAAATACGACTTCAACTGCAGGACATGAAAAAGCTCCTTTGGTTTTGAGGGTGTGACCTCATCGAATGAATAAGATGCTAGCTCAGAACAACATCCTTGTCAAGGGCTCAAAACTTAGTGCAAAGATCCTCTGAGAATGCTAAGAATACAACTTCGGCAAAAAAGTGGGGTCTTCACCCGAAGAGCCAGCAAGAGTAAATGTCTCTTGTTCAAAGTATTGCTTCAGCTGCTAACACCGAAGATATAACTTCAGCTTGTTCGAGGGGGGCATGTTATAGCTGAAGGGCTATCACCCTGAGATCTCTTGATCAGCTAACCTAACGCCACCCTTAAAAGGAGCCTAGCACCGACTTCAGGGCATTGTCAGCACCACCCTTAGAAAGAAACATGACTAGCTTCGAGAAAATGTGTCTTCACCACCATTGGATTTGTGAAGCTACCGACCTCAGAAAAGTAGATCCACCATCCCCGACAGAAGAAAAAGTCTCCTGAAGGTTACACACTCTTCTGAAAGGCCTTCCCTAATAGCCCTCAGGGGGAAAATCTCTGCTCAAAGGGGTCTCACACCTCGACGGGGTCTCATTGAGATATGAAAAAAATGGTTAAGGAGTCTCCGACAAAGAGACCTCGCGCACATCTTTACCTCCTATCAAGAATGGCTTATGGCCAGCCGGAAATACCTGCCTCTGAAGGTACTGATCGAATCTGACCATACACGTGTCATGATCTGGACAAGCTATGTCAAACGACCTCCTCCCTCCTCCCTCCTATAAGTACCCAGGAGGGACCTTGGTAAGGATAAGAGACTCTCACTATTCCCTACTATCTGCTCTTCATTACTACTCTCACAAATACTGACTTGGCCGTCGGAGGCTCCTCCCTTGGAAGCACACTCTAGGGAGCTTCTAACCTGTGTTTGTTCTAAGTGTTTCAGACATCTCCACATGGGAAGTCCTCCCAGCGGGCCAACATGTAATTCAACAAAGATGCTGTCGGGCATCACATTGTAAGTTGAATTTTCCCTACAGAGCATTGGCCCTTTTGGTTGAAACCTTAGGTGATCAATTTTCTACTTGAAAGAACCTTTGCCGATAGCCCAATGTTCTTCAATGTTTGAATAGGCATGATATTCATAGCGGATCCACCATCAATTATGATCCTCCCAATAAGGTGTTTACAAATATATCCACTTACGTAAAGAGGTTGATTATGTAGACAATGGCCCAACTGTAAGTCTTCATCATAAAAAAAGATTGTAGCCATGTAGGTGACACGCTTATCATTTGCCTTTTTGTGAAACACCTTTCCTTCATAAGCTCCTGGCTCAATGAACACTTGAAGTAAGGCTAGCCAAACATCTTGCGGTAGCTTGAGGACCTCATCCATGGTCGTGGTTGCAGGGAGATCTTTGAGTTTAGAAATGATGCCAGCCTTTACCACATTAACCTTATCTTCAATGCTTACTTTGCCAAGTCCCTTTTGGCTATGACCTGATTTCCTATCTCCGTGAACGCCCGTAGCGTTAACCTCCACATTATGTTTTATAAAGTATGACTTTGGGAAATAGTCAAGTAGTGTCATGGACCTCCTAACCACTTGTGGTGATTCTGCACCTTTTCGATGGAGTGGTTTTTGAACTTTCCTAGGCGTTTGAGGATACACTCTTGTGGGGTTACACCCTTCTAGTTTTTTGTCTTTCAGAGCTTCTAGCATGGGATAGTGTGATGGTTGATTCCTTCTTTATCTTTGGTCTCTCACCATTTTCCATTCACCATCTTGCTCGTCTAACAAACTGGAACTTGTTAAATCTGCCCACCCAATTGGCTTTTTTGCTTGGTAGCTCATCAGATTGAACACTCTTGAAGGACTTATAATGCTTACCCTTTTGGTTCAAGCATACTTTTCTTTCTTACTTATGAATGTTGACCATCCATCACCGACTTCATCTTTCGACTCAGATGAGGACTCCTATGTATCTAAGTCATCGACCATGACTTCATAGAAGCTTAGGGCATTTGGGTCTTTAGAGTATTTTGGCATCCTAGGGTATGCATTAATAGTTGTTTCACGACCATCGACCTCAAATTTCACTGGGATAACATCTTTTGGGCCATATGTGAGTACTTCAAGTGTATTTTCTTTCTTTGTAAAGTCTTGAGTAGAGATCTTGACTTTATCCTCACATTTTTCTACAAACTTTGAGGAAGTCGCTCCAAAGTGTATCTCAGCAACATTGGCAACCAATGGGTCCTCGAAATCATCGAATTTGATATGCCCTTCCCTTTCCATGTCGACTATGAGATCTTTCAACATAAAGCATTTCTCGATGGGATGGCCAATGATAAGGTGGAATCGGCAATACTTGGGGTCATCCACTCTTCCAACCTCCTCCAGTCTCTTTGGGTTTGGCAGTTCTATCAAGTTCCTTTCTAGCAACTGGTCCAAGATTGCTGACACATCTGAATTTGCAAATGGGTATCACTTTGCTTCAAGTTCCTTGAGTGTCAACCTTTTCTTTACATCCAGTTGGCCCTTCAAAAATTTTGTATCAAGACTTGAGCTTCATTTGGAGATCTTTGCAAGAGTAGAAGCTACAGCCATGGTTTCCTTTGTTTTCACAACCTTTTCTTCCTTGTTTTTCTTGCCATCTCATTTTTCTTGGCTCTCCATCATTTTATGTATTCTGTCATTGGCTTGTCCTTCCTTTGTTTGATCGATGCCAGCTTTAGGAGGTTGACCGTTCTTCTCGTGCTATAGAAATGTGACAAAAAGTCTCTTTCAAGTTGGTCATATCCATCAATGGATCCAGCAGGAATATCTATGTACCAGTCAAAGGCAACTCCTTTCGATGATCGCACAAATTACTTCACCATAAGATCACCATAGGTCCCGGCATTGTTGCAGGTTTTAATGAAGTGAGCCACATGTTGCTTCGGATTGCCCTTGCCATCAAATTGTTGGAATTTTGGTGGTTGATAGCCTAATGACATTCTCAGCTTATCAATCCACCTTGAGTACGACTTGCATACACCAGGGATGATTGTGGAGCCACTCCAGATTAAGCTCGAATGGTACCCATGATCATGTGTTGTAGTTGCTACACAGACAATGAGGCCATAAACCTTTGGGCTATGTAGTTCAAAGCACTTTGCAGGACCATATGATCATATTGATTTTTCTTTTGCTGCTTTTCCATGTTCTTGAGCATTTAAGCAATAGGATCAACAGTTTGCTTAGTGCCACTTGTAGTTGCTTCTTTTGGGAAAATGTTGAGATTTTAATTTACTCATCAATAATGCAATCTGGGCATCTTTTTCTTCAAGTTTGGTCGTCAACCTTTCGATGGAAAATATGATTTGCTCAAGATGATCCTTAGGATTTCCAGAATCTGCTACCAAGGCCGGTAACTTCAACTTCGAGGATGAAGAGTAATCTACCCACCTTTTTTTTGGGAAAGTCACAGATCTAGTTTTAGATTCTTCAGTTGTGGTGGCCTTCTTCATTGATGTCTTGGAAGATAAGTGTGCCCTTATCTTCTCAGCAGAAACTTCCACTTCCTTGCTCCTACTTGAGTGGTTGGAGTGGCTTGAAGGATTGGATCTCCCTTTTGTTGATTAAACTCCTTGCTTCTCTATAGTAACTCCTTCTTTCTTGCTTTTGTGAGAAAATTGCTTTAGTGGAGACGCCAAGTGAGATCCTTCAGCACGAGTGACCTGTGTGCCTTCCTTTTCCATTGCCGTAGATTTCTCAGTGTTGATAGCAACATTTCGGGCTTCCATGATCTTTACTTGAGTTTCTTCAAAGCTTCCTCGATGCGAGAGATGAAAGGTAGGGAAAATGCCCAGCGGAGTCGCTAGAAATTTGTATGCACAAATTTCGCATGTAAAAATTACACCGTAAATTTAATTGTAGCACAAATTACAATATTAAAATTTAGAACAGACATTTTGGGGGATCGACTTTCTAGTGTGTTTCTCATATGCACAACCCTTTGATTAACACTTTGAGCTTCTACTAGAGGCATGAATGGCTTCATCACGAACACGGACTCTAAATTTTTCTTGCACCAACACAAACCAAGGTCCTTGCCGCTTCTTTTGGTTTGAGATTTTTTATTGTACTCCTTGGACTTAGGGGGCTTCGGGCAATGTCTACTGCTTCCTCGCCGCTTTCCTTGGAGTTTGACTTGATCCAGCACAAAAATGAATCCTTCACGTTCGTCACCACTTTCGCTGGATTTGGACTTGAACTTGATGCAGCACAATCCCACGTTCTTCACATTCCTCATCACGTTCTTTAAATCTAGCCTAGAAATTAGGATTTGATTTTATTTGGAGTTGACTTCTCCTTTCACCGAGCAATTGTGCTTGATTGGCTTGAAGAATATGAGAAAACTTCTTGTAGAGAGATTTTTCTTCCTCTCTAAGTTTTTTGCTTCTCCAATTTCTTCTCTTCTCCCTCTTTCCATGGCCTTAGGGGCCTATTTATAGGTGTAGAAAGGAGGTGGTTTGGTTCAAGAAAACCACATGTGACAATTTTCATGTATTTATCTCTTGTATTTATCTTAAGAGAAAATAAATATGATAACTATGCCCCATTAATTATCCAATTTATTTAATTTAAAATGATAATTAATGGAACATTCTAGAATGTTCTAGTATATTTGAGCTAAATCATGGACTTTAATCATTTTGGATTTTGAGGCCCAATTTGGCAAAAGTGGACTTTGGCTAAAATAGCATAATTAGTTTTCATTCGGGCCTCCAGTTGCATTCTTTTGGGCTCCAAACATTGGATTTGTTAAATTTGTAGTTTCCAAAATTGATGAACTTTTTGAATTTTGAACATCAATTCTGAAATGGGTAGGACAAATTAAATTGGGTTTAATATATATTTAACCCAATTAAATTTTGATGTCTACATTTGGTTTTATAAAAAATGCAGATGAACCTTGTGTGTACAAGAAGGTTAGTGGGAGTGCTATTGTCTTCTTGGTGCTGTATGTAGATGATATACTACTCATTGGGAATGACATTTTCAAGCTACAGTTTATGAAGAATTGGCTAGGGAAATGTTTCTCTATAAAGGACTTGGGTAAAGCAGCCTATGTGTTAGGCATTAGGATCTATATAGATAGATCTAGAAAATTGCTCAGCCTGAGTCAAAGTATATCCATTGACAAGGTGCTAAAGAGGTTTAGCCTGCAAGATTCCAAGAAAGGATTTTTTTCCATGTCACATGGTATAATCTTTTCTAGATCTCAGTGTCCGAGTATACCCAAGGAGAGAGAGCGCATGAGTAAGATTCCATACGCCTCAGCAATTGGATCTATCATGTATGCCGTGATATGTACTCGTCCTGATGTCTCGTATGACTTGAGCATGACAAGTAGGTACTAATTGAACCCGAGTGAGAGTCACTGGATAGCTATTAAGAACATCTTCATGTACTTATGAAGGACTAAGGATGCATTCTTGGTCTTTAGAGGTGAAGATAAGCTCCTTGTAAGTGGTTACACCGATGCTAACTTTGAATCTGATAAGGATGAGTTTAGGTTGTAATCTGGTTATGTGTTTTGTATTGGTGGTGGTGCTGCGAGCTGGAAGAGTTCAAAGTAAGAGACAGTAGCCGACTCTACAACAGAATCTGAGTACATTGCTGCCTCTGATGCTGCGAATGAGGCAATTCGGATCAAAAAGATCATTATAGAACTTGGAGTGGTTCCAAGCATTGCCGGCCCGATAGAGCTCTGTTGTGACAACAATGGAACAATCACATAGGCTAAGGAACCTCGATCTCACCAACAATCCAAACACATACTTCGATGTTATCATCTCATCAGGGAGGTCATTGAAAGGGGTGATATAAGAATATGTAGGACTTCGATAGACAGCAACATTGCTGATCCATTGAAAAAACCCCTTACGCAGCAAAAGCATGATAGCCATTCTAGGCCCATCGGTATTAGATACATGGATGATTAACTTTAGTGCAAGTGGGAAATTCTTAGTGTTGTGCCCAAAAGCCAATCATTAGATGATTGTATTTTTACACACTGAGTCATGATATTTTATTAAGGAATTTATCTAGTAATTATGTTTGTTGTAACGTAATAAACATAAATATAACCCTAGAATAAATATAATCTTAAATGTTCCTGGTGTAGTATTATCGTGGACCGGGTTATAATAATACATAACGGCTAGCATACGTGGAGGCTAATACGAGAGTGACACATTCCATGGCTCATGCTTAGTCTTGATATCTTAGACAAAGGGACAATGGCATATATGGATAATAATCATAAAGGTTTAGTCGAATCATCAACAATCTTGTCATTTAGGTAGCAATGATGTGTTGCTAGAAAACACTCATTGCTTATGATCATAAATGTGATTTATGATCATTGCCAACAGGGTAAGAGCCTATTCAGTTGTACACATAAAGCCTATTTAGATTATTTGAGTGCATGGGCTAATTTATTTGGGTTATGGTTTCATGATAATTTCACATTAATAATTGGCCCAAAATTTGAGCCTTTATTAAGACCGAAATTAACCTAATTGGATTAGGGCTATGAAACCCATTAGGCATGGAAGTTGAGTCTCACCATAAATACATCATATAGTGAGAAATTTGCAGCTCTTTCCCTAGCCTCCCAAATGCGACAGTCGCACTCTTCTTTTGCTATTCCTTGGAGGGCATAAGCTAACACTTCTAGTGCAAAAGAAATGCATCTACTGGGACGTGGTGGAGGTGTGGTGATCCTGAGGGGCTCATGTGGATAGAATAAAGAGATTGAATATGTCAACTGTTCAGGTTTTTATGATTCAACAGAACAGTTGGGTGAAAGATGTCAACTGAATTAGATATGAAAAATTTCAAACACCCGGTTTACCCCATTTTACTTGGATCCTGGAAGGTTTTGGTTATATTCCACTACACTTGTTTGGATTTTGAAACCCTACAGTAAGGTGAGAATAGAATGTACAATGAGAATAACAAGAATAAGGCACGACTCGTAGGCTGTATTTACAAGTACAACCAACAAGGCCTATAACCATGCACCATGCTACAACCACAAATTAGCATAACATATCAAATCTCATTCAACAAAAATGCATGCCAATTAATGTGCATTGATTAACCAGTTTTTCTTAATGTGATGCTTCACATACGGCTGTCCTCCTAGCCGGTTAGCAAATGTACTATACTCTTGGTGCTCGAATAGCCTTAATTCGATCCAAGTTAGGCTTTTGCAACTATTGAAAGAATCCTAATCTGTATAGGTATCTCATACCAATTAATCTAGGGTTAATCTTATTAACCAATTTGTGTCATTTCTTCATATATCACATATATTTATTACGAGTTCCGATTTCATGCATCATGAATCAATCTAATCGATCATGATAAAAAAAAATCGAACACACATGCAATTCAACATTGAATCTCAATTTTTGGGTTTCACTAGTAGCTCTGATACCATTGTTAGGTTTCAAAAGCCAAACAAGCGCAGCAGAATATAACCAAAACCTTCCAGGATCCAAGTGAAACGGGATAAACCGGGTGTTGGAAATTTTCAAACCTAATTTGGTTAAGATCTTTCACCCAATTGCTGAGTTGAATCACAAAACCTAAATAGTTGACCCGTTCAAGCTCTCTACAGTATCCACAGGAGCCACTCAGGATCACCACACGTCAACCATGTCTCGGCAGATGCGTTTCTTTTACACTGGTAATGCTAGCTTGCGTCCTCCAAGGAATGGCAAAAGAAGAGTGCAATTGGAACTTTTGGGAGGCTAGGGCAAAAGGTGGCGAATTTCTCACTATATGATGTATTTATAGTGAGACTCAACTTCCAAGCCTAATGGTTTTCAAGGCCCTAATCCAATTAGGTTTAATTTTAGGCTTAATAATGGCTCAACTTTTGGGCCAATTATTAACACAAAATTATCATGAAACCATAACCCAAATAAATTAGCTCATGCACTCAAATAATCCAAATAAGCTTTATGTGTGTGACCCAAGAGGCTCTTACTATATTGGCAATGATCATAAATCACATTTATGATCATAAGCAATGAGCAGTGTCTAGCAACACATCATTGCTACCTAAGTGACAAGACTGCCGGCGATTCGACTAAACCTTTATGATCATTATCTGTATATTTCATTGTCCCTTTGTCCAAGATATCAAGACTAAGCACGAGACATGGAATGTTTCACTATCGTATAGCCTAGTCTTTGGTCTCTTGATTACTGAGTAAACTAACTTAAACTAATGACATTGATATTGTATATTAACTCATCTGAGCATGGCCATACATTTTCCAAGTCTCACTCTACAAGGGGCCCGAAGATATCACTTTCCTTACATAGGAAGGACAAATCCTATATTGATAATACAAAACCCCCCACATGATATATGACATACCCAATGACCTCCTTCAAGTTCACTCAGTTACGAGCAACAAAGGGAAGTATCAAAGTATGTGACTCACATGTAGGGAACCTTGATGAACTTAGGTCAAAGGACTACATATACCATGATCACTTTGAGAATCACTTATGACACTCATATAATGATCCATGTAGCGTTCTCATGGTAGGTTGGTCCAGTACACAAGTTCTCCAACTTGTAACCATATGTAGACTACATATCTCATATTAGTCTCCACATATGCTAGTCGTTATGTATTATTGTAACCTACTCCTCAATAATACTAGACTAAGGACATTTAAGAATATCATTATTCTAGAGTTATAATTATGTTTATTACATTACATAGAAACAAAACAACAAACATAATCATTGGATTAATGCCTCAATAAACAAATCATGACTCAATGTGCAAAATACAACCATCTCATGATTGGCTTTTGGGCACACCACTAACAGTTGCCACCATCTTGGAATAAGCCAAGCTACCTGCTCTAATGTTACAATAACTAGATCTCTAAGATTCACTCAAGAACCCATAGCATCCAAAACTAGACTTAACCTATTTCTACCATTGTAACCTAAAACCAAAGCCGGGCAGTGTACACAGGATATAGAAACTTCTGGTTAGTGTTAACTATCCCAGCACAAGGACAACATCATGATCTCAGTCACCTAGCTTTCGACGACTCCTAATCAAGTCTAAAGCCCTACTTTGGTACCACGTTTGTAGCATCACCTACCCCGAATGGGGCCCCCCAAGAGGAATACAAAACCGAAGTCTCACGATAGTTGTAGTTAGCTAGTTAATTACTTGTTCCATTTTAAAATATTTCATGCATCTAGCTATTAACCTAATATGCATTATTCATGCACTTTTTTTGACTTGAATTTCACTTTAAGAAAATGAATAAAAAATGTTACCGACACTTATAAAACATAACTAAAACACAAGTCAAAGCATAAAAATAAGTGTATTTACTATAAGAAACACTTGTGCACGTGTATCATTACAAAAGTAAAGACTATGGACATGCCTAAAAGCAACTGAAATACAAATCAACCTAGAGACATTGGAGGCCAAACTAGCATACATACATATACTGAAGGACTGCTACTAAGATCCATGGTCCACTACATCCATCGTTGTGCCACTAGCTTCTATAAGGCTACAAAACAACTATAGTTAGCACAAACAACTTAACTAAGAAAACTATAATCATAATGATTCACTAAGTGGTTACCTATAATATGAATACTAGTTCGACAACCCTCCAAGCTCGGCCGCTCCTTACTGATACAATATGCACAACAACATTAAAGGAGTGAGAATCCAAAGATTCCTAGTAAGGGATTAGATTACTTGTAAAGAAACATTATAACCTGCAAATAGAGATAACACCTGCAAAAAATAAATAAATAAAGTATGCAAACAAAACCTGAGAACACTTATATATATATATTATATATGAAATTTATTGCTGGCCCAATGCAGTTTGAGGGCTAATATATGTGCCTATATTTGAGTCCTTTAGGACATCTCCCCATCCTAATCTTCTCAATAACGTCACCCCGTGCCTAGTGAGTTATTGGCCCTTAATTCACTCCTAGCAAGCCTTAGCTCGCTGATGTCCAAGTGAGCTAAACTCATTGAATAACTTTCCCTTTGTTGATGTGCAGGTGAACATGGTGGATGCACCTTGCTTGCACTGTAAGAGACTCACTAGGTGTATTAGGCTCTCGTGTAGTGCCTTGAGCCATTGGCTCACGTAGGCAGCTATGGTACTAAGCCTCCACCCAATTAGGGATACTACGCTCCCACTTGGCATCTTGAGCTAATAAGCTTACCTAGACAACCAAGGTACTAAGCCTCACCTTTACCTAGAAAGTATGCACTAGGCTTTCACTTGTGCCTCAAGGCAAAACTTGGCTAGGCCATAAGTGCACTAAGCCTTCATACATAGTGCTCCACTATCCACCGTTATTTGGTCCATACTGTTGGGTTTCGGGAGCCAAACAGCGCAGCGGAATTTAACCGAAACCCTCCAGGATCCAAGTGAAACGGGGTAAACCGGGTGTTCAAAAATTTTATACCTAATTTTCGGTTGAGATCTCTCACTCAACTGTAGAGTCGAATCACAAAACCTGAACAGTTGACGTGTTCAGGCTCTCTATGGTATCCACACGAGCCTCTCGGGATCACCACGCTTCCACCACGTCCCGGCAGATGCGTTTCTCTTGCGCTCGCAGTGCTAGCTTGCGTCCTCCAAGGAATTGCAAGAGAAGAGTGCGGCTGTCCTTTTGGGAGGCTAGGGCAAGGAGACCTGCGAATTTCTCACTTAAAAGTTGTATTTATAGTGAGACTCAACTTCCAGGCCTAATGGGTTTCAAAGCCCTAATCCAATTAGGATTTAATTTCGGGCTTAATAATGGCTCAACTCCTTGGCCCATTATTAATACGAAATTAAAGTGAAACCATAACCCAAATAATTAGCCCATGCACTCTAATGATCCAAATAGCTCTACGTGTGCGACCCAATAGGCTCTTGCCATGTTGGCAATGATCATAAATCACATTTATGATCATAAGCAATGAGCGGTGTCTAGCAACACATCATTGCTACCCAAGTGACAAGATTGTCGGTGAATCGACTAAACCTTTATGATCATCACCGATATATGCCATTGTCCCTTTGTCCAAGATATCAAGACTAAGCACGAGACATGGAATGTGTCACTCTCGTATAGCCCAATATTTGGTTTCTTGATTACCGAGTAGACTAACTTAAACTGATGACATTGATATCATATATCAACTCATCGGAGCATGGCCATGCATTTTCTAAGTCTCACTCTATCAAGGGGCCCAAAGATATCACTCCCGTTACATAGGAGGGACAAATCCCATCTTGATCATACAAATCCCTCCGCATGATATGTGACATACCCAATGACCTCCTTCAAGTTCACTCAGTTACGAGCAACAAAGGAAAGTATCAAAGTATGTGACTCACATGTAGGGAACCTTGATGATCTTAGGTCGAAGGACTACATATACTATGATCACTATGAGAATCACTTATGACACTCATATAACGATCCATGAAGTGTTGTCATGGTGGGTCGGTCCAGTACACAAGTTCTCCAACTTGTACCCATATGTAGACTACATATCTCATATTAGTCTCCACATATGCTAGTCATTATGTATTATTGCAACCCGCTCCACAATAATACTAGACTAGGGACGTTTAAGAATATCATTATTCTAGGGTTACAATTATGTTTATTACGTTACGCAGAAACAAAACAACAAACAAAATTGCTGGATTAATGCCTCAATAAAATATCATGACTCAATGTGCAAAAATACAATCATCTCATGATTGGCTTTTTGGGCACAATACTAACACATACTATTATGGTAAGATTTGCTATGGATGGACTCAACATATACACCAAGGTTTGTCATTGGTGTCCTAAGCCTTAAGCCTTCAACTAGGGCACCAAAGATTCTAAACCCCTTTGACCTTCCTAATGGCCCTATTTGTAACAATTGAAACTTCTTTTAAATTATATTCCATCATGCTCTCTTTACACCCAAGAAGGCTTCATTAACTACCTAGTGCTTTAAGGAGCCATGGGAGGTAGCAAGGCACCATTAGGCACCTTCCACCCCAAGTCCCCTTAGGCACTCTTAAGCCTCTTCCATTGGAAATAAATTAAAAAATAACTTGGGAATATTTGGGCTTGGTTAATAGCAAAAAATTGTAACTCTCCCTCTTAGCTTTGTGTGGAATCTTGAATCACCTTAATTGGACATCCGAACGAAAAGTTATGTCAAAAATACTACAATATGTCAATGCTATTGGGGTCTCAGTGATGCATCACTGGGAATGACGATGTAGTTGCGATGTGTCACCAATAGTTTCACTTCTCTGGTTCCAGATGGGCCTTCTTTTCTCACCTAGTGTCCATGGACACTTTGGGGGTATCCAACACCTTCTAAACATCCAAGGCAAGCCTCCATAAGTTCTAGAACTCTAAGAATACTACAGTAGGCCATATTGGTGCTAACAAAACATAGCTTGAGGTGCTTGAATACACCATACTAAGCCTTCAAACATACAAGTCCATCATAAGAAAATTGAATCATAACCTATTCATATCTTTCAAACTACTTGTAATGATTCAACAAGGAACTAATGTTGGGTTTCGGGAGCCAAATAGCACAGCGGAAGTTAACCAAAACCCTCTAGGATCCAAGTGAAACGGGGTAAACCGGGTGTTCAAAAATTTTCATACCTAATTTTCGGTTGAGATCTCTCACTCAACTGTAGAGTCAAATCACGAAACCTAAACAGTTGACGTGTTCAGGCTCTCTATGGTATCCACACGAGCCTCTCGGGATCACCACGCTTCCACCACGTCCTGGCAGATGCGTTTCTCTTGCACTCGCAGTGCTAGCTTGCGTCCTCCAAGGAATTGCAAGAAAAGAGTGCGGCTGTCCTTCGGGAGGCTAGGGCAAGGAGACCTGCAAATTTCTCACTAGAAGTTGTATTTATAGTGAGACTCAACTTCTAAGCCTAATGGGTTTCGAAGCCCTAATCCAATTAGAATTTAATTTTGGGCTTAATAATGGCTCAACTCTTGGGCCCATTATTAATACAAAATTAAAGTGAAACCATAACCCAAATAATTAGCCCATGCAATCTAATGATCCAAATAGCTCTATGTGTGCGACCCAATAGGCTCTTATCACGTTGGCAATGATCATAAATCACATTTATGATCATAAGCAATGAGCGGTGTCTAGCAACACATCATTGCTACCCAAGTGACAAGATTGTCGATGATTCAACTAAACCTTTATGATCATCACCGATATATGCCATTGTCCCTTTATCCAAGATATCAAGACTAAGCACGAGACATGGAATGTGTCACTCTCGTATAGCCCAATCTTTGGTTTCTTGATTACCGAGTAGACTAACTTAAGCTGATGACATTGATATCGTATATCAACTCATCCAAGCATGGCCATGCATTTTTCTAAGTCTTACTCTATCAAGGGGCTCGAGGATATCACTCCCATTACATAGGAGGGACAAATCCCATCTTGATCATACAAATCCCTCCGCATGATATGTGACATACCCAATGACCTCCTTCAAGGTCACTCAGTTACGAGCAACAAAGGAAAGTATGAAAGTATGTGACTCACATGTAGGGAACCTTGATGATCTTAGGTCGAAGGACTACATATACCATGATCACTATGAGAATCACTTATGACACTCATATAACGATCCATGTAGTGTTCTCATGGTGGGTCGGTCCAGTACACAAGTTCTCCAACTTGTACCCATATGTAGACTACATATCTCATATTAGTCTCCACATATGCTAGTCGTTATGTATTTTTGCAACCCGCTCCACAATAATACTAGACTAGGGACGTTTAAGAATATCATTATTCTAGGGTTACAATTATGTTTATTACGTTACGTAGAAACAAAACAACAAACATAATTGCTGGATTAATGCCTTAATAAAATATCATGACTCAATGTGCAAAAATACAATCATCTCATGATTGGCCTTTGGGCACAACACTAACAACTAAGACATGCATTATGAGAGTATGTAGACTAAATCCTTTACCTCAATTGAGAAAAATAAGCAACATCAAGCATCCAACCAATCAACAAATGCTCCACTAGGTTGTTCCTATGGTTCCAAGCAAAATCCAACATACAAGGCTCTTAATTAAGTTCAACCAAGCCAAACCTAAGCTCATGGAGGCTTAAGAAACCAAGAACAACAAGAAAACAAGAAGATTAAAGCATTACCTATGCTCCCAAGCATAAAAAATGCCATCCCAAGCTCACCATGCAAAACCCTTGCAAGAGGAAGCCTTTTCATGCATATATACCTCATGGGGCTTTGATTTCCACAAAGAATTGATGGGAAATTAAAGTTATGGCTATAGAATTTGAGAGGGAAGAGGGAGCTACGAAAATGGAGGTTGAAGATAATGAATAGTAGCTGCCAAAAGTCCTAAATTGGCTTAAATAGCAATCTTCTTACTTGAGCCCTTCAACTTATTTAGTTTTTTGAAAAGACCCCATGCTGAAATAGTGCCATAAGGCTTGCAATTTAGTCCAACACTTTGGTTTCTTGTCACTTAAGTCCAAAAGAGCAACTTATGAGCCTTAAATACCAAACCTATCACCTCAGAGTGTGACATGACCATTATGCCCATGGTGACACTTAGGTGCCAAATCAAACTAGGAACCATCTACCCTTTTAAACACTTGCTTGACTTCCTTATTCAAACTAATTGAGGCATTAAACTAGGGATTTTGACTTGTCTAACAAGTCTCACTTGACCATTGAAGGTTTGTTGCCTAGAGGGCCGTAGCACTATCTCACCAAACCAAGCTCCATAACCAATATAGAAACAACATAAATCAATTTAGAAAAAGAATAACTAAATCCCTTACCTCAATTACATAAGAATTAGGAAGAATCAAGAACCATAAGCTTCAAGCTTCAAGCATGAAGGCTTCACTAAGGTTTCCTAGGTTCCAAAGCACAAACAAGATTCATGGCACTAAATTAAAGCAATCCTAGCAAAACCCAAGATCCACAAAGCTTAAGAAATAAGAAATCAACTTCGGCAAGAAGGTGCCTCATGCATTCAACCATGCCCAAGCTTGAAAATGCCCCAAGAAGCTTTAATGGTGCAAAAACAACACAAAGCAAGCTGCCTCTTGCTTGCATATGCCAAAAACCTCAAAAAATTCCATAAGAAATCATGATTTTGTTGAATTGGAGCAAGAATTGGAGAAGGTTGGAGGGAGGTACGAATTTGAAGTGGAAGGGATGAAAGAATAGTACCATAACCACTTCCTCCACAAGTTTTAAGAATAAAACAACCCCCTCCCCAAACTTTTTCATTTTTTTATAAATTTACCCCATCCCCAAATAGTAACTAGATAATTTTAAGCCTTGGCAAACTTTGTGTACTCAGGCTTTGGCTTTTAATGTTACCACTCTGAGTGTTTAAATACAGTGATCAATTTTATTGAGCTCAAACCCCAGGTGGTCCATGTCCTATAGGCCAAGCAAAACATGTGCACTATATTTACCCAAGTTGCCCTCTTGGTTATTATGCAAAGATATGTATATTGGTCCAACCATCACACACATATTCATATACAATTTCATCTAGAAGTAATGATGACAATGAAATTCTTTATTCCTAGCTAATATGGAATTTGAGTAAAATCCCCAAGTGGATGTACAATCATATGCACACATGATGCTATTGGTGTGCATTTTTTTTTTGTCCAAACTTTCACATTGTGTCAAACTCAAATTCTACCTATGTTCTCCTGTGCCTTAAAGGTTTTAAACCCTTTAATACCCTTAAAACTTCATAGGGAAATAGGTTTGAGACATTAAATCCATCTAACTTTACAATTATGGATTTTACACTCAATCGGGTAAAAATGACCATATGAACAGTACTCATCAAAATTAGTAAATTTTGATAGGCTATAACTCTAGCTATAGGGCACCAAATCCAATGATTAAAAAGCCAAGTTATCCCTCTTGAAGTGTTCTAAGTGTGATCAAAAGTTCATAGAAAAATTATTTATGTATAGAAAGTTATGGCAGCTGGAGTACAGGGTACTAAATTTTAGCCACTATTGACCATTATGCCCATACAAAATTTCATAATATTCATCCAGTTCATTTCTAGGTGCAAAACCCACTTGGTAGTGTCCATATAAGTCTTATACACATGGGAAAAACATTCCCTTAAATTTAGAGCACTTCTAACCATCATTCATAAAAATGCCATCAAAACGGCCCTTAAACACCATATGGACAGCATTGTATACACCCTTCAAACCACACTCCATTGATCCATATATCATTCTCACACTATGCATACAACATACCCAAATTATTGACATGCTTTTATGCACCACATACATCACAATAATTTATTTAATACGCACACTAAGCTTCTTGGAAAACTTCAAAAGCACTAAGCACTTCAGAAACTTGAAGGAACCAGCAGCTGAAATTTCACAAAGAAATTAAAATGATAGCTATTATTTTGAATGTTCTCTTGTAGGTGCTCCTGAAATGGACAGAAAGGAGGTAAGTCTCTTTGAAGAAACGTAGTAAGGGCTTATCATTAGAAACTTGAATTCCGACAACATATCTGAAATCCAAAGACATAAAAACACAAAAAAAAAAGTGCATATACAAAAATATAGCCATCCAAATGCACAAAAAAAAAATAGAACACAATCAAATGCAATGCTACCAGCAATACATCATTAGGGTTAGTCCATAAACAATCAAATAAACAATATGTAATCACTATGGTAACCCTCCTCAAGCTAATGCTTGGTCTTATGAGGTTAATTAGTCTTAGTTAGTACTAACTTGGGCTCTAGAAATGTCTATAAACACTGCCATCTTAGTGCATGAAAAACAGTAAGGCTAGAACCTTGTTCATGAACTCCCCTTGAACCCATACTTGGCTCCTTGATCTTATTGCTCCTTTTTAAGCGTGGTCATAGCTTCATGGATGCACGATCATAATCCTAAGATAGTAAACAACCATGAAACATGAAGATAAAACCCTTACCTAAGTTGTGAAGGCTGAAATCTTCAAGAAATACATAATAAACCAAAAAACTAGGGTTTTTCTCTTTCTTATTGCATCCAATTGCCTTTCTTTGTGATTTCTTGAATGACTGAGCTATGGTGGCTATGTAAGCTTATGGAGAAGCTAAAGAATAGGTTATGCCTAGTGGAGGATGAAAATGGGCAAGAAATCAAGATATTTTACTTCATTTGATTAGTTTAACCTTAACCCTCACTTAGGTCTCTATAAGTACTTAAGCAAAGACATTTTGGCTAACTTTAGCCCACTTTTTTTTACCTTAGAACCTAGAAATAAAAGTTTGGGATAATACAAGAAATGGCCACCTTTGACTCTTGTCAAAAATCATCCCATGCTTAAGTTATTTTTGTGAACAATTGTACACCTAGTTGTCCTAGGTTCTTGAATAATAGCTTTTGTTTCCTTTATGCAATTCAGCCTCCAAAATTGCCTCCATACCATTCAAATCCTTCCAAAATCTCTCTTTTAGAGTTGTACGGTTGAATACCCAAGTTTTGAAATCTTGTAATAAGACCAATATATTACTTGTAAAACACGCAATTCTTTAGGGCTCTCTTTAGTACCAAGTAACCATTGTAATCTTTTAGGGAGGTGTAGATTATTTACTTTACCCCACACATTTCATTCACTATGGTGAAAATTACACTATATAATGGTTTATAACCATTATGCCTTTATACTGTAATTTTCCCATTTGTTGAGGTGGTAACATTTCTTCCACCCTTAAAAATTTTGGTCCTCCAAAATTGCCCTTAGCTTGGGATACTCATCTGGATACCTTTCTCAGTTTCCAGGTCACCTCTCTTTCATAATGGTTTGACCAATGTACTTTAATCATCGGAATCAATTTGTTCCTTGGCCTTTTGGTATCCTTAGCTAAGATAGCTATAGGTTTCTCTTCATATGTTAGATTTGGTGCTAACTATATGTCTTCCCCTGCTATAGTATGCTTTGCATCTAGTAGACACTTCTTAAGTAAACTAACATCGAAAACATTATGAACACTTGACATACTTGACGGTAGAGCTAACCTATAAGCCACCTTGCCAATACTGTCTAATATCTCATAAGGACCAATGTACCTTGGAGGTAACTTACTTCTTTTCCCAAACTTGATAGTGCCTTTGGTTGGTGCTACTTTAAGCCACACTTTATAACCAACGTCAAACTCCAAGTCTAGTCTTTTTTTGTTCACATAAGCAGTGGCCCTTTCATTGCCTACCCTTAACCTTTCTTGTATCTTCTTAACTTTATTTGTTGTTTCTTCAATGATCTCAGGACCCAACTCCAGGCTATCTGAGGCTTACACCCAACAATGGGGTGTCATGCACCTTCTCCCGTAAAGAGCATCATAAGGTGCCACACCAATGGTGCTTTGATAAATATTGTTGTAAGAAAATTCCACCAAAGGTAAATGTTGGTCCCATTCTCCTTTGAAATCCAAGATACAGCTCCTGAGCATGTCTTCAAGTATTTGAATCACCCTTTCAGTCTGTCCATCTATCTGAGCGTGGTTTTGCAGTGCTCAGGTGGATTTTGGTTCCTAGTGCTTTGTGAAATGTGCTCCAAAATCTAGCTGTAAACCATGGATCTCTGTCTGACACTATGGAGTCTGGTACTCCATGCAACCTTACTATCTGCTTGATGTACATTTGTGCTAAATTTTCTAGTGAGTCTACGATCTTCATTGGTAAGAAGTAGGCACATTTGGTTATCCTATCTGCAATGACCCAGACTGTGTCATGCCTTAATTTGGTCATAGGCAGCCTAGTTAAGAAGTCCATAGTAATGTTACCCCACTTTATCACTGGAATGGGTAAAGTCTATAATGTTCCTGCTGGCTTCTAATGCTTTACTTTTATCCTTTGGCATGTTGCATATTTGGAGACATATCTGGCTATGTCCTTCTTTATGTTTGGCCACCAGAAATGTGTTTTCAAGTCTTTGTACATTTTTTCACTTTTAGGATGGATATTTAGTTTACTAGTGTGAGCTTCCTCAAGTATCTCATTTTTTAGTTCTTGCTTTCTAGGCACATATATTCTACCCTTGAAGTGCAATAGCACTTACTTGTGGCTAAAGGATTCATACAAGGACCCTTTGTCTTCTCCAGAAATCTTCTTCAGATTTGGGTCTGCTTCTTGTGTCTTCCTTATCACCTTAATCCACCCAAACTGAATAGTTAACATATTCACTTGTGCTCCTTCCTACTATTGCCACTTATGCCAAAAGCATCGAAAACTATTCTCCTCATTGGCATCTGCCGAAGGTCCACATTTTAGCAACCCAGTGTATTTCCTACTTAAGGCATCTGCCACTAGATTGCTTTTGCCTTTCATATACTCAATGCTACAGTCATAGTCTTTAATAAACTCCATCCATCTTTTTTGCCTCATGGTCAACTCTTTTTTAGTATACTTTAGGCTTTTATAGTCAATGTATATCACAAATGGGTTTCCCATTAGGTAATGCCTCTATTGCTTTAAGGCAAAGATCACTACAGCAAGCTCTAGGTCATGGGTAGGGTAATTTTGCTTTTGGGGTCTCAATTTTGATACAAATCTCCTATAATAGCCTACTAATCCTAGGAAGCTTCTTATTTCTTTTACAGTCTTAGGTCTTTCCCACTTTTGCACAGCCTTAAACTTTTCAGGGTCTATTCTAAGGCCTTGTGCATCAATGATGTGTTCTAGGAAAGAAACTTCCTTTAACTAGAATTGGCACTTGGAAAATTTAGCATATAGGTGATTGTCTAATAGTGTGTTTAAGATAATTCTTAAGTGATGCTCATGTTCACTTTCATCCTTGGAATACACTAGGATGTCAGCAATGAACACCATTACAAACTTGTCCAAGTTTGGTCTGAACACATGGTTCATTAAGTCCATGAATGCAGCAGGGGTGTTAGTCAAGCTGAAGGGCATAACTGTGTATTTATAATGTCCATATCTTGTTCTAAATGCTGTCTTAGGTATATCATCCTCTTTTACCCTTAACAAAAAGTACCCAGATCTCAGATAAATCTTTGAAAATATCTTTACTCCCTTGAGTTGATCAAATAAATCCTCAATCATAGGGAGTGGATACTTGTTCTTGATGGTCATAGAATTTAGCTTTCTGTAGTCAATGCACAATCTTAAAGATCCATCCTTCTTTTTCACAAAGAGAACTGGAGCTTCCTACAGTGAAACACTTGGTCTTATGAACCCTTTTTCAAGTAGTTCATCAAGTTGTTTCTTACGCTCAGTCATCTCTGTGATTGGCATTCTATAAGGTGGTATGGATACAGGTGTAGCTCTAGGCTGTAGTTTAATCTGAAATTCAATCTCTCTTGGAGGAGGAATACTTGGCAAATCTTTAGGAAAGACTTATGGATAGTCTTTCACTACAGGTATCCTACTTTAACATCACTCAATGCATAGTATTTATCTTAAAAAATCACAGGAATCTCATCTAACACTTCTAGTTCCATGCCATGCATTTCATACACTAATTCCTTAGAATTCACTAATGCATGCACTTCATTACTAGGCACTGTGATTTCTCTTTAGCACAATCAATCTTTATACCATACATAGCCAACTAGTTCACACCTAAAACAATATCATATTGTGGAATATTCAACACTAGCAGATCAGTCATAATCTTAGTCTTTCCTACTTCTACCACATAGTCCTTAGCTAGTTCATTTGTGAAAAGACATTGACTACCTGCTATTCTTATTAATGATATGTTAGGCATGAATTCAATAGGCAATTTTATAGATTCAGCTGACTTCCTAGCCACAATGGACACTAAGGCACCAGTATCAAACAATGCACTAACAGACATACCATCTAAAAAAATGTTACCTCTAAGTGCCCCTTGTTGGGATGTCTTCCCTTTATCAATATGGAATACTCTTCCAGCTTTCTGCACTTGTGGCCTTGGTACTGCTGGAGCACCTCTTGGCTGAACATCTCTGACAGCTGGCATATTAGGCTTATTCTGGCCTTGCTCATCTTGCCCTCTTCTCTGGACCAAAGGGCAGTCTTTGATCCAGTGATCCAAAGAACCACATCTAAGACATGCTTGTGTCTCAAAGTAACATGGCTTCTTGCCATGGAATTTCTTGCATCGAGGACACCCTGGGCCAACAAACTTACTCTTGGCCTTGCCATCTATACTAGGTTGTCCAAACTTGGCAATGTCCTTACCTTTCACTGGCTTCTGTAGTCTTTCAGCCTAGCTGGTCTTTCCTGGTCGACTAGGAAACCATTTGCTTTCATACTCTTCCTATTTAACCAATAAAGCCTTTGGAATAGCATCATGATAGGTAATGGCATTGAAAGGCCTAACAGCTCTCCTAATATAGTCTTAGACCTTTGAAAAACCTCTTTGGTTTACAGTCTTCCAACCCGTGGTATTGTGGTGCATACCTCACAAGTTGGTTGAACTTGTGTTCATATTCCAAAACACTGAGATTGTCCTGTTTCAGTGCATCAAACTCAGCCTGTTTTAGGTCTTTAATGGCATCACTTACATACTGGTCTTGGAGCATCCTTGTCAATTCAGACCATGTCATGTCTAGCTCATGATATGCTCTTCTACCTCTCTAGGTAGCATACCTATCTCTAACACTTCTGCACCACATTTCTGCACCACCTACAAGATTGTAGGTAGCCAAAGACATTTTCTTTTTGGAGCTCAAATGCATCCTCTCAAACATCTTCTTAATCAATCTTAGCCACTCCTCATCTTTCTCCGGTCCAGCTCTACCATCAAATTGTGGAGCTCTTAGGCCTTGAAACCTCTCCAACAATTTGACATCGTCAAAGCCCTCAAGATCTTCAACTCTGTGCTGTGTGATCCCTCAGACTCTTGATGCTCTCTGGACTTCCTTCTTTCTTTCCTTTCACTAAGGTTCCTAGCTTTTGAGTGATTGGCCCTTGACACTTGGCCAACCTTAGACCTGATTCTTCTGCCTCTAGGATGTCTTCCATCGACATCTTCCTCAAATTCTTCATCTTCATTTCTTTCAGACAGAACATTCACTGGGTTGTTCTTAACAACTACCCGGTTCTACTCCTGTAGTAATGGTTGTGCTACTTGGACTCTTTGTTGTTGAGCTAGCAGTAGCCTTACTAAGTTTTCCTTTACTTAGGCCAAATTTCTTTGTAGTTCAACTCACACTTGTGGTACTTTCATTTCATATGCTGGGTTTTCCATTCCCTAAACAATTGGCTGCTCTTATACACCCCTTCTATTTCTATTGGCCTATATTTGCTCAATATGAGGTCTTAGGGGTCCCTGATCCCCTCTCCTTGTGGCTTCCATTTTCCTGCTTCATGATAAAAAAAAGAGCACAATATATATAGTACATTCGGTACTTAACACTACCAGTTGACCCAACTAAGTTCTATGTATGTAACTATGTGTATGCATGGTGGAACTATATGCAACTCCAATCCAAACCATGCTCTGACACCAACTTCTGTTACCACTCTGAGTGTTTAAATATAGTGATCAATTTTAGTGAGCTTAAGCCCCAAGCGGTCCATGTCTTGTAGGCCAAGTAGAACATGTGCACAATGATTACCCAAATGACCTTCTTGGTCATTATGCAAAGATGTGTATATTGGTCCAACCATCACACACATATTCAAAAAAAATTTCATCTAGAAGTAATGATGATAATGAAATTCTTTATTCCTAGTGAATATGGAATTTGAGTAAAATCCCCAAGTGCATGTATAATCATATGCACACATGATGATATTGGTTCGCATTTTTTTTTGTCCAAACTTTCACACTATGTCCAACTCAAATTCTAGCCATGTTCTCCTGTGCCTTAAAGGTTTTAAACCCTTTAATACCCTTCAACCTTAACAGGGAAATAGGTTTAAGAAATTAAATCCATCTAACTTTACAATTATGGATTTTACACTTAACTAGGTAAAAATGACCTTCTGAACAGTGCTCAGAAAAATCAGCCAATTTTGACAGGCCATAACTCTGGCTACAGGGCACCAAATCCAGTTATTCATGAGCCAAGTTATTCCTCCCAAAGTGTTCTAAGTGTGGTCAAAATTTCATAGCCAAATTATTTATGTATAGAAAGTTATGGCAGTTGGAATATAGCGTGCCAAATTTTAGCCACTATTGACCATTATACCCATACAAAATTTCATAATATTCATACACTTCATTTCTAGGTGCAAAACGCACTTGGTAGTGTCCCTATATGTCTTATACATATGGGAAAACCATTCCCCTGAATTTAGAGCCCTTATAACCATCATTCATAAAAATGCCATCAAAATATCCCTTAAACACCATATAGACAGCATTATATACACACTTCAAACCATACTCCATTGATCCATATATCCTCTCACACTACACATACAACATACCTAGATTATTTACATGTATTTATGCACCACATACATGACAATAACTTAGTTAATACGTACACTAAGCTTCATGGAGAACTTCAAAAGCACTAAGCACTCCAAAAACTTGAAGGGACCAGCTGCTGAAATTTCACAGAGAAATTCAAATGATAGCTATTATTTTGAATGCTCTCTTTCAGGTGCTCCTTAAATGGACAGAGGGGATAAGTCTCGTTGAAGAAACTTAATAAGGGCTTATCATTAGAAACTTGAATTCCCAGCAACATACTTGAAATCCGAAGACATAAAAACCAAAAACAAAGCACATATACAAAAATATAGCCATCCAAATGCATAAACAAATAGAACACAGTCAAATGCAATGCTGGCAACAATACATCATTAGGGTTAGTCCATAAACAATCAAATAAACAATATGTAATCACTATGGCAGCCCTCCTCAAGCTAATGCTTGGTCTTAAGAGGTTAATTGGTCTTTGTTAGTACTAACTTGGGCTCTAAAAACCCTTGTAAACACGGCCACCTTAGTGCTTGAAAAACAATAAGGCCCGAACCTTGTTCATGCACTCCCCCTTAACCTATACTTGGCTCCTTGAGCTTTTTGCTCTTTTCCAAGCATGGTCATAGCTACATGGATGCTTGATCATCATCCTAAGATAGTAAACAACCATAAAACATGAAGATAAAACCCTTACCTAAGCTGTGAAGGCTGAAATCTTCAAGAGATACACAATAAACCCGAAAACTAGGGTTTTTCTCTTTCTTATTGCATTTGATTGCCTTCCTTTGTGATTTCTTAGGTGATTGAGCTATGGTGGCTATGGAAGTTTATGGAGGAGCTAAAGAATAGGCTGTGCCTGGTGGGGGATGAAAATGGGCAAAAAATGGCAAGAAATTAAGATATTTTACTTGACTTGATTCGTTTAACCTTAACCCTCACTTAGGTCACTATAAGTATGTCTTAAGGAAAGACTTTTTGGCTAATCTTTAGCCCACCTTTTTTACCTTGGAACCTAGAAATAAAAGCCTAGGATAATGCTAGAAATGGCCACCTTTGACTATTGTAAAAGATCATCCCATCCTTAAGTTACTTTTGTGAATAATTGTACACCCAGTTGTCCTAGGTTCTTGAATAATAGCTTTTGTTTCCTTTATTCAGTTCAGCCTCCAAAAATTGCCTCCATACCATTCAAATCCTTCCAGAATCTCTTTTTTAGAGTTGTACAATTAAGTACCCAAGTTTTGAAATCTTGCAATAAGACCCATAGATTACTTGTAAAATAAGCAATCCTTTAAGGCTCTCTTTAGTACCAAGTAACCATCGTAATATTTTAGGGAGGTGTAGATTATTCACTTTACCCCACACCTTTCATTCATTACGTTGAAAATTACACTATATAAAGGTTTATAACCATTATGCCTTTACACTATAATTTTCCCATTTGTTGAGATGGTAACATTTAAAAACTTCATTCTTACTCCTGGGACTTGTTCTGACCCTTTGGTGTGCAAAATGATCATTTTGTGTCACATCCCACACAGGCCCCACCTGTGCACTCTCAATACCACTCACCAAATTACCCAAGAGTTATTTGAATACTCTTAAGTTCAGGTGTTATTAATTACCTATTATTTTAACTGATATTTGTTAGGTAACTTAAGTCTTATTTTCTTAAGCTGAGAGCTGGGAGGTGTCCTAGGAGGCTTAAGAGTTAATTAGAACAATAACCTGCAGCTTAAGTAGGGCCCAACCACTAACTTGCAACCTAAGGCAAGGCTGTAATTCAAGAACTTGCAATACAAGCAAGGCATACACTTAATCAGTGAAGTGTCTAGGATGTGTGCTCATCAAGTGTGCTACTTACATGAATGACAACCAAGAAGCCCACATCTTTATAGTTTTGAAAATCAAGCTTCCATGAACATGTATATTCGGCCAAACATATTATCTCAAGGGGTTTCTTCATGAAACATAACCATATGCTCATAAACTTAACATAACTTGGCACATAAGCATCCAACATATGTACATACAAAACCTTGTACAAACAAGGCTACATATACACACAAAATAGCCTAAGTACAAGCATCACTAGCTTGGAAACATACCAAGGATGCTACAAGTCCAAAATAGCCAAGGTTAAGTTTTACAAGCCATGTACCCTTACTCCCCAAGAAGGTACCTAAGTGTGCAATACAGCAGCACACACTGAAGCACCAACCCAATGACCATGTTCATGGTCATGAAAGTGAACACTACAATCAGAGCCATAGTCCACACATCCACCTTGCACCTAGACTGATCCCACAACTACACAAGCCTGCAAAACTTAGAACATAAGTTTCGGCCTTAAACCATAAGACTTGTAATGCAAGTAATCAAGCCAAGATTCAGTTGTCACATACCTTGAGCAATAAGTGTACTAACTAGCACACAAACTAGTAACTCAAGCAAACTACTCAAGCTATATATCCTTTCCTGAAACAAAAATGTATGGGCAGTGAGTAACAATTACTCAGTAGGGATTCACAAACAACCATGTAAGGTCTATTTAGTTAAGTCCATGACTTAACCTCCATAAGCTTACTTGTCCTGCAAGAAAGGCATGAAAACAAGGAAAACACAAATAGGCCAAAACATATATCTATCATAAATCATCAATATATATGGGTTAACATGCACAAACAAACAACCAAGCATACATAACACACACACACACCACCATATTCACTTGGTTGAATTCCACTAGCAAGCACACAATGAACTTTTGCACTTTTAACCTTCCAATCCTGTTCAATCCCCTAGAGCTCCAAGTTCACTAGTAAGTTGGCCTAACTTACTAAGAACTTTACATGCTTGCCATTAGACCTTGACTAGCAAGCCAATTAACACATAACTGAATCTCCTCAATATGCCCATCTAGCAAGCTAAGATCATATAGCATTATATAACCATCACTTAGCTGCCATTATTACTTGATCATGGAAAAATACCAAGAATACAAGTAAATGTGAAAACCCTACCTTAAATTCAAAAGCTTGAGCTCTCGGTTGCTTGAGTAACTAAGGCTGAAATTCAATTATGTTGCCTAACACAACAAAGCCTTCAATTAGCTATCATAATCACTTGATCATGGAAATTTACCAAGAACACAAGTGAATTTATGAAGCTATACCTATAAATTAAGCTTGAAAGCTCTCGGCCAAGACTTGTTCTCTAAATTCCCAGCTCTAAACTTGAACTTAAGATTGCCTACCTCCGAAATCAAGGATTCCAAGCTTGGTTTTGTGATCAAGCTTCCATTTCCACCTTAATTGGCATTAAAATGGTAGCCATTCTTCATGAATCCTTCAAGAACACACGAAGCCCCTTTTGATCCTTTTAATTCTTGGCCAACAAAACTAAAATGCAAGCAAGCCGTAAACACTTGGTTTACAAGCAAGCCGTAACAACCATGTAAGGTCTATTTAGTTAAGTCCATGACTTAACCTCCATAAGCTTACTTGTCCTGCAAGAAAGGCATGAAAACAAGGAAAACACAAATAGGCCAAAACATATATCTATCATAAATCATCAATATATATGGGTTAACATGCACAAACAAACAACCAAGCATACATAACACACACACACACCACCATATTCACTTGGTTGAATTCCACTAGCAAGCACACAATGAACTTTTGCACTTTTAACCTTCCAATCCTGTTCAATCCCCTAGAGCTCCAAGTTCACTAGTAAGTTGGCCTAACTTACTAAGAACTTTACATGCTTGCCATTAGACCTTGACTAGCAAGCCAATTAACACATAACTGAATCTCCTCAATATGCCCATCTAGCAAGCTAAGATCATATAGCATTATATAACCATCACTTAGCTGCCATTATTACTTGATCATGGAAAAATACCAAGAATACAAGTAAATGTGAAAACCCTACCTTAAATTCAAAAGCTTGAGCTCTCGGTTGCTTGAGTAACTAAGGCTGAAATTCAATTATGTTGCCTAACACAACAAAGCCTTCAATTAGCTATCATAATCACTTGATCATGGAAATTTACCAAGAACACAAGTGAATTTATGAAGCTATACCTATAAATTAAGCTTGAAAGCTCTCGGCCAAGACTTGTTCTCTAAATTCCCAGCTCTAAACTTGAACTTAAGATTGCCTACCTCCGAAATCAAGGATTCCAAGCTTGGTTTTGTGATCAAGCTTCCATTTCCACCTTAATTGGCATTAAAATGGTAGCCATTCTTCATGAATCCTTCAAGAACACACGAAGCCCCTTTTGATCCTTTTAATTCTTGGCCAACAAAACTAAAATGCAAGCAAGCCGTAAACACTTGGTTTATTTGTTTAATGGGGAACATGGCAGCCGATCATGGACACATGTCCAACAAAATGGCATAATGCTCCATTTAGTCCCATGTTTATTTGCATGGTTCGTTTCACCCTTCAAGTCTCCATAGTTACACTTTAGTCACTAGAATACATGATCATTTCGGCCCAAATCCTATTTCATGGCTTATATTGCCAAGATTTAATTAAAATGGCTAAAAATGGTTATTAGCCCATGCACAATTTCAGCATTTTACCAAGTTTAATTAACCATATAATAATGGTACATTTTTTTTGGAAGACATCATAATAACCGGCCATTCAAAGTGAAAAGAATTGGTCTAATTCCTCATTTCTCCTTGTACTTTTTTGCATGGCGCCATTAACCCTTAAATGCCTCATTGTTTCATTTACATCATCAGTTCAAGTGTACATTGTAGTCCTCCAACTTTATTTCATGCCAAAAACATCATGGTCTAATTTTCCCATGCACACTTAAAACCCAAACTTTCTCAAGTTTGCACTTACACCCTTATCCTCATTTTCAAACAAGTCCTTCAAGTTTTAAATTGGTGTTTTTCTATATTCTTGGCCTAAGCCAAGTACTAAGGGATGGTCTAACCATTTTGCTCCCGGGCAAACCTAGTGCCATAAACAACTTAGAACCTACTAAACCTTTGATAATTTACTTGATCTTGCTAATTCACCTTTAATTAAGATATTTAAACTACAGGTTTATGAATTTAGCCTATTGATTAAGCATTCTACTAGGACTACTATAACAAGAACCAACTCTAAGTTCAAGTTTTACAACAAAATACAAGCATAATAATGAAAATGGATTAAAAACCAACAAGCCTAAATAATATAATAACCAAATTCATATCAACCTTTACAACCTAAATGAAGCCCATAAAGCAATCTAGGGATTAATTCAAATGAAATGATAATCATAGAAGAAAGAAAGATGTCATAGCTTTGGTTGTAATCTCCTTGGCAAGATTCATATTCAGCATAGAAAAGGTTACTTCATAGTTGCATGTAACAAAACCATTAAAATTCTAGCCACAATTAGATTAGTTACATGAAGTATTACAATTACAAGAAGCATTACACAAGGAAATTCCATGTTGTTCTAATTAAAACAAAACCATAAATATAACAAGTAAATTTTCCATATATCTTTCATGATTCCAACAAGCAAAAACTTCCACATATCAAGCAAGACATAAAATTATAAATGATATGAACATAGAAGGTATAACCAAGGATGGCAATGGCTTATTGATGATAACTAATGGATCAATGAAAAGAAAGAAGGCTAAGGAGCTCACTAGTGCACTTCAAGCATTTGTCTCAAGCTATTTCATGGAGCATGGACTTGGATTCTCACAAGGAGGTGCTGGAACATTCAAGACATCATGTGGAGATGATGGCTAAGACTTTTACTCAAATCTAGAGTGCCTAGACAACTCCAAAGACAAGGACACCCAAGGGCACCTTTAAGTATACCTTTGGAGCCCGTTTGAGGTGTCTCATGGGTCATTTCATTCCACAAACTGAATCTTTTAGCACTAAAGTTTCACAACCTCTTTTTAACATCTAAGAGAAGAGCTCAATCTAATGAAACTAAATTATTCAAGGTCAAAGTTATAAATACAATAAAAAATCCTCATAAACTCTTAAGTACACCCGAGAAGACCATTTTGGGGTTTTTAGGGGCAAACTTGTATTTTTGCTTTATTTTATTTAATTTCCTATTTATTTATATTATTTAGGATGTTATTTAGGCCATGGAGGTGATTCAGCTTGCATAGGACTAGTGGCATATGCTGTACACATTAAACTTGTGCAAAGTGTCTGTTTGAATCTTAGTTTGACTAGGTTTTCTTAACTCCTTTGAACTTAGGTTTCCTATGTGATTTTGGCTTGGTTTTTTACTTAGTTTTGGCTTATAAATAGGCATGTTTTATGGTTGTAAACAACAGCTTTTTACATGAATAATATTTTTATTTTGAGAGGAAATTCTCTTTAGTTCTTTAAAGACTACCTTGGCCTGTAACTTAGCTTCTGTTCTTGGTTTTCTTATACTTCTTGTTTCTAATCACAAGTTGATTATTGGTGGGGGTTCAAACTTAGTCTCTTTGATGTGTTTGTGTAGCTTGTTAACATCTTGGGCACATTTCATCATCTTTATACCATTAGGGTTCGCAAAAAAAATTACCATAACTTATGCCATGAGTTGCAAAGAATCCATATCATGAAATGGGTAGATTCACCACAATTGGATTTTTCACACCTAAAAAAGAAAGAGACATGTAGGTAGATCACACAAGCAACTGGAATTAAAATTCATTAAATAAAATAATTTTCTAAACACCAAAAGATAATTCAAATACTCACTAGATTCTTTTTCATTATACCAAGGAGATTTCTAAGCCAATCTCCTCCACAAAGTAATGCCTACACAGTCTCAACTGAAAGTAATGCACGATATGAGTTAATCACCCTACTTCTAGCACTAAATATTCCTTTAGATGCAATTATGGTAATCAGGATTGCTAAGATATTAGAAGCCATCCTTACTAGTACATGATATTTTGAATGATTTCCTTCCCACCAAGCTAATATGTCAAAAGGTGAAATTGGATGACAGAAAAAGCAACCATATTCTAAGTACAAATCTAAGTCTATTTTCTATGGTTGAATAGTTTGAGTTGTCATTACACATTGTTGGATTTCTGTTAATCCCAAGCCTAAAGAGATTGTTGAATGGGATGCAAAAGATGATTGGGAAGAGGAAGCTGGCCATTTTTTATTTTAGACATTTTTCTCTTATAGACCAACACAATCTTCATACAGCTCATACAAAACTTCCTTCACCTTGTCCATGTTCTTTCATGTCTTCGATGAACTACATATCCTTCAAAAATAATACTGAAGAGGAATCATTTTCACTTGATCTAAAATGGCAGCAATTAAAGCATCTCTACCCCTAATGGGGCCCTCCCAAGAAGACTATAAAACTGAAGTCCTATGCTAGTTATAGTTGGCAAGTTAATTACTTGTCCCTTTTAAAATCTTCCATGCATCTAGTTGTTAAACTAGAATCTAGCATGCATCGACTTGCTTCAAATTTAAGTAATAAATATAAAAAAAGCTAAAACATTGTGCACAATTATCAAGACATATTTTAAACACAAGCCGAAGCATAAAACTTAAGTGTATTTACTACAAGTAATAATCATGCATGAGCATCATTACATTAGTAAAGATTATGCACATACCCAAAAATAAGTAAAATACTACTTGAAATAGAGACATTGGAGGCTAAACTAGCATCCATACATATATCAAAGGAATGCTATTGACATCGACAATCCACTATGTCTTTCCTTGTGCTACTAGCCTCTGCAAGGCTGCAAGTCCACTATAGTTAGCACAACAACTTAAGCAGTAAAACCAGACTCAGTAAATGATTCACTAGGTGGTTGCCTGCATGAATGGACTTGCACAACAACCATCGACGATTGTCAACTATATATAGATACAATTAGCAAAACAACACTAAAAGGAGTGCGAATCTGAAGATTCCCAGGAAGGGATTTGGGTACCTGCAAAAAAACATTAGAAACCTGCAAACAAAAACCTGAGGACACTTATGTGTATAATATATGAAATCTACTATTGTTACAGCCCTTCAAGTATTGGACCAGTGATGGTCAGGTAAGGCTTGGTTGCAAGGCCTCAATTGGTTTAATTTAGCAAGTTAAGTAAGTTGTTCAAGGGTTTGATGGTTCCTAGGTCATTTGGCACCTAAGTGTCACTTAGGGAATTTTGGTAATTTTGCCCTAGGTGAAGGCTAAAACTATGATTATGGTAGACTTGGGTCTAAAAGGTTAAACTAACCCAAAAAAATCAAGACCATAAGTTTTGTAAGCAATTAGAACCACGAGAGAGAGTGGAAGGACCAAAGTGTAAACTGTTGAAAGTTTTGAGCTAGTTTGGTAAACCGGACACCTTAATAGAGTTTTGGCTAAGGAGGGAGCCAATTGAACTTTTAAGTAAACTCACTTTTGATGTCATGGAAAGTTCAAGAGGCCTAAAGTATAGCCAAGATGATTTTTGGGACCTTAGTGACCAAGGGAGCATAGTTAGAGGAGTGGAGGTGGGTTAGTGTGCTTATAAGGGGTTAGGAGATAAAAGATTAGCACTATTTACCATCTCTTTCATCCGAATCCTGCAGCCCACCTTGCACCTCCATGGATGAAGCTCCCAAGCTTTCATTTTCACCTTTTCTTCATGAAAATGGAGGCTTCTAAGTTAATTCATTGAAGCTCAAGCTAGTTATGGTGAGATTGTGGCATTTTTGTGGTGTTCCAAGTGTTTTGAGCTCAAAACCATGGTAATTGTCTTTGCCCTAGCTCAAGTTCAGTTCTAAGTTGATTGGGTAAGTTGAATTGGTCTTGATTTAGTTGTTTTCGGTGCCCATTGTGGAGGATTTAAGCTTGGAACCTCAAGAACACCATTGGAGCTCAATGGAAGCTTTGGTGATCAATTTACTTGATTCTTGCATAATTGTGTTTAAGGTAACGGGATTTCCTTTTTTCCAAGTTTTGTTAATGCATTTCTATCATATTTAGAATTAGGGATGATTAATTGAAAGCCTAGAAGTTATTAGAGTCAAGTTTGGATTCATAAGGAGAGAAGAGGCAAAAACTAGAATAAAAATCAATTGTGCATGGTTTTTGCAAGGAATGATGAAGCTAGCGAGTTCCTAGCGCTGAGGAGCCATTCTGGGTAGCTAGGCACGAAAGGGAAGCATGCCCAAGTCATGCTTTGAGGCCTAGGCACCACCTGGGGCCTAATTGCTAGGACATTCAATTTTGGATAACATCAGATGAACTCTAGTGCCGTGGCGCCAGGCTCGTGCTGCAGCGCCATTGTTGCTTCAGAACTCATCCAAGAAGGTTGTTTTTGGTTCGTAATTGGCTCCAAAACATCATAGACATGTTCTTAAGGTTGGATAAAGATTTATAATGTGAATTGGATGAATAAAAATAAACAAATAGATCAAATGAAGCAAGAAAAATGTGCACAATTGAACCAAGTGTGTCCATAAGGGTATTTTAGTGCCCTAGTTGAGGCTTGTAGTCATCCCTAAGGAATTTTAAATGCATTAATAGTGAGTAACCAAGTAGTTTAAGGAAGGAGCATGGTGAACTAGCAATGGTGAACTAGAACTATGGCCTACACAACTATGGGAAGTACATGTGCACTAAGGCAGGGTTAGTATGGGCAACATATGGCACAACTTCTTGTAGCTTGGTAAGATGACTTGGGTTAGTATTTTATTGACCCTATATTGGTTCAAGAGCTACAAGAACTACAAAGAGTTAAGGGAAATACCTAAGGGCCAAAAAAGGCACTATAAGGCTAATAAGGGCACATAAGTGCATTTGGGCACAATGTGAGCTCTAGGGCCCATGGGAAGCCTAGATTTGATAATATGGGAGATTGGCATGGCTTGGGAGATTGCTTAATACCCAAGTAAGTGCAAGGACCCTAGTGAATGAAGAGGAACATTAAGAGCTCTAAATAGGTAGGTGACTTAGCACTCAAGCTAAGTTACTTGGGCACATTGAGGGGTCTTTGAGGAATAGGGTAGTTAAGCTACCTTAGTGCATTTGGGACCTTAATATGTGCTAGGAAACACAAGGAGCACTTAGAGCATGCATGATTCCTAGTGATGGCCAACTCATTGAAGTGTAGCTAGTGCCAAAGCCTAGTATTATACAAGGTTCAGTAAGGAAGATGGAGGCTTAGTAACACTTAGTAACCTAGTTGGGTCTTATACCTGAGGGACTAAAGTGGGAGCCTAGTTTACCTAGGGGTGGAAGTTTAGTACACCTAGCTACCTAATTGGGTCTTAGACCCAAGGAGCTAGAGTAGGAACCTAGTACGCCCAAACTAGATTGGCCATGTGCTAATCAAGGTTCACCATAGGAAGGGTGAAAGGTTAGTAACACCTAGTGGCCTAGCCTGGTCCTAGACCTGAGGCACTAGTGTGGAATCTTAGTGCACCTAGCTTGGCTTTAGCAAGTAGACTTGGATTACCCCTACACATAGTATTCAAAGGGAGGTTATTACATGCTTAGGTGATAACCTAGCATAGTAGGCAAGTCAAGACTTGCTAGAGTGAGTTCAGGGCCAGAACTCACTAGGAGAGGACTAAGATGAGGAAGGGCCCTAAGGGACTCAAGTATATGCACATATATTAGGCCTCAGACCATTATGAACTGATGGTAGATTTGTGACATTTGTTGTCCATTGTCCTCTAGTATTTTCCTTGCAAGTACCCTAAAGACCCCTTACTAGGAATCTATTATTCTTACCCCTTAGTTTGCATGTGCAGGTTTTAATGGTTCGGCTAGCAACCCGAGATGGTTGTTGAGCTAGTTAAGCAGGTACAAATTATACTTGCTAGTTTGTATTTTCCCATTAATTTATTGGTTACACTGTGTATTAACTATGTTGGATTAACCTTGAGTAGTGGTTGATCTAGAAGCACAAGGGGAGTTCAAGGCTAAAGGCACGAGGTGGAGCTCAATTGGTTAGCTTAGTAGGGTCATCTCAGTAGGTTATGCTTGAGTACTTAATTGTACAAGATGCCTCTAGCAACATTGGTTAGTTTTATGTTTTGGTTTGTGATTCATGTACATAATTGAATAATGTGCATAGGGTTAATGCTTGTAAGAAATGTGTTTATGGCTTTGGCTAGTTTTACTATTGTCTTAAGTGTGGATTCGCCATTGTTTTGAATTTTTTACTTTATGTTTAAATTTTATGCCAAATGCATTATTTAATGCTAGTATCTAGGTTAGTAAGTTTAGCTCACGGTGCATTACTTTTTATCACAAGCATAGAAACCAACAATTACGAACCAAAACTTAGGAATTTCCCTAAATTCCTTGCGATCCTGGATAGAAGGCAGCCATAGGCACCCTAAGGCTACCACAACTATAGTCTGAGGGCTAACATATGCAAATATATTTGGGTCCTTTGAAACCTCTCCTCAACTTGGTCTTCATACAGACGACACCCTATGCCTAGTGAGTATTAGTCCTTAACTTGCTCATAGCAAGCCTTAGCTTCCTAAAATCCTAGTGAGCTAAGCTCAGTAAATATCTTTCTCTTTTGTGTTGTACAAGAGTAATCAAAGTGTACTTCGTAGAGCCAAGTTGGGTGCACTAAGTTCCTATACTAGTGCCTCAGAACTGGGTCGCGACTAGGCCACTAAGAGTTACTAACCTTTCACCATTCCTATGGTGAGCCTTGACTAGCACATGGCCAATCTAGTTTAGGTGCACTAGGGTTTCCCTTATTCCCTCAAGTCCAACACCTAACTAGGTGACCAAGTGTTATTATGCCTCCACCTTCCTTGGGAAACCTTGAATGATACTAGGGTCAACATTTAATACACCTTAATGAATTGGCCATTACTAGGAATCATGCTTACTTTAGGTGCTCATTATGTTTTCTAGCACATATTAAGGTCCTAAATGCACTAAGGTAATGTAACTACCATGTGACTCCAAGGTACCTCAAAGTGCTCTAGTAACTTAGCATGAGTTCTAAGTCACTTTCCTACTTAGAGCTCTTGATGTTCCTCCTATTTCCCTAGGGTAGGTTACACTTACTTGGGTGTTAAGTAACCTTCCAAGCCATGGCAAGCTCCATCATTATTCATTCTAGGCCTTCCATGGGCCCTGAAGCTCACATATAGCTCAAAGGCACTTATGTGCCCCTATTAGCCTTATAGTGCCTTTCTTGGCACTTAGGTGTTTCATTAACTTTTTGTAGTTCTTGAAACTCTTAAACCAATCTAGGGTTAATGAAATACCAACTCAAGTAATATTTCCAAACTACTGCAAGTTGTGCTAGAAGTTGCCCACACTAACTGTGCCTTAGTGCACATGCATTATTCTTAGTTAACAAGGCCACGATTTTAGTTCACCAATGTTAGTTCACCATGCTCCTAGCATAAACTACTTCGGTACTCACTATTAATGCATTAAAATTACCTTACGAACAAGTACAAGACTTAACTAGGGCGCCTAAACACCCCCAAGGTCACCTAAGGTCACATTGTGCACGACTTGCCTTGCGGGCCATGATGTGAACGCACCACCTCTTTGGTGCGTATGCACCTTATGTTTGCTAGCTTACTGGAATTCATGCAAACACATCATCCTTTGGTGTGTTTGCATCTTAGGATTTTCTAACTCTTTCTAGTATGATGTAAACGCACCACTCTATGGTGTGTACACACACTGGCTGCTAATGTATTGTTCATGTTCTTCATGTTGTTCATGCACCATCCTAGGCTTGCCAATACTCATTCCCAGGGTCATAACTCACATAAATGCATTAATAAAACATGTGAAACAATAAATCCTCGTACCTTTATTAAAGTGAAACAAGCAACATCAAGAACATCCAAGCAAATTGAGCTCCTCTAAGGGGGTTCCCATGGTTCCACATAAATTCAACACAAATGGCACCAATTCAATCTTATTCTTATAAGAACCAAGATTATACAACATCAAGAAACCAAGATCAATAAGTAAACTTCTTGGGCAAAATGTACCCAAGTTCTACAAGCCTAAAAAACATCATCAGAAGCTCACCACACAAAATCCTTGCAAGAACAAGCTTGCCCATTGTTGGGTACCTCTCAAAGCACCAATTTCTACCAATAATTGATGCTTTTGTAAAGATTTGGCTATCGAATTTGAGAGGGAAAAAGGAGCTATGGGTTTGAAGGTTAGGGGTGATGAATAGTGATGCCCCCAAACCCTTGAAAATGGTTCAAAAGCCCAACTTCTCACTTTAGCCTTTCAACTTCTTTAGTTTTGCCAAAAAGACCCTATGCTCAAATAGTGCCATAAGACTTGGCAATTTAATCCAACTCTTTTGATTCTTGTCACTTAGGTCAAAAAGAACAACTTATAAGCTTGAAAACCAAACTTATCACCTCAGGATAGAAAATGACCAATTTGCCCCCTAGTGACACTGGGGTGACAAATTCAACTAGGGACCATCTACCATTTTAAACACTTTCTTGACTTGCTTATTCAAACAGGTTGAGGCATTAAACTAAGGATTTTGACGTTTTCCAAAAGTCCTACCTAACCATAATAACAATTGTCATACCCTAAGCATGCATATGCCATGGTTGGTTGGCAATTTTAAGAGTTAAGGGAAAAGAACAAAATTTACATGAAAATTTGAAGATTATGGATAGATTTGCAATTAAGGACTTAAGTGTCAAGGGAATTAGGCCTGAGGACTAAAATGCAACAAAATATAAAGTTGAAGATAAAATTGCAAGAAATTATGAAGCTAAGGATTAAATTGTAGTAAATTAAGAAGTTAAGGATAAAATCATAAGAAAATGAGAAATTATGGAGTAAATTGTGGAAAAAGGGTTTAATTTCCAAAGAAGTTTTACATGAAGGCTGAATTGAACAATTGGAAGAGAAGTTGCGCAATAGTGGTATGAGGAGCAAAATAGATAGGAGCTGAAAGTTAGGATATAATTAAAAATAGTAAAAGAGTTGGAGGATTAAAGAGGGAGTTGTTCCCCAACTCATGCCACGTTAATAATAGATGTCAAGCTCTTTTTGTAATACCTTATTGTTGTTCTAGCCAGCTACATCGTTCTCTGTGGCCACCGAAAGCAATGGAAAATTTGCATACTTGGAAAAAAAGGGCCGGGGATGGAAGAAGTCAAGATAGCAAGCCCTTGGTTCATTGTTGCAGGCTTTAGGTTTGCTCAAGACATGTTTTTTAAGCTTTAAGCTTGCTTGTCACGGTTGTTAATAAGGTTTTTGGTTATAAGGAGTCTATGAATTGTTGGCATTGATGTTCGTTGGCTACTCACTATAAAGAAGGCTCAACTGTGATCAAAAGAGGATTAATTCCTTGGCAAAGCAAAACATTAGTTTTGGACAACAATTATAGGCTTGCTCTAGGTGCATGATGAACAACAAGCCCAGTTTGTCTAACAAGAAAATGCCCAATGACCACAAACAGGTGAAAGGTAATCCTACAAGTTGAGATTTTGATTCTGGTTAAAGCTATATTGCTGGATTTCTATTTTTGCATGTGATGAGAAAATGTTGGTTTCCTGAGAATGGGAGCTTGGCCATAAGGCTGGTGGTTTCTTGGTTGTTGCATGAATTCTAATTTCTAAGTAATTAGGGATATATGTAAAGGCTAAATGGATGTATGAAAATATTGAGCACTAAGGGGCACCCCGGGTTGTGTTTATGATTACAAAGATACCTTCGGGAGTCTATGTAATGCTATAGCTTGATATGTTATGAATAAGCATTACGATTAAGATTTTCGGTTAGGCTGACCCAACTTCAAGATCTGGAGCTCTATGATTTTTAGTCAAATAACTTAAATTAATATAATCAAAATGAAAGAAGGCACTATGAAATGCTTGCTAGGCCTAAGGCTGTTTAGCTGGTGTTATGGTGTAAGTGTTTTTGTGCTTCTATGATTGGATGCATGTGCTGCCTCTATTATAAATATGCTTATTTATTTGTTATTTGTAAATTGCGCATGTTTTTTTTTTATATTCCTTTAGGTGCAGGTATTTTGGCTAAAAGTGTAGGCAGTTATTGCTATTAAGTTAAAATCAGAATTCATAGTTATTAATGTCTCTTACTAAGTTTCATTAGAAACTCATCCCCCAAATATTTACATTTTGTACAGATAAGGAAACTGTTGTTGTGATTAAGCTGGCTTTGAGTTGGATAAACCTCTCTCTTGGAAGTTGCGTTGAAAGCCAAGTCCTAGATTACGGACTTCTGAGTCCAAGGTCCTCAGTACGATTATGTAGAACATTATGTGCATAGGCTGAAAAGCTAGTTTTTGATGTACTATACCAATCATTTTTTTATGGAAATGAAAATGGTTTGACTTGCTCTAAATTTTTAGTTATATTTCCATTTATTGTAGATTAAAATTCTATATTTTCGTGTCTCAAATTGTCAAGATGTATTATAAGTATGTCCTATATTTGGATTTGCCCCTGATTTTTTTAACTATGTTCCATTATGGTCTGATTACAGCAAATTTTCATGTTTAAATTTGCCAATTTATACATTAATCTAATAGAAACTTTCAATTTAAAAGGAATGTTTTTAATGCATAGGCTAAGGGCAATTTGGGACATAATAAGGTGGCATCAAAACATGGTTTTATCTTGGACATTATGTGAATAGAGAGAGAAGAAACAAAGACCATAGTAGTGTATACAGGCCATTGAGGCTGTATGTGTTATTGGCCTAGGCTACAAAGCTGTGCATGGTGAACTAAGACCAATGGCTATGAGATTTTCGAATTCATGTTTAAATGATGTATATTTTGATTTCAAAGTCATTAAGTTGCATGTTATATGAAAATTTGTCAATAGGTTAGATGCTGTGAAATTAAATTTAAAAAGCTATATGTTGTAGCTATTAATGGTGAGAGAACCTTGGTGTTCCAAGTTTGTTTTGTTAACTATAGGGATTTGACCACATGAATGACTTTAGTTAGGCAAATTCATAGAAGCTAAATTTTGGACCTAGATGTTTTCCAAATAAATTGAAATTTGTTAAGCCTAATATGTGTGAGAATTAATCCAGTTACAAGGAAAAATATAGGAGGAATCATATTCAGCATGGTTAAGTCAATTTTCTGGAGTTTAGGAATCATAATTTGATTATGGTACATAAGACTGAAGTCTTTGGTGATAGGCAAGTTTATTATGATGAAAGAAACTTGTAAGTATAGGTTTGGTCAAGAAATACACTATGGCGTTGAAGCTGAACTTTTAAGATACAAGTTACATGCTAATATGGAGCAGCAAAACTGAAGGAAAATTTTGAGACTTTAAAAGTTGGTTCAAAGTGTAGCTTTGTAAATGTTACGGCACTCCAAGTATTGGACCAATGATGGCCAGGTGAGGTTACAAGCTAAGAAATCCCTTACCAAATATTTATTACACATTTCAAGCAAGTATGAAGGGCTAGGAAGGTTCCTCGAACACAAATGGCACCTAAGTGTCACTATGGGCATTTTGGTAATTTTGTACTAGGTGAAGAGTAAAAATTTAACGATGGTATACTCAGGGTGTTTGAGGCATAAATGACCCATTAAATCAAGATCATATGCTTCAAAGTTGATTGGGACCACAGAACCAGGGTAAAGACCTAAATTTCACTAAGTGTTAATTTGGAGGCCTAATGTGCTTTATATGCATAGGTGGCCTAGAAACCTAGCTTGGGACTTAGTTGAAATTATGGAAATCTTAATTGTAACCTCAAGTAGTGATAGAAATTGGCTAGAGGGGTCCAAGTGAGAGTAAACAAGGCTTAAGGGCATGTTTGGACAAGAGGCAAAAGTTAGTGTACGGATGTGGTTGTATAAGAATTATGTGGGAGAGATAGAGTGGGCACTATTCACCATGTCTAACCTCTCATTTTCATCCTTCTCTCTCTACCTTTATTAAAGCACTTAATCAAGCTTTCAAAGGACTATTTCTTGGTGAAATCAAAAGCCCCCAAGCAAGTATATCAAAACCCAAGCTAGGTAGAGCTTATTGGAGGTGCAATCTGAAGTTTCTAAAGAGTTCTAGCTGGAGAACTCTAGGTAAGTGAAAGCCATAAATTCTCCTTGGTTCTAAGTTGTTCATGAGCTTTTACATGGTCTTGATTTAGCTTCCCTGGTGCCCATTTATGAAGCAAACTTGCTTGGAACCTAGGAAACCCTTAATGGATCTTTTAAAGCTTATGTGGATTTGCTTGTTTGATTCTTATATAATTGTGATGAAGGTAAGGAGATTTCTTATTTACCTTGTTATTTTAATGCATTTACATCATATTTGGCCTTAGGGATGAGTAATTGCAAACCTAGAGGTGACTAGAACCAAGTTTGAGGTGATTGTGCATGGTTTTCACGAGGAGCGATGAAGTTGGCCAATTTCTAGCGTTGATGTGCCATTCTGGGTGCCTAGGAACCAAGGAAAACATGCCTAAGTTGTGCCTCTAAAGCCTAGGTGCCTGTCGGGTGCCTAGGCACTAGTATGCTCATTTTTTACAACTTCAATTCAACTTGGGCGCCATGGCACCAGGCTCTTGCTGCAGTGCCATAATTGCTTCAAAACTTAACTGCAAAGGGTGTTTTTGGTTTCTAATTGGTTTACAAACATCCAAGACATATTCCTAAAGGTTCTTGAAGATTTAAAATGGAAATTTATTAAGAACAAGTGAAAAATGGATCAAATGTAGCAAGGAGAAGGTGTGTACAAAATTGAACCATGTGTGCCCATAAGGATATCTTGGTCCCCTAGTTGAGGCTTGTTGTCATCCCTAAGGTATGATGAACTAGTTTCGGTGAACTAGAACTATGGCCTCATTAACTCAAGAAAGTGCATGTGCACTAAGGCATGGGTAGTGTGGGCAACTTGTGGCATAATTTCCTGTAGTTTTGAAAGATGAATTGAGGTGCAATTTCACTAACCCTAGGGTAGCTTAAGAGTCACAAGAGTTATAGGAAGTTAGTGAAACACCTAAGGGCCAAAGAATGCACTATGAGGCTAACAAGGGCACATAAGCGCATTTGAGCACAATGTGAGCTCTATGGTCCACGGGAAGCCTAGATTGGACAACGTGGGAGCTTGGCATCACATGGTAGGTTGCTTAACACCCAACTAAGTGCAAGCTACCCTAAGGAATCAAGAGGAACACTAAGAGTTCTATGTAGGTAGGTGACTTAGAACTCAAGCTAAGTTAGTTGGGCACATTAAGGAGTCTTTGTGGTGCAAGGTAATTAAGCTACCTTAGTGCATTTAGGACCTTAATATATGCTAGGAAATGCAATGAGCACTTAGAGGAAGCATGATTCCTAGTAATGGCCAACTTATTATGGTGTAATAAGTGCCAGGCATAGTAACATTCAAGGTTCACCTAGGAAGGTGAAGGCTTAGTAACACTTGGTCATCTATTCGGGTCTCTGACCTAAGGGACTAAAGTAGGAGCCTAGTACACCTAGAGGCAGAGGTTTACTATGCCTAGTCACCTACCTGGGACTCAGGTCCAAAGAGCTAGAGCAGGAACCTAGTACACCCAAACTAGATTGGCGATGTGCAAGTCAAAGTTCACCATAGGAAAGGTGAAAGGTTAGTAACACCTAGTGCCTTGCTTAGTGCTAGACCTGAGGCACTAATGTGTGACCGTAGTGCACCAAACTTGGTTCAGCCAAGTAGACTTCGATTACTCCTGTACATACTATTCAAGGGCAGGTTGTTATGTGCTTAGGTGATGACCTGGCACAGTTAGCGAGTCAATGCTTGCTAGAGTAAGTTCAGGGCCAGAACTCACTAAGCATGGGACAATGTCCCAAAAGAGGATGAGGATGAGGAGGAGTCCCAAGGGGCTTGAGTATATGCACATATATTAAGCCTCAGACTATCGTGAGCTTGCAGTAAATTTATGATATATATTGTCCAGTGTCCTCTAGTGTTTTCTTTTGCAGGTACCCTCAAAGACCCCTTACTAAAAATCTGTGATTCTCACCCCTTAGTTTTTGTGTGCAAGTTTAAATGGTTTAGCTAACAACCTAGGCTTTGTTGTTGAGCTAATTATGCAAGTATGAGTTATACTTGCTAATTTCTATCTTTGCGTTTATTGGTTTGTTGTGTACTAACTATGTCAGATTGACCTTGTGTAGTGGTGAATTTAGGAGTAGAAGCAGGAGGTTGAGGCTAAAGGCCCTTGAGGGCTAGAGTTCAAGTAGTTAGCCTAGTATGGTCATCTCAGTAATTTATGCTCAAGTACTTAATTGTTCTAGACGCCTCTAGCAGCAATGGTTAGTTTTGTGTTTTGCTTTGTGATTCATGTACATAGCTAAATAATGTACATACGGTTATTGCTTGTAGAAAATATGTTTATGGCTTTGGCTAGTTTTAAAATAGCTTTTAAGTGTGGTACCGCCACTAGTTTGAGTTTTTTATTTTATGTTTAAATTTCCATGCCAAAGTTACTTATGCTAAATGCTAGTATCTAGTTTAGTAAGCCTAGGTCATGTGCATTAGATTTTACCACAAGTAAAGAAATCAACAATTGTGAATCAAAACCTAGGAATTCCATGGATTCTTAGTGATCCTGGGTAGTAGGCCACAGTAGGTGGTCAAGGGCTGCCATAGTAAATCTTGTAGCATTTTAGATAAGTATAACTAAATTGAAAATTGGGAGCAGAGTGCTATATGGAAAACTGATATGTTTACCATATGGTTAACTTTAAGTTGGAGAAGGCTTCTAAAGTTGAGCTATTTCTAACAGGTTCAAGGAATCATTTATGACTTATTGAGCCCATATTTTGTGGAAAACAATATGGTTTGATAGGAAAGTGAAGAAAAGAAATGATTTCAGCAATGAAAAGCTGAATTTCATGAAATTTAAGAATCGTATGCTGATCTTACTAACCAGTTTGTGTTGTATGGAACTAAACATGTTTTATTAAGTGAGGGAAACATAATAGCACAATTTTGTAGGGATTTAACACCCAGAGATTAGTGAACACGTCAAAAGTGTGCATTTTAGCCAGAGAATGATGCCAAATAAGATATTTTTCAAACACTACATAAAGGGTGTCTAAATTGGAGTTTTTAGTTTAAGTCAAGTTACTTATGCCTAAAATAGGATTCTTACAAAGTTTGACCATATTTGGGAACGTAGAACTCAAACCACCTCTCAAACTTAAGTTTTTGAGAACTGTGACTAGCAGAACTAGTTAACTACCAAACTCTAGTTTTGAATCTGTGAAATTAGATTTTTTGATTCAAACCTATTTCATAATGAAAATTTAACTTTACTGGAGAGTTTGGCTGAGTTATGAAATGTAGAAGTTAGAAAACTCAACAAAAAAAAGGATTTTGAACTCTTGTGTTCTACATAATTTGTTTATGCCTCAAACATAGGGTAAATGGTTTCTAAACTAATGTTTAGGAACTGAGACAACTTTATTGCAGTAAAAAGGTTGTGTGTACAAAATTTGGATGGAAGAGGAGCACCAGAACTAAAAATGACCCTTTTGAACCTAAGTTCCAAGTTGATAAAATCTGCAAGAATGGCAGAATTATGACCATGGTGAACTTATGGTCTTGATGGTTAGTTACTTGTTTAGTGGGGTTTGGTAGGTTTAAAGGAGGTTATGAATTATGTCTTAGAACTTTTTCAGCAAGGAAATTGATTTCCAAAAGAATTTGGTTGGCTGCCAGGTAAGGAAACTTGTGCATTGGCTTAAGACATGTAACTTTGACTAGGGATTTGACTTGAAGATTGGAATGGATTTTTGAACTAAAATAATTCAGTCATGCTTAGATGCATAATTAGGATGTTTCTACCAAATTTGAATGAATTTAAGGCAAGATAACCCAGGAAATACCGAAGTGTAAGCTATGTTAGAAAGGTGACTAATAGAAACATTTTTGCTTCAAACTTTAAGGAAATGGCTTCAAATTTTTTATTTCTAAGGTTGGAAAATTTTTATATGGGTAAGGGAAGTTTCATGCAAATTCCAGTTGCATTTAGAGCATTGGAACCCATAATTGTTGTTCAAGTTCAAGGTAATGCTCAAAGAACTAGCAGGAAAAGAACTACTTCAACTTCTTGGAAGAAGAGTTATAAATTTGTAATTTGGCACTGAGACAAGTTTATTATAAATAATATAAGGTAACTGTAATGTTTGATGTTAATTGGAGCACTGAAACTTAAGATACCCTTTAAAACTAAGGATTATGATAAGACAAGTAGCAGAAAAAAAACATGCTTCAAACTCCTAAAAGACAACTTCAAAATAAATGGTTTGAAGCTAGAAAAAGTATTAAATTACTTAAGGAACTTTAATACAAATTATTGAGCTGTTTAGACCACTAGAACTCAAAAAAATCCCTTGAGATGAAGGAAGCAAGCTATTGGAACCTGCATAAATGGCATCTTGGAGCAAGTTTGACTCAATTTGACTTTGAGAAAGAAAGGGAATTTTAAAGTCAAATTTCACAAATAAGTTGGTGCTGCAAAGGTAGGCTTATTCATGTCCTTAAACTATATTTAAGTCTTAAAGAATCCAATTTTGCAAATGGTAAACTAGTGTAACATGCAGAAGGAAAGTTAGTTCAAAATTCAGGAACATGGATTATAAGTTAGGGTTTCTAGTCGTAAAAATTTTTATTATGGTCAAAGGTTTGATTCTAGAAAAATTTGAGTTGATTTGGAGTTATAAAGCCTAAAATCGCACCTAAATCCACTACTTTTCTCCTAAAAGTACCTACAGAGGCACAGTTGCTTCAAACTCTAGGACGCAAGCCCCAAAATGGGAACTTGTAGGTTTGAATAACTTCCAAAATGGATATCAAAAGGTGAATGGAAAGTTTGGGGCTGTTTGTGGTGTTGGAACTCAAAAGACAGCAATGATTTCAAGTTTTTCATAAAAAACAGTAGCAGGGAAGATATTCTTCATACTCTTGGAGCATGATTTCCAAATTGAAGTTATGGAGTGAAAATGAGTTTCAAATGATATAAGGATTGCTACTAAAAAATTTTGAGGCATTTAAAGCTAAATAACTCAAGATTACCCCTTCAAATCAAAGGAATTAAATTGCTAAAACTACTGGAAAATTTCATATGGGCAATGTTTGACCAATGTTTGACTTTGAGCTAGGAAAATTATTTCAAACTAACATTTTTTAGACATGTTCTTAAGGTAAATTGGAACTTGTTGAGCTCAAGAGGGGTGTTAGGAAGTCTGGATTAATACAAAAAATGAAGAGGAGTATTGTTTCAATAACTGTAAGCTGAAGTTCTAACATATTGAAAGTCATATGTAAAAGTGAATGGTGAAGCTGTGATTTATGAAGCTGAACAAGTTTTATAGAAGCAAAAAAGAGTAACTAAAAATTTTTACTAAATTTATAGTGTAGCTTAAATAGGGACCCTTAAGTTGGAGTTGGAAGTTCACAATCTACGTAAAATAAGTTGATGACAAAAGTCAAACTTAAGTTTGACTTTGTGGAGGAAGAAGAATCTCAAAGTGAGATTTTCCAAATTTGTTTACAGCATTAAAATGGATTTTTTTTATGCCTTTGAATTACAATTTTGGCTCGGGAATCTGGTTTTCTTCCTACTATTGAAGTTGCTAGCAGTCTTGCCTTATAGGAATGGTTGAATTGTACAATTGGTTGGTTTGAAGTGTGTTTAAGTACTGTGAAGAATGATTTCAGTTGGGGACGATGTGGCTGGCCATAGTTATAGGTAAGAAGATGTACATTGATGGTCGAGGACATCATTAGAGTAGGACATGCTGGACCTCCGGTAAGACTCCTCGTAAGTGTTATTTGCAGCACTTCTAGAACGTGGGTTAGGAGCTCCTAGATGTGTTTTCCAGGGGAGGAGTCTCTGATGTCCAAGTCAGTTTACGAGAACGAAGTAGCTAGGAGTAGAAAGTAAAGGGAAGGTGTCCTGTATGTATTACCTGGAAGCCTCCCCGAGTATTTATAGGAAACTTAGGGGAAGAGGTCGCCAAACCCGAGCTAAGCAGATTAAGAGCGTGGTCGGTTAGATTTAGTCCATACTTAGGGAGAGGTTCCTTCAGCTGCACCTAGGTAGTTATGCTTAGAGGGCTGGGGCACCTCCGAGCAGGGGTATGTGTGAGGCTCTTGTCAAAGATTCTTCAACCATATTTTTCATTTACTTCCATAGCCCTTCAGTGATACAAGGACCCCCTTGGAGGTTGGATCTCCCTTGAGGGTGGTTAAAGATAGCCTATCGGAGGCCCAGGCCATCTTTGGCATTTTATTTTACATTGAGGGTGGCAAACTTCCATTTTTTAGGTTTGCTAAGTTACTTTTTGAAGATGATGATAAACCAAAATTGAGGTTAGCTATGAATCTTACCCGAGGTTGGTGCTTAGCCCTCTTGCGAGGTTAGTCCCCTGATCTCATGAGGATAAGTTTTATCATCCTTCCAAGACTGGTGGTATCACCACTTGATGGCCTTGTAGGGCCTGAATATTCGAAGGTCTTATGGGCAATAGCCCTTCGGCTATCACATGCCTTCCCCCGCAGAAGCAGAGTTGCACATTCGGTTCTAGTACATTGTCGCTTAGCTAAATAATTTTTGTTGTTGTGAAGTAATGCCTTTCTATAGCAAGGCTATGCTTAGTTGAGGTATCACCTTTAGCTTGTGAGTGTCGCTTCCCTAAGGGTATCTCATGAAGGTTACCCCTTCGGCAATGATGGTTCACTTCTTAGCCAACTGCTCATATGTTTAAGGGAACTTCATAACTTTATAATTTGTAAGGTTGTGTCCTCGACGAAGGTGCTGCTACCTCAAACCGACGTTCTTTCTTGGCAAGGTTACACCGTCTAGTACAAAAGTAACATTTTCCTTCCAGGGGTTTCCATTTTCCCGCCATCAAAGAGGCAGTACGATGGCTTTCTTGATTCACGTGTAACATAGATAAGTAGCGTGCCCTTATTTTTCATGTCAAATGACACATGTCTCCAATTTATTACAAACATTCCTGTCTGTTACATTGGTTATGTCTCTTCGCTTGCAGAGGGTCATTGTGGTGTCCTTTTGGCTATCCCCTTTAGGCTATACAAGCCCTGCTTTTCCTCATAAGTTCTTCATTGCTTCTCATTTTCATTATGCTTTCTTTTTTCCTGAAGTTTTTCTGTTTCTCTTATTCTTCCTTTCTATGGTGGTAGTCACAGTGGAGCAATTTCCGGATGCCATCGATGATGGTGTTCAAAACTTTCCCTAGTACTGAATAGGTGGTTATTCCTTCCAAAGTCATCTTTCTTTTTCCATTCTTTCCTTAATTCAGCCTAAAGTTAGAGCCATAAGGCCCGGAGATGTCAATTCAAAGCGCCGAAGTCCGTCCCATTCCTGAGAGCTGGAGCCCACTTAACTCTCATTTGAGCTGTGCCACTTCGGACAAACTACAGAAGTGGGCAGTGAAGTTCTACCTCCATTCCTATGCCAAGATTAGGCTTCTTGGCTCTGGTGAACCGAGCTACCTTCCTCGGCCAAAGGAGATAACTGTCTTTAGGGTGCAGCTAGAAGCGGGTCTTCAGTATCCACCCCTATAAATAATGTCTGACTTCTGCGAGTGTCATGGCATTGCGGTCAACCAGATCTTGCCGAACTCCTAATCTTATTTTAATTCTTCTCTCTACATGTGTGGTATTTTCAAAGTTATCCCCCATTTTATTTTTTTCTTCAACATTACAAACTTCACCTTGTCCCAAAGGGGGGATTTTACTTTCCACTTCCTCAGGGTTCTGGGAGCAAAATATTCACTTTCACTTTCGGCATGAAAGATAGTTGGTGAAGGTGGCAAAAGAAGTATTTTTTTATGGAGATTGATGAGAAATGGAAGAATCTTCCAGTGTAGTGGGCCTCAGGGACCTTGGAAATCAATGTGGTCGACTTGAGGAAGTTGTTAGCCCTTCAGTTGGAATCTCAGTTTGAGGAGTTCAACAATCGCATTCAAGCCGTCATCGACTGGGACACTTTGGCACCTTCATGTCGGCTCTACCCCTTCCCTATCAGAAGGAGATTGATGACTGAGGAGGTCCTTCGAGAGTTTGGTGTCATTAAAGGGCATTTCAATGACAAGAATATGCTGAAGTTGGTGGTGAAGGGAAAGAATTCTTGACTGGTTCTGCTCCTATAGGGTGAACCTTCTTATACTACCCTTGTAGAGAGTAAGCTACTTTGCAACTTCTATTTGTTTGAATTTTTTATACTTACACTAATGTTTCCTTAATTGTAAAAATGGGTGACAAATATGCAACCTTCTACAAAGGTTGTTCCTCGGTGAAGCTGAAAAGGGGGAGCAAAATAAGAAAGCCCCTAAGAGGAAGAATGGGCAGGCAGGCCAGTCTTTAGGTCTACCGAAGTGAAGAAAATGAAAAAGGGCTCCCTGCCTCCTCCCGCCAAAGACACGATCGTGGCAGCCGATCCTACCTCCAAAGTTCTGGCTTTGGCCATGGAGACAGCTATTCTTTCTATTCCCCTAAGTCTGAATGCCGCCACTAAGACCTTGAGGACCACCTTGGCCATTTTTTTGACTGAAATAGCTGAATCATGATGAAAGCGAAGAGGCAAGGAGGTCCCTGGTCCTTACTGAGGTTCTGGAGTTGAGTGATTCCGATGAGGGAGATGCCGAAGTCCCACTAGGTTCATCTCTTGACCTTTCATCTATAAATATTGGTTTTAGATTTTCTACATGAATGGTTGATAGACAATGTGGTGAGGGAACTTTGGCGTCATTTTGCAGAGGAGCTACCTTCACTTGACTAGATGATTGAGCATGCTCAGAAGTAGGCTATTCCCGATGTGAAGATAAGCAATAATAAGGTTCCGAGGGAGCTATTCTGGATTTTCATTGAAGACATGGATTTGTTTTCAGAGGACTGCCAGAAGATGGTCTCCCAGATGGTAAGAGGGGTTATCACCAATGCTATTTTCTAGTGTTTAATGGACTATTGTCTTAATGAAGAGATCTTGGCCATTCATATTGTTTAGCACACTGCTCAGGTATCCACCTTAACTCTAGTATTTGCATTTCCTTTAATGTCTTTTTATTTTGCAGTTCCTGGCCTATAGTGGCTATCTTCGGGCATGGATGTCCAAACAGTCCTCAGTCCGAAGTCATACGGAAGAGCACTTGGCTAAGGGCAGGGAGATGTTTGCGAGCTCCTACCTTAAATATGGCAAACTCAACAAGATTTCTAAGGAAGATTTGGCCAAGCTTTACCAGGAGGTGCTTCAAAGTCAAGAAAAGCTGGTCCAGGTTTATGCTTCAAATATCTCAAACCTCAACGTGAAGTTGGTAGAGTAAAGTTCCTTAGCTAAGGCCCATCAGAAGGAGAAGGAGGACACCTTTACTGACCTGACCAAAGGCTTGGCGATCAATGTTGATTTATCAGCCAAGGTTGATTAGCTAAAGAAGTGAAAGAGGAAGAAAGAGGATAAAGAGGTGGAGGTTTTCGGAAAGAAGTGGAGGACTGGAAGGTAAAGAAGGTGAATAATGTAGACGAAGCAACCAAGGCCTCATTCCAAGACAGCTTTTACCTTGCTTGCCACTAGATCTTCGCTTGTTTCTTGGGCCTTGACATATCAATCCTCCAGGCCCTCAATATTCCTGAATGCCCTACTTTGGAATAGTCAAAGAGGGAGTTCCTCAACCTTCCGAAGCTCCATCCAACTACTGAAGACACCAATGATGGTGACGGAGAATATGCTATGGATGCCGAGGAGCCTGTAGATGGCTAGGATGTACCTTAGGCTCATCCCTTGTTCTTTCCTTTTTCTTTTTTTTTATATTCACCATTTTTTATAATGGAGTTATCTTTTTCTTCAAGATTTTTTGGCCAAGTCCACACGAAACATAGTGCTTCATGCTATCTTCGACCACTTCTGATCTTTCCATTACTTTGGATAAACCATATTTGGCAAATGCCTTTGGCAAACACAAACATTCATAGAAAATTCATGAACTTTTGGAACTCATGAAATTCAGAAAATCACCTTCGAAATTTTTCACTAAACATTGTAATTGTCATAATTCCTCAAAAATTTCTAAGTCCAAAGAATCTAAGTATAGAATTTTTTTCAAGGAATATGAATGCCAAGTGTTCTTCAACTCTTCTTTTTCGGCATTTCTGAGCTCATAAACTTTTGGCTGAGCTTTTTCTATCACCAAGTAAGGACTATCCCATTTTGCCCAAACTATGTGATTAGATGGTCTTCAGCCCTCCAGTTTAGCCTTTTGGAGAATGTGGTCTTCCTTCTTGATTCCATTAGGTTTAACATGCAAGTTTGTTGTGATGGCAACCCTTTGCTGAAAAGCTCTCTTTCTGAATTTGGCTATTTCCTTATGTTTGTCAATTATGCCTAGTTTGGTTCTTAAGCCAAGGTTTTTCCCTTTCTCATCAAATGCCTATACTCTAATAAAAGGTTGTACAACTTCAACAGGGATAAAAGCCTTTGTACTGAATACAGTGAAAAAATGAGTTTCACCAGTACCTCTTATAGGAGTTGTTTAGTAGCTCCACTATACACTTAGGAGTTCTCCAGGCCACTTTCTCTTGGCCTCTTTCAACCTATTCTTTAAGCCATCTTTCAATGTTTGATTTGACACTTCAACTTGCCCATTGCTCTATGGGTGAGCCACCAGGGCAAAGTGCAATTTCACATCGAGGTTGGTGAGAAATTCTTGGAACCCTTTGTTAATGAACTGGGAACCATTATCTGCCAATATTACCCTTGGACAACCAATTTTGCATATGATATTTTTCCAAACAAATATCTAAATGTCTTTTGCTGATATTGTTGCTAAGGGTTCTACCTCAATCCATTTTGTGAAGTAATTTACTCCTATGACACAGAACTTAACTCCCCTGGAGCCATTAGGAGAGGACCAAAGAGGTCAATTCCCCATACTGTGAAGGGGCAGGGTTAATTAGCTAAGGATATTGTTTTCGAAGGTGCTTTTTGGATGGGCGTATGTTGCTGGCAGCTATTACATCATTTGACCAACTCCCGCGCATCTTTCCTTAAGGTGGGCCAAAAATATGCTTGTCAAAGTAGTACTCTAGCGAGGGCATTAGTCCCAATATGGTAACCACATATTCCCTCATGAACTACCTTCAGGATGTCTTCGACATTTTTCTCACCGATGCACCTTTGGAGGGGATTCAAGTACCCCTGTAAGTAAAATTCTTCCCCAATCATGAAATATCTTCTTGAGCATCTTCGCACCGTTGCAGCCTCTCTAGGATCTTCAATGAGTGAGGAATTAGTCAGGTAATCCTTTATGGGATCTTTCCATCCTCTTTCCATGGTAGCAACTGTCATTATGGCTACACTTGGACTATCAAGAACTTCAGTAGAATATTTTGACTTGGCTAAAGTGTTTGCTTCCGTGTTCTCATTTTGGGGTACCTTTTCTATTAGTACTTTGTCAAATTCTTAGATGAGTTCTTTGACGATGTTATGGTATTTTACCAAGTTTAGGTTCTTTGCTCATAGTCCTCTATCATCGGCTAAATCATAAGTTGCGAATCGTTGTGGGCCTTTAATTTTCTCACACCCACCTTTTTGCCAATCATAAGCCTACTGTGAGGGCCTCATATTCTGCAGCATTGTTAGTGACCTGGAAGCCAAATTTCATGGCCTTCAATGCTTTTAGTCCTTTGAGACCGTGGAGTATTACTCTGGCACCCTAGTGTCCTAACCCTAAAGCACCATCCACGAATAACATCCACTTAGGTTCACCATCTTCGAGGTCATCCAGAGTCCCTTTGGATTTGGATAGCTTGGCAATGGAATCTACTAAATCCTGGGCTTTTATTGGCTTCCTCCATTTTGTAGGTAACATCATACCCGCTGAGTTCTATACATGATTTTGATAAGTGGCCTGGTGGTTCACCTTTTTTATAATGTCCCGAAGAGGCAAGTTGCTATAGACCATGATGGAATGCCCCTAGAAATAGGGTTGCAGCCTCCTACTTACAACGAACAAGGCATAGATGGCCTTTTATAGTGAGGGGTACCTAACTTCGGTGCCATATAAAGACTTTCTTACATAGTATACTGGCCACTATTTTCCTCCTTCTTCCTTGACGAGAACTGAACTTACAGCTTTTTTGCTAACTACGAGGTAGAGGATGAGTGGTTCTCCTTCCCTTGGTTGGCGAAATGTTGGTAGGCGGGATAGATAGTTTTTGAGCTCATCCCAAGCCCTTTGACATTCTTCATTCCAAGGTTTTACCTCAGTTCTGGAGTTGTCTCCATTCTTAACAGCTTTCGTAAGCACCTTGAAGAATGGTCGGCACCGATCTCCATATCTGGAGATAAATATGCTCAAGGCCATTATCCTTCTGGTAAGCCTTCGTATATCTTTGGTAGTTGTGGGAGTTTAAAATTAGAGAAAGGTCTTCACCTTCTCCGAACTAGCATCTATGTCCCTTTTGGATACCATAAAACCAAGGAATTTACCTATTGTCACCCCGTACACACATTTCTCAATGTTAAGACGGATTCTGAATTTCCAAAGTTGTTGGAAGGTTTCCTGTAGGTCTATGATATGACTGCTAGGTACTTTACTTTTAACTATAATTTCATCGATGTAAACTTCAATGTTTCTCCTGATTTTCAAGTTGAACACCTTGTTCATCAGCCTCTGGTATGTGGCTCCTGCATTTTTTAGGCGTAAGGGCATTCTGATGTAATAATACATTCCAACTTTGGTTACGAATGAGGTTTTCTCCTCATCTTTAGGGTTCATCCAAATTTGGTGATGTTTGCTAAAGGCGTCAAGGAAGTTAAGTAATCTTTATTCAGCAAGGCAATCTACGATATGATCTATTGAAGGCAGAGGATTTGAGTCCTTAGGAAAAATGTCTTTAATATTCTGAAAGTTGATGCACATTTAGAGCTTATTACTCCCTTCCTTGGCGGCTACAATGACATTACTAAGCCAATCAAGGTATTTGACTTCCCTTATTATACCGACCTCCAAGAGTAGTTGGACTTCTTCTTTGATAAAGTTGTTCTTATGCGCTGAGAAGCTGCGCTTTTTCTGTTGAATAGGCCATGACTTGGGGTGTACTTTAAGACAATGCTGGAGTATGTCCGGAATAATTTCAGGCATGTCATTCAAGGAATAAGCGAATAGGTCTTTATTCATTAATAGAAGGGACACAAGTTTTTCCTTTCCACCTTTAGCCAATTTTTTCCCAATTCATGTACTTCGACTAGGGACCAATTCTATTTCCTTGGTTTCTATTTTCTGAACATTGTCTTTTTCCCCTTCTGCACCATCTTCAGTGAGTGTGCCATTCTCCTGTCAAGTCTACATGTGTACTTTGGTAGGATTATTTCTTGCCTTGAAAAACACTTTTCTTACTTCAGCTTGATCTATGTGTATCTTGCATCTCCTTCCTTTGCCTCAAATATGACCATTAAGTACTTAACATCTGATTAGAGGTAAAGGTTGCCTTGTGTCTATCTCCCAAGGATAGCATTGTATGATGATGGGACATCAATGATGATGAACCTTGTCATAGTAGAAGCGAAGAGTTCTTCCTTTGTGTTGACCAAGTTGCCCTTTAGCATTATCGGCAAATCAATCCATCCTAGCACTAGGAGTTCTGAAGGACCGACTGCAAATGTGGTTAAGGTCATAGGTTTGAGCTTGCCCTTGGAAATTCCCAAGCTTGGTAAAAGTTGAGCGAACAGGGCATTGGCATTTAGCCATTGTCAATGAGCACTCTTTTCACATCCCAATTTCTGATCCTTGCCATAATTAGGAAAGGATCATCATTGGGGAACTTGATGACTGAGCTGTCACATCAAGTAAGTTTGTTTGTCAAGCTGCCGAGCTCTATCGTTGTAACCTCCATTGCCTTTTTCTTTCTTTAAGCTGAAGGTAATCCAGTGGTTATGGTTTGGATTACCCCGACTAAGGGTAAGGGTTGCTTTTTGTTACTTCGATTAATTTAGTGCCTGTCAGAGTCGTATTCCTCATCTTCCCCTTTTCTCTCATCATCTCTTTTTTCCCAGGCCTTGGGCGATGGCATTCACAAGTAGCACCAAAGTTGTCCTTGCTTGATTAAGGACCCAATGTACTTATTTAGTTGGAAGCAATCTTCAGTATCATGCCCATGATCCCGATGAAATTGGCAGTACTTCTTCATGTTCTTCTTGTTATCAAAGGTCATGCCCTTCGGATGTTGAATTGAAGTTCCTTGCCTTTCCAAGGCCATCAGGATGTTTGTCCTTATAGTGTTTAAAGGGGTGAATGTCACTGGCCTTCTTCCCTTAGATTTTTGGGGTCTACCCTCTCCCTTGGCATGATACCGACTCTGAGCTTTAGACTGATGATGCTTAGACTTTGGCCCTCCCATCCTTAGTTCCTCAACAGTGATGTGTTGTTCGGCCCTTTGGTAGAATTCATCGAAGGTGTCTGGGGGATCCTTGGAGAACTCATAGAAGAGTTGTGAATCCTTCCTCAGCCCTCTGATCATTGTGAGGATCCAAATCTTGGGGAGAAAGTCCCGAGCATTGAGTGCCTCTCAGTTGAACCTCTTGACATAGTCCGGAATGGTCTACCCATTCTTTTGGGCTATGTCAAACATCTGTACTGGAATTTTTTTAGTAGGCCAACTACCGATGAACTATTGAGTAAACACTATGGACAATTGCTAGGAATCCTGAGAACGTACTGAGTCCCAGGTAGTTATACCATGTAGTTGCTGGCCCTAATAGAGTAACTTCGAAGCATTTGTAGAGGGTTTTATCATCTACTCCACGCAACACCATGCTTCTTCTATATTTAGTTACGTAAGCTTAGGGGTCACTTTGCCCATCGTAAGTTTCCAAGTGGGGTACTTGAACATCACTTGGCATCAGCGCTTCCACTATCACCCGGATGAATGTGGATTCATCCCCGGTGAAGGACTCCAACATCCTTGACTTGACAACCTTTTGGGAGATCTTCCTCTCAACCTTGTTCAAACATTCCTGGATTTTCCCCATTAAAATGGTTGTACTATCTTCTCCCCATTGCCGAGGAAGTTACGGTGAAGGCGAATGACTAGGGTCCTTTCTCTAGAAGGACGTTAGGGGAAGGGGTCTGTGCAAGCATGTGACCATCTTTGGTCAGGTTGTTGTGTCATTTCAGCCACTATAGAGCACTGGAAGTCATGCAAGAAGCCCATAGTGACTGTTAGAGGATGCTCATTGTCTAGCAGGGAAGATTTTGGAGGTACTTGGGGCTTCAGGAAGCCCTTATCTTTAGAGCGTATAGTCTTTATGATGGCAACTTGGGAATGATTTCCCAAAGACAGCACCGAATGATGGTCAAGGGCATCATCGGAGTAGGATATTCCAGACCTTTGGTAAGAGTTCTCCTAAGTGGTATCTACAGCACTTGAACAACGTAGGTTAGGAGCTCCCCAAATTATTTTCTAGGGGAGGAGTCTTAAACGCCCAAGTCAGTTTACTAGAGAGAAGTAGCCAGGAGTAGAGATCCGAGGGAAGGTGTACCATATGTATTCCCTGGAAGCCTCCCCGAGTATTTACAGGAGACTTGGAGGAAGAGGTCGCCAAACCCGAGCTGAGGAGATCAAGATACGTGGTCAATCAGATTTAGTCTGTATGTGGGGAAAGGTTCCTCTAGCTATACCTAGGTAGTTGTGCTAAGAAGGTTAGGGAACGTCCAATAAGGGGCATATGTGAGGTTCCTGTCAGAGATTCCTCAACCATATTTGTCATTTTTTACCATAGCCTTTTAGTGATACGGAGACCCCCTTCGAAGGTTGTATCTCCCCTGAGGGTGGTTAGAGATAGCCAATCAGAGCCCTAGACCATCTTCAACATTTTTCATTATACCGAAGGTGGCAAACTTCCATTTCTAAGGTTGGCTAAGTAACCATCCAAAGATGATGTACCAGAATTGAGGTTAGCTATGAATCTTACCAGAGTTTGGTGCTTAGTCCTCTTGCAAGGTTAATCCCCTGATCTCATAAGGACGGGTTTTATCATCCCTCCGAGACTAGTGGTATCCCCACCCAATGCCAGTGTGGGGCATGAATATCTGAGGGTCTTATAGGCGATAACCCTTCTGCTATCACACATACTATAAGAACTGACCTAAGAAAGTAAACATTAAATACTGCAGCAAGGAAGAGAAATAGTTATGGATATACGTGCTAATATGCAAAAATTAAATTGAAAGAAATGGTCATGGATCCTACTAATTATCAAGAATCCATATGATGTCATGCACCATTAACATAGAGAACATTTCAGATCAAATCCTTTCCCACAGAACTAAAAATCAGACCTAAAATGTAGTTGTAAATCTAATGCAAACCCCTTTGGTATAATGACAAAAAAATTGTGGCCAAGATATTTTTTAGGCTCCACAAGACATCAAAGAGACTAGATTTAAACCCCTACCCCTAATCAACTTGTGATTTGAAATAAGAAGTATAAGAAAACCAAAAACACAAGCGACTTGCGCACCAAGGTAGTCCTCAAACAACGAAACAGATTTTGTCCTTAAAGTAGCAATATTATTTCAGTAAAAGGTTGTGTTTTTCACCCAGAATATATGCCTATTTATAGGCCAAAACAAGGGCAAAGTGGAGGCCAAAATTTAGAGCCAAATTGACATAGGAAACCTAGGTAAAAAAGACCTAAGAAAACCTAGTCAAACTAGGACTCTGACACCTAATTTGCACATTTTTAATGTGTGCAGGGAATTTTATTTATCCTAAGTGACCTAAATCACTTCCATAGCCTAAATAACATCCTAGATAATTTAAATAATTAGGAAATTTAAGAAAATAAAGTGCATATACAAGTTTGGCCCTAAAAACCCCAAAATGGTCTTCTCAAGTGCACTTATGGGCTCTTTGAGGTTTTTGCTTGTATCTTAAACTTTTAAGCTTTTTACTTGTATCTTAAACTTGAAGCTTCAATATTTGAGTTACATTAACTTGAAAATTCCTCATACATGTTGGAAAGAGGTCTTGAAATGTTAAAGCTCTAATATATATGTTGTAGAAGAAAAAGGGCCTTGAAACACTTCAAGGAGGCTCCAAAGGTGCACTTGAAGGGTGCCCTTGGGGTTCCTTATCTTGGGACTTGTCTAGGCACTCTAGAATTAAGCACTAAGCATAGCCATCATCCTCATATGATTTCTTGAATGTTCCAGTAGCTCATTGTGAAATTCCAAGTCCATTCTCCATGAAGAATCTTGTGACAAAAGCTTGAAGTGCACTAGTAAGCTCTTTAGCCTTCTTCCTTGTCAATGGTCTACTAGTTATCATCAATTGGCCCTTGCCATCCTTGGTTGTGCCTTCCTTGATCATATCAAATCCTAGAAAATATGTGCAATACGGCTTCTTAAGCAAGTTTGACTTTTGGTTTGAGTTTTAGAAGTAGAAGGATTCTTGAATTAAAATTTTGTAGACCTATTTGTGAGTTCAAAAGGGATTTTTTGATGGTTTTAAATCATAGTTATGGTTTAGAAAACTATTTCTATTTAAGGCTGTGGACTAGGAGCAATTTCACTTTATGAAATAGGCTTAAGAAGGACCATCACCTGAAGATCAAAAGCACGGTTCTAATGCTTTAATCTTGTAGTGTGAATAAGGTAGAGATAGAGAAACAAATCATAGGCATTAGTAGGTCTTAAGTGTACTAAATTAGAGTGAAGTTTTACAAGCATTTATGAAACTGAAGGTTGGACTTAAAATTAAAAATAGAACATTAGTTCTGGCTTGCTATTGCTTGAACTAGGTTACAGCAAAGATATATAATTGACCAAGCTAACTTTGACCTAAAAAGATGAATTTAAGCTAAAACTTCATATGAAGGTCTAAAAATTGCAGCTGAAACTTGTCAGAACTAAAAAATCTAAAAAGTTAGAATGTGTTATGATGGAGAAACTATAGAAGTTCATTGAAAGTGTTTAGTGTCAACAAAAGATGGCATGACTCAAGAGGAAGAGTGAAAAGCAAGGGCAACCTTTGAAAGTACATAAAAGCAATTTTGGTGGATTCAATGTATAAGAATATATACTAACCAAGAAAATAAGAGCAATATTGATAATAGTTTTGTTTTCTTGACTAATGAGAAATAGGAAATTTGAAGGACCAAATTTTTATAAGGTGGGGGGAATTGTCATGCCCCAACCATACATAACTATGGTTGGTTGGCAATCTAAAGCGTTAAGGGAAAAGAAAAAAATTTGCCTAAAAATTTAAAGATTATGGATAGATTTGCAATGAAGGACCAAATTGTCAAAGGAATTTGACCTGAGGACTGAAATGCAACAAATTATAAAGTTGAAAATACAACAGCAGGAAGTTATAAAGCTATGGACTAAACTATAATAAATTAAGAAGTGATTGATAGAATCACAAGAAAGTTAGAAATTGTGGACTAAATTGTGAAACAAGGGTTTAATTGGCAAAGAAGTTTTACAGGAATGCTAAATTTAACAATTGGAACAGAAGTTGTGCAAGAGTGGCATGGGGAGCAAAATAGACAAGAGCTGAAAGTCAGGATACAATTGAAAATAATGAAAGAGTTGGAGGATTAAAAATTGAGTTGTTTCCTAACTCATACCTAGTCAATAACAAATGTCGAGCTCTCTCTGTAATACCTTATTTTTGCTATAGCCAGCTACATCATTACTTGTAACCACAGAAAGTAATGGAAAATTTGTATACTTGGAGAAAAATTGTTGCGCATTTATGAAATCAAGAAAGCAAGCCCTCTCTTCATTGCTGTAGGCTTTGGGTTTGCTCAGTACATGCTTCATAAGCTTTAAGTTTGCTTGTCACAATTGTTAATAAGGTTTCTAGTTATAGGGAGTCTATGAATTGTTAAGGTCAGTGTTCAGTGGTTGCTCGCTAGAAAGATAGCTCAACTACAATCATGTGATGATTGATTCCTTAGTAAAGCAAAATGTTGGTTTTGGGCAACAATTGTAGGCTAGCTTTGGGTTCATGATTAGCAACAAGCTCGGGTTGTCTAACAAAAGAAGGCTTGGTGAAAACTAATAAGTAAGAGGAAATCCTACAACTTGCAATTCTGATTCTATTTAAAGCTATATTGTTGGATTTCTGTTACTGCTTGTGATGAGAAGTTGTTAGTTTGCTAAGAATAGAAGCTAGGCCAAAAGGTTGTTAGTTTCCTGGTTGTTGTATGAATTCTGATTTCTAAGTAATTTGGGGGTATATGTAAAGGCCGAATGGATGTATGAAAATGTTGAGGTGCTAAGGGACACCCCAAGTTTTGTCTATGATTACATGGATACCTTCAGGTGTCTATGTAAGGTTATAGCTAGATATGTTATCAGCAAGCAATGGGATTCTAATTTTAGGTTAGGCTGACCTAACTTTAGCATCTAAAGCTTTATGATTTTTTGCTGAATAACTTAAATTAAAAGAATTAAAACAAATGACGGTGCTATGAAATGCTTGCCAAGGCCTACGGCTACTTAGCTGGTGTTGTGGTTTGTGTGTTTGTGTGCTTCTACGTTTGGATTCCTGTGCTGACTATATTATAAATACGCTTTGTTATTTCTTATTTGTATATTATGCATGTTTTCTTTGTTTTCGTTTGGGTGTAGGTATTTTGGCTAAAAGCTCAGGCAATTAGTGCTACTAAATTGAAATCAGAATTCATAGTTGTTAATGTCTCTTATTGAGTTTCATCACAAACTCATCCCCCAAATATTTACATTTCATGTAGATAAAGTGGTTGCTGCGATGGTTAAATTGGCTTGGAGCTAGATAAACCTCTCTCTTGGGTGTTGCATTGAATACCAAGTCCTGGTTTATGGACTTTTGAGTCCAAGGTACTCATTATAATTACGTAGCACATTATGTGCATAGGCTGAAAAGCTTGTTTCTGACATACTATACCTAACATTTTTTTATAGAAGTGGAAATGGTTTAAGTTGCTCCAAATTTTTATATATATATTTCCATTTATGGTTAAATAACAACTCTGTATTTTCATGTCTCAAACTGTCAAACTATATAATAACTGTGTTCTATACTTGGATTTGGCCCTAATTTTTTTAACAATGTTTCATTATGGTCAGATTATAGTTTTGAAATTTTCATGTCTTAAATTGCCAATTTGTGCTTCAATCTAATAAAAATTTCAATTTAAAGGGAATGTTTTTAATGCATAGGATAAGGGCAATCTGGGGCATGAAGGTAATTGCCATCAACAAGTTACACTCCCTCGAATACGTATCAAACTTTAGTTTCATGTAAGAAACCATGTCTTTCACAAAGGCGTCATTGGTAGTTACTCGACTATCTTAAACTTGCTTCACCTTGTACACTTCAGAAAGAAACAAATTTGATGGTAGGTAGTCACTTCCAGATATTACGTTAGTAGCTTTGACGAATACCTCCACAATCTCCAAGATCTTGTCAACCTTCTCCCAATCCTCTTTGCTTGGGCATAAGATATATGAGTAATTGATTTCCTTTTGTTGGTACATAAGTAAAACATCTTTAAACATTGAAGCACAAGACAACATCTCATAAGTTGAATTCCAGTAGGTCTTAGAATCATGAACAAGCTTCCTATGAGGTAACTACAACTACTGTGCAATCTCAAAAAATGTCTTGTTCCTACTTCACTTTGGTTGACAAAATGAACACTTTCCCTTATATCCTCTATCACATACTTAATCTCACTCAAACCATCTTGGACAATAAGATTGATTATTTGCGCACAACATCAAATCTGAAACAACTTCCCACCTCGAAGCAACTTCTTGCTCACACTAAAAATCTCCTTCAAATTAGTAATGACAACATCATTAGCTGAACACTTATCAATTGATATAGTGTAAATCTTGTTCTTAATGCCCCACTCCTTTAAACACTTATATAAACCATCTAAAATGTCAACACCATGATGTGGAGGAGGAATATGCCTAAAACTCAACACCCACTTGTTAAGCTTTCAATCCGAGTCAAGAAAGTTCACAGTAACTAGCATACACCTTATCTTCTGGCTTTTTAGTTCCCCAAGTCTGTTGTCAAGCTAATCTTTGGAATTTTTTTTATTAGCTTTTTTATTATTTTCTTTTTATGCCTGTAAAGTCTCTTACAATCTGACTTTAATATGACTTGACTTATGCTCTTCCATCAAGGAATTGCAATCCTTATCATAAAATTGAATCTGTCTTCATCTACAACCATGAATGGTTTTTCTTGCATCAATACCCAATGAGCAAGAACTTCCCTCATCTTTATCGCATCATATTTTCCATGAACTACATATGTTGTAGAAGTAGGAATGCTATCATTTATACTTGTACTGCTATGTTGGAAAATTTAAAGCCCTTATCATTTCACATAAGGTTTTCCTTGTATGCAATTTCAAAGATGCCTACACAAATGTAATATGCTTAAAGACTTGCTCATGGGCATGAGTGCACCACAATACATGCACTTTGGCTTCTTCAATCGTTTAGAACCAGTACATGGTACATAGTCCTTCTAAACATCAGATCTTTTGTAGTTTTTTGAATTTTTTTAGTGCCCCACTAATTGTTTCCTCACCATTAGCAATAGCCTTATTTATTGCTTCATTATTCTCAACCTCATCTGTTGAACTTGATTCATGATTTTCATTAGGCTCTGCCTTAGTAGGAATATCTATCATTTCTTTAATAAGAGCTTGATCGATATTGATGGTGATACCAATTTCATCAACATCCATCATAGGATGTGTGTTTAAATCCTCTGTGGATGGAAAACCCTTGGTTGATGTTGACATTGCCTACAAAGAGATAAGATAAAAGCAAGATTAAAAGCATGATAATGTTGCAAAAGTAAGATTAGATAATGTTGGTAACTATTCTTTTTTATTTCCTTTTTCCCCTAGCAAAACAATCACAAGAATGAATCAACTTCAGTAGGAAAATCTGTAGCATATCAAGTGAATAAATGAAATAAAATTCATGTACCAAACAACAATAAATTCTAAGAAGCTTCCAATTTGTTCAAATAAGAAATACATTACCATTTTAAATAATCCACACTAATGTAATAGAGAAAGAAAGAATTCAAAATGGTAGTCTTTAACTTTAATTGGTAGAGACTAAGCTAAAATAGTAATATCAAGTGCAAAATTCACTGGTACCCAAAATAGATGCGTGAGTTTCTCCTTTGAGGTTCCCTCCCAAGGTTTGTCTATGAAATTACTAGATAGGGTTCAACAACTTCAGCTTAAAGATCTCCCTAAAACTAAAATAAAGAAAGGCATATTTAAGGAATAAAGGTAAAATGACATGATAATGGAAAAAATAAAAGCAAACTGGAAGGTTTGAGGTTACCGAATGAAGAAATGTGAACCAGCCGTGTTATTTGTCAACACCGACATCGAGCTCCATGTGTGCCATCATCCTATTCAAGATCTGTTCATCAATGGAGGATTGAGGCTGTGTCTCTGTCAAGCCCCAATTCACCGCCACCCTATTAATCATATAAGGATAATTAAATTTCAAGTCTCATAGGATGAATTGGAGCATGACAACCAATGCTAAACTTAAATTTTACTTACAACCGAGGTAAAACTTGAGTGAAGGTTGCAAATTAAACCATTATAGGAAGATCTATTAAGTTTAAAGTTTAACATGTTATACTTGCAAAAGCACCCAAGTAGGCTTACATTTGGGCCTACTGGGTACATGTAAGGTGTGTATGAGTATGCATAGGTGGGCATATGTGATCATGCATAGTGGGTTTACCTTGGTGTGCTTGGCATGTTACTATGGTAGGTGTGTGTGCCTTAGGCACTGGGTGCCTTGCAGGCCTATTAGGTGTGCACTAGTCGACATGTGTATGTGTGTCTACATGTGCACTAGTGTGCCTAGGGGCTTACCTTAAGCCCTTTTAGTGTGTTCACCATCTTCATCATACAAACATACATACATTCCCAGCTTTCATTTTAGGTCTTTATAGTACATACCATGCATGCATTACTTAGCCAATTACATCTTGTGCCTTATGAGGCTTACCAAAGCCCACTATGACCACTTAGGCACACACCATGTTCTATTTTGAGTCCCTAAGCTAGTTGTATACACATTTATTTAAAAGTTCAAAGTTGGGCATCCTAAGGATTACATGGCCAAAATTACATGTACCCAAAAGTTTGTCTACTTAATTAGCATGCATGTCACATATTATGGGCTAAGTAGTTTCAATGCCCACACTTAATTGAACCTTGATTCCTAGTTGGCTCTTATGTAAAATGTTTCTTTCAAACCTCCTTGTCTTGACAAACACTAGGATGGATCCAAAAGTAGCCAATCTCACAACAGCCATTAAAGCCTACATGACAAATCATTAGTTCATAATTTGAACTTTTCAAGCTTTTCTTTCATAATATTAACATAACAATAACATAACGAGCCATAACTCTTTACTCATATACCTCTAATGAGATTCCTCATCAGCTATTCTTGCACTTCTTTACCTAAAATGGGTAGAAATAAGCCATGAGCACATTTGTACTCAATAAGCGTTCAATACGGTACCTAGTGCCTACAATGTTCCACAGATTGCCATATCTATAAACATGTAATTTCTCCTTCAAGCACCTACAAACAAAGACAGAAAAAAAAAGACAAAATAGATAAAGAATGACATAATACAAAATATGCATATACACAATTGGGGGTAGCATACGCAACCAACATGGAATCATGCAAAACATACACAGACCACGTACACTATTTTCTTTTAATTTAGCAAGCATTTCTTCCATTCAATTTTGGCATGTAATCATTTTAAATTTAATCAAGTTAATATAGAGCTATAGGTTGATGAGCAAGTTCAGCCATACTTGATCAAGAACCCTAATGTTTGCCATATGTGAACTAGCTAGCTCACCCTAGTGCCCCAACACACATAGCCCATGTTCTTAGCTCCTAGGTTCATTCAGCCATAGCCATCACCTAGGGCAGCCTCCTTCACATAAAATTCCAGGTGAAGAAGCTTAAATTTAACCCTTACCTTGCTTGAAATTGGAAGCTCAAAGGTAGGAAATCCAGCACAAACTTAACATGCCACTATAAACCTACCATAGTGTCACCATGCTTTGTTTGCCTCTCTTTGCTTCTCAACCTGTTTCATTTTTTTACAGGACCTTTTCCCCATATTTTTTTATTTTGGTAGCTATAGTAAATGTCTAGGAAGCTGCCTTAGAAAGGACTTCAGTCCAAGTAGTTGAGTCATGGCTGATTTAGCCTTGGCGGGTAAGTCTTTTGACCATTTATTGCTTTGAACCTCCCATAAGCCCTTTAGATAAATTAAAAACCTTTGTTAACTTATTCAAGTTAGTTATTGGGACAATTTAATCGCCCACTTTATCTTCTAATTTGGCCATTTAGGTCCCCAAATTTCCATGGGCACCTATAGACCTTTTAGGGTTTCCAAAGAACCTTTTAGTGCACCCTACTATGCCCACCATTTTTGTAACAAGCTCTTCACCTTTATTTGGCCTACTTTATAATCCTCATTGCAATTTTAACACTAAACATCAATCTTACACAATTTTCATTAAGGCACTTGGCCTTATAGCCTTCATATTTAGATAGGTGTAGACAAAGGTGTGCCCGAGTGCCACCCTATGCCCCTCCATGGTGCACCCTGGAGTCTTTAAGTTTCTTAGCCATACTTTTCTGATTTTTGAATTCTCATTCCATAACCTACCTTGGCACTTAGTGTTTAGTCATTTTTTGTTCACAAGTATGCCATTTTCCCTTATGTTCCCCTAATGTGCACTTTAGGCACCTTATTGGGCACTTGATGTTATATGCCTCTTGTATTCACATCCATGACTTGTATCACATACCTTTGCAATTTAAATATACTTTATGTTCATTTTATGTACATTATAGCCCATGGCCTATACAAGTCATAGGGATGACACTCTCTCCCCCTTAAAGAATTTGGTCCTCCAAATTCTCAAGCAACTTAGGGAATAACTATGGATATCTTTCAAGCATTTTAGGTTCAGTTTCCCATTTAGCCTCTTCTTCAGAATGATGAGTCCATTGGATCTTTACCATGCTAATTTACCTGCTTCTTATCTTTCTTACATCCATATCTAGATCCATTATATGCCCTTCTTTATAGGAAAAATTGGGATTTTCTGGGGTGTTAAAAGTTGGTATTGCTTCATGTTAATCAGATAAATATTTTCTTAGCATGCTAACATGAAAAGTATCTTGTACATGACCTAATTTTGGAGGTAAGTTCAGCTTATAAGCCACATCACCAAGTCTAGTCAATATTTGGAATGACCCAATGTATCCGGGAGCTAATTTACCTTTCTTACCAAATCTCATGACTCCTTTCATTCGGGATGCTTTGATCCATATGTAATCCCCTATTTGAAATTTAAAATCTTTACTTTTCTTTTGATTCGCATAGGCTTCTTCTTGATTGTTGGCAGCTGTGATAATTTCTTGGATCACTTTAATCTTTTTAGTAGTTTCATGAAACAATTCTGGCCCTATTTCAATCTTATCTTTAGGGTCTTGCCAATAATGGGGACAAATACACTTTCTTCCGTATAGAGCCTCATAAAGTGCCATTTTTTTCACTGAGTGATAGCTGTTGTTATATGAGAACTCTATAAGGGTAAGAGTTGATCCCATTATCCCTTAAAGTCCAAAACATAGCACCTTAACGTATGCTAAAAAAACTTGTATAATTCTTATTGTTTGCCCACTGTTTGAGGATGATAGGCTAAACTTAGTTTCAACTGAGTACCGAATGCCTAATGTAGAGACCTCTCAAACTTTGATACAAATATTTTGTCTCTATTTGAAACTATATCATTTGGAATACCATGTAGAATCACTATTTCATTAATATACAACTGTGCTAGCCTATCCAATGGATTAGTGAGATTAATGGCTAAGAAGTGGGTTAACTTTGTAAGTCTATGCACATTTCCTCTCTAGTATGGGCAAACTCCATAGTTTATCCCTTGGTCATTGATGTTCTACTTTTACTTGTTGGCACACAACACATTTCGACACATATGCCAATTTCCTATTTCATGTTTGGCCACCAAAAATGTTCCTTCAAATTTTGATACATCTTTATAGCTTCAGGATGTATGTTCATTTTGCTGTAATTGACTTTTTTCAAGATTTCTCTTAAGTCATACCCATGTCTTTGGCTAGATATTCTAGCAAGATCTTCATCTTGTCGCTATGTCATCAATATTTTGCTCTTCCAGATTGGTTGAATGGTTACCACAATCAGCTAAGCTTTTTCTTATTTTAGCCACTTATTAGCCAAACAAGTCATGCTATTGAGCTTATTTTCTTCTTTTTCTTCTTCTTCTCCATGTCTTAAGATACCCGTATATTTGTTGCTCAAAGCATCAGCTACCCTATTGGCTTTGCCTTCTGTGTACTAAATAGTACAATCAAAATCCCTAAACTACTTTATTGGCTTTGCTCTTGGATATTTCTTTCACATTCCTCAAACCATTCAAACTTCTGTACTTTCCTCATTAATTTAGTTAAAGGAGCAGCCATTATAGAAATTTTAGGTATCTTCTATAATAGCCAGCTAGTCCCAAAAAACTTCTTATTTCTTTGACATTTTAAGGTTGCTTCCATTGTAAGATAGCTTTAATCTTTGTTGGGTCTATAGCCATTCCTCACCCATTTATCACATGGTACAAGAATTCCATCTGATTAGTCTAGAAATTGTATTTACTCAATATGTCATATAGCTGATGTTTTTCTCAATAATTCTATCACCATCTTTAAGTGCTTTCTATGTTCTTTCTCTTCCAATGAATATACTAGGATATCATCTATAAAAATCACCAAAAAGTGTTGTTGATATGGTATGGATATTCTCTACATCAAATCCATGAAGAAAGTTGGGGCATTCGTAAGCCCAAAAGGCATTACTGCATATTTAAAGTGTCTATAACTTTTTCTGAAAGCAGTCTTAGGAATGTCTCCTTCCTTGACTCTTAATCAAAGGTACCCAGATCTAAGATCAATCTTTAAGAAGATGTAGCTTGAGCCTTATCGACTTGGGCTTATTGAGCTGTATCTCAAGCTTGAGCCCAAAATTAAGCTTAGGAATTTAAAGGGTTGAGCCCAAGCCTTCTACTACTCAGCCATATAAGATATTGAGCCTAAGAGGCCTCTGAATATACCATGGTAAACTTGGGCCTGGGCCTATGCCTTTTATTTATGAATTCCCAAATGCCAAAATACCCAAATACTACCTCGCTCAAATCCTATGTGTTAATTGCTATTGTAACTCCCATGTATGTATTCTGTTGTAACTCCCATGTATGTATTCTGTAGGTTCCCTTCCCAATCTCAATTCATGATTCTTGGAATGGTAAATCTTCTATCCCTCCCCATCTCGTAAACTGATTCCTTAATCTAGCTACCTCAAATTCAATCGATGGAGACTATCATGCTTGTGACTTGCATAGGCCTTTGGTTGTAATGTACATAAACTGTGTATAAAGTATATTTAAATTGTAAAAGGAAATTGATACAGGTCATGGATGTGAATACAAGAGGCATGAAAGGTCAAGTACCTAATAGGGTGTCGAAGGGTGCCCTAAGTGAACATAAGGGGAACATGAAGGAAAGTTCCATACTTGTGAACAAAAAATGGCTAAAAATTAAGTGGAAAGGTTAGTTTTGGAATGAGAATTCAAAAATAAGAAAAGTATGGCTAAGAAACTCAAAGACACCAAGGTGCACCAAGGAGGAGCATAGGGTGGCTCTTGGACACACCCTTGTGTGCGCGTATCTGAATATGAAGGCTATAAGGCCAAGTGCCTTCATAGAAATTATGTAAGATTGACGCTGAGTGTTAAAATGAGGATAAGGATTACAATGTAGGTCAAAGAAAGGTGAAGAGCATGATAGAAAATTTGTGGGCATCATAAGGTGCACCAATGGGCTCTCGAGTAGCTTTAAAAGGTCTATAGGTGCACATGGAAATTTAGGGACCTAAATGGCTGAATTAGAAGGCAAAATCGGTGCTTAAGCTCCAAGTATGAAGCCCTCACATATCCTTGTGTATCTCTTAGCCTCTAGAATGTAAATGCACAAACACTTAGTACAAAACTTATTTCCTAAGCAACCTTAGAATCTTAAGGATTAAAGTAAATAAGTACTTGTAAAAGAAAATAACTTAGCCCTTAACTATCCATTTAGTTGCTAGTCCTAGGGTTAGAACCCACAGAACATACTTAAGGGAGTGAGTAAATGAATGTACTCAGCAAGGGTCCCTTGGGGTACTTGGAAAGAAGGTAACAAACAAGCATACAAATATAGCACACAAACAAGCAAACAACCAACCAACAATCAACACAAATAAATAACAAAATAAGTATGCAATGCACAAATTTGATATGCAATATGCACAATCCTTGGGATATCTTACACCCTAGGTGCCTTATTCTTTCTATGGCTCAAATGGTGGAGGTACTCGAGACACAGGTCTTCGTATCCCAAACCCTTTACCTCCCTTAGCTCTCACTTATGGGTCTTAGAATAAGTCCTCACTTACTCTCAAATGTTACCTATCTTTCCATTAACTTATTGTGCAAGGTAGGCATCTTATATGCTCCAACTAGCCAACCTCTTGGAGCTTAGCTTAGAGTTCTTTAGCGGCTTACATTCCAAACCTCATGGTTTGGTTGTGATCTTATTAGGTTTCCTCTTCATTACCCAATGGACTAAGACCTCTTACTTGGGCCAACAAAAACACTAAAACCTGCCACAATCACCTTAGTGCTTCATTAATAGCTTAAGCACTTTAACCACCCTAGCTAACCCTACCTTAACCACACCACTTAGCTACCACTTAAATAATGAATAATTCTTAACTTAGGAATGAGTTCTAGGCCTAGCCAAAGCTATAAAACATCTTGCAATAGGCTAGGGATGTTAACTGAAAGATTGAGATGATCTTAGGGTGCCACGAGTTTAAAGGGTTTAGGCCTTGGTGACGCCATAGGTGACATGCCACCAAGGGGAACAACACTTGAGTTTCTTGGAACCTAATTGGCAACACATCCCCAATGTTGGCGATGCATCGCCAATGCCATTTCAGCATTGTGTGACCATGTGCTATCTTGCACAAAACTTGCTCAATCTTTCAATCCCAAAAACCAATTCACTTGGGTCTTGTTTCTATTTTGTTCCAACATATAATATTACATTTTCATGCATTACTTAAGCTAAATTAACTTGAACCTTTGCTTCAAACTTAGCTACAAAGCAAGAACAAAACACAAGCAGCATAAGCACACTAGTGCTTGACTTAGCTCTCTTAAGTTCTAGACCTAAAACCAACATGATATGGCATGAAGAAATTGAAATCAAGACCATTTATAGCTACTCAATAAACTTAGAACTATCTTAATCCAAGCCAAGAAGCTTACCTTAGTGTTTATGCCCAACACAAGTAATAAGGAGCACTAATGAAGTAAATGCACCAAGAATGAGCTAGAGACTTCTTGATTTCTCCTTCGGACCTTTAATTTTTCTAGAAATTTGTGACATTAGAGGAGCTTGTAGCAAACAAGTTCCTGGAGAGAGAGAGAGCCACAAAATTTTGTAAATACTCTTGCAACAAAATATGCTACCAACTCCACTAATGCCTACTTATTGTTTCCTTGACTCTTGGCCCTCAAGCCCTCTTTTGTTTCCATTTGACTACTAGGCACACACTAAAAATTTTGCATTGTTGGTCCCAAAGAGTTATTTTATGCCTCCCACACTTAGCTCCTTAGACACATAAGCCAGATAAAACATAAATGGCTCATTTGTAGACTTAGTGAAATTTTTCCACATTTTCTTCAAATGGTGGTTCTAATAGCTAGAATAACTTACAGTCTTAGCTCAGTAAATAAAAAATATTTACAAGTCCTTGATTTCATTAAAATTATAGTCATGCCACTCACTTTTGTCAAAATTATGATCTTGCCCTTATGACTCTTAGGAACTCATTTTTACTTTGCTTGGCTTATTTTTCTTGCTTAACAAGAAACTAATTTGAGGCATTTAAGAAAATATACTTAAATAAATATAGTTCCTAAGCCAAAGCAAGGTGTTGACTAGGAGAATTATCACACTAGTAGAACCTTTGTGCACTTGCAATGCACCATAATGTCAACAAAAAAATTCAACAAAAAATGACCCAAAGTTATTTAACTAGAAAGCTGAATGAATGCAGAAAAATGACTAAAAATCTTTAATCTGGTAAAATGGATGCAGTTGTAATTGGGCCAATGATTGCACTTATTTGGCAAAATGAATCAAACCATAATAGAGGAGGATGAGAGGCTGAGTATGCTAAAAACCCTTAAAACCTGATCACTAAAAAAAACCCTATTTATGATACAATTTTGGGAAAAAATTGCTCGGGGTGAGTTAAAGGAGCAAGGACATGCTAAGCAAAAAGGAAGTAGAGTCTTAATCTTGTAGTCCCTAAAAGGATGCCCCATAATCATGAAATAGTATTTTGGTAATAAGACATTGGTATAGTAACTTCAACTAGGGAACTTAGGCGAATATAACACAAATTGAAAAAAAAGAATATGAGATTTGTAACCTAGAATCTTACTTAAAAATGTTAGTGTTGTGCCTTAAAAGCCAATCATGAGATAATTTTATTTTGCAAAATTGGGTAATGATTTTTATTGAGGCATTATTCCGCTAAATGTGTTTATCATTTGTTTCTACATGACATAATCAAACATAATTATAAGCTAGAATAATAGTATTCTTAAATGTACCTCATTTAGTACTATTGTGGAGTGGGTTGCAATAATACGTAAAGACTAGCATATGTGGAGACTAATATGAGATATGTTGTCTACATATGAGTACAAGTTGGAGAACTTGTGTATTGGACTAACCCTACATGGATCATTATATAAGTGTCATAAGTGATTCTCATAGCGATCATGGTATATGTAGTCCTTTGACCTGAGGTCATCAAGGGTCCTTAAATGTAAGTCACATACTTTGATATTTTTCTTTATTGTTTGTAACTGAGTGAACATGAACGTGGTCATTGGTATGTCACATATCATGCGAAGGGATTTGTATGGTCTAGATGGATTTGGCCCTCCATTATAAGGGAGAGATATCTATGGGCTACTTGATTAAGTATCACTAAGGCAATGCATGGGCATGCTCAGATTAGTTGATATGGGATATCAATGTCATCAATTTTAGTTAGTCTACTAGGGAATCAAGAAACCTTAGATTAGGTTATATAGAAGTGACACATTTCCATGTCTTGTGCTCGGTCTTGATGTATTGGACAAAGGGACAACGGCATAAATGAATACGGTCATAGAGGTTTAGTCAAATCACCAACTATCTTGTTACTTAGGTAGCAATGATGTGTTACAAGACACCACTCATTGTTTATGATCATAAATGTGATTTATGGTCATTGCCTTTATTGGGTTGCACAGATATGGCCCATTTGATTATTTGAGCGTATAGGCTAAATTCTTTGGTTTTGGATTCATGATAATTTTGGATTAATTATTAGGTTAAAAGGTTGGGCCAATATAGAGCATAAAATTAGGCCTAATTGGATTAAGGTTAAGAAACCTGGTAGGTTTGGGAGTTAAGCTTCACTATATATATGTTATATGGTGATCATTTTTGTGTAGCCTCATAAGGATGAAATAAAAAAAGTTCTACAAGGTTCCAGCCACACTCTCCTCTTACCTTTCCTTGGAGGATGCAAGCAAGCACAGTGGGTGTAAATAGGAAGCCACCTACTGGAACATGGTGGAGGCATGGTGAGCAAGTGGTTCATGTTGATACCATACAGGACCTGAACACATTAACTATTCAAGTTTGTGATTCAACTCAATAGTTGAATGAAAGATCTCAAATAACTAGGTATAAAAATTTTTGAACACCCGATTTACTCTGTTTACTTAAATCATAGATTTTCATTAATTTCTGCTGCACCTGTTTAGCTCCCAAAATCTAACAATAAATTATTTAGAATTCAAAATCATGATTTAGTAAAATCAAGGTAGAAAATTTTGAGACAAGGTCCTTTGAAATATACAAGCATTAGATTTTTTTTTAAGGTCATGAGCTTACCTGAACAAGCCTTGTAAAGCTTGAAAATGGTCAAGACTCCTAAAAAGCCATATGCTCAAATCACAAAATCATAATTGACTGTGAATATGATGAATTGTACGTAAGGGAGAAGACCCTAAAGACTATGCAATAACAACTAACTTTACAAAATGTTTCCCACAATTCATAAGATGATTATCAAAAGTTTTGGGCGCTAGAGTAAGTTGCTAAAGAATATGAACTTGGGACAATTATTGAGGCTTTATAGATAAGAATGGAATAAAAACTCAATTCTGATGTAAGAAAAGTTTTGCATCTTCATTCAAAACAAAAGAACAAAAAGAAAAAATGAACTAAAAAGAAGAAGTAGTGTTCTCCTTTTTGGATTCCCCTTTGGATTTTGTAGGAAAAGGCATAGGGGGCAAGGAAGGGTCTAGATATTCTTTACTAAACCTTACAAAGGTAGGCTCCATTTAGTTCTTAAATGTAGCAAACTTAGATATGTCCTGATCATGGTACTTCTGCATAAGCTGGTGATGGAAGAGACACCATCCATCTAAGAACCCCAACATTGCCATCTTATCAACCTTCTCTTTGTCCAAGGAAAGCTTCTTGAACTTTTCTAGGTGTAAAAAAGTTAACTTTAAGTACTGGAATAATCAAAAGACAACTTCTCTTTCTTTTGGGAAAAGACAACTAGATACATGGATGTTTGAGTACCTAAAATTTAGGATTAAAACTCAAACAACAAGGGTCAGTTTGAATAAGATCTATCTGCAGCACTTGAAATGAATAGATTTGAGGAAATGTAAGTTTCACTTGGAAACTTAGAAAGGAGTACACTTAGGTACTTAAGGTTACATTGCCCATGATATTACCTGTATTCAAAGGAACAAAGAAAAAAGAAACACAAGGCAAATATCCGACAAATAGCAACCAAATGTAGCAGCCAAACACAAACAACAAACATATGAATGTAGTAGTAATACGCATTATTGGTTAGTCAACAAAACATGCAATAAATATATGCAATTCATTATGGCAGCCCTCCTCAAGCATATGCTTGGTCGTAGGAGAGTTTTAACATTAGTTAGTGCTAACTTTGGACTCTAGAAACCCAAAAATTTGCTACCATCAAGGTGCACTACACACCAAGGATGCAAACCTTCCTTAAGTGCATGCCCTTACTAAGCTCTTCACTTTCTTCGAAGCTTAGCACTAGCTCTGTGGATGCTTGATTGATACAGTAAACAGTTCATGAGAGTAAGAGAACTCCTTACCTTGATGGGTATGCTAAAATTTGAGCTTGATTCTTGGTGCACACAAGAAATAGCACTAGTTGGCTTCCAATTTTGCTTCATTCACTTCAATTGCAAGTAATTGCTAGCTGGGAGGTATGGTGGCTATGGAGGAAGTGTGGAGATGATGAGTTGCTGGTGGAAGAAGAAAATGGGGGGAAAAAAAGATGAGTTGGCTGCTTAAATGCCCTTAAGTGCACATAACACAGTCAACAGGCTAAGCTATGCTTTATATCATTTTCCCTACTACAAGATCATGGTTCATTAAGCTTAATCTCTTAGCCCACAATTTGAGCATCCTTATCTTTCTTTGGTTGCCTTTTCTTGAGTAGGATAACTTTAAAATATCTCCATTTGACGTAATTCAAAGACATAGACATCTAGTGCTCTACACTAGGACACTTTGGTCCTTAAGCCCATTTTTTTGTGTTTTCTTTGCCCAAACATGTTCTCCACAAGCAATGAGTCCTCTAATATTACTTTCATGCTATCGATATCCTTTTCATAACCTTCCTTAGCTCACTTTTAACATTTTTACAATTGAGTACCCAAATTTTCAAGTTCTTACAAAAAACTCCATAGGTTGCTTGACAAACAAGCAATCCTTAAGGCTTTTTTTAGGGGGCCAAGTTATCAACTTGGAACACTTTTAAGGAGATGTTGGTCATACCCCTCACACTTCAATCACTATGGTAAGAATTACACAATATAATGGTTTTTGACCATTATGCCATGCTTGTAATTCTCCCATTTTTATGATGTGGTAACAAGATGACCAAAACTCCTTTCACTGGGCAAAGTGAAAGGGCTAATAATTTACTATGACTCATACATAGTGATGTATGTGGCACAATGTCTTCACACATTAGAGGAGGCTTTTAATACATCATTACACTTACTGATGATTTTAGTAGATATAGCTATATATATCTCATGAAACACAAGTTATAATCCTCTAAAAAGTTCAAAGAATTTGAGAATAAAGTACATAATCAACTAGGAAAGAGTATCAAAGTACTTTAATCAAATCAAGGTAAAGAATACCTAGGCCAGGAATTCCTTGACAACTTGAAGGAGTGTGGTATAGTATCATAACTGACTCTACCTAGTACACCTCATTGGAATGGTGTATCTGAAAAGAGAAATTGAACTCTGTTAGACATGGCTTGATCTATGATGAGTCAAGCTGACCTTCCAAGCCCCTTTTGGTGACATGCTTTAGAGACAACTGCTTTTACACTAAATTGAGTTCTATCTAAATCTGTTCAAAAGACACCATATGAGATATGGAGTGGGAGACATCCTAGTCTACCTTTTATAGAGATTTGAGGCTATGAGGCTTACATAAAACATAAATTCTATGACAAGTTGGGGCCCAAATCTCAGAAATACCTCTCGGTTGAGTATCCCAAAGAAATAAAGGGTTACTATTGTTACAATCCTTCTAAGCAAAAGGTGTTTGTTTCTCAAATTGGTGTCTTTCTAGAGAAAGAGTTTATCTCTAAAGGAACCAGGGGGAGGAAAGTAGGACTTGAAGAAATTCAAGAACAACAAGCAGACATTGAATCTGAAATAGAACCTGAATAAACACCATGATATGTTGTGGTTCAGGAGTCTATTCTTGTAGCACAAAGCCCATGTAGGTCTGGTTTGATTTAGCGTGAGCTTGAGAGATATGGTTTTATTGTGACTCACACTGGTGATGTGATGCTGATGGATCAGGATGAGCCCACAACCTACCAACAAGCTATGTCAGGGCCTAACTCTAAGAAGTGGCTAGAGGCCATGAAGTCATAGATGGAATCTATGTATGAAAACCAAGTATGGATTTTAGTTGATCTACCTGATAGGGTAAAACCCGTAGGGTGAAAATGGGTTTTTAAGAAGAAAACTGACATGGATGGTAATGTGATTACCTTTAAGGGACAATTGGTTTCAAAAGGTTTCAAGCAAATTCATGGTGTTGACTATGATGAAACTTTTTCATTAGTTTCCATGCTTAAATCCATTAAAATATGAAATATGGCCATTGCTACACACGATGATTATGAAATATGGCAAATGGATGTTAGAACTATTTTCCTTAATGAATGGCTACTTAAGAATGTGTACATGACATAACCTAAAGGGTTTGTTACTCTAGAGAATGCTAATAAGTATGCAAACTGAAAATGACCATTTATGGATTAAAGCAAGCTTCTTGGAGTTGAAATCTTCATTTTGATGAAGCAATCAAAGAGTTTAGTTTTGTCAAAAATGAAGATGAACCTTGTGTCTACAAGAAGGTTAGTGGGAGTGTTATTGTCTTCTTGGTGTTGTATGTAGATGACAAACTACTCATTGGGGATGACATTCTTGAGCTGTAGTTTGTAAAGACTTGGCTAGGGAAATGTTCTTTATGATGGACTTGGGTGAAGCAGCCTATGTGTTAGGTATCAATATTTTTAGGGATACATATAGAAAATTGCTTGCCCTAAGTCATAGTACATATATTGGCAAGGTGCTAAAGAGGTTTAGCATGCAAGACTCCAAGAAAGGATTCTTTCCCATGTCACATGGTATAACTCTTTCTAAATCTTAGTATCCAAGTACACCTAAGGAGAGAGAGTGCATGAGTAAGATTCCATTGCCTCATTAATTTGATCTATCATGTATGCCATGTTATGTACTCATCCCTATGTCTTTTATGCCTTGAGCATGATGAGCAGGTACCAATTAAACCCCAATGAAAGCCACTAGAGAGCTGTTAAGAATATTCTTAAGTACTTATGAAGGACTAAGGATGCAATCTTGGTCTTTGGTGGTGAAGATGAGGTCATTGTAAAGGGTTACACCGATGCCAGCTTCCAATTTGATAAGGATGATTTCAGATTGCAATTTGATTATGTGCTTTGCATTGGTGGTGGTGCTATGAGCTGGAAGAGTTCAAAGTGAGAGACAACAACTGATGCTATAACAAAATCTGAGTACATTGCCACCTCTAATGATACAAAGGAGGCTGTTTGGATCAAGAAGTTTGTCACAGAACTTGGAGTGGTTTCGAACATTAGAGACCCAATGAAGCTCTATTGTGACAACAATGGAGCAATTGCACAAGCTAAGGAATCTCTATCTCACTAGGAACCCAAACACATACTCTCACGCTATCATCTTATTAGGGAGATCATCGAAAGGGGTGAGGTGAGGATATGCTGGATTAAAAATGTTAGTGTTGTGCCCAAAAGCCAATCATGAGATGATTGTATTTTTGCACATTGAGTCATGATATTTTATTAAGGCATTAATCCAGCAATTATGTTTGTTGTTCTATTTCTGCGTAACGTAATAAACATAATTGTAACCCTAGAATAATGATATTCTTAAATGTCTCTGGTCTAGTATTATTGTGGAGCGGGTTGCAATAATACATAACGACTAGCATATGTGGAGACTAATATCAGATATATAGTCTACATATGGGTACAAGTTGGAGAACTTGTGTACTGGACCGACCCACCATGAGAACACTACATGGAGCATTATATGAGTGTCATAAGTGATTCTCATAGTGATCATGGTATATGTAGTCCTTCGACCTAAGATCATCAAGGTTCCCTACATGTGAGTCACATACTTTGATACTTTCCTTTGTTGCTCGTAACTGAGTGGACTTGAAGGAGGTCATTGGGTATGTCACATATCATGTGGAGGGATTTGTATGATCAAGATGGGATTTTTCCCTCCTATGTAACGGGAGTGATATCTTCAGGCCCCTTGATAGAGTAAGACTTAGAAAAATGCATGGCCATGCTCGGATGAGTTGATATACGATATCAATATCATCAGCTTAAGTTAGTCTACTCGGTAATCAAGAAACCAAAGATTGGGCTATACGAGAGTGACACATTCCATGTCTCGTGCTTAGTCTTGATATCTTGGATAAAGGGACAATGGCATATATTGGTGATGATCATAAAGGTTTAGTCGAATCATCGACAATCTTGTCACTTGGGTAGCAATGATGTGTTGCTAGACACCGCTCATTGCTTATGATCATAAATGTGATTTATGATCATTGCCAATGTGATAAGAGCGTATTGGGTTGCACACATAGAGCTATTTGGTTCATTAGAGTGCATGGGCTAATTATTTGGGTTATGGTTTCACTTTAATTTCGTATTAATAATGGGCCCAAGAGTTGAGCCATTATTAAGCCCGAAATTAAATCCTAATTGGATTAAGGCTTTGAAACCCATTAGGCCTGGAAGTTGAGTCTCACTATAAATACAACTTCTAGTGAGAAATTCGTAGGTCTCCTTGCCCTAGCCTCCCAAAAGGACAGCCGCACTCTTCTCTTGCAATTCCTTGGAGGACGCAAGCTAGCACAACGAGCGCAAGAGAAACGCATCTGCCGGGACGTGGTGGAAGTGTGGTGATCCCGAGAGGCTCGTGTGGATACCATAGAGAGCCTGAACACGTCAACTGTTCAGGTTTTGTGATTCGACTCTACAGTTGAGTGAGAGATCTCAACTGAAAATTAGGTATGAAAATTTTCGAACAACCGGTTTACCCCATTTCACTTGGATCCTGGAGGGTTTTGGTTAAATTCCATTGCGCTGTTTGGCTCCCAAAACCCAACAACAAATAACTCATGGAAAGATGCAGTAGAAGGGACAAACAGGGTGTTATATGAAGCGATGGCTAGACCCAAAGGTGTTACTTCAAAGCATTTGCACAATGTTGCTTCATCGGCACCGCTCAGAACCATGTTCTTTTGATTTTTTGTTAGATTTGCTTGAGGGCCACCTCACCCATCATATGAGTCTAGCTAAGGTACCCTGAAGTCTGGAGGGATTGGGACATTCAGATAGCCGGAACAAAGGGAGCCTCATCTCTGATAGGAGTCCTGGTCATAAGAGTTCAAACTATCATTCTTGTAATCTACTCTTCCATTCAATCCTTCCTCTCCAACATTTTTTTCTAGAGAAGACCATATCAGTCATTGTCACACCCTCGGGGAGAGAGAGAAGTCTGTTGAGTAGTTTTCTATTCCAAAATGACTAAAGCTTTCTCCTTGCGATTGTGTTTCTGGCTACAAGGTGGCAATCTTTTGACACATGATTCACTTCACATGTTGCCTTCCGAAATAGGAGAGGAATCTTTTGCCGGAGTTTGGGACTTTTCTAGTGAGGGTTCCCTCCTGGAAGGCCTCCTAAGGTATTCTGACCAAAATGTTGGGCTATCTTTTTTACTATGCTATGCTGGATTCACACAGGAACCTCATCATCAATGTACCTAGGTGATCATCCTTGGGCAAGTTTAATAGGTCACCCATTTGTTCCTGCAATGGAGATGGAATCTTCTTTGGTAGGGAGTCATGGTGAGGCTTGTTCTTGGACGCTCGAGTTATCACCACAATGATCTATGCCAGGGTTCCCATATATGGTACTCTGAGCTTTGTATAGAAAATTGTGAATATAGGTACTCCAATCTGATATAGTCCTAAAAAGATGCCAGAGAAAAGGGGTGAAGGCAGTCCCTATAGTGTTTTATGATAAGGGACTCTCCAACACCCAAGTAAGAAGGTAATATAGCTTGGGGTATTAAGTAAGCATAACATAATAGCCTCTCTCATCTACCTAGAGGGAGTTCCTTTTATATCTGCCTTAAGAGGTTAAGTCCTCCAAATCTGCCATCCACATGTTAGGCTAGATTGTAGAACATGGGTCTATATGATCCCAACTATCTTCGCAACCACCTGTTTTGACACAGGCCTGAGTGAACATTTTGCATGCACTTAGGTATACCTGTACTAACGGTATTTGTCTGTAGTTGGGTATGTTAATGTTGAGGAAAGTGGCTTGCCCTTTAGTCAAATGGCTTCAAACCAAACAATAGGTGACCCAAGGTTACGACATGTGATTAAACTATTCACACCTTGGATGGACCTTGGGTGAGCCTCAAGGTCAATGGCCTTCAGTAATCACCAAGGAAGTGAAACTCTTATCATTATCAATAAATGGTCTTCAACCTACAGTAAAACATAATAGTGACAACACATGCATATGTATATGTAATCTATTGTGAGCACATATAGTGTGAGGCTAAACCTATGTGCATAGAATTTTAGTCCTACAGGATTTGTCCTTTACAAAGTCCCTAACTATAGGGCAAAGCATTATGTACTAGCAAACATTGTTTACTACCCTAACTAGTCAACTTTATCATTACTTTCAACCTCCCTTAAGTTGTACAAGTGAACATTGTGCATGCACCTTGCCTGAATTCCAAGGAACTCACTAGGTGTTCGAAGCCTCCACATAGTGTCTCAAGTCCTTATACTTGCCTAGGTAACTTGTGTTCTAACCTTTGACCTTAAACCCTTACCAAGTGTGCACTCAGCTCTTGCTTACCTGACAAGTAATCTCACCTAGGATTCAAAAGCAGAAAACCTTCACTTAAGGCACATACTTATCCATTATTACTTGGTTCACATTAGAAGAGTAGCAATTGCCATGGTTTGACTCATTTAGTAGGTTCTTGGGAACCCACCAAGGTACACTAAGGTTCCTACATTAGAACCTTAATTCTAAAGGTCTGGCTCAGCTCCTAATGGTTTTAAAACTTACACCTAACTAATGGTGCTCTATTGTGGCCAATCATGTCTTTACTTTGAACTAGTATACAACCAAACTTGGGCAAATCCAAGCTTGGGGAAAACATGGAAGTGGTAGTGCTCCTTCATAGCTTCGTGTGGAATCTTGAATTGCCTCGGTTAGACACCCAGGAAAAAAGTCATGGGGAAATTACTACTAGGTGTCAAACCTGGCTGGTCTAGGAATTTTGGTTGTGAGGACACGTCACTAGCTATTCGTGCCCAAAAATTCAAGACTTCACACCATAGCCTTTTTTAGGGCCTCTAACGCGATCCAATGGCCTGACAGACATCTTCAATTGCCTCAAGCCAGCATGTACACAAGCATTTGGCCACAATACAACATTCTTACTAAGCTTATGATGCATCAAAACACCAAGCTATGCAAGGCAACATCACTAGTCCACCATGATCAACTCAACCCACCAACTAATACCATTCATTAAACTACTTAAATTTAATAGGAAAACAAGCTATGAATGACATCAAATATGCATGAATCATAAATTGTTTCACTTCATTTCAAGCTACAATGAATGGTCCAACATTCCTTCACAAAAACCAAAGCTCTATTAGGTTTTTCCTAGGTTTGATGACATTGTAAAGGCAAATGGCACCAAATTAACACAACCTAACCAAAGCCCAAGCAACCAAGGGCCAAACAAACAATGAAACAATAAGAAAATCAACTAACCCCTCACACAAAATAAGGCCCAAGCTGGAAAATGTGATTTTCCAGCTTCAGATGCACCAACCTCACTTGAAATAAGCCTCCCAAAGCCTAATCACCCTTAGAATTAGCAAAATCCATAAAGAACTCTAAAATTTGTGTGGGAATTGAAGAAGAATTCAAGTGGGCAAGAGGGAGCTTGGATTTGGAAGAGAATGGACGAACAATGGCTACCATAATCCTTTCTAAAACAAGTTATAAAGCCTTTAACCCCACAAACCCTCCAACTTTCATTAAGTTGTAAAAAATCTCCCTTCCAAAAATAGTAACCATTGGTAAAAATGGGTCAAGCCACAAACACTTACACAAATCTTTGGGTGCTAAGCAAAGGTTAGGTTTTAAAATATGTTTTTTACTCCTAGGAAACTGCTCGACACCTCAGGATGAAAAATTACCATTTCACACCACAACATTATTTGATGCCACAAACCTCTTGAAAACTAGTAAACCTTTCCAAACTCACTCGAACTTACTAAGCAAACCTAAAAATGAGGTATTAAACTAAGCAATGCACATATGTTAGACATATCCTGATTGACTTGCATAATCGATTCAAATGAATTAACCAAGCAATTTTCTAAAGGAGTACAGATACTCCCTTTTTGGATATAGTTTTCCACACTAGTGTCGATGATGTAAACTTCCTCACTTTCATCTTCCTTTTCAGGACATTGCTTAAGCAAGTTGAAAACATTTAGCTCCAATGTCATATTCCTGAATGAAAATTTCATTAGTCAATTCCTGCAATTAATCAAAGCATTAGAAGTTGCTAAAAATGGACATCCCAAGATAACGGGTATTGAATTCCTAATTTCCACTGGTGTTGTGTCGAAAATAATAAAATCCACAAGATAAATAAATTTATCAACTTGGACTAGCACATCTTCAACAACTCCTTTGGGCACTTTCACTGATATGCTAGCAAGCAAAATAGTTACCTTGGTTGGTTTTAACTCACCCAAATTTAGCTTTTGGAAAACTAAATATGGAGTAAGTTTACATTAGTCTGAAGATCAAGTGATAAAGTTTACACTAGCCCTAAGATCAAGTAATGCCTGCTCAATTTTATGTTGTCCAATGAAACATGAAACTGTTGGACAACCAGGATCCTTGTATTTTAAAGCAATGTTTTTTTGAATAACAGAACTTACCTGCTTGGCCAAGAAAGCTTTCTTTTTCACAATCAGTTTTCTTTTAATAGTGTACAAATCATTCAAAAATTTGGCATAAGAAGGTACATGTTTAATCTCATATAACAAAAGGATATTGATCTTTACCTACCTGAAAATATCAAGAATTTTAAGATTCTGATTCAACATATTAAGACAGTTAATACCTAAGGAAATTGAGGTGCAGGTAGAGATTCAACTTGTTCTTTGCTTGGTCTAGGTTCAACCCCTTCTTTACTCCTAGAAGTTGACTCATCATCTCCTTCACAAGGATCAAAAATGGATTTTTCAATAACCTTACCACTACGGGTTGTATTGATTGATTTCACTTGATCCAAGGTTTCACCTTTGGGATTTAGTTGTGATTGAGAAATAAATTGCCCTTTTTCCTGAATGTTGAGTACATATGCAAATTTTTCAAGAGTATCTTTCAAATCAATCATAGTTTGACTTGTTTGAGCATTGATGGACTTTTGCTTCCCAACAAATGAATGCAATGTATCTTCAAGATTTTTCCTAAACTAAGGTACATAAGGTGCATATCCTTGAGATTCTTTAAAATTTTGCTAGGTGTAAGAAGGTGGTTGTGACAGTTGAACATGACTATCACTTCTCTGACTAAAATGATGCCCCAAGGCATCTTCGTTTGCTATCATGTTGACAGGTGGAGAGACTTCCTGAGGAGGCGAGCGCCTGTAGCTCTGGTTTCCCAGCTGAGCGTGCCTGAAAAGCTCGAAGAAGAGGTTAGGAGGTCCCCGGTTTGCTTTTTCGGGGAGGACCCTCCGACGCCCAAGTCAGTTTTCTGAGTGAAAGTGGAGGAAGAACACTAAGGGATCAAGTGTCTTGCCTGTTTTGTGTTTTCCCAGAGGGAGGAAAATGCCCATCCTTTGCCCAGTCCCATTTCCTAGTATTTATAGGAGTAGCTGGTCCGTTCAGATCATGACACGTGTTCAGTCGGATTTGATCTGTCTTTTTGGACCTAGGGGACAGGCAGCCGTTTGCAGCCTCCTTAAGCCCTGGACTCGGACAGGTTGTGTCAGGATTGGGGTGGCTGTGGCGTGTCAGTTCGCCGTTCAGATGTGATGTGTAGGGCTTGTGGGCGACAAGTCAGAGGCTCCTTAAATGCTCATACCGTACTCCCGAGGTCCCTTGGGCGAGGTCGCCCTTCGGTGCGTGCACCCTCTTCAGATTCTATCCGTCCTTCAATGCGAGCACCTCCTTCAGGATCTATCCCATAGCTCTGGGAGTTCCCTTGATGAACACCTCCTTCGGGACTCATACCCATAGTTAGGGGATTCCCTTGTTCAGGTGTTTCTTGTTCGGGGAAGATCCTCTTTGGGGCCTCTGCCTTCGGGGAGATTCTTCCTTGCTTCAGAGAGATGGCTCTCTTACCCGAAGACGGTCAGTTTGGCCCCTCGATGGAGACGGTGTTGTCCTCGGAATTCCTGACAAGCTAACCGAAGTTTCGAGCTCATAGTGTTTGACTTCGCACCTTCCGAGGTCAGTAAAAAGATCCTCTCTTGGGTGACGTCAGACTCCTCGGCCAATATTCTGGCAGGGAGTTACTACCGAGGAGGCAATAGCCTTTGGCTATCACAGGCCCCCCTCCGAAAAGCCGAAGTGAGGAACTTCGGTTCATCGGTTTTCGGGTCCTGTGGTTGTGATATCTGCGCCGAAGACGCCTTCTTCTGCCTGAAGCGATGGGTAGCCCTTTTTGCGTCCTCGAGGCTCGAGAAGATAGGTTGTCCCTGTTCCGAAGATACACCTTCTGCCCGAAGTCACAGGCTGTCTCTTGGTGTCCTCGTGGCGAGGGGAAATACGATAACCTTGTACCGAAGATAGACCTTTTGCCCGAAGTCACAGGCTGTCTTTTGGTGTCTTCGAGCTAACCTACTTTTTTGCCTTTATAGGTCTGCTCATGCGTCGCGTCCTGTATCCAGCAGAGTCAGTCTAGGGCGGCGCCTCTAGACCAAATGGTGTTAGAGGGCGTGCTCGACGTGATGGACGACACGTGGCATATTTGCTGCACGATGACCGACACATGGCACACTTTTATTGGGTAAGAATGCACTGAGTACGGCTGGCGCGACTTTTTAGGCGCTCTTAGCAGTTATGGCGACGCTTCACCTTCCGAGGGGTACTAATGACGACGGTTCTCCTGGCCTTCTCGGCCTATATATATCAGTCCTGTCATAACCCTCTTTCTTGTTCTGCTTTTGCTTTCTTTTGCCTTCTAATTCTCTCCAGATTTTCCGCAGCGGTTCTCCTTTTTCAGGCGTTTTTCCGACCACTTTTCACGACGGCTTCCAGGAATCCAGATTCCGGCAAGACCTTTGGTGGGTTTTAGTCCTTTTGCTTTTTTCAAAGCTTCTTCTTTGTTTTTCCCGAACTCGTTTTCCTTGTTTTTCCCAAACTCGTTTTCATCATGCCTGTTCCCGAGAGTTGGCAACCTCTTCTTTCTCACCCCTGCTGCACTACTCCGGCAAAACTAGCGAAGTGGAAGAAAAAGTTTTTCTTACCCTCTTACTCTGTGACGAGGTTGCCCCGTGCTGACCAATTTCCTTTCTCCAACCGGAGTGATGAAATCACCATTTTCCGAGCCGAACTGAAGGCCGGACTTCGGTATCCCCCCCCGGAGATGGTTAGCGCGTTCTGCAACTTCCATGGCATTGCCGTTAACCAACTCCCACCGAACTCGTACTGTTATTTCAACGCCTTCCTCTGTATGTGCGGCGTTTTCAAAATAAAACCTCACTTTGTAGTTTTTCTTCAGTACTACAAGCTCTTCGTGGTCCCAAAGGGTGGCTTCTACTTTATGCTACCTCGGGGATCCGGGAGCAAAAAGTATACGTTCACCTTCGCCACCAAAGACAGCTGGCGAGGGTGGCAACAAAAATTCTTTTTTCCTGAAGAAGTCGGAGGCTTGGTCGCACGTCCCGACCAAGTGGGCTCAGGGGAGGCTCAAGATGGATGTTGTTGACCCGAAGATACTGCTAGACGCCGACGTAGCACCTATCTTTGAGGACTTCGACAGGCGCATCCGGGCCGTCTCTGACTGGGCTGCCGAGGTCTCTCCTCGTGCCCTTTACCCCTTTCCGATCAACTGGAGGCTCATGACCGAAGAGGTCCTTCGGGAACTTAAGGTGGTAAAGGAGCATGTGACAGACCTTAATATGCCGAAACCGGCTTCTTCGAGGAAGGACTCCTGGCTCGTGAAACTCCTTCGGGGGAAGGAGACTTATGAGTCTTTTTACGAGAGTAAGTTACTTTCTCATTTTTTCCTTCATAACTTCATCTTGGACTTACACTGATCTTCTTTTTCTTTTTTCAGAGATGGGCGACGACGCGGGCAGGCCGAGAGGGGCGAACAGACGAAGAAGGCCGCCTCTCGGAGGCGAAAGCAGACTTCGGGCGGCCCTCCTTCCAAACGGGCAAAGAAAGGTGCTCCTTCTCTTCCGCAAATTCCGGAGGAGGTAGGCGAGGAGCCCGAACACCCTGCTGCCCTTTTGCCCGAGGTTCGTTCTGCCTACGTCCCTTCTTCTGACGTCCTTCCTCAAAGCCCCACGCCTTCGCAAGCTCTTCTGGAGGGCGATGGGGAGGAGACCCCTTCTGCCGAGGAACGGCGCCAAATAAGAGGCAAAGGGATCTCTACTGAGGCGGCGTCGCTTCTTGACGACGACGTTACCGAGGTGCCAGCAGGTTTGTATTTTGTCGAAGAGCCTTTTTTCTCTTGTAAATCCTTAAGAGTTTTCTGGCCTTAACCAATTTTTCTGCTTTGTTGTGCAGCGGAGGTGGCCGCTCCTGACTAGGTTGCCGAACACGCCCGCAAGAGGGCCCTTCAGGATGCCCAAGTCCCAGCAGGGAAAGTTTCGAATGAGCCCTTTTGGACGTTGACGGAGGACATGAATATGTACTCCGAGGACTGTCCCGAGATGGCCAAGCAGATGTGTAAAGGGGTTTTTACTGAGGCCTCTTACAAGGCCCTTACGGAGGCTTACCCAAGCGACATCTCTTTGGCTGCCAAACTCACTGAACACGCCGCCCAGGTACGCTTCACTGTTCCCTTAGTGCCAATTTCGCCTTTGCTTTTTACTTAGCATCATTTTCCCTTTGTTTGCTTTTTTTGCAGCTGATGGGGTATGCCGGGTTGCTCCGTGTTCGGGTGGCACGAGAGTCGGAAAGGAGGGCGTCACTCTGGGACCTTTACACCAAGACGAAGGCCCAGTGTTCAGCGTTGGCTGCCGATAATGCTCAGCTGAAGCAGTCTTCGGAGAAGGAAATTGCTGAACTTCGGGAGGGGTTCATAAAAGAGAAAGAGGAACTTGAGAAAGGCACCTCCCAGAAAATTTCCGACATTGGCTCTCGGGTAGCGGAGCTAACTTCGACCGTAGAAGCGATTCAAAAGGATAAGTCAGAAAGTGACGCAATCCTTGCGAAGACGCTCGAGGAAAAGGCCCAGCTTGAAGCCGAGGTCGCATCTCTGAAGAAGCCTTCAGAAGAGAAGAAGAAGATGAAGGCATTGAAGAGAAAGCTTAAGGATCTGGAGAAGGATTACGCGGATCTGGAGAAGGACTATGCAGATTTGGCGGTCAAGAAGCGGGAGTCCGATGATATGACGAAGTTGGGTTTTCAAGACGGCTTCTGTCTTGCTCGGCAACAAATTCTGCAGAAGTTCCCAGATTTTGACCTCCCCTTCCTGGAAGGCATGAACAGCCCGAAGGAGCCTCGGTGGACTTGGTCCAAGATCGAGCACTTGAAACTGCCTCCTTCTCTCTCGGCGCCGAAGGCTGCTGACAAAAGCACAGAGGCTGGCAGTTCTCAAGACGCCGAGGTTCCTTAGTTTGTACTAGGGCCTTTTGTCTTCATTTTCTTCTTCTTTTTTGTAGTCTTTCAGCAACTTTCTTCTCTATAAGCACTCTTTGGCTCAATAGATAAAAATTTGGCTAAGTATTTTTTGCCAGATCCCCTTGTTTCCCTTTGTCCCGAACATAATTCGCTCGAGAGACTTCGGAAAACCATACTCTTGCTTTCCTTTGTCCCAAACATATTCGCTCAAGGGACTTCGGAAAACCATACTCTTGCTTTCCTTTGTCCCGAACATATTCGCTCAAGGGACTTCGGAAAACCATACTGTTGCTTTCCTCGGTGATTGCTTTCGTGAGACTCTTGTTTTGTACTTCTTCAGAACTTTTTACTTAGACAAATTTGTCCAACTTGTGCAATACAACTTTCCCACCAAACTTTTTTGGCATAGAATTTTTTCAAGGCCTCTGAGTGCCAAGTGTTTTTTAATTCTATGCCTTCGGCATCGCCGAGCTTATAAACTCCTTTTCGTACTTCGGCAAGTACCAGGTAGGGTCCTTCCCAATTTGCGCGAAGTACCCCGTGGGACGGCTTTCGGGGTGCAAATTCAGCCTTTTGGAGAACGAGATCTCCATCTTTATTCCTTTTGGCCTGGCGCGTAGGTTTATGGCTGCTGCCACTCTTTGCTGGAAAGCTTTTCTTCTCAGCTCAGCTACTTCTCTGTGTTCGCTGACGAGGTCGAGCTTGGTTCTCAGGCCGAGGTCATTTCCTTTTTCATCGAACACTTGGACTCGTATTGACGGTTGTACTACCTCGACAGGGATGATGGCCTCTGTACCGAAGACGAGTGAAAAGGGGGTTTCCCCTGTGGCTCTTCGGGGTGTTGTTCGGTAACTCCATAACACGCTTTGGAGTTCTCCTGGCCATTTCCCTTTTGCTTCTCCCAATCTCTTTTTCAGACCATCTTTTATGGTCCTGTTAGATACTTCCACCTGCCCATTACTTTGGGGGTGAGCTACTGGGGCGAAGTGCATTTTTGTCCCGAGGTCGCTAATGAACTCTTGGAATCCTTTGTGTATGAACTGGGATCCATTGTCCGCTACGAGTACCCTCGGTATGCCAAATCTGCATACGATATTTTTCCATACGAACTTCTGCACTTCTTTTGCCGAGATAGTTGTCAGAGGTTCTGCCTCGACCCACTTAGAGAAATAGTCTACTGCTACTACGCAGAACTTTACGCCTCCAGGCGCCGTTGGGAGTGACCCAATGAGGTCTATGCCCCAAACTGCGAAGGGCCAAGGATAGTCTGCCGAAGTCACAAACTCCGAGGGTGTTCTTTGGATGTTCGCATGTCTCTGGCAACTACCACATTTCCGGACGAACTGCTTCGCATCCTTTCTCAGGGTAGGCCAGAAGTATCCTTGGCGAAGTATCACCGCTGCCAGGGCGTCGGTTCCGATGTGCGAACCACAGGCACCTTCGTGAACTTCTTCGAAGATCATTTTAGTATCCTCTTCACTAACACACCTCTGTAGTGGATTTGCGTATCCTTGCTGATATAGTTCTTCTCCAATTAAGAAGAAACGTCCGGAGCGCCTTCACACTTTTGAGGCTTCGCTGGGGTCTTCGGGGAGTGTGTTGGTGGCGAGATACATTTTGATTGGTTCTTTCCATCGTTTTCCCGAGGTCGCTATGCTTAACATCACGACGCTGGGGTGGCTTAGCACTTCGGTGCAAGTTTTGGACTTCGCCAAGCAGTCTGCCTCAGCATTTTCTCGTCGGGGTACGTTCTTGATTTTCACGACGTCGAACTCCCGAATAAGCTTTGTTACCAACTCATGGTATTTCGCCAAGGTCGGGTCTTTCGCGCCATAGTCCCCTGCCATTTGCCGGACCACCAGCTGAGAATCACTATGGGCTTTCAAGTTTCTCACGCCAATTTTTCTGGCCAGGCGTAATCCTGCTATGAGGGCCTCATACTCGGCCATATTGTTGGTGGTGTTGAAACTGAACTTGATGGCCTTCATTACTTCTAGGCCTTCGGGGCCTCTGATAATCACTCCAGCTCCCTGGTGTTCGGATCCTGAGGCCCCGTCAACATATAACGTCCATTCTGGCTCGTCTTCGCCCGAAAACGAATGTCCCTCCTCGGTGTTTGGTACTTCGGCGATGAAGTCTGCCAAAGCTTGAGCTTTTATAGCTTTCCGGGGTTCATACGTGATGTCGTGTTCGCCAAGCTCTATACACCACTTGGAAAGCCTTCCCGAGTGATCAACTTTCCTCATAACATCCCGTAGAGGAAGGGTACTTCGGACGATAATGGGGTGAGCCTGAAAGTATGGCCGCAGCCTTCTCCCTGCAAGCACTAAGGCATATATAGCTTTTTGAAGCAAAAGGTACCTGACTTCGGCGCCATGCAGGGACTTGCTGACATAGTAGACCGGCCATTGCTTTGGCCCTTCTTCTTTCATGAGGACCGAGCTCACAGCTTTTTTTGTGACGGCGAGGTATAATACGAGGGGCTCTCCCTCCCGAGGTTGCCGCAGAGTCGGCAAGCCGGCCAAGTAGACTTTGAGTTCTTCCCAGGCTTTTTGGCAATTTTCATCCTAAGGATGACCATTCCTTCCGAGGTCGCCTTCAATCTTTGCTGCCTTTGTGAGCACTTTGAAGAATGGTCGACACCTATCTCCGTACCTGGAAATAAACCTGCTTAGAGAGGTTATTCTTCCGGTGAGTCTTTGCATGTCTTTGACTGTGGCAGGAGTTTGGAATTCGAGCAGAGCCTTAATCTTCTTGGGGTTAGCATCGATGCCTCTTTCGGATACCATGTACCCAAGGAACTTTCCCGAGGTCACCCCGAAGATGCATTTCTCAGGATTAAGGCGGATCCCGAAGGCTCTGAGTTTTTGGAAGGTCTCCTCTAAATCTGCAACGTGGTAGCCAGGCAGTTTGCTTTTGACTATCATATCATCAACATACACCTCCATGTTCCTCCCCATTTGGTCTTTGAAGACTTTGTTCATCAGCCTCTGGTAGGTGGCTCCTGCATTTTTGAGTCCGAAGGGCATCCTGATATAGCAATATGTTCCTCCCTCAGTGATGAAGGCAGTCTTCTCTTCATCTTCGGGGTTCATCCTTATCTGATGATACCCACTGAAAGCGTCCAGGAAACTTAGGAGCCCGTACTCAGCAGTTGAGTCTACCAGTTGGTCTATTGGCGGAAGAGGATATGAATCTTTCGGGCAAGCATCGTTCAAATTTCTGAAGTCGATGCACATCCGGAGTTTACTACTTCCTTCTTTTGTGGCAATTACCACGTTGCTTAGCCATTCGGGGTAGTTTACCTCCCGGATAACGCTAGCGTCTATCAGACGCTGGACTTCGATCTTGACGAAGTCACTTTTGTGAGCCGAGATGGTCCGTTTCTTTTGCCGTACAGGTTTTACTTCTGGACTCGCTTTGAGGCTATGCTGGATTACGCAAGGGTTTACCCCTGGCATGTCCTTCAGCGAGTAGGCGAACAGATCTTTATTTGTAAGCAGAAAAGATACAAGTTTTTCCTTGTCTCCTTCGGCCATGCTTTTCCTTATTCGGGTACTATGGCCTGGGACAAGCTCTACTTCTTCTGTTTCCGCTTTTGTAGGATCTTCTGCCTCGCCCCTTTCCAGCTCTTTTGCTTCTACAGCAAGTGCTAAGTTGCTTGCTGGAGCCTTTCGTGCTCTGACGAACACCTTTCTCACCTCGCCTTGATCAATGAAGATCTTTGCGTCTCCTCCTTTGGTGGCGAAGGTGACGGTCAAGTACTTTACATCAGGGCGGATGTGCAAATTTCCCTGTGTCTGTCTACCGAGGATGGCGTTGTATGACGAAGGAACGTCCATGACTATGAATCTTGCCATGGTAGAGGCGAACAACTCAGCGGTTCCTTTCTCCGAAGTTCCTTTCATCATCAAGGGGAGGTCGATCCACCCGAGGACAGGTAGCTCAGATGGTCCTACTCCGAATGTGGGTGAAGTAACAGCCTTGAGGTCACTCCTGGATACGCCTAAGCTTGGCAGCAAATGTGAGAACAAGACGTCTACGTTTGACCCATCGTCCAGCAGTACCCTCTTGACGTCCCAGTTTCCTATCCTCGCCATTATCAGCAATGGATCGTCATGGGGAAATACGATGGTGGAGCCATCCTCGCGGGCCAATTTTTTCGTTTGGCTCTGATATTCCATCACCACTATCTCTCTGGCCCTTCTTTTTCTTTCCGAGGATGGAAGTCAGGTTGTGATCGTCTGTATTACTCCTGCCGAAGGTGGAGGACGCCTTCTCGGACTTCGGTTCCTTCGCCTGTTTGAATCGTAATCCTCGTCATCAGGCTTTCCTTCTTCCTCTTTTTTCCCCTTCGGGGAAGGCATTCTCAAATAATGCCGAAGCTGGCCCTGCTTTATCAGTGATTCGATGTACTTTTTCAACTGAAAGCAGTCTTCGGTGTCATGACCGTGATCACGGTGGAACTGACAGAACTTCTTCGTGTTCCTTCTGTTGTCAGCAGTCATGCCCCTCGGTCGTTGGATTTGAGCCCCTTGTTTTTCCAATGCCATGAGGACGTTAGCCCTCATGGTGCTCAGAGGTGTAAAGTTTTGGGGCTTCCTCCCTCCTACTCGCATTCTCCGAGGTCGGCCTATCTGTTCCGTTGGATACCGGGCTTGCTGGCCGGATCCTTCGCCACGAGTGTGAATGTGGTCGGCTTCGGTCCAGTCATTCTCAGTTCTTCGGCTGTCATATGTTGTTCAGCCCTGCGGTAGAATTCTCCCAGCGTGTCCGGGGGATCTTTGGAGAATTCATAAAACAAGTGCGAATCCCTCCGGAGGCCCCTTGTCATGCGAGGATGCGGATTTCGGGGCGAAAGTCCGGAACGCTGAGGGCCTCTCTGTTGAACCTCTCGACATAGTCACAGATGGTCTCCCCGTTTCTCTGTGCTATGTCAAACATCTGGACGGGCATCTTCACCATCGGCTTGCTCCCAATGAACTGTTGGGTGAACGCTGTGGACAGCTCCTGGAACCCCCCGATGTTTCCGGGAGGCAAGGAATTGTACCAGGCAGTTGCTGGTCCTGCGAGGGTGACTTCAAAGCACTTGCAGAGTGTAGCATCATCAGCCCCATGTAGCACCATGCTGCGTTTGTACTTTGTTAGGTGGGCCTGGGGATCAGTCCGACCCTCATAGGTCTCTAGCCGAGGTAGCCTGAAGTCACTTGGCATGGCCGCCTCGACCACTGTTCGGGCGAAAGGTGTTTCATCTCCAGAGACGGTTTCAGTTAGCCTGGCCCAAACAAGCTTGCGTGCCACCTGCTGTTCCACTCTCTCCAGTCTTGCCAAGACTTTCTCCAGGAGGAGCGCAGCACTGGGCTCCTCTTCCTGGTGCTTGGAGGTTCTCTGGTAAGAGGACTGTTGCCGTCTCTTCGGGGAGCGAATTCGGTACCGAGGTGAGGGGGACCTTGCCTCTGGCGACAAACATCTTCTGGACAGGACTTCGGGTCGTTCAGACCTCGCTTTTTCCGCCAGCCGTGCTCCGAGGGGCAAGTTATCTGTCGAGGACTCTTCCCGTGGCTCCCCAGTTCCCGAGCTATGATGTGTTGCCCTTGGGCTTTTCTCCCGAGGTCGTGCTGGCGAAGTGGGTTTTCGCGCCCGGGCTAGTTGCGGCCACCTTCAGTCTATCTGTTGTGTCATTTCAGCCACAACAGACCTCTGAAAGTCTCATAAAAAACCCATGGTGATGACAAGAGGGCGTTCCTCTTCAGGCAAGGAAGTCTCTGGGGGACTTTGTTCGGTAGCTGGTTGGGTCTCAGGCACGGACAGGGACTTCGGGAGTCCTTTGTCCTTCGAACGCCGAGTTTCGACAACAGCTACCTGGGAGTAGTTTCCCACAGACGGCGCCAAATGATGCCCCAAGGCATCTTCATTTGCTGTCATGTTGACAGGTGGAGAGACTTCCTGAGGAGGCGAGCGCCTGTAGCTCTGGTTTCCCAGCTGAGCGTGCCTGAAAAGCTCGAAGAAGAGGTTAGGAGGTCCCCGATTTGCTTTTCCAGGGAGGACCCTCCGACGCCCAAGTCAGTTTTCTGAGTGAAAGTGGAGGAAGAACACTAAGGGATCAAGTGTCTTGCCTGTTTTGTGTTTTCTCAGAGGGAGGAAAATGCCCATCCTTTGCCCAGTCCCATTTCCTAGTATTTATAGGAGTAGCTGGTCCGTTCAGATCATGACACGTGTTCGGTCGGATTTGATCTGTCTTTTTGGACCTAGGGGACAGGCAGCCGTTTGCAGCCTCCTTTAGCCCTGGACCCGGATAGGTTGTGTCAGGACTGGGGTGGCTGCGGCGTGTCAGTTCGCCGTTCAGATGTGACGTGTAGGGCTTGTGGGCGACAAGTCAGAGGCTCCTTAAATGCTCATACTGTACTCCCAAGGTCCCCTGGGCGAGGTCGCCCTTCGGTGCGTGCACCCTCTTCGGATTCTATCCGTCCTTCGATGCGAGCACCTCCTTCGGGATCTATCCCATAGCTCTGGGAGTTCCCTTGATGAACACCTCCTTCGGGACTCATACCCATAGTTAGGGGATTCCCTTGTTCAGGTGTTTCTTGTTCGGGGAAGATCCTCTTCGGGGCCTCTGCCTTCGGGGAGAATCTTCCTTGCTTCAGAGAGATGGCTCTCTTAACCGAAGACGGTCAGTTTGGCCCCTCGATGGAGACAGTGTTGTCCTCGGAATTCCTGACGAGCTAACCGAAGTCTCGAGCTCATAGTGTTTGACTTCGCACCTTCCGAGGTCAGTAAAAAGATCCTCTCTTGGGTGATGTCAGACTCCTCGGCCAATATTCTGGCAGGGAGTTACTACCGAGGAGGCAATAGCCTTTGGCTATCATAAAATTTGGATGATTCCTCCAACTAGGATTGTAAGTTTATGAGTATAGATTTTGGTTGGCCTCTTGAAGTTGTTCAAAGCATTGACTTGTTCATGAAGTCATTCTTTGAAATAAGGCAAGGTTGGGCAGTTGCTAGTGGAATGATCATTATTCTCACAAATATGACAAATAACTTCTTCAATAGATTTCAATTGACCAGTTTTCGTCATTTCTAATGCCTCAACCTTTCTAGCTAGAGATGCAAAATTTGCTTGAAGGTCATTATCTTCCTTAAGATGATATATTCCTGCACTAGATGCAGGATATTGAGTCTTACCTAGGGCCTCATAGAAACCAACAGTGTCCTAATTATGTGCATTCTCAGCTAGTAAGTCTAGGTAATTCATTGCCTCATCAGGATCATTATCTTCAAATGTTTCATTGCACATCAATTCCACCATTTGTCTTTCCCTGGGTGTCAAACCTTCATAAAACTGTGTGACTAATCTCCACATTTCAAAACCATGGTGTAGGCATGTATTAAGTAAATCCTTTTATCTATCCCAACATTGCTAAAAAGTTTCTCCCAGTTTTTGTGTGAAAATGATGATTTGTTTTTTTGAAAGAATTTGTTTTGTTGTAGGAAATTTTTTTTTCAAACATTGTTGTTGCAATTCATCCCATGAATTAATAAAGCATGACCTAAGATTCTATAGCCAAGTTTTAGCTTTATCTTTTTAAAAAAAAGGAAAAAAGCTTAAGTTTGATGGTGTTCATGCTACTGTTTAGGTTATTGTATGTATGATAGACTTCCTCAAATTCCTTTAAATGCAAGTATGGATTTTTAGAATCAAAACCATGAAAACTTGGTAAGAGTTGAATATTACTTGGCATCAAATTGAAGTGACATGCTTTAGGAGGAAAAATTAGGCATGATGGTGTGCTACTTCTTATGGGTTCATGTGTTCTCTAAGTGTCCTAGCTCGGTCTTGGTTATTACGTAGAGAATGGTTATCTTCTTGGTCATTAATGTGTTCAACCATGTTTGGAGAAGATAAAGATTCTATTACTAGTCTACCACTTAATGTACATGGCCAAGCTTTCATGCTTAAATAAATTAATAATAATAAGAAAAACCAATATCAATAGAAAATAAGAGGTAGGAGGCTTAGCCTTCCATTCAACAACAATAAAAATAAAACAAAATAAAGAGAAAAAATAAACCTGTACTCTAATTTTTACATCCCTAAAAATAGCACCAAAAACTTGTGGCACTCTAATAGTTATCACCCAAGTATATATTGTTGCAAGTAGTAAAATCTTGGGAGTCCAAGTGTGAAACCATAGGGAATTGAATTAAAAAATGCAAATTATGGATTTTAAACAAAGAAAATATTTATGGAAGGTGTGAACAAAAGTTGATTAAAATTCAAATTCAAGTAAAATAGCTAAGGTTAGGGAATCCACTTTTAGTATATCAGTTATGAGTAATTTTAGCCCATTTTGCCACTCAATTGGGATCCATAAATAAAGCAGGTCCCAATCGGCAAATTTAATAACCAAATTCCAAAAATGTGAGGCATGAGTTAGTATTAGCTTTCATTGATCATATAACGCCAATGCTTACTAATGGGTTCAAGTATCCATCATGTTAACCTTTGTCCATAATAACTCAAGATTCCTACATAACCAGCAGAGCCATGTTATATGGAAGGAATCAAGTAGCTTTTGTGCCAATGATTGGCTATGATGAATAAAGACTCCCATTTAGCAAGAAGAGTGGTTAAATTGATTAAGAAAGTAAATACCATTAACGATGCGATTCATTCAAATTAGCCATAACCATTATACCAGAAGCTTCACCCTTTCACCTTAGCAAAAGAAAAAATTAGTTAGCCATGGTAAGAGTAAACAACATAAATAAAGATGAAATAAACATAGATTGAAAGAACAAAGGAAAAACAAGAAGAAAACAACCTGGTCAGAGCTTCGGTATTGAAAACAAAGACAAACTAAAGAACAAAAGCTAAGTTTGATGCATGAACATGAAAATGGCCTAAGAACAAGCCTAGAATGTCCTCCCCCCAAGGTGCCTATTTATAGAGTCTTTGGGTGGGTGAAATAGTAAAATGGAAAAGTAAATGGTTGCTGAATACAATTCAAACAAGGTAGCACAAACTTCTTTTAATTTTTTGACCACGATACACATCAATTCAGCTTTTCCTCAAACAATAAGACTTGTAGATCTCTTCTTTAGCTTCTAAATGGTAGCTTGATCATTGAAATTTACCATATGTAGCCCAAGTTATGATTTTTGTACTGAAACTACTTTTCAACACACAATAAAATAGATGATCTCATTTATAAGTAGATTTTGGCAATGAAAATGATCAAATTAACTCTTGGCATGAAGTAGATTTAAAGATGTATATGTTGGCTTTCGGATGAACTTAGAATCAATCAGTTCTAATATCCACAGCTCCAAATATGATTTTTCTTATAAAGGATTACCAAGTAGTGATTTTATCCACCTACATAAAAGATAATTATTTAATAAATTTTATAATATGGATGCATAGTAAACCATGTATGAACAATGAATACACATATGAATAGTAAATATGCATTAATAGTAACCTGGTGGAATAACTACTAAAATTAGTGAAATTAACTGTACTCAAAATGTATAATGATGATTTAAACGCTTAATAGTAATACACTTATGAGTATTCATCAAGCCCTCTTCCTAACGTAGTAACCTTCAGTCAAAATGGGCCAAAGCTTTAAAACTTGGATAAATTTTTTGGTGCTAAGCAAGGTTAGATTTTAAAATAGTTGTCTAACACTTGGTACTTGGCCCGATACATCAAGACACAAAATAAGCATTTTGCCCCATGACCTCCTATGGCACCATAAACTCCTCGAAACCTAGTAAACCTTGCCTAACATACTTGATCATGCCAAGTTAACTTAAACTAAGGTATTAAACTAGGAATTTTATAAATTTAACTTCCTCAACCAGGCTTCCCATTAGGAGGGTCATAACATCCTCCCCGCATTCTGAAATTTAGCCCTTACAATTTCACTGCAATTGAAAGAATTCACTACGATATCTTTTTAGCATATCCTTCTCTGTTTCACAAGTAGCTCCCTCCTAGCTATGGGTTGACCAGAGAATCTTAGCCATTGGAATACATTTGGTACGAAGTTTCTAAACTTGCCTATGAAGGATTTTGATATGCTCAACCTTATAGATCAAGTCCTCCTGGATGGGGATCACCGATCAGGTAACTACTTTTCCCGAACCAACCATGCACTTTCATAGAAGACAAACATACAAGACATTGTGCACTTGGGGCATGTTGGGTGGTAATGAAAATTGGTAAATAACTTTCAACACCTTCTCCAAAATCTCATTGGGGCCAATGTATGTTTGGGCTAGCTTACCCCTCTACCTAAACTGGGCTACTCCTTTCATAGGGGATAAGAAGCACTTTGTCTCCAACATCAAAGTCCAACTGCCATCACCTCATGCTGGCATACTTTGTCCATTAGTCATTTTTTGCCCTAATCAATTCCTTGATTAACCTAATCTTAACCATGGTGTCAGTTATGATATCGAGACAAAAAACTATTACATCTGAAAGGTTAGCCCAACACTGGGGCATCATGCATTGCCTACCATACAATGCCTCATATGCACTCCCATATACTTCTAACTTAGCGCATCCATTACCAAATTTCCTTTCTTGGTGCAATACTCAATTGAACAGTCAAAATCTTTTATGTACTCAATACACCCTCACTCCCTTATACTCTACTCCTTTTGAGTAAATAGGTATTTCAAACTCTTATAGTCAGTGAAGATTTGAAATGACCTCCCCATCAAATAGTGCCTCCAAAGTTTGAGTGCGAAGACTACCATAACAAGCTCAAGGTTGTGAACCGGGCATTTCAACTCATTAAACTTGAACAACCTTGAGCCATAGGTGATTACTTGGATTTTTTGCATCAACACACTTGAAGCCAGAACTCATTGCATTTGTGTACACAGTAAAGGCCTTGTTTGGATCTAGTAAGATTAGCATTAGTGTGCAGATTTTAAGCTAAGTAACCCTCTTCACACTTTAGTGTCTAATCAAACTTTTAATCTTTCTTGGTCAAGGCTATCAATAATACAGCCATAACATAAAATTTCTCTATAAACATCCTATAGTAGCCTATAAAGCCCAAGAAGCTCTAAGCTTCTATTGCAGTAGTTGGCAACTTCCACTGGACTATCGCTTGAACCTTTTCATGATCAATTGATAAACCTTGACCACATATAATGTGCCTAAAAAACTATATCCTTTTAGACAAAAACTCACACTTAGGCAACGTTGCAAGGTACTGATTATCCTTAGAACTTGTAAAATGATCCCAAGGCACTCATTATGCTCCTAGGTAGACTATGAGTATACCACAATATCATTGATAAAGAATTTAGCAAACCAATCTAAAAAAGGTCTAAAGATTCTATTCATGATTTCCAAGAACACTACTGGGGCATTAGTCATGCTAAATGGCATAACTATGTACTCCTAACGCCCATATCTCATCCTAGACGTGGTCTTCAAGATAACTTCCTCTATAACCCTAATCCAGAAATATCCAAAATGGAGGTCAATGGCATGGCCACCCACGGCCCTGCCCAAGAAGCTTGTGAGAACAGATCTCATGATGGTTACAATTGGCTAGTTATTTATATGCGCCAAATTAAAACTTTGTGTCACTAGTGAATTAACCTAGAAATGCAAGTATGCATGCAATTTTTTCTTTGACTTGAGGAAACATTAATTTTTAAAGCATTCATAATTGCCTACACATTTTTCTATGGAAATCAAAGTTCAAATGGACAAAGCATTTAAATCGATCATTTGTATCATCATAACTACACAAAAACCCCAGTGAGGGCATTCAATAAAAGAAGACTAATGCACCTCACCCAAAAGCAACCCTAGAGTCCTTTGCTCTATACATAAACAAAGGAGGCAACTACTGCAAACAATATACAAAATTCTTTCCTACTAAGATTTTTCCATCTAACTCCCACCTTAGATGCAATCCCGATGGTGAGCCTCGAAAAGTCCTCCATGTGCTCTACTAGCTACTGTAGATAGGAAAACTATAGTTAGCAAGGATCCTTAACCAACATGTAAACATAAAAAAAAAAATCATAAGGATTCTTATAATATTATACATGCAACAAACAACTACCATAACAACCCTCAGCAATTATCAGGCTCAACAACATTAAAAACTACACAACATAAGATAAGGGAGTCAAAATTTGGAAATTTTAATAACGAATCTTCACTTGCAAGGAAAAATGGTAAGAACAACGCATATATAATCATATGTAATTTGCTATGAGCTCATATAGCTTGAGGCTAAACCTGTTCATATATGTTTTATTCCCTTAGGACTTGTCCTTTACCTAGCTCTTAAACAACAAGGCAAAGCCTTGTCTACTAGCAAGCATTGCTTACTAGCCTAACTAGTAAAGTTCTTCGCTAGTTGAATCTCCCTTATATTGTACAGGGGCACTATGGTTAGACTAATAATTTTGAGGTCTTGACGAACACACTAGGTTCACTAAGGTTTCCTCATCATGGCCTTGAACCTTAAGGTACAGCTAAGGTCTTGATGGTGCTAAAGCTTCCACCTCATCTAATGGTGTATTGGTATAGCTCATCAACTAGTTTTCTTATAAGGTGCACTTCCCATCCATGAAACTATAAGAAAACCCGTAGACCATAAGAGAGTTTTGGGAGTTCTGAAGTTCCATTGTGCAACTACAACCCTTAGGCACACTTAGGACCACTGATGCCCTCCCCTAGATCCTCTTTTCCCTTCTTACATGGGTACCTCACAAAACTTTGATTTCCACTAGGAATTAATCTTTATATGAAGATTTGGCCATGGAATTTGAAGAAAAAGGGAGAGCTACGAGAATACAAAATTAATGATAATGAAAAGTAGCTTCAAAATGTCCCAAAATGGCTTAACAAGCCATCTTTCACTTTAGCCCAATAACTTAATTAGTTTTGCCAAAAAGACCACTTGTTCAAATAGTGCTATAAGACTTGGCAATTTAGTCCAAATCTTTGGTTTCCAACCACTTAGGTCCAAAAAAACAACTTATGAGCTCAAACACCAAACCTATCCCCTCAGGGTATGAAATGACCATTTCACCCCTGATGACACTTAGGTACCAAAATGACCTAGGAACCATCTAACCCTTAATATACTTGCTTGACTTGCTAAACAAAACAAATTGAGGTATTAACCATTGAAGGTCCACTACCTAGATGGCCATAACAGCTAAGAATGCTATAAATGTCATGAAAAGAAGGCAAGAATGTAAAGGAAGACTTTGGAGATGAAGACATAACAAAGAACCATTGATTTAAAAAAAAACATCTCATTCATTGAAAAGTGAACCTGATTAGAGTTGGGATCATAGCATAAATAACCTTTTTATGTGACTTTATGCACTAAGAAGGCACAACGGATGGATTGCGTAGAAAGTTTATTTCTTTCTACAGGCGAAAGATGCATAAAACAGACATGTCCAAAGGTGCATAGATTTGTATAAGTAGGTTTACAATGATACAACATGAAGTATTGGGACTCAGAATTCAAAACATGGGAAGGAAGTCTATTAAAAAGAAAGATTTGTATCAGTAGGTTCAAATTATTCTTTATTCTGAGAGGATCTTTCATTATATAGGTGTGCCAACTAAACAAGGAAATTAGAGCTATCCCTGTCAATTACATTAGAATGATCCTAAGAAGCTGTATATAGAAAGCTAACTCTCATTCCCTATTTATGAGAGTAAATATGGCCTAGATTAATGAGTCAGTTTCAACCATTACTTATGTACAAATACATGAATTTCTATTGACTTATCGATGGGGAGAACTCTAACGATCAAGTCAGTAAGGTATTCAATAGAGGACACAATGGTATAGGAGCTTTTCAATAATGTTACCTAGAGGCAATAGAGGTCTTTCTTAATTTATAGGTAGGATGGTAGTTAGCCTCACTTTTGGCCTATGGGACCAATTAGGACATTTGTATAATGGCAGGGGATTCCTGCTAATCATACTGAAATCATTCCTAAGATAGATTGTGCAAACGTTAGTGCCACCCTGCAATAATTTTGAACCAATGGATTTTGTCGTATATGGGAACCTATGGAGCTAACATTCCAAGGGGTTACTTCAGGAAAATATTCCCAAGTACTAAGGTCCATGTGTAGCATCTAAAGCCCTCCATGGAGGTATTGCCAAATTCTAGGGCTATCATTTTGGGGTGCTAACCTTTTTTACGAACTTGCCTACTCACACAGATCTTTAGGGTGATGAACTACATTATTCCATGGTTCGTTTAAGAAGGTTCCTTGATAGGGACACGTAAAGAATTTTCATGAAGGGAATATGAAACCGAAGTATGTTTGGCTACCACTTGTCCTCGATAAATTGTCTGAATTGGGTATTATACTTCTACCATGCATTTTATTAGTCTCACTCTATTAAGGGGCCAAAAGATATCACTCCCATTATATATGAGGGACAAATCCTATCTTGATCATACAAAAACCCTCCGCATGATATGTGACATACCCAATGACCTCATTCATGTTCATTCAATTACGAGCAACAAAGGGAAGTATCAAAGTATGTGACTCACCTATAGTGGATGTTGATGACCTTAGGTAAAAGGACTACATATACATGATCACTATGAGAATCACTTATGACACTTATATAATGATCCATGTAGCGTTCTCATGGTGGGTGATTCCAGTACACAAGTTGTCCACTTGTACCCATATGTAGACTACATATCCCATATTTGTCGCCATATATGCTAGTCTTTATTTATTATTGCAACCCACTCCACAATAATACTAGACCAGGGACATTTAAGAATATCATTATTCTAGGGTTATAATTATGTTTGATTACATTACAGAGAAACGAACAACAAACATAATTATTGGAATGATGCGTTAATAAAATAACCTTTTATCCATGTATCTAATACTGATGGATCTAGAATGGCTATCATGCTTTTGTTGTGTAAGGGGCTTTGTCAGTGGATTAGCAATGTTGTTATTTTTTTTGTTGGGTTTCGGGAGCCAAACAGCGCAGTGGAATTTAACCGAAACCCTGCAGGATCCAAGTGAAACGGGGTAAACCAGGTGTTCGAAAATTTTCATACCTAATTTTCGGTTAAGATCTCTCACTCAACTGTAGAGTCGAATCACAAAACCTAAACAGTTGATGTGTTCAGGCTCTCTATGGTATCCACACGAGCCTCTCGGGATCACCATGCTTCCACCACATCCCGGCAGATGCATTTCTCTTGCGCTCGCAGTGCTAGCTTGCGTCCTCCAAGGAATTGCAAGAGAAGAGTGCGGCTGTCCTTTTGGGAGGCTAGGGCAAGGAGACCTGTGAATTTCTCACTAAAAGTTGTATTTATAGTGAGACTCAACTTCCAGGCCTAATGGGTTTCAAAGTGCTAATCCAATTAGGCTTTAATTTAGGGCTTAATAATGGCTAAACTATTGGGCCCATTATTAATACGAAATTATTGTGAAACCAAAACCCAAATTATTAGCCCATGCACTCTAATGATCCAAATAGCTCTATGTGTGCGACCCAATAGGCTCTTACCACATTGGCAATGATCATAAATCATATTTATGATCATAAGCAATGAGCGGTGTCTAGCAAACATCATTGCTACCCAAGTGACAAGATTGTCGATGATTCAACTAAACCTTTATGATCATCACCGATACCATGTGACATGGGCAAGAATCCTTTCTTGGAATCTTGCATGCTAAACCTCTTTAGCACCTTGTCAATATATGTACTTTGACTTAGGCCAAGAAGCTTTCTATATCTATCTCTATAGATCCTGATGCCTAACACATAGGCTGCTTTACCCAAGTCCTTCATAGAGAAACATTTCCCTAGCCAAGTCTTCACAGACCGTAACTCAGGAATGTCATTTCTGATGAGTAGTATGCCATCTACATACAACACCAAGAAGACAATAGCGCTCCCACTAACCTTCTTGTAGACACAAGGTTCATCTTCATTTTTTATAAAACCAAACTCTTTGATTGCTTCATCAAAATGAAGATTCCAACTTTGAGAAGATTGCTTCAGTCCATAAATGGACCTTTGCAATTTGCACACTTTATTAGCATTCTCAGGAGTGACAGAACCCTCAGGTTGTGTCATGTACACATCCTCAAGTAGCTTTCCATTTAGGAATGCAATTTTGACATCCATTTGCCATATCTCATAATCATAGTGTGCAGCAATAGCAAACAAAATTTGGATGGATTTAAGAAAAGCAACTGGTGAAAAAGTTTCATCATAGTCAATACCATGAATTTGCTTGCAACTTTTTGCAACCAATCATCCCTTAAAGGTAATCACATTACCATCCATGTCAGTTTTCTTCTTGAAAACCCATTTGCACCCTATGGGTTTTACCCTTTCAGGTGGGTCAACCAAAGTCCATACTTCGTTTTCATACCTGGATTCCATCTCGGATTTCATGGCCACTAGCCACTTCTTAGAGTCAGGCCTCGACATAGCTTCTTGGTAGGTTGTGGGCTCATCCTGATCCATGAGCATTACATCACTGGTGTGAGTCATGAGAAATCCATATCTCTCTGGCTCACGCCGAATCCTACAAGACCTACGTGGGCTCTGTGCTACAGGAACAGACTCTTGAACGACATCTTGCAGTGTCTGTTCAGGTTCCATTTCAGGTTCGATGTCTCCTTGTTGTTCTTGAATTTCTTCAAGTTCTACTTTCCTCCCACTGGTTCCTTTAGAGATAGACTCTTTCTCCAAAAAGACACCAGTTCGAGCAACAAACACTTTTTGCTCAGAAGGATTGTAGAAATAGTAACCCTTTGTTTCTTTGGGATAGCTAACAAAAAGACATTTTTGAGATTTGGGCCCTAGTTTGTCAGACGATTGACGTTTCACATAAGCATCACAGCCCCAAATCTTCATAAAAGACAAATTGGGACGCCTCCCACTCCATATCTCATATGGTGTCTTTTGAATCGACCTAGATGGAACTCGGTTTAGTGTAAAAGTGGCTGTCTCTAGAGCATGTCCCCAAAAGAAGTTTGGAAGGTCAGCTTGACTCATCATAAAGCGAACCATCTCTAACAGAGTTTGATTTCTCCTTTCAGATACACCATTCCATTGAGGTGTACTTGGTGGAGTGAGTTGTGATACTATACCACACTCTTTTTGATAGTCAAGGAATTCTCGATCCAAGTACTCTCCACCTCGATCTAATGAAAGCACTTTAATACCCTTCCCGAGTTGATTCTTTACTTCATTCTTGAATTCTTTGAACTTTTCAAAGGATTCTGACTTATGTCTCATGAGATACACATAGCCATATCTGCTAAAGTCATCAGTGAAAATAATGAAGTATTGGAAACCTCCTCTAGCTTGTGTAGACATAGGGCCACATACATCACTATGTATGAGTCCTAGTAAGTCATTAGCCCTTTCACTTTGCCCTGTGAATGGGGCTTTGGTCATCTTGCCCAACAAACATGACTCACATGTCTCATATGATTCAAAATCAAATGAGTCCAAGAGTCCATCCTTATGGAGCTTAGATATGCGGGTCTCATTTATATGGCCCAAGCGACAGTACCAGAGATAGGTCGGGTTTGAATCATTTAATCTGGCCTTCTTGGTATTCACATTATAGATTGGATCTTCGAGGTCTAGAACATACAACCCATTGCAAAGTTGGGCACTACCATAAAATATTTCATTCAAATAAATAGAACAACATTTTTCCTTTATTATAAATGAAAAACCTTTCTTGTCCAAACAAGAAACAGAAATCAAATTTCTACTAATAGTAGGCATAAAGTAGCAGTTGTCTAATTCTAAAACTAATCCACTAGGTAAAGTGAGAACATAAGTCCCTATGGCTAAGGCAGCAACCCTTGCTCCATTTCCAACACGTAGGTCCACTTCACCTCGGGCCAATCTTCTACTTCTACTTAGATCCTGCACATTTGCACAAATGTGAGATCCACATCCAGTATCCAATACCCAAGATGAGGAAGTAGAAAAGTTAGCCTCTATAACAAGAATACCTGAAGTGGAAGTCTTACTTCCCTTTTCCTTAGCAAGTTCTTCAAGATAGAGCTCGCAGTTATGCTTCCAGTGTCCAGGTTGCTTATAATGGAAGCACTCCCCTTCCTTTGCCACACCACCCTTTGGTTTCAGTGCAGCTGAAGAAGAACTAGCATTGGACTTTCCATTAGCTTTATCCTTCTTCTTGTTGGCTTTTCCCTTTCCCTTGCCCTTTTCAACCATCAAAATGGGCTTAGCCTTCTTAAGGTTTTGCTCAGCAGTTCTCAACATGTTGAGCAATTCAGGGAGAGACTTGTCTAGGTTGTTCATGTTATAGTTCATGATGAACTGACTGTAGCTTTCAGGCAACGATTGCAAGACTACATCAATAGCCAACTCTTTCTGAAGTGCAAATCCCAAATTCTTAAGATTCTCAATGTACCCAATCATCTTGAGCACATGAGGACCCACGGACTTCCCTCAGACATCTTGCACTGAAATAATGCCTTAGAGGTCTCAAACCTCTCATGCCTGGGTTGCTCTTGGAAAAGCATTTTGAGATGCTCGATCATATCGAACACCCCCATGTTCTCATGTTGCTTCTGAAGCTTAGATTCCATGGTAATAAGCATGAGGCATGCAACATCCAAAGCATCATCAGAATGCTTCTTGTGACCATCCCTTTCAGCTCTTGGAGTAGTGGCAGCAGGCTCATTCGGAATGGGCTGCTGTAGGAGATAAGCCTTTCTCCCTTGTTTGAGGACTATCCTCAAGTTTCGGTACCATTTGAGAAAGTTGGTCCCATTCAGTTTTTCCTTCTCAAGGATCGATCGCAACGAAAGTGTCGATGTGTTTTGTGCCATGGTTATCTACAACAGTAAATATGCAGTGTACGAGTCATGTATTTTAATTCATTTAATAAGGACTTTTATTAAACGATACTCCCACTATTTTCCTCAAAATAATAGCCCTCGATATTATTTCAGAACACCTCGGCGCTAAGGTATTCTAGAGTGCCAAGATCCATATTTGACCACAACCTGAGTCAGCTTTGGCTTTTCTCTCAAGTTACAGCTATTTAGGTAGGCAACTCCTTGCCAATTGCATCCCATGCAACTCTTGGATAGTTGGGTGAACAACACTTGTCCAAGCTCATCTCATGAACTTAAGCCCAACTCTATGCCTCTAAGTCCCTAATCCTATTAGGATGACTTAGTTAAGTCGAACCCAAAGTTAGCAGTTTGGATATCACTATTATCCCATCGTGCCTTACCAAGATGAACATAGGTGCTTTGCTTTGGCAAACCCACCTAATGTTGATCAAAGTCTTGACGAGTGCCAACATTTGGAAGGCATCACATTTAATGACTTAATATTTGTTTGAGGGATTTTTTCTTTTGATCTCACCAATTTGTTATCTCCGGTTGTTTTATACATGCATCACATACAAATATAAAACATGCATCTTATGCTTATAAGAAATAAACGTGACATGGTTATAGCCCAAACTATGTGATATTCTCAAGCCAATGAGAATATCATAAAAGCCTAAGAAAAGAAAAGAGTCTTCACAAGCTCCTTCTCTTCCTTTCTTGGCTGCCCTTTTGTTGTCACCTCCTTGGACATACCTCCTTGCATGATCCTTGGACATACCACCTTGAATGAGCCCATAATGCACCACTAAATCAATAATAGAAACCTCGAGTTACATTCGAGGGGAGTAAGGTGAGAAGAGAATGTACAATGAGAGTGATAAGAAAGGCACAACTCACAGGCCGTATTTACAAGTACAACCAATCAAGGGCTATAACCATGCACCATGCTTCAAACACCAATCAGCATATCATGTCAAATCTCATTCAACAAAGATGCATGCCAATTTTTGCGCGTTGATTAACCAGTTTTTATTTATGTGGCGATTCGCATACGGCGGTCCCGCTGGCCAGTCAGCGGGTGGTGGTTCCGCTGATCGGTCAACAGACGGGGTCAATGGAAGCCGCTCTTGCGGGGGGCGTAGGGGGCAGCGCCCCTCGGCGCAAAAAAATTGTCTTACTATTGCTTAGCCCGAAATCTTCTATTTCGAGCAAGTAGGCACCCGAGACTTCTCCATTTGAGCCACCAAAAATACCTTCCTTTCGGTGCCCGAACAGGCCGAATCCGAACAAAGGTAGGGTTTTTGCAACTATTGCAAGAATCCTAATCCATATAGGTATCTCATACCAATCAATTTCAGGTTAATCTCATTAACCAATTTGTGTCGTTTCCTCATATATCTCATATGTTCATTATGAATTTTGGTTTCATGCATCATGAATCAATCTAATTAATCATGGCCGAAAAGCATCCGAACACATAGCATCATGCGATTCAACACTCAATCCCGATTTAGGGTTTCACCAGTAGCTCTGATACCACTGTTGGGTTTCAGGAGCCAAACAGCTCAGCGGAATTTAACCGAAACCCTCCAGGATCTAAGTGAAACGGGGTAAACTGGGTGTTCAAAAATTTTCATACCTAATTTTCGGTTGAGATCTCTCACTCAACTGTAGAGTCGAATCACAAAACCTGAACAGTTGACGTGTTCAGGCTCTCTATGGTATCCACACGAGCCTCTCAGGATCACCACGCTCCCACCACATCCCGGCAGATGCGTTTCTCTTGCGCCCGCAGTGCTAGCTTGCATCCTCCAAGGAATTGCAAAAGAAGAGTGCGGCTGTCCTTTTGGGAGGCTAGGGCAAGGAGACCTATGAATTTCTCACTAGAAGTTGTATTTATAGTGAGACTCAACTTCCAGGCCTAATGGGTTTCAAAGCCCTAATACAATTAGGATTTAATTTTGGGCTTAATAATGGCTCAACTCTTGGGCCCATTATTAATACGAAATTAAAGTGAAACCATAACCCAAATAATTAGCCCATGCACTCTAATGATCCAAATAGCTCTATGTGTGTGACCCAATAGGCTCTTATCACGTTGGCAATGATCATAAATCACATTTATGATCATAAGCAATGAGCGGTGTCTAGCAACACATCATTACTACCCAAGTGACAAGATTGTCGATGATTCGACTAAACCTTTATGATCATCACCGATATATGCCATTGTCCCTTTATCCAAGATATCAAGACTAAGCACGAGACATGGAATGTGTCACTCTCGTATAGCCCAATCTTTGGTTTCTTGATTACCGAGAAGACTAACTTAAGCTGATGACATTGATATCATATATCAACTCATCCGAGCATGGCCATGCATTTTCTAAGTCTCACTCTATCAAGGGGCCCGAAGATATCACTCCCGTTACATAGGAGGGACAAATCTCATCCTGATCATACAAATCCCTCCGCATGATATGTGACATACCCAATGACCTCCTTCAAATCCACTCAGTTACGAGCAACAAAGGAAAGTATCAAAGTATGTCACTCACATGTAGGGAACCTTGATGATCTTAGGTCGAAGGATTACATATACCATGATCACTATGAGAATCACTTATGAAACTCATATAACGATCAATGTAGTGTTCTCATGGTGGGTCGGTCCAGTACACAAGTTCTCCAACTGGTACCCATATGTAGACTACATATCTCATATTAGTCTCCATATATGCTAGTCGTAATGTATTATTGCAACCCGCTCCACAATAATACTAGACCAGGGACGTTTAAGAATATCATTATTCTAGGGTTACAATTATGTTTATTACATTACACGGAAACAAAACAACAAACATAATTGCTGGATTAATGCCTTAATAAAATATCATGACTCAATGTGCAGGAATACCATCATCTCATGATTGTATTTTGGGCACAACACTAACATTTGTTGCTTTTACTCATCAATTCATTGGAAATCGCCCTATGGCAAAAATAGTGGCATGGTTGTTTAACGTAGTTCAAAGGAAAAGTAAGTCTCTCCAACAATATATCAACACGTTCAACCTAGAGGCCCCAAAATTCATTGACTTATTTCTTGAGGTTCATATCCTCATGATAACATAGGGCCTCCAAAAAGGTTCTACTTTTGCTTTTGTGTTTCGACTCTCCAAGTGGGAAGCTTAGGCAAGGAAGGTAAAGTAATTAAATCCTAGTTTGGAACCTTATTTTAATCTTACATAGCAAGATTAAGTATGTTGGGCAAAGTTCATTGAGTTCTGAGAAGTTTAAGGCACCAAATAGGGTTTGGGGGCAAAACCAAACCTTTCCTTTAAACCCAAAATTAGCTCAAATAAACAACGATTTCCCATAGACGGTGCCAAATGATGTATTAGGACATTGTCTGTGTAAAACATGCTGGACCTCCGGTAGGACTTCACCTGAGTGGTTTCTGTAGGACTTAAAGACTGTGGGTTAGGAGCTCCCTATAGTGTTTTCTAGGGGAGGAGTCTCCAACGCCCAAGTCAGTTTTTGGGAGAGAAGTTGCTAGCATCAATAAAATATATGAAATCTACTATAGGCCCAATGTAGTTTTATGGGCTAATAAATGCACATATATTTGAGTCCCATGGGACTCCTCTTCATCCTAGTCCTCCCACGGGCGTTAGTCCATGCCTAGCAAATTCTAGCGACTAACTCACTCTTAGTAAACCTTAGATTACCAATGCAGTAATTGTAGCCTTCCTTCGATTGTTGTGTAGGTGAACCTGGTGGATGCTCCTTTCTTGCATTGTAAGAAACTTTTTAGGTGTACTAGGCTCCCGCATAGTGCCTTGAGCCTTTGGCTCACCTAGGCAACTATGGTACTAAGCCTCCACCCAATTAGGGATACCAAGCTCCCACTTGGCATCTTGAGCTAATGTGCCTACCTAGACCACCGAGGTACTAAGCCTCACCTTTTAGCCTACCAAGGATGCACTAAGCTTTCACTTGTGCCTCAATGCATAACCTGGCAAGGCCAGAAGTGCACTAAGCCTTCATCCATCGAGCTCCACTATCCACCAGTACTTGGTTCACACTACTATGGTAAGACTTCCTATGGATGGACTTAACATATACACTAGGGTTTCTAATTGGTGTCCTTAGCCTTAAGCCTTTAACTAGGCCACCAATGTTTGTAAAGCCCCTTGACCTTCCTAGTGGCCTTATTGTAGCACTTGAAACTTCTTTTGAATTACTTCCATTGTTACCACCACACAAAAAATGGGAGAACTACAAGTGTGTCATAATGGCAAAAAGTCATTATATTGTGTAATTCTCACTATAGTGATTGAAGTGTGGGGAGTAAAAGGCATGATCAACACCTCCTTAAAAGTGTTCCAAGTTGGTAACTTGGCCCCCATGAAAAGCCTTAAGGATTGCTTGTTTGTCAAGCAACCTATAGACTTTTCTTGTAAGGTTTTGAAAATTTTGGTACTCAATTGCAAAACTCTCAAGAAAGAGACTTGGAGAGTTATGGGAAGGATATAAATGGTTTGAAAGTGCTATTGGAGGACCAAATTGCTCTTGGGAGACAAGTTTGGACAAAGGAAACACTAAAGGCATTAAGGACCTAAATGTCTTAGTGTAAACCTTAAGGTGTTCAAGCATTTGACTTAAGTCTAAGGGTAGAATTGTGGGGTTATCCCACCATGGGGGAGGCAGCCAAGACTTGATAAATAGTAAAAAATGTTGGGCACATTCGTACCAATGAGTTTAAGACAAAGAGACTATAATTAGTGAGAAGGAAAATGACATAAAGCAATGTTAAGCTTCTTAAGTGTGTTTTATGCCCTTAAACTCATTTAAGGCCATTTAAGTGGCCAAATCACTTATCCCTCTCACTTTCAGCCTCCTCCTACCCAAGAACACAGCCACACTTCCTCCATAGCCACCACACCTTCAAACTTGCAATTGATTGAAATTCAAGGCAAAAGGAAGCAATTGAAAGCAAACTAGAGCTATTGCTTGGATGCTACAAGGATCAAGCTTGATTTTTAGCCTACCCACTTTGGTAAGGGAACTCTTGCTCTCATGGGTTGTTTTTTGTATTTTCAAGTAACCATGGACCTAGGGCTAAGCTTGGAAGAGTTCCATGAGCTTGATGAACCAAGCCTAGTGAGGGGAGTGCACTTATTGAAGGTTTTGTGACCTAGTGTGAAGTGCACAAAGATGGCAGTGAAATGAGGGTTTTTAGAGCCCAAAGTTAGTACTAACTAGTGTTAAAATCCTCCTAAGGCCAATCATTAGCTTGAGGAGGGCTGCCATAGTGATTTATTGAAGATGATTAGATGTTTTATGGACTAATCTATGGTTATTGTTGCTGCTGCATTTCATGTGTTTGTTGGTTGTGAATGGCTGCTGCATTTGTTTTGTTATATCTTGTATATATGTATTGTGGTTTTTTTTTTAGTGTCTTTGGATGCAGGTTTTGATGATGGTCACTTTGCCTATTGAATCCAAGTGTTACCCTTACTAAGTTTCTCAATGAAACTTACCCCCCTCAATTCTGTCATTTCAGGTCCAGCTGAAAGATCAACTTCAAACTGACCTTTGTGATTTGATTTTTTATCTGAATTTTCAGGTACATGAACTTCCATATGTCTAGTTATGATCTGGAAAGTTTGGGGATTTTAGGAGTACATTTGGTATTTTTAATGGTGGTACTTATTGTGTCATGCAGCAGCTGTCCACCATCCTATTTTGGAGTCCATTGTGTCTCAGGCACTCCTGTAACTTAGGGTGTGCATTTGGGTGAGTTAAGACTATTATGTAGTGTATGTATTCATGTACATGTAGTGTATGTAAAATGAGACAAGTATGTGAACATTTGAGTAATGTTTTGGCTATGTAAGTGATGTGGTGCAAACCTGCCTAAGTGTGAATGATGGGCTGCTTACTTGTAAATTCTGTTTTGGCCACATCAAGTTGTTAAAAGCAAGGGAATGTAATTCCTATGTGTAATGTACATATATGGGATATCTTTGGAGGGTTTTTCCCTTGTGAATGAAGTGTTTCACACTTATGAAATTTTGTATGGGCAAAATGGTCATAAAGTGACCAAATTTTGACTCTACAGTTAAAGTCTATATCTCCCTGTGTAGGAGGAACATTTGTATGAAATTTTGACCACATCTAGATAACATCTATAGGTCGAACTGGAATTTGGAATTTCTGAATTTAGAGCCCTATATCGAAAGATATAATGTTGTAAAGTTGGCTAAGTTACTGTTCCTTTGGTCAGAATTTTGTAACCAATTTACAAAATCCATAACTTGGTCCATAGGTGGGCAATTGTTGCAAAATATAATTCATTGGTTTGCTCTAAGTCTCTACTTGATAATGGAGTGAAAAAAATAGGGGGTTCATTGCTAGAATGATGCATTTTATTAGTCAAAGTTATAGGTGCAGTAGCTAGTCACTGGAACTTAACAAGATTGCCTAATATGTGGTAGCCAAGATTAAGACTTGTGCTAATGTTTTCCTTCTTAGCTGCAATAGTGTGCATAAATGTAAATATGTGTGTTATGGTTAGACCAATATGCATGTATTTACACAGTGCTCAAGATAGTCACTTGAGTATGTACACTAGGGGTGTTGTTCTAATGACCTACAGGACACACCAAACCTGGGAGTATAAATGCACAATTTTGGCACCATAATTGGACTACCCTAGAGTGGCTAACATCCATCATGCTCTATTTACATCCAAGGAGACTTCATTGATTACCTAGTGCTTTAAGGAACCATGGGAGGTATTAAGGCACCATTTGGCACCTTCCAACCCAAGTCCCCTTAGACACTCTTAGGCCCCTTCCTTTGTACATAAATTTAGAAATAACTAGTCAAATTTGGGCTTGTTTGATAGCATATAATTGTAGCTCTTCCTCTTAGGTTTGCGTGGAATGTTAAATCACCTCAATTGGACACCCGAGAAAAATGTTATGCCAAAAATACTACAGCATGTCATTGCTGTCAAGGTCTTGGTGAAACGTTGCCGGGAATGGCGATGCAGTGGGTATGCTTTGGCAATGGTATCACCCCTCCAGTTCTAGACGTCCCCTGTTTTCTCATTTAGTGTCCATAGACACTTTGGGGGTATCCAACACCTACCAAACATCCAATATAAGCCTCCATAAGTTCTAGAACTTTAAAACTACTACAATAGGCCTTCTTGATGCTAACCAAACAAGCCTGAGGTGCTTGATTACACCACACTAGGCCTTGAGTTATACTAATCCAACATAAGCAAATTCTACCATAACCTATGCATATCTTCCAAACTACTTGAAACCAACATTCAAGCAACTAAGACATGCATCATATGAATGTGATCACTTAATCCCTTACCTCAATTCAGAAGAACAAGCAAGAACCAAGCATCCACAAGCAACAAATGCTCCATTAGGATGTTCCTATGGTTCCAAGAAAAATCCAACATACAATACACCAAATTAAGCTCAACCAAGGCAATCTTAAGCTCATGGAAGCTCAAGAAACCAAGAACAAATCAAGAACAAAGAAGGCAAAACATTACCTAAGCTCCCAAGCATTAAAAATGTCATTCTTAGCTCATCACAAAAAATCCTTGCAAAGGAAGGCCCTTTCATGCATATATACCTCATGGAGCTTCGATCTTCACCAAGAATTGATGAGAAATTGAAGTTATGGCTATTGAATTTGAGAGGGAAGAGGGAGATACGAAAATGGAGGTTCAGGATGATGTATACCCGTTGCCAAACGTCCCAAATTGGCTTAAATAACAATCTTCTCATTTCAGCCCTTCAACTTTTTTTAATTTTGCCAAAAAGACCCCATGCTCAAATAGTGCCATAAAACATGGTAATTTAGTCCAACTCTTTGTTTTCTTGTCACTTAAGTCCAAAAGAGCAACTTATGAGGTTAAATTCCAAACCTATCACCTCAGGGTGAGAAATGACCATTTTTCCGCAAGTAACACTTAGGTGTGAAATTGATGTAGGAACCATCTACCTTTTTAAACACTTCATTGACTTGCTTAGTTAAACTAATTAAGGCATTAAACTAGGGATTTTGACTTGTCTAACAAGTATTGCCTTACCATTGAAGGTCTGCTACCTAGATGGCCGTAACAAAGGTAGGCCTACTCTTGGCCACCAACATACATGTCCAAATACACACTAGAACATACATAGTCTTGGACATTCATTCACTAACACTAACTTAGCACTCCTTGGCATAGTTTCCTCACATATTTACACAGCACTTAGTGCTATCACATGATAAGGTAATAACTTAGCAAGCAAGTAACCATCCAAACATTTAATATACTGAGCATTCGCATTAGTATTCGAGGTTGTTGGCCAAAACAACCACAAAACATAATCTTAGCCCTCTCGGCCAACTACTCCACACCTTTCCCTTAAACATATGAAGACAGGGCATGAGTTCTCAACGAACTCAGTACGGATCACACAACTATATAAGCCTACATACTTATTCACATAATATGGTTAATACTATACTACTATCCACATTGCCCTACAAAGGAAACATAGAAGACAAAGGAAACCGAGATATATATACAAGTAAATACAATAATAACTAAAGGAAGACAAAGGAAACCGACATATATATACAAGTAAATACAATAATAACTAAAGGTTAGCACACATAATCAAGGCAAAGAAGCACACAACACACACACATACACCACTAGCCACACCTAGTAGACTACATGGCATATCAAGCACACACACAACCACCATTCATGTGTCTCAGACAACATACATTCTAAACCTAACATAGAGCACCAAGCTTTAAGCAACTAAGTAGGCCTACCTCAGACCCTAGCCCTAGTGCTTGCCCCAAATTCATAGCTAATTAGCAACATTCCTTAATCACACAAGTGATCATAGCCCATATGGTCTCATAGGTTCATATAACTCCCTGGTTATCACCAAAGAGCCTAATCCACTACTTGAATCATGCATAAATGTCAAGAATTCAAGTACTACACATCGTAATGACCTTTACCTCATCTCAGAAATCTTTTTCCAACCCCTTGAAGCACTAAAATAGTTTCTGTTTGAGCTTGCCAAGGTCACCACATGCCAAAATGGTCTTAGCCAAGCTCAATTCCTACTTTCTCTCACTCTAGCATTAACAAGCAAGTTCAGTTCTAAGCTCAAACTGCAGTGGATATTCCTCAAGCTTGAATGGAGCTCTTCTAACCTAAAAATGATCCAAATTATGAATGGGAGCATGCACGGCATCCAACCAAGCCAAGTGGTGCTAAAAGTGGTCAAAGTCTAGCCTAGGTAAGTCTCATTTCTTGCATGAATCAACCTACGCCAAAAATAAAAGATTCTTTCACAATCGCCATCCGATTATTCTTTGTAATTGGACCCCTCAAATTTTGTTTTACACTGAAGCCTCTTTAACTCTTGATTAACCCAAAATTGGTCTTGGGTGAGCCTACCATTGATACACCAGTGGTGCACTTCCAAAAACTTCACTTCTCAAGTTCAAAACTTCATTTCCTAGGTTCTCTTATGTCTCAATGCCTTTTAAAACTTCCAGCCCATGGCCTAATTCATGTGAATCTGAGAGGAATAATGGTAGGTCTACAGTGAAGATGCCCATGTAGATGTTTGACATAGCCTAGAAAAGTGGGGAAACCATTGATGACTATGTCAAAAGGAGAAATCGTGAAGGACTTAGTGTCCTAGACTTTCACCCATAACTTTTGATTCTAGCCATGATCTAAGGGCTGAAGAAGGACCTCCAACTTTTCTGTGAGTTTTCCAAAGACCCCTCGGATACACTTGGGGAGTTCTATAAACAAGCTTAACAGCATATAACAGTCAAGGATCTAAGGATGAGGGGATCAAAGATGGACTATTAGACTTTTAAAGGTTTGAATCACCAACCTCATTATTAGACTGAAGATGGGGGAAACACCACAAGGACTATCAGGCATTCACTCCCTTAAACACCATAAGGACTGACATCCTGATGGCCCTAGAAAGCTAGGGGACCTCAATCCAACAACCTAAGCCCATGACCTTGGACAAAAAGAAAAACATGGTGAAGTACTACCAATTTCATAGGGACCACACCCATGATACTGAAGATTGCTTTCAGTTGAGGAACTACATTGAGTCCTTCATGAAGCAAGGGCAACATCAGTGGTACTTTCGAATGCCTTTAGCAAATACTTGAGAAAAAAGGGATGAAGAAGGAAAAGGGGAGATGAGGAGTATGACTCAATAGGTGTTGACCTAATCAAAGTATGACAAAACTGCCTCCTTCTTTGGTGAAAGTTATCTGAACAATCACCAATGGGATACCTTCAGCTGAGGGAAAGAGGATGGTGAGGGAAATAACAATGATGAAATTTGATAGCCCCAAAAACAAGCTCACCCAGAAAGATGGTTGGGTAGTAAAGTTCTCACATGATGACCCTTTCCTAATTATTTCCATGATTGGAAAGTGGGCTGTCAAATGAGTGCTTTGTGATGACAGATCAAATGCTGAGGTTTCATTCGTTCACCTGCTACTAAGCTTGGGAATTCCCAAAAGTGGCTTAAGCCTATGGCTTTACCTAGATTCAGAGTGGGCCCTTGAGAACTCCTGATCCTCGGGTAAATCAACTTTGTTACCGACTTTGGGGTAATCCAGTTATGGTGCCAAAATTGTGCCTTTAAACTCCCAGGCTTGGTGTGTCCTGTAGGTGATCAGAACAATACCCCTAGTGTACATACTCAAGTGACCCTCTTGAGCACTATGTAAATACATGCATATTGGTCTAACCATAACACACATATTTACATTTATGCACACTATGGCAGCTAAGAAGGAAAACACTAGCATAGGTCTTAGGTTTAGCTTCCGCACATTAGGCAATCTCGTTAAGTTCTAGTGGCCAGCTACTGCACTTGTAACTTCCACTAATAAACTGTATCGTTATAGCCATATACCCCCTGTTTTCTTTGCTCCATTACCAAGTAGAGACTTAGGGAAAACCAGGGAATTTTACTTTACATCAATATACCACCTATGGACCAAGTTATGGATTTTTTAAGCTGGTTACAAAATTCTTACCAAATGAACGGTAACTCAGCCAAATTTGCAACGTCATATCTTTGGCTACAGGGCTCTAAATCCAGAAAATGGAAATCTCAGTTAACCCTCTAGATTTTCTCTAGGTGTGGTCAAAATTTCATACCAAGATTCGTTCTACATAGGGAGATATTAAACTTTAGGCCGCCTAGAGTCAAAATTCTGGCAACCTTTGGACCATTTTGCCCATACAATTTTTCCAAACCATGCAAACACTTCATTCACAAGGGGAAAGTGCTCCAAGGCTATCCCATATATGTCTATTACACATAAGAATTACATTTCATTTCTTTTAACAACTTTATGTGGTCAAAATAGAATTTACAAATAAGCAGCCCATCATTCACACTCAGGCAGCTTTGCACCACATCACTTACATAGCCAAAACATTACTCAAATGTTCACATACTTGTCCCATTTTACATACAATAAATGTACATGAATACATGCACTACAATATGGTCTTAACTCAACTAAATACACACCCTAGGTTACAGGAAGTCCTAAGACACAATGGACTCCAAAAACAGGATGCTGGACAGCTGCTGCACAACACAATAAGTACCACCATTAAAAATACCAAATGTGATCCTAAAATCACCAAACTTTCCAGATAATAACTAGACATATGGAAATTCATGTACCTGAAATTTCAGATTAAAACTCAAATCACAATGGTTAGTTTGAAGGTGATCTTTCGGCTGGACCTGAAATGACAGAATTGAGGGGAGTAAGTTTCATTGAGAAACTTAGTAAGGGTAGCACTTGGATTCAATAGGCAATGTAACCATCATTAAAACCTGCATCCAAAGACACTAAAACAAAAAACCACAATGCATATATACAAGATACAGCAACCAAATGAAGCAGCCAAACACAAACAACAAACACATGAAATGTGGCAACAACATATACCATAGGTTAGTCCATAAAACATGCAATAAACTTAAATAAATCACTATGGAAGCCCTCCTGAAGCTAATACTTGGTCTTAGGAGGATTTTAATAGTAGTTAGTACTAAATTTTGGGCCCTAGAAATGCAGAAATTCGCTGCCATCACTGTGCACTTGACACTAGGTCACAAAACTTTCAATAAGTGCACTCCCCTCACTAAGCTTGGTTCATCAAGCTCATGGCTTTCTTCCGAGCTTGGCCCTAGCTCCATGGATGTTTGAAAATTGAATAAAACAGTCCATGAGAGCAAGAGAGCCCTTACCATAGTGGGTAGGCCGAAAATCAAGCTTGATCCATGAAGTATCCAAGAAATAGCTCTAGTTTGCTTCCAATTGCTGCCTTTTGCCTTTAATTTCAATCAATTGCAAGTTTGAAGGTGTGGTCACTATGGAGGAAGTATGGCTGTGTTCTTGGGTTGGGGGAGGACGAAAATGAGAGAGGGATAAGTGATTTGGCCACTTAAATGGCCTTAAATGAGCTTAAGGGGACAAAACACACTTAACAAGCTTAACCTTGCTTTATGTCATTTTCTTTCTCACTAATTATGGTTTCTTTGTCTTAAAGTCATTGGTACACATGTGCCCAATTTTTTTGACTAATTATCAAGTCTTGGCTGCCTCCCCCATGGTGGGATAACCCCATAATTCCACCCTTAGACTTAAGTCAAAAGCTTGAACACCTTAAGGTTTACACTAGGACATTTAGGTCCTTATTGCCTTTAGTGTTTCCTTTGTCCAAACTTATCTTCCATGAGTAATTTGGTCCTCCAATGGCACTTTCATAACATTTATATCCTTCCCATAACTCTCCAAGTCTCTTTCTTGAGAGTTTTGCAATTCAGTACCCGAATTTCCAAAACCTTACAAAAAAGTCCATAGGTTGCTTGACAAACAAGCAATCCTTAAGGCTTTTATTGGGGGCCAAGTTACCAACTTGGAACACTTTTAAGGAGGTGTTGATCATGCCTTTTACTCCCCACACTTCAATCACTATGGTGAGAATTACACAATATAATGGTTTTTAGCCATTATGACACACTTATAATTCTCCCATTTTGTGAGATGGTAACAATCCTCCCCCCCCCCTTAAAAATTTTGGTCCTCCAAAATAGCCTTTAGCTTCGGGTATTCTTCAGGATACCTTTCCATAAGGTTTTTTTTAGTTTCCTAGGTTGCTTCTCTTTTAGAGTGGTGTGACCACTGAACTTTAACCATGGGAATATGTTTGTTTCTTAACCTTCTGGTATCCTTGGCTAAGATAGCTATAAGTTTCTCTTCATATGTCAAGTTAGGTTCCAATTGTATGTCTTCCACTACAATAGCATCCTTTGTGTCCAATAAACACTTCTTAAGCATACTAATGTGAAAAACATTATTAACACTTGACATGCTTGGCGGTAAAGCTAACCTGTATGCTACCTTGCCAACTCTGTCCAAGATCTCATAAGGACTGATGTATCTTAGAGCTAACTTGGTTCTTTTGCCAAATCTGATGGTGCCTTTGGTTGGTGCAACTTTCAGCCAAACATTGTCACCAATCTCAAATTCCAAGTCTCATATTCTTTTATTCACATAGGCTGTGGTTCTTTAGGCATATAGATTCGGTCCTTGATGTTATGGCCCTTTTGGTGGGAGGCGAAATTGAGGAAGTTAAAGTGTTTTAAATTAAGTTTAGAACCTTAATTCAAGTTTACATAGCATTTAGAACCTTAATTCAAGTTTACATAGCAAGAATAGAGAAGTTTAGCAAAGTTCACTAAGTTCCGAGAAGAATAAGGCACTAAACGAAGTTGAGGGGAAAAATGGTAATTTTGCATCCTGAATAGCCGGGATGAATCCCAAGTGTTTTAAAATGAATTTTTATAACTTAACTTTCAACCTTAACTCAAACTTGAAGAATAAACAAGAATTTAATCAAGAATGACTAACTTACAAAGTTGGGGGTTTATTTGTAACAAGCTTAATACTTTGATGGCCTTTGGAGTTAAGTGAGGGTTTAAGAAGGGGAAAGTGAGGGTGGCTGCAATATTTTCGCATTCATCCTCTCCATTCTCATTTCTCCATCCAATTCTCCTTGGAATCTAGAAATTCTTGGTGGAACAAGAAGTTATCAAAGTATATAAGCTTGGAGAAGCTAATTTCAAGCTTGAAACCATGATTTTGAAGCTTGGAAGGGTGTTTTTCTATATCCCTTGTTTTTTATCGAGGTAAGCAATGTGTTCTTGATTGAATTCATGTTATTTACTTAGTTTGGAGCTTGGGTTTTGGTTAGAGAGTGAAGTTTTAGTGATTAGTGCTTTGTTTTTGGATTGGAACTTGTGTAGAACTTTGGTGAACTTGGTTGATTGGAAAGGATATTGATTCTTGCTTGTTACTTCTAGTTGAGGTAAGGGAGTTATGTTTTCAAGTTCATTTAATACCATTAGCTTGAGTTTGCTTGAAGAATTTGAATGGTTTTAGCTATGGCATTAGTTAAAGGTTTTGGTTGAATTGTGGTGGACTATGAAGTTTGAGAGGATTGGATTGATGTTATGAGACATCATAGATTAGCTTGTGATAGTTGGTTATGTTCTATGAAATTTGGAGGCATTCCATGCATTTTTTATATGTGTAGGAAACGTCCAAAGTTTATAGTAGCAAAATGCGCCAAATTTTGCATTTCTATAGATTGGCGACGCGTCGCCAATTACAGGTCAATGCCCGTGACGCGTCGCCAATCCAGCAAAAATGTTATAGAACATTACCAACTATGGCGACGCATTGCCACAAACAAAAAAAGGCAGATTTTCCACATTTTGCTAGGATGATCCAAGTGAGACCTAAGGGGGTTCTTAGTGTACCTAGGGGTCTAAGGATTCCAGGGGTACTCCGAGACTTCCAAAAGTCCCACAAAATATAAGAGTTTCCTTGAGTTTTGTAGGGTTTTAAGGTTGCTTGTGCAACAAGCAAGGAAACTAGGCTGTAAATGAACATAACTAAGTACCACTAGCTCAGGTGAAAGGTTTAGAACCCTTGTCGACCTTACCGTGCCGTAGCCACGAGGCTGCAAGGTAAAACCTTGTTCATCTAGTCTACAAGGAGGTCTTATGGCCTAGTCTACAAAGTTCCACCATAATTGCCCTACATAACGACTAAGGGAGGGCTACATGATTGCATCAAGTAGGCTATGGCTTACTAGGAGCGGATTAGTGTTAGAACTCGCTAGGCACGGAGTGATGCGCCGTGAGGAGGACTAATTAAGGAGAGGTCTCGATGGCCTAGTTATATGTGCATATATCAGACCCTCATGCTGTGTGAGCTCACTGCAAGTTTACATATGTTTATCATATGTCCAGTCCTAGTAACTTTCTTGCAGGTACACTGAAGACCCTTTACTGAGAATTGTCGAATTCTCACTCCCTAGTTATGTTATGCAAAGACTGAAGCTGTTGGACTGGGTAATTGTTGAGGATTATCATGGTAGTGCTCTTTTGTGTGTACAGGTACGACATTTGAGAATCCTTGTGATTCTAGTCTACATGATTATACTTACTTGGTTTGTTGGTCAACTAACAGTACTAACTTAAGTCTTCCTTTGGCTGTAGAGCCTAGTAGCACTTGGCAAGGATTTTTGAGACTCGCCACTAGGACGTGTATCCAAGGTGGGAGTTAAGTCAAAGAGATCTCAGTAGAGGCTTGTATTTATACAGTACTTTTAGTTTCGTCCATAGTCTATGTTATGAGGAGTCCTCGACTCTAGGGTTACTCTTAGGTGAGGGCATTAGTCTACTTTGTGTATAAATGTTCTCACGAGTTGTTATGTGTAGTAAACTCACATAAATGTTGATTTTGTACGCTTCGGCTATTTGTAATTATTTTCTGTAGAAATTACTTGGCCAAGTTAATGTTTTGTGGTTTTAATAAACCAAGTGAAAGCATGAAGAGAATGCATATTGCATATTCTAGGATAATCAACTAGTATCATGGGATTTAATCCGCACACATACACAAGTAGCCAATTGCAACCACCGTGAGACCAGCTCTCATAGGGCTTCCTGGGCAAGGGCCAAGGATGGCCATGTCACTTGAACTACAATAATCCTTGCTTGTAGGCAAATGATTCATACAAGGAACCTTTTTCCTTTCCTAAAATCTTTTCATGTTATTTGGTCTTTCCTACTCTTGCACTGCCTTGACCTTTTAAGGGTTTGCCTTAAGGCCTTTTGCATCTATGATGTGTCCTAGGAAAAACACTTCCCTTATCCAGAATTCACACTTGGATAACTTGGCATAAAGCTAATGTTCCAATAGAGTCTTTAAGGCAAACTTCAGATGATGTTCATGTTCATTTTCATCCCTGGAATACAGTAGGATGTCATCAATGAACACAACCACAAATTTGTCCAGATGTGGTCTAAACACCCTATTCACTAAGTCCATGAAAGCAGTTGGGGCATTAGTCAAACCGAATGGCATGATTGTTTACTTATAATGCACATATCTAGTCCTGAATGCAGTCTTAAGAATATCTTCTTCCTTTACCCTTAATTGGAAGTATCCAGATCTCAAATCTATCTTAGAGAAGATCTTACCTCCCTTGAGTTGATCAAACAGATCCTCAAATCCTAGGGAGTGGATACTTGTTCTTGATAGTCACTACATTAAGCTTTCTGTAGTCAATGCATAGTCTCAACGATCCATCCTTCTTCTTCACAAAGAGAACAAGAGCTCCCCATGGTGAAACACTTGGTCTTATGAACCCTTTTTCAAGAAGTTCATCAAGTTGTTTCTTGAGCTCATTCATCTCTATGATTGGCATTCTGTAAGGAGGTATGGATATTGGACTAGCTCCTAGTTGCAACTTTATCTCAAACTCAATTTCCCTTAGTGGAGGAATACCTGGTAGATCTTTAGGAAAGACTTGTTGAAAGTCTCTCACTACAGGTATTCTATCTACTTCTTCTTCACAGTGCAATTGATTCAATGCATAACAATAATCATACTCAGAAATCACAGGTATCTCATCTAGTACTTCTAGCTCCATGCCATGCATTTCATACACTAATTCCTTAGAATTCACTAATGCATGCACTTCACCATCAGGCAATGTGATTTCCCTCTTAGCACAATCAATTCTTATGTTATGCATAGCAAGCCAATTCATACCCAGCACTAAATCATACTTAGGAATGTCCAACACTAGCAGAATAGTCATAACCTTAGTCTTTCCTACTATTAGCTCAGAATCCTTAGCTAGGTCATTAGTGAAAAGACATTGACTACCTACTTTTTTCACTAAGGATATCCTAGGCAAGATTTCAATAGGCAATTTCATGGCATTAACAAATTTCCTGGACACTATAGACATAGATTCACCAGTATCAAATAGAACACTAACAGGCATACCATTAAGGTAAATGTTACCTCTTAGTGCTCCTCCCTGCTCTCATGTCTCTGGCCTTTCCACTTGGAAGACTCTGCCAGCTCTCTGCATTGGAGGCTGAGGCACTGGAGGAACTAGCTTTTACTGTCCCTACCTTGGTGGTCCGCCTCTAGGCCCTGCCCTAATAAGCCTTACTGGAGCTTGGTCTTCTGGCCTGCTTTGAGTTTGTGTGTAGTCTTTGATACAATGATCCATGGATCCACATCTTAGGCATGCTTGGGTGTCAAAATAGCAAGGTTTCTTTCCATGAGACTTCTTGCATTTAGGGCACCTTAGGCTACGGAACTTCCCCTTGACCTTGCCCTCACCACCAACATGAGAATTCTTGGAAATTCCCTTGCCATATGGTGGCTTCTTCTGCTTGCCTCCTACCAAACTACTCTCCCCTGGTCCCCTGGGAAAGTACTTAGTCTCATACTCCTCTTCCTCTACTAATAAAGCTTTCTACATTGCTTCATAGTATGTAACTGCCCCAAAAGGTCTAACAGCCTTTCTAATGTTTGACTTTAGGCCTCTGACAAATCTTTTGGCCTTCAATTCCTCTAGTCCATGATACTGAGGAGCATACCTTACCAACTGATTGAATTTATGCTCATACTCTAGGACACTGAGGTTGTCCTGCCTTAGAGCATCAAATTCAACTTGCTTCATATCCTTGATAGCATCACTGATGTACTACTCCTAGAATAGCTGTGTGAACTCTAGCCAACTCATCTCAATATCTCTTCCTGGCCTTCTGCCATTTTGGAAAGCATACCTATCTCTGGTGTTTCTCCACAACATCTCTGTACCTCTTACCAAGTTGTAAGTAGCTAGTGACACCTTTTTAGTGGAGCTGAGTGACATCCTCTCAAACATTTTTTCAATGAAGATTAACCACTCCTCTGCTCTTTCTGGCCCAACTTTTCCATCAAACTGTGGAGGTCTTAGTCGTTGGAACCTCTCCAACAGCCTGACCTCATCTAGGCCTTGTAGATCCTCTGATCTATGTCTCTTGGATATGTGAAAGCCCTCTGTATGGTGATGCTCTCTATGATCTCTATGATATCTTTGCCTTCTCCTAGATCTTCTCTCATGGCCATCCTTAATCTCATCCCTAGTGGAGAAATGGTCATAGACTGAGGGATTGGTCCTGGATACCTGACCAATCTCAGACCTTAGTCTTCTTCCTCTTGGATTTCTTCTATCTTCATCTTCCTCCTCAACAGTTTCATCATTTGTGTCTTCTAAGCTTCCAAAAGGAACATATTCAGATGTGTTCCTAGTATCCTCTTCTGGTTGTTGCTGTGCATCCTGAACTAGTTCTGCTGGAGCTACTTGGACTCCTTGCTGTTGTCCTTGAATTAGCCTCATTATGTTTTCATTGATTAGAGCTAAGTTCCTCTAAAGCTCTAACCAAACTTGAGGCACTTTAGGGTTTGGTACCCCTTATTGCCCTTGATTCCCTCTATTCTGTCCATTTCTTTGTTGCCCATAATCAGTAGGAGGCCTTCGGGGTGGTACCCCTCTCCTTGTTGCAACCATGTTTACTTCCTGAATTGATGATTCATCATAGAGCACATACAAAGATCATAGGTATTTCAATGGTACTTGACACTAGCAGCTGACCAAACTTAGTTCACATATGTAGATGCATCCAATGCAACTATATGCTATGTACATGTATAAACAATGCTCTGATACCAACTTCTATTACCCACTCTAGGGTAGTCCAATTATGATCCCAAAACTGTGCATTTAAACTCCCAGGTTTGGTGTGTCCTGTAGGTCATCAGAACAACACCCCTAGTGTACATACTCAAGTGACCCTCTTGAGCACTATGTAAATACGTGCATATTGGTCTAACCATAACACACATATTTACATTTATGCACACTATGGAAGCTAAGAAGGAAAACACTAGCATAAGTCTTAGTTTTGGCTTCCACACATTAGGCAATCTTGTTAAGTTGTAGTGGCCAACTACTGCACCTGTACCTTCCACTAATAAAATGTATCATTCTAGCCATACACCCCTAGTTTTATTTGCTCCATTATCAAGTAGAGATTTAGAGCAAACCAATGAATTTTTTTTTACATCAATAGCCCACCTATGGACCAAGTTATGGATTTTTTAAGCCGGTTACAAAATTCTGACCAAATGAACAGTAACTCAGCCAACTTTGCAATGTCATATCTTTGGCTACAGTGTTCTAAATCCAGAAATTCCAAAGCTTAGTTAACCCTCTAGATTTCCTCTAGGTTTTTTCAAAATTTCATACCAATATTCATTCTTCACAGGGAGATAATAAACTTTAGGTCCAGAGTCGAAATTCTGGCAACATTTGGACCATTTTGTCCATATAATTTTTCCAAACCATGCAAACACTTCATTCACAAGGGCAAAGTGCTCCAAGGATATCCCATATATTTCCATTACACATATGAATTACATTCCCTTTCTTTTAACAACTTTATGTGGCCAAAACAGAATTTACAGGTAAGCAGCCCATCATTCACGCTTAGGCAGCTTTGCACCACATCACTTACATAGCCAAAACATTACTAAAATGTTCACATACTTGTCTCATTTTACATACACTACATGTACATGCATACATGCACTCAAATATGGTCTTAACATGCATACATGCACTACAGGAGGTCCTAAGACACAATGGACTCCAAAAACAGGATGCTGGACAGCTGCTGCACAACACAATAAGTACCACCATTAAAAATACCAACTGTGCTCCTAAAAGCACCAAACTTTCCAGATCATAACTAGACATATGGAAATTCATGTACCTGAAATTTCAGATTAAAACTTAAACCACAATGGTTAGTTTGAAGGTGATCTTTCGGCTGGACCTGAAATGACAGAATTGAGGGGAGTAAGTTTCATTGAGAAACTTAGTAAGGGTAGCACTTGGATTCAATAAGCAATGTAACCATAATTAAAACCTTCATCCAAAGACACTAAAACAAAAAAACCACAATTCATATATACAAGATATAGCAACCAAATCCAGCAGCCAACCACAAACAACAAACACAGGAAATGTGGCTGCAGGATATACCATAGGTTAGTCCATAAAACATGCAATAAAATTAAATAAATCACTATGGCAGCCCTCCTGAAGCTAATTCTTGATCTTAGGAGGATTTTAATAGTAGTTAGTACTAACTTTTGGGCCCTAGAAACCCAGAAATTCGCTGCCATCACTGTGCACTTCACACTAGGTCACAAAACCTTCAACAAGTGCACTCCCCTCACTAAGCTTGGTTCATCAAGCTCATGGCTTTCTTCCAAGCTTAGCCCTAGCTCCATGGATGTTTGAAAATTGCATAAAACAGTCCATGAGAGCAAGAGAACCCTTACCAGAGTGGGTAGGCCGAAAATCAAGCTTGATCTTTGAAGTATCCAAGAAATAGCTCTAGTTTGCTTCCAATTGCTTCCTCTTGCCTTTAATTTCAATCAATTGCAAGTTTGAAGGTGTGGTGGCTATGAAGGAAGTATGGCTATGTTCTTGGGCTCGAGGAGGACAAAAATGAGATAGGGATAAGTGATTTGGCCACTTAAATGGCCTTAAATGAGCTTAAGGGTGCAAAACACACTTAACAAGCTTAACCTTGCTTTATGTCATTTTCTTTCTCACTAATTATGGTTTTTTTTGTCTTAAACTCATTGGTACACATGTGCCCAACATTTTTGACTAATTATCAAGTCTTGGCTGCCTCCCCCATGGTGGGATAACCCCATAATTCCACCCTTAGACTTAAGTCAAAAGCTTGAACACCTTAAGGTTTACACTAGGACACTTAGGTCCTTATTGCCTTTAGTGTTTCCTTTGTCCAAACTTGTCTTCCATGAGTAATTTGGTCTTCCAATGGCACTTTCATACCATTTATATCCTTCTCATAACTCTCCAAGTCTCTTTCTTGAGAGTTTTGCAATTGAGCACCCGAATTTCCAAAACCTTACAAAAAAGTCCATAGGTTGCTTGACAAACAAGCAATCCTTAAGGCTTTTATTGGGGGCCAAGTTACCAACTTGGAACACTTTTAAGGAGGTGTTGATCATGCCTTTTACCCCCCACACTTCAATCAGTATGGTGAGAATTACACAATATAATGGTTTTTAGCCATTATGACACACTTGTAATTCTCCCATTTTGTAAGGTGGTAACAAACTGGCTTTTGATGATAAGGGGCACCTTGATAAATTTGGGAGAAAAATTTTTCAGTTCAACTATGATGAGATTAGTCATCATAGATGCCCCTTTATCTTACAATGCCATCCTCTACAAACATACTCAAGGGGACTTATACCTCCAAACCGATGTGAAGTATTTGACAATCATGTTTGAAACAAAAGAGGGGGTTGCAGAGAAATTTATTGACCAAGTTGAGGTTAGGAAAGTGTTTGCCAGGGCAAGACAAACTCCCGCCAAACTCTATGTCTAGACATGGGGAAGGACGACATGCTAGCTGAAGGAAGACCAAGGGAGAAAAAAGGTGATACTTGAGGCTCTAGGTATAGTCCATCGCTGAAGCAACTGAATAGGGAAACAGCTGACCATAGATGAAAATGAAAGATTTGTATCCCTTTTACTAATGAATAAAGATCTATTTGCTTACCCCTTGAATGATATGCTTGCGATAAATTCAAGCATTATCCAGCATAGTCTAAAAGTAAATCCCAAACTAAAGCTTGTTTGGAAAAAAAATCTTACATATTGGCACACAAAAATGACTTTAGCAAAAAAGAAATCAAATGCCTCTTGGAAGCTGGTATAATCAGGGAAGTTAATTATCCCAACTGGCTTAGCAACATTGTCATTGCCTCCAAGGAAGGGAGTGACAAACTTTGAATGTGCCTCGAGTTCATGGGTATTAATGATGCTTGCCTCAAAGATTTATACCCCTTAAATCACCACTGAATACAAACTATTAAGTTTTCTAGATGCATTCAGCGAGTATCACCAAATTTGGGTGAACCCTAAAGATGAGGAAAAAATGACATTCATAACCAACATAGGAACATACTACTACATAAGGATGCCATTCAGCCTTAAGAATGCACGAGCCACATATTAGAAATGGATGAATAAGGTGTTCAATTCTCAGATCAGGAAAAAAATGGAAGTATATGTGGATGGCATGATAGTCAAAAGCAAACTACCATGCAACCATGTCCCAAACCTAGTGGAAAGTTTTTGGTGGCTCCGAACATTTGGAATCCGACAAAACCTTGAAAAGTGCATATTAGGAGTAATAACTAGCAAGTTCCTCAATTTTAGAATAGCACAATGGTTTGGAGTACAAGACCTACCACTAGACACATGGTCATCAGTACAAACCACATCACATAAGCCAACGAGCACATATCCACAGCACACACTAGACTTGTCCTATAACTATAGACAACTTGCAAGCAACATATCAATACGAGCTTACACATATATATGGACTTGTAATACTACTTATTGAGCCATTATGCCGAGCTAGTATTCATACCTCCTAAGTACTCGAATACACAAGTCTTGGCACTCACGCAACTCAAACCTTAATATCCTTTCTTGAAACATAATAAACACAAGGATGAGTTACATGAATAACTCAGTAAGGGATTCACTAAGCTCTAGAAGTTTATTTAGTTAAGTCCAAAGACTTAACCTCAAATTCCATTCTTGAGCCTACACTAAAACATGAAAACAAAGAAAACACATATGGTATACATAATAATAAGATAATGTCCTAGCTACTAAGGATTAGCAAGCTCAAACATACACGAAAGCATACAACTCACACACCTATCACATAGTGTTATGTCTCGGCCAATATAGACACTAGCAAGTACGCCATGTCTTGATTCATTCCTTAGTTCCCTTGTTCAAGAACATCACATAAAGCTCTAAAGTCATACAAAAGTTTATCGACCCATGTGGAACTTTAGTACTTGCCATTAATGTAGCCAGCTAGGATACTAACACATATGCCGAAGATAATCCATAACCCTTATAGCAAACCAAGATCATCTAGTTCCTTGACTATCCCTTAGATGCTTAATACTCTTTTATAACATGGAATTCAACCAATTTAAGAAGAGTATAGTGTATCTCTTACCAAACCGTGTCCTTGAACCTTCAATCCTGCCATCAAATGCAAGATTCAAGCCTAGCAGTGCAATGTCAATGTCGCCTAGAGCCGAATCAGCACAAAAAAAGCTTGAATCTCCACTTCAACTCTTCTCCATCATCAATTTGGCATGAACCCTAGCTCTTTCACCCAAGAACATGAAGACTAGCTTAATTAGGGGACTTGACCTGGTTTAGATGAGGTTTGACCAAATGGAGACATACAATTCGGTTAGGTGCCACATGGCACGAAAATGGGCAAAATGCCGTTCTCAGGATGGTGACTTTTTTTGCATGGTGCCGTGTGATCCCCCACCAAATAATCCCTTCATCTTAGTCACTTGAATATGCATGCAATTAGGTCCTTATGTTTTAACTCCTTTCACTAAACCTTTGAACTTTTAAATGTGTTCAAGTAGGGTCTCGGGCAAGGCCACCATTGGTTATCCTTCATGTCTTTCCAAAGCCCACCAAGTAACTTACTTACTTTTATACTTGGGCTTTTTTCTTTTACTACAAGGTACTCAAGTCCTTCATGATTACAGGGGCTATGACAAGGAGAGCCTTTACAAATAATATGCAATGTAGCATTAAAATCCTATGTACTCAATACTTAGCAATGGCTTTCATAGATTTTGTTCATAAAGTTAAACAGAATGATTGAATGCACATAAAAAGGGCATGACATCATCCTGTGAACATGGCACCTGTAACAAGCTATTTTCACTTGCCTGAATGTTCTCCAAGTCATTAATCTGACTCTAAAAGTGAACCTTTAGTTATGATACCTTTAGGTTTAAGCACCCATCAACCTCTGTTTCAAACAATGACATCTGCATGAAATCAAAAGGGTGCATAGCCAATATTTCAATAGCAGAAAATGCAAACTCCTAGACACATGATACAGTTTAGAACATGCAAGCCACATGGCCTTCTTTCTTGGCCCCTACAACTTCTACAAGTAGCAATGCCTGATCTAATATTTAAATGAAAGTAAAAACACTAGGACAATTAATTAGTCACACATCGAACAAAATAATGTTCCCTTAAATTATCCAACTCTTGCTTCCAATGTAAATTGTTAGCACCTATCCTGAAATCCAAGCATTACCAACTATTTTAACCACGATTTCAAAATAAAAATAATAAATAAATAAATAAATTATAAAATCAAGGGTTTATAACTATTTAAAATATCTAATTTATGCAATGTCTTTATTAAATCAACCTTATTTAGGAACAGTTTTTGTAATTAGCATTACAATTTTTGATAATTTATTTAATGTTAAAGATGAAACCTTTAAAACTAAAAGTTAAAATATTATTACAAAATGAGGTGACATGTATAAAATTTTTTTTATTTTTAAGCCTAAACTTTAGATTTTGAAATACAAAACACTAAATATGAACTCAATATCTCTTCCAATCAAATACGCATCATCCTAATATCAAGATGAAATTAAAAACAATAAGGCAACTAATTAATCACACCTTGAAAAAAATAATCATTATTAAAATTTCCTCAATTCACACTTTTACTGGTGTTGGAAATTTCAAACAGATAGTAGTTGAAAACTGTCCAACGAAATTTCCTGACAACTAGCGACTGGACATATTTTGGCAAACTTTTCACTACCAAAATTATCCCTGGAATTGAAATTTTTTGATTTTAATTTTTCTTACGGCTAGCCTTGGGGAAATTTTCTTGCCATATACGAACTCGATGAAACAACATTTTACTAAAGATTGGCCACCAAAGTAAAACTCTTTTAATTCAAAATTTATGGCATTCAATGTTCGATGACTACCAATTGAAAATCAAAAAATTTCCTTCTGAATTATTGATGCCCGTCGGCATCTTCATTGTACGACATGATGACCTGAAGTAGGGACTTTCAGTGTGAGAGTGCCTAAAATGCTCAAAAGAACAAGGGTTAGGAGCTCCCTGGAATGTGTTTCTTGGAGAGGAGCCTCTGACGCCCAAGTTAGTATTTGGTGAGTAAGGAGTAGAGAATGGAGAGTAAAAGAGTGGAGAGAGTTGTGTGTATATCCCCCTTTACCAAGGTTATTCTCCCAGTATTTATAGGAGAGAGTTGTGAGAAGTCTGTTTGACACAGCTCGCTCAGATCATGACACGTGTTTGGTCGGGTATGATCCGTATCTTCGGGGATGGGGGACCTCAAACTGGCCATAGGCTGTTTTATCCAGGAGTCAGGGCCGTGGGAGGTCTGTGTGTCAGGGGCGTGTGCGAGGTCTCTGTGTCAGAGGCTTCTTAACCTTTTTTGTCTTATTTCCGTGCGACCCCTTCGGGAAACAAGACCCATTCGGAATAGGAGGCCCCCTTCGGCTAGATATCATCACCGAGGGCTGTCAAGATGAGTTCTTCGGCAAAGTGGAGCACCTTCGGGAGAAGCTCTACCTCACCGAGGATGGTGGTTTACCGAGGTTAGACGGTCAACGACTGCGTACCCTCTTTTTTCGAGGTTACCGCTCGTCCAATTTGATGGTGATGCTCAACTTTTATCGAGGGTAGTGCTTGTCAGAGCTTAGGAGCTTAGAGGGTAATAGCCTTTTGGCTATCACATGCGCCCCTCAGAGAGCTGAAGATATGTCTTTGGCTTTTGAGCTTTCGAGAGCCGATCGTGGAGCCCTTTGGAGGCCTGTCCGGACCCAGAAATGGCCGGAGTTACCGTTTTTGGATGAGAGTCTCTTTGATCCAGAACATCTGTTCTTACCAAGATAATGGCATTTTTATTTTCGGGAGAGGTGTCTGGTGTTCCCGAGGTTGTCTCTTTAGTTAGAGTGTGTCCGTTCCAGGCTTTTTAATGCCTGTCAGTGGTCCGTCATGTTTACTTAATGATTTTCCTTAGGAAGGGCCTATGTTTGACAGTTGTCAAGGGCGTGCCCTCATTTCCCACACTGGGTGACATGTGTCACCAGGTTACTGGGGAATGGTCGCATTCATTTCATCAGACGTGCCTCTTCGCCTTCGAGGGGCAATTATGGTGACTCTTCACCTCCCTCATTCAGCCTATAAATTCCCCCTTCCTCATTAGTTTTTTCACACTTATGTTCTCTTGCTCTCTTCTGCTCTTGAATTTTCTCCCTTTTTCCTATGGTAGGGCTAGCAGCGATGCAATTTTTGGCAAGTTTTCACGACGGTGTCTAGAAATCCCGACTTCAGCAAAAGTTTTGGTGGGTTTTCCTTCCCGAAGTCCTTCAATTTTCTATTTTTATAGCCTTTTCTTCTTTTCTAAAGCCCTCTTCTTCTTCTGAAGTCATTCTTCGGCATTGTTTTCTTCTTTTCATTTAGCCTTTTCGAATTTAGGTTTCTCTCTTCCAAATGTCTTCCCACGTTCCGCTCATGTCTGTTCAGACTGTCCCCGAGAGCTGGTTGCCTCTTAATTCTCATCCGAGTTGTACCACTTTAGAGAAGTTAGCAAAGTGGACAACTAAATTCTTTCTACCTTCTTACTCGGTTATCAGGCTACCTCCTCCTGGCCTGTTCAATTACATGAATAATTCAGATGAGGTGACTATTTTTCACGCCCAACTGAAGGTCAGACTTCGGTTTCCTCCACCGAAGATGATTTGTGACTTCTTCCAATTCCATGACATAGCCGTGAATCAGCTTCCTCCCAACTGTTACTCCTACTTCAATGCTTTCCTTTGCATGTGTAGGGTTTTTAAGATAGAGCCTCACTATATTTTTTTCATGCAATACTACAAACTCCACCTCGTCCTAAAGGGTGGCTTCTATTTTTTGCTTCCTTACGGTTCTGGGAGTAAGAAGTTTACATTTACCTTTAACACGAAGGATAGTTGGTGAGGGTGGCAGAGGAAGTTCTTCTTCCTGAAGGTGGTTGACTAGTGAGGGCACATTCCAACCAACTGGGCGTGGGGAATCTGCCTATAGATGTAGTTGACCCCCAAAAATTGCTAACCCTAGAATTGGAGGCCTAGTTCATGGAGTTTGATAGCCGTATTCGGGCTGTCGTGGACTGGGACACTGAGGTCCCCCCGTTCCTTGTACCCCTTTCCCATCAGATGGAACCTAATGATCGAAGAGGTCCTTCGAGAACTAGGGTGATCAAGGAGCATGTTACTGACCTGAAGATGCCGAAACCTCTTTTTGATGGGAAGAAGTCGTGGTTCGTAATGCTCCTTTAGGGTGAACTCACGTACTCGGCCCTTAAAGAGAGTAAGTTCCTTTCTAAATTTTTCATCTCTCTCTGTGCGTACTTACACTGATATTCTTCTTTTTAGAGAGATGGGTGACAAATCTGCCGCCTTCTACAAGTCCCTCTTCCTCAGCTAGGCCAAGATGGGGGAGCAGACATGGAAGAAGGTGGCGGCGAAGAGAAGGAAGCCGTCCGAGGGATCATTTTTGCTTTCGAGGTCAAAGAAAATAAAGGAGGACCTCATTCCTCCACCTCCCGAAGACGACGTGGGGACTGAGGACTAGACCCATGTTCGGGAGGATCCACCCTCGGAACCAGCTATCCATTCCACTCCCTTTAGTCCCAGTACCGTGGTGTAGACTTTGGGGACCTCGGTTGGGGGATTTTCGGCTGAGGAGCTAACTGAGTACCGAAAAAGGAAAGGCAAAAATGTCCTCGACGAGGTCCTTGAAGTCAGCGACTCCGAAGTCGATGATGTGGAACTTCCACCAGGTTTGTGCCTTAGCCATTCTTCTATGAGTTTGGGAATTTTTGGTGTTTTAGATCTTATAGACAAGTGGCTAAGGGATAACATACTGATGGAACTTCAGCGGGACTATGCAAGCGAAGCAGTGCAGGCTCCCTAGGTGGAAGATCATGCCCGAAAGAGGGCCATTCGAGACGCCAAAATCCCGAAGGGAAAGATCCCAATGGAGCCCTTCTAGTCGTTCACAGAGGACATGAACTTGTTCTCCGAGAATAGCCAGAAGATGGCTCCTCAGATGGTGACTGGAGTCATCACGCACGCCACTTTTCAGTCTCTGACAGAAGAGTGCCCGAATGAGGTGATCCTCTCCACAAGGATGACCGAGCAGGCTGCCTAGGTAAACTCCTACCCTTTTGATACTTAGCGATTTTTTTTCACTTGCCTTATGCTCCTTACTTAGGATCTCTCTTTTGCAGCTCTTGGTGTGCACGGGGTACTATCGGGCCTGGGCAACGAAGCAAACTTTGGTCTGAACCTGCTCCGAAGAGTCTCAGGCGAAGGCCAAGGAATTCTTGGTTAGCTCTGTCATTAAGTACGACGAGCTAAATAAAATAGCCAAGGAGGATCTAGCCAATCTTCGGGAGGAGATGCTCAAAAGCCAAGGGGAGCTTATCCATGACTTCTCTTTGAAGATGTCAAACCTCAGAGAGAGCTTGATAGCCATGACCTCGGCCAACGAGGTTCTTCAGAAGGAGAGATTTGGACGTGGAGAAGACAAAGTCCAACCAAGCAACCAAAAGGTCTTATCAGGACATCTTCTACCTTGCTCGTCACCAAGTCTTATCAAGATTTCTGGATCTCGAGCTCTCCTTCTTGGCTGTCCTGGACATCCCCGAAGGGCCATCTTGGTAGTGCTCAAAGGCAGAGTTCCTCTACCTCCCTGCTATTCCACCTTTAGCTCCCAGATCTACTGATAAAGATTTCGAAGGTTTGGAGGCCGAGGATGGTGAAGAATCGGTGGATGCCCAAGATCATGAATAGGCCTCCTTTTTCTTCTTTCCCTTCTGTAATCCATCTATAGTATTCTTTTATCGATGTTAATAAATTTTGCTTTCTCCAAACTCTGTTGTATTTGGTCAGTACTTCTTCGAAAAGCATCATTTTTTGCAAAACTTAACCTTTGTTCGAATCATGACTGATCAACATTTTATACACAAAGGTACGGTTTGGCAATATGCATGCTCAAATGACCAGCTTCAGCATTCATAGCGTTTGTTTTTGTAAATTTTTTCAAGTTCCAGCCACACACCTGGGGAAATTTTCCTTTGGGAACTACGTTCGACCAAGGGAAACACCTATTTTTGGGAATAATCATCCTCAGTCATGCTTCCTTGGTGTTTTTGCATGACTTAAAATTTTTTCCAAGTGTCCATCTAGGCACTTTTAATGGATAAATGCCTTTGGTACCCACTATCGTTGTATGCTTGCCGAAGGCTGGCCATTTTTACGAGCTTATCGCTTCAGCGTACCCATGATCGGCCATCTGGCTAATCATTGAGTGTTGTCATTGTTCAAGAACAGGTATGTTTGAGATTTATTTGCTCAGATGCCTTTGGAAGAGGTCTTATTACACCATGTTCGGTTAATTACCTACGGGGAGAATAATACAATTTTTCCTTTTCCTCAGAAAATTCTAAGTATAGAATCTTCTTAAAGAATCCGAATGCCATGTATTTTTCAATTCTCCACCCTCAGTGTCACCGAGCTTGTACACTCCCAGTCGAATTTCTTCGAGAACCAAATAGGACCCTTCGCAGTTTGTGCGAAGTGCTCCATATGATAATCTTCGGGGTTCGAACTCTGCTTTTTGGAGAACGAGGTCTCCTTTTTTAATTCCTTTCCATTTTACATGTAAGTTGGTAGCAATGGCTAATCTTTGCTAGAAAGCTTTTCTTCTTAGCTCAGCCATTTCACTATGTTCGTCAATGAGGTCCAATTTGGTCCTTAATCCAAGGTTGTTTCCTTCTGCATCGAACACCTGTACCCTAACCGATGGCTGGATGATTTCCATGGGAATAATGGCCTCTAAACTGAATATGAGTGAGAAGGGTGTTTCACCCGTGGCTCTCCTCGGGGTGGTTCGGTAGCTCCATAACATGCTCAGGAATTCTCCTGGCCATTTTCCCTTTGCTTCTTTTAGCCTCTTCTACAAGCCATCCTTTATTGTCCTGTTGGACACTTCAACTTGCCCATTGCTTTGAGGATGGGCTACCGGGGCGAAGTGCATTTAAATTCCGAGGTCCATAATGAATTCCTAGAACCTTTTATCGGTGAATTGGGAGCCGTTATCGGCCACTATTACCCTAGGGATGCCGAATCTACATATGATGCTTTTCTAGATGAATCTTTGTATATCCTTTGCCGATATCGCTGCTAAGGGCTCTGCCATGATCCATTTGGTGAAGTAGTCTATGGCAATTACACAAAATTTGACCCCCCCGGGAGCAGTCGGTAGAGGCCCAATGAGGTCGATGCCCCATAGGGTGAAGGGACAGGAATAGTTAGCCGAAGTTATCTCCTCAGAGGGTAGTCTTTGGGTAGGAGTGTACCTTTGGCAATTATCGCACCTTTGGACGAACTGCCTTGCGTCCTTCCTCAGAGTGGGCCAGAAGTACCCTTGCCGAAAGAGGACTCTGGCAAGGGCGTCGGTTCCTATGTGTGAACCACAGGCTCCCTCATGGACTTCTTTGAGGATCACTTCGACATCCTCTTCACCAATACACCTCTATAATAGGGTGGCGTATCCTTGTAAATATAGCTCTTCCTCTATCAAGAAGTATCTTCCTGATCGTTTTCGCACTTTGGCTACTTCGACGGAGTCCTTGGGGAGTTCCAAGGTTGAGACGTATTTTTTGATAGGGACCTTCCACCCTTTTCCCATGGTTGTTACGCAGATTACCGCTATACTCGGATGTTGCAGTACTTCTGTTGACTCTCTTGACTTGGCCAGTTTGTCAACCTCCATGTTATCTAGCCGAGGTACATTTTCTATGTGCACTGTGTTAAATTGTTGGATGAGTTCTTTGATGAGATTGTGATATTTTTCCAAGGTTGGATCCTTTGTGCCATATTTTCCTGCCATTTTTCGGACCACTAGCTGAGAATCACTGCGGGCCTTTAGATTTTTCATGCCTACCCTCTTTGCTAGCTATAAGCCTGCTATGATGGCTTCATATTTGGCGATATTGTTGGTGACATTGAACCCGAATTTGATAGCATTTCTGGCCTCCATTCTTTCAGGACCTTGGAGGACTACTCCAGCTCCCTGGTGTTCAGAACCCGAAGCTCCATCGACAAATAGTGTTCACTCAGGTTCGTCTTTTATGAGCTCTGCCAAGGTATCTCTAGTTTTTGGGACCTTGGCGGTGAAGTCTGCCAATGCTTGGGCCTTTATCGCTTTTCTTGGATCATAGGTGATGTCATATTCACCGAGCTTAATGCACCATTTTGACAGTCTTCCCGAGTGATCAACCCTCCTCATGATATCCCGAAGAGGTAGGTTACTTCGAACACTAATAGGGTGTGCTTGGAAGTAAGGTCGTAACCTTCTACTTGCCAATACTAAGGCATATATGGCCTTTTGTAAAAGAGGGTACCTGACATCGGCTCCATGTAGTGACTTACTTACATAGTATACCAGCCACTGTCTCCCTCCCTCTTCTTTTACAAGCACCGAACTTACTGCTTTTTCGCTAACGGCAAGGTAAAGGATGAGGGGTTCTCTATCCTTCGGCTGCCGAAGTGTCGGTAGGTGGGTTAAGTAGGTTTTCAGCTCATCCCAAGCTTTTTGGCAATCTTCGCTCCAAGGGTGCTCTTGAGCACTGAAGGTACCGTCATTTTTTGCTGCTTTGGTGAGCACTTTGAAGCACGGTCGACTCCGATCCCCATATCTAGAGATGAACCTACTAAGAGAAGTGATTCTCCTCGTTAGCCTTTGTACATCCTTGACTGTTGTGGGAGTTCAGAATCCCAGCAGGGCCTTGACTCTTTTCAGATTGGCATCGATTCCTCTTTCTGACACCATGAATCTGAGGAACCTGCCTACATTTACTCCGAACACGCACTTATCCAGGTTTAGAGGAATTCCAAATTCTTGAAGTTGGTGGAATGTTTCAGTTAAGTCTTTGATATGACCGCTAGGGAATTTGCTCTTAACTATCATATCATTGACATATACTTCCATATTCCGCCCGATCTGGGTGTCGAACACCCTGTTCATTAGCCTTTGCTATGTGGCACTAGCATTCTTTAGACTGAAGGGCATTCTAACGTAATAGTAAGTCCCAACTTCGATGATGAAAGCAGTTTTCTCCTTATCTTCGGGATCCATCCGAATTTGGTGGTATCCACTGAAGGCATCGAGGAAACTAAGTAGCCGTATTCGGCAGTAGAGTCCACCAACTGATCTATTGGTGGTAAAGGATAAGAATCCTTAGGGCAAGCATCATTTATGTTTCAGAAATTGATGCACATTCGGAGCTTATCACTCCCTTCTTTCGTAGCAATGACAACATTGCTAAGCCATTCGGGGTACTGGACTTCCCTTATTATGCCTGCTTCCATTAAGCGTTGTACTTCAATTTTGATGAAGTTGTTCTTATGTGCCGAGAGGCTTCACTTTTTTTGTCAAATGGGCTTTGCCTCTGGGCGCACCTTAAGACTATGTTGGATTATGCGAGGGTTTACCCCAGGCATGTCCTTCGGTGAGTAGGCAAACAAATCTTTGTTCATTAATAGAAAAGATACAAGTTTTCCCTTGTCACCTTCGGCCAGTTTCTTCCCCACTTGGGTACTTCGGCCTAGGACAAATTCCACATCTTCTGTTTCTATTTTTTTGAGGTCTACTATTTCTTCTCCCTTTGCCTCTTCTCCGAGCATGGCCTTTGCTCCCAAAGTCTATGTGTGCATCTTTGCTGGGCCTTGTCTTGCCTTCACAAAGACCTTCCTCAGTTCTGCTTCATCGATGAAGATCTCGACATCCCCATCCTTTGTTGCGAAGGTGATAGTAAAGTATTTCACATCTGGACAGATGTAGAGATTTCTTTGTGTCTACCTCCCAAGGATTGGATTATATGATGAAGGGACATCTATGACAATGAACCTTGTCATTTTTAAAGCAAAGAGCTCACCTTTGTTTTGTGATGAAGTTTGTCTTAGCATCAAAGGTAGGTCGATCCATCCGAGGACAGGTAGTTTGGACGGACCTACCCCGAAGGTAGGGGAGGTGACAGGCTTGAGATCACCTTTTGTGATACCCAAACTTGGTAGCAAATGGGAGAATAAGACGTCGGTGTCGGAACCATCATCGAGGAGTACTTTCTTAACATCCCAACTCCCTATCCTCGCCACACGAGGAAACATCACGGTGGATCCATCCATCCGAATAAGCTTATTTGACTGGTGACCGAACTCCATGACCGAGATTTCCCTTATCTTTCTTTTCCTTTAAGCCGATGGTATCCCCATGGTGATTGTCTGTATTACTCCTACTGGTGGTTGTGGATGCCTCTTGGGACTTCGATCCCGACGTCTCTCCGAATCATAGTCATCATCTCCTTTCCTCTCCTCTTCCCTCCTCCCCTTTGGGGAAGGAATCCGCAGGTAGCGCCGAAGTTGGCCCTACTTTATAAGAGACTCAATGTACTTCCTCAGCTGGAAGCAATCCTCTGTGTCATGCCCATGGTCACAATGGAATTGGCAGAATTTCTTCATATTTTTCTTGCTTTCCGAAGTCATGGCCTTTGGACGCTGGATTTGATTGCCTTGCCTTTCCATGGCCAGCATTATGTTTGTTCTGGAGGTGTTCAGGGGGGTGAACGACATGGGTTTTTCCCCCTTCTACTTTAGGGGTCTTCCCCCTCCCTCGGCAGAATAGCGATTTTGGTGACTTTGTCCTTCAAGCTTATGGCTATCGGACTTCGGTCCCTCCATCCTCAGCTCTTCAGCTGTCATATGCTGCTTGGCCCTTTGGTTGAACTCACCGAGGGTGTCCAGGGGCTCTTTCGAGAACTCATAAAAGAGTTACGAGTCTTGCCGAAGCCCTCATATCATGGCGAGGATGCGTATTTTGGGGCAAAAGTCCGGCAGGCTCAAGGCCTCTTGGTTGAATCTTTCGACATAGTTGCAAATGGTCTCTCCGTTTCTTTGCGCAATGCCAAACATTTGAACCAGCATCTTCATCGTCGACCTACTACCGATGAACTGCTACATGAATGTCGTGGATAGCTCTTGGAAACTCATTATAGTTCCAGGGGCGAGGGAGTTATACCACGCGATTGCTAGGCCGGAAAGGGTGACCTCAAAGCAGTTGCAAAGGGTAGCATCATTGACACCATTCAGCACCATACTACGCCTGTACTTGGTTAGGTGGGCTTGGGGGTGACTTCGCCTATCATACATCTCCAAGCATGGTACCCGGAAGTTGCTTGGCATAGGTGCCTCAACTATCGCTCGGATGAAGGGTGACTCTTCTCCGGTGAAGGTTTCCGACAACCTTGACTAGACAAGTTTTCGAGCCATTTGCCTTTCCACTTTCTCCAACCTATTTAGGATCTTTTCTATGAGGATGGTGGTGCTAGGCTCTTCTTTCTGCCTGGAGACCTCCGGCAATGGAGAACGACGCCTCATTTTTGGGGAATAACTTTGGCAATTGAGGGATTGAGATTTCTCCTTTGGTGATGAACTTCGCCGGCTGGAAGTTTTGGCCCCTTTTGACGCCGTTTCACCGGTACTTCGACCTCTAGGAGGCACATCATCCGTTGAGGATTCATCGCTTAAGTCTCCACTCCCTGAGCTCTGGAGAGGGGACTTCGGGCTTTCCTCCCGACGGGGAGTTGGTGACGACGCCTTTCGCCCCGAATGTGGTTGAGACCACCTTTGGTCCAACCGTTGCGTCATTTCAGCCATAACAGAGTGCTAAAAATCACGTAAAAACCTCATCGTGATCGTTAGAAGGTGTTCATCCTCAGGCAAAGAAGTCCCTACGGCGGGTGGTTCAGTCGCCAGTTGATTCTCCGGCGCGGATGGGGACTTTGGGAATCCCTTATCCTTAGAATGCCAAGTCTCAATGATGGCTACGTGAAGGTGAGTTCCCACAGACGGTGCCAAATGATGCCCATCGGCATCTTCATTGTACAACATGATGACCTGAAGTAGGGACTTCCGGTGTGAGAGTGCCTGAAATGCTCAAAAGAACAAGGGTTAGGAGCTCCTTGGAATGTGTTTCCGGGGGAGGAACCTCCAATGCCCAAGTCAGTATTTGGTGAGTAAGGAGCAGAGAGTGGAGAGTAAAAGAGTGGAGAGAGTTGTGTGTGTATCCCTATTTACCAAGGTTATTCTCCAAGTATTTATAGGAGAGCATTGGGAGAAGTCCATTTGACACAGCTCGCTCAGATCATGACACGTATTCAGTCGGGTGTGATTCGTATCTTCGAGGATGGGGGGACCTCCAATTGGCCATAGGCTGTTCTATCCAGGAGTCAAGGCCATGGGAGGTCTGTGTGTCAGGGGCGTGTGCGAGGTCTCTGTGTCAGAGGCTTCTTAACCATTTTTGTCTTATTTCCGTAAAACCCCTTTGGGGAACGAGACCCCTTCGGAATAGGAGGCCCCCTTCGGCTAGATATCATCATCGAGGGCTGTCAGGATGAGTTTTTCGGCGGAGCGGGGCACCTTCGGGAAAAGCTCTACCTCACCGAGGATGGTGGTTTACCGAGGTTAGAGGGTCAGGGACTGTGTACCCACTTTTTCCGAGGTTGCCGCTCGTCCAATCCGAGGGTGATGCTCGACTTTTATCGAGGGTGGTGCTTGCCAGAGCTTAGGAGTTCAGAGGGTAATAGCCTTTTGGCTATCAATTATGTCACTAAAAATTTCAATATTTGGTTTTGTATTTAATTCTTCACTCTTCTTCCACCATTATAAAATCATCATTTTCCCTCAAAACCTCATTTTCTTCTTTCCAATCTTCCATCTCTTTCTCACAAAATTTTCTTTTAATTTTTTTCTCCTTCTCTCCTTATCTTTTCCTTATCGTTACCTTCTTTTATTGCTTCTTTTTACATCTTCCTTACCATTACCTTCTTCTTATTTCTTCATTATCATTAACTTCTTATTTTTCTGATTTTTTTCTTCTTCATCCTTCATCTACTATCCCATCTTTTACTTCTTTTTATTATTATTTTCTTCTTTCCAATAGTTCTCACCAATTTTATACCCCAGGGGTGGTTTAAGTTTGATGAAAATAAGAGCTCAAAAATGGTTGTTTGAGTCTAAAACTTCTAGTGCATTGTGAACTAAGGCAACGCCTTGAATTGGGATATTTAAAGGACTACCATTTGTAGCATTGAAAAAAATTATTTTTTCCAAAAAATTTTTTATGGCAATCCGTAGGATTTTTTTATGGCTGTTGTTGGGAAACTCTTTCTAATGTATTAGAAGCCAATGGACATGTTTCTGATGGTTGTCCACTAGAAACAACATTTTTGGATGATTGATTGTCTGAAATTTGGATTGGTGTCCACCCATTTTTTTCTAATTGTTAATTTTTTGCATTAATCACAAAGAATTAAAATAATTTCCATACATTTTTTTTTGCATTTGTTGTATCCTAAGAAAAATGAAAAGTAAATTCATAATAAAAAAAATCATCTCTAATATTGCCAAAAAGCCTTCCAAATCAACTAGAACCCCAAACAAACATTAAGAACAAGAAAAAAAAAATATGAAGGCTCTAGCTTTAAACCCATTGAAACCTTCAAAATTTCAAAATCTTCCTTAAAATAAATGAAAACACTAAAAATTGTAAAAAGAAAGAAGATACCTTTTTTTCAAGTGGATCTGCCAAACCATAGAGTTCCAAACCTAAAATGTTAACAAATAGCATGCAACTAGGGGTTAGGGATGGTCAATGGAGAGAAGAGGGTTGAGTGGTTTAAAGCCTGGAATGGAACGGGGAGTAGGTTATCTAAGATTGTTCAAAATAATGTTATTTTGGGGTGGGGGGTCATCTAAGAATGTTTAAAATGACATCGTTTTGGGGGAAGGAGGCATGGTTTTTGTAAAGCCTATTTGAATTTATAGGGGATGACATTTAATTGATAGCTAGCCGTAGGCAACCGCTAATGGTAAATGACTGATGGCCCAATGTTTGTAACGGCTGCCACCAACTTACTGATGTCTCACCATTGATAACAACTGGTGTTACGTGGCCAAAGGCTTGCCATCGATATTGATGGCTCATCATGAATAAGATGCCAGTGATAATTGACCTATGATCGGCCATTATTGAACTTCTAATGGTAAACCACTTGGGGGAGGAGGAGAAAATGTCATTTTTTATAATTAATGGGATCGTGTGGGCTTGACCCAGAAGCTTGGTGAATCACAGACTAGTGACCTACACAAAAAGACATCATTAAGGCCCCAGGATGTGTCCTCAGGGAAACCATTTGCCACTCAAGTCAGACTTCCAGCAAACAAGGAGTAGCAAAGAGAGAGAGGAGAGCCAGAATGTCATTTCTCTAGAATAGCAATTGGAGGGGTTTATATAGCTAGAGGGCTTCGAGTAATTCATCCTTGGATATGAATCCCATAGCTGATCTCTTATTTATGAGATACTATTTCCATCTAGGGTAGAGTCTCCTTATAGCCCTATTTGGGCCCCTTACAGGAGCTTTTTGTTAGCTTTGGGCTCTAAATTTAGGCCATTTTGGTCTATTTCCTACCAATTGGCCTCTCCCTTGAAAAAAATGCAGGCTAAGAGCCCTATATTTTTTATGATGTCATCAGTTTCTAGAAGGGAGTTCTATGTCTGCTCAGGAATAGGGTGCAAGACCCCCTTTTGATTAAAGTTGATGCACTCCAAATGGTTTTGTTTAGTGAGGATGGTGTGATGCCCCTCTTACATCCTGGGAAAGATAGGAAAACATCACCATTTGATCTCTTTCTCCCATCATGCCTATATGACTATGACACGTTGCATGTGTACCTATTGGGGAGGTGGTGAAATGCCGCTTGTTAAATATGCCTCAAGGGAGTGACCAAGCTTGACTGTTTTGACAATTGTTCATGGCCATATGTTCTTCCAGTATTGGGCAAAAATTTTTCCATTATTGCAATGGTAGTTTTCGGGAGGAAACCTAATAGCCAAAAGTTTTTCTATATATACTATGAAGGATTTCACCTCCTTTTTTATTGGTTGTTTATTTTACTACTACTTTATGTGTTTTCCAATTTGCTCATCATTGGTCCTTTTTGTTGGAGTTCTCTTATTTTGCCAAGGTCTTCTTTCTTCTTCGTAATGAGGTAATGGATTCTTATCCTTTATTATCCGCCAATGATGGGGCTTTTGTTTGGCTTTTGTTTTCTCTTGGTACTTCCGATTAGGTTTCCTATTTTTGGTTTCTTGGCCACTGTCGGTCTTTTTTTCAGTACCCCATTGTGTTGGCGGCAGCCTCGAAATGATCCATGATGGTTTTTCCAGATGGTTTCTCCAAAATTAGCATCTAGGCTACCACTAGCAAGGCTGATTCATCAAATGTGTTATTGTTTCCTAATGTGTAGGTGTTGAAAGGGGGTTATGACTGAACACAACAGTGGCACCTTGGCAACAATTCTGCATTGGTACTATCCTAATGGTGTTATGTCCATCTTTTTTTATGCTAAGGCATTGGAGGATAAGGGCTTAAAGGGTGGCAATAAGGGAATAGATGTTCTCATTAGCTTCACCAATTAACTCCAAATGAGGTTTCACCAATTAACTCTAAACGAGGCTTCATTTACCTTTCCATCCGTTGGTGGAGCAGATATGTGATCACTACTAGATTATGCAATCATAGTTGATGCCCAACTAGTTTACCCACATAAATGGGTTTATCATCTGCTACATCTTGGGGAAGGGGTTAGCTCCCCTACTCAAGGTTTTCCTCCAGTTTTACATGCTGGACTTGAAGAAGGATACTGGCTTATTCCATATTGCCCCTATCAACTGAGGAGGGAAAAACACCTTTGCATTCATATGTTGCAAGGACATGTGTGTGGGGTGGAAGGAGCACATCTTTTTTCACTTTGAGGGAACAAGCTTAGGGGTTCCCCTGCAAGGTTTTGGATGTGCCTCGATATATGGTAGCTTAGAAGGCCATCATTTGTACTTTATTTTTTATCAGTTGGCTAAAAGGAGTGATAGGGAGCATTGATTTTATAGAGTTGTTCCGTATCCATTATATAGACATTGATAAAACCACCCTTAGGTGGGTGGGGATTAGTAGGGCCCACTGAACCTACCCAAGCATGAACAACATTTATAACTAGGAGGAGGGTTAGGAAGATAGCTAGTTGAAGGCTATTGAATTGCTGCCAGGGTTCAACAAGGCCCCTCACCAAAGTTGAAGAGTTGTGTTTTGAACATTTGTGTTTTATTTGTCCTTTGTGCGAGGCCTCGGTATCTAATCTTATTTTTGTACTATTTTTTCATAAATGAGTAGCCAAGCGAAGGAGTTCATGAAGAGGAAAAAAGGCATCATTGATGCCTTGGCGGATGCTCACAAATTCAACATTCCTCAGACGAATGTGGCGTATGCTTTAGGGCCCCCTTTATCCTAGCCACCTGCCTAATTACTTTGTAAAAGGCAGCATCCTATAGAATCTCAAGGGGATGAGGCTTCTCATATTGGTGGTACTAGTAAGGCAATGTTAAATACCTTTTTCCATGATGATGTTATAGACTTAAGGTAGTTTTCTGCCGACTGTAGATCCTTTCACCCAGTGGCTTTAGAGAAGCGTGTAAGGGCATCTTGGCCCATACTCACATGAAGTCATAAATTACGGTGGTATCATAGAAGCAGAATGTGGCTGGGGACATATCTCAGAAATAGAAGGTCACCCTAGGGTCATCCAATAATGTGCCTACCTCTTCGCAAGCCCCACGTCCCACTTAGGTTCTAGTAGGGGTTATTCCTGAGAAGGCCCTTCTACTCAAGGCAAGCCACCTAAGCTAGAAGTGGTCAAGCTCTTTCAACCACGTAATCTGATTCCTGTGTAAGGTTGGATGTATAGGAAAAACTTGGAATTTAAGGGGGTTACGTCTGACCATGTTTTTTACCTCCAATGGGTGGAAGAAATTAGTGAATCTATCCTCGAGGATTGAACTGACATCATTGACTATATCCTTGAAGGTTTGAGGATACCTAAGGATTGACACTTTTTTACTCATACCTATTGTGCAAAAAGTGTCCATTTGATGAGCATAGGTTATAGCCTTCTCCAAGTATGCTTTTTTGTTGATTTCCCAATGTTTGAGTTGTTTTCCTTGGTTATCTATAGCAAATTTGGCTTTGGAAAGAGGCCATCATTACCTATGGCATGGAGGAATGATGGGCAGCCCATGAAAATGACATATAGTCCTGGCCTGCTACTTTGTGCATAAATGTGGGCTCCTAATAGAAGGATCTAAAAAGTGAAGGTAGTGCTTAAAGTGGCCTTGTCAATGAGCTCAAGTTGGGGAAAGAGCCCAAGGAAGAAAAGAAAGGCCTCATCAAGGAGCCCAAAGAGAAAGTGGGACAGTTGGAGGGGGCTCTCGAGCTATCCCATGATAAGAAGGTTTGTTGTAGGAAGTAGCATCAAAGATTGACATCATTGAGCAAAGTCTTCCAATATATCAATACGCTCCGTTGGGGCCACAGACCATTTAGGGTGAAACCAGCTCTAGCTCGGTCATGAGGGAAAGAGGTTAATTGAAGATAATGCCATTGGATACAAATCACCCAACAGTGAGCTTAAGTGTGTGTACACAAACACATACATTGTGATAAGGTGATAGTGATTTCATGTGAATTTGTAAGGCTTGAAAACCTAAGTTTAATTAAGGTCAAATAGGCTAGAAAAATAAACAAAATGGGCTAAGAAAGTTAATGAATACAAGGTTGCACAACTTGGAGCACCATGGTGTCACATGGCCATTGTGTGTAACTTGTAGTGCAAGCAAGGCCATCAACCATTTGAGGACCTTAATGGCTAAATAATCTAGGATCTTACTGTTGAAAATTTCAAGGAAAATGAGCCTTAAATATTGACTTAAGGTCAGGAAAGACAAGGATAAGAAAAACAAAGTGAAAGTGACCTAAGTATGGCTTAATTGTCCCAAGAATGGTATGCTTGCTAAGCAAAGACTTAAGACTGTTTGGTGGCCAAAAAAATTGTTAAGTATGGAGCTGGAATTTACAAGAAATTGCAGCTAGAGCTGACATGGCCCCTTACAGGCCTACCCAGGAAGCATATGGGCACTTGTCCTATACTAGTCGCAATTGGCTAATTGATTATGTGCGCACTACTTAAAACCTTTATGCTTCTAGTTGTTTAATCCTACTATGCAATTATGCATTAGTAATGCTTTGACTTAAAAAAAGAGTTATAAAATATAAACATAAATAAAAAAAGATTGCCTGGGCCTTTCAATATTATCCAAGTTCAAAGCAGTCAAAGCATACAAAATAGCTGTGCAATTAACTACACATAATCAATCCTATGCAAGCATCCAAACAAAAGTAGACTATGCTCACACCTAAGAGCAACTCTAGAGTAAACTAGTCAAACATGGACATTGTAGGCAAGCTAGTGTAAGAGAACTATACATTGAATAACACTACTGAGATCTATAACTAAGCTTCCACCTTAAAGCAAACTCCCAGTGGCAAGCATCAAAGCCTTTCCTTATGCTTTATTAGCCTCTATAGGCCAAAAGGTAACTGTAGTTAGTATGTACCATAACTTAACAAAACAAGCAACCCACAAACTAGAATCATAATGATTAAAATAAACTAAGTACTTCTTCTTAAGCCTAACTCAAGAACCCTCAACAGTTGCTGGCTCAATGACCCCAAAAACTGCACAACAAAAGGTAAGGCAGTGAGAATCAAAGATTCTCAGAAAAGGGTATTCAACCTGCAAGAAAAATCTTGAGCACTCCACACATACAAAGATATAAAACTTGTTGTGCAGCCTAAAGGTGTAATATATGCATATATCTAGGTTCTTTCGCACCCCTTGTGACGGCTCTCCTGGTTGACTAATCAAGTAAGTATTTATTTTACTTTGATTAAGGGTTTCATTAAATTAAGTACCTCAAGTTAGCACCTTGTTAAGCAAGTAAGGTAAGCTTAATTAAGTAAGTGAGTTCCTAAGTGTGATTCGGCATAGTTAAATCAAGACCATTAGTTATTCTAGCTTTTAGAACCATCCTTGTGAGTTTTGAGAACTTGTGGCACTAAGTGTTCTTTTTGAGCCATTTAGAACCTAAGTGGCTAAGGTGTCCAAGAAGATTAAGTTTGAGAAGCTTTAAGCATCCTTTAGAGCAAAGAAATGTAGTTTTGGGTGAGAGTTTAGTGACTCATTTGAAGCTTTTGAGAGTATGAGGACTTAAGTGCAAGGGAGGGAAAAGTTGCTTTATATGCTTATAAGCTAAGTTCCTTCATCCTTAGCCATTTGTTCTAAGTTCCAAAAATTCGTAGCTCCCTCTCCTCTCTCAAATTGGCAGCTCAAAGCTTCATTTCCTTGCAAGTTTCCATCAAATTAAGGGTGCCCAAGGTGTGGGTAGGAATCATCAAGCTTCTTTGTTGGTGTTCTAGCTCCAATTTGCTTGTTGGTGCTAGTTTGGGCTCAAAATTCGTGGGTAAGCTTGTTGGGTTCATTTGGATTGGTTCTAAGTTGTTCCCATAGCTAGAAATGGTCTTAGTTTGAAGTATTTGGTGCCAAATGACTTTGGTTTTAGGCGTGGAACTCAAGGGAGCTTAATTGAGCTAAGGAAGTTCATGTATCAATGCTTGCTTTGTAGCTAAAATTGAGGTAAGGGTTCAAGTAATTAAGCTCAAATAATGCATGGTTTGGTAGTTTTGTGTGTGGCAATGAATTAGGAACAAGACCCAAACCATTTGGATTAGAAATGAGAGAGTTTGAGTAGTTTGAGTGCAAGAACGCAGTTGTCGCGCAACGCAGAAACCAGTGTTGGCGCCGCAGCGCCAGAAGTAAGTGTACTGGCGCCGCGGTGCCAGGGGGAGATTTTTCGCTCAGTAAGCTTTGTTCACCGGCGCTGCGCTTTTGCTCTTTGGCGCCGCAGCGCCAGAGGTGACCTTAAGGAATTTTGGGCCATTTTTCCGGCCGTCTTAAGAGCAACTTAGACTCTCGGTTTCTATTCCTAGGCTATTCTAAGGCGTTTCGTAGCCTCGGTTGGGTCTAGAATTCGTTCCTAGAGCGGGAATTGTGCATTATTTAAGAGGTAGTCAAGTTGTGTGGTTAAGAACAAAAGTGTGACTTGGTGGCTAAGTTATTCATAGTGCTTAAGCTTTTAGATGAGCATTAAGGGGATTTAAGTAGGTTTTTAGACTCTTTATTGGCCGTATAGGGCGTCATTTAGATATGGTCAATGAAGAGAAAAACCTAAGTCGATCCCAACCGAACCATATGGTTTGGTAAGTAAGCCACTAGTAGTGTTCTGAGTTAAACCTTGAGGGTTTGGCTAGTTAAACCACATAGGAAGACTACCCTATACAATAAGTTAAGGGTAAAGGCGGGTAAGTTTGAGATAGGTGATGACCTACTCTAGAACCCGTAAGTGGGACTTAAGTGAGGTAAAGTATCCGGGATACGAGGGCCAGTATCTCAAGTACCTCCGCCGTTTGAGCTCACGGCAAAGTTTTAAGGCACCTAGAGTGCAGAAAGTCCCAAGTGCATATATTGTGTGCATTTCATACCATACATTCATACATTGCATATTTTATATTTTGTTGATTGTTTGAGTTGTTTGTTGATTGAATTGCTTGTTTGATTGCTTGGTTGTCATATTGCATAGTTGCTGCATTTTTCCTTGCAGGTATTCAAGGGATCCTTATTGAGTACTTTCAAGTACTCATTCCCTTAAGTTTTATTGTGCAGGTTCTAACTCCGGGCCTAATCACTAAGTGATAGTCGAGGCCTAAGTTTTCTGTTTTGCAGGTATTTCTCTTGAGAATCCTAGTGATTCTAAGTTACTTGTGATATAAGTTATGTGCTAACCAAGTTGTGCCTTTACAGTGTAGAGGCTAAGAGTACACAAGAACAAGATCTAGTGAAGGGTTTACACTTGGAGCTTGGTATAGCTCAAGGTGGGACTCAAGTAGTTGATCTTAGTTAGTAGTTTTTGTCTCTTGTACATAGTACTTTGTGTACTAAGTAAGTTGCCTCTAATAGGACACATTGTGATGTAAAGCCATCTTGTTACTTTTGGGCGCATGCTAGAGGTGTAATGTATGCACAAACTGTTACTTGTAGTTAAAGCAACCAGTATTTTCAAGGTCTTGGCACATTTTATATATGTTTTAGTGAAATGCTCGAGGAATGTTTTAATCCACGACTTATAAAATTTGTTTGCATTGCCAGGACAGAAGCATGCATAACTTAACTGAGTAGGTTAAGAAACTAGTTGCATATAAATTGTTTAATTTATATTGACAAGTAATAGTTAGCCAATAGTAACTAGTGGGATTCATAAATCCCTAAGGCCTACAAGGTTATGGGGCACTGGGGCCCCGTTCCGTGACAGTTTTTGGTATCAGAACGGGTTTATGTACCTAGTAGAGGCAATAAGTGAACTAAGATCTAAGTGTTCTTGTGTTAAGTGTGGTTAGTACTGCTTATAAGTTGCTCTGGGTATGGTCTTCTGGCTGTGGTTGCAGGTATGGTGAACACACGGGCTGGTACTGCTCCTGAGGTTCAGGGTTCTGGTGCAGGCACTAGTGACCCCAGTGGGGCAGATATGAGGGAAGTACTTTCCTTGCTGAGGAGACTTAATGAATCCATGGACCGGATGTTGCATGGCATGGCCATTTTGCTTGAGGCGCGTGCTCAACCTCTAGTTCAGGGGGAGACCTTGGAGGACCCTAATGGGGTACGGGCCGAAGTTCATCAAGGCCCATCGATGCACCAAGGTCAGGGGAGAAATCCCCCGCCCCAAGGGCAAGTGCAAGGTCAGGAGCCAGTAAATGAGCATGTTCATGTGGATTCCAGTGAGGACAGTGAGGAGGAAGATGAGGAGGACGTCCATCCCAGGAGGAGATGGAGGAGACCCGTCATTCCAGACCATATGGGACTTGTTTCCTTATGCCGGGATATTAACACTCCCAAGTTTAATGGCATAGGAGATCCCAATATGGCAGAAGTGTAGTTGTATCAAATCAATGAAATCTTCAAGAACATGAAGTTGGGTGACAAAGCCAAGATGGATTTGGTACCTTTCTTTTTAGAAGGCAAGGCTTCATTGTGGTGGAAAGATGTCATGGAAAGGCTTGATGCTTATAATGAAGGGAGGATCGGGCAAAGGCCTCAAGAACTTGACTGGGTTGAATTTGAGAAAGAATTTCGAAATGAATTCAATAGTGAGGCTGCCTACGATCAGAAAAGAATTGAATTTGATGAGTTGATTCAGGGAAGGTTAACGGTCCATGAGTACGAAAGGAAGTTTAGTTCTCTTTTTCGGTATACACCTCATTTGGCCGGGAAAGATGAACTAAAAGCAAAGAAGTTCATTCGTGGACTTAAGGTGGAGCTGAGGAGTTTCTTGACAGTGATAGGAGTTCGGACCTATCATGAGGCTGTCCAAAAAGCCTAAGTGTTGGAAAGAGAGTTGATGGAGGCGAAACCTACGGATAAGGCCGTTGAGCCGAGGGTTCCGGTACATTCAAGGTTAATGGATAAAAGGCCTAGTATGGGAGGTGATCAAGGACCCTCCAAGAAAATCAAGAAAGTTGGAAAAGGCCGTTGTCCTAAGTGTCAGAGATTTCATGGTAACAAACCTTGTACCCTTGGAACTGATCTCTGCAATTACTGCCGTCAGCCAGGACATTGGGCTAAGGAGTGCCCAAGGCTTAGGCAAGATCAAGGTCAAGGAAGACCGGGAACCTCAGGAGTTGGAAGTGCTTTTGTCAGAGCCCCTGTGCCACCACGAGTTTTGGCACTGACGGGCCAAGCACCCAGAGAGCCTACAGCTGTGCAAGGTAACTTTAATGTTCAGGATAGTAGTATTAGAATTCTGTTTGATACTGGTGCTACTATTTCTGTCATTTCTATGAGCAAGGTTGTTAAGTTTGGTTTGCAAAGAACTTTGCTAGATGAAATGAAGTTCATTAAGTCTGTTGGGAGGAATATTGTTTTTACCAATGAAATGGTTATAGGATATCCTTTGGAATTAGGAGGTTGTAAGTTTTTTAGTGACCTTTGGGTCTTGACCACAATTCCTTATGATATTGTTCTTGGAATGGATTGGTTAAGTAGGTTTAAGGCCCAGATTGACTGTGCAGGTTATAAGGTCACCCTTGAGGATGCCTCAGGGGTAAGTGTAACTTGCACGGGCGGTTTGGCAAGTAGTGTTAAGAGTTTGCACCTCAAGTTAATGGAGTCCATTCCCGCTCCGAGTGAGTTGGTGACTTGCTCGTTGAACGGAGTGGCAGTCGAGGAGCAACTCAAGGAAATTCAAGTAGCCAATCTATTTCCAGAAGTTTTTCCGGTAGACCTCCCAGGATTGCCCTCAAGAAGGGAGATTGAATTCTCCATACATTTACAGCCTGGGGCAGAACCAATTTCCATACCCCCTTATAGAATGTCAGCACTTGAAATGGATGAGCTGAAAAAGCAATTAGAAGAATTGCTTGAGAAAGGCTTTATTAGGCCAAGTGTTTCCCCGTGGGGTGCTCCAGTGTTGTTTGTAAAGAAAAAGGATGGAACCTTAAGGTTGCGCATAGATTATAGAAAACTGAATGCAGTGACTGTGAAGAATAAGTACCCATTGCCCAGAATTGATGATCTATTTGATAGATTAAGAGGGGCGAAAGTCTTTTCCAAAATAGACCTAAGGTCTGGATATTTCCAGATAAAAGTTAGGGATGAGGATATCCCAAAGACTGCATTCAGGACTAGGTATGGGCATTATGAGTATACGGTTATGCCATTTGGAGTGACTAATGCTCCGGCAGTTTTCATGGATACCATGAATCGGATTTTTAGGCCCTACCTAGATCAGTTTGTTGAGGTGTTTATTGATGACATTTTGGTGTATTCCCCGACTCCCCACGAGCATGAGAAACATTTAAAGATAGCCTTGCAAGTACTCAAGAGTAATCAGTTTTATGCAAAACTATCTAAGTGCCAGTTCTAGGCAAGTGAAATTCCTTTCCTTGGACATATTATAAATGCTCAAGGATTAAGTGTAGACCCAGAAAAGGTAAAGGCTGTGGTGGAGTGGAAACGCCCAACAACTGTAACTGAAGTTAGAAGTTTCTTGGGTTTGGCGGGCTATTATCGAAGGTTTATTGAGAAATTTTCTATAATAGCTTCATCATTGACTGCCTTGACAAAGAAGGCACAGAAGTTTATTTGGACTTCTAAGTGTGAAGAGAGTTTCCAGGAGCTTAGGAACAGGTTAATTTCTGCTCCCATCTTAATCCTACCAGATCCGCATGAGACTTTTGTGGTTTATACGGATGCATCTGGGACAGGATTAGGATGTGTGTTGATGCAGGATAAGCAAGTGATGGCATATGGGTCTAGGCAGTTAAGGCCTAATGAGTTGAATTACCCAGTGCATGATCTTGAGTTGGCAGCGGTTGTGTTTGCCTTAAAGCTCTAGAGACACTACCTTATGGGAAGATCCTTTAAGATATTTACGGACCATAAAAGTCTGAAGTATTTATTTACCCAAAAGGATCTTAACATGAGGCAGAGAAGATGGATCGAATATATCAAGGATTATGATTGCTCGATAGACTATTGTTCTGGTAAGGGCAACGTGGTTGCTGATGCCTTGAGCCATAAGTATTCTGGGGTAATTCTCTCCAAGGATCAAGTAACACAAACTGCAAAAGATCCTAGTACAGAGCAATTCACAGTTTTATTTGAATTGTGGAGAGAATGGGAAATGGCTCAAGTCATGGTCCTTGAAATTCAGTCAGCATGGCTGGCTAGGGTTAAGCAAGCTCAAGAGAATGACCCAAGTTTGAAAAGAGTTTCTGGGGAGGAAAAACATGGTACTGTACTAAAGGAATTTCAGTACAAGGATGGGTTACTTTACTATGGTGACCGGCTCTATGTGCCAAGTGAATTAAGGCAACAGGTGTTGCAGGAAGCACATACGAGTAAGTTTAACGTTCACCCTGGTGTGAATAAGATGTACCATGACCTTAGGACTCATTTCTGGTGGCCAAAGTTTAAGAGAGACATATATGAATATGTGTCTAAGTGCCTCACTTGTCAAATGGTGAAGGCAGAGCACCAAAGGCCATCAGGAATGTTGCAAAGTTTACCACTCCCAGAAAGGAAATGAGGATCCATCACCATGGACTTTTGTGTTGGGTTGCCAAACACAAGAAGTCAGCATGATTCCATTTGGGTGGTGGTGGATAGGTTGACAAAATCTGCACACTTTATCCCCATTAAAATTACTTATACCATGGAGAAGTTAGCCCAGTTGTATATTCGGGAAGTAGTAAGACTTCATGGAATTCCTGATCAGATTGTATCTGATAGAGATCCCCGTTTTGTCTCAAGGTTTTGGAATGCCTTTCAAAAGGCTATGGGTTCCGTTGTGAACCTAAGTACTGCATATCACCCTCATACTGACGGGCAAACTGAGCGGGTGATCCAAACCTTGGAAGATATGTTACGAAGTTGTGTGATGGACTTCAAAGGGGATTGGGACCAACATCTGCCTTTGATTGAATTTGCTTATAATAATAGCTATCAAGAAGCTATTAAGATGGCGCCCTACGAAGCTTTGTACGGGCATAAGTGTGTGACCCCTCATTGTTGGGTAGATAAAGCTGATGAAATAATTGTTGGTCCAGAAATCATTGCCGAGAGTACGGCAAAGATTAAGTTGATCCAAGCAAGGATCAAAGCTGCCTCAGACCGGCAAGCTAAGTACACCAATGTGCGAAGAAAAGATTTAGAGTTTGAGGTAGGAGACAGAGTACTCCTTAAAGTTTCACCAATGAAAGGTGTGGCTAGGTTTGGCCAAAGGGGTAAGTTGGCACCAAGGTTTATTGGTCCTTTTGAAATCCTCGAAAGGGTAGGAAAAGTGGCTTATCGGTTGGCTTTACCGCCAAGTTTAGCCCATGTTCATAATGTGTTTCATGTAAGTTCCTTAAGGAAGTGCATTGTGAACCCTGGGCAAGTGTTAACCCCGCCCATTATCCCTTTGAGAGAGGACCTAAGTTATGAAGAACATCCCATCAAGTTTCTTGACCGTCAAGTCCGGAAACTAAGAACTAAACAGATCCCAATGGTCAAGGTACTATGGTCTAACCGTGGGGAGGAAGAGGCCACTTGGGAGACCGAGCAGGATATGCTAAGGCAATATCCAAGTTTGTTTGCTCAATTAAGTCAGAATTTGGAGGACCAAATTTCTGAAGGAGGGGAGGATGTGACGGCTCTCCTAGTTGACTAATCAAGTAAGTATTTATTTTACTTTGATTAAGTGTTTCATTAAATTAAGTACCTCAAGTTAGCACCTTGTTAAGCAAGTAAGGTAAGCTTAATTAAGTAAGTGAGTTCCTAAGTGTGATTCGGCATAGTTAAATCAAGACCATTAGTTTTTCTAGCTTTTAGAACCATCATTGTGAGTTTTGAGAACTTGTGGCACTAAGTTCTTTTTGAGCCATTTAGAACCTAAGTGGCTAAGGTGTCCAAGAAGATTAAGTTTGAGAAGCTTTAAGCATCCTTTAGAGCAAAGAAATGTAGTTTTGGGTGAGAGTTTAGTGACTCATTTGAAGCTTTTGAGAGTATGAGGACTTAAGTGCAAGGGAGGGAAAAGTTGCTTTATATGCTTATAAGCTAAGTTCCTTCATCCTTAGCCATTTGTTCTAAGTTCCAAAAATTCGTAGCTCCCTCTCCTCTCTCAAATTGGCAGCTCAAAGCTTCATTTCCTTGCAAGTTTCCATCAAATTAAGGGTGCCCAAGGTGTGGGTAGGAATCATCAAGCTTCTTTGTTGGTGTTCTAGCTCCAATTTGCTTGTTGGTGTTAGTTTGGACTCAAAATTCGTGGGTAAGCTTGTTGGGTTCATTTGGATTGGTTCTAAGTTATTCCCATAGCTAGAAATGGTCTTGGTTTGAAGTATTTGGTGCCAAATGACTTTGGTTTTAGGCGTGGAACTCAAGGGAGCTAAATTGAGCTAAGGAATTTCATGTATCAATGCTTGCTTTGTAGCTAAAATTTAGGTAAGGGTTCAAGTAATTAAGCTCAAATAATGCATGGTTTCGTAGTTTTGTGTGTGGGAATGAATTAGGAACAAGACCCAAATCATTTGGATTAGAAATGAGAGAGTTTGAGTAGTTTGAGTGCAAGAACGCAGTTGTCGCGCAACGCAGAAACCAGAGTTGGCGCCGCAGCGCCAGAAGTAAGTGTACTGGCGCCGCGGCGCCAGGGGGCGATTTTTCGCTCAGTAAGCTTTGTTCGCCGGCGCTGCGCTTTTGCTCTTTGGCGCCGCAGCGCCAGAGGTGACCTTAAGGAATTTTGGGCCATTTTTCCGGCCGTCTTAAGAGAAACTTAGACTCTCGGTTTCTATTCCTAGGCTATTCTAAGGCGTTCCGTAGCCTCGGTTGGGTCTAGAATTCGTTCCTAGAGTGGGAATTGTGCATTATTTAAGAGGTAGTCAAGTTGTGTGGTTAAGAACTAAAGTGTGACTTGGTGGCTAAGTTATTCATAGTGCTTAAGCTTTTTGATGAGCATTAAGGGGATTTAAGTAGGTTTTTAGACTCTTTATTGGCCGTATAGGGCGTCATTTACATATGGTCAATGAAGAGAAAAACCTAAGTCGATCCCAACCCAACCATATGGTTTGGTAAGTAAGCCACTAGTAGTGTTCTGAGTTAAACCACATAGGAAGACTACCCTGTACAATAAGTTAAGGGTAAAGGCGGGTAAGTTTGAGATAGGTGACGACTTACTCTAGAACCCGAAAGTGGGACTTAAGTGAGGTAAAGTATCCGGGATACGAGGGCTAGTATCTCAAGTACCTCCGCCGTTTGAGCTCACGGCAAAGTTTTAAGGCACCTAGAGTGCAGAAAGTCCCAAGTGCATATATTGTGTACATTTCATACCATACATTCATACATTGCATATTTTATATTTTGTTGATTGTTTGAGTTGTTTGTTGATTGAATTGCTTGTTTGATTGCTTGGTTGTCATATTGCATAGTTGCTGCATTTTTCCTTGCAGGTATTCAAAGGATCCTTACTGAGTACTTTCAAGTACTCATTCCTTTAAGTTTTATTGTGCAGGTTCTAACTCCGGGCCTAATCACTAAGTGATAGTCGAGGCCTAAGTTTTCTGTTTTGCAGGTATTTCTCTTGAGAATCCTAGTGATTCTAAGTTACTTGTGATATAAGTTATGTGCTAACCAAGTTGTGCCTTTACAGTGTAGAGGCTAAGAGTACACAAGAACAAGATCTAGTGAAGGGTTTACACTTGGAGCTTGGTATAGCTCAAGGTGGGACTCAAGTAGTTGATCTTAGTTAGTAGTTTTTGTCTCTTGTACATAGTACTTTGTGTACTAAGTAAGTTGCCTCTAATAGGATACATTGTGATGTAAATCCATCTTGTTACTTTTGGGTGCATGCTAGAGGTGTAATGTATGCACAAACTGTTACTTGTAGTTAAAGCAACCAGTATTTTCAAGGTCTTGGCACATTTTATATATGTTTTAGTAAATGCTCGAGCAATGTTTTAATCCACGACTTATAAAATTTGTTTGCATTGCCAGGACAGAAGCATGCATAACTTAACTGAGTAGGCTAAGAAACTGGTTGCATATAAATTGTTTAATTTATATTGACAAGTAATAGTTAGCCAATAGTAACTAGTGGGATTCATAAATCCCTAAGGCCTACAAGGTTATGGGGCACTGGGGCCCCATTCCGCGACACCCCTCCTCATCCTGGTCCTCCTCACAGGGTGTCTCTCCATGCCTTGTGAGTTTTTCCCACTAACTCACTCCTAGTAAGCCATAGCTTACTGACTAATGCAGTCATGTAGCCTTTCACTTGTTGTTGTGCAGGTGAACATGGTGGATGCTCCTTGCTTGTGTTATAAGAAACTCACTAGGTGTACTAGGCTTCCACATAGTGGTTTGAGCCATTGGCTCACCTAGGCAACTATGGTACTAAGCCCCGACCTTAAAACCTACCAAGTATGGACTAGACTTTCACTTGCACCATAAGGCATGGCTTGGCTAAGCCACAAGTGCACTAAACCTTCATCCATGGTGCTCCCTTATCCACCATTACTTAGTTGACACTAGTGGTGTGGCAATGACCATGGTTGGACAAATGTAGACTAGACCTTAAAGGTCTACTAGGTGCACAAAGGTTTCACATCACAACCTCGTGGCTAACAGCACAGCTAGGTCACCAATGGTACTAAACCTTTCACCCAAGCTAGTGGTAACTAATTTGGTTCTTTGTTAACTAGTTTTCTTGCTTATGGTGAAAGTAACCATAAAAACTTTAGAAAACTCCTAGGTCTTGTAGGGGTTTTCGAAGCCTTAGAGCACCCCCAGAAAACTTAGATCCTTAGGTACCCTAAGAACACCCATATGCCTCCCTTCAAACCTCCGAGTAAAAACTAAAAATTTCAGTCATCATAACTGTGGCGACGCGTCACCATAGTTGTCATCATGATTCCAATTTTTATGGAAATGGCAATGCGTTATCAGTGTTGGTGACTTGTCACCATCATGTCATGGCATTGGCAATGCATCGCCAATACCTGTAATGCCCAGAAAATTTCTGGTTTTGCTGCTATGACCTTTGAACACCTACCAAATATATCAAACATTCTTAGATGGTCTTCAAACTTCGCATAGATGTAGAACATTTTGCAAAGACCACAACCAACTATCTCAAGCCTACCTATTATGCATTTAAACATCATTCTAATCTTCACAAACCTCATAGTCCACCATGATCAAACTAACTAACACTATTGCCAAAAGTACTTGATTCCACCAAGGGAACTCTATCCAATAGCTTGAAACAAGCTTGAAAACATAACTCCCTTACCTAAGTTTGAATCCACAAGCAAGAATCAAGCAACCCTTCCTCACAATCCAAGTTCCACAAAGTTCAAAGGAAATAAAGACACAAAACACATAATTACTGACTTATAATCAAAACCCAAGCATCTAATCACTTCCTAAATAAGAAACAACCAAGAAATCACAAGTTAACTTACATAAAAAATAGGGGATGGCTGGAAACATGGTTCCAAGCTCTAAAAACTTCCAATTCCACTTGAAACAAGCTTTCTTTGACATAAACACCCTTGGTGGCCTCCATTTTCACCAAAATCTCAGAGTTTTGAGCTTGGATTAAAAAAAAAACAAGGGTTTGAGGGGGAACTCGGGTTTGGAATGAGAAATGGTAGCCTCCCTCCACCTATACCAACTTATATAACCATTTGAAAACCAAGCCACCAAAGTTTTTAAAAAGTTGCAAAATGTGCCTTTCTTTGGGTAACCATAGTCAACCTTGGTCAAATCTTGTTTATTTGAGCTAAGATTTGGTTAAAAGTTGAAGTTATGTTTTAAAAACTCATTTTTAACTCCTAAAACTTGGCCTGAATCTTTGGGTTGCAAAATTACCATTTTACCCTTGAGCCCTTTTTGGTGCCTTAAACTTTTTGGAACTTAGTAAACTTTGCTAAACTTACCTATTTTTGCTATGTGATGCTGAATTAAGGCTCCACATTAGGTTTCCACTAGGAGAGCGATAACATTCTCCCCACCTTGGAGAATTTGGTCTTCCAAATTCAATCTCCCCACCTTAGAGATGTTAACCTTGGATAAAGTGCCAACACATCTAGATCAAACCTACCAAGGGGTGCCAGTCATATAACAACCCAGTTGGTACCAAACTGCCAGACCTACACAGCTATTGCTTTCTAGCACTTAAGTTAGGCCTTGTGTCTATGGGTACTATGGCTGGTGCCAATCTTTGTGCTCACTCCTAACTGTAGTCAGGTTACTAATCATTGTTCTTCCCACCTTGGCCTGAGCTTACTTGGTCTGAACATTGTAATGCAATTTTATTCTTGAGGACTATGGTATGTCCTCTCCCTACCTTTAGCACATAATACTGTTGAAGGACATTTGACTACACCCAGCTGTTACAGCAATTCCAATGATCACAAATCCTCCACAGTAAACTTTATGCCGATTCCTCTAGTGTAAGATAGCTTAATAAGCTTTTAAAAGCCTATCCACTACCCTTACACTGCTAGGTTCTTACAGAAATGCTTAGTACCAACAAACTTCCTTCACTTGTTTCACTTTGCCAAAACCCACTAGTCTAAGTTGACTTAACAAGTATGAAACTTTTCCACTAATTCTTACACAGTCAATTCCTTACTCTAGGTCTGGTACTCAACAACTCCTAACGATCATTAGATTAAGTGTGTCACTAGTGTTCTATGGCCTTGCCATATGCTCCACTAGCACCCTTAACACATACTCTACTCTAAGCATGACTATACTCTTGGGCTCTTCTGAATGTGTGACCTATCGAGAGTTGCAAGTCCCCGCCCACCCTAGAGTACAAGTCTTCCAATACTTCTCTTAGATGGCCCCTATCCATCAGGCATACCAGTCCACTGGGTAGGATACTCATACACCACCCCGAGCATCATGATCCTATTACTTTCATTACTCTAGGGTCATTTACACTCACATGCCTACATGATAGAACCTCTCTAGGTTAAGTGCCAAGACTTCCAAGCAGGTAGCAGCCCTTAGGCCTCATCTGTGCCTCTTCGGCTCAGGGCACCCAGCTTTTAGTAATATAGCTACCAATAGGCTACCTAAGTCGAAGGCCTTGATGCTTCAACTGCTCCACACCGAGTATCCTAAATGCCTGAAGCCTACACACTCAGTCTCTTTTCTCCCTACACTTAGAGCCCAACACCCTACGCATGCAATATTAGCTTCTTGAGTGTGTCCTTAGTATGCTTGCTTCTTGGCCATCAACACTAACTCTGTGCGTGAAACACCTATAGGATCTTTGGCCAAGTTACAAGGTACTACCCAATCCTAGGCCAACTAGGTGTTTTTTGGTAGGTAGGAAACTAAACACCTCAACCTCTATCACTAGGCTCCACTATGCCTCATATCATGGTCGTCTCCATGACTACCTTCTAGGCCTCCTAGCCTTTAACATTATCAAGCACCTCAATAATAGTTGTTCCTTACTTAACCACGATTACAAAGAACCATCCCCACTTTTGACTTTCAATGACGATACCATATCCACCCTATATCATCTTCATGTCAAAATGATGTACTCGTGGCTTTTGTCTCATCAACCCATCAACTTGGTGGAAGAACTAATAATAAATATCGGGAGGTGGTTAGCCATATAAAATATCATGGGTTGTTCATCCACGCTGAATTTGCTTAGCACATCTATTAGCCCTTAACCAATCTCGCAGATCATGAGCACTTCATTTTAAAGGCGCTAGGGCCACATGAAATTCTCTAACTCTGGGCTTTAACTAGCTCAACGAATATACTCACCGACTAGGCTTTCAACAGCTAACTTTTTTTAACTTTGATAAACATGACAACTATTAAGGTCACAAAATAGATGCTTGAGTACCACTGTACCTATACTAGACTTTGCACTTTATTACTGAGTATAACACTCAACTAGGTGGGAGATTACTTCAGCTTGTGGTTACTTATGAGTCACCTATCAACTAGTCACAGTGAACTCTCCTTCACGGGTGCTCTTCGGATACACTTTCTTTTTTTCATCACTTGGTCATCTCTAACCTGACTATTCAATGTTTTACTAGCTTATTGGCACAAACATAAAGCATCAAGTGATTACCATAGTGTCCTTAGTTCCATTAAGGGCTTAGTCCTTCACCTACTTAGCTAGTTTGACTACTCAAGTCTCTATTCTTCCCCAAGTTAACTCAGTTGCCCTCGACTTCACTTTTACTAGCTCAACCCTAGAGTATATAGCTAACAGAAGAACAAGCCTATCCATTCATTTACCCCAGGATGAGTTCCTTACTCCTTCATTCCTTGCATGGTAAGCTTCTACTTTTAATGGTTAGAAAAAAGATTAAAAAAAAAAAACTTACCTACTTACCTTTGTGGCTTCTGACTGAACTACTCTTTTGGTTGATGACTCTAAGGAACTTATCCCTTTAACTAGCAAGCCATTTACTATCACCTAGGCCACTGAACAAACTCATACAAGAAGACAACCTATGGAACTCTGGAACATTTTGAATCTAAGGCATTAAAGCCTCCACTTATGTGGTTTCACATACTAGCCAATGGGTCCTAATGTCCAGGGTGTTAACCCAATACTTGGTGCATCAATAGGTCTTAATGGACTTAAGTTAGCCCTTAACCCTGCTCAAGGCTAATACTTAAGATGCCCAACCAGACTATGCGAGTAAATCGATGCCAAAACTTACCTCACTCTAGTCATGCATTGCCCATGAGTTCAGTATGGCTACCTATCATACCTAGCTAGTGACTGCCTACTCTGACCACTTGACTGGCCAAGGAGAGCTCAAACTATTGCTCTGGTGCACTAGGTTGGCTCCTTGTGGCAACAACTATTAAAGACAAACTTCTTAGGCTTGTCTTACTTAACCAAGCTCAATTAGGAAATTAGTTCGATGACCACTTGGACCATTGGCAAAATTTCCTAGGTGCATTTTAATAACCATTTCACTTTTCACACCCTTCACCCTTAGCCTTCTCCTCAAGACACATTCTTATTCCTTAGTCTCAAGATGACCTTTGCATTATGGGCATGTTGCCAATGGTCCTACTAGGTTGGATGAGCCAACCTCCACCTCTCAGTCTCGTGTCTTCAACTTATCTAACTCTCTTTCGAAAGCTGCTGCATCTTGCACCACTTACCGATGCCCACCTCTACCATCGTCAAGCACCTTCATTTGCTAGCTCAAGGTCCTAGGGAACTTGTCCTCAAACTCCTACTTTCGATGGAAAAGCAAGAGATTGCTACTCTTCTTCCATTGTAGCCTACATGACCAAGTGTTTATCATTTGGGTCAATGCATCCTCGGGTCTGTTCAATGTTGCCTAACACATCCAAGTTGGTGGGTTCAAGCTCTGGAACATTTGGAGTAATCCATTTGGGCTGGTGTTACTCCCCACCTTGGAAGATTCCATATCCTTATATGTAGCTTACCTTATAGTTGAGGTCCAAAACCACTTCCTATGATTGTGGTCACATCCCAAGTACTTGGACCAAGGTGTTGCCCTACCTTGCCGTAAGCTAATCCAACTACCCCAACGTTGCCACACCAGATTGCTAGGATCCATTCCTGGACCTCAGCATCCAAATGCAAACCTGATCCAATTTCACCATCACAACCTGTAGCCAAAGCTAGATGACAACTTATAGATGTTGGTAGTAATAACTACCCTAGCACAAGGACAATCCATTAGATCTCAGTTCCTTGCCTCCAATGACCATGATCGAGCTCTAATACCAAAAACTGACATGGCCCCTTACAGGCTTGCCCAAGAAGCCCATGGGAACTTGTCCCACACTAGCCACAATTGGCTAATTGATTTTTTGTGCACTAGTTAAAACCTTTATGCTTCTAGTTATTTAATCCTACTATGCAAATATGTATGTGTAATGCTTTGACTTAAAACAAGATTTATAAAATATAAACATAAATCAGAGAACATTGCTTAGGTCTTTCACTAAAATCCAAGTTCAAAGCAGTAAAAGTATACAAACTAGTTGTGAAATTAACTACACATAATCAATCCTATGCAAGCATCAAAATAAAAGTACACTATGCTCCAACCCAAAAGTGACTCTAAAGTAGACTACTCAAACATGAACATTGGAGGCAAACTAATGGATGAGAACTGTACATTGAATAATACTACTGAGATCAATAACTAAGCTTCCACCTTAGAGCAACCTCCTAGTGGCAAGCTTCAAATCTTTCCCATGTGCTTCACTAGCCTCTGTAGGCCAAAAGATAACTGTACTTAGTACCATATCTTAACCAACAAGCAACCTATAAACTAGAATCATAAAGATTAAAATAAACTAAATACTTGCTCTCAAGCGTAGCTCAATAACCCTCAATGGTTGCTGGCTCAATGATGCCCAAAACAGCACAACAAAAGGTAAGGGAGTGAGAATCAAAGATTATTTGCAAGGGGTCTTCAACTTGCAAGAAAAATACTGAAGACTCCATATATAAAAAGATATGAAACTTGCTACATGCACTTGTAGCCTAAGGGTGTAATATATGCATCTATCTAGGTCCCTTGGGACCCCTCCTAATCTTAATACTCCTCATGGGGCATCACACCGTGCCTTGCGAGTTTTGCCCACTAACTCACTCTTATTAAGCCTCAATATACTGATTGACAAAGTCACATAGCCTTCCCTTGGTTGTTCTATAGGTGAACATGGTGTATGCTCCTTGCTTGTGCTACAAGAAACTCACTGGGTGTACTAGGCTTCTACATAGTGCTTTGAGCCATTAGCTCACCTAGGCAACTATGGTATTAAGCATCTACCTTTAAACCTACCAAGGATGCACTAGACTTTCACTTGCGCCTCAAGGCACAAACTGGCTAGGCCATAAGTGCACTAAGCCTTCATCCATGGTGCTTTCATATCCACCATTAATTAGTTCACACTAGTTGTGTGGCAATGACCATGGTTGGACTAAAGTAGACTTGACCTTAAAGGTCCACTAGGTGTTACCACCTCATAAAAATGGGAGAATTACAAGTGTGTCATAATGGCTAAAAACCATTATAATGTGTAATTCTCACCATAGTAATTGAAGTGTGGGTGGTAGAAGGTATGATCAACACCTTCTTAAAAGTGTTTGAAGTTAGTAACTTGGCCCCCAAGAAAAGCCTGAAGGATTGCTTGTTTGTCAAGCAACCTATGGACTTTTTTGTAAGATTTTGGAAATTCATGTACTCAATTGCAAAACTTTCACAAAAGAGATTTGGATAATTATGAGAAGGATATGAATGGTGTGAAAGTGTAATTGGAGGACCAAATTACTCATAGAAGACAAGTATGGACAAAGGAAAACAAAAAAAGGCTTTAAGGACTTAAATGTCCTATTATGTGCCTTTGGTTGTCCATGCTTATGACTTAAGTCAAATGGAAGTTTTGTGGGGTTATCACACATATGGAAGGGCTGCTATGGCATGGGACAAGGAAGTAAAATGTGGGCCAAGTGATTAAGGTAAAGAAACCATGGTCTTGTAGCAAGGAAAATGACATAAAGCTTGGTTATGCTTGTTAAGTGTGTTTAGTGCACTCAAGCCCTTATAAGTGCCCATTCTTGTCCTCATCTCCCAAATTTCTGCCTCCACCCACAAAAAGGAAGCCAGCCTTCTCCTCCACACTTCTTTCATAGCCAGCATACCTACAAACTCAAAACTACTTGCAATTGAAGTCAACGAAGCACAATTGGAAGCTATTTGGTGCAATTGCTTGATTGCAAACAAGAACAAGCTCCAATTTCAGCATACCCATCAAGGTAAGGGTTCTTTTGCTCTTGGGTTGTTTTTTGTATTTTCAAGCAACCATGGAGCTAAGGCTAAGCTTGGAAGAGATCCATGAGCTTGATGAACCAAGCTTAGTGAGGGGAGTGCACTTATTGAAGGTTTTGTGACCTAGTGTGAAGTGCACAAAGGTGGCAGCGAAATGAAGGTTTCTAGAGCCCAAAGTTAGTACTAACCTCCTAAGACCAAGCATTAGCTTAAGGAGGGCTGCCATAGTGATTTGGATATGTTTATTATGTATTTTATGAACTAACCTATGGTATATGTTGCTGCCGCATTTCATGTGTTTGTTGCTTGTAAATGGCAACTGCATTTGGTTGCTATATCTTGTATATATGCATTGTAGTTTTTTTGTTTAAGTGTCTTTGGATGCAAGTTTTAAACATGGTTACATTTCCTATTGAATCCAAGTGCTACCCTTACTAAGTTTCTCAATGAAACTTACTCCCCTCAATTATGTCATTTCAGGTCCAGCTGAAAAATGACATTCAAACTATCCTTTGTGGACATTCAAACTATCCTTTTTTGTTTGAGTTTTTCCCTGAATTTTAGGTACTCAAAGTTCCATATGTTTAGTTATGATCTAGAAAGTTTGGTGATTTTAGGAGCAGATTTTGTATTTTTAGTGATGGTACTTATTGTGTTGTGCAACAGCTATCCAACTTCCTGTTCTGCAGTCCATTGTGCCTCAGACACTCCTGTAACCTAGGGTCTGTATTTATCTAAGTTAAGACAATTTTGTATTGCATTTATGCATGTACATGTATTGTATGTAAAATGAGACAAGTATGTGAACATTTGACCAATGTTTTGGCTATGTAAGTGATGTGGTGCAAAGCTGCCTAAGTGTGAATGATAGGCTGCTGACTTGTAAATTATGTTTTGGCCACATAAAGTTACTAGATGTAAGAGCATGTAACTTTTATGTGTAATGGACATATATTGGGTAGCTTTGGAGGGTTTTCCCCTTGTGAATAAAGTGTTTGCACACTTATGAAATTTTTTAAGGGCAGAATGGTCATAAAGTGACCAAAATTTCAACTCTGCCCTTAAAGTTCTATATCTCCCTGTGTAGAAGGAATGTTTGTATGAAATTTTGACCACACCTAGAAAACATCTATGCTTGAACTTTGATTTGGAATTTATGAATTTGGGGCCTTGTAGCCAAAGATATGACGTTGCAAAGTTGGCTAAATTATTGTTCATTTGGTCAGAATTTTGTAACCAACTTAAAAAATCCATAACTTGGTCCATAGGTGGGATATTAATGTAAAAAAATATTCCTTTGTTTTCTATAAGTCTCTACTTGATAATGGAGCAAATAAAATAGGGGGTACATGGCTAGAATGATACAGTTTGTTAGTGGCAGTTACAGGTGTAGTGGCTGGTCACTAGAACTTAACACGATTGCCTAATGTGTGGTAGCCAAGATTAAGACTTGTGCTAGTGTTTTCTTTTTTTTCTACATGGTGTGCATGGAATGTGAATATGTGTATGATAGTTGGAGCAATATGCATGTGTTTACATAGTGCCCAAGAGGGCCACTTGGGTATGCACACTAAGGATAGTGTTACGGTGGCCTACAGAACATTACCAATCATGGGAGTCTAAATGCACAATTTTGGAACCATAATTGGACTACCCTAGAGTAGGGTAACACTAGGTGCACTAAGGTTTCACATAATAACCTCGTGGCTAACAGCACGGCTAGGTCACCAATGGTACTAAACTACCCAAGCTAGTGATACCTAGTTGTGGTTCCTTGTTAACTAGTTTTCTAACTAGTGGGGAAAGTAACCATAAAAACTCAAGAAAACTCCCAGGTCTGATAGAGTTTTGGAAGCCTCAGAGTACTCATGAAATACTTAGACCCCTAGGTACCCTAAGAATTCCCTTAGGCCTCCCCTCAAACCTCCGAGCAAGAATTGAAAATTTTAGCAATCATAACTATGGTAACGCGTCCCACATTTGTCAATGTGCTGCCCATTTTCATGGTAACAATGATGCATCGTCAATGTTGGTGGCACATCGCCAACATGTTGTGGCACTGGCAACACAACACAAGTAGTGACAACGCATTGCCAATACCTGCAACGCCCAGAAAATTTCTAGTTTTGTTGCTATGGCCTTTAAACACCTACCAAACATATCAAACATGCTTGGATGGTCTTCAAACTCCACATACATGTAGAAAATGTTGCAAAGGCCATAACCAACTATCACAAGCCTACCTATGATGCTATTAAATATAATTCCAATCTTCACAAACCTCATAGTCAACCATGATCAAACCAACCTACTAACTAATGCTATTGCCAAAACTACTTCATTTCATGAAGCAAACTCTATCCAATAGCATTAAACAAGCTTGAAAACATAACTCCCTTACCTTAGTTTCAATCCACAAGGAAGAATCAAGCAACCCTTCCTCACAATCCAAGTTCCACAAAGTTCCAAGGAAATAAAGACACAAAACACATAATTACTAACTTCTAATCAAAACCCAAGCATCCAATCACTTACTAAACAAGAAACAACAAAGAAATCACAAGTTACCTCGCATCAAAAAGAGGGGATGGTTGGAAATGTGGTTCCAAGCTCCAAAAACATGAAATTTCACTTGAAACAAGCTTCCTTTGACATAAACACCCTTGGTGGCTTCCATTTTTACCAAAATCTTTGAGTTTTGAGCTTTGATTCAAGTAGAAATCAAAGGTTGGAGGGGGACCTTGGGTTTGGAATGTGAAATGGTAGCCTACCTCCACCTTTACCAACTTATATAAACATTTTAAAACCAAGCTACCAAAGTATTTAAAAAGTTGCAAAATGCACCCTTCTTTAGTTATCCATAGTCAACCTTGGTCAAATGTTATTTATTTAAACTAAGCTTGGCTTAAAAGTAGAAGTTACATTTTAAAATCTCATTTTTAACTCTTGGTACTTGGCCTAATTTTTTAGGATGCAAAATTACCATTTTACCCCTGAGCCCTATTTGGTGCCTTAAACTTCTCAGAGCTTAGTAACCTTTGCTAAACGTACCTATTCTTGCTATGTGAACTTGAATTAAGGTTCCAAATTAGGTTTCCACTAGGAGAACCATAACAAGAGCTATGTAAGTTTTATAAGAAAAGAAAGTAGAAAAGAGAAAGGAAAAATCAATGACCAAAAGTGGAAAAACTTGGTTTATGTGTAGCTTGTGTTGCCACAATCTTTATGGGTTTTCAAAAGCCAAAATTTTTGGCTCACATGGAAAAAATTTTGGAAAAAAAATGGGCTAGAAGTAACCATGAAATTTGGATTACAATGCTTGAAATTATTGTCAAGAAGATAAAGACAAAAAACAATGACTAAAACAAGTGAATGTGAAAATCAAGTAAAGGCAAAGGTGAAATGCTTGCTAAGTCTTGAACACATCTTTGCTAAAACTTGGAAGGTTCTTAAGTTGTTATTCTTGAAAAAAGGTAAGGGTATCAATTATGCAGCTTTTCTTGGATTTCAGATTTTATTCTATAAATTTCATGGAAAGAAAGTTTCTCTAGGGATAGCTTAGAGGCAAGTGATCCTAGGTGCTATGCAGGGCTTTGTGTGCTCTATGCACTATTGTTTCTATCTAGAATATGATTATGGGCAAGCATTAGGATCTTATTCAAAGTGTTGCAAGACTTGAATTATGTTCTGGAGCTCTATGTTTTTAAATCAAATCATTGGAACAAAATGCATTAAATGCTATGAATGCTTACTATGTACTAGGCTTCAAAAGCTATGTGTTGTGGTGTGAGTGTTTTGCATGCTTTGTTGCTTAGTTGCATGTGCTGACCTTTATTTAATGATAGAATATATTCCTGTATCTTGTGTTGTTTTCTTTTTTTCTTTTTTTGGTTTTGTCTTTGGATCAAGTAAGCTTATGGATGTGCTTTTACGTTAATACTATATTCACAGTATTATTGGCACTTCAAGATGTGTTGACCCTTTACTGAGTACTCATTACTCATGCCCTATCTTTTCTAAATTTCAAGTGGGGGACCCAGAAAATTAACACCAGTTCAAGCCTACTTAGTTCTTACATGACCTATCTCCTATGGCTAAAATGTTGATATAGTCTTTGGTTAACTAATTTGTTCACTAAGTAACTATATGTTTACGGTTAAGATTTAGTAGCTGTGATGGGTTTGGTGGCCTATGGTTCTCCACTCGAGTTTATGAAGGCTAAGCAATATGCTCGACATTATGTGCCTCCTTCACAAATCAAGCTTGAAGTGAAGTTGAGTACAAGTCAAGGAAATATAAGGTTTCGGGAGCCAAACAAGTGCAGCGAAAACTAACTGAAACCCTCCGAGATACTAGTAAAATGGAGTAAATCAAGTGTTCAAAATTTTTATACCTAGTCGTTTGGGATCTTTCACCTAATTGTTGAGTTGAATCATAAGTTGAACAGTTAATGTGTTCAAGCTCTTTACCATATCCACACGAACTACTCGGATCACCATGCCTCTACCATGTACCCACAGAAGTGTTCCTCTTCCTTCATAGTGCTAGCTTGCATGAACAAAAGAAAGGCAAGAGGAGAGCGTGACTGGAACCTTACAAAACCCTTTAGATTCATCTTAAGGGTGGCTAGAGCTCGATAATCATTACTATATGATGTATATATAGCAAGGCTTAACTCCTAAGCCTAATAGGTTTTAAAACCCTAATCCCATTAGGCCTAATTTTGAGCTTCATAATGACTTAATGTTTGGGCCAATTATTAATCTAAAATTATCATGAAACCAAAACAAAATAATTTAGCCCCTGCACTTAAATAATCCAATTGTCTCTAATAGGCTCTTATCACATTGGCAATGATCATAAATAATTAGCAGTGTCTAGCAACATGTCATTATTGCCTAAGTGACAAGATAGTCAGTAATTCGACTAAAGCTCTATGATCATTATTCTTATATATCATTGTCCCTTTTCTCTGAGATATATAGACCGAGTATGAGACATGGAATGTGTCACTCTCGTGATGCGAATCCCGATAGTATAAAGACCATGAAACGCACCCAAGATGTTTTTCAAGCTCCACAAGACATCAAAGAGACTGGATTTGAAACCCCCACCCCTAATCAACCTGTGATTAGGAACGAGAAGTATAGAACTCCAAGAACACAAGCACACTTGTGCACCAAGGCAGTCCACAAAGAACTAAAGCGAAAACCTCTCCAAAGAGCAATATTATTTCAAAAAATTTTCTGTATGTTTACACCCAGAATATGTGCCTTTATATAGGCCTAAACTAGGGTAAAAAACTGGGAAAAATTCGTAGCCTAAGTCGCTTAGGAATCCTAGATACAAAGACATAGGAAATCCTAGTCAAATTAGGACTCTAACTCCTAGTTTGAACAAGTTTAATGAATGCAGCATATGCCACTTGTCCAAAACGATTTAAAACTATTCCATAGCCTAAATAACTTCCTAAATAATGTATCTAAATAGGATTTGAACGAAAATAAACTATAAATACAAGATTGGCCATGAAAACCCCAAAATAATCTTCTCGGGTGGTTCCTGCTTGTGTCTGCAACTTCAAGCTGAAATTCGAACTTCATGCAGCCATGATTTCTCAAAATGTAAAACATGAAAGTTTTATATCTATTTCTTAACTTCGAAACCACACTTGAATCACACAAAATGGACTTCTAAATCCAAATATATTCCCAAAATACTGCAACTACTTCTGAACCAGTGATAACTCGTAAATCGTGACTTTGAAGCTGAATTTGACCTCCTTAACATGCAAACTGGGTTTGATGGTCTGCATATGATTTGTAGCTCCAGATGTTATATTTCCAATGAATCAAGAATTACTCAATTCTGATCTGTTTAGCTCAAGATATGAAGTTTCTACCAGAACAACGCCAATCTGTCAAAATCCAAGCTTAAAGTGCACTAGTGAGCTCCTTAGCCTTCTTCCTTGTCAATGGTCCACTAATTATCTTCAATAGATCCTTGCCATCCTTGGTTGTGCCTTCTTTGATTGTATCAGCTTCCCCCTCTTTAGAAGGATTCGTCCTCGAATCAAAACCTACATTAGAAAAGGGAGTTGAATCAATAAAAATGAAATGATCAACACATAAGCACTTACCTTTCACATAAGCACCAATAGCATGGAATGCTTGTGTATGGAGCTTTGATCTTGTGAAAAACCTGAACCAATATCCAAATGCAATGGTACCTCCAGGGTCAAAAACAAAGTTAGAAGCAATTAGCACAAAAAATCTGAAAGTTGGCACAATTTTCATTTTAACTCAAGGCATCACTTTCATTGCCTTTGCCATCTCAAAAACATTATTCTCAAAACTAGCAAAAGTGTTGGAATAATTTACCTTAGGAATGTCATATGCACTCAAAACAAATGGATCTAAACTCTCACAAGTATTATGGTTATGAAAAGCACAAGTTATGCATGTCAAGACAATAGTTTGCATAGGCCATTCAACCAAACAAGAATTGAACACAAAGTGGCCTAAACTAATAACCAAACTAGGATGCAACAATTCAACAAAAATCCTAAGTGTTTTAAATGAAACAAGATTGGAGTAGATAGGATTAAGTGAAACCAATTTAGTAGCAAACTTATTTTTGCATGTATATGCACAACAATGCATGAAATTTGTGAATGAAATGTGATACAAAACAAAGGACTCAACATACCTCCATAAAAGGCTGAATTTGAAACCATAATTTTCACTCAAAATAAAAAATTTCAAGTTTAGACGTAAAGCAAAAAGATCAAGACTCAAAAGCTTGTGTAATGCATGTGTCATGGCAAAAAAATGCTTGCTGGAAATTAAAGATTGACTCACAAAAATGGGCTGAACATGAATGTAAATCAAAGAAGTTTGTAATGCATGTGTAAGAACAAATTTATGCATGAAAAATTCCAAAGAAGTAGCTTTAACTTGAGACAAAACAAACCAATGTGACATGGATGCAAAGCAAACAAAATAAAAAACCAAAGACACCAAAACAGATTTTTCTCTAAAGAAACTCATGGAATTCAAAAGATGATTTGACAAAACCAAAGAATTAGAAGGCTTAAAACCATATTTTGTCAAATTTCCATGCTTACTTCCTTCTCTTAATCTAGTTTCATGAAAACCATTTGTCAAAATAACATTGCAAGAAAACACACATTGTTTGAGATTTTCATGCAAAACTACATCAAATCTAGGTGTTAGGAAGAAATACATTACAGTGGATGGACTTAGTCTCCAAGTATCTTCCTTTGGAACCACAAAATTTTCACCTTTGCACTTAATGGATTCGGTTGGAGTTGCATTAATTTCATCCCCTTCAAACATAGGAAAAGAAACAATGTTAGGCAAACTTTTGCATATGAAATCACTTAGGCTTACCTTAACTTGTTCCTTCTCAACCTCCTTTGTTGTTTTAATGCATGGGACATGACTTGGAATATTAGGAACACCAACTTCTTTAATGGGTAGCACTTGATTCTTGTAGTTCATCGCCACTTAATTCCTGAAAAGAAGACAACACAACACTAGAAGAAGACTCCATTATGTTAGATGAAAGTATGGCTTCTCTGTAGGTCTTTCTCTCTTCACTCGGCTTGGGTTCATTGCACTCTTGTCTTCTCTCAACTTCGCACTCAATTTCTTCTCTCAGGAACTCTCCACTCTTCTTCCCCTCATGTTCACTCTTCTCACTTAATCTCTCAGTTGTTCTCTCAACTTTCCCCTCGTCACTCTTGCCCTCAACTTCCCCCTCATTCACTTTTCTCTCAACCTTACTTTGAAATTTTCTTTGATCCTCGAAGACTTGTTGTGGTGAAAGTGGTACAAGCATGATTGAATTTTCTTGTTGAGATTGAGACTAGTCTCCTTTTGTGGACTCCATTTTTGGCTTGGGTACTTCTCTCACATCCTTGGTCCATGCTCCTCTCCATGTGGAAATTCCTCCTTGAGACATATTTGATGCCTTGGACCTTTTGATGATCCTTTCGGCCTTGGTGGCATAATGAAGCAAATCCTCCATGTTGAAATAAGGTGCCATTTCCACTTTGTTGGCAATCTCAGGATTGAGACCATTAATGAATTTTGCAATGGTGGTCTCCTCATCCTCCATGATGTTGGCTCGAGTCAAGGTTATCTCCAAGTCTTTATGGTAGTCCTCCACACTCCTTTGGCCTTGCACTAGCTTTTGAAGCTTGAGGCGTTGATCTTTAGTGTAGTAGCTAGGCACAAATCTCCTCCTCATCAAGGCTTTAAGGGCTCTCCATGTCTGTATGGGCTCCTCTTTATTCCTTCTCCTAGAAATAACATCCTGATTCCACCATACAAGAGCATAATTAGTGAACTTTATGGTAGCCAATTTAACCTTCTTTTCCTCGGAGTAATGACGGCAATTAAACACCATCTCAATCTTTTGCTCCCACTCCCAATATGCATCGGGATCACTTCTCCCTTGGAAGGATGGAATGGTAAGCTTGATGGAGTTGAGTTTGTTGTCCTCCCTTGGCTCACATCTTCTTGGAAACCCATGGTGATGCCAAACTCTTTCTTCCTCCTCGGGTTTTTCTCTCCTTGGACCTCTCCTTGGTTGCAAGATAGGATTAGGTTTCCTTGGCAACCTCAAATCAATGTCCTCAATCCTCCCCACAAGTCTATTGAGAGTTTCTTGAAATTCTCTCATGGTAGGCTCCTCATTGTGTCTCACTTCCAGTCTCCTATCCTTCTGGCCCTCCATACTCCTGAAAATAACAAAGATCCTCACAAACACTCACCTCACGTGTTTCACTCAAAATATGAACACTCAAACACTCAATTTGTTAGTGAGATATTGCTTATTCAAAGAGTTCTCCAAAGTTCTAAGAAAACTATCCTCAAAGCACACAAGAAAACTTGAATTTTTGAAGAACTATTTTGACTCCAAAAGAGGTGGGCTAAACAAGCTTTAAAAGACTCTAAGAAGCTCTTGCAATTGATGATCACAAGAACCACACAGAAAGCTTTTTGGCTTAAAAACAATGGGATAGGTTTTGGGGCGCAAAACTTTCAACACTTTGAGAAAACTTCTTTTTTTGCAAGATCTTTTCTTTTCTTTTCTTTGCTCTTTATTTTTCCTTTCTTTTCCCTCCTTTTTTTTTTTTTTGCTTGCTGTTTTGATGCTAACCAAACCTTCTCCTTAAAACTCCTTGCTGCCAAAGAAAAAAAGTTAGAATTCTTTTCGGCCAAGACAAGAAAACTAGTGAAATTGGCACAATTTGAAACAACTTTTTGATACCGAAAATTCCCGAACTTGGATCCTTCTTTTTTTGAAGTTTTCTGGACTCTAAGATGCTGGAAACAATGAAAACAAAAGAGATTAATATGGCTGGACACGAAACAGAAAGATAAGAATTAGACAAGAACAAACGAATTGAAACCGAGAATACTAGGTGACACGGATTGACTTATTTTTGTTGTTTTTGTGATTTTCGGACTTGAACAAGGATGGAACAAAAAGGACAGACCTGAAACAAGAAGAAAATAGATTAAAACAGAGAATTAAAGCATGAATTTTCTGAACAAAATTGAAAGAAAAACCGAAGAGAAACAAGAACACAACGATATGTCATTCAATGGAACTTGTGGCTCTGATACCAACTGATGCAAACCCCGATGGTATAAAGACCATGAAACGCGCCTAAGATGTTTTTCAAGCTCCACAAGACATCAAAGAGACTGGATTTGAAACCCCCACCCCTAATCAACCTGTGATTAGAAACGAGAAGTATAGAACTCCAAGAACACAAGCACACTTGTGCACCAAGGCAGTACACAAAGAACTAAAGAGAAAACCTCTCCAAAGAGCAATATTGTTTCGAAATTTTTCTATATGTTTACACCCAGAATATGTGCCTTTATATAGGCCTAAACTAGGGTAAAAAACTGGGAAAAATTCGCAGCCTAAGTCCCTTAGGAATCCTAGATACAAAGACATAGGAAATCCTAGTCAAATTAGGACTCTAACTCCTAGTTTGAACAAGTTTAATGAATGCAGCATATGCCACTTGTCAAAAACGATTTAAAACTATTCCATAGCCTAAATAAATTCCTAAATAATGTATCTAAATATTATTTGAACGAAAATAAACTATAAATAAAAGATTGGCCTTGAAAACCCCAAAATAGTCTTCTCGGGTGGTTCCTGCTTGTGTCTTCAACTTCAAGCTGAAATTCGAAGTTCATGCAGCCATTATTTATCACAATGTAAAACATGAAAGTTGTAGCTATATTTATTAGCTTCGAAACCACACTTGAATCACACAAAATGGACTTCTAAAGCGAAAGATATTCCTAAAATACTGCAACTGCTTCTGAACCAGTGATAACTCGTAAATCGTGACTTTGAAGCTGAATTGGATCTCCTTAACGTCCAAACTGGGTTTGATGGTCTTCATATGATTTTTATCTCCAGATTTTATATTTCCAATGAATCAAGAATTACTCAATTCCGATCTGTTTAGCTCAAGATATGAATTTTCTACCAGAACATCGCCAATCTGTCAAAATCCAAGCTTAAAGTGCACTAGTGAGCTCCTTAGCCTTCTTCCTTGTCAATGGTCCACTAATTATCTTCAATAGATCCTTTCTATCCTTGGTTGTGCCTTCTTTGATCATATCATCTCGTCTAGCCCAATCTAAGATTTCTTGTTTACCCAGTAGGTGGATTAAAACTAATCACATTGAGATCTCTTATCAATTCATCTGAGTATGGCCATGCATTTCCTCAGTCTCACTCAATCAAGGGGCCCGAAGATATCACTCTAGTTACATAGGATGGGCAAATCTCATCTTTATCATACAAAACCCTCTGCATGGTATGTGACATACCCATTGACCACCTTCATGTTCACTTAGTTACTAGCAACAAAGGAAGTATGAAAGTATGTGACTCACATGTAAGGAACCTTGATGAGCTAAGGTCTAAGGACTACATATACCATGATCATTATGAGAATCACATATGACACTCATGTAATGATCCATGTAGCATTCTCATGGTAGGTCCGTCTAGAACATAAATTCTCTAACTTGTACCCATATATAAACTACATATCTCATATTAGTCTTCACATATGCTAGTCTTTATGTATTATTGGAACCCACTCCATAATAATACAAAACTATGGACATTTAAGAATACTATTATTCTAGGGTTATAATTATGTTTGATTATGTCACACAAATACAAACTAACAAACACAATTACTGGAATAATGTCTCAATAAAATATCATGACTCAATGTGCCAGATACAATCATTTTATGATTAGCTTTTGGACACAACAGTAACAATTTACCATTTCCCCTAAAACCAATCATCTAGGTATCTAACACCAATGGATCTAGAATGACTATCGTGCTTCTACTGTGTAAGGGGTTTCATTAGTGGATTAGCAATGTTTTTATCTATTGAGATCCTACATATCCTTACATCACCCTTTCGATGATCTCCCTAATGTTACAATAGTGTCGAAGTATATGTTTCTATTGCTGGTTAGATCAACGTTCCTTAGCCTATGCAATTACTCCATTGTTGTCTCAATAGAGCTTTATCAGGTCAACAATGCTAGGAATCACTCCAAGTTCTATGATAAACTTCTTGATCCAAACTACCTTCTTTGCAGTGTCAGGGGTAGCAATGTGTTCAAATTTGATTGTAGAGTCGACTATTGTCTCATGCTTTGAACTTTTCGAACTCATAGCACCACCACCAATACAGAACAGATAGCCAGATTACAATCTGGAATCATCCTTATCAGATTGGAAGATGGCATCAATGTAACCCCTTCCAACGTGCTCATCTTCACCTCCACAGACCAAGAATGAATCCTTAGTCCTTCTCAAGTACCTGAGGATAATCTTAACAATTGTCCAATGACTCGTACTAGGGTTTGATTGGTACCTGCTCATCATGCTTAAGACATACAAGACATCAGGATGAGTAAATATCATGGCATGAATGATGGATCCAATTGTCGAGGCATATGGAATCTTATTCATGTATTTTCCCTCTGTAGGTGTACTATGACTTTGAGAACTTGACAAATTTATACCATACGATGTGGGGAAAAACCCTTTCTTTAATACCTTGTCAATGTCTATAGTTTGACTTAGGCCAGTAGCTTTCTACATCTATTTATATATATCCTAATGCCTAACACAATGGTTGCTTCACTCAAGTCCATCATAGAGAAACAATTCCCTAGCCAAGTCTTCATAAATTGTACTTTGGGAATGTCATTCCCGATGAGTAGTATGTCATCTACATATAACACCAAGAAGACAATAGCACTCCCACAAACCTTTTTGTAGACACAAGGTTCATCTTCATTTTTTATGAAACCAAACTCTTTGATTGCTTCATCAAAATGAATATTCCAACACTGAGATGCTTTGATTTAATCCATAAATAGACCTTTGGAACTTGTACACTTTATTACCATTCTCTTGAGTGGCAAAACCCTCACATTGTCTCATGTACACATCCTAAAGTAGCCTTCTATTAAGCAAGGAAGTTTTGGCATCCATTTTCCATTTCTCAAAATCATAGTGTGCATTAATAGGCAATAAAATTTGGATGGATTTAAGCATGGCAATTGGTGAAAAAGTCTCATTATAGTCAATACCATAAATTTGCTTGAAACATTTTGTAGCCAATCATCCTTAAAGGTAATCACATTACGATCCATGTCAGTTTTCTTCTTGAAAAGCCATTTGCACCCTATAGGTTTTACCCCTACAGGTGGATCAACCAAAGTTGATACTCAGTTTTCACACATGGATTTCGTCTCGAACTTCATGGCCTCTAGCCATTTCTCTGAATATGGTCCCGACATAGCTTGTTGGTAGGTATGGGTTCATCTTGATCCATGAGCATCACATCACCAGTGTAAGTCATGAGAAATCCAAATCTTTCAGGGTCACATTTGTTACCACTCTGAGTTCTTAAATATAGTGACCATATTTAATTTATCCGAGTCCTAGGGCAATGCACGTTCTGTAGGCCAATCACAACAATGCTTATTATTTTTACCCAAATGGGCCTCTTAGTCATTATGTAAATATATGTATATTGGTCCAACCATCATACACATATTCATATATAGTCTCACTTACTATGGAAGACAATGGGTAAAACCTTATATTGAGCCAAATTAAATCCCCTACACAACTACACGTACACTTGGTGCACTTAGTGCCCTTTTCATGTGTCTAAACTTTTACACTATGTAAAACTCAAATTCTACTTAAATCTTTCTCTGCTTTATAGGTTTTAAACCCTTTAATACACTTAAACCTTCATATGGAAATAGGTTTCAGACATTAAATCCATCTAAGATTGTAGTTATGGACATTATACTCAATCGGGTAAATTTGACCATATGAATGGTGATGCCCATCAGCATCATCTCCACTGTGTGTCGTGGTGAATGTGGCAGGGACTTCAGGAGGTGCAGCCGGGTCCCGACAGAAGGTTCTCTGTGTGGATCACCTGTGATGGCTGGCAGCATCTTCGTGTGGGAGGCACGGTGAGGCCGAGAAGGACTTCCAGTATGAGAGAGAGCTCAAAACGGGGATTCCTCAGGAGGACCTACCTGAAACACTCAGAAAACAGGGGTTAGGAGGTCCCCAGAATATTTTTCCGGGAAGGAGCCTCCGACGCCTAAGTCAGTGCTTGGAGAGGTAGAGAAGGAGTAGTAAGCACAAGAGACTCTTGCCTGCCGTGTTTTCCTGGGGGCTAAAAGGAGAGGATTCAGGGCCAAAAGGGGGGGACCAGAGAGATCCAGCCTCCCTGATATATATAAGAGGGGGTGAGCCCTTCGGATTGTGACACGTGTATGCACGGATGTCATCTGTACTTCTGGGTGTGGGGGCCCCTAGCCGCCTGCAGGCTCCTCAGGCAACGAGCTGCGACAAGTGTAGCCCTACCTGGCAGGACGTGGGCAGCGGCGGCGTGTCAGAGTGCATATGAGGGCGGCGTGCAGGGTGTGTGGGCGGAATGTCAGAGACTCCTTCATGGCTCCTGCCGTACCTCCAAGGTCCCCTTGGTTGATGTCTCCCTTCGGAGTAAGGGGCCTTTTCCTGGAGTCAGACTGGTACTTCGGGTATTCCCTGGCTTCGAAGTTAGTTTGGTCGTCCTGCCGAGGGAGGCGATATTCTAGTTTCTAGAGGTTGGTATTGGTAGGCTACCAAGGTCGTGTGCCTCAGGTGTCTGACTCCCTTCTTTCCATGGTCCTTAGGTGACCAGGGCGATAGCACTTCGGCTATCAAATGGCACACAGCAAACTCAGCCAACTTTAACAGGACTTAACTTTGGCTATAGGGCACCAAATTCTTTCTTAAAGATTTCTATGTGCTGTTAAAATGTAATAGCTAAATTTAACTTGTACAGGAAGTTATGGCTTCTAGACTAAAAGGTGTCAAAATTTAGCAACAATTTGCCATAATGCCTATACAAAATTTGAAAATAAATTGCTCACTTGACTTTTAAGTGTACAACCAGCTTGGGAAGGTTCATATATGTCTTAAACACTTGGGAAAGTCACTCCCATGAATTTAGAGCCATTTCATACACATTGAACGTAATCTTTGTTAAAATAGCCCATAAGTAATAAAATGGACAGAATTGCACATACAAGCTCAAACATCACTTTATTACTTCAAATGTCATCCGTATAGCTTGCATAGTGTATTTACTTGCATAGATACATCATATATATACCTTAGCTTAGTTGGGAATGTACACCAGCTGTTAGGGAGCAACTGACCCTTATCCTAAGCCTTTTTAAGAGGTTTATGCCAACTGATTGTTTTTAGTCACTTAGGTTGATTTCAAATGGTGAATTGGACTCTATCTCCCAGGATTCTTAACCCTAGTTTGTTCTTTAATTAGGTGGGAATCTAAAGCTTTTGAAGCATTAATGGGTTTTACCCAATTCATAAAATTTCAACCAGTGTAATTTATTTAGGTGGTTTAGGAATGCACATAGGGTGTATTAGTATGAATGTGTATTTTAGTGCCTTTAGGGGTTTTCTAGTGCCCATTTAACGTAGAACTTACACACACCCAAGTATACATACATGCATACACATTATATTTTAAACCATGCATGCATCATTTTCCTTTTTTATGTACTCACCATACCTAGTGCCTTATGGCCTACTTAAGCCCAAAAATATATAAAAGGCACAAATCAGGTTTTACTCTAAGCCAGCCCTATTGCCCTCAGTATATACAATCTGTACAAGCCAAAATTTGCAAATAGGGACTACATGGCCCAAAACATATACATCAAAATTTTGATGTAATAGGTGTTCTCAGGTATGGTACATATTTTAGTTCAAACTGTCTCGAGGCCCATTGAGACTTTGACCTCTACTTTGACTTGGTACTTGGCCCATAGATTTCTCATAATCATCCTAGTCCTAGCCCATACCAGGATTGAACCAAAAATAGTAACTCACACTGTAGCCATCAGGGCGTACATACCACAAAAACAAAATCATCAATTCACATTAATGAACTTTTCATGTTTCCCTTTCATAAGCCATAGTTTGTAGAGTATATCTCTTTATATATAGACCTCTCCCAGAGGTTCCCTAGTCCTTCATTCCTCCACCTCTTTACTTGAAATGGGCAAAAAATGGCATGAGTACATAGGTACTCAGGGAAGAAGCCATACAACACCTAGTGCCTTTTTTAATGTTCAAAACATTGTTATACCTCCAAGCTTCTTATATAACCTGCATTGAAAGACATAAAAGACACCAAGAAACACAAGTACAATATAATACATAATACATATATAAGTGATAAAAGCGTTAGCACATGCATGCAAATAGAGAAGCACACAAATACACACACCACATGCACAGGGTTTCCTTAACATAGAAAGCATGATTTCTTGGCAGTTTCTTCACGTGGTCACTGTGATTAAGTTCATTTATCATAAAGATCTAGGTGATTGATAAAGCTTGGTCCAAGTTGAGCAAAAATCCTATAATTTCCAAAAGCAAACTAGATAGTTTACTATAGTGCTTTATGCACACATATCCCATTACATAGCATGTAGGTTCCTTTGGCTTAAACCATCACCTAGAGTAGGTTTTCTTATACAAAATTTAAGAGAAGAAGCCTCATATAGGTCTTCACCTATGGTCAAAATTGCAGCAAGGAATCTTTGTCACATGTGCATTACCATAAGTACCAACATAGACAATGCCATGAGCAATTCATGCTTGATTTTGTCTTGGATCCACCTTATTTCCATCCTTCTCCACTTTTTTTCCTTCCAGTAGCTCTAGTGTACTTGGGTAGGGGTATGGAAAAGTAGAGCATTATAAGAAAACAAGAATAAAGGAATGATGGAGTAGCTCATGAAGGATGCCAAAGTTGGTGTGCTAGTTTGGCTTTAGTTTTGGCTATGTTGCTTGTTTTGGCATTGGTTTGCTCTTTCTTTGCCTTTTGTTTCTTTTCTTTACTTTCAATACTCTTTGGTAGGTCTTAGGCTATAGGTAAAAGTAGTAAATGGCATAGGAGTCTTCTTGGAATTAGCTAGGAAACTACCTTAGAAGGCTTAGTAACAAACGGTAGATTAATGTTCAAGCAGCCAAGAACATTGTCTAGTTTAGTCTTATTTGTTTTTCTTTCTTCCCCTTTTATTTTGGTTGACTTTTTTAGGACTTAGTATATGATAATAGGTAGTAAATGGGGTTAGAAGCCTACTTGGAAATGGCTAGGAAGTTTCCTTTACTGACTAGGTAACAAGGATGGCTGAATGACTTCGTTTCCAAGTCTTTAGTCTCGGCTAGCCATTGATTAGTTTTCATTTTGTTTTTACCTTTGGTAAGATCTGTTAGTGTTGTGCCCAAAAAGCCAATCATGAGATGATTGTATTTTTGCAAATTGAGTCATGATATTTTATTGAGGCATTAATCCAGCAATTTTGTTTGTTGTTTTGTTTCTGCGTAACATAATAAACATAATTGTAACCCTAGAATAATGATATTCTTAAACGTCCCTAGTCTAGTATTATTGTGGAGCGGGTTGCAATAATACATAATGACTAGCATATGTGGAGACTAATATGAGATATGTAGTCTACATATGGGTACAAGTTGGAGAACTTGTGTACTGGACCGACCCACCATGATAACACTTCATGGATCGTTATATGAGTGTCATAAGTGATTCTCATAGTGATCATGGTATATGTAGTCCTTCGACCTAAGATCATCAAGGTTCCCTACATGTGAGTCACATACTTTGATACTTTCCTTTGTTGCTCGTAACTGAGTGAACTTGAAGGAGGTCATTGGGTATGTCACATATCATGCGGAGGGATTTGTATGATCAAGATGGGATTTGTCCCTCCTATGTAACGGGAGTGATATCTTTGGGCCCCTTGATAGAGTGAGACTTAGAAAATGCATGGCCATGCTCCGATGAGTTGATATATGATATCAATGTCATCAGTTTAAGTTAGTCTACTCGGTAATCAAGAAACCAAAGATTGGGCTATACGAGAGTGACACATTCCATGTTTCGTGCTTAGTCTTGATATCTTGGACAAAGGGACAATGGCATATATCGGTGATGATCATAAAGGTTTAGTCGATTCACCGACAATCTTGTCACTTGGGTAGCAATGATGTGTTGCTAGACACCGCTCATTGCTTATGATCATAAATGTGATTTATGATCATTGCCAACATGGCAAGAGCCTATTGGGTCGCACACGTAGAGCTATTTGGATCATTAGAGTGCATGGGCTAATTATTTGGGTTATGGTTTCACTTTAATTTCGTATTAATAATGGGCCAAGGAGTTGAGCCATTATTAAGCCCGAAATTAAATCCTAATTGGATTAGGGCTTTGAAACCCATTAGGCCTGGAAGTTGAGTCTCACTATAAATACAACTTTTAAGTGAGAAATTCGCAGGTCTCCTTGCCCTAGCCTCCCAAAAGGAAAGCCGCACTCTTCTCTTGCAATTCCTTGGAGGACGCAAGCTAGCACTGCGAGCGCAAGAGAAACGCATCTGCCGGGACGTGGTGGAAGCGTGGTGATCCCGAGAGGCTCGTGTGGATACCATAGAGAGCCTGAACACGTCAACTATTCAGGTTTTGTGATTCGACTCTACAGTTGAGTGAGAGATCTCAACCGAAATTAGGTATGAAATTTTCGAACACCCGGTTTACCCCGTTTCACTTGGATCCTGGAGGGTTTCGGTTAAATTCCGCTGCGCTGTTTGGCTCCCGAAACCCAACAAGATCTTAGATTTAATTAATAAGCGCATGATGCAATAAAGGAAGAGCTAAGAAATTTCCATAAATTTGACTTAAAGACCAAAGATCAAATGGTGGCCGAATTGTTCAAGCTGCCTTGACTTTTAACCTTGTTTTTGGTTAAATATTCTTCCAAATAGCTCAAGTTTTTTTGGAATTTCTTTTATCCTAATTAGATCCTCAAGTGCCACATATTAAGAACCCAATTTACCAAATTTATTTGGCCAATTAAGCCCTCAAACATTGCATTGAACACAAGTGTACTTAAGAGTGGACCTAAGAGCACTTTAGTGTTTTTTGGGGTGTCTCCATGGCCCCCTGGTGTTTTCCACCTTTTTATTGGCCTAAATTGTAGCTCTCATTATCATTTAAGTGATTTGTATCACTCTTATATAATGCATTTCAAGGCATTAGACTTTAGAGTTACCAAAACCACATAGTTGCCCGCAATGTTGCACTTAAGAGTTTTCTAGTGCACTCTAGCGTGTCTTTGTCATCTTCCATGCACTTATCACATTTTTCCGCTTAAGCAACTACCCTCATTGTTATCACCAGCTTAGGCATTGTGTTCAAAGAATGTCACTTAGTATTTTCAGCTCAGAGCCCTTGAACTCACATAAAGGCACACTAAGGTGTGCTTGAAGGTGTCTTTTTTTGTGCCTTAGCTTGAATTACCTGGTTTATTGGTTCCTTAGCCATGTTTGCTCTCAATTTTGACTTCCATATATAAAATTCAATTATCACTTAAACATAGCCTTATTTGGCTCACCATTATGCCACTTTTCATTAGATTCCACCTAAAGTTCAGAAAGAGTACCTTTAGGGCACTCTCATGAAGTATTTACATTGTGTAACCTTTGCTACCATACTTGTGACTTGTATTACTCATATATTCACATACTATACCTTATTTGTACCTCTTAATATAGCCTATTGCCTATACAAGTCACAGGCATGATGCTAGCTTCTTAGATAACTTTACAAACACAGTGCACTCCAGAAACTTTAAAAGATAGCTGTTGTGTAAGGTAGAAAGTACCAACACTAAAATTAGAAAATGTGCTCCAAAAATCATGAAACACTCCAAGATAATACTAGACATATTAAAGTTCAAGTACCTGAAAGGTCACAAGAAAAATCAAGCTACAACGATTAGTTTGATTGCTCTTTTTCAGGATCACCTGAAATATGGATAGAAATGGGAGTAAGCTCTTTATAAAGAACTTAGTAAGGGATTTTAGTGTAAAGTCTTCCATAAAAATGTACCCCTTGAAATCCAAATACACTAAAACCTAAAATCATAGCACATATACACATTTATTGTGACATGCCGTCCTTGGCCCCTGCCCAAGAGACCTGTAAGAGCTGGTCTCACGGTGGATTGCAATTGGCTAGTTGTATATGTTCACGAATTAAAACTTTATGATGCTAGTTAATTAACCTAGAATATGCAGGATGCATGCTTTTCATGCTTTGACTTAGATTAACAAAAACCATAAAATACTGACTTGGCCAAGAGATTTCCATAGAAAATAAGTTCAAATAGCCAAAGCATACAAAATCAACATTTATGTGAGTTTACTACACATAACAACTGTGTGGGAGCATTCATACATAAAGTAGACTAATGCCCTCACCCAAGAGCAACCCTAGAGTCTAGGACTCCTCAAAACATAGACAATGGAGGCAACTAAGAGTACTATATATAGAAGCCTGTAGATGTTTTGAAGAGTTCAGGCTTGTATATATAGTACTCTTAGTTGCCTCCATTGTCTATGTTTTGAGGAGTCCTAGACTCTAGGGTTGCTCTTGGGTGAGGGCATTAGTCTACTTTATGTATGAATGCTCCCACACAGTTGTTATGTGTAGTAAACTCACATAAATGTTGATTTTGTATGCTTTGGCTATTTGAACTTATTTTCTATGGAAATCTCTTGGCCAAGTCAATGTTTTATGGTTTTTGTTAATCTAAGTCAAAGCATGAAGAGCATGCATCTTGCATATTCTAGGTTAATCAACTTGCATCACGGAGTTTTAATTCACACACATATACAACTAGCCAATTGCAATCCACTGTGAGGCTAGCTCTCACAGGTCTCCTAGGCAGAGGCCAATGATGGCCGTGTCAGTTTTTGGTATCAAAGCTTAGAGCTCATTTCATAGATATTGGAGGCTAAGGATGAGACCTAGGTTTGGAAAGTCCATGTGTTAGGAAGTTAGTACTGACCAACATCTGGGGAATGTTGTCTAGCTTTGGTTGTAGGTTGCTATGGTTCACACTAGGTCAGGAGCTTCAAGAGGGGCTAGAGAACCTGGTGAGGGCTCTAGTGACCCAGTTGTGGCAAGGCTAGATGAAATATCTAGGGTGCTTTAGGGGTTAACTCAGACTATGGCCCAAGTGGCACAGGGTATGACTACCATCATGACTGAGTTGTTCCAAGATCATGAGGACAGAAAAGTTGTCCAAGAGGAGAATGATCGACGTCAAGATTAATAGAGGCATGCTGAGCAGCAGCAAGTGCCTAGGGCTTATGAACTAAGAAATCATATTCATGAGGAGGAGGAGGAGCCAGAGGTTGTGGAGGCTCCAAGGAGGGGAGATATCCCACATCAGATGAGTTTGTTGGAAAAGTTTAAGACTGAAGATCCACAGAGTTTTGATGGGATAGGTGATCCCGATCGAACAGAAGATTGGTTATCCAAGATGAATCAACCCTGCACCTGTGGAGGTTATGAGTATGAGCAAAGGATGGCCTTAATACCTTTCTTTTTGAGAGGGAGAGCTAGTTTATGGTAAGATGATGTAATGAAGATGCTCAGAGAAAGCAATAGTACTTGACCAGAGCACAAGAAAAAGGTGCTGAAGTGGTAAGACTTTGAGAAGAAGTTCCAACAAGAATATATTAGTGAAGCTGCACAAGATCAAAGAAGGATCCAATTTGAAAATCTAATGTAAAGAGAGATGTCTGTGCGAAAGTATGAGCAGCGTTATAATTCACTCATTCGGTATGCTCCTTACATGGTTGGTAATGATGAGTTAAAGTCCAAGAAATTTGGGTTAAAGTTAAAAGTTAGGTTACAAAAGCTCATTTTAACCACTTAGGATCTAGTCCGACTATTTAGGATGCAAAAATTACCATTTTGCCCCTGAATCTTGTTTAGTGCCTTAACGTCCTTGGAACTTAGTGAACATTGCTAAACTTTCCTATTCTTGCTATGTAAACTTGAATTAAGGTTTCAAACTTGATTTAGGGCAATTTACCTTCTTCAAGCGTGCTTCCCACTAGGAGAGCCATAACATATGGCCTTCCAAATGCACAAACAAACACATCAACAAACATATGTAATGCTAGTAGCAATAAAACATTAGCATTAGTCCTTAATTATTCAATAAAACAATAAGGTATTACAATAGTATCACTATGGAAGCCCTCCTTAAGCTATTGCTTGGTCTTAGGAGGTCATTAGGTCTTAGTTTGTACCAACTTCGGTTCTAGAAACCCTTATTTCTTACTACCATCTTTAGCATGGTAACACTAAGGCTGAAACCTTGCCATGCTTCTTTCCCTTTAACCCATACTTGGTTCCTTGATTTTTTCCCTTTCTTCCAAGCATGGTCTTAGATTCATGGATCTTTGAAATACAATAAACAATCTATGAAATTTAAGAAAACCCTTACCTTTGCTATGAAATCTAAAAACCCTAATAGAACCAAAACTAGGTTTTCTTGCACTCTCTAATGTGTTTTTTGCTTTCTCCTACTTTATTAAGCTATGGTGGCCATAGAGGATGATGGAAGAGCTTCAAGAAGAAGTCTTAGCTATTGTAGGCTAAATTTTAGAGAAAATGGCAAGAAAATGAAGATTTTCTTCATTTATACATCATTTTAACATTAGTGGCGTGTATGCAAATTTTTGAAATTTATGACTAAACTTGGGTATCTAGCCATTTAGGGTGTGAAATGATAGATTTTGACCTTTTTTGACCTTGGTCAATGATTATTTTCACCTTTACAAAAGTTTAGGACACATAGCCCTTATGTGTCCTCAAGCATTAAATGACTAACTTTGCCTTCTTAAGCATTTTCATCCTCAACAATATCCTTAATTCCATCCATGTGCTTTCTTCATAATTCCATCAATGTCCTTTCCATAACCATCTTTAGAAATTTGTGCAATTCAGTCCATAGGCTACTTGAAAATTAGGCAATGTGTTAATGCTTTCTTAAGGACCAAACTATCACCCTATAAGCCAGTTAAGGGAGTGTATATGGAATACTTTACAATAAGGTCAAAATTAAAGCATATAAGTTTGGGTCCTTATGCTATAATTTTTCCATTTTGTGAAGGTGATAACAACATCAAATCCTACAAGTCCAACATGGGCTCTATGCTATAGCAACAGACTTCTAAACCACAAAATCTTGTAGTGTCTGCATGAGTTCCATTTGAGGTCAAATGTCCTCTTGTTATTCTCAAATTTATTCAAGTTCTACTTTCCTCCCACTTGTTCCTTTAGAGATAAACTCTTTATCTAGAAAGACACCAATTTAAGCAACAATCACTTTTTTTCTCAAATAGATTGTAGAAATAGTAACCCTTTGTTTGTTTGGGATAGCCAACAAAGAGACATTTACATGATTTAGGCACTACCTTGTTAGAGGATTGATGTTAGTATTTTGAACCGATTTAGATGGAACTCGGTTTAGAGTAAAAGTGCTTGTTTCTAGAATATATCCCCTAAAGCAGTTTGGAAGGTCAACTTGACTCATCATATATCAAACTATGTCTAACAAAGTTTGATTTCTCCTTTCAAATACACCATTCCATTAAGGTGTACTATGTTGAGTCAGTTGTGATACTATACCACACTCTTTTAAATAGTCAAGGAATTCTCAATCCAAGTATTCTTTACCCTGACCTGATTGAAGCACTTTAATACTCTTCCCAAGTTGATTATGTACTCAATCTTGAATTTTTTGAACATTTTAAATGATTCTGACTTGTATTTCATGAGATACACATAGCCATATACACTTAATTCATAAGCAAAAGTAATGAACTATGGGTAGCCTCCTCTAGTGTGTGTAGACATAGGCCCACATGCATCACTATCAAATGAGCCCAAGAGTCTATCCTTTGGAGCTTAGATTTGCTGGTCTTATTTATATGGCCCAAACCATAATGCCAGAGCTAGGTCAAGTTTAAATTATTCAATCTGACATTCTTGGTATTTGCATTAAAGATTGGATTTTCTAGTTCTAACACATACAAATCATTGCTAAGTTGAGCATTACCATAAAATTTTTCATTCAAATAAATGGAACAACACCTATCCTTTATTACAAATCAAAAACCTTTTTTGTTGAAACAAGAAACAGAAATCAAATTTTGACTAACAGTAGGCCCATAATAGCAATTGTCCAATTCTAAAACCAATATATCAGGCAAAATGAGAACATAAGCCCCTACAACTTATGCAGTAACTTTTGCTCCATTTCTTACAAATAAGTCCACTTTACCTCAAGTCAATCTTCTACTCGTACTTAGATTTTGAACATTTGTGCAAATGTTCAGTGTCTAATGTCCAAGATGAAGAAGTAAAAAAGTGAGCCTCCATAACAAAAATAGCAGAAGTGGAAGTCTTACTTCTCCATTTCAAGTTCTTCAAGATAGATCTTGCAATTACATTTCCAATGTCTAGGTTTTCTATAATGAAACATTCCCTTCTTTAGCCACACCACCGGATGGTTTTAGTGCACCTAAACAAGAATTAGAATTTGACTTTCCTAAGCTTCATTCTTTTTCTTGTTGACCATTCCCTTTCCTTTGCCTTTCTATACCATCAAAATGGGCTTACCCTTTTTAAGGTTTTGCTGAGCAGTTCTTAACATGTACAACAATTTAGGGTAGAACTTGTGAAGATCGTTCATGTTGTAGCTCATGGCAAATTAATTGTAGTCTTTCAGCAATGATTATAGGACTACATCAACAACCAAGTTTTTTTGGAAAGCAACTCCCAAACTCTTAAGATTCTCAATGCACCTAATCATCTTGAGCACATGAGGACCCATGGGACTTTCCTCAGACATTTGCACTGAAACAATGCTTTAGAGGTCTTAAACCTCTCATGCTGAGCTTGCTTTTGGAAGAACATTTTGAGATGTTTGATCATATCGAACACCCCCATGTTCTAATGTTGCCTTTGAAGCTCAAATTCCATGGTATTTAGCTGGAGCCAAGCAACTTCCAAAGCATCATCAAAATGTTTCTTATGCATCATTTTCAACTCTTGTAGCACTGGCGATGGGCTCATTCAAAGTGAGTTGCTTTAGGACAAAAACCTATCTATCTTGCTTCACAACTATCTTTAAATTTTGGTACCATTTGTGAAAGTTTCTCCCATTTAGCTTTTACTTTTCAAAGATGCATTTTGTGCCATGGTAATCTACAATAGTAAATATGCAATGTAAGAATCATGTATTTTAATTCATTTAGTAAAAGAATTTATTAAACGATGCTCCTAGTATTCTTCCTAAAATAGTAACTATCGATATTATTTCATAACACCTTGGCACTATGCTATTCTAAGAAGCAAAGATCCATATTTCACCATAACTTAAGTCAACAATGGCTTTTCTCTCAAGTCCTAGCTATTTAGGTAGGCATAGGCAACTCCATGCCAATCACATCTCACACAACTCTTGGATAGTTGCTTGAACAACATTTATCCAAGCTCATCTCATGAACTTAAGACTGACTTCATGCCTTTAAGTCCCTAATCCTGTTGGGATGACTTAGTTATGTTAATGCCAAAGTTAGCAATTTGGATATCACTCTTATATCATCGATCCTTCCCAAGATGAACATAGGTGCTTTGCTTTGGTGAAACCACCCAAAGTTCATCAATGTCTTGATGAGTGCCAATCTTTGGAAAGCATCACATTTAGTGACATTTAATCCATTGATCTTACCAATTACTATCTTTAGTTATCATATTCATGCATCACATACAAATATAAAACACGCATCTCATGCTAAAAAAAAAATTAAACATGACATGGTTATAGCCCAAACTATGCGATATTCTCAAGCCAATGAGAATATCATAAAAGCCTAAAAGAGGAAAAGATCTTCACAAGCTCCTTATCCTCCTTGCTTGGTTCACTCCTTTTAGTCACCTCATTGGACACACTACCCCGGATGATCCCAAAAGGTACAATTAAAAAAATGATAGAAACCTTGACTTACATTTTAGGGGAGTAAGGTGAGAAGAGAAGATACAAATAGAGTACTAAATAAAAAGGCACACCATGTAGGCCATATTTACAAGTACAACCAACCAAGGCAATAACCATGCACAATGCTTCAACCAACAACAAGCATATTATGTCAAATCTCTTTTAATAAGAAAATGCATGTCAATTAATGCAGGTTTGTTAACCAATTTATTAATGTGGTGCTTTGTAAACTGAAATGGTGATTCTTCATTTATCACATATATATTATAAGTTTCGGTTCATACATCATGAATCAATCCAATTAATCATGATCGAAAGTAATAGAACATACAATAGATCATGTGATTTGATACTCAATCCTGATTTATTGTTTCACCAGTAGCTTTGATACCACTGTAGGGTTTTGAAAGCTGAACAACCATAGCAGAAAATAACCAAAACCCTCTAAGAACCAAGTGAAATAAAGTAAATTAGTGTTCAAAATTTTTGTACCTAGTTAGTTGAGATCTTTGCCCCAACTATTGAGTTGAATCACAAACTTGAATAACTGATATGCTTAAACTCTTTATGGTATCCACACAAACCACTTGGATTACCATGCCTCCACCACATTCAGGCAAGTGCATATGCCTATAATGCTAGCTTACGTTTACTGAGGAAAGGCAAGAGGAGAGTACAATGGCTGGAACCTTTCAGAACCTTTTTGATTTTGTCCTTAAGAGGCCAAGGCTTGAAAATCCTTACTATATGATGTATATATAGTGAGGCTTAACTCCCAAGCCTAATCAGTTTCAAAACCCTAATCCAATTACATCTAATTTTAGGCTTCATAGTTTTTTAACCTTTGGGCTAGTTATTAATCTGAAATTATCATAAAACCAAAATCATACAATTTGGCCCATACACCCAAATAATCTAATTGGCTTTAAGTGTGCGACCCAATAGGATCCTATCACATTGGCAATGATCATAAATCAAATTTATGATTGTAAATAATGAGTAGTGTCTAACAACACATCATTGCTACCCAAGTTACAAGATAGTCGGTGATTCACCTAAACCTCTATGATCATTATTTGTATATGTCATTGTCCCTTTGTCCAAGATATCAAAATTGAGCATGAGACATGGAATGTGCCACTCTTATATGGCCCAATCTAAGGTTTCTTGATTATCGAGTGGACTGACTAAAACTAATGGCATTTATATATGATATCAACTCATCTGACTATGGCCATGCATTTCCTCTATCTTACTCAATCAAATGGCCCAAAGATATCACTCCCATTACATAGGATGGGCAAATCCCATCTTGATGATATGAAGCCCTCTACATGATATATGACATAGCAAATGGCCACCTTCATGTTCACTTTTTTATGAGCAACAAAAGGAAGTATCAAAGTATCTGACTTACATGTAGACAACCTTGATGACCTTAGGTCAAAGGACTACATATACCATGATCACTACAAGAATCACTTATGACACTCATGTAAGGATCCATGTAGTGTTCTCATGGTGGGTTGGTCCAACATACGAATTCTTAAACTTGTACCCATATTGATGCCCAACACATCTTGAATGTATGAGATTGTAGCCTATAGGATGTCTTTAGCCTAAGTAGTGCCTATAGCATAGTGAAATAAGGGTCAAGGATCCTAGGAATGTTATCAATGAGGGAACCTTTGATGCCCAACTTAGTATTTAAGTGAAGGTTTTTTTTAGAGCAATAGACATGTGCTTAGGTTGTATTGCCTATGAGCCTTCTAAGTGCTTATATAGGGAGTTTAAGGAAAAGGTCATTCTACCAAGTCCGGAGATTAGGACATGTGGTCGGCTAGATCTTAGGGACCTTTGATATGTACCTTGGTATAAGAGTATCCAACTAACCCTTGGTAGTTACACCTTGCACAGAAGTCAAGGGTGTGTGAAGGCCTCATGTCAGTGGTTGTATATATGTGATTTTCCCTTAGAGGTCTTCAAAAGCTCATAAACCTCTTCAAAAGCCATGTTTACTTCCAAATTTGGTGGGGGCTTTTCCCGAGCTCATACCAACTAAATATCCAAGGGTGGTCCATGCATAAATTGAGGTCGATCAGACACTAGTTGAGGGGTGGTGCCCAGTACTTTTCTGATGTTGGTTGGGATGCAATCCAAAGGTGTTAGGCAAATAGGCCAATCTAGGGTACTTTTCCTATCTGAGGATAGTATCATGCTCCCATTCCTCCGAATGTGTTATGGGTGATGACTTTTCAACCATCACATGCCCCCCAAGAAGAGGTGAAGTTAAAACTTTCGCTCGCTTATGTTACCCTTAGCTAAAAATTCCCCACCAAGGTCATACCGTTGGAAAGCTTAGTTAATTTTTAGTGGAAGCTTTTCACCTTTTGCGAAGTTGTGCTCTTGGAAAAGGCTCAATAATTTTCCTTATCAGGGTTTTTGTTTCCCTCTAGTTGAATTGCATAATCCCCAAAAATTATTTCAACTTCAATGGTGAGAAAGTCTGCCACCTTTATTTGAGTGCACTATGGGTAAGTTGGTCTACCACCTTGATTTGAGCATTGTGGATTTGATAGCTGAAGAGGTATGCCCTTATTTTATGCATAAGGTGACATGTATCAATGTTTGAGTGGCTATTTTTTGCATCAGTTATGTCGGTTATGTCTATTCATCAGTAGTCATTCATTATGCATCCTTTTGATTGCCCCACTTGGGCTATATATTTCTTTGTCTAGAATAGAAGTTCCTCACTTTTCATTTTCTTCACTGCTATTCTTCTATCCCTTGTAGGCTTTTTCTTCTTCCTTGGTGGCAATCTCTTTCAACAGAGCTACTTTAGGTAGTCATTAGCGGTGATTCACTGCGAATAGGTGGGTGTTTTACCATAGTAGCCCTTTTTTCTTTCTTCCTTTGTTTCCTTCTCTTTAACCAAAGTTAAAGTTGTAAGGTTTAGAGATGGAAGTTTAGACTACCAAAGTTAGTGCTGCTGAAGAGAGTTAGAGTTCTCTTGACATTCATTTAAGCTATGCTACTTCAGAGAAAGTAAAGAAGTCATGCGTAAAGTTCTTTCTTGCTTCCTACATTATGATTAGAGTTCCTAAATGTGGTGAAGCAAGCTATTGTCCTTGGTAAAATGCGGTAATCATTGTTAGGTCCCAATTGAAAGCTAGCCTTTGGTACCCTCATCCGAAGATGATTTCTGACTTCTGCCAATTTCATGGCATAGTTATCAAACAATTACACCCGAACTCTCACTCTAGTTTCAACGCTTTTTTTTGTATGTGTGGGGTCTTAAAGGTATCCCGTCACTTTATATTCTTCATGCAATACTACAAACTTCATTTTGTCCCAAATGGATCATTTTATTTCTTGCTTCCTCTGGGGACTAGGACTGGGAGTGGGAAGTACACCTTTTCCTTTGCCACCAAGGATAGTTGCTGGGCTTGGTGGAAAAAGTACTTTTTCATGGAAGTGCCAGATGACGGGAAAAATTTGCCAAGGAAGTGGGCATTTGGGACTTTGGCCATCGATGTGTTGGATTCATTGAAGATTTTTACTGAAGAACTTGAATCCAAGTTTGAAGAGTTTGGCCGTCATATTTGGGAGGTAACTGATTGGGATGATGAATCACCTTCGTATCCTCTTTACCCTTTTCCTATAATATGGGACCCGATGACTTAAAAGGTCATTCAAGAGTTAGGTGTGATTAGGGAACACATTACCAACCACGCTATGCCTATGCCAAAGATGGATGGGATGAAGTCTTGGATAGTCCTACTCCTTTAGAGGAAACTATCTTATGAAGCCCTTATGAAGAGTAAGTTAATCTTCTTCCACTACTATTTGGATCAAATTATACTTACATTGAGATTTTCTCTTTTTTTAGAGATGGGTGACAAGTCAGCTACCTTCAATAAAATTTTTTCCTCGATCAAGCTGAAAAGGCTTAGTAGGAGGAGAAGAAAGCCCCAAAGTGATAAAAAGGTAGCCTTTAGGGGAACTGAATCAAAAAGAGTCTAAGGATGATCTTGCTCCTCCTCCCTGAATTGACCAATGAGGCGGTAGATCTTTCTTTCAAAGTTGCTGAGCCCCTAACACTCAAAATCATGTTTTAAAACCTAACCCTTGCTTAGCACCCAAATTTTCACTAAGTGTTCAAGGTTTGACCAAAATTTGAGCTTAGGTTACTATTTGGGGAAGGGGTTCTGTTTGAAAACTTAAAGAAAGTTTGAGGGCTTGTTGGGTGGAAGGGTTATAAACTTGGTATATGTCATTTTGCCTGCCACTATTCAATTTCTTCCTCTTTAAACACGATCTCCCTCTTCACCCCTTGATTTCTACCCTAATTCTTACACAAATTCAAGAGTTCTTGGTGAAAATTGAAGGTTCCATGGCTGTATAAGCAATGGGTAGCTTATTTCAAGTGAGTTTGGTGCATTTCAAGCTAGAAATCATGTTTTCCAACTAAGGGCCCTATTTTACATGAGAGGTAACTTGTTTCCCTTGATGTTGTCTTGTTTGTTTGGCCCTTGGTTGCTTGGGTTTTGCTTGGTTGGCCTTGTTCTGATGCCATGAATCTTGAATTGGTTGGAACCTAGGTGGAACTTAGTAGAGCCATTTACTTGGTGATGGATTGCTTGATCTTTACTTGTAGCTTAGAATTGATGTAAGGGATTTATGATTCATACTCATTTGATGCCATTCATAGCTTGTTTCCAGTGAAATCTTGTGAATTTCATTACCCACTCTAGGGTAGTCCAGTTATAATGCCAAAATTGTGCATTTAAACCCCTAGGATTGGTATGTCCTGAAGGCCATTAGAATAATACCCTTAATGTGCATACCCAAATAGCACTCTTGGACACTATATAAATACATGCATATTAGTCCAACCATTACACACATTCAAATTTTATGCACACCATGGTAGCATGAAAGAAAAAGACTAGCACAAGTCATAATCTTGGCTACCACACATTAGGCAAACTTGTTAAGTTCATGTTCCTAGCCACAACACCCGAACTTCTCTAAAAAAATGTAATAATATAGCCATGAAACCCCTTATTTTATTTACTCCATTATCATGTAGAGTCTTAGAGCACACCAATAAATTCTGTTTTACATCAATAGCCCACCTATGGACTAAGTTATGGATTTTTTAAGCTGGTTACAAATTCTGACCAAATGAACAATAAATCAGCCAACTTTGCAATGTCATAAATTTAGCTACAGGGCTCCAAATTTATAAATTTAAAATCCCAATTAAACTACTAGATGTAATCTATGTTTGGTCAAAATTTCATACCAAGAAACATTCTACACAGGGAGATATAGAACTTTGAGTGCAGGGTCACAAATCTGCTAGCTTTATGACCATTACGCCTGTACAAAATTTCATAAGTGTGCAAACACTTCATTCAAAAGGTGTAAGCCCTACAAGGCTATCCCATGTATGTCCAATACATATAGGGATTACATACTCTTGCATATAGTAGCTTTATGTGGTGAAAACGGAGTTTACAAACAAGCAACCAATGATTCACACTTGGGTAGCTCGTGCACCACATTTACATACATGAGAAAACCATGCTCAAATGTTCACATATTTGTTTCAAAATTACATGTATTACATGTATGTGCATCTATGAACTACATAATGGCCTTAACTTAGCTAAAGACATGCACCTAAGCCACAAGAGAGCTTGAGACATATTGCACTCCAAAAATAGGATGTTAGACAGCTGCTGCATAACATACTAAGCACCATCACTAAAATAAAAATGTGCTCCTAAAATAACCAAAATTTTCATATAAAAACTAGATACATGGATGTTTATGTACCTAAAATTTTAGATAAAAAAATCAAACCAGAAAGGTTAGTTTGAATGTAATCTTTCTACTGGAGCTAAAATAGGCAGATTTAAGGGGAGTAAGTTTCATTGTGAAACTTATTAAGGAGAACACTTATACTATTAAGGAAATGTAACCATTGGTATCACCTATATCCAAAAACACTAAAACACAAGAAACACAATGCATATCTCCAACATATAACAACGAAATGCAGCAACCATTCACAAACAACAAACACTTGTATGCGACAGCAACAACTTCACTTTGTTAGTCCATAAATCATACAATCAACGTAAGTAGATCACTATGGAAGCTCTACTCAAGCATAAGATTGGTCTTATGAGAATTTTAACACTAGTTAGCACTAACTTTTGGGCTCTAGAAACACAAAATTTGCTGCCATCAGTATGCACTTAACATTAGGTCACAAAACCTTCACTAAGTGCATGCCCCTTACTAAGCTTGGTTCACCAAGCTTAGGGCTCTCTTCCAAGACTAGCCCTAGCTCCATGAATGCTTGAAAATATAGTAAACATTCCATGAGATCAAGAGAACTCCTTACCTTAAGATGTTAAAACCAAATCCCTAGATAGGGATTTTGTGCTCTTTGTTGAATTCTCTTGCTTTTTGTTGATTTCTTAAGGTATGGTGACTATGGAAGGATGTGGGGGATTTCAAGGAAGAACCCTAGTAGGTGGAGGTTGAATTTTGGGATGGAATGGAGTGAAAATGATTTTTTTTCTAGCTTTACTTGTTTCTTGGTCTCTAGTAATGGCATGTTTGCAAATTTGACAAACTTGAGGCCACAGTTGGGGAACATTTTTACCAGCCACTGGGGATGGGAAAATGATACTTTTTGACCTCTTTTAACCTTGTTCAAGGGTCATTTTCACTTTTATAAAACTCTAGGACACTTAAGCCTTTAAGTATCCTTAAGCAGTAAATGACTAACTTTGCCTCTTTGAGCACTTTGGTTGCCAACAATATCCTTAATTCCATCCATGTCCTTTACATAGCCATCTTTGGAAATTTGTGCAATTGAGTAGCCAACCTTTGTAACCTTACAATTTAGTCCATAAGTTACTTGAAAACCAACCAATGTATTAATTCTTTCTTAAGGAGCAAACTATCATTGTATGTACCACTTAAGGGAGTCTATATTGAGTACTTTACACATCAAAATTCATACACTATGGTGAAAATTAAAGTATATAAGTTTAGGTCCTTATGGTATAACTTACCCATTTTGTGAAGGTGGTAACAAATTTGATTATTGGCATTAATTGTGGAGGGAGATGTTCATGGTGGACCAGTTAAGTTTCCAAGCTTAGTATGATGTTTGTGTATATTGCAAGCTTTTAATGAATGGTGCATTGTGGCATACGAAATGTGTTTTGTAGGTTTGCAAAGTGGGATGGCATCCCAAAGTTGTTTGGCAGCCTTTGGAAGCATCCTAAGGTCCTTTAGGCACCATTTACAAGTTTAGGGCATGGGGCCCTGGTGCCTAGGCATCATTCAGTGCTGCAGTGCCCAAGGTGCAATTTTAGCTCCATAGACCTGGGTGCTCCTAGCACCTAGGCACGAGTGGCCTACCTGCCAGCAGTAGACAGCATTGACATGTTGTGGTGTTTTTGCCATAACATTTTGCTTGGGTGTCAAATTGAGGCAATTCAGGATTCCACATGAATCTAAGAGGAAAAACTACCATTTCCATCGATCTTAAGGCTTGGATATCCTCAAGTTTAGATTTGTTTTAGTTCAAAGTGAAGGCATGTTTGGCCACAATAGATCATCATTAGTCATATGGAAGCTTTAGAGCCATCGAGAGCCTAGTTGGGCCTTTGAGTTTGAGGTTTTGATGTGGAAACCTTAGTGCATGTAGGTGGGTTCCAAAGAAGCTAGTGAATGAGTCCAACCATTGTCATTATTCTTCCACCAGTATAAACCAAGTAATGGTGGATAGGTTTGTGCCTTGAGTGAGGTTTAGTGCACTTGTAGCCTAGGCAAGATTATTTAAGGTGCAAGTGAGAACCTAGCACACTCTTGGTTATGGTTTAAAGTGGAGCTTAGTACATAAGTGACCTAGGCAAGTCTAAGGACTTGAGGCATTATGTGGAGACTTAGTACACTTAGTGAGTTCTTTGGAACTCAACCGAGGTGCATCCACCATGTTAACCTGCATAACAATTAAGGGAAGCTTAAACTTATTGCGTTAGTACACTAATGTTTATTATTAGTGAGTTAGGGGCTATAACTCACTAGGTACAGAATGACATCCGTATGAGGTCTAGGCAAGGGAAAAGTCCTAAGGGACTGAAAAATATGCACATGGGTTTAGCCTTATACTGTATGAGCTTACAGTAGATTACATATGTATACATATATGTTGTCCTCAATTTTTTCCTAGCAGGTTAAAGATCTCTTATTGAGAATCTTAGGATTCTTACTCCCTTAGTTTCATATTGTGCAAATACAGAGGTCGTTGGGCCTGAAAGTCATAGAGGGTTGTCATGGTTGTTTCCGCTAGAGGAATATCGGCTTGAGAATCCTTGAGATTCTAGTTTATTTGGTTTTTTCTTGGTTAAGCTACATTACTGACTGCAGTTTTCTTGGCCATAGAGGCTAGTAAACATGTGGAGGATCATTGAAGCTTGTCCCCGGGATCTCTTATCTAAGCTGGAAGCTAATTGATTGGATCAGTAGTGCTAGCCCTATATATGTATATTGTATGGTAGGGGCCTCCAATGTGTATGAATAGAGTTATTGACTCTAGGGTTGTCTTTGGGTGTAAGGCATAGTCTATAACTATTTAAATGCTTACACATTGTTAATTATGTGTAGGACTAATGTTGATGCTATAAAAGTTTTGTATGCTTTGACTATTTGAACATTAGTTTCTATGGAAATGCCTAGGCTATATAAATGGTTTATGGTTTTTTACTTGCCTGAGTCAAAGCAACACTTGCAAGCGTGATTGCATTCTTAGGATAAACAGCCAGTAGCATGAACTTTTAATAGGGATGCACATAATTAATTAGCCAATTGTAACCTGCATGACAGTTGTTCTCGTAGGCTTCTTGGGCAAGGCCTTGAGGGGCCGTGTCAGCTGAACCTGCAAATGATGTTTTTCCAAATGAACTTTTAGATATCCTTGGTTGAGATCATAGCTAAGGGTTCAGCTTTGATCCTTTTCATAAAATAATCTATCGTGATGATGCAATATTTGACTACTCCTGGTGTCATGGGGAGTGGACTGAAGAGGTTAATTCCTGATACAACAAAGGGACAGGGGTAGTTCATTAAGGTTACTACTTCTAAAGGTGCTCTATGCATAGATGCATGCCTTTGGCATGTGGGACATTGCCTGATGAAATGTCGAGGATCCTTTCTTATAGTGGGCTAGAAATATCCTTGCCGAAGAAGCACTCTAGCCATGGCATCTGTTATGATGTGGAATCCACATATCCCTTCATGTGTTATAGCCCTCCTAATAAAAAATTCAACTGAGGGAGGTAAATTCATTAAATTTATAGTTTGAAATCTTATTTCAAGTTCACATACCAAGAATATTGAAGTTTAGCAAAATTCACTAAATTGTAAGGAGGTTTAGGCACTAAATAAGGTTTAGGGGTAAAATGGTAATTTTGCACCTTCAATAGTTAGGTTGGGTCCCGAGTGTTAAAATTGAGGTTTTATAACCTAAATTTTTCCTTTAATTCTAACTTAGTTGAAATAAACAAGATTTGACCAAGGATGAGTAAAGTTACCTAAAAGAAGGGGGTTTATTTCTTCCGTTTTCAATACTTTGGTGGATTGGTTTTAAAACTTGGTATATAACATGGAAAATGTGAGGGAAGCTTCCATTTGCTTCCAAAACCCGAGTTCATCCTTCACCCCACCATTTCAGCATCAATTGGTGCCTAAAACCAAGAGTTTTTGGTGAAAAGAAAAGCCACCAAGGGTATATAGGCCATAAGAAGCTTGTATCAAGCATAATTTCATGGTTTTGGAGCTTGAAGACATGTTTCCTGCCACCTGCTATTTTTAATACAAGGTAACCAATGTGTTCTTGAGTGATTTCTTGTTTATTAGTTGAATGGAAGCTTGGGTTTTGGTTTAAGTTGGTAATTTGGTGTTTTGTGTATATTTGCTTGGAAATTAGGTAGAAACATGTGGAACTTTGTTCTGAGTGAAGAGTTTCATAATTCTTGCTTGTGACTTGAAATTAAGGTAAGGAATTTATGGTTTAAAGCTTAATTGATGCTATTGGAGTGTGTTTGCTTGATGAAATCAAGTAGTTTTGGCAATAGCATTATATTTGGGCGAGTTTGTTCATGGTAGACTATGTGTTTGATAAATCTTGGGATGATGTTTTTGTGCATCATATTTGTGTTGTGATGGTGTATTTGTGGACTATGAAGGTTGTTTTATAGGTTTCTGGTGAGTTTAAGCATCCATTGTATGCCTTAAACTCATAAGAAGCCTCCAAAGAGGCTTAGGATGGTGTTTTTTATGTTCAGGCAATGGGGTCCTAGCGCCTAGGCACCATCCGATGCCCCAATGCCCAAGGTGCATTTTTCTGTCAGCAGAGCAAGGTGCTCCTAGTGCCTAGGCCCTAGAGGCCTTTTTCAGCAAAATTCAGCTTTTTAAAAGAGGATCTACAAGAGGGTATGGATGGTCCTAGGGGAGCCTCAGGGTTGTAATGCTACAATGGCACTCCAGAACATCCAAAATCTCTCTCATGATTTAGGGGTTTTCTCATAGCTTTGTAAATGGTAAATAATCCTCATGAGAAAACTATTAGTATTTGCACCTAAAAGCCAATCATGAGATGATTGTATTTTGCACATTGAGTCATGATATTTTATTAAGGCATTAATCCAGTAATTATGTTTGTTGTTTTGTTTCTATGTAACGTAATAAACATAATTATAACCTTAGAATAATGATAATCTTAAATGTCCCTGGTCTAGTATTATCATGGAGTGGGTTATGATAATACATAACAACCAGCATATGTGGAGACTAATATGAGATATGTAGTCTACATATGGGTACAAGTTGGAGAACTTGTGTACTAGACCGACCTACCATGAGAATGGTACATGGATCATTTTGTGAGTGTGATAAGTGATTCTCATAATGATCACGGTATATGTAGTCCTTTGACCTAAGATCATCAAGGTTCCTTACATGTGAGTCCCATACTTTGATACTTCCCTTTGTTGCTCATAACTGAATAAACTTGAAGGAGGTCATTGGGTATGTCACATATCATGAGGAAAGTTTTATATGATCAAGATGGGATTTGTCCCTCCTATGTAATGGGAGTTATATCTTCAGGCCCCTTGATAGAATGAGACTAAGAAAATGCATGACCATGCTCGGATGAGTTGATATATGATATCAATGTCATCAGTTTAAGTTAGTCGACTTGGTAATAAAAAAACCAAAGATTGGGCTATATGAGAGTGACATATTCTTTGTCTCCTGCTTAGTCTTGATATCTTGGACCAAGGGATAATGACATATACGGACAATGATCATAAAGGTTTAGTCAAATCACCAACAATCTTGTCACTTGGGCAGCAACGATGTGTTGCTAGACACCGCTCACTGCTTATGATCATAAATGTGATTTATGATGATTGCCAACATGGTAAGAGCCTATGAGGTCATGCACATAAAGCCTATCTGGATTATTTGAGTGCATGGGCTAGTTTATTTGGGTTATGGTTTCATGATAATTTCATATTAATAATTGGCCCAAAAGTTGAGCCATTATTAAGCCCAAAATTAAACCTAACTAGATTAGGACTTTGAAAGCCATTAGGCTTGGAAGTTGAGTCTCACTATAAATACATCATATAGTGAGAAATTCGCAAGCCTTGCCCTAGCCTCCCAAAAGTGACAGCCACACTCTTCTCTTGCTATTCCTTAGAGGATGCGAGCTAGCACTACGAGCACAAGAGAAACACATCTACCGGGACGTGGTGAAGGCGTGGTGATCCTGAGAGGCTCGTGTGGATACCATAGAGAGCTTGAACTTGTCAACTGTTCAAGTTTTGTGATTTGACTCAACAGTTGGGTGAAAGATCTCAACCGAAATTAGGTGTGAAAATTTTCAAACACCTAGTTTACCCCATTTCACTTGGATGCTATAGGGTTTTAGTTATATCCCGCTGCGCTTGTTTGGCTTCTGAAACCCCACAAAACTAGTTCATGGGCCATAAAAAATACACCATTAGTGGAGGTGGAAGGTTTAGTACCATCAAGACCTAGGTTGTAGCTCCGGCTTCAAGGCCTCGGTAAGGAAACCTTAGTAAACCTAATGGGTTCTTGAGAAGCTAGGAATTATCAGTCCAACCATAGTGACCCTGTACAACATAAGGGAGGCACAACTAGTGATAAACTTCACTAGTTAGGCTGGTAAGCAATGCTTCCTAGTAGACAAGGCTTTGCCTTGTAGTTTAAGGACTAGGTAAAGGACAAGTCCTAAGGGACTGAAACATATATTCATAGGTTTAGCCTCACACTGTATGAGCTCACAGATGATTACATATAATAATATATGTGTTGTACTTAGTATTTTTCTTTGCAGGTGAAGACCTTTACTGGGAATTCTCGAATTCTCACTCCTTAGTTTATGTTGTGCAGATTTTGACCATGTTGAACCCGATAATCATTGAGGGTTGTCACGGTAGTCTTTCGTTGTAGGGATTTTTCCTCAAGAATATTTATGATTCTAGTTTTTATGGTTGCTTATTGGTTAAGTAACAGTACTAACTATAGTATTTTCTTTGCCGCAGCGGCTAGCAGTATGCGGATAGGCTTTTGTGACTTGCCACTGGGATGCATCTCTAATTTGGGAATGATTTAGAAGGATCTCAGAAAAAGGCTTATGCACATTGCATGCCTACTTACCTCCGATATCTATGTTTGGAGTTTTAGACTCTAGGGTTGCTCTTGGGTGATGAGCATTAGTCCATTTTTTGTGGATGCCCTCACACGGTTAATATGTGTAGCAATGTTAATACAAATGTTGATTTTGTATGCTTTGACTATTTTAACTTGATTTCCATAAAAAAAGTGCCTTGGGCATGTGAATGTTTTATGGTATTCAATTACCCAAGTCAAAGCTAAATAGCCAATTGCAACCATAATGGACCTCCTTTTGTAGTATTTCTATATCCCCTTCATCGACACAACTTTGTAGGGAACTAAAATATCCTTACTTGAATAGTTCTTGTCCAATTAGGAAGCACTTCCCTAACCTTTTTTATATCTTCGCCGCCTCCTAAGGGTCCTCAGGCAATGTGTTATTTGTCAAGCATTCCTTTATGGAGTCCTTTCATCTTTTTCCCATCATTACTATTGTCATGATGACTATGCTTTAGGAGTCAAGCACCTCAGTAGACTATTTTGATTTAGCCAATACATCTGTTTCCATGTTCTTCTTTTGGGGTACTTTTCCATTCTACACCTTGTTAAACTTTTGAATCAATTCATTTACAAGGTCATGATATTTTATCAATTTTTTTATCTTTGGCCTCATATTCCCCTGTTAGTTGCCAAACAACTAATTGACAGTCATTGCAAGGCTTGAGGGTCCTTACGCCAACTTTTTTTGCCAATCATAATCCTGTTGAAAAAGCTTCATATTTGGTAGTGTTCTTGGTGACCTGGTGTCCAAAATTGATGGCCTAGTGCGGCCTTAGTTCCCTTGTGTCCTTTTAATATTACACCAGCACCCTGGTGTTTTGATCCTAAAATGCCATCTGTGAGCAGCACCCATGCGAGTTCTTCATCCTCGAGGTTGTTAGGTATGTCCTCATTGTTTGGCAATTCGGCTATAAAGGCAATTCGGCTATAAAATGTGCCAAGGCTTAGGCCTTTATTCCTTTTCTTAGCTTGTATGTGATGCCGCATTCTTTGAGCTGAATACACGATTTTGACAATCACCCCAAATGGTTCACCCTTTTCATGATATCCCATAGAGGCAAATTACTTCATACTACGATGAACTGTCGTTAGAAGAATTGTCGAAGTCATCTACCCCTCGTGACCAACGCATAAGCTACTTTTTATAGTACTAGATATCTTACTTCAGCTCAGTGCAAGGACTTACTAACGTAGTACATTGGCCACTACTTTCCCCCTTCCTCTCTGACATGGACCGAGCTTATGGCTTGTTTACTGAGTGCAGTTATTCTTCTAGTGAGTGTATATATGTCCTTGTTGGTTAAAGGTGTTTAGGATCTGAGTAGGGTTTTGATTTTTTTGGGGTCGGCATCTATGCCTCTTTTGGATACCATAAAGTAGTGTTTGTAGCTTTTGGCTATGTGTAGTTCCATGTATATATACCTCTCCTCTTGGATTGTTCTAGGTTTTGGAATGTTCTTGGTCATGTTACCAAGGTTGTGTATATTCGGGTATGTGTAGATGGCATGGATGCCATTTGAAAGGAGATGTTAATTAAGTTTCTGTGAAGACTATATCTAAGTTATGGTTGTGCAGTTGCTTAGTAATAAAGGTTACTTGCGATTATTGGAGTAACTATATAGTGTTTGTGATCCTCATGGGAATGAACATAAGCATATGCATAAAAGTATGTGTTTTCAAAACTAAATGCAAATGGGTATCATGGCTGCCATGCATGATTGTATGCACACTTGAAATGCACAAGAGCATAAGTAGAGAATGAATGAATGTGGGTGATACCTTAGGGTGCAATCTAACTATTGGGTTGAAAATTAGTTGGGAATCATAGGGTGCACTCCTCCAGTGCCTTGGCCTATGTCCTTGTGCATAGGTAGGGGCTTGTGTGGGGCCTGACACTCCTAGCACAGATCTAGCTTAGCAAGGTAAGTGAAATATCTATCAAGTACATCAATTTAGGTTTATTTATGAAAGGCATGCAAGTAGATTTATTTATGCAAGTCAAACGAGTAGGTAGTGTTTGAGAGGGTTACTAAGTCACTAAGGCATTGGAGGCAATTTGGCACTTTTTCCTAAGTCATTAAATATAGGGAAAAGAGTATAAAAATTGCCTAACTATGCAAGGCCATAAATGATATAGCCTATCTATGTGGGTAAAATCCAAATATGGTCCCCTAACTTTAAGGATCATCCCAAAGTGGTCATTTACATTCAAAAGTGCATCTTAAAGTCCTTTACCCCAATTACCATGTCCTATTTTGATCCATTCTATCATTTAAGTCACTATCTTTGACAAGAAATGCTATGTGGCACTTGCATTGCCATGTGGCATCCTACGTCATAACAATAAGTGGCTAGAATGAAAGAACAATAAAAATCTTGCTAAAATTGATGAAACACATGACCTTGATGACTTGAGGTAACATTAACCCTTAATCTTTATCTTCCCTAAATCTTCCCCGATTCAAACTATGGCATTCCACTGCCTACTTTCGGCCTCCACTCTAGTTACACTCCCTTGATTCCCTGTCCTTGGCCATCCACCAAAGTAACCCTTCTACCATTCACCACTCTGGAAAAGCTTGCCCATGCCGGCCATGGCTACTGAAAATCCTCCTTGTATGGTGGATAATGCATATCCCTTCATCTACGATGCGTAACCCTCCCTATTGTGCTCCCTAGCAAAAATCCTAGAAAATCACACCTAGAGCTCCTCATCTCTAGTGATATCACTGATGCCTATAGAGAATGAGTTGCATTGAAATTGCAAATCTAGCCTCCAAATCACATTGAAACTGAATCACTGATTCCCTAAAGAATGAATCACATCAAAATCCCTTATTTGGCCTCTAACTGCATCTTCCACTGGCTTCTTGGCAATATCACCAATGCCCCATAGAACAACAAAAAAATTCAAGATTAGATGTTTAGATGAGAAAGGGAAAGCAAAATTATTGAAGACTCAGTGACAAGAAAATCTTTAAAGGAGATAGAGAGATGGGAGATGGAGAGATGAGACGATGCATATATGGTGGCAAACGGTGAGAACTTGGGAAAACTAGGAAATTTAGGTCAATCAGCCTTTTAAGTAGTTAAAATAATTTATTTGTGTCAATTCTAGCCTGAGATTTCTTATTCATTTAGTCTTGTAACTTACTGTCTTGAAAAATGATGCCACATGGTCGTTTGGGTGCTATGTAAGCAATTGCTGTTAGAGATAACACATGAACTAATGGTAGGGACAAAAATAGGACACACAAGTTAAGTTAGAAGACTTTAATCATCACTTCTAGAGTTAAGGGACTGCTTTAGGATGACCCTTAATGTTGGGTGCCAAATTTGAATTTTAGCCAAGAGGCCATACAAGTTAGTGGAAGGACTAAGTATAAAAATAGCTAATTTTGAGCTAAGTGTAAGTTTTTGAACAGCTACGGCCTAAAGACTAGCTTGAGCTAAGTATGGTGGCTAAATGGACTTTAATGGGACTTAAATAATGGACCGTGGAATGTATAATAAGGGCTAAAAGAAAGTGAAGCAAAGATTAAGAGTGGCAAGTAGAGCTAAATAGATGGAGTGGATGAGAGTAAAATGGATTAAAATGGGGGTTTAGGGTGGAAGGATGGCATTATTCCTTCATTTCCTCCATCAAACCCACAACCGTCCTTCCTCAATCATAGGGGAAGCTCTCTAACTCCTAATTACATGAATTCTTGATGAAAATGGAAGCCTCCACGTTATATTTATCAAGCTTAAGGTAGATTGAAAATTTTGTTGCATTTTTTCGGGTGTTCTAAGACTTAGAAGCTCAAACTGAGGATATGGCCCTATCCTTTTGTAAAAAATGGGTCTTGGTTGATCAACAAAGTAGAATTAGTTTTTTTCTAGTTAATTTAAGTGCCTATGATGAAGTATTTTGTTCAAAACTTCAAGAACACTTAGGAAGTGCCTGTGGTGAATAATGCTCACTTTAGCTGAGATTTTCAACAAATAGAGTTAAGGTAAGGGATATTAAGGTGGCATTTTGATGTGTAAATTAGTTTTTTTCCTTTTCCTTTTATATTTTTTGTTTCATAACTAATGCATTTAGATTGTATTTGAGCTTGGGATTAAAAACCAATAAATTAGAATTGGGTTTGTTCAAGTGGGATCAAGGAAGAATGCGAAAATGGCAAAGAAAGGGCTTAGGGTCCAGGGGCTTGTCTCCACAACCCACCTAAAGTTGTAGTGGCCAACTTTATTATACCCTAGAGATTGCAGCTTTAGGTGGCATTGCAGCTCCTAGAGCATGGCCCAAGGCCGTGAAAAGTTGCCTTTTGGCACGGCAGCACTGAGCTTTCTCACTGCAGTGTAGGCACACTTTTGCTTAACTTTGGAAGTGTTTCTAGCTTTCCTAATGGATTCTTAAGTGTACATGAACATTCACAATGCCTAAGAAAATGATAACTTATTATTTGAACCACTCCTATGTAAGTTAATCCATTAGAAGTTTGGAAACTAAGGCAATGTGGCTCAGTCACCAAGCACCAGGAGAGCAAAGTCGTACATTTTGGGTAAGTGTGGATTATAACCTCAAAATGACTTAAGATAGAGATTTTGGGCCTTCAAAACAATAAAAAATCCTAATGAAGTCCACCTTGACACTTAAGGATGGCCTAAAATGGATAAGATGAGCTAAGGAAGGTGACAATGGCCTATTTACACATGTTAGATGACTTATGATCTATAGGTGCTAAAAATAACCTAAGTGTCTTAAGTTAAGTTTTCAAAGATTGGTAAGAATGTTGCTTATTAATTAAGTCACTTATGAAAGGTGTAATAAAGGGTTAAGGAGTTTGGGCTAAGTATGTTGGCTAAGAAGCTAAATGCATTAAGGTGCCGGATAGGCACTAAATGTGGGGCAAAGATGGATCTCAAACCTCTAGTGACCCAAGGTTTGGGGTCTTTAACCATTAGGCACTAGAGAGGATCCTAAGGGGGCATCTAGTAAGCCTTAAGCTTGGTAAGAAAAAACCCCTTAGGTGTCAAAATAAGTAAAGCCACTAAGGTACCTACCCGACACAATAAGATAAGAAAAAAGGAAAGTAAAGTAATGCGCCACTAATAAGAGCCCTAGTTGATGTTCTAGGATAGTGAGTAGGGGATGCTTTAGTCTAATATACAGGACTAAGATTCTTATAGGAAGGACTTAAACAAGGTAAAGATTCTAAGATACGTGGGCTAGTGTCTCAAGCACTTCCACTATTTGAGCTCACGGCAAGTAATGAACACCCTTGAGCATGAGAAGTCCCAAGTATTGTGTGTTGCATATATATTGTGTTTTATTCATTTTCATATATTTGTTGCATAAATCTTAGTGTATATTTCCTTTATAGGTGGTAAGTATGTTGTATCTATACTTGCTTGTATGTTTGTGTATGTCTTCTGCTGCAGGTTCCTGTTTCTAAGAAATCCCTTACTGGGAACCAATGGTTCTCATTCTCTTCAGTTTTTTATTGTGTAGACAAGGGGAAATTGTGGGGATAAGTGGACCTTGCATTTTTTTATGCAACCTAGGATAAACGGTACTTGCATATGGGGGTTTTTCTAACCTTAGTTAGTAACTACCGAATTGTAACCAAGTGGCTTAAGTTCCAATGAGTGAGGGTTAGTGTAGGGTTTTGGGAGCCAAACAAGTATAGCAAAATATAACTGAAACCCTCAAGGATCAAAGTGAAACGGGGTAAACCAGGTGTTCAAAATTTTTCATATCTAACTTTGGTTGAGATCTTTCACCCAACCATTGAGTTGAATCACAAAACCTGAAGAGTTGACATGTTCAAGCTCTCTATTGTATCCACAGGAGCCTCTTAGGATCACCATGCCTCCACCATGTCCCGGCAGATGTATTTCCTTTGTGCTCACAGTGCTAGCTTATGTCCCCCAAGGCATAGTAAGAGGAGAATACGACTGTCACCTTTGGGAGGTTAGGGTAACAGGTACGAATTTCTCACTATATGATGTATTTATAGTGAGACCTAATGGGTTTTAGAGCCCTAATCCAATTACATTAATTTTAGGCTTAATAATGGCTCAACTTCTGGGCTCATTATTAACGTGAAACTATCATGAAACCATAACCCAAATAAATTAGCCCATGCACTCAAATAATCCAAATAGGCTTTATGTGTGCAGCCCAATAGGCTTTTACCATGTTAGCAATGATCATAAATCACATTTATGATCATAAGCAATGAGCGTTGTCTAGCAACACATCATTGCTGCCCAAGTGACAAGATTGTAGGTGATTACTAAACCTTCATGATCATTATCCATATATGCCATTGTCCTTTTGTCCAAGATATCAAGACTAAGCATGAGACATAGAATGTGTCACTCTCATTTAGCCTAATCTTTGGTTTCTTGATTACCGAGTATACTAACTTAAACTGATGACATTGATATTGTATATCAATTGATCTGAGTATGGCCATTCATTTTCTTAATCTCACTCTATCGAGGGGCCCAAAGATATCACTCCCATTACATAAGAAGGACAAATCCTATCTTGATCATACAAAACCCTTCGCATGATATGTGACATACCCAATGACCACCTTCAAGTTCACTTAGTTATGAGCAACAAAGGGAAGTATCGAAATATGTGACTCACATGTAAGGAACCTTGATGACCTTAGGTCAAAGGACTACATATACCATGATCACTATGAGAATCACTTATGAAACTCATATAACGATCCATGTAGCGTTCTCATGGTGGGTCGGTCTAGTACACAAGTTCTCCAATTTGTACCCATATGTAGACTACATATCTCATATTAGTCTACACATACGCTGGTTATTTTGTATTATTGTAACCCGCTCCTCGATAATGCTAAACCAGGGACATTTAAGATTATCATTATTCTAAGGTAATAATTATGTTTATTACATTACGCAGAAACAAAACAACAAACATAGTTACTGGATTAATGCCTTAAAAAATGTCATGACTCAATGTACAAAATACAATCATCTCATGATTGGCTTTTGGCCACAACACTAACACTTATTGCCTTCCTGATGTTTTTTCTTGTTCCAAGCCATGACTTCCACCACTATTCGTATCAGAGCAGAGGTTAGTAATCTTAGCTAGAGATAATAACTAAGGCCTAAGATACTAAAATAAAGTGTTAAGTCTTGTAATAAGTGGTAGATAGATAGCACTAATCACTAGTTATGTTGTTGCATGGAGAAATCTTCTAGCTTCGGTTGCAGGTTGCTACAACTATTGGGCTCTAGTTATAATCCAAGCTTTTCATTGATTTTTGTTTTGAAGTAGGTGTTTGTCATGCAAAGGAATGGGTCAAACTTTGTTTTAACGGTTTAAGTGCCATTTTAATGCATTTTTTAGGCGTAGGTAGCCCAAAGCTAGTTATGTGAGCAGGAAGCTTTAGGTTAACGGGTCAGGTGTATTAAGTTTAAAAGGGTGTACTAAGTCCAAGTGGTTTACCACAACCCAAGGGCAAGGATGTCATGTACACCATGGGGTAAAGGCTAAGGTGTGCTAAGGCCATGAGTATACCCAGGCTTAGTGTAACATCACCGGATGATAATAGTTAAGTCTAAAGCATTAGCTCAAGTCTAGAACTATTTGGTTTCGAAAGCCAAACAAGCGTAGCGGAATTTAACTGAAACCCTCCAGGATCCAAGTGAAACGGGGTAAAACGGGTGTTCGAAAATTTTCATACCTAATTTTCGGTTGAGATCTCTCACGCAATTGTAAAGTTGAATCAAAAAACCTGAATAGTTGACGTGTTCAAGCTCTCTATGGTATCCACACAAGCCCCTCGGGATCACCATGCTTCCACCACATCCCGGCATATTCGTTTCTCTTGCGCTCGCGGTGCTAGCTTGCATCCTCCAAGGAAATTGCAAGAGAAGAGTGCAATTGTCCTTTTTGGGAGGCTAAGGCAAGAAGATTCAAATTTCTCACTAAAAGTTATATTTATAGTGAGACTCAACTTCTAGGCCTAATGGGTTTCAAAGCCCTAATCCAATTAGGCTTTAATTTCAGGATTAATAATGGCTCAACTCTTGGGCCCATTATTAATACGAAATTATTGTGAAACCATAACCCAAATAGCTAGCCCATGCACTCTAATGATCCAAATAGCTCTATGTGTGTGACCCAATAGGCTCTTACCACGCTGGCAATGATCATAAATCACATTTATGATCATAAGCAATGAGCGGTGTCGAGCAACACATCATTGCTACCCAAGTTACAAGATTGTCGGTGATTCGACTAAGCCTTTATGATCATTACCGATATATGCCATTGTCCCTTTGTCCAAGATATCAAGACTAAGCACGAGACATGGAATGTGTCACTCCTGTATAGCCCAATCTTTGGTTTCTTGATTACCGAGTAGACCAACTTAAACTGATGACATTGATATTGTATATCAACTCATTTGAGCATGGCCATGCATTTTTTTAAGTCTCACTCTATCAAGGGGCCTAAAGATATCACTTCCATTACATAGGAGGGACAAATCCCATCTTGATCATACAAATCCCTCCGCATGATATGTAACATACCCAATGACCTCCTTCAAGTTCACTCAATTACGAGCAACAAAGGAAAGTATCAAAGTATGTGACTCACATGTAGGGAACCTTGATGATCTTAGGTCAAAGGACTACATATACCATGATCACTATGAGAATCACTTATGACACTCATATAACGATCCATGTAGTGTTCTCATGGTGGGTCGGTCTAGTACACAAGTTCTCCAACTTGTACCCATATGTAGACTACATATCTCATATTAGTCTCCACATATGCTAGTCGTTATGTATTATTGCAACCTGCTCCATAATAATACTAGAGCAAGGATGTTTGAGAATATCATTATTCTAGGGTTACAATTATGTTTATTACATTACGCAGAAACAAAACAACAAACATAATTGTTGGATTAATGCATTAATAAAATATCATGACTCAATGTGCAAAAAATACAATCATCTCATGATTGGCTTTTGGGCACAACACTAACAAGAACATCACCAGAGAATAGAGAATTCCCATAATAAAAAGGGTAAGAAGTAGAATGGGCTGGTACTCAAGGTGCAAGAAACTTAGTGGTAATGAATTGAGCACTTTTGGACAAGTGCAATTTAAAGTGAGCGAGAAGGAAAATAGCTATGTTACACCCAAGGCCTAGACAAGGTTTAGTAAGGAATCACCTTAATTGATGAAGGAGCACCTATCAAGCCCTCTAAGCAACTAAAATATTTAACTTAGATTGGTTAAATGGTTGTTCGACCATGCGGTGAAGGTAACCTTAAATTACAACATGGTAATGGTAAGTTATTCTTATTTAATGACTTCGATGTCTATAGTTGTGACAAGCCTGGTTAGAGCACCCTCATGGTGCTATGTTTTATTATGGACTTGGGCATGGCTCATAAGGTGGCAGCTAAAAGTGGATTTCAAAATTTGCCAATTTAATTCTAGGGGGTGTTTTTTTGATGCCCTACCGAGGATTACCTTGAAGAAAGATTAAAATCTTTAAGAGCTTGCAACTTTAGGCATGGGTTGAATTCCTTAAGAGATCAGTATTTGCATGAAATGCCTCAATGTTGCAAGTAAGGAAATGTTGTACCCTAAGACTCCATACAGGAAATGTTGTACCATAATACTCCATACTAGTTATAGAAAACTAAAGCAATAATGGGTAGGGGTTGGTAATCCATAGGCCCTATAACCATTTGGTCTATGTCAAGAATATGATAAAGTAAAGGTCTCTTTGCATGGAGCTAAAGTTTGAAATTACAAAATAAGATCATCAAGTAAGGAATACTCTAGAGTTTGCATTTAGAGTTGAATTTAATGTAGTTTTGGGATTCTTAAAGGAAGGGAGATAACCTGGAAAGTAAGAGGGCCAAGGGTTCAAGAGAATTAACTAAAATTTAGGCAAGCAAGCATGTATCACCCTAAACCTATGGGACAAATTTATACAGGAGGTAGTACGAGAAAGAACCAAAAAAAGGCCATAAGCCATAAGGCTTAAGTGTATAGTCCTAAGCAAATTTTAGAAGCACTAAAAAAAAGACCCTTGATGACATGGCCCCTCAAGGCCCTATGTCAGAAGCCTATAAGAACATGTCTTATACTGGTTACAATTGGCTAATTAATTATGTTTGTATTTGTTAAAACTTCATGCCACTAGTTATTTAACCTAGAAATGCAATCACGCATGCAAGAGTTGCTTTGACCTAGGTAAGTCAAAGCATACAAAACCATCATAGTGTCGTCATAATCCTACACATAATTAACCATGCGTAGGCATCCAAACCAAATAGGACTATACCCTATACCCAAAGGCTACCCTAGAGCCCAAAACTCTAATGATATGTATTGGAGGCTACTACCATGCATCATGCATATGCAAGATCAGTACTTTTGAGATCTAATCAACTAGCTTTCACCTTAGATGAGAAATCCTGGTGGCATGCCTCAATAATTCTCGACATGCTCATTAGGCTCTATGCCCAAGAAAACTATTGTTAGTACAATAACTCAACTATCAAATAGCCAAATAAACGAGAATCTTAAGGATTCTCAAAATAATGTACTTATAACAAAAACTACAAAGACAATATGTTACCACCTCACAAAAATGGGAGAATTACAAGTGCGTCATAATGGCTAAAAACCATAATATTGTGTAATTCTCACCATAGTAATTGAAGTGTGGGGGGTAAAAGGCATGATCAACACCTCCTTAAAAAGTGTTACAAGTTGGTAACTTGGCCCTCAAGAAAAGTCTTAAGGATTGCTTGTTTGTCAAGCAACCTGTGGACTTTTTTGTAAGATTTCAGAAATTTGGGTACTCAATTTCAAAACTTTCACAAGAGAGATTTGGATAGTTATGAGAAGGATATGAATGGTATGAAAGTGCTATTGGAGGACCAAATTGCTTATAAAAGATAAGTATAGACAAAGGAAAACACAAAAAGGCTTTTAGGACTTGAGTGTCCTATTATGTGCCTTTGGTTGCCCATGCTCATGAGTTAAGTCAAATGGAAGTTTGTGGGGTTATCCCACATAAGGAGGGGCTGCTATGGTATCGGATAAGGAGGTGAAATGTGGGCTAAGAGATTAAGGTAAAAAACCATGGTCTTGTAGCAAGGAAAATGACATAAAGCTTGGTTAAGCCTATTAAGTGTGTTTAGTGCACTCAAGACCATATAAGTGCCCATTCTTCATCCTTATCTCCAAAATTTTAGTCTCCACCAGCAAAAAGGAAGCCAGCCTTCTCCTTCACACTTCGCCCAAAGCCACCATACCTTCAAACTGAAAACTACTTGCAATTGAAGTCAAAGAAGCACAATTGGAAGCTATTTGGTGCTATTGCTTGAGTGCACCTAGGATCAAGCTCCAATTTCAGCATAACCATCAAGGTAAGGGTTCTCTTGCTCTCATGAGTTGTTTTCTATATTTTCAAGAAACAATGGAGCTGGAGCTAAGCTTGGAAGAGAGCCATGAGCTTGATGAACCAAGCTTAGATAGGAGAGTGCACTTATTGAAGGTTTTGTGACCTATTGTCAAGTGCACAAAGATGGTAGTGAAATGGGGTTTCTAGAGCCCAAAGTTAGTACTAACTAGTGTTAAAATCCTCATGATACCAAGCATTAGCTTGAGGAGGGCTTCCATAGTGATTTATTTATGTTTATTATGCGTTTTATGGACTAATCTATGGATATTGTTGCTGCTGCATTTCATGTGTTTGTTGGTTGTGAATGGCTGCTGCATTTGGTTGCTATATCTTGTATATATGCATTGTGTTTTTTCTGTTTTAGTGTCTTTGGATTCAGGTTTTAATGATGGTCACATTGCTTATTGAATTCAAGTGTTACCCCTACTAAGTTTCTTAATGAAACTTACTCCCCTCAATTCTGTCATTTTAGGTCAAGCAGAAAGATCACCTTCAAACTGCCCTTTTTCGTTTGAGTTTTGATCTGAAATTTTAGGTACATGAACTTCCATGTGTCTAGTTGCGATCTGGAAATTTTGGTGATTTTAGAAAAACATTTGGTATTTTTCGTGATGGTACTTATTGTGTTGTCCAGCATCCTGTTTCTGGAGTCCATTGTGTCTCAGGCACTCCTATAACATAGGCTGCATATTTAGCTGAGTTAAGACCATTTTGTAGTGCATGTATGCATGTAAATGTAGTGTTACATAAAATGAGACAAGTATGTGACATTTGAGTAATGTTTTGGCTATGTAAGTAATGTGGTGCAAAACTGCCTAAGTGTGAATGATTGGCTGCTTACTTGTAAATTCTTTTTAGGCCACATAAAGTTGTTAAAAGCAAAGGAATGTAATTCCTATGTGTAATGGACATATATGGGATAGCTTTGGAGGGTTTTCCCCTTATGAATGAAGTGTTTGCACACTTATGAAATTTTGTATGGGAAAAATGGTCATAAAGTGACCAAAATTTTAACTCTACACTTAAAGTTCTATATATCACTGTATAGAAAGAATAATTCTATGAAATTTTTACAACACCTAGAGAACATCTAGAGGTTGAACTGAATTTTGGAATTTCTAAATTTGAATCCTTGTACCCAAATATATGATTTTATAAAATTGGCTAAGTTACGGTTCATTTGGTCAGAATTCTGTACCTAACTTAAAAAATCCATAACTTGGTCCATAGGTGGGCTATTGATGTAAAAACAAATTCCTTCATTTGATCTAAGTCTCTACTTGGTAATGGAACAAATAAAATAGGGGGTATGTGGCTAGAATGATACATTTTATTAGTGGAAGTTACAGGTGCAGTAGCTGGTCACTAGAACTTAACAAGATTGCCTAATGTGTGGAAACCAAAACTAAGACTTGTGCTAGTGTTTTCCTTCTTAGTTGCCATAGTGTGCATAAATGTAAATATGTGTGTTATGGTTAGATCAAGATGGTCACTTGAGTATGTTCACTAGGGGTGTTGTTTGGATGACCTATAAGACATACCAAACTTGGGAGTTTAAATGAACAGTCTTGGCACCAAAACTGGACTACCCCGAAGTGGGTAACACAATCCTTAATGATTGTTGGGTCCATCAACCTTAGTATTTGTACATGATGAAACTAAAGAGGTGAGAATCTTATGATTCTTAGTAAGGGGTCTTCAACCTGCAAGAAAACACTAAGGACAGAACATATATATGTAGATGTAATCTATTCTTGGCTTAAAATAGTGTAAGGGTAAACCTATGCATATACATTTCAATCCCTTGGGACTTGTCCTCTACCTAGCCCTCCTATAGGCCTCAATACATACCTAGAGAGTTTTGATCCCTAGCTCACTCCTACTAAGCTATAGCATACTGATGCAATAATTTTTACCTTCCCTTGAATATTGTTCGGGTGAACATGGTTGATGCACTTCGCATGAGTTCTAAGGTACTCACTAGGTGTACTAAGCTTCCATATAGTGCCTCAAGCTATTAAGCTTGTCTAGGTCACCTGTGTAGTAAGCTTCCACCTCAAACCTTTACCAAGAGTGCACTAGGTTCTCACTTGTGCTTAAGTAACCTTTTCTAGGTTACAAGTGCAATAAACCTTCACTCAAGGCACAAGCCTATCCACCATTACCTGGTTCACCCTAGTGGAATAGAGTTGACTATCGTTGGACTCATGCCCACTAGGTCCTGAGGAACAACTATGTGTACTATGGTCTCCGCACTGGGACCTCATACCCAAAAGTATGTCTAGGTCCTCAATGGTACTAAACCTCACACCCGAGCTAATGTTACTACATTGTCGCCTTTTATAACCTAGTTTCCTTACTTATGGTATAACAACCATAAACTCAAGAAAGCTCCTAACCCAGAAGAATTTTGAAAGTCTTGGGGTACCACCAGGCCACCTTGACCCTTAGGTACCCTAAGCACCTGTTCGGCCCTCCCCTCGACCCCTATACCAAAAGTTGGTTTTGTAGCCCTTATAATTGTGGTGATGCATTGCCACAGTATACAACCCTCTGGTTGTTTCACGAAGGCTTGGTGATGCATCACCAACCCCTTCATGCCTAGAAAATGCCAACTTTTTCCATATGCACCTTAGGAGGCCTTCCAAGCATACCAAGCATGCGTGGTTGGCTTCCTACTCTTTACACCTATAAAACAAGTTACAAGGACCACAATGAACCAAGATCAAAAGAGGATAGAGTTTAATGAGTTGGTTCAAGGAAGCTTGATGGTTCATGAGTATGAAAGGAAGTTTAGTTCTCTTTTTTCGGTATTCTCTTCACTTGGCCAAGAAGGATGAACTTATGGAAAAGAAGGTCATTCATGGACTTAAGGTGGAGTTAAAGAGTTTCTTGGTGGTGATCAAAGTTTGGACTTATCATGAGGACATTCAAAAGGCCTTGGCATTGGAAAATGAGTCGATAGAGATGAAACCCAATGATAAGGCCATTGCACCAGGGGTCCTAATGCACTCAAGGTTGTTGGGCAAGAGGCCTAACCCGGGATGAGACCAGAGTACCTACAAGAAACGTAAAAAGATCGGGAAGAGTCATTGTCCTAAGTGCTAGAGGTTTCACGGCAACAAACCATGCACCCTTGGGATCGATTTCTGCAATTACTGCCACCAACCAGGAAATTGGGCTAGGGAGTGCCCAAGGCTTAGGCAAGAGCAAGGCCAAGGGAGACCAAGAGCCTCAGGAGCTGGGAATGCATCTGTCAAAGCCCTTGTGTAACCTAGTGTCTTTACTTTGACTAGCCAAGCACTTGGAAAGTTGACAACTATGCAAGGTAACTTTAATGTTCATAATAGTAGTATTAGGATTCTATTTGATACCGGTGCTACTATTTCTATCATTTCCTTGAGTGTAGTTGTCAAGTTAGGTTTACAAAGAACTTTGATGGATGAGATTAGGTTTATTAAGATTGCTGGGAGGAATATCATATCCACCAATGAAATAGTTAAAGGATATCCTTTGGAGTTAGGGGGTCATAGGTTTTTGTATGACTGTTGGGTTTTGACCTAGATCCCATATGACATTGTCCTTGGAATGGATTGGTTAAGTTGGTTTAAGGCCCAGATCAACTGTGCAGGTTATAAGTCCACCCTTGAGGATGCCTCAGGGGTAAGTGTGACTTGCACATGCGGTTTGGCAAGTAGTGCCAAAAATTTGCACCTCAAGTTAATAGGGTCCATTTCTATTATGATTAAGATTGAGTATTACTCATTGAATAGTTGCAGTCATGAGCAACTTAAGGAAATCTTAATAGCCAATCTATTCCAAGAAGTTTTTCTTGTAGACCTCCCAGGATTACCCCCAAATAGGGAGATCAAATTTTTCATACAATTATAGCTTATGATAGAACCAATTTCCATACCCCCATATTCGATGTCAGCACCTAAAATGTGTGAGATGAAAAAGTAGTTAGAAGAGCTGCTTGAGAAGGGCTCAACAGATCAACCCTATGAGCCATTTGGTGCCTCATTCCTTTATTCTTACCTTTGTCCATTTAATCCTGCAAACATAAGAATGATTGTGCATCATAGTGGGAACTTGACAAATAGACCCTGAAGGTCCTATATAAAGTCCAACCTCAAACTTGTGCTCTAATACCAACTCTGTCAAGGCCAATTTCACCCCTAGCCTAAACCTCTTAGAGCCTTGAGACCAACAAGTTGTTTTTTATAACTCAGTTGATTTTTATCACCTGGTTGTTTCTTAATAAGATGAACTAGACTTTGACTCCTAGGATACCTAACCCCTAGCTATATTAACTACTCAGGTGGGAATTTCAATCTTTTAAAGAACTAATAGGTTTTACTTAGTTTCACCTGATTGATAGAATTTTAACCAGTTAAAATTACTTAGGTGACTCATAAATACATATGGCATTTCAAGAAGCTAGGTGACTTATGTGTGCATTCTATGTCCTTAGGAGGCTCATTGGAAGCTTACCCAATGCATTAATCAAAGCATACACGCACATGCATGTACACAGCCTAAATTAGTTACTTACAAACAATGCATGCTTAACTTGTTACAAAAGTGCCTTAACCTTACACATACAAGGCACAGGCCATATTTACACTAAGTCCCATTGCCATAAATTGTATACAAAATATGTAAAGGCCAAAATTAGGCAAAAAGGGACTACATGGCCTAAAACTTTGTACATTAAAAGTTTGGTCTACTTGAAGTTATGCATCATTCATGATTCAGTTCATACTGTCCTTAGGCCAACTGTGACCATGACCTCTACCTTGAATTTGCACCTAGGCCACATAGCTTTTATGACCCTCCTACTCCTAGCCCATGCCAGGATAGATCCAAAAATAGCAACTCGCACAACAGCCATCAGGGCTTACAAACACAACAACAAAACACAATAATTTGTTCATTTTGATGAACTTTTGCTTGTTTCTTTTTTCATAAGCCATAATTTTAGAGAATACCTCTTTGTACATAGACCTCCTCTAGAGGTTCCCTAGCTATTCAGTCATCCACTTCTTTACCTAAAATGGGCAAAAGAGGGCATGAGTACATAGGTACCCAGTGAAGACCCAATATAGTACTTGGTGCCTACACAATGTTTATAGCATTGCTATATGCATAAACCTCTAAATTAGCTTAGCATCCTGCATCCAAAGACATGGAAGACACTAAGAAAAATATATACAAAATAATATATATGACATATATATCCAAAATAGAGGTTAGCACATTCATACAATCAGAAAAGCACATAAACAAACACACTACACACACTTGATTTCTTAACATAGCAAGCTTGATTACTTGATAGGTTCTTCTTGTGATAACTTTGACTAGCTTTAATTAACATAGAGCTCTAGGTGATTGATCAAGCTTGGCCTAACTTGATGAAAAACCCTATGCTTGCTGAAAGTAATCTAGCTTGCCTACCTTTGTGCTTTAAGCACACATAGCCCATTACATAGCCTCTAGTTTCCTTTGGCTTAAGTCATCACCTAGGGTAGCTTTTCCTCTTCAAAACACATTAAAAAAAGCCCCACATAGGCCCTCACCTATGGTCAAAATGGTAGAAAAGAAGCTTGGTCACACATCCTTTAACACAAGCACCAACATGATAACACCATGTGCTAGTCTTGCACCAACATGCTTTAGATTTAGCCTTGCTTTCATTTTTCCTTGGCTTATTTCTTTCTAGTTGTTCTAGGGTGTTTAGGTAGGGATTTGGCTAGGTGGTAGAGCATAAGAATGTAAGAATAAGTGAAGAAGACAATAGTTTTTTGCCTATTTTTTCTATTTTTTTAAGATATAAATAAGTAGGAAATAGCTACGTAGTTGCAAGGAAGATGCGTTTCAAGATTTAGAACCAAATAGTGCCGAAATGACTAAACAAAGCCACCAATACTTTTTTTTTACTAGTTTAGCTTCCTTTTGGTTTGTTTTTGTTTTGGTGCATTAACAGGTCCTTAACAAGACTTAATGAGCCCATGAAGCTACCAATAAATAGCTGGGAAGTTGCATTAAAGTAGCCATAAACACCATAAGTCCAAATGGTAACCAAATGACCAAGCCACCATGACTTTAACTAGTTTCTTGGTCAAATATTCCTCAAAGTAGCTCAATTCCTTCAAGAATTCATTTTTTCTTGCTTTACTCTTCATATGGCACATATTAAGCACTGACTTTTCCAATTTATTTGGCCATTTAGGCCTTCAAACTTTGCATTGAATACATGTGCACTTTAGAGTGTATCTGAGAGCACGTTAGTGTTCTTTGAAGTGTTCCCGTAAGTGCATTCTATTTTCCACCTTTTCTTGGCCTACATTTTACTTCCCATTCTCATCTAAATGGTAAGGATTACTCTTATGTAGTGCCTTTCAAGACATTAAGCTTTAGAGCCTTCATAAGCACATGGTAGTACACAAGGGTGCACTTGGAGGTCTTCTAGTACATGCTAGCATGTGTTTATCATCTTTCATGAATCCATCACATTCTTTTAGTTTATGTTGCTACCTTCATTGGTGTACCAACCTTAGGCATTGTCCTCACACATTGTCCCTTAGTTTTTTACACTTTAAAGCCCTTAAGTCCACATAAATGCACACTAGGGTGTGCTCAAAGGTCTCTTTTTATGTCTCATCTTAGAGCACTTTGTTCACTTTGTTTCTTGGCCAAGTTTGTTCTCATGTTTGAGTCCCTTTCTTATAATGTGCTTAGTATTTAGGCCTAGCCATGTTTAGCCCATTACCATGCCACTTCCTTTATAGTCTTAGCCTTCAGTGCCTCGAAGGTACACTTAGAGCACTCTTAGAGCATTCTCATACAATGCTTGTCCTATTTAGCCTTTATTTAATGCTTATGACTTGTATTGTTCACATATCCATATAATGTACCTTCTGTGTACATCTCATTATAGCCCGTAGGCATGACAAAGCTAGCATACTTCTATTACTAAATCTTATAGTGCCTTTCATTGGTGCCATTTTTAGCCATACTTTATCACCAACCCAAACTCCAAGTCTCTTCTTTTCTTGTTCACATAAGCAATGGTCCTTTCAATAACAATTTTAAACCATTCCAGTATCTTTTTTTTTTTACTTGTTGTTTCTTCAATGATCTTTGGACCCAACTCTAGCTTGCCTGAGGTTTCACTCAGTAGTAAGGTGTCATACACCTTCTCCCACAAAAGGCTTCACAAGGTGCCGTACCAATAATACTTTGATAACTATTTTTGTAAGATAATTGCACCAAAGGTAAGTGTTGGTCCTATTCTCGTTGGATCTCTATAAACCAAAGATAATCTACCTATAAACCTTGGATCTTTATCTGACACTATGGAGTCTGGCATTTCATGCAATCTTACTATATCTTTAATGTGCACTTGCGCCAACTTTTCTAGTGAGTCTATGATCTTTATTGATGAGAAGTAGGCACACTTGTCTAATCTATCAACAATGTCCCTAATTATGTTACCGCTTAATTTGGTCATACGCAGGCCAGTTAAGAAATCCATAGTTATGTTACCCCACCTCCTCTCTAGAATGGAAAGAATTTGTAGTCTTCCCGCTGGCTTCTAATGCTCTACCTTCACCTTTTGGCATGTGGCACAATTAGAGACATATGTGGCTATGTCTTTCTTCATGTTTGGCCACCAAAAATGTGTCTTCAATTCATTGTACTTCTTTTCACTTCTAGGATGGATATTTTATTTGCTTGCATGAGCTTTTTCAAGTATCTCATTTCTTAGTTCTTGCTCACTAGGCACAAATATTATGTCCTTGAAGTATAGTAATCCTTGCTTATAAGTAAAGGATTCATACAAGGACCCTTTGTCTTCCCCAAAACCTTCTTCAAATTAGGGCCTGCTCTTTACGCCTTCCCTATTTCATTAATCCACCCAGACTAAATAGCCAATGTACAGACTTGTGCATCTTCCCATTTCTACCACTTATGCTGAAGGCATAACAAACTATTAGTCTCATTAGTATTTGCCAAGGATCAACCTTTTAGTAGACCAGTGTACTTCATACTTCAGGCATCTACCACTAGATTACCTTTGCCCTCAGTGTACTCATTGCTACAATTGTAGTCTTTAATATACTCCAACCATCTTCTTTGCCTCATGTTCACCTTTTTTTGAGTACACAAATACTTTAGGTAATGCCTCCAGTGCTTTAGGGCAAAGATCACCACATCAACCTCTAGGCCATGGGTAGGATAGTTTTGCTCAAGGGGTCTCAATTGCCTTGACCTATAAGCAATCTATTACCACCTCATGAAAATGGGAGAATTACAAGCATGGCATAATGGCTAAAAACCATTATATTGTGTAATTCTCACCATAATGATTGAGGTGTGAGGGGTAAAAGGCATGATCAACACCTCCTTAAAAGTGTTCTAAGTTGGTAACTTGGCCCTCAAGAAAAAGCCTTAAGGGCTGCTTGTTTCTCAAGCAACCTATGGACTTTTTTGTAAGATTTTGGAAATTTGGGTACTCAATTGCAAAACTTTCACAAAAGAGCTTTGGAAAGTTATGGAAAGGATATGAATGGTATAAGAATGCTATTGGAGGACCAAATTACTCATGGAAGACAAGTTTGGACAAAGGAAACACTAAAGACATTAAAGACGTAAATGTCCTAGTGTAAACCTTACGGTGTTCAAGCTTTTGACTAAAGTCAAACGATGGAATTTTGGGGTTATCCCACCATGGGGGAGGTAGCTAAGACTTGATAAATAGTGAAAAATGTTAGGCACATGTGTACCAGCGAGTTTAAGACAAAGAGACCATAATTAGTGAGAAGGAAAATGACATAAAGCAAGGTTAAGCTTGTTAAGTGTGTTTTGTGCCCTTAAGCTCATTTAAGGCCATTCAAGTGCCCAAAATCAATTATCTCTCTCTCATTCTCGTCCTCCTCCAGCCCAAGAACACAGCTACACTTCCTCCATAGCCACCATACCTTCAAACTCAAAACTACTTGCAATTGAAGTCAAGGAAGCACAATTGAAAGCTATTTGGTGCTATTGCTTGATTGCACCTAGGATCAAGCTCCAATTTTAGCATACCTATCAGGGTAAGGGTTCTCTTGCTCTCATGGATTGTTTTCTGTATTTTCAAGCAACCATGGAGCTAGGGCTATGTTTGGAGGAGAGCCATGAGCTTGATGAACCAAGCTTAGTGAGGGGAGTGCACTTATTGAAGGTTTTGTGACCTAGTGTGAAGTGCACAAAGATGGCAGTGAAATGAGGGTTTCTAGAGCCCAAAGTTAGTACTAACTAGTGTTAAAAACCTCCTAAGACCAAGTACTAACTAGTGTTAAAAACCTCCTAAGACCAAGCATTAGCTTGAGGAGGGCTACCATAGTGATTTATTTAGGTTTAGTCCATGTTTTATGGACTAACCTATGGTTATTGTTGCTGCCGCATACATGTGTCTGTTGTTGGTGAATGGCTGCTGCTTTTGATTGCTATATCTTGTATATATGCATTGTGGATTTTGTATTTTAGTATCTTTGGATTCATGTTGTAATGATGGTTACATTGCCTATTGAATCGAAGTGCTACCCTTGCTAAGTTTCTCAATGAAACTTACTCCCCTCAATTCTGTCATTTCAGGTCCAGCTGAAAGATCACATTCAGACTAACCTTTGTTGTTTGATTTTTGCCCTGAAATTTCAGGTACATGAACTTCCATATGTATAGTTGCGATCTGGAAATTTTTGTGATTTTAGGAGCACATTTGGTATTTTTAATGGTGGTACTTATTGTGTTGTGCAGCAGCTGTCCAGCATCCTGTTTCTGGAGTCCATTGTGTTTCAGGCACTCCTGTAACCTAGGCTGCGTATTTAGCTGATTTAAGACCATTTTGTAGTTCATGTATGCATGCACATGTAGTGTATGCAAAATGAGACAAGTATGTGAACATTTGAGTAATGTTTTGGCTATGTAAGTGATGTGGTGCAAAGCTGCCAAAGTGTGAATGATGGGCTGCTTACTTGTAAATTCTGTTTTGGCCACATAAAGTTGTTAAAGCAAGGGAATGTAATTCCTACGTGTAATGGACATATATGGGATAGCTTTGGAAGGTTTTTCCCTTGTGAATGAAGTGTTTGCACACTTATGAAATTTTGTATGGGCAAAATGGTCATAAAGTGACCAGAATTTTGACTCTACACTTAAAGTTCTATATCTCCCTGTGATGAAGGAATATTTTTATGAAATTTTGACCACACCTAGAGAACATCTAGAGGTTGAATTGGGATTTGGAATTTCTGAATTGAGAGCGCTGTAGCCAAAGATATGGCATTGCAAATTTGGCTAGGTTAATATTTATTTGGTCAGAATTTTGTAACCAACTTAAAAAATCCATAACTTGGTCCATTGGTGGGCTATTGATGTAAACATTATTCCTTGGTTTGCTCTAAGTCTCTACTTGATAATGGAACAAATAAAATAGGGGGTACATGGCCATAATGATACATTTTATTAGTGGAAGTTACATATGCAGGGGTTCGTCACTAGAACTTAACAAGATTGCTTGATGTGTGGTAGCCAAGATTAAGACTTGTGCTAGTGTTTTCCTTCTTTTCTTCTATGGTGTGTTTGAAATGTGAATATATATGTGATGGTTGGACCAATATGCATGTGTTTACATTGTGCCTAAGAGGGTGACTTGGGTATGCATACTAAGGGTAATGTTTTGATGGCCTATAGAACATTACCAATCTTGGGAGTCTAAATGCACAATTTTGGCACCATAATTGGACTACCCCAGAGTGGGTGACACAATCACATTCCTATCCTATATCAGGATACATCCTAACCCAAATCTAGATGCATCTATAAAAATTATATAAGGCTTGCCTGGATCAGGTAGAATTATTGTTAGAGCTTGGATCAATCTACTTTTCAACTCCTGAAAGCTCTTTCCACCCTTTTCAATCGACTCAGACTTTTGACCCTTCTTGCCCAGTTGAGTAAGAACTAAAACAATGATGGACAATTTTGGCTCAAATCTTTTACAATAGCTTGCCTGTCCTAGGAAGCTCCTTACTTCCTTTACAGTCTTAGGCCTTTCCCACTCTTGAACAGCCTTCACCTTTTCAGGGTATGCTCTAAGGTCTTGTGCATCAATGATATGTCCTAGGAAAAACACTTCCTTTAACCACAATTGGCATTTAAAAAAGTTTTCATACAGTTGATTGTCCAATAGTGTGTTGAAGACAGTTCTTAAGTAATGCTCATGTTCACTTTCATCCTTGGAATACACTAGGACGTCATGAATGAACACCACTACAAACTTATCCAAGTATGGTCTGAACACATGGTTCATCAAGTCCATAAAGTAGTAGGGGCAACAGTCAAGGCAAAGGGCGTGGCTATGTACTCATAATATCCATATCTTGTTCTGAATGCTGTCTTGGGAATATCCTACTTTTTTACCCTTAACTGAAAGTACCCAAATCTCAAATCAACCTTAAAGAATATCTTTACTCCCTCAAATTGATCAAATAAATCCTCAATCATAGGCAGTGGATACTTGTTCTCGATGGTCACACAGCATTTAGCTTTATGTAGTCAATGCACAGTCTCGATAATCCATCCTTGTTTTTCACAAAGAAAACTGGAGCTCCGCACAGTGAAACACTTGGTCTTCTGAACCCTTTTCAAAGAAGTCCATCAAGTTGTTTCTTGAGCTTAGTCATCTCTGTGGTTGGCATTGTGTAAGGAAATATGGATATTGGTGTAGCCCCAGATTGTAGAGTTTAATCTCAAATTCAATCTTTCTTGGAGGAGGAATACCTGGCTGATCTTTGGGGAAGACTTGTGGAAAGTCTCTCACTATAGGTATTCTATTAATTTCCTCATCAATTTTAACACCATTAAAGGCATAATATTCATCTTCAGAAATCACAAGAACTTCAATGAACTCTTCTAGTTCCATGCCGTGAATTTCATGCACTAATTCCTTAAAATTCACTAATGCTTGCACTTCGTTACTAGGCAATGTGATTTTTCTGTTAGCACAATCAATCTTGATTCCAAGTATTGCCAACCAATCAATGTCGAGGACAATATCATACTCTGAAATGCTTAACACAAGTAGATCACTCACAATCTTAGTCTTTCCTACTACTAGCTCACAGTTCTTAGATAGTTCATTAGTGAAAAAACATTGACTACATGCTGCCCTTATTAATGATGTGTTAAGCACGAATTTAATAGGCAATTCCATAGATTCAGCTAACTTTCTAGCCATAATGGACATTAAGGCACTACTATCAAACAATGCACTAATAGGGATACTAGATAAATAAATGTTACATCTCAGTGCACCCTATTGGGATGTTTTCCCTCTATTAGTCTGGAACACTCTTCCAGCTCTCTACACTTATGGCCATTGAGCTCTCAAAGGACCCCTTGGTTGATTATGTTTAGTAGTTAGCACATGAGGCCTATTTTGGCCTTGGTCCTCTTGCCCTCTTCTTTGGACTAAAAGGTAGTCCTTCATCCAATGATCCAAAGACCCATACATGAGACATGCTTGCGTCTCAAAATAACATGGCCTTTTCCCACAGAACTTCTTGCATCAAGGATATCTTGGCTCAAAAAACTTACTCTTGGCCTCGCCATCCATACTAGGTTTTCCAACCTTGGTAATGTCATTGCCTTTCATTGGTTTCGATAGTCTTCCAGCCTGGCTGGTTTTTCCTGGTCCACTAGGAAACCATTTACTTTTATACTTTTTCGGTTCCACCAGTAAGGCCTTCTGAATAGCATCATGGTAGGTAATGGCACTAAAAGGCCTAACAACTCCCCTAACATCTTGTCTCAGGCTTCTGAAAAACCTTTTAGCCTTTAGTTCTTCCAACCATGGTAATGTGGTGCATACCTCACAAGTTGGTTCAACTTGTGTTTGTACTCCAAAACACTCAGGTTGTCTTGTTTAAGTGCATCAAATTCAACCTACTTTAGGTTTTTGACGGCATCACTTATATATTGATATTGGAACATCCTTGTAAATTCAGGCCGTGTCATCTCTAGCGCATGATTTGTTCTTCCACCTCTTTAGGCAACATACCTATCTCTAGCACTTCTCTACCATATTTCCGCACTACCTATAACATTGTACGTAGCCAGAGATGTTCTCTTGGTGGAGGTCAAATGCATCCTCTTGAACATCTTCTCATTGAATCTTACCCACTCCTTAACTTTCTTTGGTCCTACTCTGCTGCCATCAAATTGTAAAGGTCTTAGGCCTTGAAACATCTCTAACAATTTGAAATCATCATAGCCCTCAAGATTTTAGCTTTATGTCTCCTGGACCTGTGTGATTTTTTTGAGTCCATGTGCTCTCTAGTCTTCTTCTTTTTCTCCTCACACTAGGTCCATCAACTTCATTCTTATGGAATGGTCAGAAATTGAGTTGTTGGCCCTAGGTACTTGGCCAATCTCAAACCTGATTGTCCTGGCTCTGGGATGTCTTCTATTCTCATCTTCAGCTTCTTCATTCTCTTCATTTACATCAAAAAGAACATTGTCAATGTTATTATTCTTAAAACCTTCTCTTGTAGCTTCATGATTCTAATCTTGTCGTACAACTAGTATTTGTTGTTGATGTGCTTACAAAACCTTAGTAACCCTTCATTTATCTGGGCAAGGTTTTTGTAGCTTTGCCCACACTTGAAGCATATTCAATTCAGGTGTAGGGTTCACTACCCTTAGAGCCTTTTGCACTATCTATTTACCCCTTCATTGTCCTTCATTCCTATGTCTAGCCTTGACTCACTAGAGGACTTAAGGGTCTCTGATACCTTCTCCTTGTGGCAACCATTTTTCTTGTTTCATGACAATCAAAAAAGCATAATATATACTGTGTGTTAGGTATTTAACACTAGCAGTTACCTAACTAAGCTATATGTATGCAACTATATTCATTGCGTTCTATGCACATAAACCACATTCAAACCTACTATAATACCTACTTCTATTACCACTCTGAGTACTTAAATACAATGACCATATTTAGTGTACCCAAGTCCTAGGGCAATCCATGTTCTGTAGGCCAATCAAAATGTTGTTCACTATTTTTACCCAACTGGCCCTCTTATTCATTATGTAAATATATGTATATTGGTCCAACCATCATATACATATTTACATAAAATCTCACTTGGCATGGAAGATAATGGTCAAAACCTAATATTGAGCCAAATTAAAGCTCTTGCACAGTTACATGTACACTTGGTGCACCTGGTGCCCTTTTCATGTGTCTAAACATTCGCACTGTGTCCAACACGAATTCTACTTGTGTCCTCTTGTGACCTAAACATTTTAAACCCTTTAATACACTTAAACCTTCATAGGGAAATAGGTTTGAGACGTTAAATCCATCTAAGATTGTAGTTATGGAATTTATACTAAACTAGGTAAAATTGACAATATGAACAATACACAGTAAAATCAGCCAAATTTGCCAGGCTAGAACTCTCGCCACAGAGCACAAAATCTAGTAATTGAATGTCCAAATTCTTCATCTTGAGGAGTACTAAGTGCTATCAAAATTTCATACCTAAATTCAACGTTTACAAGAAGTTATGGTCTCTAGACTACAAGGTATCAAAAATTACCAAAGATTTCCCATATTGCCCATAAAAAATTTGCAAATAAATCACCCACTTCACTTTTAAGTGTTAAACTAGCTTGGGAAGATTGATACATGTCTTAAACACTTGTAAAAGTCATTCCCTTGAATTTAGAGGCATTCCATAAGCATTGGACATAATTTCCTTTAAACCATTGAGTTGCAAAAAGGACAAAATTGAACATACAAGTTCAAACATCTCTTCATTGCTTTATATCTCATCCATATAGTAACCATGGTGTACTTACATAAATAGATGCATCATACATACATCCTAGCTTAGTTGGGTACGTACACTAGCTTCTTGAACAGCTTCCAAACATAATGCACTCTAAAAACTTCAAAAGGCAGTTGCTGTGTAAAGCAGAACATACCAACACTAATATTAGTAAATCTGCTCTCAAAATTATGAAACACTTCAGTTTAATACAAGAAATATTGGAGTTTATGTACCTAAAATTTCATAGAAAACTCAAACTACAAGTATTAGTTTGATTGCTCTCTTTCATGTGTTCCTGAAAAAGGACAAAAGGGGGGATAAGTTCCATTGAAGAACTTAGTAAGGGCTTATCATTAAAATCTTAAATTCTAGCCATACATCTAAAATCTAGAGACACTAAAACATAAAAATATAGCACATATATATAGATATACACATCCAAATGCACAAACAAGCACATCAACAAACATATGTAATGCTAGCAGCAATAACACATTAGGGTTAGTCCATAAACATTCACATAATCAACATGTAATCAATATGGAAGCCCTCCTCAAGCTAAAGATTAGTCATATGAGGTCATTCAATCTTAGTCAGTACTAAATTGGACTCTATAAACTGTTTCATAAGCTGCCATCCTTGTGCGTGAAAAATAGTAAGGTTGAAACCTTGTTCATGCATTCCTCAATAACCTATACTTAGTTCATAGAGATTTTTTCTCTCCTTCAAGCATAGTCTTAGCTCCAAGAATGTTTGATCAACATCATAGAACACTAAATAGCCTTAGCACCTGAAGATAAACCCTTACCTTGGCTATGAAAAACCCAAAACCCTAGATGAACCTAAAAGTTATGGTTTTGTGTTCTTTGTTCAATTCTCTTGATGTCTCTTGCTTTCTCTTGATTTCTTAAGGTATGGTGGCTGTGAAGTATGATGCAAGAGCTTAAGGAAGAACTCTATCTACTGAGGGAGTACAAAAATAAGGATGGAAATGAAAGAAATAATGATTTTTCTTTAGTTTTTTTCTTACTTATTTTATCTTTGACCTAAGTCCAAGATAATTAAGTGACATAAGTGTTAATTTAACAACTTAAGCCCACATTTAGAAAAGGTCATGGCCAGCCATTTGGGGTGGGAAAATGATAGATTTTTTCCTCTTTTAACCTTGGTCAAGGGTCATTTTCACCTTTAGAAAAGTTTAGGGCACTTAAAACCTTACCTTGTCCTTAAACATTAAATGACTAACTTTCCCTCCTTGAGCAGTTTGGTCACCAACAATATCCTTTATTCCGTCCATGTCCTTTCTTCATAATTCCACCCATGTCCTTTCCATAGCCATCTTTGGTAATTTTTTCAATTGAGTACCTAACCTTTGTAACCTTACGATTTAGTCCATAGGTTACTTGAAAAACAAGCAATGTATTAATGTTTTCTTATGAACCAAACTATTATTGTATACACCACTTAAGGGAACGTATATTAAATATTTTACACTCCACAAAGCATGCACTATGATGAAAATTAAAGCACATAAGTTTACGTCCTTATGCTATAATTTTCCCATTTTGTGAATGTGGTAACATAGTGACTTTTGGCCCCCAACTCATTCTAGAAAGCCTCCCAACTCGCTCTAGCAAGCCTTGCCTTGCCAGTTATGCTAGGTTGACACCTAGGCACATAGCTACCTTTCTTGAATGCTACGTGTAGGAGTAATCCAAGTCTACTTGGCGAAGCCAACTTGGTTGCACTAAGGCCCCATGCTAGTGCCTTAAGTCTAAAACTCGGACTAGGCCACTAGGTGTTACTAACCTTACACCTTTTCTATGGTGAACCTTGACTAGCTCACGGCCAATCTAATTTGGGCATACTAGGTTCCCATTCTAGCTCCTTGGACCTAAGACCCGACTAGGTGATTAGGCATACTAAACCTTCTCCATTGGGTGTACTAGGCTCCCACTTTAGTTCCTTAGGTCCAAGAACCATCTAGATGACCAAGTGTTGCTGAGCCTCCACCTTATTTGGTAAACCTTGAATAATAGATGGCTCAGCACTTACTACACCTCAATGAGTTGGCCATTACTAAGAACAACGCTTGCTCTAAGTGCTTCTTATGTTTTCTAGCAAATATTATGGTCCTAAATACACTAAAGTAGCCTAATTACCATGTGCCTCCAAGGTCCCTCAAAGTGCTATGGAAACTTAGCTTGAGTTCTAAGTTACTTATGTTCAAAGAACTCATAGTGTTTCCCTTGATTTCCTTGGGTAGCGTGCACATACTTGGGTGTCAAGCAACTTTCCAAGCCATACCAAGCTCCCACAATATCCATTCTAGGCTTCTCATGGGCTCTAGGGTACATTGTGACTAAATGTGCTTATGTGCCTGTATTAGCCTTACAGTGACTTTCTTGGCCCCTAGGTGTTTTCTTTAAATTTGTATGGTTCTTTTAGCTCTTGAACCAATCTAAGGTCAATGAAAAAATAACACAAATCATCTTTCCAAACTACAGTAAGTCATGTCGTATGTTGCCTATACAAACCATCCTTAGTGCTCATACACTACTCTTAGTCAATCGTGCCTTAGTTCACCATGCTCCCTATTAAAACTGACATGGCCCTTCATGGCCTTACCTAATAAGCCTACGAGAACAAGTCTCTTGTTAGTTGCAATTAGCTGCACCTTGATAAAAACTTCATGCCACTAGTTGTTTAACCTAAGACTACAATTATGCATTCATGAGTTGCTTTGACTTGAGGAAGTAAAAAATCATAAAACATTTACATAGCCTAGGCATTTCCATAAAACCAATGCTCAATGAGTCAAAGCATACAAAACCTTTCTTGCATTAACATTAATCCTACACATAATTAACTATGTGTAGGCATTTAAATAAGGTAGACTATGCTCTACACCCAAAAGCAACCCTAGAGTCCATAACTCTATTCATACACATTGGAGGCTACTATCATACATAATGTACACGCAAGACCAATACTATTGAGATCCAATTAACTATATTCCACCTTAGATGAGAAATCCTAGCCTCAATTCCACCTCTATGGCCAAGAAAGTTGTAGTTAGTACAATAAAGTTAACACTTAAGTAGTGAAATAACTAGAATCTCAAGGATTCTCAAAGCAATACTAGTAACTGAAATAGCACAACAATCTTTAATGATTGTCGGGTCCATCAACCTCTACATCTGCACAACATGAGACTAAGGGAATGAGAATCTTTTGATTCTCAGTAAGGGATCTTCAACCTGTAAAGAAAACATTGAGGACAACACATATATATGTATATGTAATCTACTGCCAGCTTATACAGTGTGGGGGTCTAACATATGCGCATATATCCAACTCTCTTGGGGCCCCTTTTTGTTCTATTCATCTCACGGGTGTCACTCCGTGCCTAGCAAGTTCTGGCCCCAACTCGCTAGTAGCAAGCGTCAGCTTACTAACGCAATAATTTTACCCTTTTTCTAATTATTGTACAGGTGAACATGGGGTGACATGGCCATCCTTGCCCCTGCCCAGGAAGCCCTGTGAGAGCTGGTCTCATGGTGATTGCAATTGGCTACTTGTGTATGTGTGCGGATTAAATCCCATGATACTAGTTGATTATCCTAGAATATGCAATATGCATGCTCTTCATGCTTTGACTTGGTTTATTAAAACCATAAAACATTAACTTGGCCAAGTAATTTCTACAGAAAATAAATACAAATAGCCAAAGCATATAAAATCAACATTTCTGTGAGTTTACTACACATAACAACTCGTGAGAACATTCATACATAAAGTAGACTAATGCCCTCACCCAAGAGCAACCCTAGAGTCTAACACTCTTCATAACATATACTATGGAGGCAACTAAAAGTACTGTATAAATACAATCCTTTACTGAGATCTCTTTGACTTAACTCCCACCTTGGATACACGTCCCAGTGGCGAGTCTCAAAAGTCCTTGTCCAAGTGTTACTAGGCTCTGCAGCCAAAGGAAGACTTAAGTTAGTACTGTTACTTGACCAACAAGCCAACTAAATATACTCATGTAGACTAGAATCACAAGGATTCTCAAATGCCATACCTGTATACACAAAATAGCACTATCGCGATAATCCTCAACGATTACCCGGTCTAACAACTTTAGTCTCTGCATAACATAACTAGGGAGTGAGAATTCGACAATTCTTAGTAAGGGTTCTTCAGTGTACCTGCAAGAAAATTACTAGGACTCTTGCTATGAGCTCACACAGCATGAGGGTCTAATATATGCACATATAACTAGGCCATCAAGACCTCTCCTTAACTAGTCCTCCTCACGGCACATCACTCCGTGCCTAGTGAGTTCTAATCACTAACCCGCTCCTAGTAAGCCGTAGCTTACTTGATGCAATCATGTAGCCTTCCCTTAGTCATTATGCAGAGGAATTACGATGGAACTTTGTAGACTAGGCCATAAGACCTCCTTGTAGACTAGATGAACAAGGTTTCACCATGCAAACTTGTGGCTACAGCACGGCTAGGTCAACAAGAGTTCTAAACCTTTCACCTAAGCTAGTAGTACTTAGTTATGTTCATTTGCATCCTAGTTTGCTTCCTTGTTGCACATGCAACCTTTAAACCTTACAAAACTCAAGGAAACTCTTATGTCTTGTGGGACTTGTAGAAGTCTCGGAGTACCCCCGGAATCTTTGGACCTCAAGGTATGCTAAGAACCCCTTTAGGTCTCACTTGGATCACCCTAGCAAAATGAGGAAAATTTGCCATTTCTGTCTGTGGTGACGCGTCGCCAACTCTGGCGATGCATTGCGATAGTTGGTAACGTTCTGTGACATTTTTCTGGATTGGCGACACATCGCGGGCTTCGACCTATAATTGGCAACGCGTCGCCAATCTCCAGAAATGCCAAATTTTCACATTTTGCTGCTATGAACTTTGGATGTTTCCTACACATATCAAACATGCATCGAATGCCTCCAAATTTCATACACTCATAAAATATGTTGCATAGAACATAATCAACTATCACAAGCTAATCAATAATGTCTCATAACATCAATCCAATCCTCTCAAACTTCGTAGTCCACCACAATTCAACCAAAACCTTTAACTAATGCCAAAGTTAAAACCACTCGAATTCTTGAAGAAAAGTCAAGCTAATGGCATTAAATGAACTTGAAAACAAAACTCCCTTACCTCAACTCGAAGAAACAAGCAAGAATCAATCTCCTTTCCAATCAACCAAGCTCACCAAAGTTCTACACAAGTTCCAATCCAAAAACACAGCACTAATCACTAAAACTTCATTCTTTAACCAAAACCCAAGCTCCAAACCAAGTAAATAACATGAATTTAATCAAGAACACATTGCTTACCTCGCTCAAAAATAGGGGATATGGAAAAACGCCCTTCCAAGATTCAAAATCATGGTTTAAAGCTTGAAATGCACTCCTCCTAGCTTATATACTTTGAATTACACCTCTTGACACCAAGAACATTTGATTCCAAGCTTAATTTGAGAGAAAAATGAGGGTGAGAAGGCTGCAAACGAGATTATGGCAGCCATAGCCTCACTTTCCCTTCTTAGACCCTCACTTAACCCCAAAGGCCATCGAAGTATTAAGCTTGTTACAAATAAACCTCCATCTTTTGTAAGTTAGTGATTCTTGATTAAATTCTTGTTTATTCTTCAAGTTTGAGTTAAGGTTCAAAGTTAAGTTAGAAAAATTCATTTTAAAACAATCGGGACTCGGCCAGGCTATTCAGGATGAAAAATTACCATTTTGCCCCTGAACTTCGTTTAGTGCCTTATTTTTCTCGGAACTTAGTGAACTTTGCTAAACTTCTTTATTCTTGCTATGTAAACTTGCATTGAGGTTCTAAACTTAATTTAAAACACTTTACCTTCCTCAATTATGCTTCCCACTAGAAGGGCCATAACATTCTCCCCTCCTTCTTGAATTTGGTTCGCCAAATTCTGCTGCAACTCCGAAAAAATACTAGGATATCTTTTTAGCATATGCTGCTTTGTCTCCCAGGTAGCTTCCTCCTCACTATGGTTAGACCAAAGGATCTTTACCATCGGAATCCACTTAGTCCGTAATTTCTTGACTTGCCTATCAAGTATCTGAACAGGTTCTCCTCGTAGGTCAAGTCTTCCTGAATGGGTATCAGTGAAGGATTAACTACCCGTCCCGGTTCCACTGTGCATTTTCTGAGTAGACTAACATGAAACACGCTATGCACTTGGGATACGTTAGGTGGTAATGCTAACCGATAAGCAACTTTCCCTACCTTCTACAAAACTTCATAAGGTCCAATATACCTAGGAGCCAACTTGCCCCTTTGCCCAGAACGGCTAATTCCTTTCATGGGCAACACTTTCAGAATTACTTTATCCCCAACTTCAAAACTCAAATCCCTTCACTTCAAATTCGCATACTTGGTCTACCTGTCATTAGCTGTCTTAAAATGCTGTTGGATTAACTTAATTTTTGCTTTAGTATTAGCTATGATTTCAGGTCCAATAACTACCTTATCTGTAGGATCTGCCCAACAATGAGGTGTCATACATCGCCTCCCATACAAAGCTTCATATGGCGCCATTCCAATAACAATTTGATGACTATTATTATAAGCAAATTCGATCAGTGGTAGATGCTGATCCCAATCACCTTTGAAATCAATAGCACACATCTGTAACATATCCTCCAATGTTTGAATCACTCTCTCAGATTGCCCATCAGTCTGAGGATGACAAGTAGTACTAAGACTAACTTTACTTCCCAATGCTTTTTGAAAAGCATTTCAAAATTGTGATGTAAACCAAGGATCTCTGTCAGATGTAATCTGATCCAATATCCTATGGAGTCTCATAATCTCCTTGAGATACAACTAAGCCAATGTCTCCAATGTATAAGTGATCTTGATAGGAATGAAGTGTGCCGACTTCATCAGTCTATAAACCACAATCCATATAGCATCATGCTGACTCCGGGTATTCGGTAACCCCACTAGGAAATCCATAGTAACGGATCCTCATTTCCTCACTGGCAGAGGTAAACTTTGAAGTGTGCCTGCTGGTTTTTGGTGTTCCGCTTTAACCATCGGACATGTCAAACACTTTGCCACTTGTCCTCTTACATCCCTTTTCAATCCTAGCGACCAAAAATGTGTCTTCAGATCTTGATACATCTTACTAACACCAAGGTGAATATTCAAAGTGCTTCTATGTGCCTCATGTAGGACTTGTTGCCTAAGTCCATCCACATTCGGTACATAGAGATGATCTCCATAATGTAATATTCCATCCTTGTATCTGAATTCCTTCCTCATAGTGCCAAGCTTCGCTTCTTATGAAATTTTCTTTAGTAATGGGTCTTTCATCTGAGCTTCTTTAACTCTAACTAACCAAGCTAACTGCACTTCCAAAATGTAGACTAGGGATTTATCTCGACTTTCCATAATTCATGCAAAGCTAAGAAACAGTCGCTCAATACTCCTTTAGAGGAGTCCGTAGCCTGATCCTTAAATAAGATCACTCCCGTGTACTTTCAACTCAATGCATCTGCTTCCACATTTACCCTACCAGCACAGTACTCTATCGAACAATCATAATCTTTTATGTATTCAATCGATCGCCACTATCTCATGTTCAAATCCTTTTGGGTAAATAAATATTTCAAACTCTTGTGATCAGTGAAGATTCTGAACGATCTCCCCATCAAGTAATGTCTCCAAAACTTTAGTGCTAAAATTACTGCTGCTAGCTCAAGATCATGAACAAGATAGTTCAATTCGTTAGGCCTCAGCTGTCTTGAACCATAAGCAATCACTTGACTATCTTGCATCAATACAGATCCCAAACCAGAACCAAATGCATTAGTATAAACTGTAAAAGCTCTGTTCGGATCTGGGAAAACAAGTATAGGTGCACTCATCAATCTCTTCTTCAACTCCATATAAGCTTCTTCACATTTCGGTGTCCACTGAAACTTCTGAGTCTTCTTGGTCAAGGCTGTCAACGGTGTGGCTATCACAGAGAATTTCTCTATGAAGCGCCTATAGTAACCTACCAAACCTAAGAAACTCTTGACCTCTGTAACTATAGTTGGTCTCTTCCACTCAACTACTGCCTAAACCTTTTCAGGATCAACTGACAACCCTTGAGCACTAATGATGTACCCCAAAAACTGGATTCTCTTGGACTAAAACTCTCATTTAGACAACTTTGCACAGTACTGATTATCCTTCAGCACTTGCAAAACTATTCTAAGGTGCTTCTCATGCTCTAATGTAGACTGTGAATATACGAAAATATAATCGATGAAAACTTCAACAAACTGATCCAGAAAGAGTTTAAAGATCCGATTCATGGCTTCCATAAATACTGCTGGAGCATTCATCACACCAAAAGGCATAACTATATATTCATAATGTCCATACCTCATCCTGAAAGAAGTTTTCGGAATATCTTCCTTCTTGACTCTGATTAGAAAATACCCAGACTAAAGATCAATTCTGGAAAACAACTTCGCTCCCCTGAGCCTATCAAATAAATCATCAATTCTAGGAAGCGGATATTTATTCTTTATTGTCACTGCATTCAACTTTCTATAGTCGATGTACAATCTGAAAGTTCCATCTTTCTTCTTCACAAATAACACCAGAGCTCCCCACGGTGATACACTAGGCCTTATAAAGCCTTTTTCTAGCAGTTCCTCCAACTGCTTCTTTAACTCATCCATCTCAGGAGCTGACATCCTATAAGGCGGTATTGAAATAGACTCAACCCTTGGCTACAGATGGATTGCGAACTGAGTATCCCTCTTAGGTGGTAACCCAGGTAACTCTACCAGAAACACCTCAGAAAACTGATTGGCTACTGGAATCTTCCCAAGTTCTTCCTCTATGGTCACCCCTTTCAACGAATAACACTCTTTTTCACCAACTATGGGGATGGTATCCATAAGTCTAAGTTGTAAACTCTTAGCACTAGATGCCAATCCTCCTGTGCAAGTCACTCTAGCTCCTTGAGCATCAGTAATGTCGACTGAGTGATTCACATAGTCAATTTGTGCCTTATGTTTACTTAACCAATCCATTCCCAACACTAGGTCATAAGACCTCAATTTTATCACCCATAACTCACAACAAAAATCATGGTCGCCTAACTGCAAGGGATACCTAGTAACCACTTCATTGATCACAATAAAACCCCTCCCCGTCGTCCTCATGAGTCTCAACTCAGCCGAGATTTCTCACTGCAATTTAAACTTATCTACCAAGGTAGAAGATATCATTGAAAGAGTAGCTCATGTATCAAATAACACTCTAACACTACCGTTCTGAAAAGTAAAATTACCTGGAATGGCGGCTGGTTCTCTAGTCACCTGACTCGTTAGGGCAAAACCCCTCAGCTCAACTGCTGTTACGGCTACACCGGGCTGATTCCCTATGGCAAGGGGTGCAGGGGGTAAATTTTGTGGTGAACTTGACAAAGGTTGAGCTCTTGGGCATCCCCTCTGCCAATGTCCTCTCTGACCACAGATATTGCAAACATCTGTCCCTAGAGTACATGGTCTTCCACCATGAAATCGTCTGCATCTAGGACATAAACCCATATTCCTTTTCTTGGATGGACCTTGGTTTTCCACCATTGGTCACTTCCAGGCACTCTTTCCTAAGTTGGCTGGTCCAACCTCCACCGTTTTGCTAGGTGTCCTGGAATCCTCAAATTCCCTTTCTAAGGCCAACGCCTTCTAAACCACTTGGCGATAGCTCCTAATATCCACTGTCGCCATATACCTCCTGAGTACAGGTTTCAACCCTTGGAAGAACTTCTTAGCTTTCAACTCATCATTGCCCATCATGTACGGAGCATACCAGATAAGAGAATTGTAACGCTGCTCATACTCCCGCACAGACATCTCTCCCTATATCAAATTCTCAAGCTGAAATCCTCCTCTGATCCTATGTAGCTTCACTAATATACTCCTGTCTGAACTTATTCTCGAAGTCTGACCACTTGAGCACCTTTTTCTTATGCTCTGGGTGAGTACCATTACTTTCCCTCAACAACTCCATCACATCATCCCACTATAAACTAGCTCTTCTTCTCAGAAAGAAAGGTACTAGAGTCATTTTCTGCTCTGACTCATAGCCACCATAAGTGAAAAGTGTATTCATCCTGGACAACCAATCCTCTGCTCTGTCAGGATCACCTCTCCCATCAAAGCTCGGTGGATCAACAGTCTTAAACTTCTCCAACAATCTCATCTCAAGTGGAGTGTCTCCCCTCCTTGGAGCCTCCATCACCTCTGGTTCCTTTTGCTCCTCATGAACATGATTTCTACGTTCATGAGCCCTAGGCACTTGCTGCTACTCAACCTGCCTTTCTTTATCCTGATGTGGGTCATTCTCCTCCTGGACAACATCTCTGTCCCCATAATCTCTAAACATCTCAGTCACAATGGTGTTCATACCCTGTGCCACTTGGGCCATAATCTGTGCTAACCCCCATAGTACCCTGGATATCTCATCCAGCCTTGCCACAACTGGGTCACTAGAACCCTCACTAGGTTCCCTAGTTCCCCTTGAAGCTCCTGTCCTAGTGTTAACCAAAGCAACCTGCAACCAAAGCCAGACAACATTCCCCAGATGTTGGTCAGTACTAACTTCCTAGCACCTGGACTTCCAATCTAGATCTCACTCTTAGCCTCCAATATGTATGAAATGAGTACTAAGCTCTGATACCAAAAACCCTGACACGTCCGTCCTTGGCCCCTACCCAGGAAGCCCTGTGAGAGCTGGTCTCACAGTGATTGCAATTGGCTAGTTGTGTATGTATACGGATTAAATCCCATGATACAAGTTGATTATCCTAGAATATGCAATATGCATGCTCTTCATGCTTTGACTTGGTTTATTAAAACCATAAAACATTAACTTGGCCAAGTAATTTTTAAAGAAAATAAATACAAATAGCCAAAGCATATAAAATCAACATTTATGTGAGTTTACTACACATAACAACTCGTGAGAACATTCATACATAAAGTAGACTAATGCCCTTACCCAAGAGCAACCCTAGAGTCTAAGACTCTTCATAACATAGACTATGAAGGCAACTAAAAGTACTGTATAAATACAAGCCTCTACTGAGATCTCTTTGACTTAACTCCCAGCTTGGCTACACGTCCCAGTGGCGAGTCTCAAAAGTCCTTCTCCAAGTGTTTCTAGGCTCTACAGCCAAAGGAAGACTTAAGTTAGTACTGTTACTTGACCAACAAGCCAACTGAATATACTAATGTAGACTAGAATCACAAGGATTCTCAAATGCCATACCTATACACACAAAAGAGCACTACCGTGATAATCCTCAACGATTACCCGGTCCAACAACTTCAGTCTCTGCATAACATAACTAGGGAGTGAGAATTCAATAATTCTCAATAAGGGGTCTATAGTGTACCTGCAAGAAAATTACTAGGACTCTTGCTGTGAGCTCACATAGCATGAGGATCTGATGTATGCACATATAACTAGGCCATCAAGACCTCTCCTCAACTAGTCCTCCTTATGGTGAATCACTCCGTGCCTAGCGAGTTCTGATCATTAACCCGCTCCTAGTAAGTCGTAGCTTACTTGATGAAATCATGTAGCCTTCCTTTAGTCGTTATGTAGGGGAATTATGGTGGAACTTTGTAGACTAGGCCATAAGACCTCCTTGTAGACTAGACAAATAAGGTTTCACCTTGGAACCTCGTGGCTACGGCACGGCTAGGTGGACAAGGTTTCGAAACCTTTCACCTAAGTTAGTGGTACTTAGTTATGTTCATTTGCAACCTAGATTGCTTACTTGTTGCACAAGCAACCTTTAAACCTTACGAAAGTCAAGGAAACTCTTATGCCTTGTGGGACTTTTGGAAGTCTCAGAGTACCCCCGGAATCCTTGGACCCTAAGGTACTCTAAGAACCCTCTTAGGTCTCACCTGGATCATCCTAGCAAAATGTGGAAAATTTGCCTTTTTTGTCTGTGGCGACACGTAGCCACAATTGGTAACGTTCTGTGACATTTTTCTGGATTAGCGACGCGTCACGAGCTTCGACCTGTAATTGGAGACGCATCACCAAGCTGCTGAAATGCAGAATTTGGAACATTTTGCTGCTATGAACTTTGGACATTTCCTACCCATATCAAACATGCATGCAATGCCTCCAAATTTCATACACTCATAGAACATGTTGCATAGAACATAATGAACTATCACAAGCTAATCTATGATGTCTCGTAACATCAATCCAATCCTCTCAAACTTCATAGTCCACCATAATTCAACCAAAACCTTTAACTAATGCCATAGCTAAAACCACTCGAATTCTTTAAGCAAACTCAAGCTAATGGCATTAAATGAACTTGAAAACAAAACTCCCTTACCTCAACTCGAAGTAACAAGCAAGAATCAATCTCCTTTCCAATCAACCGAGCTCACGAAAGTTCTACACAAGTTCCAATCCAAAAACACAACACTAATCACTAAAACTTCACTTTCTAACCAAAACCCAAGCTCCAAACCAAGTAAATAACTTGAATTCAATCAAGAACACATTGCTTACCTCGCGCAAAAATAGGGGATATGGAAAAAAGCCCTTCCAAGCTTCAAAATCATGGTTTAAAGCTTGAAATGCACTCCTCCTAGCTTATATACTTTGAATTACACCTCTTGACACCAAGAAAACTTGATTCCAAGCTTAATTTGAGAGCAAAATGAGGGTGAGAAGGCTGGAAACGAGATTATGGCAGCCATAGCCTCACTTTCCCTTCTTAAACCCTCACTTAACCCCAAAGGCCATCAAAGTATTAAGCTTGTTACCCCCCATCTTTTGTAAGTTAGTGATTCTTGATTAAATTCTTGTTTAATCTTCAAGTTTGAGTTAAGGTTGAAAGTTAAGTTATAAAAATTAATTTTAAAACACTCGAGACTCGTCCTGGCTATTTAGGATGCAAAATTACCATTTTTCCCCTGAACTTCATTTAGTGCCTTATTTTTCTCGGAACTTAGTGAACTTTGCTAAACTTCTTTATTCTTGCTACGTAAACTTGAATTAAGGTTCTAAACTTAATTTAAAACACTTTACCTTCCTCAATTACGCTTCCCACTAGAAAGGCCATAACATGGTGGATGCAACTTGCTTGAGTTCCAAGGAACTCACTAGGTGTCCAAAGCCTCCACATAGTGCCTTAAGTCCTTAGAATTGCCTCGGTCTCTTGTGTACTAAGCTTCGACCATAAACCCTTACTAAGAGTGCACTAGGTTCTCACTTGCACCTCAAGTAATCTTACCTAAGCTACAAGTGCACTAAGCCTTCACTTAAGGCATAAACCTATCCACCATTACTTGGTTCACACTAGTGGAGCAGTAATGACCATGGTTGGACTCATTTACTAGGTTCTTTGGAAGCACCTGGGGGCGCTAAGGTTTCCACATTGGTACCTCAAACCCGAAGGCCTGGCTAGGCTTTCAGTGGAACTAAACTTTGCACTTGACTAATGATTTTATGTGTGGCCAAACATGCCTTCACTTTCAACTAAAATACAACTAAACCTATGCTGATCTAGGCTTGGAGAATGCATGGAAAAGGTAGTTCTTCCTCTTAGCTTTACAAGGAATCTTGAATCAACTCAAACTGAAACCCGAGCGAAATGTTATGGCAAAAGCCTCATAACATGTCAAAGCTGTTAAGTGCCGGTGCCTAGGTACCAGGAGAGCTACCACTGAGGCATAGGCTATTACCAACTCCGAGGTAGCCCAGCTATGGTGCCAAAATTGTGCATTTAAACCCCCATGATTGGTACCTCCTATAGACCATCAGAATAATACCCTTAATGTGCATACCCAAGTCGCCCTCTAGGGTACATAGATATTGGTCTAACCATTACATACATATTCACATTTTATGCACACCATGGCAGCCATGAAGAAAAAAACACTAGAACAAGTCTTAATCTTGGCTACCACACACTAGGCAATCTTGTTAAGTTTATGTTCCCAGCCACTGCACCCAAACTTCTCTAAAAAAATGTACTAATCTACCCATGTAACCCACTCATTTTCTTTACTTCATTACCAAGTAGAGTCTTACAGTAAACCAATAAATTTGGTTTTACATCAATAGGCCACCTATGGAATAAGTTATGGATTTTTTAAATTGGTTACAAATTTTGACCAAATGAACAATAAATAAGCCAAATTTGCAACATCATAACTTTGGTTACAGGGCTCAAAATTCATAAATTGCAAATCCTAGTTAAACCATTAGGTGTAATCTAGGTGTGGTCAAAATTTGATATGAAGATACATTCTACACATTGAGATATAGAACTTTGAGTGCAGGGTCACAAATCTACCGGCTTTATGACCATTATGCCCAAACAAAAATTCATAAGTGTGCAAACACTTCATTCACAAGGGGTAAGCCCTCCAAAGCTATTCCATGGATGTCCATTACATATATGAATTACATGATCTTACATATAGCAACTTTATGTTGCCAAAACAAAATTTACAAACAAGCAGCCCATTATTCACACTTGGGCAGCTTGTGCACCACATTCAGATACATAGCAAAACCATCGTCAAGTTTTCACATATTTGTTTCAACTGTACATGTATTACATGTACATGAATCCATGCACTACATAATGGCCTTATCTCAACTAAAGAAATGCACCCAAGTCACAGGAAAGCTTAAGACACAATGCACTCCAAAAATAGGATTCTAGACGGCTGCTGCACACACTAAGCACCGTCACTAAAAATACCAAATGTGCTCCTAAAATAACCAAAATTTCCATATCACAACTAGATACATGGAAGTTCAAGTACTTGAAATTTCAACTCAAAATTCATACAGAAAAAAGGTGAATTTGAATGAGCTTTATTTGCTAGACCTGAAATGCACAAATTTGAAGGGAGTAAGTTTCATTGTGAAACTTAGTAAGGAGAACACTTATACTCTTAAGGCAATGTAACCATTGGTATCACCTTCATCCAAAGACACTAAAACACAAGAAACACAATGCATATATCCAACATATAACAACCAAATGTAGCAACCATTCACAAACAACAAACACATGTATGCGGCAGCAACAACTTAACCTGGTTAGTCCATAAATCATACAATAAACATAGGTATATCATGATGGAAGCTCTCCTCAAGCATAAGCTTGGTCTTAGGAGAATTTTAACACTAGTTAGTACTAACTTTGGGCTCTAGAAACCCCAATTTCACTGCAATCATTGTGCACTTCACACTAGGTCATAAAACGTTCACTAAGTGCACTCCCCTCGCTAAGCTTGGTTCATCAAGCTCTTGGCTCTCTTCCAAGACTAGCCCTAGCTCCATGGATGCTTGAAAATATAGTAAACATTCTATTGGAGCAAGAAAACTCCTTACATTGAGATGTTAAAACCAAAACCCTAAATGAACCTGAAAACTAGGGATTTTGTGCTCTTTGTTGAATTCTCTTCCTGTCTCTTAATTTCTTAAGGTATGGTGGCCATGGAAGGATGTGGAGGAGTTAAAGGAAGAACTGTAGCAGTTGAAGGTCAATTTTTGGGAAGAAATGGAGTGAAAATAATTTTTTTTTCTAGCTTTATTTCTTGCCCGGTCTTTAGTAATGGCATGTTTGCAAATTTGCAAACTTGAGCCACACTTGGGCAACGGTTTTACCAGCCATTTGGGATGGGAAAATGATAGTTTTTGACCACTTTTAACCTTAGTCAAGGGTCATTTTTACTTTTAGAAAAATCTAGGACACTTAAGCCATTAAGTGTCCTTAAGTATTAAATGACTAACTTTGCCTCCTTGAGTACTTTGGTCCCCAACAATATCTTTAATTCCATCCATGTCCTTTCTTCATAATTCCATCCATGTCATTTCCATAGCCATCTTTGGAATTTTGTTCAATTGAGTACCCAACCTTTGTAACCTTACAATTTAGTCCATAGCTTACTTGAAAAACAACCAATGTATTAATTATTTCTTAAGGACCAAAGTATCATTGCATGTACCGCTTAAGGGAGTCTATATTGAGTAATTTGCACTTCATAATTCGTACACTATTGTGAAAATTAAAGCATCTAAGTTTAGGTCCTTATGTTGTAATTTTTCCATTTTGTGAAGGTGATAACATAGGTGCCAGGAGCACCCAGATCTGTAGACTAGAAAATCCACCCTACACATTGCAGCGCTAGATGCCACCTAGGTGCCAGGAGCCCGTTTCCTGAACCTAAAAATCACCCTCCTAAGCCTCTTTGGATGCTTCCATACCTTTTCAAACCTCCATGGTGCAGCTCCAAACCATTCCCACATGTAATACACAAAAACTAGACCACAATTCACCATTTGAACCAATCCTATGGTTTCCTTAAACACCACACCAACCATCAAACATCAATAGTCCACCATGATCAACATAACCCACCAACTAATGCCATTCATCAAACGACTTGAATTTAACAAGCAAACAAGCTATGAATGACATCAAATGCACCTGAATCTTAAATCCCTTACCTCAATTTCCAGTCACTCACAAGAATCAAACAACTCCACACCAAGAACAAACCTCCACAAAGCTCTACCTAAGTTCCAAGCAAACAAAAGAAAATGACACCAAATCACTAACTACTAACCAAAACCCAAGCTTCAAATCATCAAACAAATAATAGGCAAGCAAGAAATCAATGTTACCTTTTGCCAAAAATAGGAACCCAACTGCAAAACGTAATTCCAAACTTCAAAATCACAAAATCTTCTTGAAACAAGTTACCCAAGGCATATAAAACCCCTGGGCCTTCAAATTCCACCAAAAGCACTTGATTTTGGACAAGAAATCATGAAGAATTAGTCAGGGCAAGGTTGAACTTGAGAAAGGGATGAGAAATGGTGATGAATGGTAGCCAACACCCACTTTACCAAGTTTGAAGCCTTTTAAAACATAAAACCACCAAAACTTTTTTAAAAGTTACAAAAAGCCCTATTCCTTAAATAGTAGCCAAAGTCAAAACTTACTCAAATCTTGCATACTTGAGCTAAATTTTTGGGTTTAAAGCAAAGGTTAGGTTTCAAAAACTCATTTTTAACTCTTGGGACTCGGCTTGACAATTTGGGATGCAAAATTAGCATTTTGCCCCCAAGCCCTATTTGGTGTCATAAACTCCTAGGAACTTAGTGAACCTTGCTTACTTGCTTAAACTTGATAAATGAACTTAAAATGAGGTATTAAACTAAGGATTTATTATTTTATATGCCTTAAATGTGCTTCCTGCTAGGAGGGCTGTAATGTTCTCCCCACCATGGAGAATTTGGTCCTCTAAATTCAATCTCCCTACCTTGCTTGACCTTACTTGGCCCAAACTACCTTAGTACAATTTCAGCTTTGAAGACTATGGTATGGTATTTTACAACACCTAGCACATGGTGATATTGAAGGGCACTCGACTACTCAACATATCCCGGTGAATTCGATGGCCACAACTCTTCAACACTAATCCCTGTGCCCGAGCTTCTTAATGCAAGTTAGCTTAACAAGTTTTTGAAAACCTGTCCACTAACCTTACACTAATAGCCACCTCCTAAATGCTCAGCATTGACCAACTTCTTCCTTTCTCTCCACTGTGCCAAACCCGCTTGCGTAAGCTAACTTAACAAGTTAAACTTGTCCATTAACACTCACACTAAAAAAGACATTCCCTAGGACTAGTACCTAACAACTCCCAACAATCACTAGACTAAGTGTGCCACTGGTGTAGTATGACCTCACCATATACACCACTAGCACCTTAAGGCATACTTCACTTGAAGCGCCCCTATACTCTAGGGCTCTTCTAATTTGTGACTTACCGAGAGTTGTAGGTCTCAGCACACCCTTCAGTACGAGTCTTCTATGCTCCCCTCGAACATCCCCTATGCATCACGCATACAGGTGCATTGGGCAAGATACTGATGCACCACCCGAGCACAATGATCCTACTATCGTCACTACTTTGGAGTCTTTCACACTTGTATGCCTACCTGAGAAAAAATTTTTGATGTGAGTGTCAAGGCCTCCAAGCAGCTAGCAGCCCTTGGTTTTCGTCCTTGCCCCCACTGCTTAGGCCTCCTAGCACCCGGCGAATAAGTTAACAACACGCTACCTAAGCCAAAGGTCCTGATGGTTCAGCTACTCACTCGGAATATCCTAGGTGCCTAAAGCCTACACATTAAGTCTCTTCATTACTTTGCACTCAAAGCCCAACACCGTACAAACCAGATTAGCTCACTTAGTGTGTCCTTAGTACACTTACTTCTTGGCCCCTAAAACTCACCCCATGCTTGAAGCACCTATGGGGTCCTAAGCTGAGTTGCAAGGTACTGCTCAATCCTAGACCATTTAGGCATCCTTGGCTTGGTAGCCAACTAGACACCTTAGCCCCATTCACTAGCTTCTGACATGCCTCCAGTGTTACTTGAGACCTTGACTACCTCATCGGACTTCTGACCTCTAACAATGTCAAGTGACTCCTTAACGACGATCCATCACTTAGCCTATGCTTATAAGGAACCATCACCGCCTTCCATACTTAGCTACCATACCATGACAACACTGTGCCATCCTCATGTCAAAATGCGCACTCATGGCCTTTGACACATCAACTCACTTTTTTGGTGGGAGAATTAATTTCACCACCAGTTCAGTTAACTATTGGGTGGTTCTTAGCCATGTAAATTCTCTCAGGTGGCTCACCTATGGTAATTCCACTTAGTGCACCTGCTACCCCTTACCAAATCTCATAAGTCACTAGCCCTTCCTCCACAAGGCACTACAGTCAAGTGAGTTGCTCTAACTTTAGGCTAAAAACTAGCTAAACCAAAACCCTAATTGACTACGACTCTAACCCACAACTTTCCCCTACTCCAATCAACATAACAACTACTAGAGTTATTGCAGAACATGTGAGCACAACTGTACCTATACTAGACCTGGCACTTCTGATTAGCAAAGAATAAATTACACTAGGTGTGCGATTACTTCTCACTTTGGCTACTTGTGAGTTAACTCTTGACCAGTTATAGTGAACTTTACCTCATAAGCACTCCTCAAACACTAACCCAAATGCTTAAGGCAAAACATTCTGAAATTGACAGTCTAATGTTTTACTAAGTTACTAGCATTAACTCGAAACAGCATGCAATCCCCATAACTTCCTTGGTTCCATTCAGGATTTAGCCCTTACCCTGCTTAACTAGCTTCATTAACTAAGTATTTCTTCTTCCACAAGTCATCTAAGTGGCTTTGACCCCACTTGACCATAGGATGATGACCACAAGTCACCGATTATCCCTCAGTCCATGGCAGTCAATCCTATTGCTTGGGCTTTCTCACTACCTTTTTGGTGGTCGAGTAAAAACCTAGCAATAACCTTACTCAGACTAGCTCAACCCTAGGGTATATAGCTAATTAATGAACAAACCTATCAATCCATTTACCCTTGGATGAGTTCCTTGCACCTTGCTCCCTTCCACGGTAATCTCCTACATTCAATGGTTAGAAATAAATAAATACTTACCTACTTACCTCCTTAGCATCTCAATGAACTCCTCCATTACTTGATTACTCTAAGAAACTTATTTGTTCAACTAGCCAGTCATTAGGTACCAATTAGGCTAACAAAATGACTCAAGGAAGGAGACAACCTATGAAACCTTAGAACATTTCCAATTAAAGACATTTAAGCCTCTTCTTTTATGGGTTCACACACTAGCAAGTGGGTCTTAGGGTTTTGGATATCACCCAATACTTGGTGCATCTTTAAGTCCTAATGCACTTGGGTTAGCCCTTAGCCCCACTCGAAACTACCACCCAACAAGCCAAATAAAACTATGCCAGTAATTAATGCCAAAAAAATTACCAAAAAAGCGGCAAAGTACTAGTAGGAGAGTAAAGACTAACTTCGCACTAGCCACGCACTGCCCATGAGTTCACTATAGCTTCCAGTCATACCTAGCTGGTGGTTGCCTACTTTGATCACTTGACTAATCAAAGCAAAGCTCGAACTACTGCTTTGGTGTACTAAGCTGAATCCTTGTGGCAACAACTATTGGGGATAAGCTTCCTAGGCTAGCTTAAACTTAACTGAGCCCACATATGACACTACTCTAATGACGACTCAGCCTGTTGACAATAGTTCCTAGGTGCAACCTAAGAGTTGTGCGATCTTTGTACCCTAGGCTTCAGCCCCACTACTGCGTGATCCGCACTTGCTCCTTAGTCTTTAGTGAACTTTTGCACTATTGGCATCTTGCCCATACTCCTACTAAGTTGGGTAAGCCAACCTCCACCTCCTCACATCATATCTCTAACTCTTCTAACGCCTTTTTTAGATCTACTACATGTTAGACCATTCACCAGTAGTCCAACATCAATGATCGTCAAGAGCCATAGGACACTAGCTCAAAGCCTTGGCAGTCTCAGCCCTAAGCTTATACAGTAAGAAAAAAGGTACAAGAGTGCTCTGCTCCACTTTGAAGCCTGCTTGACCAAGTGCCTGCCACTCAATCAGTGTATCCTCATCTTCTTTCTAGTGGCCTAACCCATCAATAATACTTTAGGAGTAATCCACCCAATTCAATGATGCTTCCTACCCTGGAGGTTTTGAGAACCTCCCAGTCCTACGGATCATGTAGCCTACCTTATGTTTAAGGCTCGAAAATAATGTTCTATGATGGGGGTCACATCCCGACTACTTGCACCAAGGTGTTTCTCTACTTTAGAGCCAGCTAAACCTCCTACCTCAATGTTGCCACACTAGACTGCTAGGATCCCTTACCAGAACTCAAGCATCCAAAATGCACCTAACCTAGTTTCACCATCACAACCTGCAGCCAAAGCCAAACAACAACTCACAAATGTTGGTTAGTACTAACTACCCTGGCACGTGGATCACAACCTAGATCTCAGCCCCTAGCCTCCAAGGTCTATGAACTTGGCTTTGATGCCAAACTGACATGGCCTCTCATGGCCCTGCCTAGGAAGCCTATGAGAACAAGTTTCACATTGGTTGCAATTGGCTAATTAATTATGTGCACCTTGATTAAATCTTTATATGACTAGTTGTTTAACCTAAGAATGCAATTATGCATACAATAGTTGCTTTGACTTGAGCAAGTATAAAATCATAAAACATTTATATAGCCTAGGAATTTCCATAAAACCAATGTTTAAATAGTCATAGCTTACAAAAACCTTTATTGCATTAGCATCAATTCTACACATAATTAACTATGTGTAGGCATTTAAACAAAGGTAGACTATGCTCTACACCCAAAAGCAACCCTAGAGTCCATAACTCTATTCATACACATTGGAGGCTACTATCATACATCGTGTACATGAAAGACAACTACTACTAAGATCCAATCAACTAGCTTTTACCTTAGATGAGGAATCCTGGTGGCAAGCCTCAATAATCCTCTATGTGCTAACTAGCCTCTGTGGCCAAGAAAACTGTAGTTAGTACAATAACAAGTTAACACTTAAGTAGCAAAAAAACTAGAATCTCAAGGATTTTCAAAGCAATACCTGTAATAGAAACTACCAAAATAATCCTTAATGACTACAAGGTCTATCAACCTCAACATCTTCACAGCATGAAATTAAGGGAGTGAGAATCTTATGATTCTCAGTAAGGGATCTTTAACATGCAATGAAAACACTGAGGAAAACATATATATAAGTATATGTAGTCTACTACGAGTTCATACAATGTGAGGGTCTAACATATGTGCATATATCTAAGTGCCTTGGGACTTCTCCTCATCCTAGTCATTTCACAGGCGTCACTCTATGCCTAGCGAGTTATGGCCCCAACTCATTACTAGCAAGCATTAGCTTACTGACAAAATAAGTTTAACCTTCCCTTAATAGTTGTGCAGGTGAAGATGGTGGATGCGCCTTACTTGAGTTTCAAGGAACTCACTAGGTGTACTAAGCCTTCCCATAGTGCCTCAAGTCCTTAGACTTACCTAGGTCACTTGTGTACTAAGCTTCCACCTTAAACCCTTACCAAGAGTGCACTAGGTTCTCACTTGCACCTTAAGTAATCTTGCCAAGGCTACAAGTGCACTAAACGTTCAATCAAGGCACAAACCTATCCACCATTACTTGGTTTACACTAGTGGAGTAGTAATGACCATGGTTGGACTTATTTACTAGGTTCTTTGGAATCTACCTAGGGTTACTAAGGTTTCCACATTGGAACGTCAAACTTGAAGGCCTGGTTAGGCTCTCAATGGTACTAAACCTTACACCCGACTAATGGTGCTCTATTGTGGCCAAACATGCCTTTATTTTAAACTAAAATATATCTAAACCTAGGCTAATCTAGTCTTGGAGAATTCATGGAAAATGTAGTTATTCTTCTTAGCTTCATCTGGAATCTTGAATTAACTCAAACCGACACTCGAGCGAAAACTTATGGCAAAAGCCCCACAACATGTCAAAGCTATCGAGTGCTAGCGCCTAGGCACCAGGAGAGGTGCACTGAGGCCTAGGCGCCACCTAGGGCCTAGGTGCTAGGAGCCCCAGGAACTGTAAATCAGAAAATCCACCTTGGGCACTGTAGTGTCGGATGGCACGTAAGTTCCACTACCCCATGTGCTGAACCAGAAAATCGCCCTCCTAAGCCTTTTTGGATGCCTCCATAGCCCTTCAAATCTCCATAGGGCACCTCCAAACCATTCCCTCATGTAATACATAA